>CM066034.1:237954328-239201372 GCA_033557465.1 Ichthyophis bannanicus
ACAGTGGCAGAGATCATTATTGCTTGTTGTACTCTGCACAACATTGCTCTCAGGCATGAGATCGATGTCGAAATTAATAAGTATCTGGAAGAACGATCCAATGTGGCCTCCAGTCCGTTTCCGTGGTGACACACTTGCGGTCGCAAACACTCGGCCGCCAGCTTACTTGTCGAGCTGATTTGCATGTTAATAACGGATGTTTCCAAATGACACTTTTGTATAGATATCTGTACTACTACTACTACTGAGCATTGGTATCGCACAAAACCCATCATACACAGCACTGCAAAGGACATTGACTGACACAATGCCTGTCCCATCTGAGCTTAGAATGTGGTCCAACTGCTAACACAGACGTTGTGGGCAGGGGACAAACAGTGTGAGGAGGTGATTAATGTGTGCATGTATGTGATGCTTAAGTGATGTAGTAGGCTGACACACAGGAGTTGGATGGTTGTTAAGGGTGGCTTGGCCCTGCAGCCCCAGGTAGTTCGTTCCAGGCATTGGGGTGCTGCAAGGTGACAGGTGTGTGGTCCCACATTAACAGTGGGTTGCGGCCCATAGATAGGGCCTCTGGCATTACGTGTGGTGATGACAATTTGGGGGATATGAGGGGATTTGAATGTATCGTATTCTCTGATGAGCAGGGACTGTGTGTTTACAGGTGTTGGTATGGCAAGCATACAGGTGTTGGCACTGCTTACATGCCTCAGTATTAGTAGTAGTAGTATTTGTAGTACGTGGGTTAGGCGGGTCAGGGTACAGTGCAACCTCAGTGTGGACTCCATGTATAGATCAGCAGGTGCGTCTTGACCTTGCCTGGGGCCTGTGAGTTGTCGTGGCAGGTGGGGTGTTTTTTGTCATACTGTCCATGTCAGGAGCTTAGCCATTCAGGCACAGTGTTGCATACATTGCGACGGACATAGATGATGTGCGGGGATACAGACCCTCAAGGTGTAGTTCTACAGTGACCAGGTTTGGCGGGTGATGGAGGTGGTAATGAGTGCTTTAATGTGTGTGTTCTGGGTGGACGGCTGGGACCTTGCTAATTGTGATCTAGGGGGATACTGCAGGCCTTAGCTAATTGATGGGTAGGTGTGGGGATGGGTAGCGATGATTCATAGAGACCGTGCTACCTTTATGACCACATCGCCAGAAGGTGTATATAACCGTACACACAGACACTGTAAAGTTTGGAGAGGATTTAGGGGCAATACCCAGATGTCTGGTCATGGCCATGCTCAATACAATGCAGTCGGGTATCTGCAGCGAGCAATGTCAGGGGGCAAACTGAGGCCGGGGTGTGGTCTGCCATACATAGCTTATGTGTGGTAAGATATTACTCATGACTGAAGTGGTAAGATGGTACCCATGCCTGGAAGTGGTATTTACAGGTGCGGAAGAATTGGAAGGAAATATCGATACATCGGGAAGATGTTATACCCTATTATATAAGCTGAAGAGTAGCAAAGTCCCTTGGGTCGGCATGGTATCCATCCAAGTGTGTTGAAAGAACTGAAATGCGAGATTTGCAGACCTGCTATTCTAATCTGTGAACTATCATTAAAATCATCTCTAATACCTGAAGATTGGAGGATCGCACATGTAACACCAATTTTTAAAAAAAGGGTTCCAGGGGTGATCCGGGAAACTACAGACCAGTGAGGCCTGAACATCAGTAACGGGAAAAATGGTAGAAACCAGCATAATGAATAAAATTGCTCAGCATGTTAGATAGTCATGACCTAATGGGAGACAGCCAACATGGCGGTAGACAAGGAAGATCGCTGTCTTACTAATCTGTTATGTTTTTTTGGAAGGGAGTGGAATAACAAGTGGACAAAGGTTAGGCGGTTGATACTGTGTAGGTGGACTTTTCAGAAAGCCTTTGACAAGGTCCCTCATGAGAAGACGTTTGGCAAACCTAAAGAGTCATGGGATAGGAAGCAGTGTACTATTGTGGATCAGGAACTGGTTAAAGACCTAGAAAGCAGAGGGTAGGGCTAAATGGCCAATTTTCCTCAATTGATAAAGGTGAATAGTGGTGTATACCCCAGGGATCTGTTCTGGGTTCCGCTGCTTTTTTTGACAGATTTCATAAATGACCTTGAAAGCGGAGTAACGAGTGAGGTTACATCTCAAATTTGCAGATGACACAAAACTATTTTTAAAGTTGTTAAAACCCCAGAGGATTGGTGGAAAATTGCAAAGAAGATCATGATAACTTGGAATACTGGGCATCACAAAATGGCAGATGAAATTTAATGTGGACAAATTCAAGGTTATGCAGCCTAGGGAAGAACAACCCAAACTATGGTTACACGATGCAAGGTTACACATTAGGAACCCACCACCCAAGGAAAAAGATTTAGTGTGGTCATTGTGGATACAATGTTAACCACCTCCGCCCAGTGTGCAGCGCCGGCCAAGAGAGCAAATAGAATTCCTAGGGATGATAAGGTAAAGTACTGGAAAATAAAACACAAATATTATAATGCCTCTAAAACGTTCCATGGTGAGACCACACCTTGAATATTGTGTGCAGTTCTGGTCGCCGTAACATAAAAAGGATATAGCGATTTTAGAAAAGGTTCAGAGAAGAGCCACCAAAATGGTAAAGGGGATGGCAGGATACTCCTATGAAGAAAGTCTAAAAAGGTTAGGGCTCTTTAACCTGGAAAAGAGACGGCTGAGGGGAGATATGATAGAAGTCTATAAATTAATGAACGGAGTGTAACGGTTCAACTTAGGATCGAATTGTTTTACCTTAAGCAGAATATAGAAAGAATAGGGGGCATGCAATGAAACTACAGGGTAAACTATTTAAGACTAATAAAGAAAATATTTTTCCACTCAACGTGTAAGCATATACTCTGGAATTTGTTACCAGAGGATGTAGTAAAGGCTGTTAGTGTAGCTGGGTTTAAAAAAGCTTTAGAACAAGTTCCTGGAGAAAATGTCCATAACCCATTATTAAAAAGGGACCCAGGATATCAATACTTGAACAATTACAAGCATTGTGGCACCTGTGTCCCCCTTGGGGAAACTGCCTAGGTAGCATATGACCTAGATTGTCCACTGTTGGAAACAGAATACTGGGCTTGTATGTACCTTGGTCTGACCCAGGATGGCATATCTTATGTTCTTATGTTTATGTTCTTATATCTTTGGGTCACATCAACGTGACCAGCTGCTAGGGATAGCCATGGGATGTTTGCCCTGCTGCACCCTGGTAACTTGGTATGGGGCCAGGGGACTATAGCAGCCCCTGCATAGCTTCCTTTCCTACCGCACCTGGAAGCATGTTTAATCAATGGCGTCGGGTCCCACATGAACACACACTGAGGGTGCTATGGGAGACATATGGGGGTGGCAGGCTTCTACCAGAGACCTTTTGGGATGAGCACGTACATGGTAGCGCGATGACGGTTGTGGTCAACTTTCTGCGAGGGCAGCATACAGGTCCCTGAGTGGGATCGCCCGGCTACAGGTCCTTTCCCCTGGCCAGGAAACACGTCCGTGGTGTGTTTCGATGGGGACAGTTAGGTACCGTGTCATGACAAACTGCCATACCGTGACTGTCTAGGGTGTTATGAGAGATGTTGACGTTTAAGCTGGTGTGTTTGTTGCAACTCTGCCAACATGACATATGTATGTTTCCCTTGTGTTTCTCGAGCCACAGGACATGCTTGGTGTACTTTCCCGGTGCTATTTGCATCATCATCGGTGGGTACCTCAATTCAATGTGCAGGACACGGTGGGGTAGGTGGATATACAGGGGCTTTGTGTGGTGTGGACACTCAGGAGCAACACATGTCACAATGAGCTGTCTACTGCACATATGTTGCTGGGTGAGCCTATTTATACGGGCTCCCCGGTACCCCCTAATGTTGAGGTTGGCCACACATATATCCTCATGTGTTCATGCGCAGTTTGTCTTCTTCTCCGGCACTGTCTCTTGACACATCCAACAGGGTTGTGTGTTGGCTATGGTCCTAGGTGTTCCATTGGTGGACCCCACTTACCCTCTTCCATGACATTGGAGCATCGGCCAACAGCAGTGAATCATAGCATTTGCCAGACCTTTATCTCTCCACTATTTTGCCCCAGTGTGCACATACAGGCCGGATGTTACTGATGCCACGCTCACCTTCTCATTACTGTGTGTGTGTCGTGTGTGTGTGTGGGTGGCTCTGTTATTTACAGTGTTCATGCATTTTCTGCCCTATCATTTGGTGTGAGGGGTCTAGACACCTGGGGAGCGGTGGTGACTGTGCGATCTAGACCTTATTGCTGTTTTACCTTGTGGACATGTCTGTTGTGTGTTGTAAGCTTATCTATCTCTGTTTTGCTGACAGACCACTGCGCCAACAGCATTTTTGGTATCACAGATATCGCCAATAATGTACAGATGCATCAACAGTGGCTGGACATGGGGACATGGTGACGCTAGCACATTTCCGATGACATCTTCTCACCTTCACTGTGACGTGTTGTGGTGGCCTTTGACGCGCCTCAGGGGATCCCAAACACACACTTGCTGCAAACAACCCGGTAGGTTGCACCTTTGGTCTTTTGTGAATGACATCAGCCTTTACACTGTTAATGATTTACTGTCTGTCTCATAGACCTTTCCTGTTGGTTCTCTGTACACTAACGCTGATGCACTGGGGGTGGAGCTGTGAAACGCCTGTGTAACATTGGCAAGGGAACATGACCATATCCAGGTGACACCCTTGTCTGTGGTTCCCATTCAAAATGGCCCCAACCTGCAGTGTATTCTGTGTTGTGATCCATGTTCTTTTTTGCCCTGTGTGACGTTTCCTTATGTGTACCTATTTATGTTTGCCTCTCTGCCAATTTTTGGTGATTCTTCAAGAAGCATAACAATACATTGTTTATCCTGCGTCGGACCACAGGGTAGTGAACACACAAAGCACATCTTACTACAGTAGCATCCGGCGTCACCATCAACTCCCTGTTTGAGGACACAAGACCACCATGGAACTATCCCTGGGAAATGGTGCTATAGGAATTTTTTCACCTCTGCGAGTGGGCCACAGGCCTAGGATGGTGACAGCATTATGCTTGGGGCTGCTACTTGTTTGGGCATGACAGGCCTGTCCAACACACCGTTTCTGCTGTGCTCCTGGCTGGTTGTCGTTTTCATCGCAGCGAACAACACATGACCTTTCCAGTACTGTGGCATATTGGGATGTCACCTTTGACTATGCATGCCCAGGGTTTTCAAGTACAGTCGTAACATGACTTGTTTGGTTTTGCAGATACCCTTTGAAACTTTGGACACGGTTTACTGGTCCCCACATGTGCAGCAAGGGACTGACATTGTCGCTGTATTTTTAGACATCCTTCTGACATTGTCTGTTCTGTTTTGCCCATGTGTGTGACATGAGAACGCAGGATACGCTCATCTGGTTTGCTTCAACATGAGGCATACAGCCATGCAAGGTGGCACAGGGGAAGGAATGGAGATGCGTCCTCTTGGCCATGTCCACCACTATCCTCCACTTGGACATGACACAGTAGTGTGCCACGACACCACTTAACTGCACACCAGCATCTTGGATTACTGTGTTGCAGTCACCAAGGGTGTTACAGTGCAATGTGTGGCATCACTGTACTCATGTCTTCAACGTTACATCGGTGCATATGCATGTGGACTGACTATGTTTGGAATTGGGCAAAACACAGCATGTTTGCAATGTGGCTTCTGTGTGGGTTATTTTAACATGTTTTGACCTTTCTTCCATCCTCTATATCACAGGTTATTGTGTCTGTTTTACTGTACAGACATGGACGCTCTGCATTGATTTGTAAAACTAGCATCTGCATGTCTGTACGTTCCTATTTATCCCCTCAGGTAATGGACACTCACATTGCTCCGTTATATTTGGAGTATCGCAGTGTGAGTGTCCATTTTCTTCCCTTGAATTTTTGTGCATTCCATGTACCGTGATATATGTGTACAGACACTGTATCCACACCAAGCCAGTGCAGGTGGACCTTCTGCATGTTCTGTTTCTGTGGATGATTTCATTTGAATTCTCTGTGGTCAATTGTGCCTCTGCTACCTTGTTAGCATTATCCCTCATTGTTGCATTTGATGATTGGTTTAGGCGGCTACATTGTTGCAGCTTTTTGAGTCCTATATCAGGAATTAATGTGACAACTGTAACATATATTTCAAATATGTGTGTTTACACTTTTCTTACTTTTTTAACAACCTATGCTGTTTCCATTTGTGTGCCTCCTGTGTTGGCAGACCGGATATGTTTAAGGAACAGATCATGATTGATGTGAGTTGGGGCCCCTCATCATGCACCGCCTACTGTCTACAGGCACACATATGGAACTAACACATTTGGGGCATGCAGCAGTTATGTGGGGGGGATGGGGGCCTAATGCATACTGCAGCACACCATGCACCTGATGCACATTATCTCTCCTGCCCATCATTCCTGTGGATGGGGCTGGCCTGTGACAATTCTGTAACATGTGTGTTGCTGCCCTGCAAATGTGTTCTCAGATTTTCACCTGGGATCCATCACCTTGATAGTAGGGATAGGCAGTATCCTACACTCTATCTGATGATTAATGAAAATAAAAATATGTGTTTGGACGTAACAAAAAATTTTTTTTGTTTTGGTTTTTTTTTTTTTGTTCTCTGACTGCTGCTTCAGAACACACTGGACCACAACGTATTTAGTGATTTCCTGGTCGTCATGTTACATGGCCCACCCTGTGCTCACATACTTGTAACAGTGCCAAGCTTGTACTATCTTCCGCCTTCTGCCACATCACTGGGTGTTACAGTGTTTTCCCAGACATTACATTTCCTTTGAGGTAATATCTTTGCATTGTGCTTGGTGTGGTTGTTTGGGATAGTGGTTACGGACATGGTTTGATAACACCCATAGGTTGCAGGTTTAATTCCCACATGTTTTTTTTTTTTTTGTGTATCTTATGCTAAACCTGACCAGGAGTTAACTTACAAGGTTTTCATCACCTATCCATACACCCTTCTAGCTCTTCACTGTACACCAAAGTGTGACCTCTGTGCTGCCTATCATCACATATTAGCTGTTACCTATTTAATTAATTTAATTAACAGGTTATATATATACCAGCTCCTTCCATTTGATCAGGTTGCTGGTTTCCATATAACAAACATTAAACAGGCGTGATCTGTTTTTCATATAACAAGTTTAAAGTTAGGTAATTTTACAGTTAACAAATAGCAATTAACACATAATAACAATAGTGACACTATGTACAATTAACATATACCATATTTTTTTGTTTTTAACATTTTCTTAATCACTTCGTCTTAGGTTTTACCAGCGCTTGCCATTCTTTGTTGGTTGAAAATAGTGTATTACCCTGTGTCCGGATTATCCTTTACTTCTAGCTTGGGGGGTTGAGAGAAGAGCTGGTCATAGAACCATAATGCTTTGTAAATAAGTGTGTTTTGAGTTTTTTTTCGGAACTCCATTATATCAGGTAGTTGTCTTAATTCTATTGGGATTGTGTTCCACAGGATGGGGGCTGCATGTGAGAAGGCTTTCTTGTTTGTGGATTTATTGGCTCTAATGAATTCTTTTGGTGGTGTTAATTTATTTAATTGGTCTCTCCTTTGGAGATTATGTGTAGGTTCTATTTTGATGAGGTTATTTATGGACAGGGGTGCTGTTTTTGTTATAGCTTTGTAGGTAGTTAAGATAGTTTTGTATTCAATACGGCTTTGAATCGGGAGCCAGTGTAGATATTCTAATATTGGGGTTATGTGTTGGAAAGGTGGGGCCTTCGTAATGGTCCTTGCTGCGGCATTTTTGTGCTAATTGAAGTTTTTTTATGGCTTCCTTAGTTACGCCAAGTAGGATTTGATTTGCGAAATCGAAATGTGGGGTTATGATTGCTTGTATGACGCGTTGAAAATCCTGTAGGTGCATTAGGGGGCGGAGTTGCTTTAATATTTTTAGTTTAAAGTAAACTTTTTTTGATATGTTAATTTCATGTGTGTCAATTCTGAGATTTTTGGCCAGCATAACACCTAGGTAGCGTATTTCAGTTTTGAGTGTGATATTCTTATTTTGCAACGTTATATGAGAAGGGGGAATGAGTGTTGTGCATTTTGTTACTATTAGGGCTTCTGTTTTTGAGTGATTGATGTACAGATTGTTTTCATTTAGCAAGGTGTTGATTTCAGTGAGGCATTCTTTAATGAGTTGTATAGGGATATTTGGGATTTTGAATGGGGACATCCATCATTATGTCATCCGCGTACAGATGATAGAGGACATTGAATTTTTTAAATATTTTGCATATGTGTTTTAAATATATGTTAAAAAGTAACGCGGATCGTGCTGAGCCTTGTGGAAGGCCTAGTTCTTGTTTGTATGTATTTGATGTGAGATTTCCGATTTGTACCGTTTGAGATCGGTCTGTTAGATAAGAAGTAAACCATTTTAGAACAGTGGATTTTATACCTATTTGTTTAAGTTTATTAATCATTGTTGAATGCGTGAACACTGTCGAAGGCTGCAGAAACATCAATGAATATGAGTAAGAATGCTTGTTTGGGTTTGTCTATTCCCCTCACAAGTGTGTCGATTAGCACGGTTAGGAGTGAATCTACTCCGTGTCTGGGGCGGAACCCGTATTGCTGGTCATCAAGTGGGGCTGAGCTATCTATGAATTCTTGTGTTTGAATTTGTACGGTTTTTTCAATTAATTTGGCCCTGAACGGACTACTCGCTATGGGTCTGTACGAGTTAGGTGATGATTTGTCAAGGGTAGTGATTTTTAGGATTGTGCGGATCTGTGAGTGTTTTATTGTAGGGTGTAGGTATCCGTTTTTAGGGAGAGGTTTATTATTGGGAGGATAAACTGAGATAATACAGATAAGAGTTCTTTATCCAGGTTACTGGCCATGGGTCAAGTAGTGAGGTTGTAGTATTTATGTTTGTGATGATGGATTTGAGCTCTACCTTGGTTAAGGGTTGAAATACAGACCATTCATCTGAGTTAGGTATTTGAGAATTGTCTACCGGTTTAGGTAGTAGGGGATGGTGCTTTGTCTTGTTCATGTAGTCATTTGCCAGTGTCTGTGGGGTTATGTCTGTGATTTCATTGCTGGAATTGTGATTATTATTAGTCAACTTTTGGACTATTGAGAAAAGTTCTCTAGGTCTTTTTATTGCGTTGTTTATGGATGGAGGTGTGGTAATTTTTCTTGGCATTGTTTATAGCGTCTTTATACTTGTTAAGTAGCGTGAGGTATGATTCCTTTGTAATTGTGTTTTTATTTTCCTCCATTTATGTTCAGCTTTTCTTAAATTTTTTTTCATTAGCTTTAGATCTTTAGTGTACCAGGGGGTTTGTCTGTTTTTTAGCGTGTGTGTTTTTCTTAGTTATTTGTTTTTTAACTGCAGCGTTGGTGATAGTTTTGTGCCAGTTCATTACTGCTGTATCTAGGTTTAGTGTGGGGTTGATAAATTGGGGATTATTAGGTTCAAGGAATTCTTCTTCATTGTATTTTTTAAATCGTGAGGTAGGTGCATTAGTTGGTATTCGTTTAACTGTTGTGTTATTTATTGTGATATTAAAAATTGATAAGGTAATGATCTGACCATGGGGTCATTGTGCACTTGAGGGATGTTGGGTTATAGATTTGGTAGAGTGCTTTAGGTAGGAATACCATGGTCAAGGATACTACCTTTTTCATGCGTACTGGTGTTTATTATTTGGTGAAAATCCATGTCTATTGTTGATTCTAAGAAGAGGGAGGCATGTGCAGCAGGTAATGAGGGGATATTAAAGTCTCCGAGCATTATGATTGGATTTTGCTCAGTGGAGGAACTTAAATAGTCAATTAGAGAGTCTAATTTCTCTGACTGTTTGTCTGGAGGCCTGTAAATTAGGCAAATTGTTATGTTGCCAATTTTCACAATGAGGGTGTCTATGTTGGTGTGTTAGGTTCGATGTTAGTTTTTTGGCTTTTAGGTCTTTTTTGACATTATTAGTACTCCACCACCTTTTTTGTGAGTTCTATGTGTGTAGAAGATGTCATAGTTATTGTTGTTTAGTTGATTTAGGTAAACGTTGTCTGTGTCTGACAGCCATGTTTCTGTTACACATAGTATAATCTGGTTTTGGTTGTCTAGGATTTCTGTGAAAATAGGTAACTTATTTTTCATTGACCTTGCATTAATTAATATTGTTGTTAATGATTCTAAATTTTTGCATATCTTAGTGTTTGTTGATTGAGGGGGTGAGGAATATTTTATGTGAATTAATCTATGGTGGTTTATTTTGGGATGATGTACTATGTGTTGGTGCCATGATGGTGGGGTTGTTTCGTGTGAAAACTGTGTATGATGGGGATATTTTTAACATTATTGGTATGTAAGCTTTGGGCAAAGGTTATTAAGTACTGTTAATAAGATACTAATTAGTATAATTTTACATTTGTCGAGGTTAATAAGTTGCATTTTGGGTGAGGTGTTAGACTGGTGACAGTTAAAGTTAATATCAATGTGGGTGCAGTTATAGTTAAAGGTATTGGTGGACTGTAAGGGGTTGCTGTCAATGAGAATGTATGTGTGGTTTAGAATACTGGCAACAGTACTATGCTGCTGAGAATGTGTTATACGGGTACAGTTTAGAGTGTTGACAACAGTACTATACTACTGACAATGTGTTATGCAGGTACAGTTTAGAATACTGACAACAGTACTATGCTACTGACAATGTGTTATGCCGGTACAGTTTAGATTACTGACAACAGTACTATACTACTGACAATGTGTTATGCAGGTACAGTTTAGATTACTGACAACAGTACTATACTACTGACAATGTGTTATGCAGGTACAGTTTAGAATACTGACAACAGTACTATACTACTGACAATGTGTTATGCAGGTACAGTTTAGAATACTGACAACAGTACTATACTACTGACAATGTGTTATGCAGGTACAGTTTAGAAAACTGACAACAGTACTATACTACTGACAATGTGTTATGCAGGTACAGTTTAGAATACTGACAACAGTACTATACTACTGACAATGTGTTATGCAGGTACGGTTTAGAATACTGACAACAGTACTATACTACTGACAATGTGTTATGCAGGTACAGTTTAGAATACTGACAACAGTACTATACTACTGACAATGTGTTATGCAGGTACAGTTTAGTATACTGACAACAGTACTATGTTACTAACAATGTGTTGTGCTGTTACGGTATAGCATACTGACAACGGTGCTTTGTTACTAGGAATATGCTATGCTGGGACAGTTTAAAATGCTGACAACAGTACAGGTTGTTTTCACTATGAATGCAGGAACAGGTGATATAATGAGCACAGTGATAGGTGATATTATTACAGTCTAGAAGTCATTCGCATTGCAAACTAGAAAAAGGTATGTCTCTTTCTTTGTAGCGTTCACATGGGCAGTCTGTTTGGGGGATTGGCATTGCTGTAGTTTAGCTGGTCTGTGGCACACCTGTTTGCAGGTTCAATTCTCTTATGCTCCTTTTCTGTTCTGTTCCATATTTTGCTCTGCTCCACAGGGCATCCCCTGCTGCCCTTTGTGTTTAGGTTCTTTCCTCTTTTGCATGCTGTATCCACTGCATAACATTTCATTGTGTGTGTGCATGTAGTTATATGTGGTTCTGAGCACAATTACAGACTGTGATTTGAGCTGTACACACCAGATCTGCATATGCATTCCATCATGGTTACTGTTGGAGGTTTGCCTATCCTGGCAGCCAGCAGGCTTCTTGTGTGATGCCCTGCAGTATTCTTTTATGCAGCCTTTGCTAATGACTTCACATTGGTGGTGTAGCCTATCGGTTTGTGCACTGACATTTGTGCTAATGGTCATAGGTTTGATTCCTTTCTGCTCTCTTTCATTTGTATGCCTGTCTTGCACAGATACGTTTCAGTCCTGTAACAGTCATATCTGTGCAGATCTGTTCTGTTAGCACATTGCATCCTTATCACAGTTGCCAGCCATCCTTCTGTCCTTCTATGTGTGTCTGGCAGCTGTGTGCCATCCTGCCCTGATGTGCAAGCTCCTATCCCATGTCCTACACTAGTACACATTTCTGCATTGCAGCTGTTCCTGGTTGCCTCTCCTGTGTGTGCTGTGCATGGCACTGCTACTCCTCTGTCCTCCTGTCATTGCACCTATCCTGCCACCTCTACCTCCTCTGCTGGACACATCTTCCCATCCTCTGCCAGACACTGTCATTGTTGCATGGTACATTACCATTACCCTGTGCATCACTACAGCTGGCCCCGATATGTTTGTCCATTTTTCAAACTGCCACATTGTCTGAACGCAGATTTGTCTGATCCATCAGCTCAGATCAACTTCCTTCCACCACTTGTGCATTGTCTTTCCTTGGTGCTCTGTGCAATGTTGGGTCACATCTGTGTTTGGCCCATACCTTTCTTGCTTTTCAACTTGGGGAACCTTATTGCCCTTGGCCAACATTTCTTGAGTGCCCTATACATCCTTGGGGCATCTTTAGCCACACCTTAGATTCAGCCAGCTTATGGGGTGCCTAATATGGTGCCTTAAGGGTTGACAACCTTTCAACACGCCCTCTGGGGCACATTATAACCCACCTTGGCTGACGTGGTGGTTTAGGATGTGCCTTCTGGGGTGCCCTGAAAGGTGTATTAGTTTATGGCACTGGGACGCGGGTATTTTTAGTTGGCAGCACAGATTGTTGGGCTGTTACAAGCAGGAAAAGGAACTGCCTTTGTCACCCTTATTTATTAAGCCCACTGGGGGGGGGGGGAGCGTGATTGGAGTGGAGAGAGGGGTGCCGGATCCAGGAGACTGTGTCTGAGACTACTGGACTGTTCCGGTGGAGGCAACACCGCCTTTGAGATCAGACAGGCACGCCCGGGACAGTCTTCCCCTGTTGGGGTCTTGGAGGGAGCTTTAAAAGTTTGCTGGAACATCTTCTCCCTTGGAGCGCGATTGGAGTGGAGAGAGGGGTGCCGGATCCAGGAGACTGTGTCTGAGACTACTGGACTGTTCCGGTGGAGGCAATGCCGCCTTTGAGATCGGGCAAGCACGCCCGGGACAGTCTTCCCCTGCTGGGGTCTTGGAGGGAGCTTTAAAAGTTTGCTGGAACATCTTTTCCCTTGGAGCGCGATTGGAGTGGAGAGAGGGGTGCCGGATCCAGGAGACTGTGTCTGAGACTACTGGACTGTTCCGGTGGAGGCAATGCCACCTTTGAGATCGGGCAGGCACGCCTGGGACAGTCTTCCCCTGCTGGGGTCTTTTTCCTTCTCCTTAAATTTATCTTCCCATCGCGACCGTGGAGCGTGTCTGCGGAACGTGTCCGCGGAGCGTGCTCTGATGTGCGTGTCTAAAGGGGAAGGTACTGCCCCTTAGACGCCCCTTCGACGCCGCT
The DNA here is from genome assembly GCA_033557465.1 of Ichthyophis bannanicus. Lineage (NCBI taxonomy): Eukaryota > Metazoa > Chordata > Amphibia > Gymnophiona > Ichthyophiidae > Ichthyophis > Ichthyophis bannanicus. The sequence continues at coordinate 237,967,796 of CM066034.1, forward strand.
TCGCTGTATTGAGAGGAGGCATCGTGGCCCCAATTGTAGCGTTTTGCAATTAGTTTGTTGCTTGTATGGTCGGTTCCTTCCCAGATAAGTACTTCCTTTCTTTACTTTTTATTAGTAAGGTAATGGGTAAGCGAAAGGCCAAGACGGTCAATAAAACTCCTGGGACCGATACTGGGGGTTCCAAGCTGGTCGGTCCCATGGATAAACATCTAGTTGCTCTTACTCCTCCCCTGGCTCAGTCCTCTCCCGACGTGGTTTCTTTGAGCCCCGACGGGAGGACCCCCCCTCCTTGCCCTGAGTCAGGTCCTCCTGCCCTTTTACTACCTGGGGCGAATGGGGATTCAAAGGGAAGGGTGAGTTTACCGATTCCAGTTCCATGTTTGACTCCTGAGGTTTGTTTGGAACTTCCGGAATTATCATCGGGCGCTGAGGTGACCTTAAAGGATGTGTGGGGTGCGCTAAAATGTATTGATGTGAAAGTATCTGCAAAATTTAATTCCTTATGCACCTTTACTCAAGATGCTGCAGTAGCTCTGCAGCAACTAGATGAAAGGGTGTCCTCTATGGGTCTGGCTTCTTCTAAAATAGAATCCCAGGTGCCTCCGCTTCATTCGGCTATTGCAGCTGGTATTAAGGATTCTTTATTTTTACATTCGGAAATAGAGTCCCTGGAAAATTCTATGAGGATATGTAATCTTAGGTTTTTAAACTTTCCTCAATCACCATTGTTATCTGCTAAAATTTTATTAGATAAATATTTCAAAGAAATTCTAGCCATTCCTGATATTATAGAAGTATCTCAGATTTATTTTATCCCTTCCTCCTTGAAAAAGGTTAACCCAGCGGAAGGGGACTTGGATGAGATAACCCCCTCCATTTCTAACCTTACCGCCTTTATTGAAGATTCTGTGGAGATTGTTTCATTACGGTCTACTCTGCTTGTCACTTTTTCTTCAGTGGCAATTAAGCAGAGAATCCTTAAAGCATATTTTAGAGTTAAAGCTGTTAAATTTTGTGGGCAGGTAGTTAACATTTTCCCGGATGTATCTCGTGCTACCCAGATGTGGCGGAGGCAGTTTTTATCTTTGAAGCCCCACGTAATTGCATTGGGAGCCACATTTTTTCTGAGATTCCCCTGTAAGTGTGTCATCCATTTTGATGGCGCCTCCTTTATTTTTGTGGATGTGGGGCATTTGGAGAAATTTCTGATGGACCGACAGGGTGTTGTTGGGGTTTAAGTAGTCTGATTAATAATTATCCCTTCAATGAGTGGGCCAAACAGGCCTAGATTTCCTAACTTGTTTCTACATTGTTTATCCAGTCTTGCTCCCATAATGTGGACTGTATCATGTTTATATTTCCTTTGACTGATGTAAACGTTTCTCTTTGTTCCTGATTTTCTTTTCATTGTAACTGATCTTTATATTTGGTGAGAAAATAATAAAAATATTTTCATTAAGCCCACTGGGGGATTGACCTCATGACCCCTGTTTTAGCAGTCATTGTATTAACCAGCGTGCTACACCTCTATTGCTGTGATTTAGGTCAGCACGCAAAGTTAAGGTTAACGCACGGTAACGTGTGCGGCTCCCTCTATCACGCGATAACGGACACGGCACACTTTATTACGTGATAACCCGCGATTGCTACCTTAAGACCGGAACGCCCACTCCTTATATGGCATTCTTCACATTATCGTTGCAACTAGCGCCGGTGACATTAAGACGGTTTAGTAAACATACCCATAAGTGAAAAAAGGGCAAACATAGATGACTGAGAGATTGAAATAAGTAATCTTTTAAAATATGGAACAACTAATAAACCATTTGTACCAGCCGGTGCTATGAGTCACACGTACATGCCTAAGCATTATCCTTAAGTAAATGTTTCTGTAAGTTTTGGCACTAATTTTGGTGTAAGTTTGGTGGAGTTCTTAAGCACAGGTCATGGTGTTTAAAACTGAAACTGAATATTCAGTGCTGGAATCCAGATATCCTCCAGCGCTATATCCAATGTCAGTGCCGATTGCTATGACTCACTATCTGGATAGCGGTGATATTCAACCACTATCAGGATGGCAACACTGCATAAAGTTAGGACAGCCTTTTTCATGACCTAACTTTATGTGGCCGCTTATGTGGTTATCAGACTGAAAATCACCACTAATTGGATAAGTGCTGGGACCACTCGTTCACTGCCCACAGATCTTTGCTGCACTATCTGGTTCAAAAATACTGCCTCTGACCTTCTAGTAACGGTCTTGGTACTTCATTTGGGAGTTAAGCTGACAAATAATAGGTATAAGATTATCAGCTGTATTAAAAATAAGTACTCTGAAAATACGATTACATGGATTTTTTTGAATTCATAATTCATTCCTAGCATTAGGCAATAGATAAATACTCTTTGCATATCTTTTTTAGAAAAACAAGCAGAAAACAGCATCCTGAATGAGTTGGAAACCTGCAGTATAGACTGAGGAAGGCCAAGGTACAGAGAACTGCAGTAATAAATGTATGTTTATTTATTTATTTATTTCAGTGCTTTTTTTATACCGCCCCTTCCAGAGATCAGGGGCGGTTTACAAGGAACTTAAACAACAATATAGCAGAACATTGCAATATTGAATTACATTAAACATTAGTTGAGCAAAAACAAGGAACTTAAACAATATAGCAGAACAGTGCAATATTGAATTACATTAAATATTAGGTGAACATAAACTAGGTTACATAATAACTAGGTTAAATGGAAAACAATGGAAAACAATGTGAGGGTTATTAACATAAAAGGAAGTATAAAACTATGTTACAAGGAGTCATAAAACTATGTTACAAGGAACCAGAAGGGTAGATTTACATGGTTAGTAAGAGACTATAATAGTTATTTGTGATCATAAATAAAGTATTGGGAGTAGACTAACTTGAGTGGATGAGAAATGAAGTCCGGCATTAGGTGGGGTAGACCTGTGTTTGGTTTGTTGCATGTTTTTGTTTAGTAAATTTGGTTCCAGGTTGTAGGTTGCTATAGTGTTGACTAAATAGGTAGGTTTTAAGTTCCTTCCTGAAAGATGTAAGGTCTTTAATCTCTCTGAGGTATAGTGGGAGTTTATTCCATTGGCTGGGAGCATAATATGAAAAAGCAGTGTTGGTGGTTATTTGCTTTGATTTTGTCACTGCAATGTGAATTAATAGCATGTTGAGGTTAGTTTTTCTTCTGGTTCTGTTTTCTTGTGGGGTTTGGAGTAGAGTGGCCAACTGTGATGGGGCTAGGTCATAAATGAGTTTAAAAGTGGTGACAAGTGTTTTATATTGAATCCTACTATAGATAGGAAGCCAGTGGAGAGAGTATAGGATAGGAGAGATGTGATCGAATATTTTAGCTTTCATAATTATTCGAGCAGTGACATTCTGCCCCCTCCACCTCAATCTCTCAACTACAACTTGTAAAGCAGATCTAAAGCTGTCAGGATGCAGTAGTGCTTTCAAATAATAGACTAACTGTAGCTTATAGAAAGCAATTTTAGCCTCGTCTTTCATCTCCGAAAGGATCAATAGTCCATAAGCCAAGACTATGGGGTATCTTTACTAAACCGTCTTAACGTAGCAGCATTGACGTTATCGTGCGATACATGACGTTATCGCGCGATAATGGCGCTTTACTGTGTGAGAACGTCACGTATCGTGCGTTAATGTCTGTGGCGGTGTTAAGGTGTGCAGAGGGTGGAGGAAGGCTCCCCAGAGGCGGAGTGAGGCTCCCCAGGGGTGGAGGTGAGGGGTCAATGGGCAGCGAGTAGGCGGGCAGAGACCCCATGCACCCTAACGCCGTGAAATGACGCTCCGAAAATTAGCGCCAGTGAAAACCTCATGCTAGAGGCACATTTGCAGGAGCGAGAAACCATTTCAGTCAGCAATGTACAGCAAAGCCAGGGAAACCTAGAAAAGTGATAGTAGTGATACATGTGCAGGAAACAAAAATGCAAATAAACATATTATATGACCAGAACCACATTTCAAATCCCCATAACCAAGCTGGCCAATAGTGATACTAATGATAAACATAAAGCAATACTACTGACAAAGTGTAAAAACAAAGATATAATGTTTGGAAGGGACTATGTTCTGTCCCCCACAAAGTGAATGATCCCACAGTGAAATAGCAGTGAGCAGGGTTTTCTCCTTTATAATGGCATGTCTGTTATGCTGTTGTCCAGCTAGGGCACAGTGCAGAATAGGCAGATGCCTAGGTGGCACATAGGAATGCCGAAACTGTAAAGCAGCAAGACAGCAACTGATGAAGGTCCAACATGGGCATGAGTGTGTGTCCCACAGTGTCACGGGAATATTACCCAGCAGGTACTCCCAAGGGCACAGAACATTGGCAGGTGGTGCTGGGGGGAAGCGCGCATGTCCATGTAGGCACCCCTACCTGAGTACCCACACCATAAGCAGCTGCCTACCGGCATACTGGATGGCCTGGGACTGCACACCACCAGCACCACTGGTATAAGGGCATGTCAGCATGGTGTCGGAGGGGTGCTGGTGGTGGAGGGGGCAGTTGCATCAGCCCACAGCAGACCAAGGCCAAGCCCTGTTTAGGTGGGAGCCATGAGGTGCAACAGACAAGGTCTTTCTAATGAGCACTAATGGTAGCCCCAGGGAATAATCTGCCTCTGTGACAACAGTTTGGTGCAGTACACACAGCCAGTGTGTTGGGGATCACAAAGTCACAGGTTCAAGCCCCAGCTGTGGCTCCTGCAAAAAATGTCCCTATATTTTACCCAGTAATACAGATGGAACTGTTATTTCTGATTAAATAAACAATCCATAAATGCCTATATTTTACCCTACAGGGCACAGACACCATAAACATGTGCAATCCCTAGAGCAGAGTTTCCCAAATGCAGTCCTGGAGGGCCAAACACCATTCAGGTTTCATGCTGTCCCTAATAAATATGCCTGTGCTGCAAATGTATGCCACGCCCCCATTGTCTGCAAATGTATCTCATGCATATTCATTAGGGACAGCATGAAAAACCTAACCGTGTTTAGCCCACCAGGACTGGAGTTGGAAAACTCAGCCCTAGAGCAGTGGCCAACAGGGGCATAAACACCCACACCCACAGGCTCCACTATCCGAAGCCTCATGGAGAGTCAGGCTGTTGGGCCCTGCATTTAGCAGCATCTCCCAATACATTCCCACTTGCATACCTTAGCAATGTCGCCCTAAACTTGGGAACATGTTACACATATATCAAAAGGTTGCTATGATTAATGGCAGATAACAAATCATAAGTTAAACACATGGTGTTGACAAAGATGCATCATAGCAACCTTTCTGATATCTGTGGAGTGTGTTTCAGGTTTGGTTTCTGACAGTGTTTACCACCCCGGGGAGTGACCCCAACAGTATTGCGTACCATAGCCATGCCTGCACTGTGCCCAGGACTGGTGTGGTAGCCAGGGCTGCCAAAAACCTCTATATTTGCACAATGCTGGCATAGGTGCGGGAGTGTGTGTCTGTCTAGCCAGTGTTTTGTGGCTGCCTACACCTTACTGAGCCCACACTGCTTGCACTGTCTCCAGTGTAAGCCTGCCAATGTGCATAATGAGGAGCAAGGTACTGTGGGTATGGGCTGGACAGGTCGGCCTGGACAGGATGCATCTTTACAGGGCATAGGGCAATCGCTGGGACATTGTAGTGCCCGACCACCACCTGCACGGACAGGGTGGCCACAGCATGTCATGCTGGAAGGTCACTCTCACCCTGACTGAGCAGTGACGACGGCATGCTAGGTTCCCCCATAGTACCATATGGCATTTCTCTCAAGTGATATTTGTGGGTTTCCTTTTTTGTGGCCCAATTACTGACATAGCTCATTGGTGTGTGTACCAGATCCCACGCCAGGGTGCACAGTGTTCCTTTTGGAACATACACTATGTATGTGCCAGCAGACTGTCTGCAGCTGGCATGTGTATGGCTGCAGGATGCAGCAGGTGCACACTGACTGCCCTCTGCTGTTGAATGTCAGAATGTAGTGGGGGGCAGCTTAGCTGACCAGCTGCACTGCCAGTGGTCCAGTTCCATGTTCAGAGCTGCATCAGCTCTCTGTTTCTTAGTTGGCTGGGGGTTGCTGGTCCCATAGTCTGTCATCATTTAGCTCAACTGGCCCTATTGAAAACAATGATAGTGTGTGACTGTTGTTTCCAGATCATGTTCCCTACCCTGACCCACAGAGAGTGGGCTTGCTCCGTATATCTTCCTCATGTGAGTCCAGACACACACCTGCTCCAAAAACAGGTGTCATGCCAACCTCATTCAATATGCATTATGTTATGAGCATCATGGCCCACACAGGCTATGCATCATTGGCATATAAGAAATGTACATAGAAAAAATCCAAGGCTGTCTACAGAAAATACCCCATACACTGGCAGTGATGGTAAACTGCAGCAAAACCTACTGCAAACATCCCGGGTACTGTGAACCTGGTGCTGTCCTCACGACTTTACTCTCAGGGTGATCACAGAACACGCACAATGGCATGGTCAGTAGGCACACTGTAACAGTAACACGCATGCTTGGTCCCCCTACCCAGTTGACATGCTGCAAAGTTGCAAACCCCATCTGGTGAGCAGATGTAGACTGCTCATCTGCATGTGAATTGCATCATGGGTACTCTTGGTGATAACCTATCCTGGTAGCCATACCAGACAGTGTGTCTGGTGATCTGCACTGGTTGAGTAGCTAGCCATAGTTTAGTTACAACCAATATTGTTGCAGGACAATGGTGAATATACTGACCTCAGTGGGAGAGGTCATGGGTTCAATACCCCAGTGGGCCTGTATATTGATGTATCTGGATGGATAGGATATAGTGTATTATCATCACATCAGAGCGTATTACCACATGAGAATAGGCGTCTGTGTTCCATGGTGTCCCTGTGATGTGCCAGTGTGGAGTGTGTCCCAAAATCTATGGTCACATGCAGGCTGTGTGTGATGTGTGGGCACCATATCTGATGCACCATGCTTGGTGGGGCAATAGGGGAAAAGGCTAGCAGCAAGTATGTGGCATGGAGGGTGAGATGGAAAGCTGTACCCAGGAGCTGCACAGGGGGATAGCTGTTGAGGGCGACACAGGTCAATGCATGTCATGAGGATGAGCGGTGGGGGACTACAAGCGCTAGTGAACAGTGATCAGCTGACTGAAGCAAGCCACCTTTGTCTGTCTGTGCTGCATGCAAGCCTATGTGGGAAGACAGCCATGTAGACCCTGGTGTGGGCTGGGAGAATGGTCACACATGTGTGTCTAATGATGGAGAGTATATGGGGTGGGAGAGGGTGACAGATCCTTACAACAGACATGTACCACCGTGAACATCTTGCTGGGCAACGGGAGGGGTTGGGTATACCCCCACGCATAGGTAGTGGGGTGACCACCAGTCACAGTCCATGGCACACAGGGCATGGTATGACCTATGTGCAATGATAGGTTGCAGTACAGACACCCCACCCCTGAGGGGCATGGGTAGGCACAGGTGGGCAGGGAGACAACATGAGGTGCAGGGTACGTAGGGGACCACAGTGCCACACACTGGAAACAAACACATAGGTTGCAATAGTTTGTGATGGTTTTATTTGTAATGTTCACATCCTCCATAGCCAGCCACGGCGACCATGGCCCAACCCACCCCTCTGTTGCGGGACTGCTGGTGCAGCCTCTGGTGCTGGTGCTGGCTGCTGTATACGGGCAGCTATGGCCTCCTGGGCATCCGCAATACGGAGGAGCGCCCCTGCTATTGTGTCTGCTGTGGCACGCAGCTGGTGGATCTCCTGGGGTATGGCCAAGAGAGCCTGACGAGTGCCTGTGGGTGGGACACAAGGTGATATGTGAGATACCTGTTTCAAACCCCACTGTGACACATGCACATGCCAGGCATATCCCACCAGATCAGTCTGCAGAACAATCATGCATGCAACAACTAGCAGCGCATGACCATGTTTAGACCTGTGTGTCCCATGAGCCATTCTCATGCCTGGAAGGGGTCCTGATGAGGGTCGTGTGAATCACAGATCTCACACATGGCACAGTGTCGCAGTTCAATCTGTCAATGCTTGATCTGCACACTGGTCGTCTGAGATAGGTCAGATGATGTGAGGGGTCATGACACACACATACATATATCTTGGGGGCCCTCTTTTCTATAATGCTGGCGCACAGTACAGATTACGCTGACAAACTATGCTGAATAACAATACCCATGGGGAGGTGTCAGTCAAGTAAGCTGTCTGGGTGACCTGGGATAGGTGTTTTCCACTGTGCGCTTCCTTGGGGTATATGGCCGTGAACAGTGTGCATGTGTCTGAGCTCCTCACACATGCTGACACCTGACAAGCCATGCTACAAGAGGGTGGAACGCACATGGAACAGAACACCCCCCCCCCACATAAGAAACAATCTGCTATGTTGCCAACATATTGTGGTGCACATGCAATCTCTTTGTGGATGTTACGTCCACCCCCATGGGGATTGTTGTGTATGCTGTTTCCCACCTTCGGCATCGTGCCATGCTGAGGCACTGTGGGCCCACAGCTCTGCCAAGATTGTAGCCATGCTTGTGGGAGGGGTGGCTGATGTCTCTGGCGCCTGCATGGGGTGGTGATTCCCCTCCATCTCTGCACCCTCTAGAGCCTGTGAGTGGCTGCTAGTGGCCCCCACTGTAGCGTTGACATCCAGGGGCATGTCCTCTGCCTTGGCCAGCACATTGGTTCCTGTTGTGCCTTCGCCATTGTTGGTGGTGTCCCCGGACATTGTGGCCTCTGGTCCCTCACCATCCTGAGGCCCTGCCATATCCTCCTCCTCATGTGCCTACATGGTCCTGTAGTCACCTGGGTTGTGGAAAGGGTACACAGCACAGATAAGTTTGCATAGTGCACCTATGTACACCTGTGTAGTACATCCACCCCACAATCAATGTGTTGTACGCCTGTGCCTGCTGTTGTGCGTACAATAGGGACAGCACAGGTGCCTACAGTGTGCTGTGCCTGGCAGGGGGTGGGAGGTAGCAGGCTCATTCCCTGGTGTAGCTGTGACACATGGGATGCGGTATGTGGGGGATGGTGTGTTGAGTGCCGTGCCCCCTATCTGCAGTATCAGGTATGGACTGTCCACCTGACCTTGTCTGTGGCCTCATCAATACATGTGGCTGTGGCACATGTGGAAGTCCTGAGTGGGATTGTGTGCCGTCATTGTGTGTGTGAGCGATGTGCTTGCATTGCCTTGAGTGGCATGCACGTTAGGTGTTGCAGGATGTGTCCATGTCAGCCAGATGTGTGTGAGGGCCCTCCACTTTGCAAGACACTGTGCGGTGTGCGTGGACAGCTATCACATACTCCATGGGTGTGGTGGGGTGTCTGGGGGGGGTGGAACACTGCTGGGTATGGGGTTGCACAGTGTGTGGGGGTATGGGAATGCATGTGTGGGATTGTGGGACGTGTATAAGGGCTGATCCCAGGTGTTGTGGGTTGTGCTATGTGCATTTTGTATGGGTGTGGCGATGTACCATCCAAGGTCTGGTGAGGGTGGGTGGGGTATCCCCACTTTATGTGGGCCCCGACAGAGTTCTAAGTGTGTGACGTGTGTTATGTTTTTTCTGCTGTTTGTTTGCGTCTACATCATCATCGCCATGTGTTAGGCCCTTCCCTGTCAGTAGTCTGGGATATGTCCCTGGATAGGCAGGTGCATACAGACGTCATATGTGTTTTGGTGGTGTGTGTGGTTAGTTCTGGGCTAGTTGTATGTCCCTCTGGGCTAGTTGTATGTCCCTCTTGTATGTCTCCCCCTGTCTCAATGTGTTTGGTGACTGGCTGCAGATGTATGATGACTGGCTGTGACCTATATGCCAGGTACTATATTAGCAAGTAGACCTCAGGGGGACAGACAACGCAGGCTGGTAATGAAGTACACACCCCAAATGGAGTGGGCACAAAAATAAATTAAATGTAAGCCCTCATAAGCCATATGTGAGGAAGGAATGCTAGACCATTCTGGGTAGGGTTACTCCAGTAGTAGATGCATCTGACCTCAGTTAGTCCCCCAAACACATATCCTTAGGAGGAGGAGTACTTAAAAGGACAGACCAGCCCTGTAATTGCATGAACTCTGCATACATCAGTGGCCAAACTCACCTAAATGAAAGGTCCCAAGGGTCAAGCAGCATAGCCAGACTTCACAGCACTAGAGAACAACAATGTAGAGGTGATACCAGGATGTTATCTGCATACTGTCAAATTATATCCCAATGTGGCTCGTTACTGTTACAGTGCTGCTCAGGTATGTTGTTCTTCTCGTTGATTACAGTGGGATATCATTAGCCATTCCTCAGATAGGTCCTTTACATCACTGTTACATTGATGATCTGTGGTGCTGTAAATTGTTGCTATGCAGCTTAACCCTCTGGGCTTTGCTTGTCTGTTGTCTGGACCATCGATGTATGCAGTGTTGAATCAGATATGGGTCTTGTCTGCCACGCCCCCTGCTTCACCATTGCTTTGCGGTCCTTAAATACGCTCAGTACTGTGTCTGTGTACTGTCACACACACCCTGTACCTAACCTGCCATGTGCTGCTGTGTCATCACCCCACAGTTGCCTGTGTTAGGGCACGCATGCTCTCAGGATATGTCCCCCACCATTCCCCTCCATGTGCCACATGTGCTTGGGGCGTGCCCTGTACATGTACTGCATATCTACTTCTACTACTCCTATTACTACTACTAAGCATTTAATAGGGCACTTTGTTTGTGACGACAGTCAGGGGGAGCACATGTCTGCAGGGATCTGTCATATTGCACATTTGTTGTTGTTCACCTCTTTGCTCTGCACCCCCATACCCAATTTTTGCTATTGGCACACATATCCACATGTGTTCCTGGCCAGTTCATCTTCTCCGACACTGTCTCTGGGACACGTACAATAGAGCTGCGAGTGTGTGTAGGTCCTAGGTGTTCGGATAGTGGGCTGAACGTACACACTTCCCTGACATTGCAGCATCAGCCAACAGCAGTCTATCATTGCATTTGACAAGCCTATATCTCCAGTAATCTTCAATTGTGCACATACAGGCCGTATGCTACTGCTGGCACGCTCACCTTAGCATACTGTGTTGGTGTGTGTTTTTGGGTTGGCTGTGTGATGATACAGCGTGCAAGCATTTTGCATTATTATGTGGTGTGAGGGGTCTGTACACCTGGGGAGTGGTGGTGGCTGTGCTATCTCTACCTTACTACTGTTTACCTTGTGAACATTGTGGCCATGTGTTGTGTGTTGTGAGCTGACCTATTGTGTGCTGACAGACCACTGTGCAACAGCATTTTTGCATCACAGATATCGCCATAATGTGGACATGCATCAACAGTGGCTGGACATAGGGACATGGTGATTCTACACATTTCAATAACATCTTCTCCCTTCACTGTGACGTGTTGTGGCCTTTGAGAGCCTCAAGGGAACCCAAACAGACACTTGTTGCAGACACGCGGTAGGTTGCACCTTTGGTCTTTTGGAAATGACATCAGCCTTTACATGTTAATGATTTACTGTTTGTTTCATGGACATTTCATGTGGAGTCTCTGTACACAAACGCTGATGCACATGGGGTAGAACTGTGAAATGTCTGTGTAACATGGGCATGAACATGACCATATCCATGCGACACCCTCGTTTGCGGTTCCAATTCCAAATGTCCACAACATGCACTGTGCTCTGTGTTGTGATCATGTTATGTTTGCCTGTGTGACATTTCATTACATACATATTGATGTTTGACTCTCTGCAATTTGGGATGATGTTGCAAGCAGCATACCAATACATTGTTTATCCTCTTCTGACACAGGGCAGACGACACACAAAGTACATCTACTACAGGGCATCCAGCATCACCATCACCCACCTGTTGGAGGACACAACAACACCATGAAACTATCCCTGGGACATGGTGCCATAGGATGTTTGACCTCTGCGAGTGGGACACATGCCTAGGATGGACATTATTGTTGGACTGCTACTTTGGCCATGACAGGCCTGTCCAACACACTGTTTGCTGCCGTGCTCTGGCTGGGTGTCCTGTTCAACGCAGGAGACACACCTGACCTTTCCAGTATTGTGGCATATTGGGATGTCACACTTGACTATGCATGCCCAGGGTTTCAAGGACAGTCTTCACGGGACTTGTTGCATTGCAGACACCCTTTGAACTGTGGACACTGTGTACTGGTCCCCACATGTGCAGCTGGGACTGACATTGTCGCTGTATGTTGTGCATCCTTCTGACATTTTGCTGTTGTGTTTTGCCCATGTGTGTGACATGGGATGCAGGAAACGCTCATCTGTTTGGTTCAACACAAACATACAGCCATGCGTGTGGCACAGGGGGAACACTGGAGAGGTCCTCTTGTCCATGTCCACCTACCCTCCACTTGGACATGACACAGTATTTGCCACCATATCTACTGCACACCAACATCTTGGATTGATGTTTGCACTCACCAAGGGTGTGACAGTGCATGAGTGGCATCACTGTATCATGTTTCAATGTACACGGTGCATGTGCATATGACTGACTATTTTGTTGCAACACAGCATGTGGCAATATGGCTTCTGTGTGGGTTACTGTTACATGTTTGATCTTTCTTTCCACCTCTATATACAGGTTATTGTGTTTGTTTACTGTACAGACATGAGGCTCTGCATTGGTTTACAAATCTAGCATGGAATGTCTGCACAGTCCTATTTATCTCCTGAGGTTCTGGCACTCACATTGCCCTGTTATATTTGGAGTGTGGCAGTGTGTGTGTTGTGACATGGTGGATTCTTCCAGCCCTGTAGAAAGAGCCAAAGAGGAGGAATCTGAGGCAGTGCTCGAGTATAAACAAAAGCACATGGCTGGTAGTTACCAGGGAAACCGAGCACAGGAGAAAGAAACACGCCCTTGCTACCGGTTAGCTCAGAAATCAAGAGCTAATTCAGAGCACCTGCTAGGGGGAGGAGTCAGGCACTACCCTAAAGGGCAGATACAAAAAGAGGCCTCAGGGAGAAAAAGAACAGGTTCAGTAGATGCTGGAAGAGAAAATCTGTTAGATGCTGGAAGGAGAAGTTCCTTAGAAGCTGGAAGGGAGTGTCCATTGGAAGTTCCAGAGAAAGTTCCAGCACAGGCTCAGCTAGAAGGTTACTTACAAGGCCAGCTAAGGGTTCCGGTGAGAGGCCAGCTAACAACCCAGGAGGAGGACCAGGGAAGAGTCCAGGTTCCAAGCCCAGGGCCAGAGCTGAGTTCAAAGGTAAAAGGAGAACCTTTTACAAAGCTTTATTCAAGAAAAGGATACGGCAGAAGCAAGCCAGGCTGTCTGCAATATCCTGGGGATTACCAAGAGGAGAGAAAGCCAGGAAGGCAGTTTCAGCATTCATTGCACAAAGTAGGTGGAGATTCCACAACCGGGTCCAAAGCCCAGAGAAAACCCTTTGCAGCCAAGCACAGAGGTAAGCCCAAAGGCTGGGATTTTTATAATCAAGGTGATTCTACTTACCCAGAAGGTTGGGGCATTGATTATAATGACTGTAATGAAAAGGACTGTTTTAAGCAGTACATGATTCAAGAATATAATACAAAGCTTAAAACAGGGAGGAAGGGCGGAGCCCAAGAAACCACGATACAAACATTTCCTACCTCTCAGGAGGACTTAATGGAAATAGAGCCAGGTTTTGAAAGTGTCTCTGAAGATATGATGGACTGTACGTTTACAATATCTGATGAAGTATTATCCCTGCGCTGAATGTATGCCTTGCAGAGAAGTACAGAGGTATTGAGATAAAAAGTACAGAGCTGGGAAAACAGAGCTGTTTCATTTTGATTGCTGAGAAGCAAGTGTTTTATGCTGAAGGAAGCTGTTTATGTTGGAAACTTTACTTTGTCCTTTTGCCAGACGTGTCTGGTTTTGTTACCTTTATTTCCTTGTTGAAAATCTGCCCTGGGAGGGGAAATAAATCCTTGTTGATTTAACCACTTTTTGAAGTCACACTACTCTTCCTTGGACTGTGAAAGAAACTACATATCCCAAGAGGCTTTGCTTTAGGAACTTGTAGAGTAGCTGTTCAGGAAGAAAACAACCCGCTTAAACCCTACCTGCTCTTGCTGGAGGGCACTAAAGAAGCGGAGTCACAGTGTCCATTTTCCTCCTTCATTTGTGCATTCCATGTACCGTGATATATGTGTACAGACACTGTATCCACACCAACCAGTGCGGGGGACCTTCTGCACAGTGTTATGTCTGCATGTTTTTGCAGTTTGTTTCATCTGAATTCTCTGTGTTCATGTGCCTCTGATACCTGTTAGCATATCCTCATTTTGCATTTGACAATTGTTTTGGGTTACATTGTTGCTGCTTTGATTCCTATACCAGGCATTATGTGACAGCTATAACATATATTTCGATATCTGTGTTTATACTTTCTTATGTTTAACAACATATGCTGTTTCATTTGTGTGCCTCCTGTGTTGGAAAACAGATAAGTTTTAATAAATAGATCATGATTGATGTGTGCTGGGCCCTCATCATGCACCGCCTACTGTCTACATGCACACATATGTAATTAAAGCATTTGGGGCATGCAGCAACATGTGGGGGGTGGGGGGCTAATGCATACTGCACACCATGCACCTAATACACATTATCTCTCCTGCCCATCATCTGTAGACGGGCCAGTGACTTTTCTGTGACATGTGGGTTGCTGCTCTGCAAAATGTGTTTTTGATTTTTCCCCTGTTATCCAAACACCTTGATATTATGATAGGCGGTATCTTCACTATCTCTGATGATTAACCAAAATAAAAATGTGTTGGATGTACATTTGTCTCTGCTGCTGCTTGAACACACTGACACACGTATTTAGTGATTTTCTGGTCATGTACATGGCCCACCTGTGCTCACATCCTTGTATGGTGCCAGCTGTCTATCTGCCAGCTGTTTGCCACATCACTGGGTGTTACAGGTTCCCATAAATACATTCCCTTTGAGGTAATATTTTTGTAGTGTGCTTGGTGTAGTTGTTTGGGATAGTGGTTATGGACATGTGTTGTAAAGCCATAGGTTGCAGGTTTGATTCCCACATGTTCTTTTTTTTTTGTGTTGTGCTAACCTGACCATGAGCTAACTACAGGTTCATCACCTATCCACACACCCTTCCACCTCTTCACTGTACACCAAAGTGTGCCCTCTGTGCTGCCTATCCACCACATATTAGCTGTTACATATGTCTCTTTCTTTGTAGTGTTCACATAGGTAGTCTGTTTGAGGGATTGGCCTTGCTGTGGTTTAGCTGGTCTGTGGCACACCTATTTGCAGGTTTAATTCTCACATGCTCCTTTTCTGTTCTGTTCCATATTTTGCCCTGCTCCACAGGGCATCCCCTGCCGCCCTTTGTTTTTAGGTTCTTTCCTCTTTTGCATGCTGTATCCACTGCATAACATTTCATTGTGTGTGTGCATGTAGTTATATGTGGTTCTGGTCACAATTACAGACTGTGATTTGAGCTGTACACACCAGATCTGCATATGCATTCCATCATGGTTACTGTTGGAGGTTTGCCTATCCTGGCAGCCAGCAGGCTTCTTGTGTGATGCTCTGCAGTATTCTTGTATGCAGCCTTTGCTAATGACATCGTGTTGTGGCCTACCGGTTTGTGCACTGACATTTGTGCTAATGGTCATAGGTTTGATTCCTTTCTGTTCTCTTTCATTTGTATGTCTGTCCTGCACAGCTACTTTTCATTCCTGTAACTGTCATATCTGTGCATATCTGTGCTGTTAGCACATTGTACCCTTATCACAGTTGCCAACCATTATTCTGTCCTTCTATGTGTGTCTGGCAGCTGTGTGCCGTCCTGCCCTGATGTGCAAGCTCCTACCCCATGTCCTGCACTGGTACATGTTTCTGCATTGCAGCTGTTCCTGGTTGCCTCTCCTGTGTGTACTGTGCATGGCACTGCTACGCCTCTGTCCTCCTGTCATTGCACCTATCCTGCCACCTCTACCTCCTCTGCTGGACACATCTTCCCATCCTCTGCCACACACTGTCAAACTGCCACATTGTCTGAACGCAGATTTGTCTGATCCATCAGCTCAGATCTACTTCCTTCCATCACTTGTGCATTGTCTTTCCTTGGTGCTCTGTGCAATGTTAGGGTTACATCTGTGTTTGGCCCATACCTTTCTTGCTTTTCAACTTGGGGAACCTTACTGCCCTTGGCCGACATTTCTTGAGTGCCCTATACATCCTTGGGGTATCTTTAGCCACACATTAAATATAGCCAGCTTTTGGGGTGCCTAACATGGTGTTTTGGGGGTTGATAACCTTTCAATATGCCCTCTGGGGCACATTATAACCCACCTTGGCTGAGATGGTGGTTTAGGATGTGCCTTCTGGTGCGCCCTAAAAGGTACATTAGTTTATGGCACTGGGGTGCGGGCATTTTTAGCTGGCAGCACAGATTGTTGGACTGTTACGAGCAGGAAAAGGAATTGCCTTGGTCACCATTATTCATTAAGTCCACTGGGGGATCAAACTCATGACCCCTGTTTCAGTAGTCATTGTATTAGCCAGTGTGCTACATCTCTACTGCTATGACTACAGGTCAGCACACGAAGTTAAGGTTAACGCGCAGTAACGTGCGTGGCTCCCTCTATCGCTTGATAATGGACACGGCACACTTTATTGCACGATAACCCGCGATTGCTACCTTAAGACCGGAACGCCAACTCCTTATATGGCATCCTTCACATTATCGCTGCAACTAGCATCGGGAACATTAAGACGGTTTAGTAAACATACCCCTATGTCTAAGTTCTTCATTTACACCAACACAGATAATATGTAAGTTCCAGTTCAGACTTGTGAGATGGCATCCAGCTGAGGGAAATGAGATATTAACAGTTTTTCCATCTTGCCAATATTTTCCACTAATTTATGAGCAGCCATCCACACAGTGATAATTGGAGCACAACTAAAGATGGTTGGTTGATGTCTAATACCATTAACTTAAACTACATACAGCCCTGCTGAATATTGGCCCCTAAGGGAACTGTTTAACAGTTATTATTAATGCAGACTTAATAGATGACATGAAGTGCATCTACATTATCTGCAACACACTGAAGGGCTTGTTTATAGTACTAAACTGCATAAGAGTTTGTACTTACCACACTTCACCTGCAAAACTTATGCATGGTAACTGCAAAGCCTGTGTGGTAATGAAGAGGGCATGCCCGGCCTCTGCCCTGCATTTACTGTAAGGGCAGACTCTTAACACAAAGGCCCTTCTACTCTGTTGCTGCAGGTCATTCAGGTGCACCTACACAAAGTGCCGAGGCAGGGAATATAGACCACAGTGCCAAAAATTGTAGAAGAAACTGTAGCCATGATGATTGTGACCCTCCCTTCAACCCAGGCTACCCCCCCCCCCTCCCCACACACAAGAAGGCATTGTGAAGATGGCGCAAAGGGATACCTCTACCATTCTGAAACCCAGTGACTGCAGGAGTGGACGAGGGCCACTCAAGCCTTTTTCTGCAATGCTGCCAAGGAGCACCCCTGGATTAGACCATGGGATGTTGGGAATGGGGGAGGGGGGGATTTGTGCCTTGGAGGAGGCCTGCTGTTTTGGGGTGGGGTTTCATGAGGTGAGGTGAGGATCACTTGATGGTGTCAGATCTACTGCCTTGTCAGGTGCTGGGCTTTAGTTGGGGAGGGAAAGATTTTGAAGGGTAGTTCATGACATTGGGCTTTCACTGTCTGGGAGATGCTGAAGGGGGGAATTAGATCAGGGGTTGTAATGTTGTAGGAGTGGGTCTGGAGTACATTCTGTGGAGTGGTTTGGTGTGGAGGGGGGTTTTGACTGGGGGGATATTTTTTTTATAGTGCTTAGGGACAAATCCACTAATCTGAATCCAGGCAACATTGGGGCAGGAGTGAAGGGGGATTGCATCTGCCTTATCCACTCGACACCAATGATAGTGAATGCCTGGGAATAACGCAGCTGGGAGAGGGCTTGGGCTGCAAAAGGACAGATGAGTTTGTGATGGGGAATAATGTTATTTGGGAGGATTGGAGGTGGTAACATTTGCATGGGAGGAGTGAACAGAATGGAGGGTATTGTTCTGAGGAGGGGAATTGGATCGAGAGGTTGGAAGGGTCTAGCTTGGCATGTGACTTGTAATTAGGAGGGTAGGAAGGGAATGCCAACTGAGTGCAGTTAGCATGGGATTTTTACTGTGCTGGATGATCTTAGCGCATGGTAGTGTTTACCGTTGGTCATTAGCACATGCTAAACTCATTTTAACATTTGTCACAGTGTACTAAAAGAGATCTTAAAGTTTTTAGCTTTTAATTAAATTTTTCTATCGGCATACATTCTTTTTTATCATTGCTACTAATTGTACTCAAAGGGCCTTGTTCAGTAGATAATTTTTCAAATGCAAGGTGTTTTTTTTTAGTTAGTTTGTTTGTTTTTAAATACAGCCTTAAATGCTTACCTACAGGCAGAGTGGAGGAAGTGTACAGTGTAAAGACTGGGGAACTGCTATGTTGCAGAAGATCTCATTGCTTGTTATTTTGATGAGGACTTTGTATGGCAATAATGAAGGACTGCTAGAGCAATTGCATCCCCATTGAAAGGGTACTCTATAGATTTCTACAGATAAAATAAAGTTGTCCTTCTAAAGAGATCCTAAATGATTAACCTAGAGATTTCTATGCTCCAGCCTGCCAAAGACTTTGATTTGTCTTTCTAAATTGTGCCTATCCATTTTAACAGCTTCATACTGAAGCTACAGGACGCCTAGCTTTGTGGCAGATGAATAAAGGACTTTGTTCATATCTCAGCTCCTCTGAACTAGTTCTATTGTTAAACATTTCAAGTTTTCATTATTAGACTACTCTTCTGTGAGCAATTAATCTTTCTTGTGTTTCTCTAGCAGAATGTTTGGAGGTGTCTCCTCTGCTTTAAAATTCAGAGAAAGTTTAATTTTCTGCAACTGTAATGAAGATTTGTTTCATGCCCCAGGCAGTCAAATTCACTTTGGAGTCAAATCACTTCTGTCTGTTTTGGTTTCCAGGAGATGACAACACCCACATATTGTTTTTTTCTGAATATTTCCTGTGATGAAAGGGAATATTCAGCTGCTGTTAAGTGGGTTTTCAAAAAAAAAAAGATTTAAAAAAGTTATTCACCTAGGCCTGAATACATATATCTGAAGAAAGAACATGTAAGACTTCTCTCCAGCTTTGTCTACAAATGGCAATTTACTCTCCTAGATAGCATGACTTTTCCGGGACTCCTGGAGGTCACTAGTCTGAATAGTCTTAGGGGCATGTTTACTAAACACTGTTGCTGTGCGGGTTCCCGTTAGTGTGCTGGTGCCATATAAGGAGTGGGTGGGCCAGGCAGAAAAAAGAAAAAAAACAGAGTTTACCACTGGCTGAAGTGTGCTTCGCGCTAATGTGCGGGTCCCACATTAGCGCGTGGAAAGGCTAAGTGGGGCACTGCTGCATAGCCAAACAACAGAGCTGTAGTACAACGGTGAAGACACTGACCTATGGTGCAGGTGCCAGGGGTTCAAACCCCCATTGCGCTCAACAAAAAAGACCAGCTGAGGCATCAACTTTTATGGGCAAAAGTGGTGTAGGAGGTATATTGATTATGGGCGGCAGAAGGCGGCACACTTCTGTTTTATATGGCATGAGGCGGCGCACTGTTCATTGTGGGCGGCAGATGGCGGCGCGCTGTTAATGTTACGCGGCAGAAGGCGGTGCGCTGTTAATTTTGTGCGCCACAGGACGGCGCGCCGATGGCTACAAGGCTGCGTGCTGCTGCTCAAACACAGGAACAGAGCCACAGCCCAATGGTGAAGACACTGAACAATGGTGCAGGGGCCACAGGTTCAATCCCTCACGATGCCCAGAGAAAAAGGCTAGCTGAGGCAGTATGTTTTATGTTGTGGAGTGCTGTAGGAGGCTGTTTAATTTTAATTTGTGATAACTACTAGCAAACGCACTCTCACAGCATATTAATATAAGGCCGCCCATAAGGCACATGTTACAGTGCACCGTCCGCCAAGGCACCCCAGAATGTCCCCTATAGGGCAGCATGTATGTTGCGACACAGGATAATGTATAGTGCACCCTATATGGATGGCAACCATACAGTGCCCTATAGGGCGCCCCATAAAGCACCCTCAGAGGCACCTTATGGGTACAGTACACTGAGGGTGTTATTGCTGGCATCAACATATGTACAGTAAATTAAAAAAATGCTTTGAACACCTGTCTCACAGAACCCCACTGTGGTTTTGAACCCATGACCTCTGGCTGCACAGGCAGTGATGCAACCATTGGGCTACAGCTCTATAGCTGTAGGCAAGCCTCTGCCTGGCTGCAGATAGCCTGCACATCATCTCACGGACAGTCTGCTGTTGTGAACCACCCGTACCCATGATGCACTGCACATGCAAATTAGCTGTCCACAGATGGACACAAGATGGGGACTGCACCCCCACAGCACCTCGACCCTGTTGGGGGAAGTGACCGGGTGCACCCACACAGCACCTCGGCCTGGTAGGGGGCACTGACCGGGTGTTTTACTGGCACAGAGTAGCTACACACCGTTACATTGTGCGGGTACTGTGCTCACCCTGAGTGTGCAATGAGGCGCCCAGGACCATGTCCACAACACCGTCCATGGCTGATGGAGGCCAAGCGGGAGTTCCAAAGCAGTGTTAATGTGTAAGTTAGCTAGTTTCTGCACAAACACCATGGATATCCTAGTCAGGCACAGCCCCATTGGGAGCTCCCTTCCCCACAGCAAACATGCCTTGTCTTCCTCTTTCTCTCCCCACCCCCACCCATTGCAAACATGGCCCCCATCATGGATCCACACTCTACCCTCACTGCAAAGGTGGCAGTAGAGGAAACATCAACCCCAGTCCTGCTGAGGAACACAAACCCCACAGAGCAGCTCTATACACAGCCATAACACAATAGCAGACAGACATAAGACCAGGATATGGTAAGCTGCACCCCACCACCAGATATTACCCTGCTGCAAGCCAACAGCCACTGCACCCTGCAAGCCAGTCCAGCAGGACACATACCAGCTACAAACAGTCTGCTGGTTAGTCCATAGGGCATGTTCCCACTCAAGATGCATGCACCCAGAACTGGGCTGTCCACATACACTGCAAACAGATAAAGTAGTGACTGGACCCCAAATGGAAGCTCATATCTATCATATGACAGAAATACTAGCTAGCACTATGGGGGTGCCTAGCCATGCTGTGGTCACTGCACAGTCAGGGTGAGCATGATCACCCAGCAGCACATACTGAGGTCACCCTGTCTGTGTAGGTGGTGGCCGGGCACTACAGTGTCCCAGCCAGTGCCCTATGCCCTGTGCAGATGCATCCTGGCCAGGTCACCCTGTCCGGCCTATACCCATGGTACCTTGCTCCTCATTATGCACATTGGCATTGCTGTGGAAGGTGTTTGCAGCCAAAACACACTGTATCGACAGACACACACTCCCACACATATGCCAGCATTGTGCCACTATAGAAGGGTTTATCAGCCTTGCCCACCACACCAGTCCTGGGCAAGGTACAGGCATGGCTATGCTATGCAGTACTGTTGGTGGTCACTCCCCAGGGTGGTGAACACTGTCAGAGACCAGACCTGAAGCATGCACCGCAGACATCAGGCACCTTTATATGTTGGAGATCAGACAGCCAAATGTGCTTTAAGTAGGTCAGTCTACCTGCCAGTACACATAGCAAACGTTTGAGAGCTGTCCACCGCATACCCATTGCTAAGGTATGTTGGTGCTAGTATTGGGAGCTGCACACAGGGTCCAATGGTCTGCCTCTCCAGAAGCCATTAGCCAATGGGGCCTGTGGGTGTGGGTGTGTCTGCCCCTGTTGGCCACTGCTTTACAGCAGGGATCCCCACCTCCAGTCCAGGTTTGCATCACACTGTTCGGGTTTTCCTGCTGTCCCTCATGAATATGCATGAGCTACATCTACATGCCATGGGGTGGTGCATAGATATACAGCACAGGCATTTGTATGAATGGCAGCATGGAACCTGACTGGTGTGTGGCACACCAGGACTGCATTTGGGGGATTCTGCTCTAGGTACTGCCCCTGTTCATGGTGTCTGTGCTCAGTGGGGTAAAAGATAGACGTATTACCATTGCATATGTCCTCGCCACGAAAGGTGTGTCCTTACTATCACTATTTAGTTGTGGGCAAAATATGTGGGCAGGATTGGTGGTAGCCCCAGCTGGGCTTTGAACCTGTGACCTTCTGTTCTTGCATACACTGTCTGTGTGCACTGCACCACTGAGTAGCCACGGATTGGTTTGGTTCCCTGGAACGTCCATGACTGTGGATCCGGTAGGGCCTGTCTGTTGCAGTGGACTGTGCCAGCCTGCACATGGCTGGGCCTCTGTCTTCTGTGGCTAGCAGCCACTGCCCCCTGCACCACATGTCCTCGTCCGCCAACATGCTGGCATGAGCTTCTCTCAGAAAAAGCAGATGACCTGATTGCAATGTAGCAGTACGGGACTGCATTTGGGGGACTTGGCTGTAGGTAATGCCCATTGTTGTGGTGTGTGTGTGTTGTTGGGTAAAATATGGGTGCTCTCCCCATGCTTATGTTCCCTGCAATACAGTGGTGTCTGCGCTATCTGTGTTTAGTGGTGGGTAAAATATAGGGACTGGGCTGGCAAGTGCCCCAGCTGGGCTTTGAACTTCTGACTCTCTGGTCCTAGAGGTACTGACTCTGTCTGCTGCACCACACTATGGCCACAGAGACAGTGCAGCCCCTGGAGGTAGTAAGCCTGGCAGGATGGAGTCACAAACCCTGCTCTACGCAATTTTACTGTGGGCATATGCATCCTGTCTGGTGACAAACGTGCACATAAACCCCGGAAATGACCACGGGAAATGGGGGACAAGATATCACCGCGCTGGGCAACAGTGATATTAATGGGCAACCATAGCAAACACTCCCAGGAAAGCTCCAAACAAAGGAAATGTTTTTTGGAAGAGTCTCCGCTCCGTAAACCCTTCCAATATTCATTTCTTTTTTCTGGAGCTTTGCTGGGTGTGTTTTCTGTATTTGCCCATCACTATAACTGTTCCCCAGCTGAATTACTATTTTTAATAGTTCTGTTGTGGTCATTTTCTATTTTTATTTGCACTTTTGTGCTGTGCACATGTATCACACTGCTCACGTTTTTCTGGTTTCCCCGGTTTTCCTGTACATTGCTGACGGAAATGGTTTCTCTTCCCTTTACATGCAAATTCGGGCCCGATACTGTGCAGGGAGCCTCTCTCCTCCCACTCTCCACCCATTGACCCCGTCCCTCCGCCCCTCCGGGGCCTTCCTCCGCCCTCCTTTCGCCGTTCCACGCCTCTATCGGACATTTGCGGGCCCGCACTTGTACGGGGCCCGTTAGTGTGCCGTGTACCTGTGCGGGGGTGACACGCACGTGTGCGGGGCGTTTAAACGCGTTTATGCACGTTTCAATGCCGCGTTGCCGTGCGCTATTTTGCGGCGCGCAAATTTGCGGACTTTAGTAAACATGCCCCTTAGTCTAGTACAGAGAAAAGTCCAGATGGTTTCCCTTTGGCTTCTGTAGCTCCCATTTCCTATTAAATTATTTCCTTCCCTCCAAAATGATTATGATGGGATCAACCCTGTGATATAGAAGCACATGAAGAGAACATGATGGCAGAAAAAAAGACCATACAAGCTATCAAGCTTGCCAACCCAAACTAACTTCTCAGCTTTACATCCTTTCCTTTGTCTCAGTGTTCCTCTGGGTTGTCCCTAGCTTTTCTGAATTCACCTTCACAGTGAGGTTGTTCCATGCATCTGCTTCCCTACCTGTAAAGAAATGTTCCTCTTTCTTTATTTTATATTTAATAAATTTACATTACAAAACAAGCAAAACACTTGCTAAGAAAAGTCTTACATGGGAAACAAATTAAACAAGAAACTAACAATAAGAAAATTATTCCCCTCTAAAAGACAAGCCCACAACATCAGAGGGAGATCATACACAAAATGAGAAAAATTGAAACCAATAAATATAGAAGAAAAAGACAAATGAATGCTAGAAGCAGCAAGTTAACCAGCAAATACAGGTCAAAGTTATTCTTCTTGAGCAGAATCTTGTAAGGCACATTGAGCTGACACAAAGGCAGTTAACTGAGTAGGATCAATAAAACACATATCTCGCAGATTTAAATCTTACAATACATTTACAGGGATATTTTAGGAAGTATAAAGCTCCTAACTGCAACACAGCTGGTCGGCGTAGCAAAAAGTCCCTTCTGTGCCGCTGCTTGTCATGCAAGACCTCTGGGTACTTTCTAACCTTGCAAGAAAGAAATAATTCATCTTTATGATGAAAAACCAATTTCAGGAGCCAATCTCGGTCCCCAGGAAGGGCAAAGGTCACCGGAGAATCGCAGGGACAGCATTAGCAGAATCAGAAGACTAACACAGTCGATATATCCAAAACATCCATGGACCTGCGATGACTCCTGGTGAACCCGTCCCATAGGCACATAGTAAACTTTGGACACAGGAGGGATTGCTCAGGGGAGACCTTTAATATCTCAATCAAATACCTTTTAAACATATGAGGTGATATTAAAGACACTTTAGGAAAATTAATAATGTGTAAATTAGACTGTCTCACTACATTTTCTAAAGTCTCAACCTTACTACAAAGAAAGGAATTGTCCTTAACCATTAACTCCCTGACCTAGAAATCTTCTCCACATACTCTTCATATTTGGAGTCAGTCTCTAACCGCTGCTGTCTGACCTGCTGGGGCACTGGCACCTCAAACCTCCACCTCCAAAAATGAAGAATCCATCACCAAAGCAGAGCTCAACTCTGCCAGGTTCTGCACCCTTCTCTCCACCAATACTGCCTCAACTTCCAGAAGATGATACAATTCAGCGTCCACCATCGCTGGAATGGCCCCCCCTCGAGGCAATAAGACGCCGATGCTCTCCGCGTTCACCACAGATACCTGGGCTGAAACCACAAGGGATGCTGACAGCTAGGCAGGGGGAACCCATAATTCCGGACTGAAGGAGACATCCGAGCCGAAGGCCAGTCCATGACTCCCCGTCACAGATCCCAAAACCAAAGGCTGCTCTCCGGAGCCAGCTTGCTGCATGTCTGGGCAAAACAAATAAGGTAAGATCATAGAAACAGCACTGGCAAGGGCTGCGAGGGGAATTTTGCTTGCGCTTTCCCCTTGTATTTCCCCATCAGAGCTCTGCGGTCAAGCAGCCATCCGCCATCTTGGATCTCCTTCATCTAATCGCTGAACCCAGATATTCAGCCTGTAAAGAAATATTTCATTATAATACTTCTAAGTCTATACTGTTTTACCATTATTCTATGACCCCTCATTCCTTTCTTTCCATTGAAAGAGGCCCACCTCCTCTGAATCACCTATACTTTGAAGATATTTAAATCTCTCTTATAATTATCCTGTCTCTACATTCTTAATATTTAAATCTTTAAGTTTTTCTCCATATATTTTGTGAGGAAGATTGACCATTTCAATCTCGTTTTGAAAGAAAAGTCTTCAGAACTGCACAAGTACTCAAAATAAGGTTTCACTAGAGATTCATACAGTCAAACCCATTTCTTCCATCTTGCCTTTGGCCTTCCCCTCTCCCAACCTGACTGAACCGTATCTCTGATCATTACACCTCTTTCTCACATGAGTGTTTTCTACCTTGTACTGGGTGTCCTATCTCTTCCTACCTGTCCATTAATGGTGTTCCTTTCTACCTTATCCTTGCAGCCTGTTTATTAATTTGTAAACCGCTCTGATGCTACCGCTTGGGCAGTTAAGTGACAAGATAAAGATAAAGTTCCAATGTCACTGGGTATTTTTTTCCTGGCAGTACTTCTTCCTATGTACCCGAGTATCTTTTTGACTTTTATCCTCAGCTTGTCTACATTTTTAGCCACCCAAAGAAAATCAGATACACCCTGATGCCACCCTTGCTTCATGCACAGAACTAATACAGAGATATACATGTACCTTGCATACATCTTCAGTTTCTATGCACACTTTGACCACTCACCCAGACACCTATTCACACATCCTCTGTTAACCTGTTGAGACACACTTTATCATGGCGGTTTCTACTGAGTCCCCACATAGACACGCACGAGTCTGTGAATGCAGGAAAGGGGAAACATATCATTATGTCACACTCTAAGAAGCTTAATTTATATAGTGCAAGCTGAAAGTTATGTGCTAGAAGCATGCATAAGTTCCCTTTCTCAAGGACCTGCATGAAAAAATGGGCACTTATGCACATGATTTGGGAGGTTGTGATTCTGTAAACATGCATGTAAGTTCTATCATGCATATTTTCCATAGAGGAGTGTAAGAGGATGGCACTTGGGCAGATCATAGGTGGGTCTCATTTCACACACACATAGGGGGTCATTCTGAACCGTGACTAGCATGGATGGATGTCCAACCGCCGCTACTCACAAGGACCTGATTTTGGTACTAGAGCTCTCCACACATACAAGGCCATTGTGCAGGTAGCTCTGGATAGGGGAGGGAGGGGGCAGAGGCAGGATAGGGAGTAGGCGGAGTGGAGGCGGGCCCATGACCTTGGACATACAGGGCCTATTCAGGTCACAGCCCTGTACATCCAGAGAAGCAAAGATGTATGGGGGACTTATTCCACTTCGGAGGTGGAATAAGTCCCCCCAAGGCTGGCAATTGGCACCAGAGGACACTCACGACAAGGTGAGCAGCATCAGGGGAATCCCTTTTTCCCTAATGCCAACCCTGGCAGGCCCCTCCAGGTGTTGTGTGATGGTGAAAAACAGGTTCTCAGAGTTGCTGGGCTGCGGGACTCCCACTGCCATGGCAACAAGATGCCATGGCACTGGGGCTCCAGCAGGAGCTTACAGGGCCCACATATCAGAAAAGGGGCCCATCCAGCCCATCCAAGTACCTGATTTTACATCCGCAGGAACGTCTAGCTCCCGTGGGTGCAGAAGTATGTACAAATCCAGCCTGTCCTGATTTTAGATGTTCTGGATGTCCCCCGATCAGAATTGGCCTCATAGGTTATAGAATATTATGCCCTACCTGCTTTTCTTCACTAATTTATTTGCATGCAGTTACACCTGCTCTAGAGCAAAAGTAACTACTGCGGGTAGGTTCAGGCGTGGCAATATGCCCCTATATTATAAAGTGTGTGGGTTCTTCACTTTATAAAATAAGCCACAAATATGCACACTCTTACTATGCATTGCCTGCACATGGATTTATAAAATTACTTCCACATATGTACTTTTCAACTTGTTTTACATTTGGCCCCATGTTAGCTTTGTATATTGTGATGAGGTAACTAGTACAGAGCCTATGTTATATGAGGAAATGGCTAGCTCAGAGCCTATGTTAATAGGAAAAGAGGAAGAGCTTACCTCACAAACACATAGGCGGCAAACATATTCAGCTTTCAAAAAGTCCAAGTATAGTGGAGAAAACTTTCCATTCACCAAAGGTGACACAGCAGAAAGCAAAAAGGCTAATCAAGCTCACCTGAGTGGAAGGGCACGTACAACGTGCAGAGAACAGGAGCATAAAAACTACAGGGAAAGCCCAGTAGAGGAGCAAAGGGAGGGGCTGGAGGCAAGGCAGCAAAGGCAGGAGCAGAAGCCAAAGGGTGGAGCAGGCTGGAGCTGCAGAGGAGTCTCCTAAGCCAGAGGGGGCCTCGGTCACTGGAGCGTGAGTAACCAAGAGGAAGGAAGTCCTCTCAACCAGCAGACCTTGCTAGAACCAGGAAGTAAAGGAAGTGCCCCGGTAGCAAGAGGCAGCAGATACAGACTCTCTTCAGAAAGTGATTTCAGCTTGGACCCAGCTACAGAGATGTGGAAGTCTTGGAGAGGAGCCAGCCAAAGCCCAAAGAGAGAAGCTCATTACCCAGGGACAAAGGCTAAGTACCCTGTTGTAGCTAGAGGGAAAAAGCCAGGCATTGCCAGCAGAGCAAAACCCAGTAGTTGGGAGGAAAATCCCTATTGGAGAAGGAACCTGAGAGAGACCGTTCCTAGCACAGGTTTCTTGAACTCTAATGATATACAGCACTTACCAAATAGAATAACCAGTGTCACTCAAGGGAAGAGCTGTGAGGATTTCAGGTGTAAAGATTATTATGTGCCTCCAAATACAGACTATGAGCAGATGCAATGGGAAAACCAGGAGTGTGATATAGAACCGGATTCCATGGATTGCACGCTTTGTCTGTCTGATGAAATTATATCCCTTTGTTAGCCAGGCAAGCAAGAGTTCTGTGATACATTGTGCTGGCGAAGAGTTTATTTTCTATACTGTGAAGAAACAGTTTTTCTTTTGTGTTCCATTTGTGCTGTTCATAAAGAATCCTATGTGGGACGGGGAATAAAACTCAAATTATTTCTTTTGCCTTAATTACACGGCTACTGACTATTTCTTTAATAAGGCAACCCACACCTCACGGCCCTAGGCGGGCGCCTAACAGGGCCAAAAAGGGGTGCTGGTGACAATATTAACAGGTCCAGTTGATTCCAATTTAATAAGATCTGTGATTTTTTTTTCTGACTGCAAAAGCTAGTTTTTACATGTGCATGAGTACTGAGGTCTTCCCCATTCATTCCTATAGAGCTGGAGAAAATATTAAATTTCTAATCATTTTTAGTTAGGGTGGTATAGAAATAGACATATGAGCATGCATTTTTCAGTTTTGTCTTTAGATATTGCATGATAAAATTCCAAGCATGGTGTGAGTAGTTTCCTTACCTTTTTCTATAGAATTCAGAGTTTCCCGAATAACTTTACATGTCTGAAAAGAGATGTAGGTCAGAGTCGAGTGTATATGAAATGTCTTGTTATTCCCTGCTCACACAATAGCTTTAAATATTCACCAGTCTGCTCATATGGTGATTCTCCTCAACTTCCTATCCAGCTTCAAGGAGAGTGAACTGACCCGTTCATCATTAAATATGCAAACTTCTAACGATATGTTCTATTGATAGAATTTATTTTAGCTATAAACAAAATGCTATAAGTCTCAGTAGATGGCAATATGTTATTGTTGTCTTCATAAATAATAATTTGCAGTTAACTTTGCCAAGTGTCCCTTCAGAAACTGAACCTGCTGTTATAGCCATCACCATTCCTTGGCATGTAGTCCATTAATTGCTAGCATTATGACAAAGATGAAATAGTTAACAGTGCTTCCTTTTCAGTTAAAATGACTTTGCATTGCTTGATTTTAGACCCATTTTAAAATGGAACAGTTTAAAACTATCCAATTGTCTAGACAAGGACACTGTTCCCATGTTAATTCTAGAACACTAACATTTAGCAAAGGATTTCAATAGTACTGACAGCTGCAGCGCTTTGATGAAATATCACATGTAATCTAGTCTGCATATATGAAAGGGAGATTTTTCTATCCTTCACAATCAAAGGATGAAAAAATCAAGTGTTTCTTTTGCTACTGGTTGAATTAGTCATTAATCATCTCAATTTGTTTTCTTAACAACTTGCCTGGAAATTTCTTTAATCAAAGTGAGATTGGAGTGTATTAAACAGTCTGATCTAAATTTCCCAAAAGATACAGTACCAGGTGATAGGACCAGGTGCATGAGGGGTTTGTCATGCTGCTCTGGGAAAATGCTCAGTATATTTGGTCCACAGTGATAAAAGTCTTGGTTGATTTATCACAGAAGGATATCTGCCAAATCTGTGTATTGTCACATTCCAATATTTAGTAGATGAATAATACTATCCTTAAAACCACCTCCCTTGACATAATGTGGTACACATCAAACAGAGTAATACAATTATCATAGCAGGCCCAAACGTACGCATGGGCAACATGGGATCTCCCCCTGTTGCTAAATTTTGATAGGAATATGAGCGCTGCCTCTATTGTATGCCTCAGTCTCAGCCTCATGCCTTTGTGCAGTTTACTGATCCAGTCCTAAAGTATAACAAGAATGGAGAGGGGAAAGTAGGGATGGAACCATGCCTGGGTAGGCTGCATGCTGATTTTTCAGCTTCGTTGCTGCTAGTCTCAGGGACTGGATTACTGAACTACACAATTGTAGATAAGAGGACATTGGGAGAGGGACTGAGTCCCCTCCACTGATTGCCTATAGAAACAAATATGTTGACAGAAAAAGACCACATGGCCTATCTAGTCTGTCCTTCCATAAATACAACAGTCCCCTTTTTTCCTTTAGAGATCCTCTGTGTTTGTTCCATGCATTTTTTAATTCAGATACTGTCCTCATTTCTACCACCACCACTGGGAGACTATTCCATGGATCCACCACACTTTCCGTAAAGAAATATTTCCGCATATCACTCCTGAATCTATCCCCCTTCACCCTCATCCCATGTCCCCTCATAGCAGAACTTGCTTTCAATTGAAAGAGGCTCTCCCCCTGTACATTTTTTGCCACAGAGGTATTTAAACATCTCAATCATATCACCTCTATCCCGCCTTTCCTCTATGGTGTACATATTAAGATCCTTAAGTCTGTCCTCATATGCTTTATAATGAAGACCACTAACCATTTTAGTAGCCACCCTCTGTACTGACACCATCCTGTTTATATCCTTTTGAAGGTGTGGTCTCCAGAATTGCACACTATACTCCAAATGAGGTTGCACCAAAGACTTATACAGAGGCACTCTCACCTCCTTTTTTTCTGCTAACCATTCCTCTCCATATACACCCAAGCATCCTTCTAGCTTTTGTCGTTGCCTTTTCTACCTGTTTAGCTACTTTAAGATCAGACACAACCACGCCTAGGTCCCGCTCTTCTTTAGTGGACAAAAGTACTTCACCCCCTATACTATATTGCTCCCTTGGATTGCTGCAGCCAAAAATCATGACCTTACATTTTTAACATTAAATCCCAGCTGCCAAATTCTAGACCATTCTTCAAGCTTAGCTAGATCCCTCCTCATGTTATCTATGCCTTCCTGGGTGTCTACTCTATTGCAGATTTTGGTATCATTCGCAAAGAGGCAAACCTTACCTGACAGCCCTTCTGCTATATCACTAACAAAGATGCTAAAAAGAATTGGACCAAGGACGGATCCCTGGGGCACACCACTGGTAACAACCTTCTCCTCAGAGTGAGCTCCATTTACCTGTACTCTTTGTTACCTCCCACTTAACCAATTTCTAACCCAAGCAGTAACTTTAGGGTCCATCCCTAGGGTGCTCAGTTTGTTTATAAGTCACCTGTGAGGAACAGTGTCAAAGGCTTTACTGAAATCTAAATACACCACATCTAGGGCTCTCCCTCGGTCTAACTCCCTGGTCACCCAGTCAAAGAAATCAATCAGATTTGTCAGACAAGACCTGCCTCTGGTGAATCCATGCTGCCTCCCAGAAACCTCACTATTTTCTCTTTCAGCAGTGTTTCCAATAATTTACTCACCACTGATGTTAAACTAACCGGCCTGTAGTTTTCAACCACATCCTTACTTCTGCTTTTGTGTAAAGGCACCACATGAGCCTCTCTCCAGTCCTTTGGCACCACTCTCGACTCCAACAATGCATTGAAAAGGTCAGTCAGTGGAGCTGCTAGAACATCCTCAAGTTCCCTCAGTATTCTAGGGTGTATCCCATCCGGTCCCATTGCTTAGTCTACTTTAAGCTGAGCTAGTTTCTCACAAACATAGTCTTCTGAAAATTGTTCAAGATGTCCCTCGCTTCTGTTCCTGTTTGTGGGTGTTTTCTGAAGTCCTGCTCCTGGTTCTTCACAATAGAAATCTGACCCTGAATCAGAAACACTATAATCATAAAACAATCCATTAATAAAATAAGATGCATAAAATATATAATCCTAAAATATAAATGCATCACCTGGGCATGATTGTTTCTGATGTTAAGGTAGCTTAACAGGTTGAGGAGGCAATGGCAGACACCAGAAGGATGTCTGGGTGCATAGGGAAAAGAGTAGCAAGCAGGAAGAAGGAGGTGATATTGCCTCTGTGTAAATCTTTGGTAAGACCCAATTTTGAGTATTGTGTGCAATTCTGGAGACTGCACCTTCAAAAGGATATAAACAGGCTGGAGGCTGTGCAGAGGGTGGCGACCAAAATAGTCAGTGGGCTTTCTCATAAGGCATATGGAAACAGAATTAAGGATCGTGATATGTATACTTCGGAGGAGAAGCAGAAGAGCAGCAATATGACAAATATGTTTAAATACCTCCATGGCATAAATGCACAGGGAGAGAGCTTCTTTCAATTGAATGAAAGCTCTACAATGAGGGGGTATAGGATAAAGGTGGAAGGGGATAGACTCAGGAGTAATAAGCAGAAATATTTCTTTATGAAAAGAGTGGTATATGCATGGAGTAATCTTCCAGTAGGGACAAGGACAGTATCTGAATTCAAGAAAGCATGGGACAAAGACAGAAGATCTCTGAAGGAAAAAACGAGACTGTAGTAGTTTCTATGGAAAGGCAGACTGGATAGGCCATATGGTCTTTATCTACCATCATGTTTTTATGTGTCTAAATATAATACAGTCAACAATCAAGAGCTATGGTTGAAATCACCAATTTCTCTATTGAAAGTGTACTCTGATACTCCCCTCACCGGTAACAGCACCTGGGCTCTTGAGTAACGGATTTCCACACTCAGAGCAATGAGAAGGACGCAATAACCATTAATAACACAATTCACAAACAATTATATAAAAAAAACCCAGAGCTTTGGGAGAGAGAGCAAAGCTTGTACTTTCTCTCTGACCGCAGCTACTTTGGTCACCATTTTAATTGGTCAAAATTCCATCTCACAGCATAATTTCCATCTTATTATTATATGTTAAACATCAAGTATATTTATAATGTGCATTGTGATGAAGAAGCCCCATTCTCTACCTTAAAAGCACAAGATTCACGGCATTTTAGTCCTGAAGCTGACAGGGAAACAGACCATGTGAGCAGCTGTTGTCAGGGACAACAGAAACAAAGGCAGCCACGAGGTCTGAAAAAACACTCAGCTGAGAGAAACTCCCTAGTTCCTGATAGCGTGCACCTGAGAAGGGGAAGAGCTTACAGCCCTTATAAGGACAGTGCAGGGAACACAGGGTTAGAACGAGGAGAACGAAGAGAACAGGCTGTCTCACCTGAAGCAGCTGGCCGAGAGGAAGCAGGAGGAGTTTCTTACTTTGACCTAGGAAGTGAGTCAGAGACAGGAAGCATTCACACAAGTAACTACCCAGAGTCCTACAGGAGGAAGCAGCTAGCAGGAGCAGAGAACAGGTGTGACTGGTCTGCTGATTGCAAACACTTTGGAACACGGAGGCTACGTTCCAGCCGGAGTGAGTGGAAACCAAAGACAAAACTGTATGTATCAGGAAGCTGTGACCTGAGGAATGATTATAGTGGGAAGTTAAAAGTGGTGAATGATAGAAATTTCTACAGTGTGAATGCAGAGCAGCCTCATGCAGGAAGTCTAAGGTGGGGGCAGGACTGTAACTCCCCACTGAGAGATTTAAGCAGAGAGCTGAGCAAGGAGCCAGTGAAACCTCCAGAGAAGGAGAGATATTATCCTCAGGACGTATGTATGTCAGAAGATGACCTGGTAGAAATCTCTAAACCTCAGAGAAAACCCCGCAGGCTAAAACCTGAGAGCAAGAGGGGAAAAGGATTTTATCTATCCCAACCTGAGGATAGAAATAAGGAGGGTTCTGAATACGTGCGAGAACCTATGATAATTGACACACTCAGTGAGTGTTCGTCCAGTTGTGACCCAATGGACTGTACACTGATTTTATCTGACAAAACAATGTCTTTATGCTAGACAGAGCTGAACATAGTGTTACAGGAAAACACTACAACTGATAAATGCTGATTTCCACACAGGGAGACTGTGTGCTGCAGTTGAATGCATAACGTTATTACTTACTTTGAAGCAAGAAGAAATTGTTCTGATATTCTTTATGTTTGTGCCAGAGCACATGGCTTATTTCTTTTGAGTACTTGTGTTTTGTTTGTTATTTGAATAATCCGACCCCGGGAGGGGAATAAATCCTAATTTGCCTTTACCACTCGAGGCGTGCAACTATATTTATTGCCATCAGGCGCAGCCCTGCTAGCCAGGAGGCAGTCTGCCCACCTGGTGGTGACAGCATCTCTATGTCATAGGTCAGATCTTATTAGTCTAGGGCATCAGGAGGAGACGTACATGTATTCCCAGACATAACTTCTTAAACAATAATTCTAACACAAGCAGTTTTCACATGTATGTAAGAGAAAGTTCTTCCCTGCACTTTCTGTATTATAAACAAACCTAGTTTCTCTGTTATGTGAAAGTTCAGCAGTTTTTCAGTAGAGTCTCTCAAAGTCATTAGCTAAGCAATAGGCCCTGGAATGTCTGAGCTATTGAATCTGTGGTGTTAACTCTTTGAGGGCTTTCAGTAATATAGTATTATTAAGTACCCTCACAGTGTACACAGCCCTGTACAAACAAGCTTCCTTTCATCTATAATCCACCTTATTAAAATAATTGGGATGCCTAAAACAATCTCTTACTAAACCTCAAACACAGTAAACACACCACATTCAAAGAAATGACCAAAGCTTTAAACCTGCAGTCCCCTAGTTGCTCCCAAAGAGATGACCTTCTTAGTTTCCCCTTTAGGACCATGATCTCTCATGGCTGAGCTCACCTAAAATGATCCCTTAGATGATGTCAACAATGAGGTAGTGAGGTCTTCTCCAGATAATAACTAGGGTTTGTAACTCTGAAATGGCAAAAAGGCACGAGAAGCATCACATCTGGGAAAGCTTAGTCAACTCGTTTTAGATTTCTCCAGGTCTGTCTAACTCTGCTCAACTTTGTACCCTAATCAGGCACCAGCTAGTTTGCAGTATGTCTAGCCCTGCAACAGCCACCATTTAGAATGAAGCCCTATCGTGCTCAAAAAAGTTTCAAAACGCCACTTCAAAAATTAAACATTTTTTAAAATATTTGTGTCTAGCTAATGTATATTGTTGTTAATACAACATGGCAAATTTCCTCATGAACAGTTATAGCCAAGAATTATCTTGTTGGAACATGATTGACCTCTAATCTAATGGGCAGAACTGTTAACATCTTAAAGACACAGTCCAATAGATAGTTTTAATCCATGACTGAAACTCTAGCTGTCCTGATTTGAGTCTTAGGGGCATGTTTACTAAAGAACGCTATCTGCATCACGTCCCGTTATCACGCGGTAAGGTACCTTATCGCCTGTTAAAGCGCCATTATCACGCGGTAAGGTACCTTACCACGCGATAACGGGACGCGACGCAAATAGCGTTCTTTAGTAAACATGCCCCTTAATGGCACTGACTCTACAATAGGTTTGTTCCAGTAGGAAACATTTCTTGTCTTCCTGTCTCATTTTTCTAGGGAAGGACAGAGAGACATTATTACATATGCTGTGCTATTTTTAAAATAAAAACTACTAGAATACAATGGAATATGAATGGTTTGCTAAATGCTTTTTACATAGAAGCCACTAATGGAATTTGAATTGCAACTGTGGATAAAAAAGGGAACAAAAGAAAAGAGTGCTGTATTAAACAAAAGCTGACCTGACAGAAGAATAGATTTGAAAATGAAAGCATTCTCCACCAATGGTTCTCACTCATTGTTTAGAGAACAATGTAGAACTCATAAATTGTGCTCTTCTAGAATGATTTTTTTTAGCAGTTAAGATTTACATATAAAGGGTAAGTAGTAGGGACTGGAGTGGAAAGAAATGAACAACAAAGAACACATTGTTGCAGTTTATGACAAAGTTAGCAGCTGGTGAGTAACTTCAAATTCAAGAAGGAGGCAGAGTACAACATTCAAGCTGGGAGGCAAGATACTATATATGGAATGTAAAATAACTGTTTGGTGATCTGCATGTTCCTAGCATTAGAAAATAGGAACCAAGACAGAGGTCTTCCCTACTTCACAGTTGGGCATCTGTTTACAGGAGAGACATTTCAGAAATATGCACTGTACAAAAGCCTGCTTTCCATATATTGCTTAGACTACCCTGTATAAAAGTCATTGCCAAATAGAGGCTGGTTACATTAGTAGTTACGAAACATATAATCAACATTTTTCTGCACAAGCAAATATGCATGGTTATGCAGTACATGAAAATAAAGTAGACGTATGGAGATTTGTTGTTGTTTTTTTAGAGCTTTTTAGAGCCCCAATGCAGAAGAGGGCTGAGTCAGATTGAGGGTAGACAAAAAAAGACAGCTAAGATAACTGCTTAAAAAAAAGAGAGAAGAGGAAATAAGGGGGGAGAGAAAGGTAGACTGTTTCTGGGCAGAACTTGTAATGGGCACCACAGGGGATGAATCAGGCCACAAGACAGAAGGAGATTTTGCCGTAATCATGGCAGCCTTCCCCTCCTGTCTGCAAGGATCTGATCTCCCTCAGGCAGACAGAAGGAGTCCATCATGATCACAGCCATGCCCTTCTCTTCTGCCCATGGGAGATGGGGTCCTTGCTAGGCAGAATAGGAAGGGAAGGCCGTGGCGGGTTAGGAGCGGAGTCAAGGTGGAGCTTGGCCCCTCATTCGGAGAGGTGTTCTGCAGCCCTTGACAAGACTGATAACGGGAGATAGGTGGGTGGGAGGAGAGGCAAATACTAGGGTAATACAAGATCCCTGGTGCCTAATACTGACGACACTTTTCCAGACATGTCATTTCCCCAGCTTCCCTTCCTCTTAGGAGGGGGCAGGAACATAAGTCCTGAAAGGTGTTGTAGAGTGGCTTAGCTCCTGACACAGAACGTGGTATGAGTGGTCACATAGAAAGGCACACAGCATGGATTAGGTTATTAATAAAATGAGGTAGAGATGAAATAAGCAATAATGGAAAAGCTGCTAAAAAAAAAAAAGAGGATAGTGAGGTTTCTGGAATCTAGTGGATTAAGGGATCTTAGGCAGCATGGCTTCACTAGAGGAAGATTTTGCCAGACAAATCTAATTAATTTATTTGAATAGATGACCACAGAGTGGACTGAGAGAGAGCTCTATCTGTAGTATACTTAGATTTCATTAAATCCTTTAACACTCTTTTACTTATAAATAAATTGAGGATGAATTCTAGTGACTGACTGAGTTAGAAACTGGTTAAATGGGAGGCAACAAAAGGTACAGAGAAATGGAGTTCACTCTGAGGAGAAGGACATTAACAATGATGTGCCACAAGAATCTGTCCTTGGTCTGATTCTTTTTAGCATTTTGTAAGTGATATTGCAGAAGGACTGTTGAGTAAGGTTTGCCTATTTTTGGATGATACCAAAATCTACAATAGGATAGACATCCAGGAAGGTGTAGATAGCATGAGGGTGTATCTAGTAAAGCTTGAAGAATGGTCAAGAATTTGGCAGCTCTGATTTAATGCTAAAAAACCTGAAGGGTTATGCATATGGGCCTGAAAAAATTCAAGATAGCGGTACAGTATAGGGGGTGAAACACTTTAGCTCATGGGAAAAAAAAAAGAGTAGGACCAGGCCAGATTGCAAAAATGGCAAAGGTAGGACAGCCATTTAGCAGTCCTAATCTTAGCCAATTTAGGATAATCAGCTAGCAGACAAATAGCTTCAGTTTTCCTCAGATGCTGCCTCCTTTCTAGCCCTGGAAAGCCCTGATGCTAGCCAGCTAGCTTTGAGGCACTTATTGACTAGAATTGGGGATATTCAGAGGCACTAACCATGTTAGTGTCACTAAATTTCTCAGTGAGCAGAACTGAAGGCCTTTGCATCAGAAATCATCATAATAATCTGCATAGTCTTGGTGTTCTAGAAGGTGCTGAGGGTACAGACCCAAGTGGATTCATTCAAAAGCTTCTATCAGATCTGTTACAACTCGAGTTCGCTATGCCGCTAGAAACAGAGCGTACACACATCATGCTTATTATCAAGTTGCTACATTACCTGCACATTCTCCAGATTCTAACCTAGACTAGAGCTACAAATATAGGTGTCAAAAAGGGGTGGGCCACACG
Organism: Ichthyophis bannanicus; assembly: GCA_033557465.1. Classification (NCBI taxonomy): domain Eukaryota; kingdom Metazoa; phylum Chordata; class Amphibia; order Gymnophiona; family Ichthyophiidae; genus Ichthyophis; species Ichthyophis bannanicus. Next base: position 238,005,984 of record CM066034.1, read on the forward strand.
GGCCCTGGTCCCACCAAAAATTGCCACTAGCGTGCAGCAGGCTGTCCATGGGATCCCATAATCCATAGGCAGAAGAGGAAGAGAAGTCAGAAGATAGGATCCCAGTGGGCAGAACAGGAAGGGTCTCTGCCTACAGGGTGGAGCTTGGGGTGGTGCTTGGGCCCCCCAAATAAAAAGGTTTTTTTTATCGACCCTGGCTAAAATCCCTTGATGTGGCAAAGCAACAAGATCTTAATACCACCTGATGTCAGGAAAGCAACAGTTTGGAAAAGTAAGCAAGCATAAGCAATTTCTAATCCTTAAAAGACTCACTACAAAAGATGAACTTTGCACTCATGATGGTGTACAATGTCATAACAAATTTTGAACCTCCAGAGGCTCTTCATCAATATTCAATGCATTCTAGTGCCCTAATGGACTAAGGACAACAGAAAGCAATGGCAGGTAAAGTGACTTGTCCTACAGGTCACAAGGCATACCTGTGGGAATTAAAACATGAGCTCTTGGGTATTAGGCTGTTTCTCTAACCACTCGGCTACTCCTCCACAGACTTTTATAATTAAACAAACAAAAAAAAAAACAAAATCCTGCAGTGGAAGTCCTTCCATGCGATAAAAAAGGACCATTTCTTTCTTGTAATCCCTTATGACTCAAGAAAATCTCTAATAAAACCTATATGTAGCTATAATGGTTTATGGTTTATTATAACTTATATACTGCCTTTCTAAAATTAGGCAAGGTGGTTTACAATAAAATAATTAAAACCAATAAAATAACTGTTCTATCTGGGTGGTGATTTCCTATTTCATTTCCATGATGACAGAATAATTCTTGGCCTGTACTTCTTTAACAGCTCTAAGCTTACCGAGGAATGTTGCATCTGGCTTTTGCCCGTCTTTAGCTGTCGCCATTTTATCAGGCATAAAGGGCCCTGTTTTTGAGAGCAAAAGCCACCTCAGTCTTGGCAGATTTATTCGCAGCTATCTGCTGATGAAAGTCTTCCAGCAGAGAATTCTTAAGACTTACTAAGATACAGTAGCACTATGGGGGAGCTTTTGGCAGGTGCATCCGATCATAGCAACTTGCTAGTACACCTCCAACTGTCATACTTATTAATAATTACAAATATTATATCTAAGCACTAAAGGGAAAAAATTGTAAACATCCATTACCAGGTGCAATGAGGGTCAACTTTTTTTTTCTTTTATTACTTTTATTATAAGTAATCTTGGAAAAGTGCATGTTAGCAAAACAGATTAAAGTCATTAAACCATAGAGAACATTCTTCGGGAAATAGAACTGCAAGAAACAATTACATTTGGAATATTTGGTTCTTGCTTCAATAGTTCGCATTGCAAGATTTCTGAAACACCATACCACAAACATCATAGTTTTATTACTAGCTTTCTAGTCATTTCTAAGAGCATTAATCACCACCGAATTACCTGTTTGTGAAAACTGAGTGGTGTGTCAACTGGATTAGTCTTATAGCAGGCATTAACAATGTCCTGATTGTAATGAAAAGAATACACTTGATTAGTCATCCTATTTTGTAAAGTCTGAAGTTAAAGGCATGGTGACCAAAAAGCAATTCTTCTTTTCCATATTTTTTTTTACAAAGTATCTCTTAATATTAAAGTATTTTTGAATGCCCATCTTTAGAAGTAATTTCCTAATGTACAAGGCTTCTTGCAGAACAGAAATCACAGTTAATAACATACATTAGCTCATTTGTTAGCCACTGGCAGAAATCTCATAATCCCCTTGATTTCCTGGACTATTTATTTCCTGCCAGACAGTCGTGTCCTCACTCATTCTTTCTAATTTATCAAACCCACAAAGTTGCTGACTGCTCATCTTTTATTTTTGCAGTCTGATTGTTTAATCTTATTCCCCTTGCCTACTACCCTATATGCTCCATTCCAACTTCACTAATTAAAAATAAATCATTCTTTCATCCTGTCCTCCTCTCATCCCTACATGCTGCTTTCCACCAAGGATGTGCTTTTTGGGCTTCGACACCTAAAAATTAAAAGTGTGAAAATCAGTGTACAGTACATGTGTATACTAATGAATTAAGGCACAACAATTGATTTGCATGCACAAAAAATATTTGCACACTCCGAAGGCACACAGTTAAGAATTATGTATACACACACACATACATATATATATAATTTAAAAAAAAAACAGAAGAAAATCAAACTTAATTTTAAACAAAGACTAACTGAACTCTTTTTGGGCCCCTGTACATCCCTGCTCCTTACCTGTTCCCCAAATGCTATTTCATCATTCGGTCTTCTTTACTGTATGACCCTTTTTAGGTCATTTTAATGTTGTCATCTTTTCTAATCTATTGTAATGCTACCTACCAATAGTGTTCCTGATGCTCTTCCTACCAGAATCTCAAGTGTCCCTTCTATTCAGTATTTCAACTTTCTCATCTATTCTCTCAGCATCTTTCATGCAACTTTTAAATCTTTCATATCCTAAAGATCATCCATCATTTTGGAATCTGTCATCTTTCCTCTTTTGTAAACCTCTAACTTGAATTCCACCACTTCTGACTCTTTGAATTCTTGGAATTTTCTCTTAGACCCTCTGCAGATCTTTTTTGCATGGGCGTGCACAGTCTACAGAAGTGGAACCACAGTCTCTTCTGAATAGTTTTATTTAAATAAAACACTCCAATCTCTCTTTAGTCCGAGACACTGATATACTAAAATTCAAATTTAGTTTGCAAAAGGGACTTTGCATGTTTTGGTACATTTTTAAACCCATATTTTTGCACATTTTAATATATGAAATCTTTTGGTGAGAGGGCAAATTTACATAAACTTTAATGAACTACAGTAATACAAAATCATGCAAAGGGTTCAGTCTGTTTTCATAAAGAATACAACAATTTCTTAGGTTACCTTTATTTGTGGTCCAGGGAGCTACATTTTATGCCTTAGTTTTCCACCAAGACATTTGGGCTGAGTAGAAAAATAGTAGCTGTTTGATCTGCAAAGGGGGTACCAGGCCCAGAACCAGACTGTCACTCCTTCACAGGGGCAGCCCAAAGGGGGTGCAGGGCCATGGGCGGAGACTCATTGCGGACCTCATTTCCAAATTATTTGCATAAGGTTAACGTGCACTAACTTTTAGTAAACATGCCTCTTAATGAGTGTATGAAAGATTACCAGATTTCTACATTACTATACTCCAGTACCAACCACCAGGCATATTAGGAAGTACTACAAACACTGCCCATTTAGAACCCATAGCAAATCCGCCTTTCATAACATCATTACCGGGACTCACAATGCCTCATACCCTACCTATCAAAAACACTGCAAATATTAAACCAATACATCTCAGAGAACACCAATACATCTCCTACTGGGGAAAGAGAACAAGTGGCACAATAAAAAAAAACCTACATAAACAGAATACCTCAGCTCGGTACACATGCAGAACATAGAACCATCACCAAACAAAGAACAAGGGATCACAATTTAAAAATAGGAATACAATAATTAAACTGGGAACCCCAAAAGCGAAAACTAGAATGTACAACAAAAATTAATTTCCTCTTGTACTAAACAAAACGCAAAGACGTTAACGATGCACATTTTCCAGAGCTGGCATATTCCAGTTTTTAAATTCAAATTAAAAAAGTATTTTTCTACTGTTTGTTGTTTGTGCATTTTATTTTTCAGTTGCAATTGCTCCAGTCACTTTCTTCTGGTTTCTTTATGTCTTCTGCTAACTCTCCATTGTCTGCTGTCCATTTGTCCTTTCTTCTCTCTTCTAGATTTTTTTTCCATTCTCTCTCTACATCTGCTTTAACATACTGATCTCTCCCTTTTTGATCTTTCCTCCATTTCTTTCTTTATTCCTTTTCATCCACTCAGATTTCACCCCTCCATCCTCAATCCCCACTTACTCTCCCAATACCCGGCCAATCGTAGATTTTTCTTCCCTCCCATTCAGATTTCACCTCTCCATCCTCACTCCCCCACCACCATCCCATTCTAGTCCTCCCCCAACATCAGCTCCTTTCAAGTTCCAGCACCACCCAGCATCTGCTCCCTTCTAGTCCCATTCTCCCCCCCCCCCCCCGCATCAGCCCATTTCCAGTCCTGGCTTTCCCATCAGCTATTTCCAGTCCTATCCTAGCCCCTCCATCAGCCCTTTCCAGTCCTAGCCCTCCATCAGCCATTTACAGTCCTAGCCTATCCCCCCCATCAGCCCATTTCCAATCCTAGCCCCCCATCAGCCCTATCCTAGCCCCCCCCCCCATTTCCAGTCATATCATAGCCTCTCCATCAGACCATTTCTAGTCCTAGCTCCCCTATCAGCCATTTCAGGTCCTATCCTAGCCCCCCATCAGTCAATTTCCAGTCCAAACCCCTCATCAGCCAATTTTCAATCCTAGCCCCCCCATCAGCCATATCCAGTTCTATCCTAGTCCTTCCATCAGCCCATTTCCAGTACTATCCTAGCCCCCATCAGCTCATTTCCAGTACTATCCTAGCCCCCCCATCAGTCCATTTCCAATCCTAGCCCCCACACTCAGCACATTTCCAGTCCAAGCCCCCCCACTCAGCCCATTTCCAGCTCTAGCCCCCCCCCATCAGCTATATCCAGTCCTATCCTAGCCCCTCCATCAGCCCATTTCCATTTCCAATTCTAGCCCCCCAGCCTATTTCCAGTCCAAGCCCCTCCCACTCAGCCCATTAACAACCCTAGCGCCCCCCCCCACCATGAAGATTCCTGCGGCTATCTGACTGGCTTTAAAGGGCTTCCGGCAGGCCCCGGTTCACTTCTGAGAGCTGCTGAAGTAGAGTGCCATTTTTCTTCACTTTGGCAGCTCTGTTCTAATGTAGGCCACTGGAGTGCTTAGTGTCGGGAAACAGGAAATGTCCTTTGACCTCTGGTGCGTCAGTGGCCTACATTAGAATATAGCTGCTAAGTGAAGAAAAATGGTGCTCTTCACTTTGGTGGCTGTAGAAAGGTGATCCGGGGCTTGCTGGGAGCTGCTGTAGGGAGGTGCACCGGGGCCTGCTGGGAATCACTGTAGGGAGGTACGCTGGGTCCTGCAGGGAGCCAAACAGCATGTGTGGGATGTTGTTGAAGCGCGGGGCCCTGTGTGAACAACATTCTTGCATAATAGATGGGCCGTCCTGCTCCCTCATGAAAGGTATCTCTTGTAGTCCATGGTGTCAAGCGTTGGATCTTCTTCCACCTCTGTAGGAAGCAATGAGAGTAAAGTGTGCTTTGGGAAAACAGGTTATTGGCCCCTTAATGCATGCTAATGGACAATAATGTGCATTATTTTATTAAAGCAGTGTGGTTGCTGTGTTAGTTCATAGAAACATAATGACAGAAAAAGACCACATGGTCTATCTAGTCTGCCCTTCCATATAAACCACTACAACAGTCCCCTTTTTCCTTTAGAGATCCTCTGTGTTTGTCCCATGCTTCTTTGAATTCAGATACTGCCCTCTACCACCTCCACTGGGAGACAATTCCACGGATCCGCCACTCTTTCCAAAAAGAAATATTTCCGCATATCACTCCTGAATCTATCCCCTTTCACCCTCATAACATGTCCCCTTGTAGCAGAACTTGCTTTCAATTGAAAGAGGCTCTCCTCCTGTGCATTTATGCCACAGAGGCATTTAAACGTTTCAATCATATCACCTCTATCCCGCCTTTCCTCTAAGGTGCACATATTAAGATACTTATGTCTGTCCTCATATATGTTATAATGAAGACCACTAACCATTTTAGTAGCCACCCTCTGTACCAAATCTAGCCTGTTTATATCCTTCTGAAAGTGCGGTCTCCAGAATTGCATACAATACTCCAAATGAGGTCGCACCAAAGACTTATACAGAGGCACTATCACCTCTTTTCTTATTTATTTATTTATTTAAAGTCTCTTTTATACCGCGCTATTCAGCATCAGCGCGGTTTACAATAAACAGTGAACATACACATTTCCAATAGTACTTTGTGTTTACATATGAACAGGATAATCAACTTGGCTAACAGGGTAACTATGCACAACCATAAAATATACAATATATACAATTTGTAGGCTGATCATGTGTTTGTGTGGTTTTAGACAGTAGTGATTTGGGTGGATTCGGCAAATGGTGCTGAGTTTCTATTAGGTTCAGGGTAATGTATGAGGAAGAGGTAGTGTTTCACGGCCTTCCTGAATTGGAATATGTCTGGGATTGATCTAATGTTGTGAGGGAGGTTATTCCAGATCACTGGTGCATAAAGATTGAAAGTCCTGCTGGATGTTGACTTGGAGCATTTAGTTATAGATCTTGGGACTATCAAGGTGTTTTGAGCTACTGACCTTCTGTCTCTGTTGTGGGGTGTCATCTGGATTAGCTCAGTTAGTGAAGTTGACGAGAGACCTTTGGTGGCTTTAAAGGTGAGCAGCAAGGTCTTGAATGTAATTCTACCTTGAATCGGGAGCCAGTGGAGTTGTTTCATTATAGGTGTGACATGGTCTTTCCTGGATGCTCCGTGCAGTACTCTTGCTGCGGTGTTCATTGCCATTTGCAGTGGGTTTAGGGTGGTTTGGGGGAGACCTTGAAGTATTGCATTTGCATAATCGAAATGCGGGATAATTAGTGCTTGATAGATAGTCCTGAAATCATCTGGCTCCAGCAGAGATCTTAGGTATCTAAGGGATCTAATTTTATGATATACTGCCCTTACAGTGTTACTTATATGAGCTTGCATATTTAGGTTCTGGTCTAGTGTGATGCCGAGGTATCTGATCGCGGATTTGGTCTGGAGGTCTGCTTCCTTCACTTTCAGTACTGTTGGGGCAGTGAAGTTACGGTTTCTTGTAATGAACATCACCTCCGTCTTCTTGTGTTGAATCCGGAGGTTTTGGGATTGTAGCCAATTGGATATTTCGTTTATGCAGCATGTTATTGGTTCGAGGTCTGGGTTATCTGTTGCAAAAGGCGTGTATAATAGCACATCATCTGCGTATATCATGCAGTTAATGTTGAAAGACCGGATAAGGTTGCAGAGAGGTTGCATGTATATATTGAATAGTAAGGCGGAGAGGGAGGATCCTTGTGGGACACCTTGGCTTTGGTGGAATGGTTCTGATGATGTGTTTCTGGATCTCACCTGCTGCCATCTGTCCGAGAGGTAGGACCTGCACCACTCGAGTGCTTTACCGGAGATTCCTTTTTCTTTGAGGCGTTCTAGGAGGCGTTCATGGCTAACGGAATCAAATGCTGCCGCGATGTCAAGGAAGAGAAGGACAAAGCCTTGGCGGGTATTGTCGATGCCTGATATTATGTTGCTGAAGAGTGTGGTGAGAAGGGTCTCGACCCCGTGAGATTCTCTAAATCCATGCTGGCATGGATCCAGTGGTGCATTGGAATCAATGTGATCTTGTATTTGTCTCTGAACTATCTTTTCCATTATTTTTGCAAGCAATGGTATGCTTGCTATGGGTCTGTAGGATTCTGGTTTCTGTTGGTCGAGTTTGTTGTTTTTTAGTAGGGGTCTTATTGAAGTTTGTTTGAGGGTGCGTGGGAAATCACCTGTTGTGAACGATTGTTGAATAAGTCTGGATATGATTGGACTGAGGTCAGTCCGGAATTCCTTGACCCAGAAAGCTGGGCATGGATCAGATTGCGCTGTGGACGTATTGATGGCTGCTATGGTGTCTTCGATGCATCGTTTGGATGGAGTTGAGAAGGTAGTGAGTGGTGTTTGATTGTAGGGCTGAAGGATGATGCTGGACGCTGGGTTGTTGTTTATCTGACAAAGTTTCGTTTGTAGATAATCCGCATATGTTTGAGGATGGATTCCATTTGTTTGTTCTGATGCAGGTTCTGTTGTAAGTTGCTTAACGAGGGCAAACAGGTCACGAGGTTTGTTGAGGGATCTTTTTAAAGTGTCGGCGTGGTAACGTCTCATGGTTTCAGTCACTGCGGTACGGTGCGCTGTGAGTTGTAGATTGTATGCCTTTTGGTCTGCTTCTGAGCGTGAGCGGCGCCAGCGTCTCTCAAGTTTTCTTAGTGTCGCAAGTGAGGCTTTTAACTCAGTAGAGTACCATGCTGCTGTGTGTCATTTCGCTTGAGGTTTGTTTTTTGCTGGGCGAACAGCTATTGAACTGAATATTTCGTTCCAGTTGGAGACTAGTTCATCAGGGTTGTGTGCTGGTGAGTTCATTAGTGGGAATGCTGATTTCAGGATTAGGTCTTTGTTGAATGGTTGGAATCTTCTCGGCGGATTGTTGGACTGACCGATTGCTGTGCTTTCATCTTCTGCTGACCATTCCTCTCCCTATGTACCCAAGCATCTTTCTAGCTTTTGCTGTTGCCTTTTCTACCTACCTGTTTAGCTACTTTAAGATCATCAGACACAATCACGCCTAGGTCCCACTCTTCTTTAGTGGACAAAAGTACTTCACCCCCTTTACTATATTGCTCCCTTGGATTGCTGAAGCCCAAATATATGATCTTGCATTTTTAACATTAAATCTTAGCTGCCAAATTCTAGACCATGCTTCAAGCTTAACTAGATCCCTCCTCATGTTATCTACACCTTTCTAGGTGTCTACTGTATTGCATATTTTGGTATCATCTGCAGAGGCAAACCTTACCCAATAGCCCTTCCGCTATATCACTAACAAAGATGTTAAAAAGAATCGGACCAAGGAAAGATCTCTGTGGCACGGCACTGGTAACCTTCTCCTCAGAGTGAGCTCCATTTACCTATATCCTTTGTGGCCTCCCACTCTAACCCAAGCAGTAAATTTAGCATCCATCCCTAGAGTGCTTAGTTTGTTTATAAGTCACCTGTGAGGAACGGTGTCAAATGTTTTACTGAAATCTAAATACATAACTTCTAGGGCTCTCCCTCGTTCCAACTCCCTGGTCACCCAGTCAAAGAAAATCAGATTTGTCTGACAAGACCTGCTTCTGTTGAATCCATGCTGCCTCGGATCCTTTAATCCGCTGTACTCCAGAAACCTCATTTTCTCTTTCAGCAGCGCTTCCAATAATTTACTCACCACCAAAGTTAAACTAACTGGCCTGTAGTTTTCAACCACATCCTTACTTCTGCCTTTGTGTAAAGAGACCACATGTGCCTCTCTCCAGTCCTCTGGAACCACTCCCGACTCCAATGAGTCCTTGAAAAGGTCAGTCAGTGGAGCTGCTAGGACGTCTCAGGTCTAAATACAGTAAAAACATAACTAACTTAATACATTTTGGATTAACTTTCGAAGATTAAAACTTTCTTTTTCAGGTCAGGAAGTATGAGCACATCAAGATAGTAAGAGCAACAGATGACAATACCATAATATATAAGTGAATTAGAAAAGCTGTCCTGACCTGAAGAAGAAAGTTATAACCTTCCAAAGTCAGTTCAAAAATGTATTGTTAGTCCAATAAAAAGGTATCACCTTATATTTATTTTTTGTTTTTATGTACCATTCTTTTACTGAAATGCACAATTCCATACCACAATGCATATTAAATATGAATGCAATGGAAAGCATGCAAAACGCCTCATTAGTATTCAAGTGGAATAATGCAGCTTGGGATAATGACTGCAAGTAATGCCATTCTTGGAAAAGTAATTCCAGCTCAAAGAATGAGTTCTTTTTCTCAGCATAGAGCATTGGGCCACTAAAACATGGCTCGATTTTCCAGACCACAGTCTTAAAGAGGCCAGCCTGATGAGGAGAGGTGCACAATCTGGGCGTCTCTCTACCTTTGGCTTCAGCTAACAGGCAGCATCCTTGGCCCCCTCCCCTGATTCCACATTCTGAAAAACTACTGTTAGTAGTTTGTGGGTGCCATTTTAGACCCAACACCATGACAGGTAGGATTGACTAGGGCTTGATTCTGCCCTGAAATCCTTTACCACCAAGGATCTTAAAAGTAGGTTCTAGGGCAGGCAAGGGTGGGGGTCTTGGGGGGGGGGGTTGGATTTCCTAATTGAGGGTCCAGGCTAGGGGTCTTTGGGGGGTGGGAGACAATAGAATGTGGAATCAGATGGGAAGTCTAGGGATGCAGGGTTACTGCGTGTTAATTCTGGCTGGAGGTAGGGAGACTCCCAGATCAAACACTTCTTCTCTTGAGACTGGTCCTTTTAAGACTGCGGCCTGAAGCATCAGGCTGGTGTGTTACTGGCCCGATGCTCCCTGTTGTGGAAAATAATGCCAGCTCTATGCTTGTGTTATTTTTTTCAAGAATACCACATCTTGCAGTGATCATGGAAAGCTGAGTTATTCCTTTCATGCGGGAATCACTAACCAGCAGTACCGAGTTACCACAGATTAGTGATTCCCATTGTAAATTAATCTGTGTAAAAATGTCAGATTTTAAGGCAGCTTTAGTAACTATACCCCTAAATGCATTAAGAGTAACGCCAATATTGGCTCCACCATGTACTGAAGCATTTATTGCATTTGTAACACAATACCACAGAAAAAGCTGTTAAAATGAATTATGTATCACCAGTTAATTCACTGGTCTCCTTGTCTTTCATCTTAACTTTACTGTCATATTCCTCCTATCTGATCATTCTTTCAAGGTTTTCTAATATATTTTTACATTGTTTGTGATAAAATAAATGAAATTTGATGATATAGTTCCAGCCAGCTTCTTAATAATAATCTGTGAGATTTTGAGATCCAAGAGTAATATCCTAATAGAAAGAGTTGTGTATCAAAATACATAAATTTGTCAGAAAGGTACCCAGAACTTCCTTATCAAACTTTTGTCTCATATCTCAAAAGCATCATTTTCTGTCTTGTATACAGTATTGTCTATTCATAGGAACAGAAGAGTTGGTTGTACAATGAAATGTGCACAGTATATATGTTAGAATTCAATAAATTGACATACAAAATCCAAGAAAGAGGGTGAGCTCTATTTTCTACTTCAAGAATGAAAGTGAAGTCTGTTGAAGTCAGATTTGGGAAGGCATAAAGTAATAGTTCTTGCTTGTATGGACTGGAATGGCAAATAAGTCTTAAAAAACCTTTTAGCTGAATTCATCTTGGTGCACATGATTGAGCAGTAATATTCCTTCCCAGTTCCCAAGAGCTACAAATGGGTCAGCTTGCTAGAATATCCCTAACAAATATGTATGGTGTAGATCTGCATACAAAGGAGGTGGTAGGCATACAAATCTAGCTCATGCATATTCATTAAAGATATCCAGAGAAAAAAACCCCCACCAGTTTGTGACCCTCAAGGACTGAAAGTAACTGCCACTGCAATAGAACGCATAAGAGAAAGTGCCAGATCCTGACTTCCTTCCAAGTGAAATAAAAGTTTCTTAAATGACCAAGCAGAAAGTACAATGTCCTAAAATGCACATAGTTGATGAAAAAGTCTCTTACTTTACTTGACAAATGTTATATAACTTTTTTGTTTATGGTATCAGTGAAGCAGGAGTAATGTGAGATTGTTTCTGCTCCATTTGACCCACTGATGAGGTAGGATACAGTTGGAGAAGGGTCTAAAGGCAGGAAGACGAGGAAGACCCATAGAGTCCAAATTTCAGTGGTGGAGGCGGCTGTGGCCCTCTTCTGACAAATCCATATCTGCCAATTATCGACCAGTATCCAACCTTCCAATTCTCTCCAAATCCTTTAAAAACTAGTTTTTGCTCAACTTTCTTATTTGGAAAAACCGAATATATCCCTGACAATCAGACTTTTATCCAGGACACAGCACAGAAACCATTTTAACTTCCCTACTCAGTGAAATATGCAGCTCTATTGAACAAGGTAGCATCTCTCTCACTGTTTCTCTTGATCTCTTCTCTGCTTTTGATCTGGTCAGCCACTCAATACATTGTTTTTGACTCTAGGCTATATGTCTTTGTGGCACTATACTACAATGGTTCTCGTGCTTCCTATGCAGGGCTGGCCCGTCCATTGAGCAAGAATGTTTTTTGCACAGGGCCCCGCGTTTCAGGGGGCCCCGCGCAAAGAACATTCTGCTTTTTTTTTTAAATGACTTAAAAAAAAAAACTGTCTCTGGCTGCTGACGCTGCCGCTACCACCGCGGCAGCGGCAGAATGGAGTGTCCCGCGGGGCCTCCTCTTCGCGTTGAGCCCCTCTGCAAAGGCTTTCAGATTCGCGAAGGGAGAGCATCTCCCTCGCGTCTCTGTTAAGCCCGCAGGGGCTAATGGGAAATTTCCCATCTGCCCCTTTAGACGCGAGGGGCTGATGGGAAATTTCCCATTAGCCCCTGCGGGCTTAACAGAGACGCGAGGGAGACGCTCTCCCTTCGCGAATCTGAAAGCCTTTGCAGAGGGGCTCAACGTGAAGAGGAGGCCCCGCGGGACACTCCATTCTGCCGCGGTGGTAGCGGCAGCGGCAGCAGCCAGAGACTGTTTGTTTTTTAAAGTTTGCAATAAGGGGGTGTGTAAAGCCTGGCAAGGGGGGGGTGTTAAGACTGGCAGGGGTGATAAGACTGGCAGGGGGGGGTGTTAAGACTGGCAAGGGGTATTAAGACTGGCAAGGGGGGGGTGTTAAGACTGGCAGGGGTGTTAAGACTGGCAAGGGGGGGTGTTAAGACTGGCAGGGGTGTTAAGACTGGCAAGGGGGGGGTGTTAAGACTGGCAAGGGGGGTGTTAAGACTGGCGGGGGGGTGTGTTAAGACTGGCAGGGGTGTTAAGACTGGCAAGGGGGGTGTTAAGACTGGCAGGGGTGTTAAGACTGGCAAGGGGGGGTGTGTGTTATGACTGTCAGGGGGGGTGTTAAGACTGGCAGGGTGTTAAGACTGGCAAGGGGGGGTGTTAAGACTGGTGGGGGTGTTAAGACTGGCAAGGGGGGGTGTTAAGACTGGCAAAGGGGGGGGTAAGACTGGCAAGGGGGGGCTGTCTGGAAATGGGGCGATGGGGGGGTTAGGACTGATAATGGGCTATGGGGGGCTAGGACAGGAAATGGGCTGATGGGGAGGGGTTAGGACTTGAGGTGGGCTGATGTGGTTAGGACTGGTAATGGGCTGTGGGCTGATGGGGGGGGTTAGGACTTGAGGTGGGCTGATGTGGTTAGGACTGGTAATGGGCTGTGGGCTGATGGGGGGGGTTAGGACTGGCAATGAGCTATGGGGGGCTGACTGGAAATGGGCTGATGGGGTTATGACTGGAAGTGGGCTGATGGGGGGTTAGGACTGGTAATGGGTTATAGGGGGGCTTAAACTGAAAATGGGGTGATGGGGGTTAGGACTGGAAGTGGGTTGATGGGGGGCTAGGATTGGTAATGGGTTGGGGGTTGCTATGACTGGAAATGGGCTGAGTGGAAGGGGAGGCTTGAATTGCAAATAGCTGATGGGGAGGGAGCTTGGAATGGAAATGGGCTGTGAGGGAAGGGAGCTAGGACTGAAAATGGGCTGATGGAGCAGCTAGGATAGGACTGGAAATGGGCTGTTGGGGGGAGCTAAGATTGGAAATGGGCTGTGGTGGGGGTTTGAATTGAAATGGACTCATGGAGGGGCTAGAACTGGAAGTAGGCTCATGGGGGGCTTGGACTGGAATTGGGCTGAGTGGAGGGGAGCTAGGATTTGACATGGGCTGATGGTGGGGCTAGGAAATGACTAGAAATGGGCTGATGTGGGCTAGGATTGGAAATGAGCTGATGGAGGGACTCAGACTGAAAATGGATGGGGGAGCTAGGACTGGAAATGGGTTGATGAGGGGCTAGGACTGGAAATGGATTGATGGGGGGCTAGGACTGGAAATGGGCTGATGCAGGGACTAGAAGGGAATGGATGCTGGGTGAGACTGGAACTAGAAGGGAGCTGATGTTGGGGGAGGATTAGAATGGGATGGGGCTGGGAGAGTAAAATGGAGAGGGGAAAAATATATTTTGTGTGGGAGGGATGAAAAATCTACAATTGGCCGGGTATTGGGAGAGTAAGTGGGGATTGAGGATGGAGGGGTAAAATTTGTGTGGATGAAATAGGAATGAGGAAAGAGCAAAAAGAGAAAGATTAGTATGTTAAAGCAGATGTAGAGAGAGACTGGAAAAAAAAACTAGAAGTGAGAAGAAAGAACAAATGGACAGCAGACGATGGACAGTTAGCAGAAAACATGAAGAAACCAGAAGAAAGTGGCTGGAGCAATTGCAACTGAAAAAAATGCACAAAAGGTAGAAAGATATCTCTTTATTTTGAATTTACTAACTGGAATATGAAAGCTCTGGGAAATGTGCATCATTAACGTCTGCGCTTTGTTTGGTACAAGAGGAAATTAATTTATAGTTTTATTTCTACGGTGGTGTTGTACATTCCAAGTTTGGCTTTTGGGGTTCCCAGTTTAATTATTGCCTTCCTGTTTCTAAATTGTGATTCCTTGTTTGGTGATGGTCTATGTTCTGCATGTGTAACTGAGCTGAGGTATTCTATTTATGTAATTCCTATTTGACATTGCCACTTGTTCTCTTTCCCCAGTATTCTCTGAAATGTATTGGTTTAATATTTGCAGTGTTGCCTTTTGATAGGTAGGGTATGGTGCTTTGTGAGTCCTGGTAATGCTGTCAGGGTACGGCGGGTTTGCTATGGGTTCTAAATGGGCAGCGTTTGTTGTAGTTCCTAATGTGCCTGGCGGTTGGCACTGGATTATAGTAATGTAGAAATCTTTTAGTCTTTCTTTATCCATACACTCATTAAGAGACATGTTTACTAAAAGTTAGTGTATGGTAACATTATGCAAATATTTATGCAAATAAGGCCACTTATGCAAATGAGGCCCCGCACCGAGTCTCCGCACATGGCCCCGCACCCCCCTTGGGCCGCCCCTGTTCCTATGTAATTGTTTTTTTAATGTTATGATATTTTTCTCATCTTCTCTCTAATTCTTAGCCTCTATCTTGCAGTGTCCCCCAGGACTCAGTACTTGCCCCACTTCTATTCAACATTTTTATTGCTCCTTTCGCAACTGTTATTCAAGATTCTGGTATTACAGCTTACAGTATATCTGTGCTGATAATATTTTTCTTGTTCATAATACCCATTCCTATTTATCCAATCTATCTCCAGTGAATGACTGCTTTGTGAAATTTCACCATTGGCTTACTTCTAACCATCTCAAACTTAATGTTCAAAAGACTTCAGCTACCTGGCTGACTGGACATATTGATGCTCCTACTGTTGCTCCAGTTCTCAACAATACTCACAATATTCTTTCTTCCTCCTTTAAGTACCTTGGGGTCACCTTGGATATTGAACTATCATTTCATGATCACATTACTTCTGTATAAAAAGCACCTTCTTTGTTGTAATCGGTCATTTCTTCCAGTCTCAGCACAACTGTCTCATTCTTGGTCCAGACTGGATTATTGCAACATCATATATTCTAGCTTCCCTGAAGTAGCTGCAAACTGTCCAAAATGCTGCAGTCAGACTACTTGCACATACATCTAGATACCACCATGTCACTCCCCTTCTGATTCACTTTCATTGACCTTCCAAACGTTCTTGCATCCAGTTCAAAATCCTTACTGTGGTTCACAAAATATTGTATACTACTACTCCTTGCCACTCCTCACTAATCTTCCCTTATACTCCATATCTAGATCTTTGCTCCCTTTGTTTAAACCATCTCATTCTCCAAACGCCCTCCCCCTTCTTCCCAGGCAAGTTATGAATCAACCAGACACTCTGTTTTCTTCTTCCATGACCCTCGCCTCTGGAACAATCTCCCTCCAAATCAACAGGAACCTTCTTATAGCAAATTTAAATTAAGCCTAAAAACTTCTCTTTCAATGGGATTTCACTAAGGCTACCTGACACAACTGAGAGCATCCTGAGTTGACTCTTTTTTTCTCTTCTGTCCTTTGTAAGGTTGTACTTTCCTATTGGTTCAATGGAGCTTTTCTTCTTTTCTAAATTTCACATTTTCATTTTATGGAAACCACTTTGCTAAACCTGAAGGATGCTATACATTTCTTTTAATAAACCATAAACCATATATTTATGAATTTATTCAGATTAATGGCTGCCTGAGCTATGGCTGAGGTTACATACTAGTGTCCATAGTTTTAGATAGATTGAGAGGTAGAATTGGAGAAAAGAGATGTGTAAATTGTATTTTTCAAAATGTTGTTTTCCATAAATATTCTAACTGCTCAAAAAGCAGATGCAGGAAAGCATATTGGTTCCTGTTCCTGAATTGCCTGTTACCTGCTTGAAAGCCTCAGTTCCATGTTTGGTGAGCATGGAGCACCACGTGAATACCACGGGCTATAAGAGCTGAGCCACAATACGGGACACATAATGCGGGAGCGTGCCCGTAGGTGCATGCCCATAGCTGCGTGTCCAAAGGAACAGGTGTGTCCCTTTGGAGCCCCTTCGGAGCACATACGAGCATAGAGGAGTGGCATTGTTATCATAAGTGGGGAACCAGAATAAGAGGCCTTTATCTTCATCTTCTTCAAATATTAAAGCGGTGAAGTTGTGGGTCCTATGGATGTCCTTTTAAAGTCCATTGGGTCCAGTAGGGGAGCCACAAAGATAGATTGTTTGGAGGTTTCTTCACCATCCGTGAGTACTGTTTCCCCCTCTTTGTCCCCTGAAGTGTGAGAGTTTTTATGTCCTCCCAACCCAGGAGTTGACTTAGCAGTGACAGACTCCACCCCTGTATCTGCGGGTGGTGTCCCCTCTGCTTCGGTCTCTCTTCCTGGTGCTTTCCTCCGATTGACTACTTCTGAACGAACTGTTTTGCCTTTGCCGTTTGATTTCTCTTCAGTGCAAGAATCTCCATTGCCCCCACAAGATGTCTCCCTGCAAGATATTTGGCAAACTGTAATCAGAACTGAACTTTCTCTCCAGTCTTCTCTACTTAAACTCTAAGTTTACCAAGGAGACAGTGGCCATTTTGACAGGGCATGAGTCTAGGTTGGTTGATCTTGAGACTTGTACTTTAAAGGATGATTCTCAGCTCTTGACCCTTCAATCAGCTGTTACCTCCTCAGTACAGGATCCATCAGCAAAATGAATATTTGGAGAATATTCTCTGTGGTAAAAATCTTGAATTTTCCCCGTACTCGCTATCTTTCTCCCCCTATTTTATTTGCAAAAGGGGTCACTGTGAATAGCAAATAATGGGGAGGGATTCCCCAATGGGATGTCCATTCCTGCTATTTGTACCCCTTCCCACTGGCGTATAACTTCCTTTCCAGTTGTATGAGGGAGGGGAAGGGGCGGATTGGGGGCAGAGTTAGGGCAGACGATGGGCGGTCACCGGTTCTAGACACACAGGGCCAATTCTAATGTCAGCCCTGTACGTCCGGGGCCGGCGACCTGCATGGGGAAATTCCACTTCTGAGGTGGAATGACTTCTTTAGTCGCCAGGGGTCGGCAGGCCCAGGACCAGAAAGTGGCAGGCTGGGACAGTAAGTATTCCCTGAAGCCCGACCCTGGCCTTGCGAGGACAGATCGGGGGTCAGTCTGCAGGGAAAACATTGTAGGAGCCGGCAGCTGGGATCGCAACTTTACGATGGAGCTGCAGTGCCATGGCAACCGGACGCCATGGCATCATGGCTCCATTATAAAGCTCAGACTGAGTTAGTCGGGCATGGCCTGTACATGCAGGCTGGGCTGAATCACAGTCCTGGCTTGCACATACAGGTCACTTCACGATTCTGATCCCACGGGGATAGATGTGCCCTGCGAGATCAGAATCATGACGCCCTCTGTATGTTTGGTTCAGACCAGGCATACAGAAGACTTATACATCCAGGACTGAATAGTGCCTAAAGTATTTAAAAGATGTGTTGAATGTTCCTGATTCTGATTCTATTCAATTGTCTAAGATTTATTATCTTCCAAGAAGAGTTTGAGAAGTGAAAGATATTGGTGAAGTGAGAGAAGAGATTGGAGCTGCTGGGGGAGACTGATCAACAGTCTGTTCCGAGTTTAGATTTATCAGCTTTTTTAGAGACATCTGTGGAAGATATACTGACTCGGGCTACACTACTTGCAACTTTGTTGCTTGAGAAAGATAAGGATTACATATTTCTGTTATATTTCTCTAAAAGACAGGAGAAATTCTTTGGGCAACCCATTCAGATTTTTCCAGATATCTCTCAGGTAGCTCAGAGGAGATTAAAGGGTCTCCTTGAGCTCAGGCCTCATGTCTTGGCCCTGGGAGCTTCCTTTCTCCTCAAGTATCCTGATAAATGCATTGTATCATTACAAGACAAAATGTATTTGTTTTTTGATTCTTTACAATTGGAGGGGTTTTTGCATGGCAAGGGTTGAATGATTGTGTTGTATAATTATTTATTTACTCTTAGGTTAAGGAAAAGGGGGATTGTTTAATTGTTTTCGAGGTTTTGTTTATTACATTCTCCATGATGTGGGCTGGATGGTTTGATCTTATGGTATACATATTTGAGTAGGTGTCTTACCTTGTTACTCTTTATGCATTATTTTGTAAGTGGTTATTCTTTTCCTTGTATTTGCTTTATTTACTTTTTAAAATAAAGAAGATTGAAAACATTAATAAAAAAACACAGGTGCAAACAGCTGTGGGTCCTTGGTATTTGTGGGACGTTTTCATAAGAAAAGTACACATGACAATTAGGTATAAATTCTGTGGGTATAAAATATCTTCCTAGGCAGTGGGCTTGAAAATTTCTCTCATAAGGTACCAAATGGCCCATTTTGTGTTAAGAACATTTCTGAAAGGCAAACGTCTGGCCCAGCATGCAGGAAATATTTTTAAGACCAAGCAAACCAAACAAAATGAAAATCCTAATGAGTTATGATTTTTATATGCAGCTTTTCATAATGTTTCATTGTTTGTATTTTGGTATGGTTAAACATTTGTTTCTCCTTTAATTACAGGTTCATGACTTTATTTTAGTTGTTATTTGAAAAGTTATCTTTGTGGAAACAATATAATTGCAAAGTAACAATAGCAGAGTTGCCAGGAGTTATCTATTGAATGCATCGAGTGCCAGAGTGAGATAAAAAGACCCATAATTAAGCTTGATCAAAGTGCTTTAAACAGCAGTATACAGTAATGAAACCCCTTGAATTATTGATCTACGCTTTCATAGCTTCTGTAAGACCATCTAGTTAAAGTCTCAAGGAAGCTCAGTTCACTGATTTTTTGTTTAACATGTGTTGGACTACTTAGAAAATATATGAAAGTAATTAGAGCGGTTCAGTAAGCCCGTTATTTTTACTTATTATCTCCCAAACTATAGCAAGTACACAGTTTCTATTCCAAAAGGATGACTATACCAAAATCATAGCCTACAAAGTGGATTTATTTCATAATTTCTGGTATGAAGGACTTCTGGTGGCAATCCAAGATGGCAGGGGGCCTCTGATGTATAACAGGTTTGCAGTCTAGAATCTTGGTGACTAGCAATTTTCTTTGGACTTTTTTTGCTTAATGTGATGGGCAAGAAGAAGGGCAAAATCCAGGTTTTTTACTCAGCTTCCTTAACTGAGGCCAGACTGCCATTAACCAGTTATCTGGTATGTCGGGGATTACCCTGAATTCAGGGAGCATCCACATTAGCAGAATTATGAATATAAGCCTATGTGATAGATGTGGCCAGCATAAGGCACAACATAGGACTCCACAGCCAAAAGAGGCTTTTATTTAGGGAACCAGCATCCAGACAACTGTCCTTAGGCTTTTTCCCCAGCTGTAAGCAGTCCTTAATTACTCTCAGCAGGGCTACTCTGCTGAATAGCTGAACACTGGTCCAGCACAGACAGCACTTCCAAAATAAACAAACTGCTTCTCTCAGTTTCCTCACTTCTGGTGGTACAGCACAGCACAGCCCAACAAAAAGTCTCTCCAACTCCAGCAGTAAGGCTGAGCAGACAGTAATAAATGTTTTACCTCCACAGCAGGCTCTATTTTACAAGTAAGTAGTCTTCAGCTATACTCCAGACCCCCAGGCTCCTTTCACCTCTTCCACTTCTCCTGCTTCCTGATTTAAACCCTGAGACCTGGCCACACCCTTCCCAGGCATTTTCCAGCCTGTTTTCTTAAAGGGGCAGGGTTTAGGTTCTTATAGGTGAAATGCCTTCCTGGTTCTAAGCTTGGCTGGGGAGAATTACTGCAGGGGATGGTTGTTTACCATAAAGTCCATCACGCCTACTTTACCTTAAGGAGGAAACTTTGTTCAGCCTAAAAGCCCACACTCTGACTCCAACTCCTATGATGTGTTTCCCAACTGGCTTACTTGGAAGACTACCTAAAGTAGATGGCAGGTCTAAACATAGAGAGGAGTGGCTTAGTGGTTGGGGCAAGTTGCCTCAGGCCAAAGGGCCAGGGGATTGAATCCTGCTGGAAGACAGAAACCTTGGGCTGGAAGGGCTGGGGGTTTTAGTCCCACGGCCACTCCTTGTGGCCTTAGGCAAGCCACTTAATCCTCCATTGCCTCAGCTACAAAAAAGATTGTGAGCCCTTTGGGGACAAGGGAAATATGTACTGTACTTGAATGTACACTGCTTTGACCCAGTGAAAAGCAATATATAAGCACTGCTAAATAAATAGGTAAGCCAGGAAAAATGTTGGTTGTGGCAAAGAAAGTGCAGTTTCCTACCTCTCACCTGCAGAATTACAGTGGAGGTGCCAGGAGAAGAATCAACAATCACCCAGATAAACTCTTCTGAGGTCCAGGAAGCAAGGCTAGGGATGCCGGCAAAGTTAGAGAAGCTGCAGCATTCTGGCATAATCACCCTTAAATCAATCTGGTATGCCATTGTACAGAGGAAGAGATTGTTAGTAACAGAATGAATGCCTTGGAGAACTCTGAAGGGGTTATTAGACAAGGGGTTACAGAATTAGAGGGTATTTTGAAAGATCAAGGGGGTAATTAAGAAGCCCTATTCATGCTTTAGATATCTGAAGACAGACATAGAGCTGTCCAAACCAAAGATGTTCACAGAACCATTTTAGAAGCCAGATCTGTGGACATCCCCAGCACGAAGATGTCCAATTCGGAATGGGGACATGGTATAGGCATGGCTGGGGCATTCTCAAGAACTTGGATGTCTTCACTTCATTTCACAAACATCCTGGATGTCTTGATATTCATCCAAGTTTATACCTGCTCCAGGCATGGATAGGTATCAAAAAGTGCATGTTTTGTCGACATATGGCTGAAGGATGTGGAAAAGGAAGTACACTCATATCCCCTATATTTTCCATGTTGATAATGAACACTGATGGGGAAAGGGGGCTCATGTTTTGGTTTTGCCAAGCCACTGGTTAGTTTTACCCTACTAATGATGGGTCATTGCGATAGTAATTCCGCAGGTTCAGACATTTGGTGTATGTGCTTGGCTGAGGAGCTAATGGGGCGAAGCTACCATCTATGGGATTATGACTGAAGTCAGAATCCCCCCCAAACAGAACTCATTAGCAGCGCTAAACAGCCCATTTACGTTAACGTTCCTGATGCTAAATAAAAGAATAAGTAAACAGTAATCTAATCTATTTTATAGTCCAAAAAATACTGGCTCAGATGTCCAATGGAACCAAACTCTTCATAAAAAGCTATAATGGATACATTGTGTTGATTCCCAATGAAGATCTTCATAAGGCTTTATAAATCCAATTGCCTGTCCCTTATAATCTGATACACAAATTCAAATCACTTGGCGTCCACAGGCAAATAATGGTAGTCCACAAACACTCTTAAAATGGAATAAAGACTCCCTCAATTCCTGCAGATTCTTCAACAATGCTGAACATATAACAATCGACATCTGAAGGCTCCAAGTCAGCTCACTCCATATTAACAACCCAGAGTGAGATTCAAGACAATATACAATATCCAACCTCAGCCATTGGTTTCACCGACTGAATGAATGCTTCCTCAGGGAAGAGGCTATAGTCAAAGTTACTTCTTTTCTGTTCACAACATACATGTGCAAACCATGGTATGACAAGATCTTAACAAGAATGGTCAAGTGTTTCATACTTGAGATTTAATGCAAAGCAAAAAATGATGCACTTGGGATGCAGAAACTCAAAGGAGCTGTACACAATAAGGGATGAGAGGCATTTGTGTATGGACCAAGAGAGACCTCTCAGAGTAATAGGAGCTGAGGATCTCAAGGTGGTGAAGCAGTGTGACAAAATGGTGGCCAATGCCAGAAGGATGTTAGGCTACAAACACAGAGGAATAACCAGCAGGAAGAAGGAGATATTAATTCCCCTGTACAGATCACTGGAGAGGCTTCACTTGGATTGTTCTGTTCAGTTTTGGAGACCATAAATTACAAAGGATATATAAAGACTAAAAATGGTTCAGAGGAAGGCATCCAAAATGACAGAGGAGAGGAGAGACAGGGGGGATATGATGTTGTTGTTGTTAAGTGCCGTCGAGTCAGTGTTGACTCATGGCGACCCTCTGGATAGCTATCCTAAATTGTGTTCGGTCTTGAGTCAGGCGGTTCATTGTTGACAGACTGGTACCCGTAGCTGCTGTTATTGTATCGATCCATCTCATTGCTGGCCTTCCTCTTTAGCGTTTACCTTCTATCTTGCCAAGCATGATGTCTTTCTCTAATGATCTCTCTCTTCGCATGATGTGTCCAAAGTATGAAAGTCGAAGTCTTGTCATCTGAGCTTCTAAAGAAAGCTTAGGTTTGATCTCCTCTAGTACCGACTGGTTTGTTCTTCGGGCAGTCCATGGTATACACAGTATTGGCCGCCAGCGCCATAACTCAAAGGCATCAATTTTCTTCCTGTCTATCTTTTTCACTGTCCAGCTTTCACATCCATATGATGTTATTGAAAATACCATGGCTTGAACAAATCAAATCTTTGTATGGAGAGAGGCATCTCTGCTCTTGAGAATCTTATCTAGGTCTTTCAAAGCCATTCTGCCAAGAGCAATGCGTCGTCTGATTTCTTGACTGCTTGTTGCTTCTTTATTGATTGTTGATCCAAGTAGGTTAAAGTTGTTCACGATTTTGATTTCTTCTCCTTCAACGATGAACCTGTTGATTATGCCAGTTGTCATGATTTTTGTCTTCTTTACATTAAGGTGCAGGCCCATTTTGAGACTATGTTCTTTGATTGTGAGAAGCAAATGTTTCAGATCATCTTCACTTTCAGCCAGTAATGTGGTATCATCCGCATAGCGAAGGTTGTTGATGAGTCTTCCACCAATCTTCACACCTCTGTTGTCTTCATACAATCCTGGTTCTCTGATGATTTGTTCTGCATATAAATTAAACAGGTAAGGGGAAAGTATGAAGCCTTGTCTTACACTTTAGCTTATTTTAAACCATTCTGTTTCTCCTTGATCCGTTCGAACTGTTGCTTCTTGATCAATGTACAGATTGTGCAAGAGTACGATCAGGTGTTCTGGTATACCCATGCTTCTTAATGTGGCCCAGAGTTTCTCATGGTTTACACAGTCAAAAGCCTTGCTATAGTCGATAAAGCACAAATAGATATCCTTTTGGTATTCTTTAGTCTTTTCAAGGATGCATCTCACATCCGCAATGATGTCTCTCGTTCCTCGCCCTTTCCTGAACCCTGCTTGCACTTCAGGTAGTTCTTGTTCCAGGTATGGTTGTAGTCTCTTTTGAATAATCTTCAGTAGAATCTTGCTGGCATGTGGGATCAGAGCAATTATGCGATAATTTACACAGTTAGTTGGATCACCTTTCTTTAGTATTGGTATAAACACAGATCTTTTCCAGTCAGTTGGCCATGATGTTGTCTTCCATGTTTCTTGGCAGAGCCTTGTAAGTACAGTAACAGCTGCATCAGATTGCTGTAATACTTCTATGGGAATGCTATCAATGCCTGGTGCTTTGTTCTTTGATAAGGCTTTCAATGCTGCTTCAACTTCATCACCAATGGTTCCTGATCATAAGGTACAGGTTGAAACGGCTGTTGGTCCACTTGATCTTTATCATATAAAAACTCTGTATATTCCTTCCACCTTTTCTTTATCTTCTCAGCATCATTCAACATAGAACCTTGAACATCTTGTAACATTCCAATTCGAGGTTGGAACTTTTTCTTTAACTCTCGTAACTTTAGGAAAGCCGATCTTGTTCTTCCTCTAATAGTTTCTGCTTCTATTTCCTTGCATGCGTCATTGTAGTACTTTTCCTTGTCCTGTCTTGCTGCACATTGGAAATCTCTGTTGAGTTCTGTTATTGTCTTTCTTTCTCCTCTGGCTTTAGCTTCTCTGCGTTTCTGGGCAATTTTCAGAGTTTCTTCCGTCATCCATTTTGGCCGTTTTTGCTTTTTCACCTTTTGTAGAGACTTCTCGCTTTCTTCCAACACAACCTTCTTGATGTCATTCCATAACTCTTCTGGAGCTCTGTCATTTCTATCTAAAGCAGCAAATCGATTTTGCAGGCAGTCTTTAAATTCCAGTGGTATATTCTCAAGGTCATATTTTGCTGCATTCATGAGTGGTTTGCTCTTTTTCAACTTTAGCTTGAGTTTGCATACTAGTAGTTGATGATCTGTACCACAGTCAGCTCCAGGTTTTGTCTTTGTTGATGTTATAGAACTTTTCCATTGTTGACTTCCACAGATGTAGTCAATTTGATTTTTATACAATCCATTGGGTGAAGTCCATGTGTACAGTTGCCGCTTGTGTTGATGGAAGAAGGTGTTTGAGATGAATAGATTGTTGGTCTTGCAGAATTCTATCAGTCTTTCTCCAGCTTCATTTCTGTTGCCAAGTCCATATTTTCCAACTACTTTGCCTTCTTCTTTGTTGCCAACCTTTGCTTTCCAGTCACCCATGACCATCAGGATATCCTGTTTGCATGTTCTGTCAATTTCAGCTTGTACTTGTTCATAGAACTCTTCAATTTCATTCTCTTCTGCAGCTGTTGTTGGGGCATATACTTGAATTATAGTTGTGTTGATAGGCATTCCTCGTAGACGAATAGAGATTAAGCGTTCGCTGACTGCATTGTATTTCATTACAGTTCTTGCAAGTTTCTTCTTTATTATAAATGCAACACCATTTCTTCTTTGTCTTTCATTTCCAGCATAATAGACCATGTGATCATCTGATGCAAAGTGCCCAATGCCGACCTTTAAATGCTTAAAAGATTTTAATGAACAAATAATTATCAAAGAGAGGAGCTGTAGAACTAGAGAACATGAAATGAAGCTACAAGGAGGTAAACTTAAAAGCAACATCAGGAAAAGCTTTTCATGGAAAGGGTGGTGGATGCCTGGAATATCCTCCCAAAGGAGGTGGAGGGAGCAAAAACACTGACAGACTTCAAAAAGACATGGGACAGACACAGAGGATTACTACCTAACAAGAAAATGGAATCAAAGCAAATGTAAATAATGACATAAATAGAGAGGGGTAACCTGTCTGGAGTGGCAGTACAATCTTAGGCAAAGGCATTGAGGGGAAGTATACTCATATCTTCAACTGTAACCACCATACTGGACAGACTAGAAGGACCATGCTGGTTTTTATCTGCTGTCGTGTACTTTCTTACTAAATATTATCCAAGTAAAGATAGGCAACCAATAAAAAACTGATGTCTTCTGGGATGTCTTGGCAAGGTACAATGAAAAGGAGACTGATAGGCCTTTTTTCTACACAGTAAGCCTACAGCACTTGGCATTCCAAGATGATCTCCCAAGTACTAACCAGTCCCATCTCTACTTAGCTTTCAAGAAGAGACAAAATCAGACACACTCAATGTGGCATGATCATAATGCAGAACTCATAAACAACGTTAAATCTAGAGAATGGAGTTACCAGTTGGGCTTCCAGATACTGAACTAACTGTAGAACCTTAATTGTAAAGTCCAATAAATCCAAGAGCACAACATAAAAAATCCAAGGCCAAGAAATAGAGAACTTGAATCACTGCTTGGAAATTGGCCACCAATTTTAAATAAAAAAGGATTTAACCTGTGTAACATTTATAATGGGGGTCATTCCAGAACACGAATAAAGGGTTTGTACGTGTGGCGGGGACATTTATGTGCCAAAAACATCCCAGACCATATCCTGAAATCCTGTGACATGGATGTCCACGGTGCTAGCATGGGAACATCAGAATATGACCAGAATATGTTATTCCTGCTGAAATGCTGAATAAGAGACAAAACACAGCAGATGCACTGACAGGTATCTAAGGCACTTTATTCACTATGAAACACCAACATGTTTCGGCTGAACAGGCGTTCTTCAGGGGGTACAGACCTCGAAAGCAAACAATAAAAATAATAATAAATATGTATAAATAAGTGCATCCTAAATAATACATACATAAATAAATAAACAAGTAAATACATAAATACGTAAAAACATAAGATAAAAACAGTCAAAAACATATAATATTAAATAAAATCAACAACAATAAGGAGCTAAACAAAATGAAGTGCATTTTTAAATACAAACCAGACAAAAGAAACATATGTAAGGCTGAAAAGCACTTGAAATACCTATAATTATTCCTCAGTATTATGTAACAAGAAGGGAGAGGATGACTATTGAAAACAGACCTATACTATGCAGCATACTCTATATCACACTAATCAAGCACACTAATAAATCATGAGGTAAAGGACATGGATACATAATTGGATATTATAGGCATTTCAAGTTCTTATTATTGACAGGAATATGTTTTGACATTTAGCCATAGGGAACCGATGCTTATTCCTTCTGGATTATTTTACATAGGGCAGGGGTGGGCAATTCCGGTCCTGGAGGGCCGCAGACCAGTCAGGTTTTCATGATGTCCTTAATGAATATTCATGGACCTATTTCCATACAATGGAAGGCAGTGGATGCAAACAGATCTCATGAATATTCATTAGGGACATCATGAAAACCTGAGTAGTCTGCAGCCCTCGAGGACCAGAATTGCCCACCCCTGACATAGGGTATGCTGAGATCAGATATTGTTATCAGTGTGATAGGGCAGCCATATATCCACTGTGCCAGGCACTGGGAGACATGACTGATGCAGTGTGAACATTCCATGGATTGTCTTCATCTCCCTTCCCCTTCACGTGCACATCTCCAGTCCATACGTCACTCTGCTTTTTTCTTCCACGGTCCTGCTCTCTGGAACTCCCTGCCTACTCCCCTTTCTCTTGAACAGAATTATATCACTTTCAAATCTCTTCTGAAGACCCACCTGTTCACCGTTGCTTATAACCTCCCAGTATCACAAAATTGACCTGGTTTGTCCCTGTTTTGTCTGACCTCCTCTTTATGTCTTGTCTTCGCTTCTCCTGTTGCTTCTTCTTTCCTGTTATAATTGTAGTTCTTTTCATTTTTCCGTGGCTTTTAAGCCATCCTGTATACAATTTTTAATTGTACACCGCCCTGACTCATAAAGGGCAGTATATCAAATGTGAATACACTGAAACTGAAACTGCCCCATGCGGCCTGCATCTAGGGTTGCCAACTGGCCGGTTTTCAGCCGGCCTGGACAGTTTTTCCATGGCCAGGCCGGCTGCCAGCAAAGGTATAAAACCGGCCTTTGAAAAGCCGTTCTTTTGCTCTGGCCATGAGATCAGGAGCGGCCAGGGCAAAAAAAGTCTTTTCTCCTGCAGTCCGCGGCGCGATTGCAAACGCGATCCCTGATGTAGCGATCCCCGGCGGGCTGTGCAGCCGCTGCTTCTGCTTTTCACAGAGCAGTGGCTGCAAATGCAATAAAGTTAATTTGAAAAGGAAGAAACCTGTGAGAAGCCCGCCCCCTCTGACATCACTTCCTTGGGCGTTGCAGGAGGACCGGAGGGCTGGGCTCCTCACAGGTTGTCTTTCTTTTCAAATTAAGTTTATTGTAGCTGCTGCTCTGTAAAAAGCAGAAGCAGTGGCTGCATGGGGGCCAAGCAACACTAAGGGGTCGGGGGGGGGGGGGTTAAACAGCACTAACGGGGGGGGGGGGTGAAGCAGCACGAATGGGGGGGGGAAGTAGCACTAAGGGGGAGTGAAACAGCACTAAGGGAGGGTGTGAAGCAGCACTAAGGAGGGGGGATGAAGCAGCACTAAGGAGGGGGTGAAACAGCACTAAGGGGGTGTGAAGCAACACTAAGGGGGGTGTGAAGCAGCACTAAGGAGGGGGGTGAAGCAGCACTAAGGATGGGGGTGAAGCAGCCCTAAGGGGGGGGGGGGTGAAGCAGCAGCGGCTGCAAGGGGAAAGAGGTGGCAGAAGGAACTGACAGGTGGAAGGTGAGGGCTGGAAGAGAGCTGAAAGAGGGCGGTAGGAGGTGGCAGGAAGAAACTGACAGGGTGAAGGAGGTGGCTGGAAGAGAGCTGAAAGGGGGGAACGAGGTAGCTGGAAAGGAGCTGACAGAGGAGTTAAGGAGGGGGTTCATAGGGAGGTGACACCTGGGAATGGTACTGGTAAGTGACTGTGTAATGGGGAGGGGGCACAGGGACTGGAAATAGGCTGATGGAAGGAAGTGAAGAAAAGAAAAGAAGAGACAAGAAATGGCAGATGGACTATAGACTATAGAAAACGAGCTAAGAGAAGATGGGAAAACGGAAGCCTCAGATTGGAACCAGCATGATCAGAGAATAAAATGGTCAGAAAACAAAGGTAGAAAATTTTTTTTTATTTTCAATTTAATGATTGAACTTTATATTTTACACAATATGGGGAACTGTATCTCTTATTTATATGATACCACACTGTGTGCAGAGTCTGTCTTCTTGGGGTTTCAGTTTAATATTTTCTATATATTTCTGTTTTTGTTTTGTGCTCATTTATTGATGAAGAACTGTCTATATTTGTGTGTGTGTGTGTGTTTGTGTACAACCAATGCTGCGTATTCTGTCAGTATAGAATTTCTGCTTAAGAATTTGTAGAAGTCTTGCTTGTTCAATTTGCACATTGCCCTCTATACAATTTTTTTGCGGACAGGAGGTGGAGTAGGGGAGGGGCAGGGGGCAGAGCAGGGGCCGGGTAAGGGTGGGCATGGGCAGAGTGTGGCTAGCTACAGGTGGTGGGTTTTTTGCTTTCAAAAAGTTGGCAACCTCTAACCAGGCCAGGATCAAAGAGAATTGCAAGAGTGGTGATACATCTGGAGTCTGGCTAATTAGTGTGATGGCAAGGAATCTCCCTCCCATGCCCACATAGCCCTGACCACAATGGGACAGGTGTAGCTGCTGTGAGAAATGCCAGTAGTCAGATAGGTGGGCCTCAGATGCTATATCCAGAAGGGCCTACTACAACTACTATTACTACTGATCATTTGTATAGTGCTACAAGGCGTATGCAGTGTTGCACAGACACATATAAAAGATGGTCCCTACTCATCAGAGCTTACAATCTAGTCTAGACAGACAACACAGCAACTGTGGACAGGATACATCCAGGGGGAATGGTTAGAAAATACAATGGAGCTGAGGCGAATCAGATCCAACCACGGCAACAATGAGGTGAGCACTAAGCCTGGATTTAGAGACGGGCCAAATACAAAGTCTGACATACAGACTCAGGTAGTTTGATCAAGGCCTAAGGAGCTGCAAGGTGAAGATAGCAACGTCTAGATTTAGCAGTAGAATAGAAGGGCACAGATAGAAGCAATCTCACAGAAGAGTGGAGCTCCTGGCGAGGATTGTAGGAAGAGATAAGAGGGTAATAGTAGTACGGAGCAGCAGAATGAGTATACTTTAGGCCTGAGGCACGAAAAGGGCAAACATTTGTTGCTCATCAATATTATGCATCCTTTGAGGAATTGCAAAGTTAATTTTGGGTTTTGTGCACTTGGTGAGGGTCCATCCCTAGCAGTTTAAGTTGTGTTTGTAGAGATGACCAGGGCAGGAATCACTGGGACCAGTTCCTAATGCTACGTACCATTTGATGCAAAATATGTCCTGACATACATGTTCAAATTTACATTCTCGTATACCGTATTGGGGCTCACTGGGCTTATCTCATACTTTTCATGGCATGAGGGGAGACATGTATATATATGGTCTAAGTTGCAGCAGCTGACATTTCTCATTGGTATTTATGTCTACAGTAGTGTGCATCTCAATGGTATTTATGTCTAGTGTGCATCAGCAAACTACTGTCTGTGATGAGCAGCTTAGGAGATCCACATTTTTTGCGAAGGGTGTGATGTCCATGGGTACATCGCAGGGATGGGCAGGATCTGAAACGTGCAACTATTCAGAATATGGTGAGCATGGAGACGTCCAAAACATTTACCTGCATCTGAGTCATGGGCTGGCTGAATAGCGCTTACACGTGCTGCACTGATCACATCTATCTCCCTGATTCCAGATCCGCAGGCACATCCAGACCCTTGGATGTTCAATTAGGTTCAAAGGGGGCCTGTTTTTGATTTAGACTTATCCATGGGCCAGACATGTACATTATGGAATCACGCTCAATATGAATAAATGAACTGCAAAGCAACTTCTTGCTCCACCCAGACAATAAAAACAATCAATAATCATATTACAGTATCAAGAACTGAGGCCAAGATAGTCTTACAAATAACTTGCAGTTCAATCATTTGGAAATTCAATGCAAGGCAATTGGTAAGTAACCTTTTCTTTAACATTCTACTATATACGACTTTTTCCAACCATTAGTTCATATTTTATTGGCCTGAGTAAGTGGTTTGGAGTATATTTAAATAAGTAGCTTTAATGATTGATATATGGACAAATGATTTTGACCTCTTACTCTTAAATTCAGTTGACATCACGGTTGGTGCATACTCAGGGCACAACATTTGTCTAATTCCAGATGTTGGTAATATGAGGAATGTGAATGTTCCTATTAGAAATAACAGTCATGTAAGGAATCTATAGGGTGAACACTCAGACTGCTCATATTGTGATGGAGCTGTGAATGTGCTGTATGGAACCTTTGCCCAATCAAGACATGGGATTCAATTTCTCTGATTAATCTGATTAATTTCTTTGACTGGGTGATCACAGAATTGGATCTAGGAAGAGCTCTAGATTTGGTATACTTAGATTTCATAAAAGTCTTTGACATGGTTCTGCATTGTCAATTTATATATAAACTGAGCACCTTTGAATGAATAAGTGGGAGGCAATAACGTTTAGTAGTAAATGGAGTTTTGAGGATAAGGAGGATATTACCAGTGCTGTGCTACAGAGATTGGTCTTTGGTCTTGCTCTTTGAGGATGATGCCAAAATCTGCAATAGAGTAGACACCCTGAAAGGTGTAGATAACATGACAAGGGATCTAGCAAAGCCTGAAGAATGGTCTAGAACAGTGATGGCTAACCTTTTTGAGCCCGAGTGCCCAAACTGCCGCACAAAACCAAAGAATTTCCTCAACGTGCCAGCACGTCATTTGCATAAGTGGTCTTATTTGCATAAATATTTGCATAATGTTACCATACACTAACTTTTAGTAAACATGTCTCTTAATGAGTGTATGGATAAAGAAAGACTAAAAGATTTCTACATTACTATAATCCAGTGCCAACCGCCAGGCACATTAGGAACTACTACAAACGCTGCCCATTTAGAACCCATAGCAAACCCGCCGTATCCTGACAGCATTACCAGGACTCACAAAGCACCATACCCTACCTATCAAAAGGCAACACTGCAAATATTAAACCAATACATTTCAGAGAATACTGGGGAAAGAGAACAAGTGGCAACGTCAAATAGGAATTTCCTCTTGTACCAAACAAAGCGCAGATGTTAATGATGCACATTTCCCAGAGCTGACATATTCCAGTTAATAAATTCAAAATAAAGAGATATCTTTCTACCTTTTGTGCATTTTTTTTTCAGTTGCAATTGGTCCAGCCACCTTCTTCTGGTTTCTTCATGTTTTCTGCTAACTCTCCATCGTCTGCTGTCCATTTGTCCTTTCTTCTCTCTTCTAGTTTTTTTTCCATTCTCTCTCTCTCTCTACATCTGCTTTAACATACTAATCTTTCTCCTTTTGCTCTTTCCTCATTCCTATTTCATCCACACAAATTTTACTCCTCCATCCTCAATCCCCAATTACTCTCCCAATACCTGGCCAATTGTAGATTTTTCATCCCTCCTACACAAAATATTTTTCCCCTCTCCATTTTACTCTCCCAGCCCCATCCCATTCTAATCCTCCCCCAACATCAGCTCCCTTCTAGTTCCAGTCTCACCCAGCATCCATTCCCTTCTAGTCCCTGCATCAGCCCATTTCCAGTCCAAGTCCCTTCATCAGCTCATTTTCAATCCTAGCCCCCCCATCAGCCCATTTCTACTCATTTCCTAGCCCCACCATCAGCCCATGTCAAATCATAGCTCCCCTCCACTCAGCCCAATTCCAGTCCAAGCCCCCCATGAGCCTACTTCCAGTTCTAGCCCCTCCATGAGTCCATTTCAATTCAAGCCCCCACCACAGCCCATTTCCAATCTTAGCTCCCCCCAACAGCCCATTTCCAGTCCTATCCTAGCTGTTCCATCAGCCCATTTTCAGTCCTAGCTCCCTTCCCTCACAGCCCATTTCCATTCCAAGCCCCCTCCCCATCAGCTATTTGCAGTTCAAGCCTCCCCTTCCACTCAGCCCATTTCCAGTCCTAGCAACACCCCAACCCATTACCAGTCCTAGCCCCCCGTCAGTCAACGTCCAGTCCTAACCCCCATCACCCCATTTTCAGTTTAAGCCCCCCCCTATAACCCTTTACCAGTCCTAACCCCCCATCAGCCCATTTCCAGTCAGCCCCCCATAGCCCATTGCCAGTCCTAAACCCCCCCCATCAGCCCACAGCCCATTACCAGTCCTAACCACATCAGCCCACCTCAAGTCCTAACCCCTCCCCATCATCCCATTTCCTGTCCTAGCCCCCCCCATAACCCATTATCAGTCCTACACCCCCATCAGCCCACTACCAGTCTTAACCCCCCCATAGCCCATTACCAGTCCTAACCCCCCCCATCAGCCCACTACCAGTCTTAACCCCCCCCCATAGCCCATTACCAGTCCTAACCCCCCCATCACCCCATTTCCAGACAGCCCTCATCAGCTCATAGCCCATTGCCAGCCCTCATCAGCCCACAGCCCATTGCTAGTCTTAACTCCCCCCCATAGCCCACTGCGTCTTAACCCCCCTCCCCAGCCCACTGCCAGTCTTAACCCCCCTCCCTAGCCCATTGCCAGTCTCAACCCCCCTCCCTCCCTCCCTCCCTAGCCCATTGCCAGTCTCAACCCCCCTCCCTCCCTCCCTAGCCCATTGCCAGTCTCAACCCCCTCCCTCCCTCCCTAGCCCATTCCCCGTCTCAACCCCCCTCCCTCCCTAGCCCATTGCCAGTCTCAACCCCCTCCCTCCCTCCCTCCCTAGCCCATTGCCAGTCTCAACCCCCCTCCCTCCCTAGCCCATTGCCAGTATTAACCTCCCTCCCTCCATAGCCCATTGCCAGTCTTAACCCCCCTCCCTCCCTCCCTAGCCCATTGCCAGTCTTAACCCCCCTCTCTCCCTCCCTAGCCCATTGCCAGTCTTAACCCCCCTCCCTCGGCTCATGGCAATAAAAAAAAAAAAGGCTGCCCGCTGCCGCCGCGGCGGCATGGAGTGTCCCGCGGGGCTCCCTCTGCCCGGCGGGACTCTCCCGGCGCTGCTCAGCCCCTCTCTGCCGGCGGGCAGAGACGCGCAGGGAGAGCGCGTCTCCCTCGCGTCTCTCTTAAGCCCGCAGGGGCAGATGGGAAATTGCCCATCCGCCCCTGCGGGCTTAACAGAGACGCGAGGGAGACTCTCCCTTCGCATCTCTGCAAGCCGGCAGAGAGGGGCTGAGCAGCGCCGGGAGAGTCCCGCCGGGCAGAGGGAGCCCCGCGGGATACTCCATGCCGCCGCGGCGGCAGCGGGCGGCTTTTTTTTTTTTTTTAATGTGCGACCTTCCCGCGTGCCAGCTGCAAGGCCTTCGCGTGCCACAGCTGGCACGCGTGCCATAGGTTCGCCATCGCTGGTCTAGAATATGGCATTTGAGATGTAATGCAAAAAAAAAATGCAGGGTCATGCATTTTGGCTGTAAAAACCCAAGGGAACACCACAGTATAGGAGGTGAAATTCTTCTGTGCATGAAAGAAGATTGGGATCTTAGGGTGATTGTATCTGATAATTTTACGATGGCTATACAAGTAATAAAAATGATGGCAAAAAACAGAAGGATGCTTGGGTGTACTGGGAGAGGCATGGTTAACAGGAAAAAGAAGGTGATAGTGCCTCTGTATAAATCTCTGGTGGTACCTCATTTGGAGATGTAATTCTATAGACTGAACTTTAAACAATGTATGAACAGGACAGACTCAATGCAGAGGTTAGTGATCTTTGTAATAAGTATATGGGAACAGATTTAAAGACCAGAATACGTATACTTTTGAAGAAAGGCTGGAGAGAGGAGATATGAAAGAGACATTTAAATACCTTCATGACATAAATTCACAGGAAATAAAGCTTTTTCAATTGAAAGGAAGCTCTAGAATGAGGGAGCATAGGTGTAATGTGAATGGGGATAGACAGAAGTAATCTAAGGAAATATGTATTTATAGAAAGGGTGGTGGATGCAAGGAATAGCCTCCCAATGGAGGTGGAAAAGATGAGGACTGCATCTGAATTCAAGAAAGCATGGGACAAGCATGGAGGAAGGAATTGTAGAGCTTTGTACTTGATATAGATGGGCAGACTAGATAGGCCATGTGGTCTTTATCAGCCGTCATTTTCTATGTTTCTGTTTTTTAAAGTGATTGGGCGTGCTAAACTAAACTTCCCCTCCTTAGAAACAGTAAAGGAGTTTGCTCAATATTGGTGGTAGTCAAACACTCTGGAGGTTATTCCAGGATCCGAATAAGGGTTTGTACATGCACCGGGGATATTTATCTGCTGAAAATATCTACGAGTGTATTCTGGTACATAGTTCCCACAGACGTTTATTTCACTAATTCAGGGATCTCATAACATACCCAGAAGCGGTGGAATGGGGGTGTGGTCATCCAGGGAGACATGCATAGCGTATTCCGGAAAGACCCATGTACATTCTGTGATATCCCTTCGGATATCTCCGTTATTTCCACTGAAATGTGGAATAAATGCAGGACAGAAAATATTCTGCTATGCTCTGCAATCCATCCCATATTGAAGAACGGTTGTGATACGTATGTGCTGAACTGGTGTGATTGCAGTCTGGAAAAACACAAGATGCAGTTATAAAGAACAGAAAGCAGAGGTGAGGGAATATTGTAAGGTAAAGAAACATCAATAAACACCCTTACAGAAATATTAAGAAGAGCAATACTGTTTATTTAGGATATGCTGAAATGTGCTGTTTGTGCTAACATAGCTAATCCAGTCTATTGTGACTGCAAGTAGAGTGTGTGGTTTGGGCTTAGTATGGGAGGATCTGGTGTGCTGATCTGCAATTCAGGGAGACCATGAATGGCTAGCCGGTTCCTGGACCACATGAATGACTGCAGTGTCGCCAGGTGCCAGTATGAAAGGGCAGTCATATATCAGTTGTACCAGGCACTGGGAGACATGACTGATGTGGTGCCAGCATCCCAAAGTTTGTGCCATGAGGCCTACATCCTTCCCCAGTCCAGGATCTATGCAAGCTGCGAGAGTGGTGATATATCTGGAGGCTGGCTACCTGGGTATGATGGCACAGGGATCCCATGCCCACACAGGCCTGACCAGGGGAGCAGTGCCAAAAAGAAAACTGTGGGAAGGCAGACAGGGTTGCCCCACAGATAGCAAATGAATTTAGACTGACATATGCTACAATGGGATAGGTGTAGCTGCTGTGAGAAATGCCAGTATCCAGATTGTGGGAATCAGATTCCAGAAGGCCATACTACTACTACTACTACTACTACTGAGCATTTCTATAGCACTACAAGGCATACGCAGTGCTGCACAGACACACATAAAAGAAGGTCCCTGCTCAGCAGAGCTTACAATCTAGTCAAGACAGACATACACAGCAGATGTGGATGGTAAGGAAACACAAGGGAGATTAGGCGGATCAGATCCAAAATCGGCAACAAAAAGGTGGGCGTTCAGTGTGGATTTGAGAAGGGCCAGAGAAGAAGTCTGACATACAGACTCAGGTAGCTTGTCCCAGGCATAGGGAGCAACAAGGTGAAAGGAGCAATGTCTGAAGTTGGCAGTAGAAGAGAAGGGCACAATCAGAAGTGATCTGCCAGAAGAGCGGAGTTCCCGAGGAGAGGTGTAGGGAGAGATAAGAGAAGAAAGGTAGTACGGAGCAACAGAATGAGTGTACTTATAGGCCATGGGCACGAAAAGGGCATACATTTGTTGCTCAGCTACATTTTGCATCTTTTGGGGAACTGCAATGTTAGTTTTGGGTTTTGGTAAGGGTCCATCCTTAGCAGTTTAAAGCGTGTTTGTAGAGATGACCAAGGCAGGGATCACTGGGGCCGTTTTATAATGCCAAGTACCATGCAAAGTATGTCCTGACATACATGTTTATATTTACATTTTCTCATACTATACTAGGGTGCACTGGGCTTACCTAACACTTTTCAGGGCACGAAGAGGACTGGAATATGGTCTAAGTTGCAGCAGCAGTCATTTCTCATTGATATTTATATCTAGATTGCATCAGCAAACTACTGTCTGTATAAAGAGCAACTTAGGAGATGCATGTTTTACTGTGGAGGCATGATATCTGTGGGTACATCACGGAGACGGACAGGATCTGAAATGTTCAACTTTTCAGAATACAGTGTGCATGAGGACATCCAAAATGTTAACCAATGTCCGATAATATTTGGCTGAATAGTGTTTTGCCCATGCCACACCAGACACATCTACCTCCTCTATTCTGGATCTACATGCACATCTAAACCTCCAGATGCAGAGTTAGGTTCAAATGGGGTTCGTTTTCAATTTAGATGTGTCTGCAGGCTGGACATGCAAGTTATGGAAACTGCCTCTCTACACTTACAGAGCAGAGCACCTATGAGTCCAGAAAATGGGTTATGTCGGATCTAAGCAACATACTTTTAAAAGAGGATGTGACTATTTTTATTCACTGACTTCTGTGAGTACCTTCTTCCCAGAAATGATTCACAGATTGTGTGAATCAAACCTTCTGATGGGCAGAAGGATCATGGGAAAGACAGGTTAGCTAAACCTAGGATCAGGGGTAAAGAAGAAACAATAGCTTTCTTGACATTAACATGCTCGTCTTTTATAATCTCATTTGTTAATTCTTTTTTTTTTCTGTGTGTTTGAACTTATATTTGAAATATAACCTCCAGTGGTCAACCTTAATAGTAAAGATTGCTGGATGCCTCCAAGTAGTCTGAAACAACCACAGGTAGAGATAGGAAGCTGGGTTCAATGGACCAGTGATCTGACCCAGCATGTAACTTCATATCCTCTTATTTGCTTTACTGACTTTAAGAAGCTGTGGATTGACAGTTTTCTGGCTATAAAATTGATGCCAGCCAAGGTATGCCGGTCACTGGGGACATTTTGAATAGTCTGTATTCTTTGCAGTGTATATAAGAACTTTTAGCCAATTAGCTCTAAAAATTATCAGCTGAAAAGTACACGTGCTAAAAATGTCCATGTAATTTGAAACAACTGTTTCTGCAGATGGATGGACTGGTGCAAAATAGTATGCAAGCCTTTGATAATCACCATTTTTTCTCATATCTTAAGTAGACCCACAGATCCTTTTATTTGAGGAGAGGAGAGCAATTTGCAAATCTATCAAGTTACTCAGTTTTAAGAATTGCTACTGCTACTACTACTGAACATTTCTAAAGCACTACAAGGCGTACGCAAAGCTGCACAGATACATGTAAAAGCTGGTCCCTGTTCACTGGAGCTTACAATCTAGTCAAGACAGACAACACAGTAGCTGTAGGCATGGGATACAGCTAGGGGGAAACACAAAGGTGAGTCAAGATCCAAAAGCGGCAGTGAAGAGGTGAGTTTTCAGCCTGGATTTGAAAACGGTCAGAGAGGGTGCCTGATGTACAAACTCAGGTACTTTGCTCCAGGTATAAAGAGCAGCAAGGTGAAAGGAGAGAAGTCAGAAGTTGTCAATATAAGAGATGGGCACAGACAAGAGTGATTTGCCAGACGAGCGGAGTTCCTAAGGAGGGATGTAGGGAGAGATAAGAGAGGAAAGGTAGTGAGGAGCTGCAGAGTGAATGCACTTATAGGTCAGCAGGAGATTTGAACTGGATACAGAAACAGATAGGAAGCCAATGAAGTGACTTGAGAAGAGGAGTAATATGAGCATGACGAGGCTGGCAGAAGATTAGCCGCGCAGCAGAGTGTGGAACAGATTGAAAGGGAAAGAGATGACTCAGAGGGATACCAGCAAAAAGCAGGTTACAATAGTCTAGATGAGAGGGGACTAAAGAGTGGATAAGTGTCATAGTAGTGTGTTCAGAAAGGAATGGGCAAATTTTGTCAATGTAGAAAAAGAAACAGCAGGAAGAATTGATTGTGTACACACAGTAGGGGAGGAGATACTTATTTATCCCTACGGGGTTGGGGGTTGCCAAAAATGTTTTAGGGGCATGTTTATTGTAGTGCACTAAGCAATTAATGCATATTAAAAATACTAGTGTGAACTAAAGAAGTGTTTTGTGTTTAGCATGCAATTCTGTTCGCAGTATCTTAAAAAGGATATAGCGGAATTAGAAAAGATACAAAGAACAGCCACCAAAATGGTAAAGTGGATGGAAGAATACCCATATAAAGAAAGGCTTAAAAGGTTAGGGCTCTTCAACTTGGAAAAGAAACAGCTGAGGGGAGATATGATAGAAGTCTATAAATTAATGAATGGAGTGGAACGGGCTAACATAGATCGGTTGTTTACATCATCAAAAAGTAGAAAGACTAGAGGACATGCAATGAAGATACAATGTAACCCATTTAAGACTAATAATAGAAAATATTTTTTCACTCAACGCATAATCAAACTCTGGAATTCATTACCGGAGGATGTAGTAAAAGCTGATAGTGTAGCTGGGTTTAAAAAAGGGTTGGACAAGTTTCTGGAGGAAAGGTCCAAAAACCATTATTAAGGAGGACTGTAAAATCCACTGCTTACTCCAGGATGAGCATTGTGGAAGCTGTGGGTTTGGGAACCTGCCAGATACTTGCGACCTGGACTGGCCACTGTTCGAAACAGGATACTGGGTTTGATGGACCTTGGTCTGACCCAGTATGGCATTTCTTATGTTCTTATGTTACGAAGGATAGAATAGGTGAAGAGTTGGCAGAGACTGCGCTTTTGCAGGTAACGCATGATATACTAGCGCACCCTAACTTTGAAAGCTGCAGGTTGCATGGAAATATGTAATACCATCTCTAGAACAGGCATTAATTGCACCTGCGGTAGCTGCCTTCTATTTAATTCACATTTAAGAGCCAAAAACCACCAAACCTTTTTCTTTGGACCATCCCCCACTCAAGCTAGCCAATAAAGATGCAGCAGGGTTTTCCCAGGCATTTCTCTACCTTGCTGTTCTTCCTGGCATGGAAGAGGATGGAAGCTAAAGGAGCTGGCCCTGCAATGGAGGCACAGTTGTTGACAGTCCTTCTGGAGCATGACCCTTTGCAGTAGTACAATGAGGCTACTGCTAGAAGTTGACTGGGGTCATTTTGAACCCAAGTGTCTGATGGTGGTGGGAGTGACTGCAGTTTGCTACTACCCTACCTACTAGATACCAGGGAATCACAGGATTCCAGCTCCTTCTGTCCATCTTGGGTAGGTGCTGAGAGAGTTCTGCTTCATGTCTGGTGCTGAGGGGGGTGGGGAAAGAGAGGATTTTGCTTCAGCATGCAGGAAGGCTGGTTTATGGCCCATTTAAGAGGCTCTCCTGGAGCATCAGGCCATATATTAGTGGTCCAATCCCCCTAGGGAGGAAAAATAATGCCTGTTCAAATCTTGCATTATTTTTAGATAAATTACACAGCTTGTGAAGGTATTAAATGTACATAATTAGTGTTTTGCATGCTGTGCATCTTATTATTAAGCTCTCTCTGTGTTGCGAAAGTATGCATAAAGGTTGAATACTGCACTATTTTGCTATTTAATGCACACTTTATTGCAGAAATCCTGCTATTCCATTAATGCATATTAGTAACAATTACTACCACTAACTTGACAACCAAAACACAGTAGGAAAAGAAATCTAAATGAAGGTATTAAAAAAAAAGGTTTGTAGTCTTGACATGTTTCCTCTTCCTCTTCATGCAGTGTGCCATCATTAACACCTGGCATGTGAACTTCAGACCTCAAGCTATCGTTTTGTGTTTGGAAATACTTTGCTGTGTGTCTTCACTAATGATGAACTGAAGGCTTGTTACTTGTTCTTATTACACACTAAGCCCTGGCAGAGGAATGTTAAGTTGTCACTTGTGGTCTAATGAAGCATTTCTCTCCTACTGCTGGAATTCTTCCTATATCAGGTGCCAGCTGAGCAGATGTTGCCAGTCTCAGCATTGTTGCTGCGGGTTCCCTCTGTGGGCTTTGCCTCTCTGATCCTCTTTGGTTAGCTTATTCTGCCACAGTTCTCTAAAGATGGACTACGATGATGGGAAAAAGTACAAATTACCAAAATATGTAAAATGGATATTGAAATAATACCTACATAATGAAGGATTGAAATGTAACAATGTGTGTGCTGGTTTTGACAGGTTCTAAACTTGCATCCGTTGGCTAAGTCCCTGCTCTCATTCATGTAAATGATTTATGTGCTTGAAGTCAATGTTATGCAAAACAAACAACATGTATAAAAACTGAACTTAACGTGCATTGCGAAATGAGACAAAACAAAATATATTAAAAAGCAAAGAAATGAAAATGAAAAATAATAATAATTTTGCTAGCACACACCCATATCCAAAACCAGAATTGAACAGCTAGTTCCTATCCTCTTGGTTATTTTACTACGACAGTATTAAGAAGTTGAGGCACATCAAACTGCAAACTAGAACTGTGGAAATACAAAGGGCATTTCTGTACAATGTGCCAATATGAATTGTATTCTGGAAGTATCATGTACCAGGTCATCAGAAAGTCAGGGCTGGATTAGAGCATAGAAAAACTAGACATATTCCTAGGGCTCAAAGACCTGATATTCAAAGGCATTTACATGGTTTACTGACCTGTAAACCATGTAAATGCCACTTAGAGGGATATTCAGTAATACTAACATAGTGAGTGCTACTGAATATCCCCAAATAACGCGGCTAACTGAGTAGCATTGGGCATGTCGTGGGCTCTCTGGAGGCAGCACCCTTTGCTAATCACTGCTGCCCAGTTAGCAACCCATGCATAAAGATAAGTGCAGCAAAAGCTGGCCTGTCTTTAGCCGTGGGAGCTAACCGTG
Organism: Ichthyophis bannanicus; assembly: GCA_033557465.1. NCBI lineage: Eukaryota > Metazoa > Chordata > Amphibia > Gymnophiona > Ichthyophiidae > Ichthyophis > Ichthyophis bannanicus. Next base: position 238,047,300 of record CM066034.1, read on the forward strand.
CAGCGGTTCAATATCGCTGCTGCCCAGTTAGCTTCTGTGGTGGCGGAGGCTGTGCTGCAAATTCATATATTCAATGTAGGTGGCCGGATATTGCCACGGCATTGAATATCTGGGTTATCTCTTCAATGCCGGTGGCTAGCTGCTGTAATTGAATTAGCTGAAGGTGCTGAATATCGGACCCCAATTATTTAGAGGGGGATTGTCAAATTTGCTTAGAACTCAGGATACTAGGGGTATTAACTGTCTGGGATTTTTCAGGACTGTGAAGATTGGTGCATTAATGTCTGGAAGCCAACAGAATTGCTAAAGTGTCTATATATTTCAGAGTTTAAAACTTTTATCTGCAACTCTCCCATCCTTCTTTCTGTGTGAATGAGTGTGCCCTGTCTGTTGCCAGTGTCACTAGTAGTGAGATTTTGTGTAGCATCTAGCCAATGAAAAGGTTTCTCCATTCACAGGAAGGGAGGATCAGGCAGAAGTTGCTGTGCAAGTAGGTGAGGTCTGAGCTCTTCATGGGGTACTGAGCTGACCTTGGGTGGTTGTTGAAAAAGGGTAGGAATCTTTATCTTTATCTTTATTGAACATTTTATATACCGCCCATTGTCGAAACATGAGGGCGGTTTACAATAAAATATAAATGCTGGCGTTAAAAGAAAGGAACTCCATTGAAATAAAGAGAAAGAAGGGCCAAAGGGGCCACCAGACAAAACAGTAAATTCAAACAATAACCAATCAAATCCAATGTCAAAGAGACAGATGAGAACTAACAAAGTCAAACAATACTCAAACTAGGTGGTAAGACAACAGACATACAGACAAACGAAGGATTAAACAGGACACCCAGGGGGGAGGTCAAACGCCTGTTGGAATAGGTGAGTTTTTTTTTTTTTTTTAACTTTTATTTTCATTTTGCAACAAACAAAAGAAACAACACACCAAAGGAGACAAAACAAGTATACAATAAGGAAAAGTAAACCCAATTACCCCCCACCCCCACGCTTCTTCTCTAGCTGATTATGTCAGCATGTGAGCGCTTCCAAACAACAGTGATTATACATCAAAACAATCAAAAGAGTATCTACGATACAGAATAATCATGGGACAAAGATATATACAAATTTAGACAGTCAGATGAGAGCATTGAGCAGAATGTACATAGTCATTGAGCATCTTCCATTTAGACCGATGATGAGGAGTCTGAATGGGGGAAGCAAACATACGAGGTATTTGTTCATATTTACTGTAGAGACAGACATGATTCCACCATTCATTGGGGCTCAGATGGGAGCTATTTTTCCAGTATTTCGTAATTAGGGAAATAGCAATGCCAAGCATAAAGTCCAAAAGGAAGTAGGCCGTTTTTGGAAGAGAGGGGATCCCCGCAGCTGAGCGAAGTCCCACTATCCTCCAAGAAAGGGGCTCTTGAAAGTGCAAAATAGACTGGATACGACCCCAGACCCGACGCCAGTAATACTGTAGTGCGGGACATTCATACATAACATGAGGTAGTGAACCAATGGCCGCATGACATGTCCAACAACTATTGCCCTGAGTAGTGTTCCATTTGGCTAATCTGTCAGGAGTGTAAAAACACCGGTGGGCTAGAAAGAAGAGTGTCTGAGTGAGTGAGGCGGATCGGGAGACCCGTGTCACTCTACTCCAGACAAGGCTCCATTGCTCCGGGGTCAAAGTCACATGCAATTCTCTCTCCCATGCTTTCTGCGCTATAGGGGTATCTCTAGTTATAGCATTACATAAGGTTTTGTAAAAATTGGATGCTACACCCGGTGAACTACCGATAGATCGGATAGTCTCCGACCAACCTTGTGTAGGGGAGGCCGATGGCGGGAGCACCTTAGCACTCCGAAGGCAATGCTGAAGTTGCACCAACTGAAAGTAGTGTTTCGCTGGGAGACCAAATTCAATTTGCAATTCACTAAAAGTTTTCCAGCGACCTTCATGGAACAACTGACTAGGAATCCAAATGCCCCTAGTGTACCAGGGGCTCCACGCCATCGGCTTATTTTGTATTCGAAATCGAGTATTGTACCAAAGTGGGAGCTTGTCTAACGGACAGAGTCGGGAGTCTAAAGATTGCATAAGAGTATTAAAGGCACCTAAGGTGTCTAAAAGCATTGGTGGATAGTGGGAGTCTGATGGGAGAGTCATACCAGGGAGAAAAGTAAGAGGAATCGGTTTGCAAAGGTCCTCTTCTATGTCTAGCCACACAGGTCTACTCGGTACTGGATCTTCCAGCCAACGAGCGCCTTGTTTGAGAAGAAAAGATTGATGATACTTCAGGAAATCAGGGAATCTGACACCCCCATTTTCCTTATCTGCTTGCAGCTTATGTTTCGCTATCCTAGGTGTCTTGTTTTGCCACAAGTATCTAGTCAAAAGGCCCTCTATATCTTTATATATACGTCGAGGTAAGAGACAGGGCAACATTTCTAAGATATAATTCACTTTCGGAACAATCATCATTTTTATGGTTTCTAATCGACCCCACCAGGTAAGTGTTAAAGGAGTCCAGCGGTGAGTTAGCGCCCGGACTTTAGAGTTTAAGTCTTTGGCATTGAAGGAGATAGTGTCTTCCAAAGGAGAACAATAGTGAACCCCAAGGTATTTGACCATGCGAGGTTGCCATAAAAAGGGGAAGGGTTGCATATCTGCCTGATGAAGCAAAGGATTTAATGGAAAGGCTACCGACTTGGTCCAATTTATCTTATAACCGGACAGTTGTGAGTATTTACCAATTTGCTCTAGGACAGCCGGTACTGAGTCTATAGAGACAAAAAGCATAAGGTCATCAGCATACGCTGAAATTTTGATTTCCCTATGGGTGAAGGGGACTCCATGAATCTCCTCCGATTGCCGGATTAGTAAAGCCAAGGGTTCGAGTGCAAGATCGAAGAGAAGTGGAGACAGTGGGCATCCCTGGCGAGTGCCGCGTTGAAGGGGAAAAGGCTGAGACTTTAAAGCATTGGCACATATACTGGCTGTAGGCTGTGCGTACATGGTGCGAAGACAACGGAGAAAACCTTCCCCGAATCCGTACCAGCGGAGGACTGCAAACAGGAAGGGCCACTCTAAGCGATCAAAGGCCTTCTCAGCATCAAGTGAGAGGCCAACAAATGGGCGATCAAGATTAACTGCGGTAGTCAGTACATGGCATAGAGTCCGAGCATTGTCAGCAGTTGATCTACCAGGAATGAAACCGCATTGATCTGGGTGTATTAAGGTAGGCATCCTATCAGAGAGCCGGGTAGAGAGAATGGTGGCAAATATTTTATAGTCCGCGTTTAGGAGGGAAATTGGACGATAATTAGCTGTTAGTTGCGGGTCTCTCCCCTCTTTCTCAAAAACTACTACATTTGCCATTGAAAAGGACCCAGAAGGAGAACCCTCCTCGGCCAGAGCAGAAAAATAAAGCCTCAAAACTGGAGCTAAGTCAGCGTGAAAGGTTTTGTAGAATTCAGCAGGGAGACCGTCTGGGCCTGCGGCTCGACCTGAGGCACATTTCTTGATAGCAGAATGAATTTCTGAGACAGTAAATGGTGTGTCCAAGGCTACTCTATCTTCGTCAGATAGGGTCGGTCTTTGTACCCCTGAAAGTAAGCGTTCAAATACATCTGGCTCAAAATCACATTCAGATTGATAAAGCCGAGTATAAAAATCACGAAAGAGTTCTAAGATTTCGGTATCTTTAGTGACCAAGCCCCCCCCCCGACGGATTACGGAGGGCGGTAACACGCTTGGCTTCTTTTTGACCTTTTAGGGCATTTGCTAATAATTTGCCAGCACGATTATTTTCCCGATAATATAGCCCTTGTTGTGATTCAATATTTTTAACAGCAGCAGTGTACAAAAGCTGATTGTATTGAAAACGCAAGCGTTGTAAACGGAGTAAAATACATGGGTCAGTACGGGACGTGAGGAGACGCTCCCCAGCTTGTATCTGCTGCTCTAGAATCAGTAAATGCTGCTTTCTTTGTTTCCCCTGCCGAATTTGATAGCTAGTTATAGTTGCGCGGATAGATGCTTTAAAACCCTCCCACCGAGCCCAGCTCGCTGTGTCATGGGGTGAGTTAAAATGAAAATAATCTTGGATAGCGGCCTTTATATCAACCTGAAAATCTTTTTGACCCAGTAAGGATCTATCAAAAAACCAAGCTCGGGGAGAATCGTCCCGCGCAGTGACATGTAATGATAAAGATATGGCAGCATGATCTGAAATATGGAGAGGATGAGTCCTAGTCGTGTCTACTTGAGAAATCAGTGCTTTGGAAATGAGAAAGAAATCTATTCTAGATTGGGAGTGATGGGGGGCAGAAAAGAAAGTGAACTCTAAGTCGGAGGGGTGAAGCAGCCTCCATATATCTACCAGCGCAAGATCTTGCATCAGAGCTGTAAGGGTAGCAAGACTCTTGGGTGGACTACTCGTTCTAGGCGGCTGTCTATCTATCAGAGGGTCTAACACTTGATTAAAATCACCACCAAGTATTAATGGAGTATTGGCAGAGGCCTGTGCCAACTGCGCAATACTTGCATAGTAAGCAGGGTTGTCCACATTCGGGGCATAAATGCAAATACATGTAAATTCACTATCTCCAACCTTAAGATGTACTCGGGCCCATCTACCCTCCTTGTCAGCGCTAGTATCAATTACAGTAGCTTGCAAAGATTTCTTAACCAGAATGGCTACCCCGCACCGTTTGGAAACGGCGGGAGAATAGGCAGCCACCATGTAAGGCTTAACATTGAGTTTCAGTGTTTCAGCAGAGTTTAAGTGCGTTTCCTGAAGAAACGCTAAATCAGCATGCTCATGGCTAAGATAGCTAAGGATTTTCTTTCTTTTGATTGGACTATTAATGCCCTTTACGTTGAGTGATAAGATTTTACATAAGGCCATTCAGACAAGTTAAAAATTCTGAGCATGATAGCGCACATAATTTCACAATGTCCCTCATATTGACTGTATCTGGCTGTACATATGGCATAAAAGAAAATAAGCTTAGATAATACAATGAAGCGCCCCACATTAAAAAAGAAATACCGCAGCGCGGTAGAGAAGAAGCAGAACCCCAAAAATTACTGGCGACCATGTGTCTGCGGGGAGAAGCCCCAGAGAAGGCCGAAATTGAAAAAACACATAACCTGTAGGACTGTGCGTGCTCCGAATCCGACCGAGGCACACATCATGGAGGGATAGGAGACCAAAAAACAAAAAAGTCATAGAAAGAAAGAAAGAAAGTCCAGGTAGTCTCTGTGCTTGACTATGACCGCCGCATCGGGCCCTTCAAAATGGCGGACAGAGCCGGCAAATAAAAGTCCAAGTCGTTGGATTAGCGCATCTGCTCTGCTTCTTTGGAGTCTAAAAATGTTGATAGTAGATCAGGATCTTCGAATGTCCTGGTTTGGTTGTGGAGAGTCACTCGGAGCTTCGCGGGATACAACAGGCCAAAGCGAGCCTGTAGCTGTTGAAGTCGAGGGCGAAAAGCAAGGAGTTTCTTCCGTCGGTCAACGGTAGGCTTTGCCAAATCAGGGAAGAAGGAGACTTTGTGACCTTCAAATTCCAAATGATGGTTCGCCCGGGCAGCATTTAAAATTTGTTCCACTTGTTGATATCGTAGCAAGCGAAAGATAATAGGCCGGGGGGGTCGTTCGGTTGAGCGCCATGTGGGTAGGAACACGGTGTGCACGATCGATTTCCAGTTCTTTATGAAAGGTGATCTTCAGCAAGGAGGGAAGAGTTTTGAGCAGGAATTCTCTCATATCTCCCGCTTCCACCCCCTCCGGTATTCCAATGAGCCTCACATTGTTGCGACGGGCCCGATTATTGCTATCTTCTAACTCCTTTTGAAGATTCTGTATCTGGCGCTCAGCCTTGTCCAGTGTGCCCAAGCGCACCGCGTGCGAGTCGAGGACCCCCGCCATATTGTCCTGCCGTAATGAGAGACTTTCAAGTCGGTCCTGGAGCACTCCAAAGTCTTCTCGCATGGCTCTAAGCGCTTCTCCATTGGACTGCACCAATTCCTTCACGCCGCGTATTTCCTCTAAAATCTCCAGGTGCATTTCGGGGTTTTCCCGAAATGGAACCATCTTCTGTGGGGAGGACACCTCTGTTTTGGAGCGTTTTCCGTGAGAAGAAGAAGGAGACCCGAAGTCCAAGCGCGCTGGTTTATGGGCCGCCATCCCCCCCGAGGTACCCCGGTCAGCCCGGAGCGAAATAGTAAGTTTGTATAGGTATTAAGTCAGGATTCTAAGTAGGCCTCTCGGGAGCTTCAGCGCGAAGCGTCTTACCCGCTGGACATCAGGCTCCGCCCCCCCGGAATAGGTGAGTTTTTAATAGTGTCTTGAAGTTCTGGTAGGAGGATTCTAGCCGGAGGGAGGGAGGAAGTGAGTTCCATAGGGAGGGTCCTAGAAAAAAGAAAGCAGCGTGACGTGTTTGTTCCAGATGAGCTTGTGAAGGAGAAGGAAGGGATAAACGATTGGCATGCAAGGTGCGAAGCTGTCGGTAGGGAGTATGGAGAGAGATCAAGTCAGCTAAATATAGGGGATTGGAGGAGTAAATGACTCTATGAGTGAGTATGAGGAACTTATATCAGAATCGGAAACGCAGAGGAAGCCAGTGAAGGCGATACAGAAGAGGGGTGATATGATCAGATCTACGGGCAGAGGTAACCAGTCGGGCAGCTGTGTTTTGGAAAAGCTGCAAGCGTTGAAGCTGGTAGGCCGGAAGATTTGCGTAAACCACGTTACAATAATCTAGTCTTGATATGACCAGCGCAAGTACGAGGATGATAAATGAGTCAGAGGGCAAAACAGAACGGATAGAGCGGAGCTGTCGCAATATAAAGAAGGAGCGGCGGGAGAGATTGGAAATGTGTTCATGAAAAGACATGGAGGAGTCCAGGGTAACTCCCAAGTACCGGAAAGAGGAGGTAAGTGGAATGTGAACAGAATTAATTTGAGGTGCAATGTCTGGACAAGATGTACCTAGCGAAACCCACATGGCTGTGGATTTGGAAGGGTTAAGGTGGAGAAAATTGGAGGAAAGCCAGTCAGCAATATGGGTGAGACAGATATTAAGTGGGGAGATGTCAATATTGAGCGGAGAGGTGTGGAAGAGGAGGATAATATCATCTGCGTAGATATACATGGAGACTGGGAATTGTTGGGCTAAAAGGGGGAGAGGGGCAAGAAAGATGTTAAAAAGCAGGGGAGATAAGACTGAACCCGGGGGGACCCCACAGGGCAGGGGAGTGGATGGAGAAGACTGCTGATTGGAACGGACGACAAAAGAACGAGTAGTAAGAAAGGAGCGGAACCAGCTTAATACGGAGCCTCTTAAACCAATGTCAAACAGGCGTGAGAGAAGGGTGTGATGGTCAATTAAATCAAATGGGAGAAGAATAGCGAGGAAGTATGAAGGGGCTGCTGTAGGCAGGACCAGCTTAAGAGGTGAACCAGTGAGGCACTGTGCTGTGCTTTAGCCATCAATATAACAGAGTTTTAAAAAAGCAAACATGGGCACTTCCTGTTATTTGCTAGACAGAGGAAGTGTCTCTATTTGCTTTTTTTAAATGCCATGCATCTGTATTGCAGCACAGCTGTGGGAGTGAAAGGAAAAGCTCATGCAGCTGTCTAAAAATGAACACAGTTGTACTGATAGGTGTCAAAGGCACTTTATTTACCAAGACAGCCCCAATGCATTTCGGCCAGACAGGCCTTCTTCAGGGGGTACAAACCTTAAAAACAAACTTTAAAAGTACAATAATAAATAAATACATTCTAAACAAAGCAATGAATACATAAATAAATAGATAAAACACAAGATAAAAGCAGTTAAAAACATATGAGAGGGAAGGGGGAGAGGGAGAGGGGAAATAGGAGAAGGAAGGGGGAAGGAGGGGAAGAAAGGAGTGAAGGGGAATGGGGTGGGAGGGAGTGGGAGGGGAGAGAAGGGAGAGGTTAGGCGAGGGGGAGGAGAGGGTAAGGGGAGGGGAAAGAAAGAGAGGGGAGGAGAGGGAGGAGAGAGGAAGGGGGAAGGGGGAGGGAGTATGGGGAGGGGTAGAGTGGAGAGGAGGGGGAAGGGGAGAGAGAGGAAAAAGGAAAAAGGGGAAGGTAGGGGGAGAGGAATGAAACGTAATAATACAGCTCATCAAATAAAATCTAGAAATAAAAGTACTAAAAGATAAAAATAATAAAAAATAAATAGATATAAAAATAACACTAAAACCCAGTCCAATATTGACACAAACTGCTGGTAGGGTTGCAGGAAAACAGAAAAATCAGTTTCCTGATTCAGGCCATATGGCTTCAGTGTCCTTAATGCCACTGTTCTAAATGCGATTAACTCCAGCAGCACAACACACCTTGATGCAATCACCTTAACCAACAGCCATAGCACCATCAACCTAATCTACAGATCCCCATCCTCCTCTGCTGAGGACCTCGCAACCATAGTTGACTTTGCCTGTAACCCCAAGAACACTCACAGGTCAAACTGGATATTGGGAGATTTTAACCTACCAGCTCTTCAAAATACCCACTCCAAACCCTTCCTTGAAGCACTCAACAAACTTGGCTACAAACAGATAGTTGAGACACCCACCCACCGGAAAGGAAATACACTAGACCTTGTGTTCATCCCATGACCAGACATAAGTCCGAACTACAACTTTGACCTAGATATCACCCCAGTCCGATGGTCTGACCACAACCTAATCAAATTCCAGATACCCATGCATCAGGACAGCAACCTGCCTAGGAAAGCAGCTGAAAACTCATCAGCACCCACAGGATGCTTCAGACCATTCGACAAAGAAGAGATCCTCAACGAAGTCCTTCCAAACCTCAAGCTAGATTCGCCTAACCTGGATGGAATGATGGTCACATGCAATAACAGCCTGAAATCCTTTTCATGCTTACCTGCCTCAAACAAGCCACCTGTCCCAGACAAGACACCAAGAGGTAGGAAATCTGCACGATGGTACTCTGCGGAGCTACAGTCCTCACTACTTCTCCTTAGGAAACTAGAAAGAAGATGTCAGTGCTCCTGGCCCCTAACTGACCAGGCAGCCTACACCGCCCACCTGAACGCACACCGAGACTCTATATCAGTGAAAATGAAAGAATACCACTCCAAGCTCCTACACCGCTCACTGAACAAACCTCACAACCTCTTCAACTTAGTGAAGACCCTGATGAAAGAACCTTCGCCCATCCAAACTACAATGCAGGAATATGCAGACTAGTAACATAGTAACATAGTAAATGACTGCAGATAAAGACCATCATGGTCCATCTAGTCTGCCCAGCACGATGGCAAGCATAGGTGCACCTGCCCCTCCATGCAGGCCACCCATCCCCACATCCCTGTTTAGGGATGAACCAACCATTCCATGCAGGACACCCCTATTTGTTGAGAAATTAGATGGTTCAGTTTACTTTGATTTTATCCTGTTGCTGTAACGGGATCCACTGTGTCTGTCCCATGCCATTTTGAATTCCGTCACCGTGTTTGCCCCCACCACTTCCATCGGGAGGGCATTCCAAGCATCCACCACCCTTTCTGTGAAAAAGTATTTCCTGACATTGCCTTTCAATTTACCACCTTGCAGCTTCCTGTTATGCCCTCTAGTTTTACAGCTTCCCCGTCTTTGGAAGAGGTTTGTTTGTTCATGATTTCCCTTTAAGTATTTAAAGGTCTGAATCATATCTCCCCTGTCCCTCCTCTCCTCCAAAGTGTACATGTTTAGGTCTTCAAGTCTCTTCTCATAAGGCTTCTGACGCAGGCTCCAAATCATTTTGGTTGCCTTTCTCTGAACAGTTTCCAGTCTTTTTACATCCTTTGCAAGATATGGTCTCCAAAACTGAACACAGTACTCCAACTGAGGCCTCACCAGTGACTTATACAGTGGCATAAGTACCTCTTCCTTTCTGCTGGTGATTCCTCTTTGTTTGCAGCCCAATATCCTCCTGGCTTTTGCCACCACCTTGTCACACTGTTTTTCCACCTTGAGATCTTCAGAAATAATCACACCAAGGTCTTTCTTCTGATCCATGCACACCAACCTCCCGCCCCCTATTGTGTACATTTCCCTTGGATTTCTGCTACCCAAGTGCATGACTCTGCACTTCTTTGCATTAAAACTTAATTGCCAAGCATTAGACCATTCTTCCAGCTTTTGTAGATCTTTCCTCATGTTAACCACTCCCTCGGGGGAGTCCACTCTGCTGCAAATTTTCGTGTCATCTGCAAAAAGACAGACTTTTCCATTCAGTCCTTCAGCAATATCACTCACAAATACATTGAACAGTGGCGGGCCCAGGACCGACCACTGGAGCACACCGCTAATCACCTTCCCTTCATCCGAGTGAGCTCCATTTACCATCACCCTCTGTCGACTGTCAGTCAACCAATTTCTGATCCAATTTACTATCTTAGGATCCATCCCCAAGCTACTGAGTTTATTGATAAGCCTCCTATGATGAACAGTATCAAAGGCTTTGCTGAAATCAAGGTAGATGACATCCATCACATGCCCCTGATCTAGCTCCCTGTTCACCCGGTCAAAGAACTCAATCAGATTTGTTTGGCAAGATCGTCCTTCGGTAAAACCATGTTGCCTCGGGTCTTGCAATCTGTTGGTTTTGAGAAAGTTCACTATTCACTCTTTCAGGAGCGCCTCCATTACTTTTCCCGCCACCGAGGTAAGGCTCATGGGCCTGTAGTTTGACACTTCTTCCCTGTCACCACTTTTGTGTAGAGGTATGACATCAGCTGTTCTCCAGTCCTGAGGAACCTCTCCTGTTTCCAAGGATCTGTAGAAAACATCCTTTAACAGCCCTGCAAGAACCTCTCTGAGCTCTTTCAGTATCCTGGGATGTATCCTATCTGGTCCCATGGCCTTGTCCACTTTCAGTTTCACAAGTTGTTCTAACACATCATTTTTTATTTATTTATTTACATTCTCTTATATACCGCACTATTCTGCATCAGTGTGGTTTACATTGAACAAACTGAAATTACATTGAACAGGGCATTATAACTTGGAGATAACTATTTTACAGGGAACATGGGCTATGGAGGGTTAAGTGGCTTGCCCAAGGCCACAAGGAGCACCTTGTGGGACTAGAAACCCCAGTCCTTACAGCACAAGGTTGCTGTCCTCTAGTGGGATTTGAACCCCCAACCTTCCGGCCTGAAGTACCTTGCCCTAACCACTAGGCCACTCCTCCACTTCTGTGAATGGTGTGGTATCTACTTCATTCCCATTTTTATATTTGGGAGTCATAGGTGGTCCTTCTCCAGGACTTTCTTTAGTAAAAACCGAGCAGAAGTATTCGTTTAGCAATTTCGCTTTTTCAATGTCACTTTCCACGAGTCCGTTCACAGCAATTCTGAGTCCTGCAATTCCACCTCTGATCTTCTTCCTTTCCCGAATATACCTGAAGAAGGTTTTGTCGCCACACTTAATATCTTTAGCCATTTTTTCCTCTGCCTTTGATTTTGCAATCCTTATTTCTCTCTTTGTCTCTTTGAGTTTGATCCTGTATTCATTTCTGTGTTCCTCTGTTTGCGAGCTTTTGAATTTTGTGAAAGCTGTGTTTTTTACCCTTATTTGAGCAGCCACTTCTTTGGAAAACCAAATAGTTTTTCTTCTCCTCTTGTTTTTGTTTACTTTTGTTACATATTTATTTGTTGCCACCTTTAGTTTAGCCCATAGCAATTCCACTTCCCTTATCTCCTTCCACCCTGTCAGCTCCTCCTTTAGGTACTCGGCCATTTTATTGAAGTCGGTGTTTTTAAAGTTTAAGACTTTGAGCTTGCTATGATTGGCCTGTACCATGGCTTTTATCTCAAACCACACTGTGTGATGATCGCTGCTGTTCACAAGGGCACTCACGCAGACATTCGACATGCTATCACCACTGGTGAGCACTAAATCCAGCGTTGAGCTTTCCCTGGTAGGTTCCATCACCATTTGTCTAAGTAAGGCATCTTGGAGAGCATCCACGATTTTTTTGCTTCTTTCCAGATTTGCAGAAGGAGTAATTCAATCCACATCAGGTAGATTAAAGTCACCCAATATGATCGTTTCCACCTTTGTGGCTATCTTGGCAATATCTATATTCAATTTGTTATCTATCTCTTCAATTTGTGTCGGAGGTCTGTAGACTACAGCAGTATAGATGACAGTGCCATCTCCTCTTTCCAACACAATCCAGTGCACTTCTTCTTTTCCCCATGCCCCCTGTATTTCAGTAGCTTTAATATTACTTTTGACATACAAGGCTACTCCTCCTCCTCTTCCATTTTCTCTGTCTCTTCTGAATAGATTATAGCTAGGTATGGCTATATCCCAATCCTGTGATTCATTTAGCCATGTTTCTGTAATGGCCACATTGTCCAAATCCATTTCCACTGTTAGGGCTTCCAGGTCTGGAACTTTGTTGGCTAAGCTTCGAGTATTTGTGCTCATTGCTTTCCAGCATTTAACTGGCTTGTGTGTATTTAGCATTGATTTTGTTCTGTCTACATCTTCCTACTTGTTTTTGGTGTGTGGTTTAAAAGTGTGGCTGTTTCTGATTTTAATCTGCTTTTGCAGGGGGTGACATCCAGATCTTGACCTTCTACATCCGTCACCCCCTTTTTCTAGTTTAAATGCATATCCATATATTGCTTGAATTTTTCACTTAGGATTCTTTTCCCTGTGACAGAGAGATGTAGTCCATCAGCACAGTATAGTCTCTTGTTGTTCCATCTGTTACCCCAGTCGCCAATAAATCTGAATCCTTCTTGTTTGCACCAGGTCTGGAGCCATGTATTAAAGCTGTTAATGCGATGCAGCCTTTTTGCCCCCTTACCAAGCACAGGTAGAACATCTGAGAATGCAACAGTGTTAATGGGCTTGAGTTTCTCTCCCAGAGATTGGAAGTCCTTTTGGATTGTAGAGGCACTGTTTCTAGCCAGGTCATTTGTGCCCCAGTGGATAACAACATCAAGTTTGGAGTGTTCACTTTCTGTGCTAAGTAGTTCAACAATGTGGTTTGTATTCCTGCTGGCTGAAGAGATTTGGAGGCACTTGACTATCTTCTCTCCTTTGAACTGTGTTCCCAAGTTGGTGCCACTGATGATGGAATCACCAAGTAGTAGTAGTTTGCTGTTTGGTGAGGTTTTCTTCATATTTGGTCCTTTAGCAGAAGATTGGGTATTATCTGTCTCATTTAAGGGCCCTTCAGTTTCTTTGGATTGGGCATCCTCATTCGCCAAGGCAGAGAAGGCATTATGCAGGGATATCTCCTGATGCATAGGATGCCTCTGTGTCACAGGTTGCAATCTACCAGAACCCACTGTGATCTATTTGTTCCTGGGGTGTTTCATTCTTTGTGGGAGTGGTGGTGGACTTTGTTCAGTTTGTATCTTAGAAGAGGTGTGCTTCATTACAGCTAGTTCCTCCCTCAGTTCCTCATCCTCATTTGCCAAGGCAGAGAAGGCATTATGCAGGGATATCTCCGGATGCATAGGATGTCTGTGCGTTACAGGTCACAATCTATCAGAACCCACTGTGATCCACTTGTCCCTGTGGTGTTTGATGCTTTGTGGGAGCGGTGGTGGACATTGTTAATTTTGTATCCTAGAAGAGTTGTGCTTCATTGCAGCCAGTTCCTCCCTCAGTAGGGACACCTCTTTATGCATGGCAGCTAGGTCTTTCCTTAGTACAGTCAGTTCTTTATGCATGGCAGCTGACCTGAGGCACATAGGACAAGCTCTGAGGTTCCAAATGATTCGTCTTGGAATGAAAGTACTGCAGTTATTACACTGAATATACGACATGCTGAATAAGCAGTCCTAGAAGGAGAAGAGGAAGAAGAGGAAAGGAGGAAGAAGATGTGGGCTCTAACCCAAGTTAAAGGGATAGATGGCAATGTATGCGAGTGCTGTATAGGCAATGCAGCCCCTGGGGTGAGTGGGGCGAGGGGTACAGTGGGCAGGAACTTAACTGTCTCTGGCCAGTAGGCTGTTCCTGAGCTGGGGGCACTCACAGATATCTGCTCCAAGGCTACCCAGAAAAGCAGTCAGTCAGATTATCCCCAAGCTAAATTTATAAGCACAGTAAAACTTAATCTTAGCAATTCCCACAAAACAGACAGTTAAACTCTATATTGGTAGCTAGAACCCAGCAGAGATGAGAAAGAAAATTTGATTCTTAGCTTTGTGAAAGATCCACAGCTCATGCAGTCAACCTCAGACCCGTAGGTGTGGCCACTGGCCAGGTGTAAGATGGGAGCAAAAAACTTTCTCCTCCCCCTCCCTGAAAAAGCACATTTTCTCCACAGATTTAAACCTTTGTTATCTGGATACTCAGGTCCCAGTAGATTGAATATCCCCAAGCTTAATTTATAAACACAGTTAAACTTAATCTTAGCAATTCCCACAAAACAGACACTTAGGGGTATGTATACTAAACTGCGGTAATCGTACATAACACGCGTTATGCTGCACTTACGATCGTTAACGTTACATAACGCGCGTTATGATGCGCTAACGATCGTAATGCCCCGTGGCGCGGTAAAACACCGCAGAAGGTGGAGAGAGGGCGGAGAGAAGGGGTCAATGGGTGGAGAGTGGGTGGGGAGAGGCTCCCTTCACACTATCGCGCTGATCTGAAAAGCTCAATTCCAACGCGAATGAAAACCTGCCGTTAAATGCACATTACAGGGGAGAGAAACTATTTCAGTGTCAGCAATGTACAACCCAGGCAGGGAAACAAAAAAAAAGTGATAAGTGTGATACATGTGCACAGAATAAAAGGGCACATAAACACTGAAAATGACCCAACAAACTGGAAAAAAAATATAACCAAGCTGGCCAATAGTGGTATCAATGAGAAACATCAACCCCTCCCCCCCCTCCCCGAGTAAGCTCCATAGAACAGATATAAATCGTGGAAGGGTCTATAATCCATCCCCATACAAGGTGAATGAGCCCACAGTGAAATAGCGCTGCTCAGGGTTTTCCCCACCATTGGACAGGGTTCCTATGGCGTGCACATGTCCCGCAACATCAGGGAGGGCATGTCGGAACGGCAACTGGACAGATGCCTGAGAAGGGGATACAAAGGGCCACAGGCGGCACGTGCTGTGGTGCAGCTGGGCCACAGTGCGGACTAGGGCGATGCCTAGTAGACCCATACAAATGCTGAAGCAGCAGAGCAGCCAGACAGCAACTGCTGAAGGCCCAACATGGGCACGACTGTTTCCCACAGTGTCACAGGGGATAGTACCCAGCAGTTACCCCCAAGGACATGGAACATTGGCAGGCAGTGCTGGGGGGAAGCGTGGACACCTATGCAGGCACCCCTACCCCAGAACCAGCACCATAGGCAGCCGCCTACCTGCACACTGGATGGCCTGAGACTGCGCACCACCAGCACCACCAGCAGAAGGGCATGTCAGCATGGTGGCTGAGGGATACTGGTGGTGAAGGGGGCAGTGGCAGCTGCCCAGAGCAGACCGTGGCCTAGCCCTGTGTAGGTGTGTGCCGTGTACTGCAACAGATGGGCCCTGTCTGACGAACAGTCATGGTATCACCAAGGAATGTACTGACTCTGTGACAACAAGGTGGTGCAGTGCACAAAACCAATGTATTCAGAAGCAGAGGGTCACAGGTTCAAGTCCCAGCTGTGGTTCCCGCCAACCCAGTCTCCATATTTTACCCACTACTACAACGTGCTAATACAGACAGCACCTTTATTGCAGATGATGTAAACATGCCCAAGACACCTACATTTTACCCTAAAGAGCACATACACCATAAACATGCACATTACCTAGAGCAGAGCCTCCCAAATGCAGTCCTGGAGGGCCAAACACCATTCCGGTTCCATGCTGCCTCTGATAAAGATGCCTGTGCTGCACTTCTATGCGCCACCCCCATGGTATGCAGATGTATCTCATGCATATTCATGAGGGACAGTATGAAAACCCGAACAGTGTTTTGCACCGCAGGACTGGAGTTGGGAACCTCTGCCGTAAAGCAGCAGCCAACAGGGGCAGACACACCCGCACCCACAGGCCCCATTATGCAAAGCCTCCTGGGGAGGCAGGACTTTGGCTCTGCATGCATCTCCCAATACTAGCACTTGCATACCTTAGTAATGCCACCCTAAACCTGGGAATATGGTACACATCTATCAAAAGGTTGCTATGAGTACTGGCAGATAGCAATTCCTAGGTTAAGTACACTTTTTTGAGTGAGCTGCATCATAGCAACCTTTCTGATGTCTGTGGAGTGTGCTACAGGTCTTACTAACCTGGGGAGTGACTCCTACAGTATTGCGTACCATAGCCATGCCTGCACTGTGCCCAGGACTTGTGTGGTGGCCTGGGCTGCCCAACACCTCTATAGTTGCACAATGCTGGCATAGGTGTGGGGAGTGTGTGTCTGTCTATCCAGTGTGTGGTGGCTGCCAACACCCTCCACAGCCCACACTACTAGCACTCTTGCCAGTATTGGCCTGCCAATGTGCATAATGAGGAGTAAGGTACTGTGGGAATAGCCTGGATAGGGTGGCCTGGCCTGGATGCATCTGCACACGGCATAGGGCAATGGCTCGGACATTGTAGTGCCTGGCCACCACCTGCACGGACAGGGTGGCCATAGCATGTCCTGCTAGGAGGTCACTCTCACCCTGACTGAGCAGTGACCATGGCATGGCTAGGATCCCCCATAGTGCTATATAGCATTTTTCTCATGTGATATTTATGGGTTTCCTTTTGGGGCCCAATCACTGACTTATCTGCTTGGTGTGTATGCTGACATCCCCGTTCTGGGTACATGCATCTCCTCCAGGACCATGCACTATGGACTAGCTGGCGGACTGTCTGCAGCTAGTATGTGTCTTGCTGGAACACCTTGCAGGGTGCAGCGGCTGAAGGCTTGCTGCTGGAAAATGTCAGATAATGGTGGGGGCAGCTGAGCATTTCCAGGCCTGCCGTCTGTCTGCTATTGTGTTATGGATGTATTTCAGTCATGAAAGTTGCTGTGGACCTGGTGCTGGGCGCCCCACCTCAACCTCAGGGTGTGCACTGTACCCGCACAATGTTACTGTCTGTGGCTACTCTGTGGCAGTGCCACACACGGTCTGTTCCCCCTACAAGGCCGAGGTGCTGTGGGGGTGCATACCCGATCTTGTGCCCATCTCTCGACTGCTGATTTGCATGTGCAGTGCATCATGGGTACGGGTGGGTTACCCCTATCCTGGTAACCACAGCAGACAGTTTGTGTGGTGACGTGCAGTCCTGCAGCCAGCCAGGGCTTTATTCACATCCTTATAAGGTGTCCTATAGGGGACATTATAGGGTGCCTTGGCGGACAGTACACTTTATAATGTGCCCTATGGAGTGCATTATGGGGTGCCTTATGCGGCACCTTAGGCTATGCCACCGTGAGGGTGTGTTTGCTGGCAGCACTAATTAAAATACATGTCACACCAATTGCTACGTAAATGTAAAGGGTGCTGCCTTAGCCAGCCTTATACATTAGTCCCACTGGGGAATCGAACCCATGACCCCTATATCATCAGTCAGTGTTGTAACCATTGTGCTAAAGCTCTGCTGCTGTGTTTGTATGCCTGCGCGCCTTCTTAAGATTAACGCGCAGTAACGTGCCCTGTAGCGCTCGTTCATTTATGGCGCCTTTTAACGCGCGTTCTCGGCACATTCTCGGAAACGATGTACCACCCATGTCCTTATTTTGGGTTTCTGTCTCTACCGTGGCTCCTAACGCGAATTGCACTAACGCAGTTTAGTAAACATACCCCTTAAACTCTATATTGGTAGCTTGAACCCAGCAGAGATGAGAAAGAAAATTAGCTACATACTAGCCAAATCCAGCAACATCAGCGGAGCCACGAAATCCACTCCTAGCCACAACCCATACCAACCACTGCCGCTCAACTCGCTTACAACACCATCAGCCAGAGGCATCGCAGACATCATTGCAACCATCAACTCCACCACTGCTCCAAACGACCCTTGTCCAGCATATTGGATAAGATCTTTGCGCAATGAACTCAGTCCAACTCTAGCAAGATCATGCAGTGGTCCTTCTCCACAGCAACATTCCCAGCATGCCTCAAAAGGACATCAATCCGCTCCCTTCTGAAGAACAACAAGCTGAACCCCCAGAAGGTTGAATCCTATCGACCTATCTCAAGCATCCTGCTTCTAGCCAAGATTATTGAGAAGGTCGTCCAATGGCAAATCCAAGAACACATTGACTTCACTGCCCCCCTTGATCCATGCCAACATGGCTTCAGGGAATCGCATGGCATCGAAATGCTTCTTGCCATGCTACTCAACACATTAATCACAGGGATTAACAACAACCGACAAGGATTTGCCATGATCTTCTTGGACATATCCTCGGCTTTCGAGTCCGTCAACCATGAACAGCTCCTGACATGGCTCCAGGAAAAGGGAATCCAGGGCTCAGCCTGATGCTGGTGCAAATCATACCTAACAGATAGATGGCAACAGGTACGAACAGGCTCAATGACCTCCAAGCCTTTTCAACAAAAACATGGAGTTTCCCAGGGTTCCTCGCTATCTGCCTTACTATTCAGTATATATATATGCAGCCCATATCTGCAATCATCCACTCCTTCAACATCTCCTGCCTGATTTATGCAGATGACATTCTACTCTTCACCCCATTCACTATCGACCAATCAGACTTCTCTTCACTAGTAAAATGCCTTGATGCCGTCACTGACTGACTCCACTCACAGAGTCTCAAGATAAACCTCAGTAAGACAGAAGTGCTGTTCATCACGAGAAACCAAACCTTCTCCCCACCGGCAACATTAAAGATGAGAGACGCTGAGCTCCAGAGTCGATCCACCATCCGCTACCTAGGAGTCACACTGGACCAGCACCTCGACTTGAAAGCGCACATAGGCAACACCATCAAGAAAATCTACCATAAGATGAGGAGAATTCAACAACTTTGACCCTTGCTGCAACCAGACGACTTCCGAACAGTTTTCCAGGCGCTAGTACCCCTCCACTTTGACTATGACAATGTGATCCTTCACGGACTCCCTAGGAACACACTAAACCCACTACAGTTAGCAATGAATGCTTCTGCCCACTTCCTACATGGGGCCTCTAGAAGGGACCACATTATTCCAATCCTAAAAGAGCTACACTGGCTACCAATCTACTGCCGGCTCACCTACAAAGTAGTACTGTTAATATTCAAGGCCATCAACAAAACAACCTTGACGAACCTTATCCACCCCACTCCTGCAACCAGAGCAAGAAGGTCCTTCGCCACCAACACACTAATAAGCCCTAGCGAAGTAACAAAATGCACTCAGGCAACAAAAAAACAGAGCCTTCTTGTTCTATGCACCTACCTGCTGGAATGAGCTCCCAGTGACCATCCGCATGATCACCGACCTTGCCCAATTCAGAAAGGCACTAAAGCACCACCTCTTTCTACTACACTATGCCCAGGCCAACAACACGTCCTCATCTGACACAACCCTACAACCTAACCGTAAAAAACAGACAACCCAGTAAACAAATTACATCCCTGTACATAGCTCTCAGGGCAAGCCATGTTGCCACAACCACATAGCGACTTCCTGCCTAGACTGTATATAATCTGTATATAGTTACCCCTGTCCTGAATCCAAGTTGTATTACCCGTTCAATGTAAGTGCAGAGCAGGCTCTTCCTACTTTGTACAAAATGTTATCTGTAAACTGCACTGATTTTAAAGAGCGCGGTATATAAAAGCATTAAATAAATAAATGCAAAAGCAAACCTTCAACATCACCCAACTCTCCAGTGTGGTCTAACAACCTTAATCACCATGAACTTGAAATCTCAGACGGTATGGTTGTGGAAATCCAATGATCTACTAATGGTTTATCTGCGACCTTATGTTTAATACAACTCTTATGTTCTGTGATGCAGATTCGAATACTTACATAGCACATATTATACTGGCATATAATTAAACAAATATCATGTTGTGTCTCACAATTTGAAAAGTCAACCATCCTAATGGTCCAAATACCTGAGGGGTATTTGAATTCAATCTTAACAAACAGAACATGGGGACAGGTAGAACGCTGACCGCATCAAAAATGGCCCTTAATCTTGAATTAATCTAAGGTTTAGCCAATGCTGAGGGAATCAGAATATTAGCTAGACCGTAGTTTCTTTTATAAGACACAGTGAGATAAGCAATTTTTAATGAAGAGACTGTTGATAAAAACCGCCATTCCTCTTTTATGAAGCATGCAATGTCGTGTGCATATTTCGAAAAAGTGAGAGCACAAATCAGACTTTCTTCTTGAATGCATGTTCTGACCTGAAGGAGCATATTTCTGCTGGACATATAGGCTTGGTGGTAGGCTTTTCTAATACAATCTTCTGGATACCTTCTCACCTCAAACTGTCATCTCATGTCTTTCACTTGGGCTTCAAAATCGGTATCCGAGATACAGAGGCGGCAAATTCTTAAGAACTAACACGTTGGAAGGTTAACCTTAAGTGACTTATTGTGAATGCTTGTGAAATGTAATACAGAATTCCTATCCATGGGCTTGCAGAGTAGACTGGTAAAAAAGCCTTGTGGACCTTTCGAGATCAACATATCCAAATAGGAGATCTGGTTGGTACTGAAACTTCAAATTGTCATAAAGACTATTCAGCCATTCTAAAACTACAAAAAGGTTGGACTCAGAATGACCCCAGATCAAAAAGAATTTCATCAATATACCTTCTCCACATTTTTACCTGTTTGTAGAATGAATGTTTAGTAAGAAATCATTCCTCAAAATGAGACACATATAAATTAGCCACATCTGGAGCCATAGATGAACCCATGGCCACCCTCTTGATCTGCTTATAAAACAACTCTCTAAAACAAAAGAAATTATCCATCATAGCCAGCGCCGTGATGCAACAAAGTATCCTCTATGATCTCCAGAGCAGCAATCTGCAGTATATTGGTGCACAATGATATAATGTCCAAAGTAACCAAAATGATATTGTCATGATTATCTTTAAACTCATCCAATAATTGTATCATATGTGATGAGTCTCATGTGTATGACTGCGTCTCAGTCACGAATGGTCTCAGAAAAATGTCTAAAAAGTTTGAAACAGGTTCAAATAGAGAGCCTATAGCTGATATGATTGGTCATCCTGGAGGGTTGTGTAGAGACTTGTGCACCTTAGGTAACACGTAAATAGCTGGAGTGACAGGGTGGCTAACTGACAGGAAATCAAATTCTTTTTTTGTCAGGTAGCCAGCCTGTAAGCTCACATATAATAATATGTCTAACTTACTCTTTAGCCGCAGTATTGAATTTCATACAACCTTACATAAAAGAAAGTATCACATATCTGACCTTATATTTCTTTGATGTAATCTTCCTTGTCCTGCAAAAACAGGGCACCCCCTTTATCTGCAGGCTTTATTACTATTTGTATATTAGTACTTAAAGATTGTAAAGCCTGTTTCTCACTCTTGGATAAATTGAAGTGTATACGTTGTTTCTTCTAAAATAATGATTCTACCTTATTCAACACTATCTTCTCAAATGCCTCTATTAAAACATTATATGTGTTGAGCAGTACCAGGTGGAAGATCTCTTGATCATTCTTGTATAACACAAAGGTGCCTCATGAGTGTCAAAATAGTCTTTGATTAAGTTTTTGAAAAAACTTATAAAGTTCTACCTGAGTGTTGGGACAAAAGATAATCCTTTTTGTAATACTCTGATCTCTTCCCCTGTCAATGTGTGACTGGACAGATTAATAATCCCATTCAATCCGCTCTCATCTTTTGATTCTAAAATCTCTTACCTCTTACCTCTCACCTCTCACTTCCCCCCTCCCCTTCCCCCTGCCTCTGTAGTGGAGAGAGGGCTGACAGGGCCCCAGTGTTGGTTGGTAACCCATCTTCTGGACCCTTCCCTTCTACAAGTTGTCCATTGAAAAAAACATTTTTGAATCTGGTTCTGATTAGATGGTAGAGCAGATGGAAAGAGTGGTACAAAGGAGTCTAATTGGTCATCTAAATTACGATGATTCTTCTTTCATATTGGTTCTTGTCCTACCTCTGAATGATGTTGGGTCTTTGTCTTATTTTTCCATTTAAACTTGGAATAATCTGTCTTGCGCTTTCTAGAATCGCTCCTGTATGGAACCTGCTTACTAGTCCAGGAGTAAACGGTCCCATCTTTGTAGTCCTCCTCATTAACATTTTTGTTATAATCCTTTTTAAGTGTATCATATCTAACTTTCTTTTAATGCATCCAATTTGGAGTCAATGTCTGATTTTAAAATTTCAGCCTTGCTTCTGGATGCATTTGTTAATAAAATCATTAAAACTAGTGAGTACTTATTGAGAATCTTAATCTAATCAGCCATAGAACCTACGTCATCTGTGTACATCACAGGCATTGTTTATCCATAACTGGTTGATACAGGCAATGCCACTTTAACTTAAAGCACACCACATTATACTGTGTTTGATTTTGAAATGTTTCCTTCTCCTCCCTCCCCTCTTCCTCCCCCCTCCCATATTACGATTGTAGTAAGAACATACATTTTTTTATACTTTTCAACATCGCTCTCATTTTTTATTTATTTTGATTATATTTCCAAATAGGTGAAGTTTTGAAGTGTGTTACCTGATTTATGATTGGTGCTTGGTGTAGTGACACTTTTGATAACCAGGTACTCAAGCCTACCCTCTATAAGATGGCCTGTTTTATGTATCACCTGTCCTCTATGTCGAGATTGACCAGTTAAATATAATGTAGGCTACATGGTACAGCTCTGTTTTCAGTAGTCCTCCTCTCCCTATCTCATGCATAAGATTTAGAAATAACTATAGGTATTCTCTTCTTATTGTTTTCAGCCTTGCATATGTTATCTCTGTTTGGAATGTAATTTAAATAGCACTTTGTTATTGATGGTTTCTTGCTGTTTTTTTTTATTTTATTTTAATGTCATATGTTTTTAACTGTTTTTATCTTGTGTTTTATAGATTTATTTATTTATTGCTTTGTTTAGAATGTATTTATTTATTTATATTTATTATTGCACTTTTATAGTTTGTTTTCGAGGTTTGTACCCCCTGAAGAAGGCCTGTCTGGCCAAAATGTGTTGGGGTTGTCTTGGTAAATAAAGTGCCTTTGACACCTGTCTGTGCACCTGCTGTTTTTTGTCCCTTGCTCCCGTGTGGGTGGGTTGCTCTCCGTTGAACTGTAAACATCAATGCAGTTATAGAGGTGAAGGAAGGCAAGGCGAGGCAAGGTGAAAGAGGTGACTGGCTAGGGTTGATAACGGGGGGAGGGTTTCGAAGGAGTGGGGAGGAGAGGAGGTGACAGGCAGGGCTGGATGAACAATTAGGCAATGCTAGGCGGTCACCTAGGGCTGCAACTTCTGGGGACCAGCAAAGAGCAGCGGCATTCAAAGCAAAGCAAAGCAATAGATTCTGCTAGCCACACAAACTGAAAGATTCAGCAGGACATTATTTTACCTGCAGGAAGAGCAGGCACACACACACACATGCATACAAAGCAAAGTTTAATATTTAAAAGTATGATGCCAAATTATGGATTTTTACAGACTTATTACTGGAAGGTTTCCCCTTCTTCGATAAGTCACAGTGGAAATGCTCCTTAACTTAGAATTCCTTGTGCAATTTTAAACAAGATCCCCCATTTCCTTTACACTGTTAATAATGAGAACAGAACAAAGGAGAGAGAGAGAGGCAAGAAACATGTGCACTTTAATTTAAAAAGGTTTATTTTTGGCTTAGAACTAGAAAGGCACCTTCATTAGACAATAGCTTTTAGAACAACACAAGTCAAACTTCAGCATTTTTTTCTCAAATAGAAGCTATAACTTCTTTTTCAAGCAACATAATTTAATTCAAACATTCACGTTCCCTTCAGACTGGGCTGACGCTACCATTAGTTGAACTAGGCAGTCGCCTAGAGTACCAGCCCTCCATGGATGCAAGATTCTGCCCACAGCAACCCCTCTCTGGGGCGAGTAGCAGTAGTAATGGCTTAGAAACCATGACACACTGCTTACCTACAGTCTACTGTGCTGCGTCATGGTTTCTGTCTTCCACTAACAGTTGCTTCCATCCCCTTCTGACTCAGACATCCAGTTAATGTGCTTTCCACATCCCTTCATGCAATGTGTTTTAGCATTGGTAGCTGTCATGCCCATGTATTAACAGTCACTAAGACACATATTAACAACTAGCGGGTTTTAGTAAAAAGTCCTCTAAATCTTCAAACTTTAACATTGCCACTTTTCACTATCATGGAGCTACAGTGTTGTTCATACAGAACTGCTGCTTTGTTTTCCTCCCTTCATGGAGCAGCTGGTTCAGGAACTGACATGAACAAATGCTATTTTATACCTGGCCTTTAGTGGAATGCAGGATCTGGTGCAAGAGATAAAAGTGCTGGGGTCTCTTGGAAATAGCGATCATAACATGATCACATTTAAATTAATAAATGGGGGGAGGACAGCAAGGAAATCCATGGCACTAGCATTTAACTTTCAAAAGGGAGACTATGATAAAATGAGGAAAGTGGTTAAGGAAAAAACTAAAAGGAGCTGCTGCAAAGATTGAAGATTTACATCAAGCCTGGGCATTGTGTAAAAATACTGTCTTGGAAGCCCAGATCAGATGTATTACTCGCTTTAAAAAAGGCGGAAGGAAGGCCTAACAACTGCTGGCATGGTTTAAAGGTATGGCTATTTTAGTCAAACAAGCATTTTTCTGAAAATATAAAAAAGATCCAAATATAAAAAGGATCCAAAACAGGAAACAACATAAGCACTAGCAAGTTAGATGCATGATATAGATAAGGCAGACCAAGAGAGAGAAAGGAAGCCATGGAAAGAAAAACTCACAATAAAAACTTTTTTCAAGTACATTCATAGCAAAAAAAACTTGTGAAAGAGTCAGTTGGACCATTAGATGATAGAGAAGTAAAAGGCACAGTTTAAGTGCTGTCGAATTGGTGTCAACTCATGGCGACCCTCTGGATAGTTGTCCTGAACTCTGTTCCGTCTTCAGTCAGGTGGCTCATTGATGACAGAGTGGCATCCATAGCTGCTGTTATTGTATCAATCCATCTCATTG
Organism: Ichthyophis bannanicus; assembly: GCA_033557465.1. Classification (NCBI taxonomy): domain Eukaryota; kingdom Metazoa; phylum Chordata; class Amphibia; order Gymnophiona; family Ichthyophiidae; genus Ichthyophis; species Ichthyophis bannanicus. Next base: position 238,072,513 of record CM066034.1, read on the forward strand.
TTGCCCTTCCTCTTTTGTGTTGACTTTCAACCTTGCCAAGCATGATGCCTTTCTCTAATGATCTCTCTCTTCGCATGATGTGTCCAAAAATATGAAAATCAAAGTCTTGTCATCTGAGTTTCTAAAGAAAGCTTAGGTTTGATCTCCTCTAGTACTGACTGGTTTGTTCTTCGGGCAGTCCATGGTATATACAGTATTCGTTGCCAGCACCATAATTCAAAGGCATCCATATGATGTTATTGAAAATACCATAAAGAAACAAAGAGCAGTGATAGCCAAGCATTATGATATTAAATGTTGGAAAATTTGTCTTGAGGAAACCTCCTCTCGTGACAACTCTTCCTTTTTACTCAAATAAGGTTTACTTAAAATTAAACAGTGAACCTATAGCTCTAGAACAGTCCTGGATTTTTAAATTATCAGCAGTATCCCTGGTGGTTTGAATCTGGAACTGGACTTGGCAAGCCTTTTGTGATGTATTAGTGGCCGATTGGTTTTGTATGTTCTGCATTCATTGGTTCAATTCATTATGTGCTTTAAATATCAGCTAAGTTTTGAAAGGATCCATGCTGTTTGTTTACTTCAGGACATCATCATTGCAATTCTAGGAGCATTGAAGCAGGGCATTCATAGTTGGTATGCCCTGAACACAGTACTGTGTCCTCTGATATATCACATTATATTTTGCAAACGATTTGTGGTTGAGCATCACAGTTTTTAGAGATTCTATATTTGGCTCAATGAACAGATCCAGTATTTCATGACAGACATGATAGATATCTGTTTCATGATGGACATTTGGAGTCACTTCTTCAGATAAGTTTACTAATTCTACTGATTTGCACATAGGTATCTTTTAACACAATTTATGAGTTAAGCTTGTGTAAGGCACACAGTTGTGTTTTTGCACATCTTTAACATAGGTTTACTGTTTAATTTTAAGTAAACCTCATTTGAGTAAAACAGAAGAGTTGTCACGAGAGGTTTCCTCAAGACAAATTTTCCAACATTTAATATCATAGTGCTCGGCTGTTACTGCTCTTTGTTTCTTTATATAATTTTTGAGTGGTTGGTGTTTATTTTTGATTGAAAATACCATGGCTTGAATGAGGTGAATCTTTCTATGGAAAGAGATATCTCTGCTCTTGAGAATCTCATCTATGTTTATGTTTATGTTTTATTAAAATTTGATATACCACCCATACCACAATAGGCATCTGGGTGGTTCACAATTGATTAAAATTACAGGCTGCAAGGATTTAAGAAAAGAACGCCATCATATAAAAGAAAGGAAGGATTTTATAAACAAGTAAAACAGGACATGACAAAAGAGGAAGGTCAGGGAAGGGGAGTAAAAGGAACCAACATAAGGGTGAGGTTTATGGGGGAAGATTGAATGCTACTGTGAACAGATGTGTCTTGAGCTTTGCTTTGAAATGAGGGAAAGATGTTTCAGTGCGGAGGGAAAGAGGAAGAGAGTTCCAAAGATGCGGACCCAGGAAAAAAAAAAAAAGCAGAGGACCGAGTGGATTCCAGATGTGCATGTGAAGGGGGGGGAAGAAACATACGGTTGAGATGAATGGAACGAAGGGAACGGTGGGGAGTGTGAAAACGAACCTGATCAGCGAGGTAAAGAGGGGTACCTGTAAAAAGAGCCCTGTGGACAAAGATAAGAATCTTATAGTGAATACGGAAAGGGATAGGTAACCAGTGCTGTTGCAGAAGAAGGGGAGTGACGTGATCGTACCGGGAGGCGTGAGTGAGAAGACGAACTGCGGTATTTTGAATACGTTGAAGTCTGGTGATTTGAGATTTTGGGAGACCCGCCAGGACGACATTGCAGTAGTCGAGCCTGGATATTACAAGGGAGATCAGAAGAGTGGCTAATGCAGAGGAAGAAAGAAGAGGGCGAACAGCGCGGAGTTGTCTAAGAGAAAGGAAAGATCGTTGCACAACAGAGGAAATGTGTTCCCGAAAGGAAAGAGCAGAATCGAGAACCACACCAAGGTAACGAAAGGAAGAGACTAAGGGAATAGGCTGAGAGGAAAGAGTCGGAGAACATGTGGGTGGGGGAGTGCTCCCTAGAGTAAACCAAGTGGCAAATGACTTTGCAGAATTAACATGTAGATAGTTAGAAGAGAACCACGCAGCGACAGCAGAAAGGCAACTATTTAGAGGAGTGATATCCGGGGTGAAAGAATCAGTATGGAGAAGAAAAAGAATATCATCCGCGTAATAATACGCGGAGATACCAAATTGTTGAACAGTAAGTGCAAGGGGAGCCAGGAAAACATTGAAGAGAAGGGGGGCAAGAACAGAACCTTGGGGCACACCACAGGAAAGAGGGGTTGGAGCCGAAGAGGAAGATCCAGAGACAACAGTGAAGGAGCGGTTAAAAAGAAAGGAATGAAACCACCGAAGAACAGTACCTGAAACACCAGCTTCGTGAAGGCGAATGAGAAGAGTACGGTGATCTACCAAGTCGAAAGCTGCAGAAAGATCAAGTGAGACAACAAGAGAAATAAGACCGTGATCATGTGCATAGTGAAGTTCATTTAGAAGGGAAAGGAGGATAGATTCAGTGCTGTGACCAGAGCGAAAACCTGATTGCCGAGGGTGGAGAGTGAGAGAAGATTCTAAATGAGAGGAAAGTTGATGAAAGACAAGTTTCTCGAGAAGTTTTGAGAGAAAGCAAAGATTAGAAATAGGACGCCAGTTTGAAAGGGTGGCTGAGTCCGAGGTGTGTGATTTCTGTATGGGACGAACGACAGCGTGCTTCCAGGGTGTGGGGAAAAGACCAGAGGATAGACTAGTGTTGAATAAAGCAAGAATGATGGGAGACAGAAGCAGTGACGGTTCCAGTAACCAACGTGAGGGAATGGGATCGGCGGAGCAAGTAGTTTTCCGGATGGAGAGAAAAGTCTTGTGTAGAGTCGTTGAAGTAATAGGCTCGAAGGAAGACCAGGAATGTGACAGGGGGGGGGAGGAAGAGAAAGGGAAAGGGGTAGGGGTGAGGGGAGATGTAGGAGGGGGAGAAAGAGGTAAGGGACAGGCGGAGAAGGTTCGACGTAGATTGTCAACCTTAGAGACAAAAAAGGAGGCAAGTGCAGAGGGATTGGGGGGAACAGAGGAGGAGGAAGAGGGTGAAGGATCAGAGGAATGTGTGGCAGTAAGGGTGCGGAGAACAGCATACAGTTGACGAGAGGAGTTGGAGGAGGAAGAAATAAGGTTAGAATAGTAAGTGCGTTTAGCAGACTGGAGAAGAAAGCGGTAATGTCGATGACATTCGCGAAAAAACTGTAGAGAAGACGGAGATGGGTGGGCCCGCCAATGACGCTCGGCCCGTCGGAGATATTTTCTATGTAATAAGAGACCAGGGTGATACCAGGGATGATGCAGACGGCTTCGGTGGGGTATACGTGGGTGTAAGGGAGCGATAGAGTCCAGTGCTGAGGTGAGAGAGGAATGCCAGAGATGAGCCTGGGAGTCGAGAGGAAGAGATCCGAAATCTGCTGGAAATAGAGAGGTAGAGGGGGGGAAATGGGATAAGGTGTCAGAAGTAATTGTACGGGTAAACAATGGTTGGGCTGTAGAAGTACTAGGAGAGCGGGAGGGAGAGGTTAGTGAGATAGAAAGGGGAGGAAGGGGAAGAGAGAAAAAAAGGCAAAAATGGTCGGACCAGGGGAGAGGGAGGGAGGAAAGGGAAAAGGGAAAGACAGGGGAGGAGACAGGAGCAATAATGAGGTCAAGAGAGTGTCCAGCGGTATGAGTCGGAAAAGAAACAAATTGTCGAAGAGACAGATCAGATAGGAAAGAGAGAAAGGAGAGGTCCCTAGTAGAAGAAGGGGAATCCACATGTGTATTGAAGTCACCCAATATCAGTAGTGAGGGATACTGCAGTGAAACTTCAAGGATGGTGGCTAAAAGAGAATCCCAGACAGGTGCCATGAGAGATGGAGGGGCATAGAGGAGGAGAAAGTGACTCGGGGGAGAAAGGGAATCTAACCGGAGAAGTAAGGATTCAGAGTAAGCTAGAGAGAAGGAGGTAGGAGGCTCAGAGAGAGGGAGAGAGGAGCGGTATATAACAGCAACCCTCCACCAGCCCTCCCTCGACGGGAGGTAGAGAAAAAGGAATAGCCCGGCGGCAGGCAACGGCTGAGAAAGGCTTCCTCGGTCTTTCATAGCCATTCTGCTAAGAGTAATGAAAGGAAGCTTGTCTGTACAGGGCTGTGTACTTTGTAAGGATACTAAATAACATTATATTACTGAAAGTCCTCAGAAAGAGTTAACACCACAGATTCAGTAACTCAGACATTCCAGGGTTTATTACTCAGCAACAACCTTGAAAGACTCTACTGAAATAACTAGGCTGAACTTTCCTAAAACAAAGACACTAGAGGGTATGTTTACTAAAGGTTCTTAACGTGCGCGGCGCACATGAGTGCGTGCTAAGGTACCTTAGCGCGTGCTAATGATGCTTTACGGGGCAAAAATGCGCTTTAGTGCGCGCTCATGTGCGCAGAGGTGCACACGAGCGCTGAAGGCGGGGAAAGGCTCCCGGAGGGCGGAGGAAGGCTCCCCAAGGGGCAGAGAGAAGGGGTCAATGGGTGGAGAGTGGGAGGGGAGAGGCTCCCCGCACACTAGTGAGGTGAAATTTGAGGCTAAAAATAACGCGAGTGAAAACCTCGCATTAGAGCCGATTTAAAGGGAAGAGAAACCTGTCAGCAATGTACAGCAAAACCAGGGAAACCTACAAAAAAGTGATGTGTGATACATGTGCACAGAACAAAAGTACAAATAAACATTGAAAAGGACCCCAACAAAATTAAAAAAAATTATAATCAAGCTGGGCAATAGTGATAGTAATGGGAAACATCAAAAAACACTCCCAAGAAAGCTCCAAAAAATAAATATGAATTTTGGAAGGGTCTACGCTCCATCCCCATACAAGGTGAATGATCCCACAGTGAAATAGCACTGATCAGGGTTTCCCTCTCCATTGGACAGGTTACCTATGGAATGCACATGTTCCACAACAGCAGGGCGGGCATGTCGGAATGGGCAACTGGACAGATGCTGGGAAAGGGGATACAGAGGGCTGCAGGCGGCACATGCTGTGGTGCAGCTGGGGCACAGTGCGGACTAGGCAGATGCCTAGATGGCACCTAGGAATGCTGAAACTGAACAGCAGCCAGACAGCAACTGATGAGGGCCCAACATGGGCATGAGAGTGTTTATCACAGTGTCACAGGGGATAGTACCCAGCAGGTACCCCTAAGGGCAAAGAACATTGGCAGGCGGTGTTGGGGGGAAGCGTGGACGCCTATACAGGCACCCCTACCCCAGAACACGCACCATAGGCAGCCGCCTACCTGCACACTGGATGGCTTGAGACTGCACACCATCAGCACCACCAGCAGAAGGGCATGTCAGCATGATGGCAGAGGGGTACTGGTGGTGGAGGGGGGCAGTGGCAGCTGCCCAGAGCCGACCATGGCCTAGCCCTGTGTAGGTGGGTGCCATGCACTGCAACAGACAGGCTGTGTCTGACAAACAACCATGGTATCTCCAGGGACTGCACAGTCTCTGTGAGCAGAGTGTGGTGCGGTAAGCACAACCAGTGTGTTCAGGAGCAGAAGGTCACAAGTTCAAGTCCCAGCTGGGGCTACTGCCAGTCCAATCCCCATATTTTACCCACTACCAAACCATGATAGTAAGGACAAACCTTTATTGCAGAGAACATACGCATGGTTCAAACGCCTATATTTTACTCCACCGAGCACAGACACCAGAAACATGCACATTACCTACAGCAGAATTCCCCAAATTCAGTCCTGGAGGCCCACAAATCATTCAAGTTTTATGCTGTCTCCAATATAAGGCCATGTCAGCATGGTGGCGGAGAGGTACTGTTGGTGGAGGGGGCAGTGGCAGCTGCCCAGAACAGACCATGGCCTAGCCCTGTGTAGGTGGGTGCCATGCACTGCAACAGACAGGCCCTGCCGGACAAACAGTCATGGTATCACCAGGGAATGCACTGTCTCTGTGGCAACACGGTGGAGCAGTGCACACAACCAGTGTGCTTGGAGGCAGAAGGTCACAGGTTTCAAGTCCCAGCAATGGTGCCTGCCAACCCAGTCCCCATATTTTACCCACTACTACAATGTGCTAATACAGACAGAACCTTTATTGCAGATGACGTAAACATGCCCAAAACACCTACATTTTACCCTACAGAGCAAAGACACCATAAACAGGCGAATTACCTAGAGCAGAGTCTCCCAAATGCAGTCCTGGAGGGCCAAACACCATTCAGGTTCCATGCTGCCTCTAATAAAGATGCCTGTGCTGCATATCTATGCACCACCCCCATGGTATGCAGATGTATCTCATGCATATTCATGAGGGACAGCATGAAAACCTGAACAGTGTTTGGCACACCAGGACTGGAGTTGGGAACCTCTGCCGTAAAGCAGCAGCCAACTGGGGCAGACACACCCACACCCACACCCACAGGCTCCATTAGCCAATGCCTCCTGGAGAGGCAGGACATTGGGCCCTGCGTGCATCTCCCAATACTAGCCCTTGCATACCTTAGCAATGCCACCCTACACCTGGGAATATGGTACACAGCTATCAAACGTTTGCTATGATTACTGGCAGATACCAATTCCTACATTAAGCACAGTTTGCTGATTGAGCTCCATCATAGCAACCTTTCTGCTGTCTGTGGAGTGTGCTTCAGGTCTGGTCTCTGACAGTGTTTACCACCCTGGGGAGTGACCCCCAACAGCATTGCGTACCATATCCATGCCTGCATTGTGCCCACGACTGGTGTGGTGGCCAGGGCTGCTAAACTCCTCTAGAGTAGCACAATGCTGGCATAGGTGTGGGAGTGTGTGTCTGTCTATCCAGTGTGTGGTGGCTGCAAACACTCTCCACAGCCCACACTGCCAGCACTGTTGCCAGTATTGGCCTGCCAATGTGCATAATGAGGAGCAAGGTACCATGGGTATAGCCCGGACAGGGTGGCCTGGCCAGGATGCATCTGTACAGGGCATAGGGCACTGGCTGGGACATTGTAGTGCCCGGCCACCACCTGCACAGATAGGGTGGCCACAGCATGTCCTGCTGGGAGATCACTCTCACCCTGACTGTGCAGTGACCACAGCATGGCTAGGCACCCCCATAGTGCTATATAGTATTTCTCTCATGTGATATTTATGGGTTTGCTTTTGGGGCCCAGTCACTGACTTTTTTGCTTGGTGTGTATGCTGACATCCCAGTTCTGGGTGCACGCATTTCCACCAGGAACATGCACTATGGACTAGCTAGCAGACTGTCTGCAGCTGGTATGTGTCCTGATGGAGCGCCTTGCAGGGTGTAGTGGCTGAAGGCTTGCTGCAGGAGAATATCAGATAGTGGTGGGGTGCAGTTTAGCATATCCAGGCCTAATGTCTGTCTGCTATTGTGTTATGGATGTGTACAGAGCTGCATTGACTGCCCTGTAGGGTGTCTGTTCCACAGCAGGACTGGGGTTGATGGTCCCCTCTACTGCCACCATTGCAGGGAGGTAGAATGTGGATCTGTTGATGGGAGACCCTGTTTACCACCCTCGGCCTTGGAGGAGGAGGGTGGTGGTACATGATCCTCCTAGGGGGTCCATAGGGGCTACACCTGACTGAGACAGACAGATATATCCAAGGTGGGGTTATTTGATAGGGCTGTCCAAAGCATTATCTATTTTTAAAGTATATTAGTGCTGCCAGCAATAACACCCTCAGCGTACTGTACCCATAAGGTGCCTCAGAGGGCGCTTTATAGGGCACCTTATGGTTACCGTCCATATAAGGTGCACTATACAGTATGCTATGGAGCGACTGATAGGGTGCCAGTCCGTATAAGGTGCCTTATAAGGTGTCCTATGGAGCGCCCTATAGGGGACATTATAGGGTGCTGTTGAGGACAGTGCACTTTATAATGTGCCCTATGGAGTGCCTTATAGGGTGCCTTATGCGGCACCTTAGGTTACGGCACGTGAGGGTGTGTTTGCTGGCAGCAATAATTAAAATGCCTCAGGAAACAATACTTACATGTCAAAGCTGATGCCTCAGTCAGCCTTATGTATTTGGGCACACTGGGGATTGAACTCATGACTCCTGTATCATCAGTTAGTGCCTTAACCATTGTGCTACACTGCTGTTCCTCTTTGCATTTCAGTGCATCTACTTAAGATTTCCATGCATTTAAATGCACAGTGCTGCCATCAAAAACAGTGCTATGACCTTGTTGTGCCTCATAGGGCACCCTATATGGCGCCCTATACGCCACCCTTTCAGCAACATTGTAGGGTGCCGTAGCAGACAGTGCACTTTAAAATGTGCCCTCTGGGGTACCTTATGGGGTGCCTTATGCAGCACCTTATGTTACAGTGCTTTGAGAGTGTGTTTGCTAGCAGCAGTAATTAAAATAAAATTAAAAAGCCTCATAATGCAATATTACACATGAATGGTAGTGCCTCAGCCAGCCTTATTCATTGGGCACAGTGGGGGATGGAACTCATGACCCCTGCACCATCTGTCAGTGTCTTCACCATTGTACTGCAGCCCTGTTGCTCTGTTTGCACATCAGCGCGCCTGCTTATGCTTCCCGCGCCCGTTACTCATGCGCTAATGTGTGTGGCACACAAGAGCACGTGGCGCACAAGAGCGCACACGCTAATCCCGTTTTGCTATTTTTGACCGGACCGCCCACTCCTTATATGGCATCCTGCAGACTACCGCGGCGTGCACGTTAAGAGGGTTTAGTAAACATATCCCTAGGTTTGTTATGAAAAAGGGAGAAGTTGTTTTTTCAGTCTCCCAGTCTCAAATCAGAGATATCAAAACTGCTAGTGTTAGAATTATTGTTTACATGTTTGGGAATACACTTTTGTCTCCTCATGATGACCTATGCAAATAAGAACTGACCTATGACAGAGATGCACGTTATGAATATATGTGATACTTGACGTAGAACAATAAGGTGAAAATTATGCTGTGTAATGGAATTTTGACCTATAAACAAAATAGCCAGAGTTCATGTCAGTAGAGAAAACAAGTTGCTGATTGTTTTCTCTCCCAAAGCTTTGGTGGTTTTTATAATACAAGTGTGTTTTGTGATTTGTGTTGTTAACCATACTTGCTCTTGTTCTTTCTCATTGCTCTGAAAGTGGACATCCGTTTCCCAAGAACCCAGATGCATCGGTGAGGGGAGATGCAGAGTACACAAACAAGTAACATATCATCATATTTCATGATGTTGAGGGTAAAGGCCAAGGCAGAGAGGCTCGCATCCTGGAGATGAATGCATGGCTGCGTGGATGGTGTCTTCGAGAGAATTTTGGTTTCCTAGACCATGGGATGCTGTTCCAAGGGTTGCAGAGCAGAGATGGCATCCATCTGTCCAAGAAAGGTCAACGCATCTTTGGTAGTAGACTGGCTAATCTACTGAAGAGGGCTTCAAACTAGATTCGTTGGGGATGGGTGAAGAAAGCCCCCAGGTAAGTGAAAGCCCCCAGGTAGGTGATACATTAAATACCTTTATGGAAATGGGTAACAGGGGTAACACATGGAAAGCAGTGTGTATTAATGCCCGTAGCATGGGAAATAAGATCCCTGAAGTTGAAGCTTTGGTGGGAGTGGCTGACTTGGATTTAGTGGCAGTTACAGAAACATGGTTCACAGAAAACCATGACTGGGATGTAACTATACCTGGCTATACTTTATTCAGAAAGGACAGGGTAGGAAGAAGGGGAGGAGGAGTGGCACTATATGTAAAAACTACTATTAAAGCTTTGGAATTACAGAGCTTAAAAGGGAGAGAGGAGGCATTGTGGGTTAAACTAGAAAGAGGGAAAGAGAAATCTATTTGCATTGGTGTGATATACAGACCTCCCTCACAAGAGGAAGAGGTGGACAGAGAGTTAATTGAAGACATACGCAGCATTGCTAGGAAAGGGGAAGTGCTACTGCTAGGAGATTTCAATATGCCAGATGTTGATTGGCACATTCCTGCTGCAGTATCATCTAGAAGTAAGGAGATCCTGGATTCTCTACAGGGAGAACTATTCAGGCAATTGGTAACAGACCCCACACGTGAAGGGGCCATACTGGACTTGGTGCTTACCAATGGTGAGAGTGTTTCTGATGTTGTAGTGGGAGATCATTTTGCATCCAGTGATCACCAGATGGTGTGGTTCAGTATTAGGACTAGGGCTGTTAGAATCCATTCCAAGGTGAAGATCTTAGACTTTAGGAAGACTAACTTTGCGAAGATGGGCCAATACCTCAGGGAGTCGTTAGTGGGATGGGAACAGCTGGGGGATGTAGAAAAACAGTGGGCAAAACTGAAAGGGGGTATTTTAAAGGCAACCAACCTTTTTGTTAAAATGGTAAATAAAGGCAAAAGGAACAGGAGACCGCTATGGTTTTCGAAGGAAGTAGCTGAAAAAGTGAAGAAAAAGAGGGAGGCCTTCATGAAATACAAGAGATCACAGAGAGAGGAAGACAGGCATCTGTATTTGGAAAAACTTAGAGAAGCTAGCAAAGTAGTCAAGAAGGCAAAGATTCAAAAGGAGGAGGAAATAGCCAATGCAATAAAATGGGGGGATAAGACATTTTTCAGATATATTAGTGAGAAGAGGAAGGGCAAAAGTGGTATTGTCAGACTCAAGGGTGCAGGGGGGGAATATGTAGAAGCTGATAAGGATAAAGCGGAATTGCTTAACAAATATTTTTGTTCTGTGTTCACAGATGAAGAACCAGGAGCAGGACCTCAGAAAACACCCACAAATAAGAACAGAAGTGAGGGACATCTTGAACATTTTTCAGAAGACTGTGTTCGTGAGAAACTAGCTCAACTTAAAGTAGACAAAGCGATGGGACCGGATGGGATACACCCTAGAATACTGAGGGAACTTGGGGACGTTCTAGCAACTCCACTGACTGACCTTTTCAATGCCTCGTTGGTGTCGGGAGTGGTGCCAAAGGACTGGAGAGAGGCTCATGTGGTGCCTTTACACAAAAGCGGAAGTAAGGATGTGGTTGAAAACTACAGGCCGGTTAGTTTAACTTCAGTGGTGAGTAAATTATTGGAAATGCTGCTGAAAGAGAAAATAGTGAGGTTTCTGGAGCCCGGCGGATTACAGGATCCGAGGCAGCATGGATTCACCAGAGGCAGGTCTTGTCAGACAAATCTGATCGATTTCTTTGACTGGGTGACCAGGGAGTTGGACCGAGGGAGAGCTCTAGATGTGGTGTATTTAGATTTCAGTAAAGCCTTTGACACTGTTCCTCACAGGCGACTTATAAACAAACTGAGCACCCTAGAGATGGACCCTAAAGTTACTGCTTGGGTTAGAAATTGGTTGGGTGGGAGGCGACAAAGAGTACAAGTAAATGGAGCTCACTCTGAGGAGAAGGATGTTACCAGTGGTGTGCCCCAGGGATCTGTCCTTGGTCCGATTCTTTTTAACATCTTTGTTAGTGATATAGCGGAAGGGCTGTTGGGTAAGGTTTGCCTCTTTGCGGATGATACCAAAATCTGTAATAGAGTAGACACCCAGGAAGGCATAGATAACATGAGGAGGGATCTAGCTAAGCTTGAAGAATGGTCTAGAATTTGGCAGCTGGGATTTAATGTTAAAAAATGTAAGGTCATGCATTTGGGCTGCAGCAATCCAAGGGAGCAATACAGTATAGGAGGTGAAGTACTTTTGTCCACCAAAGAAGAGCGGGACCTAGGCGTGGTTGTGTCTGATGATCTTAAAGTAGCTAAACAGGTAGAAAAGGCGACGGCAAAAGCTAGAAGGATGCTTGGGTGCTGTGATGCAGCGGACCCTCTTGCAGAAGGAAAAAAAGTTTTAAATTTTGAAAAAAACAGGTTTCAGATGCAATATCCTGAAGGTCCACATAGAGGGAGCAGGAGAGCCAGCATAGATTCAGAAGAACCACGCCTCTATGGGCAGGACTTTATTTTATTTTATTTATTTTTTTTTATTTATGCTTATTTCTATACCGCTTTTTCCAAAGATCAAAGGCGGTTTACAGGTAACATTTAGTGAACATGGTTTTACATAGAACATCGTTTTTTTTTAAATCGGAACTGACTTATGCCCAGTCAGTTCCGATTTAAGGAGAGGCAGTCCTGAATCAAGCAGAGCAGTCAAGGAAGGGGCAGTCAAGGAAAGACAAACCCAGAGAGCAGTCAAGGACGGGGCAGTCAAGGAAAGACAAGCCCAGAGAGCACTCAAGGAGAGAGATGTTCCAACATCCAGCTTGAGAGAGAGCCCTATCCAGGGAGAAGGGCTAAGACACAGCCTGAGAGAAAGCCATGCGAGGAATGACGTAGAGGAAAGGCCTCCAGTGAAAAGATATCCAGGAGAAAGATATCCAGCTGGGAAAGATATCCAAGGAGAGAAAGGTACTCAGAGAGATATCTAAAGAAGTAACTGGAGAGAAAAGTGGAGAACTCAGAGGCCTGGTGAGCAGGGAGAAGCTGCAAGGGCGCGGCCACCAGACAACAGCCACAAGAGTGGAAGCAAAGGCCGATGGCAACAGCTGCAGCCTTGCCTCAGAGGGGTTTCTCCACACACTAAGGAAAGAGAGACACTGTGGGAATACTTGGGCTAGCAAGAGTTGGAGGATAACCAGACTAGGCCTCAAGCCTTCCCTGGCAAAGACAGAAGAAAGCTCAAAGGTAAAGCAGCCATTTCTTGTGATTGTTTGCTTAGGCCTAGCACAGAAGAAAGCCAGAGGAAAGAAGTTTATCTGTATAACAATGATACTTATAAGCAGAGATTAACAGATAATTTCCCTAAGAAGAAAACTGCCAGTATTAAATGTTGTGACAAGAGTGCTTTTAAAACTATAGCGGATGAACAGCCATTGTTCTATCCTGTAGCCAGAAGCTGACACCCTAAGCTAACAAACAAACACTGGAAAACTGTATGGCATGTTTTTAAAAAGCCAGAACTCAGCCCTACCGAAGCTTCAGACTCAGAGCTATCTGATATGGAATGGATGCCAGTGGAATCTGGGGGTGAGGAGGCTGAGGAACCAATGGAATGTACATATTGTACAGCAGTGAAGCTATAGCCTGTTTGAGAGTTCAATGAATGCATAAAGTGAATGCAGGATTCATCTTACTTTAAGTTACTGTGAAGTTAACAGTTGTTACTTTGACCGTTTTTGTATGCGTTGAAACTGATGTAAGGACTGATACAATCCTGTTGCTTTCCAAAGCCGTATGTTTTGAACCATTTTTGCGTAAAGGAGAAATAAAGCCTTTTTCTTTTTCCCTCCACTTTGGTGTAAAGTTACTCTTTTGGGAAGTTGGTAACGAGGTCGGCACAAAGGACCGCTACCTTTGACCCTCGCACTTGGCCAACCCCAATACCCCTAATCTTGTGCGCTCCCCAGCTCTTCGGTGGAAAACACTACGCCGCCACCAGAGGGGGCTGCGGGGGACAGTGCATACGGAGAGGAATGGCTAGTAGAAAAAAGGAGGTGATAATGCCTCTGTATAAGTCTTTGGTGCGACCTCATTTGGAGTATGGTGTGCAATTCTGGAGACCGCACCTTCAAAAGGATGTGAACAGGATGGAGTCGGTACAGAGGGTTGCTACTAAAATGATTAATGGGCTTCATTATAAAGCATATGAGGACAGACTTAAGGATCTTAATATGTACACCTTAGAGGAAAGGCGGGATAGAGGTGATATGATTGAGATGTTTAAATACCTCCGTGGCATAAATGTTCAGGGAGAGAGCCTCTTTCAATTGAAAGCAAGTTCTGCTACGAGGGGACATGGGATGAGGGTGAAGGGAGATAGATTCAGGAGTGATATGCGGAAATATTTCTTTACGGAAAGAGTAGTGGATCCGTGGAATAGTCTCCCAGTGGAGGTGGTAGAGATGAGGACAGTAACTGAATTCAAAAAAGCATGGGACCAACACAGAGGATCTCTAAAGGTAGAAAGTGGACTGTTGTAGTTGTTGTTATGGAAGGACAGACTAGATGGGCCTTGTGGTCTTTTTCTGTCATCATGTTTCTATGTTTCTATGTTTCTATGACTGCTTGTTGTTTCTTTATTGATAGTTGATCCAAGTAGGTTAAAGCTGTCAACTATTTCAATTTCTTCTCCATTGATGAACATTGATTTTGCCAACTATCAGGAACGTTGTCTTCTTTACATTAAGTTGCAGACCCATTTTATTTTTACATTTATTACATTTTACAAATATATATCCAAAGACATACATCTTAATGAAATTAGAAAGATATCCAAAATCCAAAGGAAATTACACATTAGGTCATCCTTATTGCACTTTAGACCATGCTAAAAAAAAAGAAACAAAAAAAAAAGAGAGGCCTCAGGAAATACAAATAAGAAACAAAAGGAAATATACCAAAGCTAACTTATGAAAAAGGACCCTTGTCAAAAAGGGTGAAGACTTAAGCGTCAACCATATGGGGTACAGCAGTAACAATCATAACCTCCCTAGCTAGCAGGAATTCCAAAAGATGTTTAGGTTCAAAAAATAGAAAAAAACGTATCTTTATAAGTAATTATACAATGTGAAAGAAATCTTAGCACAAATTTCCTACCCAGAGAGTACGCTGGGTTGAAGACCCAGGAACTCCTTACTTCTCTGTTGGGTAATCTGAGCCAAATCAGGAAACATATGAACATTAGAACCTAAAAAACTGCTGATTAAAATTTCAAAAATAAGCTCGCAGAATAACAGATTTATCAGAATCCAAGGCAAGGGTCACAAGAAGTGTGGTACATTCTGTGATCACTTGCAAAGAACCTTCTAGGAAACCCATAAGGTTCCCAGAGGTCGAGGGAGTATCACCTGAACCAGCACCCAAGGACCAATACTAATGAGTGGAGGCAAGTTCTCAGGGGTAATTGAAGCACCTCCTGAAAATACTTAAGGAAAATTTAACAACCTAACATTATTCCTCCTAACTTGATTGTCCAAAAGTTTTATCTTCCTAGCAAGCCAAGTATTGTCTTTAACTTGGGTAGCATACAGTCCATGAAGCTGGGCCAGATCTTCTTCTAAGGCATCAATCTTTGCGAGACCTCCATAATAGAATTTTTCAGCGACGATAGTTCCATACTCACAGACCCCAAAATAATTTTTAGAGAGGAGTTCATTGTTGCCGGCACATCCCGCAACAATTCCAAAATTATTTTATCAGGTTTAACCAGCTCTCCAGAGGCCGGTATCTGCACTCTGCTCTCCCCTGCAGCTGAGAGGCTTCCAGAAACAGGAGAAACATCACCCGTCGATAGACCATCTGCCCTCTCAATAGCTGTGGTAACAAATGTGAAGCTCCTTATACCACCGAAGCCCTCTTCACCTCCCTCTACCGGACTGCTTGTTGGCTGCCCCGGGGGAAGCACTTCAGGCAGGTTGGCTCCAGCTCCAGGTCTCACCAGGGAGGTATGCTGCCCTGGAGACAACAGCACTCCTGATTCATCCAAGGCAGCAGATAAAATGTTTTACTGCGCCATCGAAGATGCCGTTCCAGCCTCCGAGACTGAGAAGCCACACGCTGTCAGTGTCTGCTGAGTGCTCTGGGTGTTCTCAGGACTGTCCAAGGGTAGGCCAGCCTGCTTCCGCTTTCTTCTCCTCATAACATACCTCAGAAGCATCAACTGAATGTCACAGGAACTCAGCAGCAGGTTACCACTCCGAGGCTACTCCCTGCCGTTATCTTGCCTCAGTTGCAGGCCTCTTTTAAGACTATGTTCCTTGATCTTGAGAAGCAAATGCTTCAGATTATCTTCACTTTCAGTCAGTAATGTGATATGATAGCATAGCATAGTGAAGGTTGTTGATGAGTCTCCCACCAGTCTTCACACCTCTGTTGTCTTCATACAGAGAGGACAATGCACACAGCATTACAATAATTCAGGGCCAATAAAAAGAGGGCTTGAATCACCACTTGGAAATTGGTCAGTAAAAAAGAAAAGGCCTTAACCTGGGTAACATTTATAATATGAAGAAAGCAATGGCAAAACAACTTTGCAACCTGTGGTTTCATCCTCAATTCAGTATCTAACAGTACACCCAAAGAACCGTCTCCACCTTGACTATAAATGAGTAGTATAGCAGTACAACAGTATCAAAAACCGAGGCCAAATTTTACAAACAACTAGTGTTTCAGACTATTTGAGTTTCAATGCAATATAATTAGCTAGTAGAGTGGAAAGGTAGCCAAATAGTGGAAGCAGTGGCCTTAGAACCACCAAAAAGAGGTGCAAATCCTACTACAGCTCTTTGTGACCTTGGACAAGTCACTTAGTCTTCCCTTGACTCAGGTGCAAAATTAGTTTGCAAGCCCTTTGAGGGCAGGAAAATGCCTATTGTACCTAAATATAACTCACCATGAACTTCTGAGACAGGCATAAGCTAAATCAACTAACCTTTTGTTTAGCATTCTGCTAAAATATACCTTTTTCTTACCAAAAATGATATGAGCAGCTTATTGACAGATGTTTTTGACCTCTTTTAATTTAAGGGGTATGTTAACTAAAGAGTAGTATGGGAGCACCGGATTACGAGCGTAAACAACAGCATTAAGGGTATTTGCAGGTGATAAAGGATGGGGCGGGGAGTAGATGTACCGGGAGTAGGCAAACAAGGCACCACTTATCGGGTGCTAAGCGAACAGCGGGTGTTAAGGTGCGAATCGTGCACCTTGCTGCCTGAAAGAAGTGGTCATCTTGATGAAGGATAAGGCTGGCCCAACTACTAGGCAAACTAAGTGGTTGCCTATGGCAGCAACTACCAGAGGGCAGCCAAAGCAGGGCAATCCAAGCTAAATAATGATGTTTGCCAGCAAGAGGGGGTGTAAAGTTTGATGTTTGCCTAGGGCACCAATACTCGGAAACAGCTCTAGGGCTGGCCCTGGCTGCATGGAAGGAAAGATAAGAGGAGATGGATCTCAATAAACCAAATTGTTATGTGTCACACAGTATGTGGGAGGATAATGCTGCAGCCAGTGATACTGTCAAAGTGACGGGTAGTCTATGAATGTTCCCTGATGTCAGTGTGTGTTCTTGAATCATTTGTAAGTGTGCCTACAAGGAAGATCCAAAGCCCTGATGTGTCCATGAAAGGCATGACAGTGCAGGAGTGCTGCTGTGCACAGTATGCACATGATAGATGTGAGTGATGTGTAGTTATGGTAAGACGTTAACTGGATTATTCATGGTGTAGCAGCTGACAGAGGTAGACATGACTGAAGCAGATAGCCATATGTGGATGGATTATGAGCAATGATGTATGTACATGAGCCCTAAATAAATCCATTTTCTTCCTATCTTTTTCACTGTCCAACTTTTGCATCCATATGACGTTATTGAAAATACCATGGCCTGAACAAGTCAAATCTTTGTATGGAGAGAGAGACATCTCTGCTCTTGAATATCTTGTCTAGGTTCTTCATAGCCATTCTGCCAAGAACAATATGTCATCGGATTTCTTGACTGCTTGTTCTTTCTTTATGGATAGTAGATCCAAGTAGGTTAAAGTTGTCCACTATTTTGATTTCTTCTCCATCAAAGATGAAATCATTGATTTTTCCAGTTGTCAAGATCTTTGTCTTCTTTACATTAAGGTGTAGGCCCATTTTAAGACTATGTTCCTTGATCTTGAGAAGCAAATGTTTCAGATTGTCTTCACTTTCAGCTAATAAACTGGAATCATTAGCACAGTGAAGGTTGTTGATGAGTTTTCCACCAATCTTCACACCTCGGTTGTCGTTATACAGTTCTGCTTCTCTGATGATTTGTTCTGTATATAAATTAAACAGGTAGGGGGAAAGAATGCAGACTTGTCGAACTGCTTTGCTGATTTTAAACTATTCTGTTTCTCTTTGTTCCTTTTGAACTGTTGCTTCTTGATCAGTGTAAAGGTGCAAGAGAACTATCGGGTGTTCTGGTATATCCATGCTTCTTAACGTGGCCTAGAGTTTCTCATGGTTTACACAGTCAAAAGCCTTGCTATAGTCAATAAAACACATATAGATATCCTTTTGGTATTCTTTAGTCTTTCCAAGGACCCATCTCACATCTGTGAAGATGTGTTTCATTCATCGCCCTTTCCTGAACCCTGCTTGCACTTCAGGCAGTTCTCGTTCCAGGTATGGATGCAGCCTCTGCTGAATTATCTTGAGTAGAAGGCTGCTGCATGTGGAATCAGAGCAATTGTGTGATAATTTCCATATCAGTTGGATCACCTTTCTTTAGTATTTGTATAAACACAGATCTTTTCCAGTCAGTTGGCCATGATGTTGACTTCCAAATTTCCTGGCAGAGCCTTGTAAGTATGGCAACAGCTGCATCACATTGCTGCAGTACTTCAGTGGGAATGCCATCAATGCCAGGTTCTTTGTTTTTTGATAGGGCTTTCAATGCTGCTTCAACTTCTTCTTTCATCACTAATGGTTGCTGATCATAAGGTACAGATTGAAACGACTGTTGGTCTACTTGATCTTTATCATAGAATGACTATATATTTTTTCAACCTTTTCTTGATCTTCTCAGCATCATTCCGCATGGGTCCTTGAACATCCTGTAACATTCCATTTTGAGGCTGGAATTTTTTCTTTAACTCTTGTAGCTTTAGGAAAGATAATCTTAAACTTCCTCTAATAGTTTTGACTTCTATTTCCTTGCATGTGTCTTGTCTTGCTGCATGTTGGAAATCTCTGTTGAGTTTGGCGATTCTCTCTTTTTCCTCTGGCTTTAGCTTCTCTGCATTTCTGGGCGATATTCAGAGTTTCTTCAGTCATCCATGTTGGCTATTTTGCTTTTTTACCTTTTGTAGAGACGTCTCACTTTCTTCCGTCACAACCTTCTGTAAAGGGTTCATTATTCCTTTCCCAGCACTTCTTATCACTAACCCTTGGGACGTCCATCTGGGTGGAGGAATCACCTTACCTTCTCTGTCTGGAATCCAGGGGAACAAACACACACACACACCTGCACATAAGTGGTATGCAGTTTATTCCAAAGGGTGGAGGGATTGTCCGTATTTTATACATCATCAGAAACATATTCATACGTCATCCACCCATCTTCTGGGGGCCCACTATAGTTTATCAGTAACTAATGCAAATACGAGTTATCTCTGAGTAGAACAATCAGTTTAGCTTACACAGCACATTCCTTTTTCCATACCCACACCAGAATGTACAAAGGGCACACACATAGGATTCTGATTTCTATAGGATTCTAATTTCTCTTGTGCAGACCTCCTGTATATGCACTTAAACTAAGCATTATTATTACAAAGGGCACATATATAGGATTCTGATTTCCCTAACAATCCCCCCTTTGGGCCTGCATAGGCCCACTATAAGAACAGCCTAACAATCTACTACAAAATAACTAAACAGACATTATTAATGGAACATCTGAATGCGGCAGCTCAGGTACATCAGCCACCACAAAAGCAGGAGTATAGAAATACATAAAAGTGGTAGAGCCTTGTAGGGCCTTTCAACAACAGCCAAGAATAAATGAATATACAAAAAAAGAACAAGAATTATAAAACCACTCAATAGAGCAATAAGCAGTCCTTTGAGACCACCCCAAAGAAAAATACATCAGAGAGTAATCATGAGAAACTTCCCTGTAGTTGAAGAACAGTATAGAGCAGTATTAGACAGGCTAAAAGCAGAAACAATAAAACAATCTGTAGCATTAAAACCAGAGACAGTTTACAATGAAAAAGGGACCTAGTCATATCCCAAAGAGAGGCGAGTAACACCAATGTTATACAAAAAGGTAGAAAAAGAAACATGGGGCTGGGTGCAGTTTGAATTATCAGGTACAGTAAAGTTCTGCATTTCACACAGATTAGAAGGTACAGTAATGAGGCATGTTGAGAGAAAAGCTTCAGTTTGTAGCGAGCTGCGCACACAAAAAAGTAAGGCAGTCTGGGCAAGTAGTATTGCCGTATTAACAGTTCCCGAAATGGACTGAAGGAGGCACCACATGAGTGGTAAGAGAAGTCAACACAGTCTTGTGCGTGATGGTCAGGAGGCTGGAACTGAAGATGTCAGTGGAGACGATACACGCTTGATTCTTGACGCATGGATCCACAAAGGGGAGGGGTCACACAGGATGGCTGACCATGTGATAACGATCACTGTAGTTTGGAGGTCCATAGAGCGGGTCTAAGGTACTGTGCTTTTGAGGTGCTCTGACCTGTCACCAACCTTGAAGGGATATGTTGGTTCGGTACCTCTAGGCCGAAAGCTGCCTTTCTTCAGGAGTCTTCTCCTCTCCAGTTGTTAGGGCCTTGGCTACCCCGGCGTCAGCTACTTCTCATCCTGGTCGTGAAGCCTGATCTGTATATGGAGAATGTTTCCAGCGAGGGCAATGGCTTCAGGATCTTTTAGCCGCCACCGTCACTGTAATCGATGTTATCAGAAGAACTTGAAACGGTCCCATACTGGAAAAGGGGCTTGTACTGTGTGCTGGTGGTATGTCTTTACCAAAATCCAGTCTCCGGATTGAAAGAAAAGAGCTGAGTCATCCAGCAGAAAGGACTGGACGTGCTGAGCATACCTGTGGAGGGAAGAGAGTTGCCTCTGCTGCTAGGAAATACAAGAGATCAAACGTGAGGCTCAGGAGTATAAAAGGTAAGCAGTCTTCCATATAACAGTTCAGAGGGAGAAAAAGTTCAGTCTACTCCCTTAGGGCAATTTGTTTGTTTGGTTGTTTGTTTATTGAACAGAGTCAAAGCCAAGACAGTTTAATTTCTTTACAAAGTTTTTTAAGGTTTCGGAGGTTCCCCCCTTCGTGGATTGCTGCTTGCATACAACAGCCAATCCTAAGCAACACAATTTAGCTAATACCTTTTTGACAAGATGCCCACACTTCCTCAAATTTTTTCACAACTTTAGAATTATACCAATTTGTAAAAATTTGTGTAAGTAACTTTCCTCCTTTAGCTTCATGTGTCGGGCCAGGACACATAGAGGCAAAAAGGGATAAAAACATCTGAAAAGCACCACATGGCCAGTGTGGGTCTCCCCAAAGCTCATTAGGATGAAAAGTGCACTCAGCCTATCTCCAAGTATCTATTTCCAATTATTGGGTATATCTCTGAACTAGATGACTTTCAAAATTGGAGTTAATGCGAATGGCATAATCAAATATTGTAGAGTATTCATTGTCAGTTTTCTTTCTAGGTGGATACATCGGATACATCATTTCACATTTCAATTTACCCTCACCATTTTATAATGTTAATCTAAGTTCTCTTTTCCCACATGAATATTCCATCACACTCCTCTCAACACCACTTTTTTTTCCACTTACATCATTCCATCAAACTACATGCTAGGTCCTTCTGTCCTTTTTTTTTTATACCATACCAGTGTATCCTTATTTGGCAAGGCTGCTAAGAACATCAAACAATTGTTAGAAACTTAGTATTTTTGTAAACAAAAGGTATATATAAAATATAAATGTAGATCCTTTTAACAATATGAGCAAATAGTGCTCATTCTAATTAGCAACTGCCTAAACAAAATATAGATAAAGTCCTTACAATATAGACTAGTGCTTCACGGCATTTTATAACATCAATCCCAATAGGAAGGAGTATGGCTTCTAACAGAACAGCCACATAATCTCTCAGGTGTGACTAAAGTCTATCTCATACCCGGTTCCCGGTGAGAGTGCTGTGGAAACTTAAAAATATTTGAGGACTGATCTTATAATCGCAGTGCCCACAAGGATCTGTGGAGGTTACTCACTAATCATGGTGTTTAAGAGATCCTTTTAAGATGAGAGGCCTAAGAAGGTTCAAGGCATTTGTGGTTGGGCCTCAGGGCTTTCCTCGGGTTCTTCTTGGCCTATTCCCCCCTACCTAGTCATGTCTCTTCAGAGGCATAAATATGCAAGGTTCATGTTCTTCAGGCCTTGTGGGTGGGGTCCTCGAGGAGTCTTAAAGCAGTCAGAATTCCGGTGGCCCAGATCATCACACTCGGAGCAGCACGCCCATTGCCTTTTCCAAGGCTATAGCCTCACCTTCTCTCTCTCTCTCTCTCTCTCTTTTTTGTTTTTTTCAAACCTCTCCTAGATCGTTGCTAACAATTAAAATTTTGTTTATCCAATCAACTCAAGTTAATGTTATTGTTTTATTTGTCTACTAACTTTACAAATATTCTCATGTTTCCTGGGAACTAAGCTTCATCTTTCCACTAAATAAGATCTATATGCTTGGGAACAGAGCAATTTCAGATCAGCCTCTTTCCAAAATTCTATAATTTCTGTGTATACTGAACCTCTACATAATGTACTGCTAGAACAAGTGGTTTGGTAACATAAAGTGCAAGTGTGTAAACTAAAGAAAAATTAATATCTCACAGTGCTACAACATATATCTGTTTTCTCTGCAACTGTATTGAAACTGAAATAAAAACTTTCAGAACAAGGTACACTTTTTCACTGGACACTAACACGTAAAATTCAAATACAGAAAAACAGATGAATTTATCCTAAAATCCAATATTGTAATAAATCAAATCAGAAAGATCAATATCCAGCAGCCATGGTGCTACTCTCCTGTTCGTCAGCCATCCACACCGAGCTTAACAAGGTAAAGTAATTACCCTGAATCCCACAGTTCAAAAAACAAGCATGAAACTGATACTTTGTCACAAAAAGGTTGATGGATATCTGGAATGCGAATACTCTTTTTTTTATATGTTTAAAGTAATACAGTAACATGGAATAGACAAGTCTTACTAAAATCATTTTAAGGTATCATTGTAGTATCAGAAAAGTGAATACAGTTGATCAAGGCAGTTAATGTCAAAACAGCATATACTGTCTGCAGATTAAAATGTAAAAGATGGCATATCATACAGAAGTATTACTTGTATTTGCAAGTTCAGAAAAAGATTTGTTTGCAAAACAGAAAACATTTGTGCAGAAAACACTAAATATTTTAAAAGAATGAGCCAAAATACATTAAACAACATCTATTTAAGTGGCTTCAATGAAGCAGTTTTGTTAATGTATAAGCAATCAGGTATTCTCTTCCTTTTATCTGCCTCTCTCTAGCATGGCACTAATAAACCCTTACTGAGTAGTTCTGACAACTGTCAATGTTTTTTTTATTTGTCGGTACTAATTACTGCTCTCAGACAGAACATCTTTACAGTTAATAACCAAAATGTACTTTTCACATTTAAATTAAAACCTTATACATAATACCTGAGACTGGTATCAAACTGATCTGAAACAATGAAATTATGTTAAAGCAATTTGCTTAGAGTAACAGTTCAACCTTGATGTCATCTCAAACACAAATAGTAAAGTAAACAGCAAGTCTGTCAATGTGTCTAGATTCCTGCAGGCAAATACAGATCCTAAATACTGAGTTTAAAAAAAAAAAAGTTGCTTGAGAATTGTCACTAATTGTGATTGCTATTAAATTCCTATAGTTACAACTCTATGTGTTTTATAATATATGAACAATAATTATGACCTCTGAGGTGCTTACCACAAAATATAAAAATTCATTGTTTCAAGTTGCAGTCTTTTAATTAGTGGCTCAGGATGCCCCATTGTCCTGACAGCGTTCCCAACCCCCACTTTAAAGGTTAAAGAAAAACAATCCAAAACCATTTGTGCCTTCTGTAGCCCATGGGAGGGGCTGCCCCCTTTCTCTCTCTCTTCTTTGTTCTCTTTGTTAAGTTTCTAGTTTCGTTTCTGATGCTGTAGGGGGAAGGGATAGCCCCAACCTAATTTTTTTTTTCTAGGACACCATGAATCCTTTCTGTCCCAAGAAATACAGCAGATTGTGAATGGCTTCTATCACAACTGATTTCTCCTGCCCTGAACATAGAAGATCATCTACATAGTGCCTAGGGAGCAGACTCAAACATATACGTCAAATCTACAATACTAACCATTTATGTTCATGCAAAATTTAGCTCAATATTTTCAACCAAAAGCATAAATATACAAATCAAGGGGTTTCTTTTTGAAATAAGGTTTTCAAAGGAAAGTATCCGTTGCTAGGTCTGGCCAATCTTATTCAAATTTCTTAAATCCTGCACCAACCAGCAATAAAAGAACAACAATATTTACTGTAAACAAAACATATATTTTTTTTTTCAACTTGTTGGGAAGGACACAAAGGAGTTACTTATTTGGGAAACTTCTGTTTCAGTTCTTATTGAAACAAGAGACAAATCAAAGCTTACAAGTGCCTTCCTAAGAAATTTCACCCTGCATAATGAACCAGACCCTCTCCCTTGATTTCTCCACTTCAGACTTACCAGTCGCATAAAGGGTTAACACCTAACAAATCCAAACAACCAAAACAGCAGGAGGAGAGATACATTCCTTTGTACAAAGGGAACAACATTATTTCATCATTAGCATCTTACAGTTCTGATCATTCTACCCCTTTTCCTTACCGCGGTCTGTGCACAGAATTACGTGGTTGCTGCAGTGCCTGCGTTTAATTCACTGTCTATCCGATTCACAATATCTCTAGTCACCCAGGACCATTACCAACTAGCAAAGAGACCTCTCTGCAGAGAAGGAGGTGAGACTGTTGAAATCAACAGGACGCGTCTTCGCACCCCCACTCAGCAGGAGTCACTCCACTGTGGGAAAATCCCAGTGAGCCCCAGCTGTTGTTTACACCTTTACCTGTGGCCAATTCACCTTTAGCCAAGCTGGCCAATGAGACTCTGAGAGGGATATTGTGAAGCAGATTAAGAGCTCTTTTAATATTTCATTATTCAGTACATTGCTATAGCAATGGGTGTCTAAATACAGACACACCCTTTTACATATTTCAGTGACAGTTATACCGTTGTTGAGTACAAAAGTAATTATTTCTATTTAACTTGTCTACTTACAATATGGCAATAAAAAGACAATCTGCAAATAAATAATAATTTACGTTTTAGTATGCCGGTTAACTTTAAGTTTCTATTCTGTCTGCCTGTCTGTAGCCTTTGAACACAAAGAACAGAAAGGGAGGGGGAGGGAGGGGAAGAGTGGAGCAATGGAAGAATAAACAAACACCACTTGTCACTTACAGTCCAGGGACTCTGAATCATCAGTTTTACCTTTGCTAGAGAGGGGGAGGGGGGAGAGGGGTGTCGTATAGGCACAGAGATAAGCATTCTAACAGACTTATTGAGCAGAATCCTGTAACTTACACTGACAATTTATGTAGAATGGCTGTTTTTTAGCTGCAGTTTTAAAACTTATCACAACATATAGCAGAACATACATACACGCGGATTCTGGAGTGGTCCCCTCACCTTGGGACCCCCCCATCCTCTAATTAATTCACAACAAACGCACGTCTGGCCACTTGCTGTCTGCACAGTACCCGTCACTAGCGCTATATCGCTTCAGAGTACGGCAGGGGCGTTTTTGCCAAACTCACACAGGCACACAAGCACACAGAGAAGGAGAAGGATATTACCACAGACCCAGCAGGACGTCCCTGTTATTCACTGCGCTACCCGAGCGCATATTCCCAGCACTACCCGAGCGCATATTCCCAGCGCTACCCGAGCGCATATTCCCAGCGCTACCAAAGCACATTTTTCCAAGACGAGCTACCAAAGCAACGTCAATTAAAAAACTTTGTGCAGCTACCAAAGTTGCTTCAATTTAGAAAGTGCATCGGGGAAATCCAAACTTCTGACACCAAATGTAAAGGGTTCATTATTCCTTTCCCAGCACTTCTTATCACTAACCCTTGGGACGTCCATCTGGGTGGAGGAATCACCTTACCTTTTCTGTCTGGAATCCAGGGGAACAAACACACACACACACCTGCACATAAGTGGTATGCAGTTTATTCCAAAGGGTGGAGGGATTGTCCGTATTTTATACATCATCAGAAACATATTCATACGTCATCACCCATCTTCTGGGGGCCCACTATAGTTTATCAGTAACTAATGCAAATACGAGTCATCTCTGAGTAGAACAATCAGTTTAGCTTACACAGCACGTTCCTTTTTCCATACCCACACCAGAATGTACAAAGGGCACACACATAGGATTCTGATTTCTATAGCATTCTAATTTCTCTTGTGCAGGCCTCCTGTATATGCACTTAAACTAAGCATTATTATTACAAAGGGCACATATATAGGATTCTGATTTCCCTAACACCTTCTTGATGTCATCTGATAATCCTTCTGGAGCTCTGTCATTTGTATCTAAAACAGAAAATCAATTTTGCAGGCAGTCTTTACATTCCGGTGGTATATTCTTAAGGTCATATTTTTCTACATTCATTTTCAACTTTAGCTTGAGTTTGCATACTAGTAGTAGGTGATCAGCTCCAGGTTTGTCTTTGTTGATGTTATAGAGCTTTTCCATCATTTACTTCCACAGATGTAGTCAATTTGATTTTTGTACAATCCATTGGGTGAAGTCCATGTAAATAGTCGCCGTTTGTGTTGCTGGAAGAAGTTGTTTGAGATGAATCATTGGTCATGCAGAATTTTATCAGTCTTTCTTCAGCTTCATTTCTGTTGCCAGGTCCGTATTTTCCAATCGTATCGCTGCCTTCTTTTTTGCCAACTTTTGTGTTCCAGTCACCCATGACTATTAGGATATCCTGTTTGCATGTTCTGTCAATTTCAGCTTGTACTTGTTCATAGAACTCATCAACTTCATCTTCTTCTGCAGCTATTGTTGGGGCACATACTTGAATTATACTTGTGTTGATGGGCATTCCTCATAGATGAATAGAAATTAAGCGTTCACTGATTGCAATGTATTTTATTACAGTTCTTGCAAGTTTCTTCTTAATTATAAATGCAACACCATTTCTTCTTTGTCTTTCATTTCCAGCATAGTAGACCATGTGATCATCAGATGAAAAGTGCTGAGATGTCATCATAACGTATGACAACGAGTTATCTTGTACATAGTTGCCCTGTTAACCCTGTATATAATCCCCCGTTTATTGTAAGTCCAGTGTAGGCCTGCCTGCACTGCACAAATCTGTTACCTGTAAACTGCACTGATTTTTAAAGAGCGCGGTATAGAAGAGACATTAAATAAATAAATAAATAAATAAATTTCAGTTCACTGACACCCAAAAGATCGAGTTGTACATGTCCATTTCATTCTTGACCACCTTCAACTTCCTTTTGTTCATGTTTCATATGTTCCATGTCCCAATATGTAAGACTACTTTGCAGCTTCTGACTCTCAGTTCATGTACAGCTATATCAGCAGTCTTCAGCTCCTTCCCAGTATCTAGTTGAGTGCTTTCTGACCTAGGAATCTCATCTTCCAATGCTATAGTGCAATTTGTTTTCTTGTGACTATCCATTGAGTTTTCGTGGCAAGATAAGGAAGTAGATTGCCAGGCCTTTCTTCCATGCAGTTTAATTCTAGTGTTGTTGCCGTTGTCATAGAAACGTGATACTCCACCGCCAACACCATCCTATTCTGCTTCTGCCCAGATGGGTGGTTTTCCATCTTGGGAGACCCTGCCAGTAGTTAAGCTACCAATAGCTTAACCCTCAGCATCACTGATGCACACAAACCCTCACAGCATGACATGCTACAAACCAAATGCAGGAACATTGTGTGCTTCATGCAAATGACAAGCAGCCCATAGGCAAGTGTTTTTTTGCCACAGCCACCCTAAATGTGAGGAGGTCCACATATCACCTGGTGCATAGAACGCATGCTAAACTAGATACTCGTTCCAGGTTTTGGAGAGGATCTATTGCACTTCTAGACTGCTGCAATGATGCTGGCCAATTGATATGGTATCTAACTGCAGCATGTGGAAATGGCATATCCATGGGGGACATTGTGCTGTGCAACTGCTAGCCGAGGACTGTGCTAGATCATGCCCTAGGGTAGCTGCAGCTGTTTTCTAAAAACCTGCATGCAGTGAATGTCGACAGTGACCTGCAGGCTGTGCATATTCCATACACAGACTCAGGCACACAGCACAAGAGGATTGCATCTCTTTCATAAGATATCTCTTCCACAAGATCAATCATAGTCTGCCATCATATATTAGGCAACAGTGCATAGTACCAGCTATTCACTTGACATCCATGCCTGGTCTGTAAGTCATCACTCACTGCAGTGACATATAATCACCATGAAGATGTTGGCTTGATACAAACAGCATGGACATCCAGCACTCTGGCTAGTGACTGACCTACAGAATGTGACAACACTTCTTCCATATCACTGCCATTTGACCTTATATTAAGAACATAAAATATGCCATACTGGATCAGACCAAGGTTCATCAAGCCCATTTTCCGGTTTCCAACAGTGGCCAATCTAGGTCACAAGTACCTAGCAGTTTCCCCAGAAGATACAGATTCCACAATGTTTGTATTGGGACAAGCAGTGGATTTCATGGATCCCCTTTAATAATGTTTTTTGGACCTTTAATCCAAGAACTTGTCCAAACCTTTTTTAAACCGAGCTACACTAACAGCTTTTACTACATCCTCCCGTAACGAATTCCAGAGTTTCATTTTGTGTTTAGTAAAAAAAATATTTTCTCTTATTAGTCTTACATAGGATACATTGTAGCTTCATTATATGTCTCCTAGTTTTTCTAAATTTTGATGGCATAAACAATTGATCCTCGTTTACCTGTTCCACTCCATTCGTTAATTTATAGACCTCTATCATATCTACCCTCAGCAGTCTCTTTTTCAGGTTGAAAAGCCCTACCTTTTTACCCTTTCCTCATAGTGATATCCTTCTATCCCCTTTACCATTTTGGTGGCTCTTCTCTGAACATTTTCTAATTTGGCTATATCTTTTTTAAGACCCGGTGACCGGAATTGCACACAATATTCAAGATGCAGTCACACCATGGAACGATACAGAGACATTGTAATATCCTTTGTTGTATTCTCCATTCCTTTCCTTATGATTACTAACATTCTATTTTCTTTCTTGGCCGCCACTACACACTGGGCAGAGGGATTCAACATGTTATCCACAATGATGCCTAAATCGTTTTCCTAGGTGGTGGTTCCTAATGTGGAATCTTGCAGAAAGGAAGAGGTGCTAATGCCACTGTATAAGTCACTGGTGAGGTCTCACTTGGAATACTGTGTTCAGTTTTGGAAACCGTATCTTGCAAAGGATGTAAAAAGACTGCAAACTGTTCAGGGGAAGGCGATCAAAATGATTTGGAGCCTGCGTCAGAAGCCTTATGAGAAGAGACTTGAAGACCTAAATATGTACACTCTGGAGGAGAGGAGGGATAGGGGAGATATGATTCAGACCTTTATAAACTTAAAGAGAAATAATTAACAAACAAATCTCTTCCAAAGACTGGGAAGGTGTAAAACTAGAGGGCATAACATGAAGCTTCAAGGGGGTAAATTGAAAGGCAATGTCAGGAAATACCTTTTCACTGAAAGGGTGGTGGATGCTTGGAATGCCCTCCCGATGGAAGTGGTGGGGGCAAATACAGTGACAGTATTCAAGATGGCATGGGACAGACTCAGTGGATCCCTTTATAGAAACAGGATAAAATTAAAATAAATTTAACTATCTAATTTCTCAACAAATAGGGGTGTCCTACATGGAGCGGTGGGTTCACCCCTAAACAAAGATATGGGGAGGGGTGGCCTGCACAGAGCAGCAAGTGCACCTACTCTTGCCATCTTACTGGGCAGACTAGATGGACCATACTGGTCTTTATCTGTTGTCATTTACTATGTTACTATGTATAACCATAGTTTGGTTTGTTCTTTCCTAGGTGCATAGCTTTGTACTTGTCCACATTAAATTTCATCTGCCATTTGAACGTCTAGTCATCCAATTTATTAAGGTCCTCTTGAAATTTTTCACAATCCTCTAGGGTTTTAACAGCTTTGAATAATTTTGTGTCATCTGCAAATTAGATTATTGCACTTGTTATTCCCATTTCTAGGTCATTTATGTATATGTTAAAAAGCAACGGACCCAGCTCAGATCCCTGAGGTACTCCACTATTCATCTTTCTCCATTGGGAAAATTGACCATTTAGCCCTACCCTTTGCTTTCTATCTTTTAACCTGTCCCTGATCCACAATAGTACACTGCCTCCCATCGCATGACTTTTTAATTTTGCCAAGAGTCTCTCATGAGGAACCTTGTCAAAGGCTTTCTGAAAATCCAGATACACTACATAGACCAACACACCTTTGTCTACTTGTTTATTTGCACATTCAAAAAAATATAAGAGATTAGTAAGACAAGACCTTCCCTGGCTAAAGCCATTTTGGCTGTCTCCCATTAAACCATGATTGTCTAAATGTTCAGAAATTTTGTTTTTAATAATATCTTCTACCATTTTTCATGGTACTGATGTTAGACTCACCAGTCTGTAGTTTCCCAGATTATCCCTTTAACCCTTTTTAAAAATTAGCGTTACTGTACATTGGCTGTCCTTCAATCTTCAGGTATTACAGATGATTTTAATGATAGTTCATAGATTAGTAATAGTAGGTCTGCAATCTCATATTTCAGTTCTTTCAACACCCTTGGATGAATATCATCTGGTCCAGGTGATTTGTTACTCTTCAGTTTATCAAAAAGTTGTAATACTGTATATCTTCCCTGCATCAGCTTTAAATACCATTTCAGGCATGGGTAACTTCCCTACATCTTCTTCAGTAAAGACCGAAGCAAAGAATTCATTTAGTCTCTCTGCTATGGCTTTGTCCCCTCTTAGTGTCCCTTTTACCCCTCTATCATCTAGTGGTCCAGCTGTTTCCTGATTTCATCATTTGGCTTCTTTTTTCCATTTCCTGAAAGATGCTTTTTTGGCTACAACAGCCTCTCTGACCTCACCTTTAAACCATGCTGGCAGTTTTTTGGACTTCCTTTCACTTTTCTTAAAGTATAGAATACAGCTGGTCTGGGCATCCAAGATGTTTTAAAAAACAAAACAAAACAAACAAAAACATGCTTGATGTAAATTTTTAACCTTTGCAGCTGCTCCTTTTAGTTAGTTCTTAACTGTTTCTCTCATTTTATCATAGTCCCATTTTGAAAGTTAAAAGGTAGTACTATGGATTTCCTTGCTGTACTTCCTACATTTATTAAATCAAATGCAATCATGCTATGATCACTATTGCCAAGTGGCCCCAAAACCCTTATTTCTTGCACCATATCTTGTGTTCCACTAAGGACTAGGTTCATGAACCAGCTGCTCCAAGAAGTAATCATTTATTTCATCTTGAATCTTTATCTCCCTAGCCTGTCCTGCCATGACACTGATGCTAGCCTGCCCTCCTGCCACTCACTCACTCCCACATGCTCACTGTGTATGCACACAGATCCTCACCCTCGCAACACAGGGGGGGGGGGGTGTGGAGCTGGAAGGTAGCAGACACTGGGGAGCTGGAAGGGAGCAGACATGGTGGGAGCTGGAAGGGAGCAACATGGGAGGGAGCTGGAAGGGAGCAGACATGGGGGCTACAAGGGAGTAGACATGGGGAGCTGGAAGGCAGCAGACATGGGGGGAGCTGGAAGGGAGCAGACATGGAAGGGAACTGGAAAGGAGCAGACATGGGGGACTACAATGGAGCAGACATGGGGGAGAGCTGGAAGAGAATAGACATGGGGGGGGGGAGCTGGAAGGGATCAGATACTTGGGGATGGGGTTGGAAGGTGGCTGGGTAATAGGGGGGTAGGGGGGTTTGGATGAGAACTGACAGGGGGGAACGTGGGGATTGGAAGGGAGTTCACATGGGGGGTTGGAAGGGAGCAGAAAAGAGGGGAAAGAGGGGGCTGGAGGAAAGATGGGAGCTGGAAGGGAGCTGACAACTGGGGATGGCACTGGAAGGTGGATGGATAGAGGAGAGGGTGACTGGAAGGGAATTGACATGGAGGGGGTACTGGGAGTGGACGTTCGCTGCTACCTGGGATGGTATTTGGACTAGATGGGGCTGGACGATGGAGAAGGAGGGGAACTGGTGGTGGTGATGGGAATGCAAGGGGGTTGACATTGGAAGGTATTGGGAGGGGAGACTGTAAAGGGGACTGATACTGGGGAGGGTTACTGGGACTGGAAAAAGGCTGATGGAAGAAAATGAAGAAAGCAAAATGAGAGACAAAAAATGGCAGATGGATTATAGACCATAGAAAGAGAGCTAAAAGAAGACAGAGGAAAACAGAAACCTCAGATCAGGACCAGCATGATCAAAAATCATCAGACAACAAAGGTAGAAAAAAATAATTTTATTTTCAATTCAGTGATTGGACTTTGCGCTATTTTTATATTTCACACAGTATGGGAACTGTATCTCTTATCTGGTGTGGCACTGCATGCGGAGTCTGGCTTCTTGGGGTTTCAGTTTAATTTTTGTCTACATATTTTCATTTTTAATTTAGGTTGTGGTCACTTATTCTGTACTTGGTGAGGGTCTGTGCTCTGAGTGTGTGACCAAGGCCAGGTGTTCTGTTAACATGGAGTTTCTACGTAGGGATCTGTACTGTAGTAATTTGACTTGTACAGCTTTTCAAATAGGTGTATGGATGTTTTGGGGCCCATTGCAGTATCTATAATGCTGCTTTTTTCTGGGTAGGCCCCTTGTATGACTTTTGGAAGTGTATGCTGGTATGGTATGGTATGATAGATTTGGCCTTTTAGATCTTCAGTGGCTTTTGCAGTTTTTTATATTAGTTCACAATATACCTGGCACTGGAAAATGTTTATGTTGTTGTTAGTGAGATGACCAGAATCAGATTTTATTTATTTATTTATTTTGGACTTTAACAGCCTGTTTGAATGATGCTAAGTATATACTGCTGAGTATTTTTATTTTGGCTGTGCATTTGCTCTTTTGCTGCAATTTTCTTACAACACTGGATATGAAGGAGAAATATTAATATTTCTTGAAAAGAGTACACAAAGTAGTTTTGGGAAAAAGGAGGGTAGGGTGCAGCCAACATTAATAATAATGAGGGAGGGGCGCTGATTTATAGGTTGCAGGGTGGCACTAGAAACCCTAGCACCTGCCCTGCTGGGGTGGGGGCAACCTATTTCAGTGGTGTCCATGTCACAGTAGTGTGTGTTCTTATGTGTGGTGCCCTGCCTCTGCATTGGGGGGGCCTGTCAACCTGCTGCTTATATTGACTATCTGCATGGCTACTCACCCTGCTCCTCCTGTAGCTGCTGCTGGATACACCTTATGAGCTGTGGGTTCATACAGAGGATTGTGCGATATCGCACACTGTAGACCTCAGTGTCGCACAGGATCCAGAAATGCCTATGGGATTGAGGCACCCCTCATCATTCCCCCATGCCAAGGCACAGGCCTGCCTACTTATTAGGAGGGTGCTGATGGCACTGTGCGCATGTGCATCATGTGCCTTTTCCCCATTTGCTATTGGCTGAGCATCACCCTGCCATGCCATGCGGGGTGGGGGCTGCATTTGCTTATTGCATTTGGTGTACATGCACAGGCCCAGTTCCCTCCTCTCCTAGTGCCTGGGAGTGCTCACAGCTTTGGCCTGCTGGTTCTGTGCCTACCTGGGGACCTGTAATATTGCATTTTGCACCTGTACCATTCACACTGTGCCTCCCCTCTGACTTGCTCTGCTCTCACTTTCTGAGGCCTGGGATCAATCACAGCTCAACCTACACTATTCAGGGTACTGGGTTTGCCTCCTAACTGGGGGCATGTACAGGGCCATTTATTTTTGGGCATCCACAGGGGGCATCTGTGTGACCTGGGATTGTGGCTGACATTCTGGGACCTCTCTCTGCTATGCGTGTCCCTTCTGTCTCTGTGTCCCCCTGTGCCTTCACTGTGGGCCTGCTTGCATCCTGTTCTCCATTGTTTCATGGGCCACAGTT
The DNA here is from genome assembly GCA_033557465.1 of Ichthyophis bannanicus. Taxonomy (NCBI): domain Eukaryota; kingdom Metazoa; phylum Chordata; class Amphibia; order Gymnophiona; family Ichthyophiidae; genus Ichthyophis; species Ichthyophis bannanicus. The sequence goes on from CM066034.1 coordinate 238,106,436, forward strand.
TTGGGGCTGCTCTGTTGGTGCTGTACTGTGCTGTCACAGTGCAGCTTGACTACTTTCTGCCAGGGGCAGATCATGACATTCCCTTCCCTTTCTCTTCACCTTGGTGCATGCCTGTCTCTGTGCCATTTCGTTTGCTGCTTCAGCCTTCCCACTTCTCTCTGTTTCCAGGTTTGTATGTCTGTGTTGTGATGTACTTACTGGTGGTCCTGATGTGTTCCCAGCCCCTGCATGCTGTTATGTGGGCTGGCCGCCTCTACCGAGTGGAGAGGAGAGTCTCCTCCTGCTCCAGGACCATGGTCACTAGCAGTCTTATCTCTGCCTTGCTGAAATTAGGCTGCCTGGTAGCCATGTTGATGTGTGCATTATGTTGGGGAGGCCTTCTTCTTGGTCCAGTTGCAAGAGGTCTGCAGGACATGAAATTGGGGATGTTTTCAGGGTTGCAGGTGCACAGGGCGGTTGGGGCAACATGGGCAGTGTGCGCATGGCCTACATGTGTGTGTGGCTCAGGACGGTGTGATAGACCACCAGTTAGGCATGCTTCACCGGGAATGGCCATACGCCAGTTCTACATCCCCATGTGCTTGTATACATGGGTATGTGGAATCGGTGCTCTGCGTGCAAGTCCTCTATGGAGACGTGCACAGGGCCCAGACATGCCCCTTTCTGAATCACGCTCCATGTGTGGCCCATAGATTATCTGGGAGTGCATTCCATATACTTAGGGCATACAATGAAAATGCTCAATTTGAGGTAGTCTGGCTGCTCTTCACCTTTGATGTACAGTAGGAATGGTGAAGATATTTTGTGTATCGGTTCTTTTCAATCTGTTGTCTAATGTTTTATGTAATAGAGATTGCAGGTAATTCAAAGAGATTATATATTTTGAAAATAGCAAGGTCTTGTATTTTGCATGGGTTGCAATGGAAAGCCAGTGTAATTGTCTGAGGGTTGGAGTTATGTGTTCCAGTCTTCAAGGATTTCTAAAAAGCCGTAAAGGTGTTCCTATTCTCTGAACACTATGACTGCACTACTTGATAAATACCACCTAAATCTACCCTACACCCTAGTCCCTACCACATACCCTCCCAATACTCCTTGGACGTAATCCAAAAATGTTAATGTTCCACTGTATAATGTTACAGTATTCGTTCATATGTTCTATGTATACCTAACCAAGTTAGTTCACATATTCAATGTAAAAAAAAATGTCCAAGTTGTAATAGAAACCACCCTGAATGGAAGATAGGGTGGGATAAAAAAACCTGTTAAATAAATAAATAAATTTTGGATGTGCCATAAAGGATCTGTGCAGCAGTGTTCTGGGCCAACTGTAAAGGATGACGTACATAGCCTAGTAAACCCTGTAGAATAATATTACAATAATCCAAGCGTGGGGAGACTAAGGCTTGAAAGACTGTATGGAAGTCATGGGTGCTTTGTAAGGGTTGTAGGCACTGTAATGTTTTTATTTTTTAGTATATCAATTTAATGGTTTGTTGATGTGCAACTGAAGTGTTAAGTGCTGGTCAAGGGTTATTCCCAAGTAACACACTTCAGATTTCACTTATAGTTGTGTTCCTTGTACGTTTATGTCTGTTGGCAGTTTGAAGTTCATGTCTCTTGTGATGTGAAGCACTTTAATATTCTTGTAGTTCACAAATAGATTGTGTTCTGATAGCCAGTGAGTGATAGATGCAAAACACTTTATTAATAAGGTATACATAGGTTAAGGTGGAGAAAAGTGCATACAGCATTATATTATCTGCCTAAATATGATATAACACGTATGTACTGTCATGCCGCAGGGGCTGATGAAAGCAAAAATGCAGGAGAAGAAGCTGTTTTTCATGAAGAAAAAGATGTGCACAAAATGCAATATCAGCACAGAACAGCTAGAGGGAGCAGGCGTGCACTCACAGAGCCTGAGTGGACACACTTAGCTAATCGAGAGCACCTGACAGTCAGCCCGGGAAGCTCAAACACAGGAGAGCTTTATAAATGGAAGACTGGAGACTGGAGAGGGCAGCAGAGCAGCGCTTGCAGGTGTGGAGCTGGAGGTAAAGCTGAAGGTTTACGAGAGAGAAGCACCACAAGCAAGGACCAAGCAGAAAGAAGCACTTGGGAAACTGGTGCTGGGCAAAGGAACAATCACCTTTGGAGGCAAAGCAGAGTGAAAGAAAGAAGCCTGCTTGTACCAGAGGAACCTGGGGCTAAACCGAAAGGTAACAGAAGCTTTCAGAGAGGAGACTGGCACAGGGAGTGTGTTCCTGAAGAACTGTGGGAGGGAGGAAATCCCAGTTCTATATGCTGCTGGAAGCCAAGGTATGCTGACTCTGTTTCTATGAAGAAAACCTTACCTTATAAAAAGCCTTTTGAAAGTAATGCTAAACCTGTGAGAAAGGAAAGCAAAGCTACCTCTCATAAGCCAAGTAGCCAACGCCCGAGGGTAGGCCATGCTCATTGGCAAACACTAGAGGAACCCTTTAAACATCCAGAGAACAAGACTAGGGCCTGGCCAGAAATTATAGCCAGTGAAACCACTGATACAGACAGAGATAATTCTGAGCCGATGCAAGTGGAACTTGTAGAGCCATGCCTTTTATCTCAGGAAGAGATGGACTGTTCTTTGTGTATTTCAGGCAGTGCAGAGTCACTGTTAAACCTATGAATGATATATGTTATCTTCAGAATGTTATTCATTTGCTAAATGGAAGAAGAGTGCTAAAACATTTGCTTTACTCTGGAAAGCTTAACTAAGCATTGTTACAACTGTGAAGCATAACAGTTTTTCCGTTAACCTGAGTTGATTTCATTCCTGAAGTTAAGGACTTTTTCTTTAGGTTGTAATCCAGCTGAATCTTATGCGTAAAGGGAAATAAATGTCTTGTTAACCCTCTACTCTGCATTCACAATTTTTCTTAGTTAGGAGCTGAACTGCTAAGACCAGGTTACACCTGGCTCTTAAAAGACCCTCCTCTCACAATAAAATAATTTTTGTGTCCCACCTACCCTTACGACCACTGGCCACCAGGGCGGTGCACGACAGTACTTGTATAATTGAGCAGATGGGTTGTACGCAGATGTTGAACAGAAGAGAGGAAAGCACAGAGCCTTGAGGAAATCCTTGCTGCAGTTTGTATGGAGCAGATGTAATTCTTGCTACTTTTACATGCTGTTGGTGCTCTGTTAAGTAGGAACTAAACCATTCAATATGTTGCTTAATCCTATGGATTGTAAGCATAGTAGTAGTGCGTCATGAGGAACTGAATTAAAGTTGGATGTGATATCCAAGAGCATAAGAATACATACTTGATGATGTTTTTAGATGCCTTGTATTAGTCTATCTATAAGAGCAGTTAGAAGGCTTTCAATGCCATGACTGGACCTGAATCCATGCTGCTATGGATCCAGGGGTGCAAGCGAATTCACGTGATCTTGAAGCTGCAGTTGTACAATCTTTTCAATAATCTTCGAAAGGAAGGGTAGACTGAAGATGGGTCGATATGAAATGGGATTGTCTGGATCCAGCATGGAGCCTTTGATTATTGGCCATATGGAGGCATGCTTGAGCTTGGCGGTATATATCCTTGGGCGAGAGAGAAATGCATGATTTTGAGTAATATTGGGATGAGTTCACTATGAGCTATTTTAATTCAGCTTACTGGGCACGGATCTAATGGGGAGGAAGTGGTGTTAAGGTTGGTGATAAGAACATAAGATATGCCATACTGGGTCAGACCAAGGTCCATCAAGCCTGGTATCCTTTTCCCAACAGTGGCCAATCTAGGTCATACATACCTATCAGTTTCCCCAAAAGACACAGCTACCACAATGCTTGTATTGGGTCAAGCATTGATATCCTGGGTCCCTTTTTAATAATGGTTTATGGACCTTTCCTCCAGGAACTTGTCCAAAACGTTTTTAAACCCAGCTTCACTAACAGCCTTTACTACATCCTCCGGTAACAAATTCCAGAGTTTGATTACACGTTGAGTGAAAAAATATGTTCTCTTATTAGTCTTAAATAGTTTATCCTGTAGCTTCCTGGCATGTCCCCTAGTCTTTATATATTCTGATAATGTAAACAATTGATCTACATTTACCAGTTCCACTCCATTCATCAATTTATAGACTTCTATCATATCTCTCCTCAGCCGTCTCTTTTCCAGGTTAAAGAGCCCTTACCCTTTTAGCCTTTCTTCATAGGGGTATGCTTCCATCCCCTTTACCATTTTGGTGGCTCTTCTCTGAACCTTTTCTAATACAGATGATTTTAATGATAGTTCACAGATTATTAATAGCAGGACTGCAGTCTCATATTTCAGTTCTTTCAACACTCTTGGATGTATATCATCCAGTCCAGGTGATTTGCTACTCTTCAGTTTATCAAATAGTTGTAATACATCTTCCCGATGTATTGATATTTCCTTCAATTCTTCCGCACCTTTAAATACCACTTCAGTCATGGGTAACATCCCTTCATCTTCCTCAGTAAAGACCAAAGGAAAGAATTCATTCAGTCTTTCCACTATTGCCTTGTCACCTCTTAGTGCCCCTTTAATCCCTCTATCATGTAATGGACCAACTAACTCTCTCACAGTTTTTTTGCTACGTATGTACTTGAAAAAGTCTTTATTATGTGTTTTTGCTTCCGCAGCAAGCTTCTTCTCAAATTCTCCCATTGCCTGCCTTATCAATGCCTTGTATTTAACTTGCCAGTGCTTGTGCTGTTTCCAGTTTTCATCGTTTGGCTCTTTTTTCCATTTCCTGAAAGATGCTTTTTTGGCAACAACAGCCTCTCTGACCTCACCTTTAAACCATACTGGCAGTTTTTTGGACTTCCTTCCACTTTTCTTAAAGCATGGAATACAGCTGGTCTGGGCTTCCAAGATAGTATTTTTCAACAACACCCAAGCTTTATGTAACCTTTGCAACTGCTCCTTTTGTTTTTTTCTTAACTATTTTCCTCATTTTATCATAGCTTCTCTTTCGAAAGTTAAAAGGTTGTACTGTGGATTTCCTTACCATCCCTCCTCCACTAATTAAGTCAAACACGATCATGCTATGATCACTATTGCCAAGTTGCTCCAAAACCCTTATCTCTTGCACCAGATCTGGTGTTCCACTAAGGACTAGGTCCAATATGGCTTCCCCTCTGGTTAGTTCAAGAAGCAGTCATTTATTTCATCTAGAAACTTTATCTCCCTAGCATGTCCTGTCATGACACTGACCCAGTCGATACCAGGGTAATTGAAATCACCCATTATTATATTTGTGCTGTAACGTTTGTTAGCTTCTTTGATTTCTTTGAGCATTTCAGCATCCATTTGTTCATTCTGGCCAGGCAGTCGATAGTACCCCCCCCCCCCCACTGCCATCACCTTCCCCTTTTTACATGGTACTTCAATCCATAGAGATTCTACAGCAAATTTTGTTTCCTGCAAAACTTTAATCCTTTTTTTTTTTTATGCATAAATTTTTTATTGAAGTCACAACAGCATACAAACAGAGAAACCTCGGTCAACTCCCCCAAGCAATGTACATCTTACCAGAACTGAAAAACACTTACAACATCCCTTGAGCCCAATAGAGAGTAATTACGAGCATACCACCCAAACTCTAGCCTCAAGCCCACCATAGAAGGATCCCCCTACATCTAGAAGGAAGACAAAGGGAGACAAACCAAGGGAGAAAACCAATGGCAGCGCTATCCCCCCAAAAAGGAGAGAGACTTCCTTTGCTTACCCCCTCCCTCTCCCCCATCCGCCCCAGAGGAAGAAAAGGTAAAAGCAACAGACGCAAAAGCCCCATCCCTTCCCCCATCCCCCCCCCCAACACCGTTATCCCTCAAAACAGCACCATACTAAATCTCAACACACTAACCTGCACCACGCAAGGAGATAAAGGGCAAGAAGTCAGAGGAAAGAAAGTGGAAGGAAAGCGCGGGGAATGATCCCCCTGCGGTCCACCCCCGATTGTCTGTCAGACGCCTTCCACTCTCGTGCACTATAGTTCCATACTGAGGCCCCTACCACCCTGAGACTGGCACGTAGCACCTAGCCCTGGCCCCCACAGCGGCTCAGTTACCCTGGCACCTTACCCACCGACTGGGAGAGCCCATATTAGCCACCTCACAGGGGCAAGAATTTGCCCCAAAGAGCATTCAGCTGACACCGTATACCCTGCAATTTGGACGTCAGTTTCTCCATGAGATACATATCCCAGACCTTAACTAACCACTCTGCAAGCGTGGGAACAGTGCACCGCTTCCAAAAACGACTGACCACCGAATGGGCAGCTAGCAACAGACACTGAACCAGCCGAGTGCACTCTCTTGACGGCAGGTCCCTGCGAACGAACCCCAAAAGACAGAGTTCCACATTGCAGGGAAGGGGAATCTCTAATTTCTGCGCGATCTGATCACAAACCTGCTTCCAAAAGATCTGAATCGCCGAACAGCTCCACCACATGTGCGCAAAAGTGCCCGCATAACCGCCAGCATAAGGGGTCAGCCACCCTCCCCCACCGGTGGAGATCCACGGGAACTACTGACATCCGCCAGACAATTCGAAGCTGGGTATTAACTAGAGAAAGAGAAATCGAGCATTTATGCGCATAAAGAAACACCTCCTCCCAGAAATTCTCCTCTGGTGGCTGTACAAGCTCCTCCTACCTCAAGCATCTCTGTGCAACCGGCGTGACTTGGGCCACTGCGAACTCTAGTGCTCGGTGTAATTTAGCAAGCATCCCTCTTCCGGAAAGCGCCAGGAAAAGAAGTCTCTCCCAAGGCTCTAGAACTAAAGCCGCCGCCTCTCTCAAGTGCGGGGCCGAAAAACACGAACAGCATTGCAGAAATTGGTAATCTGATAGCAAGCCATGAAATCTAGATTCCAGCTCTGCCTTGGAGCACTTAGGAAAGAGTCCACTCAATGAGGAGAGCTGCAAGGCACTCAAGGAACGCTGGAGATTCAGAGATAGACTGCGCACAAAGGCGAAAGTATCTAAAGAAACACAGGGCGACCAAACCGAGGACCGACCCACTTTGGTACAGATCTTACGCCAGGCTACCCTCACTGAGCCTAGGAAAGGATGCCCACGAATCCGCCCACAGATCTGCGCGTCCTCGATGAAGGGTAGCGCCATTAGCGCAAACGGGGCCACATACAAGGCCTCAAGGTGCACCCATCCCAGAGCCCCCTCCTACCTCCATACGGGGATAGTCTTTAGACATGCACATAGATAGTAGAGCTCCAAATCTGGGAGGCCTACCCCCCTCCCATCTTAGGTCTTATCATGTTGCCCCAGCTTAATCTTGGTCTTTTCCCCTGCCAAACGAATTTCATAAGTATACGACGTAAGCGGAGGAAAACCCCCTTGGAATTGAAATCGGGAGTTGCTGAAATAAAAATAGGATTTTCGGCAAGAGCAGCATCTTGATGGTGTTCACCCTACCCAGCCAGGAAACCGAAAGCCGCTGCCAAGCCAACGTCTCCTTGGCCAGAAGTGGCTCATAATTTTGCGTCATTAGATCCTCCATTTTCTGAGGTATCTGAATGCCTAAATATTTAAAGCCTGTACCCAACGAGAACCCCATGTTTCCCCCTAACTGACATGCCCCCCGCATAGCTATGCAAGTCATAAGAACCGACTTCACAAAATTAACCGTGTAACCCGACAATCTAGAAAAATCTGTGAGAATCTCAGTCACCTCCGGCAGAGTGGAGGCAGGCTCTCATAGAAAGATTAGCGTGTCATCCGCATAAAGGGAGACCACGTGGCACTGCTTTACCAAGGTTATTCCCAAGCGAGCCTCCCGCATCCGCAACTGTATCACCAGAGGCTCTAAAGCTAAAGCAAACAGGAGAGGTGAAAGCGGACACCCTTGTCTGGTCCCTCTCTCCAGGACAAACGTCGCCGACACAAACCCATTTACCTGTACCTGACTCAAGGGAGCCACGTATACTGCCGAAATCCATACAAGAAAGGCGGGCCCTAGCCCCATGTGCTGCAGTACTCCAAAAAGGTACCTCCATTCAACCTTATCAAAAGCCTTCTCGGCATCCAATGACAAAACCCCATAACTCCCTTCCAACCTTCGCACTCCATGAAGGATATTGATAAGCCGCCGAACGTTATCCGACCCCTGCCGTCCAGCAATAAACCCAGCCTGGTCGGGATGCACCAACGTCTCTATCTTCGAGTTAAGATGTGCTGCGAGAACCTTAGTGAAAATTTTGTAATCAACATTTAACAGTGATATAGGTCTGTAGTTACTGACCTGCGACGCATCTTTACCCTCCTTGGGAATCACTGTAATTAATGCTAAGCGCTGGGATTCAGGAAGCGCCCGGCTCCGCAATATATCGTTGAATACCCTAGTGAGACCAGGAGCCAGCAGATCCCCCAAGGATTTATAAAATTCAGCCGGCAGTAGATCTGGACCCGCTGCTTTCGCCGATTTCAGTTGCCGTATGGCCCTTCGCACCTCCACCACCCCAATTTCTCTGTCTAAAGCATTCCAATCTTCCTCCAACAACTGGGGCAGGGGGAGGCCTGACAAAAAATGGTCTATTTCCGAGTCCTCCACTAACAATTGCGTGCACTGCACCACTGTGTAGCCACAGATTGAGTGGATTCCCTGGCATGTCCATGACTGTGGATCCGGCAGGGCCTGTCTGTTGCAGTCTGTTGCAGTGGACGGTGGCAGCCTGCACATGTCTTCTGTCGCTAGCAGCCACTGCCCCCTGCACCACATGTACTCGTCCGCCAACATGCTGGCATGAGCTCCTCCCATAAAAAGCAGGTGACCTGATTGGAATGTGGCAGTACGGGACTGCATTTGGGGTACTTGGCTGTGGGTAATGCCCATTGTTGTGGTGTGTGTGCGTTGTTGGGTAAAATATGGGTGTTTTCCCCATGCTTATGTCCCCTGCAATACAGGGGTGTCTGCGCTATCTGTGTTTAGTGGTGGGTAAAATATAGGGATTGGGCTGGCAAGTGCCCCAGCTGGGCTTTGAACCTCTGACCTTCTGGTCCTAGAGGTACTGACTCTGTCCGCTGCACCACACTATGGCCACAGAGACAGTGCAGCCCCTGGAGGTAGTGAGCCTGGCAGGATGGAGTCACAAACCCTGCACTACGCTGTGGGCATATGCACCCTGTCTGGTGACAAACGTGCACATAAACCACGGAAATGACCACGGGAACTGGGGGAAACAATATCACCACGCTGGGCAACAGTGATATTAATGGGCAACCATAGCAAACACTCCCAGGACAGCTCCACAACAGGAAATGTTGTTTGGAAGAGTCTCCGCTCCGTAAACCCTTCCAAAATTCATTTCTTTTTTCTGGAGCTTTGTTGGGTGTGTTTTCTGTATTTGCCCATCACTATAACTGTTCCCCAGCTGAATTACTATTTTTAATAGTTCTGTTGTGGTCATTTCCTATTTTTATGTGCACTTTTGTGCTGTGCACATGTATCACACTGCTCACGTTTTGCTGGTTTCCCCTTTTTTCCTGTACATTGCTGACGGAAATGGTTTCTCTTCCCTTTAAATGCTTTAAATGCTACCCTGTTTTTACATGCAAATTCGGGCCCGATACTGTGCGGGGACCCTCTCCCCTCCCACTCTCCACCCATTGACCCCGTCCCTCCGCCCCTCCGGAGCCTTCCTCCGTCCTCCTTTAGCCGTTCCACGCCTCTATCGGACATTTGCGGGCCCGCACTTGTACGGGGCCCGTTGGTGTGCCGCGTACCTGTGCGGGGGTGACACGCACGTGTGCGGGGCGTTTAAACGCGTTTATGCGCGTTTCAGTGGCGCGTTGCCGTGCGCTATTTTGCGGCGCGCAAATTTGCAGACTTTAGTAAACATGCCCCTTAGACATATATCAACTCATATGGTCAAAATTCAGCCATTCTCCACCCAACAAAATTTTTAAAAATTTGCATATTCAATCTGTACCTACTACTGACCACATAAGAGTTCTGAATATTGGCCTGAAAATGGTACACATACACACAAATTATATATGTGCATTTGTTTATGACAATTATATATCTATCTATATATATGTATGTATGTATGTATATATATATTTATTTTACAGGTTTTTTATACCGCTTTATCATTTTAGTCAAAGCGGTTTACATTATAACTTAAACTTGGTAATGTACATTAAACAGGAACATTGATAATTTGGATTCTTCTGAGGCAATGGAAGGTTAAGTGACTCGCCCAAGGCCATAAGGAGTGCTAGTGGGAATTGAACCCTGATCTCGGTTCCCAAGCAAATGCTCTCTCTCTATTTATATATGCACCATTAGTATATAAACAACTCCAAACTGCCTGCATTATCTGCAACATTAACTGGTCAACATTGAAATTGTTACTGACTTTAAAAGGCCCTAATCTTTAGTATCTTGGTGAGCTGAACACGAATATAACATTAAAAAGATTTTATTGGCTCTCGTTTTGAAGATATTGCATGTAGTTCATTTTTGACGTTTCGCCATGTAAATTTATCCAGTAGGACATCAACAACATCCCAAATAAGCCTTGAATGATGTAATATTGCATCACATTGCATAATACTAGCATGCACACATCATCCAGAGTTGATTGCATCATTTTCTGATGCAATGCAATACTACTGCCAGACGGCTGCTGAAGCCATCTGATGTCAGCAGTGTACTATACGCAGTCGGAAAGGAAAGTAATCTGGTATTCTGTTCCGATATTGAAAGCCTCATGAATGCCTTAAAAATCACTCAAGACCCACAAGACTGGAGACTATAGACTCTTCGAAACTGAGTCTGAAGGCTGTGCTTTTGAATAATGGAAACCGTCTTCCATCTATTCCAGTAGTGCATGCTGTCCACATGAAAGAGACATACGATAACTTAAAACATCTACTGACTTCCATTAACTATAACAAGTACAGCTAGCACCTCTGTGGTGACTTGAAGGTAGTTGCCCTTTTAATGGGACTGCAGCAGGGATATATAAAATACATGTGTTTCTTATGTGAGTGGGATAGCCGAGCAAAGGATTGGCACTACTTGCGGAAGGAATGGAATCGCAGACAAAATGTAACAGTTGGAGAGAAGAATATCCAGCACCCAGCTCTGGTTGAGGCTCACAAAATCCTGCTACCACCCCTTCACATCAAACTAGGTTTGATGAAAAACTTCGTGAAAGTCATGGGCCGCACTTTGCCAGCTTTCCGATACCTGCATGAAAAATTCCCTCAACTCAGCGAAGCAAAGATTAAATAGGGAGTTTTTGTGGGTCCTCAGATTCAAGAGCTCTTTAAAGATGACCGTTTCAACAACTTGCTGCAGGGTGATGCGAAACAAGCATGGAATGCTTTTTGCCTAGTGTCAACAAACTTTCTCGGGAATGTTAGGGCAGAAAACTACAAGGAACTAGTAGAAGACATGCTGATGCAGTATCAGAAACTTTGCTGCAATATGTCTCTAAAGATCCATTTCCTTGATTCCCATCTCGATTTCTTTCCTGACAACTGTGGTATGGTTAGTGATGAACAGGGCGAACGTTTTCACCAGGTGTGGTAAGAAGAGGGTAGCCCAGTCGGGGGAAACAAAGGAAAAAAGGGACTTTTTCCCCTTTGCGGGGGATGGGCGCACCTGAACACACATAACAAAGTAAAGGCAGTGAAAGAAACCACGGTTGTAGAGCTAGGCTAAAGCCCCACCCAGACTCCATGGCAACCCTAGGTAAGGATAGGAGATACCTGGGGGTGGAGTCAGAAGGGGAGGTCCCCTGCCCAGCGTTTAAGTTTAAGCAAACGGAGAAGAGTGGCAGCAAGGGCAAGAACAAGGGCAGCCAGAGCTGCAGCCAAGAGAGCAGCAGACAACACTCTAGGGAGAGGACTAAACACAGTGGCAAGAGGGAGAGAGACAGAAGGCTGGAGGTGGAGAAGCTAAGACAGGAAGGCTCAGACTCCTCTGAAGAAAGGCGTGTCTTCAGGCAGAGGAAACCCAGGAAAGCTGAGTGAAAATCCTGCAGTGATTCTCTGAGTAGCTCTGAGGCAGAGATAGCTACAGCCAACAGAAGCCACAGCTGTGAAACTCCCACAGTAAAGCTCCAAGGTAGGAGAAAGAAAACAGAAAAAGCTAATGCTTATGACTCTTGTTCAGATTCTGAGGAGAGGATTATACCTGCCAGAACCCAGAGCAGGAAGAAGGGTTTTATAAAGAAAGCTGAACAAGAAAAGCCTGCTAGTGTTCTTTCAAAGGAAGGGAAGGCAGTGCAATGGGATAGGCTGTTTAAGCTTTTAAAGGACATAAACCTTAAAGTACCTGAATGTTTCCAAGTTTCCCCATCAGGCAGCTCAGAAGAAAGCATGGAGGTGGATTGTAGGGAGGATGACCCGGGCTCCACCTGCTCTGAAATGGAATGTGCTGTATGTGTTGCTGCTGAGTAAAGGAAGCAAAGTATTAGGAAGAGTTCAGAAAGCAGTTACCAGTTTGTTACAGCTGGAAGAGTGAAAGAGAGAAAATGAATCTTATGCTGAATTACATGGGTTGCCTGCTAAAGGAAAGTGGATAGTGCAATCAAGTTCTGTGCTACTCAGCTGAGGACTGTTTTAATTGCAAGCAGCTAAAAGGGAGCTGGCAGCATTACTGATCTCGGTTGTATGCTTTAGCTACAAGTACCATTGTTAATTCTGAAGTAAGAAATCTCTTAAAGGAAAAGGGAAAGAAGTTTGTTGTAAATAACTCCACTGAAACACACTGTTTGCATTTTACTTTATTTTGGAGAAAATATCCTTGTTTCTTTTGCTGAGTGTGAAAGCTTCTTTAAAGACTGTTACCAAGCTGACCTAGAGGAACCCAATAAAATTCCTGTGTGCTTTAACATCCACTTGGTCTACTTTAAATACACAACTACACCTTTGAGATAAAGGGATACAAGATGGACGCCCGTCCCTACTAGGCGACCGCCTAGTGGGGGCGCGCGCGCCACAGGTGGCGTAGTTCTTTGGATTTGGAGTTTCCAAGCGGTCAAGTGTGGTACATCTGGAAGCTCATACCTCTGGAGCAAGGAAGATCCAAGGAAGGACGGTGCGACTGGACTTGGTGCAACGGAAGGAAGATCCGTAGTGGCATCGGATCCGGAGTGCGTGTTAAACTGGTGGCAAGCGAAGACCTGCATCAGGACCAGGTAACCCATATGCTAGAGGGGGTTAAGGCCTGGATTCTGATGTAAGGGGGCTACCATTGTGTTCACCAGGAGGAAAGGGGGAGCATAAAAAGTGCTGCACTTTGTGTTCTTGTCTGTTTGTTTGTGTTCACAGCAGCAGTCCAGCAATGGAGACGGCTGATATTCTGGCTTGGGTGGCAGACCAATTCGCCAAGCAGAGGGAGATGGCGGCAGTGAGCCAGGAACAAGCGACGTCCATGCTACGAGCTCAACAGCAACCCCTACTGGAGATGATGGCGAAGTGGATCAAGACACAGGAGGAAGCAACCAAGGTGGCAAAGACTGTCCCAGGTTCACAGGGTATTTTTACAGGATGGGAAGGCCCTAGTGCTGGAACGTTTTCCTGTGGCCGCCTTACCAAGGATGATGATATCGATGATTTCATCGAGGCATTCGAAAGGATAGCTTTACTGGCTAGATGGCCTAAAGAACAGTGGGCAATAAGATTTGCTACTACCCTTACTGGGGAGGCTCTAGCGACCTACAGAGCAATGCCCGTGACATTGGTCGCAGATTATGAGAAAGTAAAAAAAGCTATTAGAGATCGGATGGGGTTAAATCCCTCGGTCTACCGTAGGCTTCTGCGATCCTTTGTGATAAAGGAGGGTGAAACACCCCAAGCTCTATATCACAGGATAAAGAGCTTGGTTTGTAAGTGGCTTACACCTGAAAGTAAAAATGTAGAATCTATTGTGGATGCTGTAATACTGGAACAGTTTACAGAGGCTCTACCTAAGGAGTTGCAAGCTTTTCTAGTGCTGCAGAACTGCAAAAACACCCAGGAAGCCATTGCTTTAGCTGAGCGCTTTATGGAGTCTAATAAGTTAAGCCTCAAGAAAGAGGGGGTCTTTAAAAAGGCAGGTTCAGAAGCACTAGAAAAGAACGCAACAATTGCTGGCCTTAGGACAGAAAAGAATAAACTCATGGAGGGGATGTATAACATGCAGAGGAAATGTTTCTCTTGTGGTGAAGCAGGTCACCTTAAGAGAAATTGTAAGACTAAAAAGGCTTTTGTGATCACCCGGCCCAAAGAGATAGGTGAAGGATTCCTCCTATCAGTTGAAGTGGAAGGGATACCCACAGAAGCATTATTAGACTCGGGGGCTGACCAGTCTATGATTTCTAGCGGGCTTTGGAGAAAGATAGAGGCCCAGCGTCAGTCCTTACAGGGATCCTCTAGGGGGCATGTTAAGATCCGATGTGTTCATGGGGCTGCCTCCACCTATCCCCTACAGTGTGTTAAAATAAAGGGGTTAGGTAGCGGAAGGGAGGTAGCAGTAGCCGTTGTACCTAGGCTCCCACACGATATTGTACTGGGCCGGGATTGGTCCCAGTTCAGGAAGGGGATAGCAAAAGAGCTGCAGGGAAAAGCAGGCCTGGTAACCACACGCGCAAGCTCTAAGCCTTCAGGGGAAGAAGTGGATTCCCAGGAAGATCCAGTACCCGGGACCTCCTTTCATGAGGACTTAATAACCCCGGCCAAGGATGCCCCCAAGAAAGGAAAGGCCGAGAAGCGGCGAGAGAGATGCACCAGGGCCAGGAATAGGGGTGAGTTAATGGCCGGTCAGGAGTTGCCCTGGGTTCCTGAAGAGTTAATAGAGAAATTTCCCTCATTTCCAGACGAGCAAAAAGCAGATCCTGCTTTGGTGTGAGCAGGTGAGTTCGCCCAAAAGGGATCAGATGCTCTACCTAGGTTTCTATGGGATAGTAACCTGCTATACAGAGAAAGTGTAGATCCATGGACAGGAAATCTAAGGAAACAATTGGTAATACCTTCCTCTTTCAAAAATATAATCCTGCGATTAGCCCATGATCACCCGATAGGGGGGCACAAGGGTGTACAAGGCACACTAGATCAGGTCTTGGCTAGGTTTTATTGGCCTGGAATCTATACGGAGACAGCAAGATTCTGTGCGTCGTGTCCGGCTTGCCAAAGGGTCTCAGGTAACCACCCACCGGAGGTCCCTTTGATCCCCCTGCCAATCATGACCAAACCAGTACATAGGTTGGGGGTGGATATAGTGGGGCCCTTGATAAAAAATACCCCGAGGCTACCAGTATGTATTGGTCATAATGGACCATGCTACTCGCTTCCCATGGGCCATCCCGCTAAGAAACACATCTGCACGAGTGATAGCCATAGAATTAATAAAATTATTTTGTGAGATAGGGATCCCTCGTGAGGTCCTAACGGATAGAGGAACTAACTTCATGTCCCGACACCTGGCCCAGGTATGAGACGCGTTTGGTATCCAGCATATCCGAACAGCAGCTTACCATCCACAGACCAACGGCCTAGTGGAAAGGTTCAACCAGACTTTAAAGAGCCTGTTAAGGAGACGTCTGGTGGGTAAGTTGAGTGAGTGGGATACAATGCTGCCTTTTGTGCTCTATGCATGCAGAGAAAGTAAACAAATCTCTACAGGCATATCGCCATACGAGCTCATGTATGGGAGGGCTCCGCGGGGAGTACTAGATATCCTAATGGAGCAATGGGTAGCACCTGTAGAGGATATGCAAGAGGTTCCCAGATTCCTAACAGATCTGAAGGATCGCTTACAGTGAATAGCCACAATAGCAGAAGAGAACTTAAAACGGAGTCAGGCCAGGCAAAAGACTTATTATGACCGACGGGCAAGGCCTCGCCTCCTAAAGGTCGGGGATAAGGTAATGGTGATGGTAGCCGCAGCTAATTCTAAATTTGAGAATACCTGGAAAGGGCCTTATACGGTTAAGAAACAGGTGGGTCCAGTGTCATATGCGGTAGAAACTGGACGGGGGAAGCAACAGGTATACCATATTAACCTATTGAGAGAATGGCAGGAGCGTACAGGGAATGCTCAGTTAGCCCAAAGAGTAGTCGGTGATCAAAAGCCCATATCTCGTATTACGAGCTGTGCGCGGGTTGTGGCGCCAGCCCGTAATAGTTTAAGGGGGGGATATGTGGTAAGGAGAGCGTAGCCCAGCCGGGGGAAACAAAGGAAAAAGGGACTTTTTCCCCTTTGCGGGGGATGGGCGCACCTGAACACACATACCAAAGTAAAGGCAGTGAAAGAAACCACGGTTGTAGAGCTAGGCTAAAGCCCCACCCAGACTCCATGGCAACCCTAGGTAAGGATAGGAGATACCTGGGGGTGGAGTCAGAAGGGGAGGTACCCTGCCCAACGTTTAAGTTTGAGCAAACGGAGAAGAGTGGCAGCAAGGGCAAGAACAAGGGAAGCCAGAGCTGGAGCCAAGAGAGCAGCAGACAACGCTCTAGGGAGAGGACTAAACACAGTGGCAAGAGGGAGAGAGACAGAAGGCTGGTGGTGGAGAAGCTAAGACAGGAAGGCTCAGACTCCTCTGAAGAAAGGCGTGTCTTCAGGCAGAGGAAACCCAGGAAAGCTAAGAGAAAATACTGCAGTGATTCCCTGAGTAGCTCTGAGGCAGAGATAGCTACAGCCAACAGAAGCCACAGCTGTGAAACTCCCACAGTAAAGCTCCAAGGTAGGAGAAAGAAAACAGAGAAAGCTAATGCTTATGACTCTTGTTCAGATTCTGAGGAGAGGATTATACCTGCCAGAACCCAGAGCAGGAAGAAGGGTTTTATAAAAAAAGCTGAACAAGAAAAGCCTGCTAGTGTTCTTTCAAAGGAAGGGAAGGCAGTGCAATGGGATAGGCTGTTTAAGCTTTTAAAGGACATAAACCTTAAAGTACCTGAACGTTTCCAAGTTTCCCCATCAGGCAGCTCAGAAGAAAGCATGGAGGTGGATTGTAGGGAGGATGACCCGGGCTCCACCTGCTCTGAAATGGAATGTGCTGTATGTGTTGCTGCTGAGTAAAGGAAGCAAAGTATTAGGAAGAGTTCAGAAAGCAGTTACCAGTTTGTTATAGCTGGAAAAGTGAAAGAGAGAAAAGGAATCTTATGTTGAATTACATGGGTTGCCTGCTAAAGGAAAGTGGATAGTGCAATCAAGTTCTGTGCTACTCAGCTGAGGACTGTTTTAATTGCAAGCAGCTAAAAGGGAGCTGGCAGCATTACTGATCTCGGTTGTATGCTTTAGCTACAAGTACCATTGTTAATTCTGAAGTAAGAAATCTCTTAAAGGAAAAGGGAAAGAAGTTTGTTGTAAATAACTCCACTGAAACACACTGTTTGCATTTTACTTTATTTTGGAGAAAATATCATTGTTTCTTTTGCTGAGTGTGAAAGCTTCTTTAAAGACTGTTACCAAGCTGACCTAGAGGAACCCAATAAAATTCCTGTGTGCTTTAACATCCACTTGGTCTACTTTAAATACACAACTACACCTTTGAGATAAAGGGATACAAGATGGACGCCCGTCCCTACTAGGCGACCGCCTAGTGGGGGGGCGCGCGCCACACCAGGATATCGCAACGATGGAGCAAAGATACCAGGGAAAATGGTCCACTACAGTGCTGGCTGACTACTGCTGGACACTCCCCAGAGAAGCTCCCAAACAGCTGTACAAGAGACAGGTGAAAAAAATCTAAGAAGTAGTCTATGACTTGGGGGCATGTTTACTAAACATTCCTAACGTGCGGGGCCGCGGTAGTGTGCGTGTGCCATATAAGGAGTGGGCGGTTCAGGCAGAAAGAAGAAAAAAACCCGACCGTACGTGTGCGCGTCGCGCTAATTTGCGGGGCCCACATTAGCGCGTGGGAAGGCTAAGTGGGGCGCTGCTGAACCCATATCAGAACAGAGCTGTAGCACAACGGTGAACACACTAACCAATGGTGCAGGGGCAACAGGTTCAATCCCCCATTGTGCCCAACAAAAAGGCCAGCTGAGACAACACCTTGAATGTGTAAAAGTGGTTCAGGAGGCAAAGTACCTTTGTACGGCATAAGGCGGCACACTGTTCGTTTTGTACGGCATAAGGCAGCGCACTGTTCGTTTTGTACGGCATAAGGCGGCGCACTGTACTATCTGGGTGGCACAAGGCGGCGCACTGTTCTTTTTGGGTGGCACAAGGCGGCGCACTGTTCATTTTGGGCGGCACAAGGTGGCGCACTCATTGTGGGCAGCAGGAGGTGGCGCGCTGATGCCAAAGCAAAGGAACACAGCCACAGCACAATGGTTAAGACACTGACCAATGGTGCAGGGACCAGGGGTTTGATCCCTCACAGTGCCCAGTGAAAAAGGCTAGCTGAGGCAGTATGTTATATGTTGTGGAGTGCTGTAGGAGGCTTTTTAATTTTATTTTGTGATAACTACTAGCAAACGCACTCTCAAGGCGGCCCATAAGGCACATGTTACAGTGCACCGTCCGCCAAGGCACCCTAGAATGTCCCCTATAGGGCAGCATGTATGTTGCGACACAGGATAATGTATAGTGCACCCTATATGGCTGGCAACCGTAACGTGCCCTATAGGGCACCCCATAAAGCACCCTCAGAGGCACCTTATGGGTACAGTACGCTGAGGGTGGTATTGCTGGCAGCAACATATGTACAGTAAATTAAAATAAATCTGTGGACACCCCTATCACATAACCCCACTGTGGGTTTGAACCCATGATATCTGGCTGCACAGACAGTGACGTAACCATTGGGCTACAGCTCTATAGCTGTAAGCAGCCCCTGGCTGGCTGCAGATAGCCTGTACGTCACCTCACTGACAGTCTGCTGTTGTGAACCACCCGTACCCATGATGCACTGCACATGCAAATCAGCTGTCCACGATTGAACACAGGATGGGAAATGCACCCCTAAAGCTCCCCGGCCTGGTAGGGGGAAGTGTCCGTGTGCACCCACACAGCACCTCGGCCTGGTAGGGTGTCCTGAGTGGGTGGACAAACGGCAAAGAGTAGCTAAACACCATCACATTGTGCGGTTACTGTGCTCACCCTGAGTGTGAGATGTTGCACCCAGGACCAGGTCCACAACACCAGCCATGGCTGAACGCGGCCATGACAGAGCTCCAAAGCAGCAATAACCTGTGGAATAGGTAGGTGCTGTATAAACATTTTGGTAGATCTCTGTCTGGCTCAGTTAGTGGGGACCCCCAGGTGGATAAAACAGGGCATCCCTACCCCAATGGCAGTTAGAGTGGACCATCAACCCCAGTCCTGCTAGGGAACAGACACCCTACAGGGCAGTCCAAGCAGCTCCACACACATCCATAACACAATATCAGACAGACATTAGGCCTGGATATTCAAAGATGCACCCCACCACTATCTGATAGTCACCTGCAGCAAGCCATCAGCCACTGCACCCTGCAAGGCAC
Organism: Ichthyophis bannanicus; assembly: GCA_033557465.1. Classification (NCBI taxonomy): domain Eukaryota; kingdom Metazoa; phylum Chordata; class Amphibia; order Gymnophiona; family Ichthyophiidae; genus Ichthyophis; species Ichthyophis bannanicus. The sequence continues at coordinate 238,125,897 of CM066034.1, forward strand.
TCCATCACAACACATATCAGCTGTGAACAGTCTGCTGGCTGGTCCTGATGGACATGCATGCACCCACAACTGGGGTGGCAGCACACACAGACAGATAAGTCCATGAATAGACCCCCACAAGACACCCATACATATCACATGGGAGAATCACAATATAGCACTATGGGGGTGCCTAGCCATGCTGCCGTCACTGCACACTCAGGGTGAGAGTGATCCCCCAGCAGCACATACAGAGGTCACCCTGTCTGTGTAGGTGGTGGCCGGGCACTACCATGCCCCTGCCAGTGCCCTATGCCCTTTGCAGCTGCATCCTGGTCAGCACTCTGTCTGAGATATACCCATGGTCCCTTGCTACTCATTATGCACATTGGCAGGCCAATACTGGCAACAGTGTTGGCAGTGTGGGCTGTGGAAGGGGCATGCAGCCAACACCCACTGTATAGACAGACACACAATTCCACACCTATGCCATCATGGTGCTACTATTGAGGAGGTAAGTAGCCTTGCCCACCAAACCGGTGCTGGGCACGGCAAGGCATGGATATGCTACGCAGTACTGCTGGGGGTCACTCCCCAGGGTGGTAAACACCGTCAGAGGCAAGGGCTGAAGCACACACCGCAAACACCAAACAGATTGTTCGGATGGGGTCAACTAGCAGTATGTGCGTAACGTATGGATATCTATCTGCCAGTACTCCTAGCAAGCGTCTCAGAGCTGTGTACCGTATACCTCAGGTGTAGGGTTCCATTGCTAGGGTATGCAGGTGCTAGTATTGGGAGATGCACGCAGGGTCCAATGTTCTGCCTCTCCAGGAGACATTGGCCAATGGGGCCAGTGGGTGTGGGTGTGGGTGTGGGTGTGTCTGCCCCTGTTGGCTGCTGCTTTACGGCAGAGATTCCCAACTCCAGTCCAGGTTTGCATCACACTGATCGGGTTTACCTGCTGTTCCTCATGAATATGCATGAGCTACATCTACATGCCATGGGGGTGGTGCATAGATATACAGCACAGGCATTTGCATGAGTGGCAGCATGGACCCTGACTGGTGTGTGGCCCACCAGGACTGCATTTGGGAGATTCTGCTCTAGGTACTGCCCCTGTACATGGTGTCTGTGCTCAGTGGGGTAAAAGATAGACATAGTACCATTGCATATGTCCTTGCCACGAAAGGTTTGTCCTTACTATCACTGTGTAGCTGTGGGAAGGATTGGCGGTAGCCCCAGCTGGGCTTTGAACCTGTGACCTTCTGTTCTTGTACGCACTGTCTGTGTGCACTGCACCACCTTGTAGCCACAGATTGGCTGGATTCCCTGGAACGTCCATGCCTGTGGATCCGGCAGGGCCTGTGTGTTGCAGTGGACTGTGCCAGCCTGCACATGGCTTGGCCTCTGTCCTCTGTGGCTAGCTGCCACTGCCCCCTGCACCACATTGCAATCAGAAAAAGCAGATGACCTCATTGCAATGTGGCAGTACGGGACTGCATTTGGGGGACTTGGCTGTAGGTATGCCCATTGTTGTGGTGTGTGTGCGGTGTTGGGTAACATATGGGTGTTTCCCCCATGCTTATGTTCCCTGCAATACAGGGGTGTCTGCTCTATCTTTGTTTAGTGGTGGGTAAAATATATGGACTGGGCTGGCAAGTGCCCCAGCTGGGATTTGAACCTCTGGCCTTCTAGTCCTAGAGGTCATGGCTATGTCCTCTGCACCACACTATGGCCACAGAGACAGTGCAGCCCCTGGAGGTAGTAAACCTGGCAGGATGGAGTCACAAACCCTGCTGTATGCATATTTACTGTGGGCTCCTTCACCCTGTGTGGTGACAAACGTGCAAATAAAACCCGGGAATGACCACGGAACAAAGGGGGAAAACATATACCCAAGCTGGGCAACAGTGATATTAATGGGCAACCCTAGATAACACTCCCAGGACAAGGGAAATGTTTTTTGGACGAGTCTCCGCTCCGTACACCTTTCCATAAATCATTTCTTGTTTTTTGGAGCTTTCCTGGGTGTGTTATCTAGTTTTGCCCATCACTATAACTGTTCCCCAACTGAATTACTATTTTTCATATTTTTGTGGTGGTCATTTTCTATTTATAATTGCACTTTTGTGCTGTGCACATGTATCACACTGCTCACGTTTTTCAGGTTTCCCCGGTTTTGCTGTACATTGCTGACGTAAATGGTTTCTCTTCCCTTTAAATGCATTCTAACGCGAGTGATTCACTCGCGCTATTTTTTTTAGGAAATTCAGCCCCGATAATGTGCGGGGCGCCTCTCCCCTCCCCTTCCCCGCCCATTAACCCCTTCTCTCCGCCCCTCCGGGGCCTTCCTCCGCCCTCCGTTAGCCTTTCCACGCCTCTATCGGACATTTGCGGGCACGTACTTGTGCGGCACCCGTTACTGTGATGTGCAAGTGTGCGGGGCTTCATCGCACGTTTGCGGGGCATTTAAGCGCTCTTAAGTACCGCTTTTAGTGCGCTATTTTGCGGCGCGCTAATTAGCGGTTTTTAGTAAACATGCCCCTTGGTTTTTTACAGGTATTAACCGAAAACCTATTATATATTTACTATTGACATGCATTTCGTGATGTAAACATTAATTCTTGTAGATTACAAAAAAACTAGAGCCAACTTTGCAATTTCACTGTCATATTCATGTTCAGCATATAAAAATTGATAAGAAATGACTATTTTTATTTCAGTAACATGACTTTTGTAAAAATTTGTTGACCAGTGTGCTGGTGATAGCATATATGGCACTGAAAGTATCACAGAAACCTGACTGAAGGAGAACTTGGAACACTGTGATATTTGGGTACAAATTATCCTGACATAACAAGGCAGATCAAACTGGTAGAGGAATAGCATTATACATTAAGGATGGCATAAAGATGAGCTGAATAAACTGTCTTCAGGAAATAAACTGCACTCTGAAATCTTTATGGATAAAAATTCCAAGGGTGATAGCAGGGATGAGTGCTGTAGCGGGCTATACTACTGCCCACCTGGCCATCATGAGGAAATAGATTTTAGAATTCTAACAGAGATTTGGAGGAGGGTTAATAAAATTGTAAATGCAATATGAGAAGATTGCAGTTACCTTAATATTGTTTGGGTAAATGTTTCATTGGGACATGCTAGAAAGATAAAAGTTTCCAGAAGCCACATATGACTGTTTCATGTGGTCATGGAAGTGAGAAGAGGTGGGAAGATTGTAGAGGAACATGGGATCTTGTGCAAGGGGTAGAGGTGGTGGATTTACTTGGTGACAATGATTACAATGCAATTAATACTTGACATAATTAGTCGAAAGTGGATAAGTAGCAGGCATTTCTAATAATTTGGAAGAGAAGAAGTTTAAATGGAACAATTAAGTAGTCACTGATGCAGGACTAGAATTTTATAATGGTCTGAAATAATAGCACTTTGTTAGGCATGAAGATTTGAATACTAAAGAAAATATTTCTAAGCTGATGGATTAGAACTTGAGGTTTATAGAAGATTTTTTGTTTTTTGTTTTACAAATAATGATAATTAAAAAGGACCTGAGAAGAATATACCTTGGTGGTCTTTATTAGATTTGGAACCACTTAGTATGGTGTGTATAGATGAGGTGTGCTCTTTTACGAAACCCTTTTGATTATATACTATTCAAATAGTGCCAGAGCACTCTGTGGACATAGTAAGGGTGGAATGACAAATTATCCGGATAATGGGAATATTCACTCTGCTATCCGGATAACTATCCACATATATTTAGGACAGCAAAAAGCTTGTCCTAACTATGTGGATAGATATCCAGATAGTGAATATTCAGCGCCAGTTACTATCTTGATACTAGTGCTGAATATCTTGATTTTTTTGCCTCAGCGGCTGGCAGCTAAAATAGAAATCACTGATTCCAGTAGCTAAATATTACCCCCCAAAATCTTTTACAAATACATTCAAAGCAAAAAGCTTATGAGGGATTCAGTCAAACCACTAGACAAGTGCTTAGCGAGGACAAAGTAAAAACATAGGGGAGATAGTCAGTGGCGGCAGCGAGCACTAGAAAAGCAGCTAGCCATTGCTACTGAACTTAAGGCCTGGATATTCAATGCTGGGGCCATATCTAGCCACTGGCATTGAATATATCCGGTCCAACACTAGGGCACAATCCCCAGGTGCTCCACCCCTGGAATGTTTAGTAGCAGCACCCAGGGATATTCAGCAGCACTAATCATATTGCAAAAGTGATGACCTAGCAGCCCCTAGGTTTTTTTTTCAAGGTGTGACTGGAAGTAGATTACCAGACCTTTCTTCTATGGCAATGGAGGGTAAAGTGATTGCCCAAGGCGAGAAGGAGTGCCAGTGGGAACTGGACCCTGGTCTCTTAGTCACTAGGCTACTCCTCCACTCATTAACCATGTCAATGCTGCTAAATATCCTGGTCACCACGATTAACATGGCTAGCAAGTCTTCAAACCATGTTAATCACTTTGAATATTGGGCCCATAAAATCTAAAAGAATATTTTGCCTCTGTCCACACTGAGGAGGATGTTTTGTTCATAGCCACACTGGAAACATTGTGGAAATTACAGAAACATGATTCAGTGAGTCTCATGAATTGGATATCATCATAACTGGAGGGACAGAGAGAGCAGAAAAGGAGAAGAGTAGTCCTCTATATCATAAACAATAATAAAGCAGATGAAATGCAGGTGTCTACCATCTACACTGGGGTAGTCTACAGACCTTCAACTCAGACAAAAGACATGGGTGGAGACTTGATCAATGATACTGCAAAAGTGGTAATGAAGGAAGAAGTAATGATAGTGGGTAAATTAATCTCCCAGATGTGAATTGGAATATCCCATCTGAAAATCTGGTCATCTGCTCTGACAATTTGTGATGGAACCCATTAGGGAAGAGTCAATGCTGGATCTAGTACTCAGAAATGGAGATTGTGGGGCATGTTTGCTAAAGTGTGCCGACTGGGTAGCACAAGATTAGGCAGGGACTGAGTGGGTTAGAGGTCCATTGAAGATAGAAAGGGTGTTATGGGAGCTCACTATCTGTGAATGTTGCTGTTAGCATAGGGGTGTTTAATGCCATCGGAAGAAGTGGCAGAAAGTGCACCTACAGCATGTCAGCAATGTATTAATGGCAGGGAGATGGATACGTATGTTCCCTAAAATTAGCACTGACCTCCATGCTAGTTTCACAGCTCTACTGTGTGCTGCCAGTATACCCTTTAATAAACATGCCCCAATGTGTCTAATGTCTGGATGGGTGTCCACTTGAGCAGCAGTGATCTATGAGCATAATGGCACTTAAAACATGTTAATTTCATTAACATACATTAAACTTTAGTAAAAGAGCCCCTTAGTTAAAAGACAAAATAAATAGACAACTGAAAGTTGTTCATGAGTGCGAATGCAAAGAACTTCACTAAAATATCTTTGCAAAGGTAATTTGTCTTAGAAAAATTAAGAAATCACAAGTTCCTAGATTGAGCATTATTCTCCAAGTACTCTGGAAGCACCTTTAAATAATGTGATTAATAGATCCTTGGAGATGGGGGATGTTGCATGGGATTGGAGAAGGACTGATGTGGTCCCTCTTCATAAAAGTATAAAAGGTGGCAAATTACAGGCAACATAAGAACATAAGATAAGAACATAAGATATGCCATACTGGGTCAGACCAAGGTCCATCAAGCCCAGTATTCTGTTTCCAACAGTGGCCAATCTAGGTCATATGTACCTAACAGTTTCCCCAAGGGACACAGGTTCCACAATGCTTGTATTGGTTCAAGCATTGATATCCTGGGTCCCTTCTTAATAATGGTTTATGGACCTTTCCTCCAGGAACTTGTCCAAACCTTTTTTAAACCCAGCTACACTAACAGCCTTTACTACATCCTCCGGTAACAAATTCCAGAATATGATTACACGTTGAGTGAAAAAATATTTTCTTTTATTAGTCTTAAATAGTTTACCCTGTAGCTTCATTGCATGTCCCCTAGTCTTTCTATATTCTGATAAGGTAAACAATCAATCTACGTTTACCCGTTCCACTCCGTTCATTAATTTATAGACTTCTATCATAACTCCCCTCAGCCGTCTCTTTTCCAGATTAAAGAGCCCTAACCTTTTTAGCCTTTCTTCATAGGAGTATCCTTCCATCCCCTTTACCATTCTGGTGGCTCTTCTCTGAACCTTTTCTAAAATCGCTATATCCTTTTTAAGATACGGCGACCAGAATTGCACACAATATTCAAGGTGCGGTCTCACCATGGAACGATATAGAGGCATTATAATATCTTTTGTTTTATTTTCCATTCCGTTCCTTATCATACCTAGCATTCTATTTGCTCTCTTGGCCGCTGCTGCACACTGGGCCGAGGGTTTTTTACATGGTATCCACAATGACGCCTAAATCTTTTTCCTGGGTGGTGGTTCCTAATGTGGAACCTTGCATCATGTAACCATAGTTTGGGTTGTTCTTCCCTAGGTGCATAACCGTGCACTTGTCCACATTAAATGTCATCTGCCATTTTGATGCCCAGTCTTCCAATTTATCAAGATCCTTTTGCAATATTCCACAATCCTCTTGGGTTTTAACAACTTTAAATAGTTTTGTGTCATCTGCAAATTTGATAACCTCACTTGTTATTCCACTTTCCAGGTCATTTATGAATATGTCAAAAAGCAGTGGACCCAGCACAGATCCCTGGGGTACACCACTATTCACCTTTCTCCATTGGGAAAATTGGCTATTTAGCCCTACCCTCTGCTTTCTATCTTTTAACCAGTTCCTGATCCACAATAGTACACTGCCTCCTATCCCATGACTCTTTAGTTTTGTCAAAAGTCTCTCATGAGGGACCTTGTCAAAGGCTTTTTGAAAGTCCAGATACACAGTATCAACCGACTCACCTTTGTCCACCTGATTATTCACTCCTTCAAAAAAACATAACAGATTAGTAAGACAAGATCTTCCTTTTCTAAAGCCATGTTGGCTGTCTCCCATTAGGTCATGACTATCTACATGCTGAGTAATTTTATTCTTTATGATGGTTTCTACCATTTTTCCTGGTACTGATGTCAGGCTCACCGGTCTGTAGTTTCCCGGATCACCCCTGGAACCCTTTTTAAAAATTGGTGTTACATTGGCGATCCTCCAATCTTCAGGTATTAGAGATGATTTTAATGATAGTTCACAGATTACAAATAGCAGGTCTGCAATCTCATATTTCAGTTCTTTCAACACCCTTGGATGTATACCATCCGGCCCAGGTGATTTGCTACTCTTCAGTTTATCTAATAGTTGTAATACATCTTCCTGGTGTATCTATATTTCCTTCAATTCTTCCGCACCTTTAAATACCACTTCAGTCATGGGTAACATCCCTACATCTTCCTCAGTAAAGACCGAAGCAAAGAATTCATTCAGTCTCTCCGCTATCGCCTTGTCGTTTTTTAGTGCTCCTTTAACCCCTTTATCATCTAATGGACCAACTGACTCTCTCACAGGTTTTTTGCTACGAATGTACTTGAAAAGGTCTTTACCTTGCGTTTTTGCTTCCGCAGCAAGCTTCTTCTCAAATTCTCTCTTTGCCTGCCTTATCAATGCCTTGCATTTGACTTGCCAGTGCTTGTGCTATTTCCAGGTTTCGTCATTTGGCTCTTTGTTCCATTTCCTGAAAGAAGCTTTTTTGGCAACAACAGTCTCTCTGACCTCACCTTTAAACCATGCTGGCAGTTTTTTGGACTTCCTTCCACTTTTCTTAAAGCGTGGAATACAGCTGGTCTGGGCTTCCAAGATAGTATTTTTCAACAACACCCAAGCCTGATGCATGTCTTTAACCTTTGCAACTGCTCCTTTTAGTTTTTTCTTAACTGTTTTCCTCATTTTATCATAGTCTCCCTTTCGAAAGTTAAAAGATAGTACTGTGGATTTCCTTACTATCCCTCCTCCACTAATTAAATCAAAGGCAATCATGCTATGAACACTATTGCCCCCAACACCCTTATCTCTTGCACTAGATCTGGTGTTCCACTAAGGACTAGGTCTAATATGGCTTCCCCTCTGGTCGGTTCATGAACCAGCTGCTCCAAGAAGCAGTCATTTATTTCATCTAGGAACTTTATCTCCCTAGCATGTCCTGACGTGACACTGACCCAGTCGATACCGGGGTAGTTGAAATCACCCATTATTATTACTGCGCTGTAACTTTTGTTAGCTTTCTTGATTTCTTTGAGCATTTCATCATCCATTTGGTCATTCTGGCCAGGCGCTCGATAGTACACCCCCACTGCCATTGCCTTCCCCCTTTTACATGGAATTTCAATCCATATAGATTCTACAGTAGATTTTGTTTCCTGCAAAACTTTAATCCTTTCTGACTCAATGCCATCTCTAACATAGAGAGCAACCCCATCCACCAATTTGATCAGCTCTATCATTACGATATAGTTTGTACCCAGGTATCACAGTGTCCCACTGGTTGTCCTCCTTCTACCATGTCTCTGATATTCCAATCATATCTAACCTTTCATTGAGTGCTATATATTCTAACTCTCCCAACTTATTTTTTTAGACTTCTAGCATTTGCATACAAACATATTAGAGAATGTATTTTTTTCATATTAATTTGGCTATTGTTAGACATGGGTAATTTGGGATCTTTAAGCTCTGTCTGCTCCATACTTGAGGGCATTTGGGCTACTTTACTCTTTTGTGGAACCTCTCTGCTTTTGGTAGTATCCTTCAAAGATACATTCTTCCGAACCATCCGCTCTTGGGCGACTGTCGGCTTTCCCCTAATATCTAGTTTAAAAGCTGCTCTATCTCCTTTTTAAAGGTTAATGCCAGCAGCCTGGTTCCATCCTGGTTAAGGTGAAGCCCATCCCTTCGGAAGAGCCCCTCCTTTCCCCAGAATGTTCCCCAGTTCCTAACAAATCCAAAACCCTCATCTCTGCACCATTGTCTCATCCACGCATTGAGACTCCGGAGCTCCGCCTGCCTTTTGGGTCCTGCTCGTGGAACAGGAAGCATTTCAGAGAATGCTACCCTGGAAGTTCTGGATTTCAACTTCCTACCTAAAAGCCTAAATTTAGCCTCCAGAACCTCCCTACTACATTTTCCTATGTCATTGGTACCGACATGTACCAAGACAGCAGACTTAAGTAAGCCTTACTTCAGTGGTGGGAAAATGTTATGGAGATTCTTTTGAAAGAAAGGATAGTGTTTTTTTTCTAGAATCTAGTGGGTTACAAGATCTGAGGCAAAATGTTTTTTCCAGAGGAAAAACATACCAACTGAATCTGATTAATTCCTTTGACTGGGTGACTGGAGAACTACCTCAGGAGCATGCAATGGATGTGAGCTACTTAGATTTCTGCAAAGCCTTTGATACTGTCTCTCATAAGAGGCTTTTGAATAAACCAAGTAGCCTGGGAATGGGTTCCAAGGTGGTGAACTGGATCAGAAGTTGGTTGCCTGGCAGATGACTGAGGGTAATAGTAAATGCAATTCACTCAGAAGAAATTAAGATGAGTAGTGCAGTGCCTCAGGGATCGATTCTGAGACTTATTCTGTTCAAAATAACTATTGTACCTGAATGTAACTCACCTTGAATTCCTACTGGAAAGGAATGAGCTAAATACTAATAAATAAATAAAATGTTTTAATAAGTGATATTGCCAAAGGGTTAAAAGGAAAAGTTTGCCTAACATACTGTAACAGGTTTCAAAAGAGGTTTGGACAAGTTCTTGGATGAAAAGACCAAAGGATCAATATTCAAAAGGGTTTAGCTGGTCAGCAGCACCTGCAAACCAACTAAACGCTGCTCAGCCCAATATTCAGCAGCTTTTACTGGCTGAATATCATCACTAACCAGGGGACTTCCCCAGACCACCCTTAAACTAATCAGATGTTGGTTAATACCACCGTATATCCCTATAGACCACCCTGAAAACATCTGATTAGTTTTGGGGTGGTCCATGAGAGGAACTGGGGCAGTCCTGGAAACTCTTTGGTTAGTGCCAATATTCAGCCGCTAATCAAATTGGAAAACTACATAAAGTTAGGGCATGACTATGGCTGTTCTAACTTTATGCTAATGTTGCTAGCCATTTGGCAGCAGAATATCACTTCTAAGTGGCTAGCAAGACCGATCACTGGCAAGACTGGATAGGCTTCAGCACTGAATATCCGGATTCATTTTTGGCCAAGGTGCTCAGACGCTTTAGTGTCTCTGACAGCCATGGTCTTTATCCCCATAATTATTAACCAGATAAACTTGAGAACATCATTGCTTATCCCTGGAAATGAATTATAATTTTGGGATTGAGTCTGGCACTGTCAGAGATGATGCTGGGCCTTATGAACATTATTCTGAGTCAGTAGGCTTATCTTATCTTAGAAATATAGAAAATGGTGGCAGAAAAAGACCATATGGCCTATTCAATATGCTCATCCCTCCCAACTACTAGGGGTGGTGCAAGGGTATTGGGACCCTAAACAAACCTTCAGTCATGTATTCTTACTCACACACACACACACACACACACATCAATAAAATCTTATACTCATAGATGTGTTTTTCTGGAACAGGATAGTTAAAAACATAACATATCTATAAAAAGAGACATTACTGCTTTAGCTAACTGGCCAACCAGGATATTCAATGCCAGTACCTGGATGTGACTCTGACATTTTATATCAAAATATTAGTTAAAGCGGTGATAGCCAGTTGCTTTAAGAGTGCTGGCCTAAACTGCTGAACATAGGCCCCTTAGTAACTAAACCACTAGGTTTAGTATCGTTAATGTCTATCTTAATATGATGTTCCATCATTTCACACAAAGGCAATGGACAAACAGACAAATAAAGATGTTTATACCATTGAGAAATTTCCTCACATCCACCATAAATGACTGAAGACAGTCAAAATAATTCACTTTTTTTAAGGCTAGTTGAGAATGCAAACTGATTCTGTGAGGAGTCATTCAGATTTCGTATTGATATTTTCTGACTTACACAGTTTACTTTGAGAAAACCACAAAGAGTTCATATATCACTTGCTTAATTGTGCATGACCAGCACTGAGACTGAGATAAACAAAGGACGAATATGGCAAATCATCATGGTAAAGAGCAAGTTGTTTTCCTGTGTTTTAATGAAATGACGCTTTGGAGGTAAGACCTTTGCTGTCTTAGGAGACAATGAGAAATTTGGTTTTCTCCTACAACTAGAGCAGGAATTCTCAACCCAGTCCTTGGGACACACCCAGTCAGTCAGGTTTTCAAGATAACCATAATGAATATGCATGAAGAGATTTGCATACAATGGAGGCAGTGCATGCAAATCTCTCTCATTCATATTTGTTGTGGTTCTCCTGAGAACCTGACTTGCTAGGTATGTCCCAGGACTGGGTTGAGAACCACTGAACTAGAAATAAAGTATTAGGACAAATTTACCCATAAGAAATTATCTAGCTTACTCAATTTTAATATTAAATTTTCAAAAATACATAATGGGGGTCATTCCGATCCTCGTTTAGTGGGTCTAGGTGTCTGATCCGGACATCCAGACACACTAAACACCCAGATCAAACTGGTGGGAACAGAGCTCCCTGCACATATAACTGACTTGTGTGTGGAGCTCTGTTTGTGGGTGGGAAGGGGTAGGCTGGGGAAGGAGTAAAGGCAGGCAATGGACGGTGACTGACCCCAGATGTACAGGGACGATTTAGAGGTCGGAGGTGGAATAAGTCCCCCTGGACTGTGGGGATGGCGGCACAGGACCCAGAGTACAAGTTAAGGGTGTGCAGGGGGTTCCCCATAGCCTAACCCTGGCCTTGGAAGGTCCGAGTGGGGGTAGGGCTGCGGGGAATGTGCGGTTTACTGTCACTACCAGGAATTGTGGCTTGTGAATGGAGCCGTGGTGGCATGGCAACAGGAAACCATGCCACCGCCGCTCCATTCACAAGCCAGGCTGGGCTAGCTGGATGAGTACAGGACATTTGGCCAGTCAGAATCATGACCCAGCCTGCACATCCAAGCCGGTAGACCTGATTCTTATCCTAAGGGCATGTCTAGCCCCCGTGGAATCAGAATCGAGTGCTACTGCTGCATGCCCCAATTCTGACAGGCCGTACAGGCGGAGGATAGGCAGATTGGAATTGGCATCCACGGATATATTATATTGCAATGTTCTGAAGACAATGTTAGATACTTGAGGGTAATTTTATAAGAATCCATGTAAAGTTACTTGCCATCAACATTTGTAAATCATGTATTTCCAATGACTTATATGACTGAATGGTCCTTTATATGCATACTTCAACCTGCCGCTATTTTTTAAGTATGCACATCACGCCTATGGTGCATTCTTTCCATGTGGGCATGAACATGGGCGAAGCACAAATTTACATGAGTAAATTACAAAATACTATAATTTACATGCATTCTTGAGAATTCTAGATGTGAGTATTTGCACCAGCTCTAGGACTGATATGCGTGCTCATGCTTAGATTTAACATGCATTTTCAAACATGTACACCTGTATTTTTATTAGGCATGAAATACATGCAGAGAAATACACATAAACTACAAGGGACTTAATAAAATTACCCCCTACTTCCAATCTTCTCCCAGTACACCCCAAAGTGATGTTAACTGAACTGGCTGTTTTTAATGTACAGAAGCTGTTACCATGGTCCAATACTAATGGTTACCCAATATTAAACACACGTTAACTGCTACAGACTTGAGTAAAAGGGCTCCTATGTGTCTTTATAAAATTCTAGCTCAAATCCAGCAGCAATAGTGCTAGTACCTACTTTGAAGGTGAAGGTGAATTCCAGTCCTGGAGGTTCATATACCAGCCTGGTTTTCAGGATGTCTCTAATGAATATTCATGAGATATATTTGCATACAATGGGGCAGTGCATGAAAATATATCTCATGCATATTCGTTACATATATCCTGAAAGCTTGACTAGTTTGTAGCCCTCAAGAGAAGGTATAAATGTCTGAACATATTTTACATACATACAGGTGCATTATATAAAATATGTTCATAAATTGTGACGCTGCCCATGCTCTGCTGAAACCCCACCCCGGTGCAGACCTACTGTACATGTGCCATTTTGCACCGCATGTAATATTAGGTGTGACCTAATTGTAAAAAAGTCTATTTATTTAAAAACATAGGGGTATGTTTACTAAAACCCCGTTAGGTGCGCGCCGCGCTAGTGTGCGGGATGCCATATAAGGAGTGGGCGTTTCAGTCTGAAAAAGCAAACTGGGATTAATCATGTGCTAATGTGCGCCCATGTGCGCCGCGCACATTAGCGCATGAGAAACTTGCGCAGGAAGCATAAGTGGCGCGCTGATATGCCAATACAGGAACAGAGCCACAGTGCAATGGTGAAGACACTGACCGATGGTGCAAGGATCATGGGTTCAATCCCCCACTGTGCCTAATGAAGAAGGCTGGCTGAGGCATTACCTGTCATGTGTAATATTGCAGTCTGAGGCATATTAATTTTATTTTAATTACTGCTACTAGCAAACGCACTCTGAAAGCACTGTAACATAAGGCGCCCCATAAGGTACCCCAGAGGGCACATTTTAGAGTGCACTGTCCGCCAAGGCACCCTAGAATGTTGCTTATAGGGCGCTTTATAGGGTGCCGTATGAGGTACAGCAAGGTCACAGCACTGTTTTTGATGGCAGCACTGTGCAGTTTAAGGAATGAAAATCATAAGTAGGTGCGCTGACAAGCAAAAAAGATCAGCAGTGTAGCACAATGGTTAAGGCACTAACCAATGATGCAAGAGTCATGGGTTCAATCCCCCCACTGTACCTAATGAAAAAGGCTGGCTGAGGCATTACCTATTATAGGTAATATTGCTTTAGGAGGCATTTTATTTTTATTTTAATTAGTGCTGCCAGCAAACACACCCTCAAAGTATTGTAACATAAGGTGCTGCATAAGGCGCCTCATAGGGTACCCCAGAGGGCACATTTTAAAGTGCACTGTCCGCCACGGCACCCTACAATGTTGCTGAAAGGGTGGCCTATAGGGCACCATATAGGGTGCCCTATGAGGCACAGCAAGGTCATAGCACTGTGTTTGATGGCAGCACTGTGCATTTAAACGCATGGAAATCTGAAGTAGGTGCGCTGACATGCAAAGAGGAATAGCAGTGTAGCACAATGGTTAAGGCACTGACTGCTAATACTGGGGTCATGAGTTCAATCCCCAGTGTGACTAATACATAAGGCTGGCTGAGGCATTAGCTTTGCAATGTATGTATTGTTTCCTGCAGCACTTTATTTGTATTTTATTAATTGCTGCCAGCAAACATGCCCTCACATGCCATAATTGAAGGTGCCGCATAAGGCACCCTATAAGGCACTCCATAGGGCACATTATAAAGTGCACTGTCCACCACGGCACCCTATAATGTCCCCTATAGGGCACCCTATAAGTTGCTCCACAGAACAAAGTGGAATGGAGGAGTGGTCTAGTGGTTGGGGCAAGGTACTTCAGGCCAGAAAGTTGGGGGGTTCAAATCCCACTAGAAAACAGCAACCTTGGGCCATAAGGACTGGGGTTTCTAGTCCCACAGGTTGCTCCTTGCAGTCTTGGGCAAGCCACTTAACCCTCCATAGCCCATGTTCCCTTTTTCCAATTATATTTTTATTCAAGTTATCAAGGAAACAAATAACAATATTTAAAATAAGAATATAACAGCAATCAACCTAGTCCACATTAAGGGGGAGTATAAGTGAATTCAATAAGAAAACATATAAGAAAATACACGACTTACAAGAAAATAAAGGAAATACAGCCCAGAATACTCATAAGCTCTAATTACTTTGCATTACAGAAAACTCAGAAAAAAAAAAGGAAAAACATTACAGCCCATGTTCCCTGTAAAAAATAGTTATCTCCAAGTTATAATGCACTGTTCAATGTAATTTCAGTTTGTTCAATGTAAACTGCACTGATGCAGAATAGCGTGGTATATAAGAGAATGTAAATAAAAAAAATAACGCATAGTGCACCTTATATGGATGGTAACTATAGGGCACCCTCTGAGGCACTTTATGGGTACAGTACGCTGAGGGTGTTTTTGCTGGCAGCAATAATGTACATTAAAAAGATAATGCTTTGGGCAGCCCTACCAAATAACCCCACTGTGGATTTCAACCCATGACCTCTGGCTCCACAGGCAGTGAAATAACCAGTGGGCTACAGCACTATAGCTGCTAGCAAGCTGACTGCAGAGGGACTGCATGTCACCACACAGACAGTCTGCTGTGGTCACCAGGATAGGGTTAGCCCACCCATACCCATGATGCACTGCACGTGCAAATCAGCTGTCTACAGATGAACACAAGATGGGGTATGCACCCCCACAGCACCTCGGCCTGGTAGGGGGAACTGACCATGTGTGTTACTGGCAGAGTAGCTACACACCGTCACATTGTGAGGGTACTGTACTCACCCTGAGTGTGCGGTGGGGCGCCCAGCACCAGGTCCACAGCACCTTCCATGGCAGAAATAGGCCATACTGCAGATCCCCGGCAGTGCTAATTGGTGCGTTAGGTAGTTTCTGCAGAAACACCTTGGATATATCTGTCTGTCTCAGTTAGGTGTAGCCCCTAGGAGGATTATTTACCACCACCCTCCTCCTCCTCCTCCTCCTCCAGGGCTGAGGGTGGCAAACAGGGTCTCCAATCAACAGATCCACATTCTACCTCCCTGCAATGGCGGCAGTTGAGGGGACCATCAACCCCCCCTGGGAAACAGACACACCTACAGGGCAGTCAATGCAGCTCTGTACTCATCCATAATGCAATAGCAGACAAACATTAGGCCTGGATATGCTAAGCTGCACCCCACCACTATCTGATATTCACCTGCAGCAAGCCTTCAGCCGCTGCACCCTGCAAGGCACTCCATCAAGACACATACCAGCTGCAAGCAGTCTGCTAGTTAGTCCATAGTGCATGTTCCTGGTGGAAATGCATGCACCCAGAACTGGGATGTCAGCATACACAACAAACAGATAAGTCAGTGACTGGGCCCCAAAAGGAAATCCATAAATATCACATGAAAAAAATATTATATAGCACTATGGGGGTGCCTAGCCATGCTGTGGTCACTGCACAGTCAGGGTGAGAGTGATCTACCAGCAGGACATGCTGAGGCCACCCTGTCTGTGTAGGTGGTGGCCGGGCACTAAAATGTCCCAGCCCGTGCCCTATGCCCTGTGCAGATGCATCTTGGCCAGGCCACCCTGTCCGGGCTATACCCATGGTACCTTGCTCCTCATTATGCACATTGGCAGGCCAATACTGGCAACAGTGCTGGCAGTGTGGGCTGTGGAGGGTGTTTGCAGCCACCACACACTGGATAGACAGACACACACACCCACACCTATGCCAGCATTGTGCTACTATAGAGGAGTTTAGCAGCCCTGGCCACCACACCAGTCCTGGGCACATTACAGGCAATACTGTTGGGGGTCACTCCCCAGGGTGGTAAACACTGTCAGAGACCAGACCTGAAGCACACACCACAGACATCAGAAAGGTTGTTATGATGGAGCTCAATCAGCAAACTGTGCTTAACGTAGGAATTGTTATCTTCCAGTAATCATAGCAAACATTTGATAGCTGTGTACCGTATACCCAGGTGTAGGGTGGCATTGCTAAGGTATGCAAGTGCTAGTATTGGGAGATGCACGCAGGGCCCAATGTCCTGCCTCTCCAGGAGGCATTGGCTAATGGGGCCTGTGGGTGCGGGTGTGGGTGTGTCTGCCCCTGTTGGCTGCTGCTTTACGGCAGAGGTTCCCAACTCCAGTCCTGGTGTGCCAAACACTGTTCGGGTTTTCATGCTGTCCCTCATGAATATGCATGAGATACATCTGCATACCATGGGGGTGGTGCATAAATATGCAGCACAGGCATCTTTATTAGAGGCAGCATGGAACCTGAATGGTGGTTGGCCCTCCAGGACTGCATTTGGGAGACTCTGCTCTAGGTAATGCGCCTGTTTATGGTGTCTGTGCTCGGTGGGGTAAAATATAGGCGTATTAACCATGCCTATGTTCTCTGCAATAAAGGTTTGTCCTTACTATCACGTTTTAGTTGTGGGAAAAATATGTGGACTGGATTGGCAGTAGCCCCAGCTGGGCTTTGAACCTGTGATCTTCTGTTTTTGCACACACTGTCTGTGTGCACTGCACCACCATGTTGCCACAGATGTGCTGTATTCCCTGGGGAGTCCATGACTGTACATCCGACAGGGCCTGTTTGTTGCAGTGCACGGCACCACTGTTCCCTCTAAGCTGTGCGCGTGTGCGCGCGCACACACCTCACCGAGAGAGCGCACATACTTTACAACAGAGCGCACAAAAATTACGGCTCTGATTCTGATAGAAAACAATGCAGATGTCTTAAAATTTAAAAGTTATGATTGTAATTACTAGAAATTTCCCGCTTCATTTAGTAATCGTCTATTTTCATTTAATTTGATTAAAATCAACGTGGTGTACATACTGCATTCTGACGTGTAGTCAAATTTTAAAGTATATAACTCCGAGTGTCGTTATGTGGCACACAAAAATGTAACCTTCCTTCAAAAGCTGCACACAGCTGATATTTTATGCGCACACAGCCTACAGAAAATTAGAGGGAACATTGCATGGCACCCACCTGGACAGGGCTAGGCCATGGTCTGCTGTGGCCACCAGCTGCTGCCACCTCTACCACCAGTACCACTCCATCCTTAGATTGGAGACAGCATAAACCCTGAAGGATTTGTGGCCCTCCAGGACTGCATTTTGGGGAATCTGCTCTAGGTAATGTGCAAGTTTCTGGTGTCTGTGCTCTGTAGGGTAAAATAGAGGTGTTTGAGCCATGCTTATGTTCTCTGCAATAAAGGTTTGTCTTTACTATCACAATTTAGTTGTGGGTAAAATATGGGGACTGGATTGGCAGGAGCCCCAGCTGGGGCTTGAACCTGTGACCTTCTGTCTCCAAACATGCTGGTTGTGTGCACTGCACCACCATGTTGTCACAGAAACAGTGCATTCCCTGATGATAACATGACTGTTTGTCCGGCAGGGCCTGTCTGTTGCAGTGCATTGCACCCACCTACACAGGGCTAGGACATGGTCTGCTCTGGGCAGCTGCCACTGCCCCCCTCCACCTCCAGTACCCCTGTGCCACCATGCTGACATGCCCTTCTGCTGGTGGTGCTGGTGGTACGCAGTCTCAGGCCATCCTGTGTGCGGGTAGGCGGCTGCCTATGGTGCGGGTTCTAGGGTAGTGGTGCCTGCATATCTGTCCGCACGTCCCCCAATCACCGCCTGCCAATGTTCTGTGCCCTTGGGGGTACCTGCTGGGTACTATCCCCTGTGACACTGTGCTAAACACTCGTGCCCATGTTGGGCCCTCATCAGTTGCTGTCTGGCTGCTGTTCAGTTTCAGCATTCCTAAGTGCCATCTAGGCAACTGCCTAGAGAGCACTGTGCCCCAGCTGCACCACAGCATGTGCCGCCTGCAGCCCTCTGTATCCCCTTTCCCAGCATCTGTCCAGTTGCCCATTCCGACCTGCCTGCCCTGCTGTTGTGGAACATGTGCATGCCATAGGTAACCTGTCCAATGGAGAGGGAAACCCTGATCAGTGCTGTTTCACTGTGGGATCATTCACCTTGTATGGGGACGGAGCGTAGCCCCTTCTAAAATTCATATTTATTTTTTGCGGCTTTCTTGGTAGTGTTTTTTGATGTTTCCCATTACTATCACTATTGCCCAGCTTGAGTATAATTTTATTTTATTTTGTTGGGGTCATTTTCAATGTTTATTTGCACTTTTGTTCCGTGCACATGTATCACACTTATCACTGTTTTGTAGGTTTCCCTGGTTTTGCTGTACATTGCTGACAGAAATGGTTTCTCTTCCCTTTAAATCGGCTCTACCGCTAGGTTTTCACTTGCGGTATTTTTTGCCTTGTATTTCAGCCCCGCTCGTGTGCGGGGAGCCTCTCCCCTCCCACTCTCCACCCATTGACCCCGTCTCTCCCCCCCCTGGGGAGCCTTCCTCCGCCCTCCGGGAGCCTTTCCACGCCTTTATCGCACATTAGCGCGCCGCGTACATGAGCGTGCACTTTAGTGCGCCGCGCACCTGTGTGGGGCACAAATACGCATCATTAGCGTGCGCTAAGGTACCTTAGCGCACGCTAATGTGCGCCGCGCACATTAGCGCAGTTTAGTAAACATACCCCATAGTTTATAAATTTTCTCCAGGACCAAGCAGGAAGTCAGTCCTCACATATGGGTGACGTCGGTGCCAACGGAGCCCTCGCGGAGCAATTTTCCCCAGCTTTCAAAGAAAGCCTTTGGGAATTGCAGCGCGCATGTGTGGTCCTCTTCCCGCCCAAGGGTGCCATCTTGCTCAGTCTTCTTTTTTCCGCGGAGCCCTACAGACGTTGTTATGGTTATGGTTATGGTTAGGCATTTGATATACCGCCCTTTACTTATGCATCAGAGCGGTTTACATGTATATACTAACAGGTACTTTTATTCCCTCGTCCCCGAAGGGCTCACAATCTAAGTGTACCTGAGGCAATGGAGGGTTAAGTGGCTTGCCCAAGGCAACAAGGAGCAACCATGGGACTAGAGGCCTCAGTCCCTCCGGCCTGAGGTTACTTGTCCCCATGAGGGAATTGAACCCCCGGCCTTCCGGCCTGAGGTAACCTGTCCCAACCACTGAGCCACTCTTCCCCGCAGAAAAGTTGATTTTAATTGTCTTTTTTCTCGGTTTCGACGCCGGTTCTTTTCCCGCCCGGACCCGCGACGCCGGTTGCGAGTCCGTTCTTTATTTTTCGGTTTTTTGTCCTTCGTGACAGATTTCGCGCCTTTTTTACTTTTTCACTGGCAGCCCGGTCTTTTGACCTCGCAGGGGCCCTTTTTCCCCCGATGGCTGCCAGCGGGTTTAAGAAGTGTGATCTGTGTAAGAAACTCATGTCTCTTACCGCCACACACGACTTCTGCCTCCGCTGCCTCGGACCCGATCGTGACCCGATGATCTGTGGTCCGTGTGGCAAAATGTCTTCATATCGTTGAGGAGTCGGCAGCATCAGCGGGAACGTATCTTCTCTGACTCCGGCCGGGCTCGGACCTCGTCAGAGGCTTCGACGTCTCGGGACTCTGGTCCTGAGCATCGTCGAAGTTCCTCTGAAAGGGGGTCTCCTACCCGGGAACATCATCGGAAGAAGAAACCCGCGAGGGCGGGATCGGTGGACGCTCCTGGTTCCTCGAGGGCCAGGTCGCATAGCCCCGATTCCCGTCCCGGGTCCTCGGAGGTGGACAGGCCTTCCAAACATCCTCGTCTCGAGATGGACTTGCCCGCTCACGTGAGTACTGTTGTCCTCGTGGACTCACCTCCGAAGGAGCCGACGTCGGGCCCGATGCCGTCGGGGCCCGAGTCGGGGGATGCTGGGTCTCCTGAGCTCAGACTCAGGTTGACGGCCTTGGAGAGCAGTCTGGCTGCCTTCATGGACCAGCAGCGGGCATTGATCGCTGGCCTCGCCGGTGCTTCTGCCCTGACCGCCGGGACGTCGACCTCCAAGTCGACCCCGGAGACCGAGCCGATCCTCGAGTCCATGAGGGCTCGAGTCGATCCTCGGTCGCGGTCTCCTTTGGCCTCCCGTTCGGGACCGAGGTCGTCGACGCCGACTCCCTCGGTGTCGGGGCGGATGGCATCGATGCCCGCCTGACCGGAGCCGCTCGACTCCTCCTCCGAGGAGTCGGCTTGGGAATCGGAGGAAGAAGAGTCACCTGGTTCCTTTCGGACTCGGTGTGTCCCATCGGACTCCCCCGAGTCCGAACCTCGGAGACGGTCCCCCCCGGAGGATACACGGTTCTCGGACTTCGTGCAGGATATGGCCAAAGCCTTGTTCTTCCCCGCGGATCCCAAGGAGGAGCCTCGAGTCGAAGAGCTCGATGCCCTCCAATATGACTCTCCCCCAAAGGAGGCCTTTATTGTACCGGTTCCTCCGATGCTGGAACGACTTCTCTTCCACATGTGGGAGAGCCCGGCGTCGTCGCCGGTGTTAAGCAAGCGGGTCGATTCCATTTATCGAGTCCGCAAGAGCCCCGGGTTCCAAAAGGCACAACTACCGCACCATTCCATGGTGGTGGAATCGGCCATGCATAGACTTAAGAGTCAAAAAATGCACTCCTCGGTGCCTCCCGGTCTGGAGGCTCGAAGCCTGGATGCCCTCGGTAGGAAGTGTTTCCAGGGCTCTATGCTTGCTTGTCGAGTCCAGACCTACCAGCTCTATATGGGCATGTATCTACGAGACCTGGCTAAAGAAATAGCCGGGTTCTCTGCTGGTCTCTCCGAGGAACCTTTGCAGAGGTTCCAAGCCTTGTCAAGTGGTGTTCGGGAGTGCTCGAAGTTTATCTCTCGAGCAGCCTATGATGGCTTTGAGGCATCGGCTCGAGTAGCCGCAGCCGGCATCGGTGGCCGCCGACAGGCTTGGCTTCAATCATCCGACCTCGAGCCATGGGTGCAGGACAAGTTGGTCGATGTCCCCTGCAGAGGTGAAAACCTCTTTGGCAAGCCCATGGATGAGAAGGCTGCACAGATTGAGACCGAGACTCTCACCAGGACTTGTCTCTCAAGGAAGACCTCTGCCCCTTCTCAGAAGAAGAAGGGCTCGGGGAAAAAGCCCTTTTACCCGAGGAAGGCGGCTGCTTATCACCACTACCCTCATTATCAGGCCTCGGCAGCTCCCCAGCAGGGTAAGCAAGCCAAGGGACGGGGTAATGGATCACGTAGGCAGCAAGCCCCCAAGCCTGCACCACCGGCCCCTGCTCAGCAGGGTGGGGGTTTTTGACTTCATCAGCATAGCCTCTCCCCCTCAGCTGGTTTCTCTCAGCACGGGAGGCCGGCTGGTCCACTTTGCCCACAGGTGGACCAACATCACTACAGATACCTGGGTACTTCACATAGTCCAAGAGGGCTATCTTCTGCACTTCCACCAGGTACCTCCCTCCTACTTTCTGGGGGAGCCTCTCAGACTCCCTCTGCACAGGGACTTACTCCTTCAGGAGTTAGCAAGTCTTCTTCAGGAACAGGCTGTGGAACCGGTGCCCCCCACCTGAGAGTTCAAGGTTTTTACTCCAGGTACTTTCTGATACCAAAAAGAACAGGAGGCCTAAGACCCATCCTGGACTTGCGGAACCTCAACAAGTTCCTCGCAAAGGAAAAGTTCAAGATGCTTACCCTTGGAATCCTGCTGCCCTTCCTCCAGCAGGGAGACTGGCTATGCTCCTTGGATCTAAAGGATGCCTACACTCACATCCTTATCCACCCCAGCCACAGACAATATCTCAGGTTTGTTGTGGGGGGAAATCATTACCAGTACAGAGTTCTACCCTTTGGCCTGTCCTCCGCACCAAGGGTGTGCACCAAATGTCTAGCAGTGGTGGCGGCTTATCTAAGATTTCAAGGCCTCTTTGTCTTTCCGTACCTGGACGACTGGCTCATCAGAGCACAGTCTTCCCAAGAGGCCACTCACGCCACGCACCGCACTGTGACTCTGCTCCAGCACTTGGGCCTTGTCATAAACTTCGCAAAGTCCACTTTGCTCCCCTCTCAGGATCTCGAATTCATCGGCGCAAGATTAAACACGCTTCAGGCGCGTGCCTTTCTGCCTCTCGACAGGGCAAACAGGCTCATGGATCTTGCCAGCCACTTTCACAGCAATTCCCTGGTCTCTGCCAGGCAATTTCTGAGACTGCTCGGCCATATGGCTTCCACAGTCCATGTGACCCCCAATGCCCGCCTGAACATGCGGACTGCTCAATGGTGCCTTCGCACACAATGGCATCAGGCCACTGGGAGCCTAGTGGACTCCATACAGATCTCTGACCCGCTGGTCTCTTCTCTTCAATGGTGGCTTCATCTGCCGAACCTAGTGCTCGGAATGGCTTTTCAGTCTCCTCCACCTTCTCAGGTCCTGACGACCGATGCTTCTCTCCTGGGTTGGGGAGCACATTGCCAAGGGACATGTACTCAAGGCCTCTGGACTCCTTGGGAGTCTGCCCAGCAGATCAACTTCCTGGAACTCAGAGCTATCCGCCTAGCTCTGAGGGCCTTCTCCCACCTCACTTCTCACCAGTCTGTGCTGGTCCAGACGGACAATCAAGTTGCGATGTTCTACGTGAACAAACAAGGGGGCACAGGGTCCTTCCCTCTCTGTTGGGAAGCACAAAAACTGTGCTCTTGGGCCGTCAGCCGCGGCATCCTCCTCAAAGCTGTTTATCTCCCGGGTCAAGAAAATTGTCTGGCAGACAAACTGAGCAGAATCCTCCAACCGCACGAGTGGAGATTGGATCCGCTGGTGCTTCAGCGGATCTTTCTCCAATGGGGCCTACCCACAATGGATCTCTTTGCCAGTCCTCTCAACCGGCAACTTCCCCAATTCTGCTCTCGACAACCGCATCCGCACAGGGTAGCGGCGGATGCTTTTCTTCTCTCCTGGTCCACAGGCCTTCTGTATGCCTTTCCTCCCATGCCACTGGTGTCTCGGACGCTTTTCAAGGTTCTCCGAGACAAAGCCTCCATGATCCTCGTGGCTCCTCGGTGGCCGAGGCAACCTTGGTTCCCGCTTCTAATGCAGCTGGCGGTGGACACTCCACTTCCTCTGGGGTTTCAGCCCGATCTCCTGACCCAGGATCACGGGACTCTCCTACACCCCAACCTCCGGTCCCTTCATCTGATGGCCTGGCTGCTGAAAGGGTAGTCCTGGCTCCCCTCCTGCTGCCTCCAGATGTGGAGGAAGTCGTCTTGGCCTCCAGGCGACCCTCCACCTGGAAGTCCTACGCTCTGAAGTGGCGTCGGTTCTCCGTCTGGTGTGCTCAGCGGTCTCATAATCCCTTCTCCTGTTCGATATCAGTAGTCTTGCAATACTTGCTTTGCCTCTCCGAACTGGGACTTAAGTCCAACTCAGTCAGGGTCCACCTCAGTGCTCTTTCTGCACATCACATGCCGGTGGATGGCAGGCCTCTTTCCAGCCACCCTCTAGTGGCTCGTTTCCTCAGAGGCCTCCTTCTCCTTAAACCACCTTTGCGCCCACCAGCCCCTGACTGGGATCTTAATGTGGTTTTACAGCGGATTACCTGTCCGCCTTTTGAACCTATGGCTACCTGTCATCTTCGTTTTCTTTCTTGGAAAACCTTATTCTTGGTAGCCCTCACTTCTGCTAGACGCGTTAGTGAGCTACAGGCCCTAGTCTCTGATCCTCCTTACACTCGGTTCTACAAGAATAGGGTAGTCCTGCGGACTCACCCTAAGTTTCTTCCTAAAGTGGTTTCCCCCTTTCACATCAACCAGGAGGTGGTACTTCCAACCTTCTTTCCCAGGCCACACTCCAGCCGAGCTGAGATGGTCCTGCATACCCTGGACTGTAGAAGGGCATTAACCTTCTACCTTGACCGTACGCGGGAGCACCGAAAGGCTGTTCAGCTCTTCGTGTCTTATGACCCTAACAAGTTGGGGCTCCCTGTCTCCAAGCGTACTCTGTCCATCTGGATTGCTGACTGTATCGCTTGGTCTTATGAGGCAGCCGGCCTCTCGTTGGAAAGTCGAGTCACGGCTCATCGTTTTAGGGTGAAGGCTGCGTCAGTGGCTTACCTCAGCTCTGTTCCATTGGCAGACATCTGCCGGGCCGCTACTTGGTCTTCAAGCCAGACTTTTGCAGCCCATTACTGCCTGGAGAGGGAGTCCTGTAGGGACAGTGCTTTCGGACAGGCAGTCCTCCGTAATCTCTTTGAGGTATAGGCAACTCCTGCCCTCTGTCCCGGATGTTGGGCTACCGGTTGGGGGCGTACTCAGAGAAGCTTCCTTCCTTCTGTGCTACTGAGCTGAGGGAGCTCATTTTTTGTGCTTAGGGTCTCCGGTAGCCTTAAGCTTGGGAGTCCCATATGTGAGGACTGACTTCCTGCTTGGTCCTGGAGAAAGAGTAGTTACTCACCTGTAACAGGTGTTCTCCAGGAGCAGCAGGAATCAGTCCTCACAACCCTCCCTCCTCCCCTTGGAGTTGCAGTTCTATGATTTCGTTTTTGCTAATTTTTTGCTGTCTTTTAGCTATTTCATCAGACTGAGCAAGATGGCACCCTTGGGCGGGAAGAGGACCGCGCATGCGTGCTGCAATTCCCAAAGGCTTTCTTTGAAAGCTGGGGAAAATTGTTCCGTGAGGGCTCCGTCGGCGCCGACGTCACCCATATTGTGAGGACTGATTCCTGCTGCTCCTGGAGAACACCTGTTACAGGTGAGTAACTACTCTTACCTGCAAAATGCCTGGCATTATACATATGGGAAATGCAGAGATCATTCGAGGGTGAATGTGAGTGCCAATATTCAGACAGTGTGGATGTAGTTTTATAAAAGATTTTCCTACTGGCCCCCGAGCAAACATTTGCTGATAGACCCCCCTTTATACGGTGATGGCGCTCAACCCCCCCCCCCCCCATTGTGCACCCCCTTGTGTAGGCCCCTATACCCCCTTGCAGACTTACTTCACTGTGTTAGCCATGCTGCTCTGCTCTTGTAAGTTCACTGTGGGCCCAGTGGCTGTTCTCCGGAAGGCCGAAGTCTCGCAGTGTGGCTGTAATCGTAAGACTTCAGCCCAGCGAGGAACAGCTGCTGGGCCCGCAGCAGACTTGAAAAAGAAGAGCAGTGCAGCAAATTGATAAAGGAACTTTACCACATTGCTGCCATCGCATCTGTGTGTGCCCCCTTTTTGCCTGGGCACCCCCGCATTGTGGGGAGCTGTTTGGACAGAATTTACAGCACTGGATTTTTCAGGTATAACGGTATTTCTGCCTGCTTAAAAGGACTTTCATAAAATTAGTCCATGATATGTACACTGACCAGGGCCAGCCACTGATTTTCTGTGACATTATCAGGACAATGCAACTGGAAATCATCACAGACTACTCCGATGCTATCCAGATAGCGCTGGGGAAGTCCGAAGACAAAGCCAGGGTGGAGCACCTACTTATATGGACAGCAGCCATTTTCAGCACTGCTACCAGATAACTATTGTCCTAATTTATGAAGGTGGTCATCTGGATAATGGTTCTGAACACTGTTACTGTTCAGACACTGGCTCTGGGCAACCCCATACCCGGATATTCAGTGCTGGTATCCACATAGTAGATGTGTGCATTTTGGGTTATTTGTTTGCATGCTTAAAAATTAAGCATGAATGGAAAGTACTTTTGCATATGTATATTGATAGTGCACACCTAAATTTGGAAGTATTCATGCACACAAGCAATGTGTGTGAGTAATAGGCATGCAATGACAACAAAAATGAAAAAAAGGTTGTTTTTAACAAAAATGACAAAAATCTTGGTTGTGCCAGGTTACCAAACAGTGTTTAAGAAGAATGCCAACCGTAGAGTTCTAACATGCCAGAGGCTTGGAAACCTGTTCTTCCCTGGATTATCAAGGATTATCAAGAGCACACCAGACGCTGCTAGAACTGTAACACTTTCCAAGACTCGGGCTCCTCTCTTGGGGTGAACCCATTCCAGGTTCCCTACCATTCGCAGTCTCCCCAGGGTTCCCACTGGCTTCTCTGGATCAGTTGCGATACAGTATTGGACACCTCATGGTTCCAATGGTATCCAATGAGATCTCTCACTCTTGCTGGTCCTTGAGTTTTTAAAACAGACTCTAATTTTTTTAAATAAAATATATGCATATGTGCATATTTTCCACACAAACATTAATGCCAGGTGTAAATATCCATGGTATCAATCTAGCAATTTCTGCATTTTGCCCCTAGTATTTTATTCACATAAGCATCTGTGTGCCTTTATAAACTAGCCTCAAATAGATGCCTACCTGGCCCTCACATATAGGTGGTCTGTTATAAAATTATCTTCCACACAGACAGACTATGCGGCATTAAGGGCTACAAAAGCCCATAGAAAGAAATGGGCAGTGGCAATACATAACGCACATTAACTTTACTCAACGTGCGTTAACCTTTAGTAAACATACCTCATATATCACATGTTGCGCTTTAAAATCAGGTACAACTGAGGTGGGAGGTTGGGCATGTGAAGGCACATTATAGGTAGGATGTTGATATCAGAATTCCAACATCAACATTTTACTAAAATACATATCCATGAGCTGCTGGAGGCACAGTTTCAGACGG
Source organism: Ichthyophis bannanicus (assembly GCA_033557465.1). Lineage (NCBI taxonomy): Eukaryota > Metazoa > Chordata > Amphibia > Gymnophiona > Ichthyophiidae > Ichthyophis > Ichthyophis bannanicus. Next base: position 238,153,159 of record CM066034.1, read on the forward strand.
ATAACCATGGGAAAAATTCATCAGTACACAGAGGTAAGTGCTGACATTTCACAATGAACACATGTAAATGTTGGTACTTACACGCGAATCTGTGCCATATTGCAAACATACACGCTGATGCATAAAGCCAAAATTAGAATCATACACTAAAAGCGGTGTGCACAGTTTTCTAGTGCAAGACTACCACAAAGGTTGTGTGCTGGTATGCTATAAGCAAAATGCATACAAATGAGATATGTGCAAAACTGCTCCAAATGAATTGACATCACCAGAAAGATCATGAGCAGAAAGATTTTGCATTAACAGCAACATATCTGTAGCGCACATAGGAATGACATATTATAACACCCACATGTGCGCAGAATATCATAACCTTTGCATGGCATAGACATCCCCAGGGCAAAAGGCTAAAATATGTCTTTTTCCTTTCTCATTTTCCCCATCTTCTTTTTCATGTTCAACTCCAGCGCATGCAGACGGAAAATCCAGCAGCAGGCATGTCACACTTGAAAACATTTCTGTTTTCTCCTACGTGTGCTGAACATTTGTTTTCCTCTTATACATGTTGAACTGTATTTTCTTGTACATGCACCAAACTGTATTTCACCTCCTACCATGCATTCAATCAAAGATGTTCCTGAACTCTATGCTCAAGAACATAAGAGCATAAGATATGCCATACTGGATCAGACCAAGGTCTATTAAGCCCAGTATCCTATTTCCAACAGTGGCCAATCTAGGTCACAAGTACCTAGAAGTTTCCCAAAAAGACACGGGTTCCTCAATGCTTGTATTGGGGCAAGCAGTGGATTTCCCAGGTCCTCTTTAATAATGGTTTATCAACCTTTCCTACAGGAACTTGTCCAAACCTTTTTAAACCCAGCTACACTTACAGTTTTTACTACATCCTCCAGTAACAAATTCCATAATTTGATTACACGTTGAGTGAAAAAATATTTTCTCTTATTAGTCTTATACAGGTTACACTGTTGCTTCCTTGTATGTCTCCTGGTCTTTCTAGATTTTGATGGTGTAATCAATCTGCATTTACATGTTCCACTCCATTCATTAATTTATAGACCTCTATCATATGTCCTCTCAGCTGTCTCTTTTCCAGGTCGAAGAGCTTTTAAGCTCTTCCCATCCCCTTTACAATTTTGATGGCTCTTCTCTGTATCTCGTCTAATTCTACTATATCCTTTTTAAAATATGGCAACCAGAATTGCATACAATCTTTAAGATACGGTCCCACCATGGATCGATACAGAGGCATTATGATATCCTTTGTTTTATTCTCCATTCGTTTTATGATTCCAAGCATTCTATTTTCCTTCTTGGCTACCACTGCACACTAGGCAGAGGGTTTCAATGTGTTATCCACAATGATGCCTAAATCTTTTTCCAAGGTGGTGGTTCCTAATGTGGAACCTTGCATTGTGTAACCATAGTTTTGGTTGTTCTTACCTAGGTGCATAACTTTGCACTTGTCCACATTAAATTTCATCTGCTATTTCAACATCCAGTTTTCCAGTTTATGAAGGAATTTATCAGTCTTGCAATTTTTCACAATCTTCTTGGGTTTTAACAACTTTGAATAATTTTGTGTCATCTGCAAATTTGATTACCTCACTCATTATTACATAGGAACATAAGATATGCCATACTGGGTCATTATTCCCATTTCCACATCATTTACAAATATATTAAAAAGCAGCAGACCTGGGAGTGTTTGCCTGCAACCTGTTTCTCCCTCGGAGGGGGTGAGTGCAGCTGGTTTCTGAAGTCTGCCGGCTTGTGTGGGGCAGCTACCCTGACGTCACCCGAGGCCCCAATAAAAGATCCGGGAGTGAGTTTCTCGTTGGAGTGTTTGCCTGCAACCTGTTTCTCGCGCGGAGGGGGTGAGTGCAGCTGGTTTCTGAAGTCTTCCGGCTTGTGTGGGGCAGCTACCCTGACGTCACCCGAGGCCCCGATAAATGTGGCGCTGCGTATAGTACGGCGCCTGCCGTTGGCACCTGTGGTGGGCATATACTAAGGGGCGTATCGAAAGGGGTACAACAGGCCCCTTGTGAACCCCTTAGGAGCTGATTAGGAGAGGAAGTTTGTTTTGTGAGTCATCATGCCTGGTGGTAAGAGAAAGAAAAAGCCCACTACAGTGGAGCCTGCAGAGGGCCCTATGGATAAACATGTGATATCAACACCGGTAGCAGCAAAACCAGGTACTGTCCTCCCTGTTCCCTTCGTTGAGAGGGCTAGCTTTAGCTCTGTTGTGCGTACCCCTCCACTTCCGCCGGGTTTTCTGGAATTACCAGATGCATCCCAACCTTGTCTGAGTTCCATTGATGTTGGCGTTCTCCCCAAAGCTGTAGAATGGAAGGAGCCCACCTCTCTTGATGGTAATCTTCAGGCCTCTCCAATTTCGTTGCTGGATATTTGGCAAGTCGTCAAACGAACTGAGCGAATTTTAGTTGAGACAGTTCCTTCACTTTGCCAATTTACTAGGGACGCGATTGTGAAGTTTCAGGGTCTGGACTCACAAGTGGATAATTTAACTACTGGTCTTTTAAATGTTGATGGTCAAGTTAAATCGCTTTCTTTGTCTCAAGCTAATACCATGAAAGATAGTTTGGTGTTGCATCAGAAAGTAGAAAATTTAGAGAATTTGTTACGGAGTAAAAATTTGCGCTTGCTTAATTTTCCTTGTATATTGTTGCTTTCTCCTTTAATTCTCTTTAGAAAATACTTGAAGGATGTATTGCTTCTATCTAATGCTGACACTGTTGAATTAACTAAATGCTACTATATTCCTACTAAAGTAGCTTTACCTAATATTGATGCAGAATTGGCTGTTTTGGAAGAACAAAATACTTTTAATTTGACTGCATTTCTGGAGGACACACAAGATGTCATCTCAACTAGGGCTACTTTACTAGTTACTATGGGGTATGTTTACTAAAACCCCGTTAGGGTGCGCGCCGCGCTAGTGTGCGGATGCCATATAAGGAGTGGGCGTTTCAGTCAGAAAAAAGCAAAACCGGGATTAATCATGCGCTAATGTGCACTGCGCTCATGTGCGCCCCGCACATTAGCGCATGAGAAAGTTGCGCGGGAAGCATAAGTGGCGCGCTGATGTTCAAGCACAGGAACAGAGCCACAGTACAATGGTTAAAACACTAACCAATAGTACAGAGATCATGGGTTCAATCCCCCACTGTGCCCAATGAAGAAGGCTGGCTGAGGCGTTACCTATTATGGGGAAGATTGCTTTAGGAGGCATTTTATTTTTATTTTAATTATCTCTACTAGCAAATGCACTCTCGAAGCGTGTTAACATAAGGCACCCCATAAGGCACATTTTAAAGTGCACTGTCCGCCAAGGCACCCTAGAATGTTGCTTATAGGGCACTTTATAGGGTGCCGTATGAGGTACCGTAAGGTCACAGCACTGTTTTTGATGGCAGCACTGTGCAGTTTAAGGAATGAAAATCATAAGTAGGTGTGCTGACATGCAAGGAGGAGCAGCAGTGTAGCACAATGGTTAAGACACTGACCAATGATGCAGGAGTCATGGGTTCAATCCCCCACTGAGCCAAATGAAGAAGGCTGGCTGAGGCATTACCTGTCATAGGTAATATTGCTGTATGGGGTATTTTATTTTTATTTTAAATAGTGCTGCCAGCAAACACACCCTCAAAGTATTGTAAGATAAGGTGCTGCATAAGGCGCCTCATAGGGTACCCCAGAGGGCACATTTTAAAGTGCACTGTCCGCCACAGCACCCTACAATGTTGCTGAAAGGGTGGCCTATAGGGCAAGGTCATAGCACTCCCCAGTGTGCCTAATACGTAAGGCTGGCTGAAGCATCAGCTTTGCAATGTACGTATTGTTTCCTGCAGCACTTTATTTGTATTTTATTAATTGCTGCCAGCAAACATGCCCTCAAGTGCTGTAATTGAAGGTGACGCATAAGGCACCCTATAAGGCACTCCATAGGGCACATTATAAAGTGCACTGTCCGCCACAGCACCCTAAAATGTCCCCTATAGGGCACCCTATAAGTCGCTCCACAGGATAACGTATAGTGCACCTCATATGGATGGTAACCATAAGGTGCCCTATAGGGCGCCCTCAGAGGCACCTTATGGGTACAGTACGCTGAGAGTGTTTTTGCTGGCAGCAATAATGTACATGAAAAAGAAATAACACTTTGGCCAGCCCTATCAAATAACCCCACTGTGGGCTTGAACCAATGACTGCTGGCTCCACAGTGAAGTAACCATTGGGCTACAGCTCTACAGCTGCTAGCAAGCCCCTAGCTGGCTGCAGAGGGAGTGCATGTCACCACACAGACAGTGCTGTGGTCACCAGGATAGGGTTAGCACACCCATACCCATGATGCACTGCACATGCAAATCAGCTGTCCACAGGTAAACACAAGATGGGGTATGCACCCCCACAGCACCTCGGCATGGTAGGGGGTACTGACCGTGTGTGTTACTGGCACAGAGTAGCTACACACCGTCACATTGTGCAGGTACTGTGCTCACCCTGAGTGTGCGGTGGGACGCCCAGCACCAGGTCCACAGCACCTTCCATGACAGAAATAGGCCATGCTGCAGGTCCTCAGCAGTGCTAATGTGTGAGGTAGTTGGTTTCTGTAGAAACACTTTGGATAGATATATCTGTTTGTCTCAGTCAGGTGTAGCCCCTATGGACCCCTCCTCCTCCTCCTCCTCCAGGTTTGAGAGTGGTAAATAGGTTCTCCCATCAACAGATCCACATTCTACTTCCCTGCAATGGTGGCAGTAGAGGGGACCATCAACCCCGGTCCTGCTGGGGAACAGACACCCTACAGGGCAGTCAATGCAGCTCTGTACACATCCATAACACAATAGCAGACAGACATTAGGCCTGGATATGCTAAGCTGCACCCCACCACTATCTGATATTCTCCTGCAGCAAGCCTTCAGCCGCTGCACGGTGCTCCATCAAGACACATACCAGCTGCAAACAGTCTGCTAGCTAGTCCATAGTGTATGTTCCTGGTGGAAATGCATGAACGCAGAACTGGGATGTCAGCATACACAACAAGCAGATAAGTCAGTGACTGGGCCCCAAAAAGAAACCCATAAATATCACATGAAAAAAATACTGTATAGCACTATGGGGGTGCCTAGCCATGCTGTGGTCACTGCACAGTCAGGGTGAGAGTGATCTCCCAGCAGGACATGCTGAGGCAACCCTGTCTGTGTAGGTGGTGGCCGGGCACTATAATGTCCCAGCCAGTGCCCTATGCCCTGTGCAGATGCATCCTGGCCAGGCCACCCTGTCCGGCTATACCCATGGTATCTTGCTCCTCATTATGCAAATTGGCAGGCCAATACTGGCAACAGTGCTGGCAGTGTGGGCTGTGGAGGGTGTTTGCAGCCACCACACACTGGATAGACAGACACCCACACCCACGCCTATGCCAGCATTGTGCTACTATAGAGGAGTTTAGCAGCCCTGCCCACCACATCAGTCCTGGGCACAGTACAGGCACGGATATGGTATGCAATACTGTTGGGGGTCACTCCCCAGGGTGGGAAACACTGTCAGAGACCAGACCTGAAGCACACACCACAGACATCAGAAAGGTTGTTATGATGGAGCTCAATGAGCAAACTGTGCTTAACGTAGGAATTGCTATCTGCCAGTAATCATAGCAAACGTTTGATAGCTGTGTACCGTATACCCAGGTGTAGGGTGGCATTGCTAAGGTATGCAAGTGCTAGTATTGGGAGATGCACGCAGGACCCAATGTCCTGCCTCTCCAGGAGGCATTGGCCAATGGGGCCTGTGGGTGTGGGTGTGGGTGTGTCTGCCCCTGTTGGCTGCTGCTTTACGGCAGAGGTTCCCAACTCCAGTCCTGGTGTGCCAAACACTGTTCGGGTTTTCATGCTGTCCCTCATGAATATGCATGAGATACATCTGCATACCATGGGGGTGGTGCATAAATATGCAGCACAGGCATCTTTATTAGAGGCAGCATGGAACCTGAATGGTGTTTGGCCCTCCAGGACTGCATTTGGGAGACTCTGCTCTAGGTAATGCGGCTGTTTATGGTGTCTGTGCTCGGTGGGGTAAAATATAGGCGTATTAACCATGCGTATGTTCTCTGCAATAAAGGTTTGTCCTTACTATCACGGTTTAGTTGTGGGAAAAAATATGTGGACTGGATTGGCAGTCGCCCCAGCTGGGCTTTGAACCTGTGACCTTCTGTTCTTGCACACACTGTCTTGTGTGCACTGCACCACCGTGCTGCCTATGGTGTTGGTTCTGGGGTAGGGGTGCCTGCATATCTGTCCGCACGTCCCCCAATCACCGCCTGCCACTGTTCTGTGCCCTTGGAGGTACCTGCTGGGTACTATCCCCTCTGACACTGTGATAGACACGCTCATGCCCATGTTGGGCCCTCATCAGTTGCTGTCTGGCTGCTGTACAGTTTCAGCATTCCTAGGTGCCACCTAGGCATCTGCCTAGTCCGCACTGTGCCCCAGCTGCACCACAGCATGTGCTGCCTGCAGCCCTCTGTATCCCGTTTCCCAGCATCTGTCCAGTTGCCCATTCCGACATGCCCGCCCTGCTGCTGTGGAACATGGGCATGCCATAGGTAACCTGTCCAATGGAGAGGGAAACCCTGATCAGTGCTATTTCACTGTGGGATGATTCACCTTGTATGGGGACGGAGCGTAGACCCTTCCAAAATTCATATTTATTTTTTGGGGCTTTCTTGGGAGTGTTTTTTGATGTTTCCCATTACTATCACTATTGTCCAGCTTGCTTATGATTTTTTTATATTTTGTTTGGGTCATTTTTAATGTTTATTTGCCCTTTTGTTCTGTGCACATGTATCACACTGCTCACTTTGTGTAGGTTTCCCTGGTTTTGCTGTACATTGCTGACAGAAATGGTTTCTCTTCCCTTTAAATCGGCTCTACCGCGAGGTTTTCACTCGCGGTATTTTTTTGCTTGAATTTCAGCCACGCTCGTGTGCGGGGAGCCTCTCCCCTCCCACTCTCCACCCATTGACCCCGTCTCTCCGCCCCTGGGGAGCCTTCCTCCAGCCTCCGAGAGCCTTTCCACGCCTTTATCGCACATCAGCGTGCCGCGCACATGAGCGGTCACTTTAGTGTGGCGCACACATGTGCGGGGCACAAAAACACATCATTAGTGTGCGCTAAGGTACCTTAGCGCACGCTATTGTGCGCCGCACACTTGAGCGCAGTTTAGTAAACATACCCCTATGTCTTCAGAAAATGACAAATTCGCTATTCTTAAAGCTTACTTCAGGAGAAAAGATACCCTGTTCTGTGGAGACAGGGTATCTATTTTTCCAGATGTATTCTAGCTTATAAATCTAGAGTTTTAGCTCTTGGTGCCACTTTTTTTTTTTTTTACGTTATCCTTGCAAATGTTTAATTTTTTAGACCAGGATAAATTTGTTTTTTTGTCCTCTTCTGGTTAGAAAAATGGATCTCAAATAGGGAGGAGGTATGATGGATTTCTTACTTAGGTATTTCTTTATTTTTTTCTACTCTGGTGGTATGGGATGGTGTTAGGCTGGGGAAATGTGATAGCCAGAGTTGGCCTTATTAGGAGGGCTTCTCTGGTTTGGTTTTCTTTATTACTTTATGTGGTCTAGTATTCCCGAGATGTGGGCTAATGTATTTTTTTATTTTCTTGTACTACATATAATGGATGCTATTTTGTATTTCCGTCGTTTCTTTTTTATTCTGATAATTGTATTGTCAGTTAAAAAATCTAATAAAAAAAAAATAAGAAAAAAAAAAAGCAGCGGACCTAGCACAGATCCCTGTGGTACTCCACTATTCACCTTTCTCCATTGAGAAAATTGGCCATTTATTTATTTATTTATTATTTATTTATTTATTACAAGCTCTTCTATACCGTACTTTTTAGTATCAGTGCGGTTATAGATAACAAAAATTTTTGCAACAGACCAAATGGCCTTAAGCTTACATTGTAACAGGATAGATAACTTGGGACTGTAACTGGGATAACTATATACATGTATAAACAGTATTTACAAACAGTAAAACTATTTACAATTTATAATACCTGATGGAAGGTTCTGTTGTATATTTTGTCATAAGTCATGTTATGGGTGTGTTAGGGGCTGCATGAGTGGGTTGAGGTGTGGGGGGTGGTTGTGTTGGGTTAGGGTGGGCAAAGTGTAGGAGGAACAGGTGATGTTTAAGAGCTTTCCTGAACTGATAAAGGTCCTTGATTGATCTGATATGTGGTGGGAGGTTGTTCCAGCACCTCGGGGCATAGAAGGCAAAGGATCTATTCCTGGTTGTTTGTGTGCATTTTGTGGCTTCCAATGGTATAATGAGCGTATTGGCAGCTATTGACCTTCTCAGCCTGGTTGGGGGTGGCGGTGAGGAGAGTAGTGAGGGATGAGGGGGCTATCAGGTTGATTGCTTTGAAGGTTAGGAGTAGTGCCTTGTAGGTGAGCCTGCTGTTCAACGTTAGCCAATGTAACTCCTTAAGTATGGGCGTGATGTGATTTCTTCTGGATAAGCCACAGAGAATGCGGGCTGCTGCATTCATCGCTATTTGCAGTGGATTGAGGGTGCTCTTGGGGAGACCGTGCAGAATGATGTTTGTGAAATTGAAATGTGGTGTTACAAGCGGTGTTTAGCCCTATCCTCTGCTTTCTATCTTTTAACCAGTTCCTGATCCACAATAGTACACTGCCTCCTATCCCATGACTTCTTAATTTTGCCAAGAGTCTCTCATGAGGGACCTTGTCAAAGGCTTTGTGAAAATCCAGATATACTATATTGACAGCTCACCTTTGTCTACCTGTTTATTCACATCTTCAAAAAAATATAACAGATTAGTAAGACAAGACCTTCCTGGGCTAAAGCCATGTTAGCTTTATCCCATTAAACCATGACTATCTACATGTTCAGTAATTTTGTTCTTTATAATGGTTTCTACCATTTTGCCATATACTGACCTCAGTGAAGAAAATATATATTTTTCCCTCCAACGCTTTTCTAGGCTATGCAACTTTGTTATTGCACCTTCTCATTCACATACAGTATTTATTTCAAGACTATATTGCAGATCTCAGGTCTCAGACTTCTCACAGCACTGGCTATACCAGACTTCGTCCTTAGCCACAGTGCCTCTTTGCATCAATGACCTTTATTAATATATTCCTTCTTATCTTGCAATTAATCTTTATATGCAATTAATCTTTATACGCAGATCTCAATAATATAAATTCTTGCGCTTATCTGATCATATTTGAACGCCCCGACGCCACCATCCGGTTCCGTTCGTGCGTTTCACAGACGTAGGTTCTTCAGAGGGAATTTTTTTTACCCAAGCACTCGATATGGTATCACTTCTCTAATTGTTCGGCGTTTGCATTTCTTCAAAATTACAGCACTCTACGTTTCTCGCTGTTAGTTAAAGCTTCTCTCCAAGCCAGCCAGTCACAGAAAATCGCCGCACATCTATATAGCCTTACATAGAATGCAACTCAATACATAGTAACAGGGTAACAAACTTGGAAAAAACTTAAATAATGGGGATCAAGGATAATTGGGGAGAAAGAAGAAATTGGGGATCAGGGGCATTTAGAAATTGGCGGAGGGGTATGGTGGATAGAGGGTGTTGTGTTTGGGATTATGTCCCATCAACTGTGAAGTAGTCCATAAATAAGTAAGTCTTGAGGGCTTTCTGAATGTTAGCAGATCTTTTGTCTCTCAGAGTTTGCATGGGATCGAGTTCCAGAGGGAGCGTGCATATAGAGAGAAAGCTCTCTTGAATGTGGTGGTGCTGGATCTGATGAAGAGCACTGGGGTGGTTAGAGTGTTCTAGGAACCAGTTCATCTTGTGCGGTAGTCATTGGTCTCATGTATTATTGTAAGTATGGATTTGAATTTTGTGCATTCAATGGTGGGTAACCAATGTAGCGGTTTGTGTAAGGGAGTAATGTGTTCAGTTCTGCATGCATTGCTGAGGGTACATGCTGCTGTGTTTAGGGTAGGTTGGAATGGGTGGATTGTTGTCTTTGATAGGGCGTGGAGGATGAGATTTCAATAGTCTAGATGTGGGAAGATGAAAGCTTGGAGGACTGTGCAAATTTTTTGGTGTATTAGGAGAGGCTTGAGGTGTTGTACAGTCTTGAGTTTGTAGTATATACTCTTGGTGATGTTTTTGATTTAAGTGGAGAAAAATAGGTGCTGATTGAGGGTGACACCTAGATATCATAGCTCTTGCTTTAGATGAAGTTGAGTGCATTTATTCTTATGGTGTCTGGTAGAGTGAAGCTGTTGTCTCTGGTGATGTATAAGACTTCAGTTTTTTTAGGTTTATGGTCATGTTGTGGATGGCAAGCCATGAACTGATGGTGGGGAAGCAATTTGTTATGCTCATGATGTCGGGGTTGAGTGTACTGATGGGCTCATAAATCATGACAGTGTCAGCATATTTAGTACCTTGTGAAAGTATTCATCCCCTTGGATTTTGTCCTGTCTTGTCACATTATATACAACCTGGAATGAAAATGGAGGTTTATTTTGATGTTAGGTAATGGACATAACAATATAGTCCAAATTGGTGAAGTGAAATTACAATAAAATACATTGTATATATAAAAAAACAAGTAAAAACTGAAATGTGAGTGCATATGTATTCATCCCTTTTGCTATGATACCCTTAAATAAGATCTGGTCCAACCAATTAACCTCAGAAGTCACATAATTAGTAGATTAGGGTTCACCTGTGTGCAATCAGTGTCACATGATCCGTCACATGATGCTTGTATGAATATCTTTTTTGAAAGGCCCCCGACTCTGCAATACCACTAAGCAAGCAACATGAAGACCAAGGAGCACTCTAAACAGGTCGGAGATAAAGTTGTGGAGAAGTATAGATCAGGGTTGCATTATTAAAAATATCCTGAATTCTGAATATCCCATGGAGCATCATTAAATCCATTATAACAAAATAGAAAGAATATGGCACCACTACAAACCTGACAAGAGAAGACCGCCCACCAAAAAGCATAGACCAGGCAAGGAATGCATTAATCAGAGAAGCTACAAAGACACCAAGGGGTATGTTTACTAAGCAGTCTTAACATGCAGCCGGCGCTAGTGTGCAGGATGCCATATAAGGTAGTGGGCATTCCGGTCTTAAGGTAGCATTTAGGGTTATCGTGCGATAAGATACGTTTTCGTGCGATAGAGGGAGCCGTGGCACGTTAATGCACATTAGCCTTAATTAGGTGCGCTGACCTACAAATACAGCAGGTTCAAGTCCCAGTTGTGTTTGGAAGCAGAAGGTCACAGGTTCAAGTCCCAGTTGTGGTTCCTGCTAACCCAGTTCCCATATTTTTCCCATTGCTAATACAGAAAGAACCTTTATTGCAGATGACATAAACATGCCCAAAACACTTACATTGTACCCTACAGAGCACAGACACCATAAACATGCGCATTACCTAGAGGAGGGTCTCCCAAATGCAGTCCTGGAGGGCCAAACACCATTCAGGTTCCATGCTGCCTCTAATAAAGATGCCTGTGCTGCATTTCTATGCGCCGCCCCCATGGTATGCAGATGTATCTCATGCATATTCATGAGGGACAGCATGAAAACCCGAACAGTGTCTGGCACAGCAGGACTGGAGTTGGGAACCTCTGCCGTAAAGCAGCAGCCAACAGGGGCAGACACACCCGCACCCACAGGCTCCATTATCCAATGCCTCCTGGAGAGGCAGGACATTGGGCCCTGCGTACATCTCCCAATACTAGCAATTGTAAACCTTAGCAATGCCACCCTAAACCTGGGAATACGGTACACAGCTATCAAAAGGTTGCTATGATTATTGTTATATAGCACTTCCTAAGTTAAGCACAATTTGCTGATTGAGCTGCATCATAGCAACCTTTCTGATGTCTGTGGAGTGTGCCTCAGGTCTGGTGTCTGACAGTGTTTACCACCTGGGGAGTGACCCCCAACAGTATTGCTTACCATAGCCATGCCTGCACTCTGCCCAGGACTGGTGTGGTGGCCAGGGTGACAAACACCTCTATAGTTGCACAATGCTGGCATAGGTGTGGGGAGTGTGTGTCTGTCTATCCAGTGTGTGGTGGCTGCAAAAACCTTCCTCAGCCCACACTGCTAGCACTGTTGCCAGTATTGGCCTGCCAATGTGCATAATGAGGAGCAAGGTACTGTGGGAATAGCCAGGATAGGATGGCCTGGCCTGGATCCATCTGTACATAGCATAGGGCAATGGCTCGAACCTGCAAGGACAGGGTGGCCACAGCATATTCTGCTGGGAGGTCACTCTCACCCTGACTTAGTAGTGACCACGGCATGGCTAGGTTCCCCCATAGTGCTATATGGTATTTCCCCCTTGTGATATTTTTGTGTTCTCTTTTGTGGCCCAGTCACTGGTTTAACTGCTTGGTGTGTATGCTGACATCCCAGTTCTGGGTACATGCATCTTCTCCAGGACCATGCACTATGGACTAGCTAGCAGACTGCCTGCAGCTAGTATGTGTCTTGCTGGAACACTTTGCAGGGTGCAGCAGCTGGAGGCTTGCTGCTGGAGAATGTCAGATAGTGGTGGTGGGGGGCAGCTGTGCATTTCCAGGCCTACTGTCTGTCTGCTTTTGCTTTATGGATGTGTACAGCTCTGCATTGCCTGCCCTGTAGGGTGTCTGTTCTGCAGCAGGACTGGGATGATGGTCCTCTCTACTGCCACCATTGCAGGGGTAGAATGTGGATCTGTTGGTGGGAGATCCTTCCCCCACCCTGAGCCCCAGAGGGTGGGTTGGGTGGTTGTATGTAATCTGCCTGTAGGTCCAAACACCCCCCTTCACCTAAATCATGTGACCATGGCACCCACAGGGTATGCACTTTTCAGGGTGCATCATAGTCCATCAGGGCTAGATGTGAAATACAGATGGACACAGGCATATCTCAGGTTTGTTTGCAAGGACTACCTATCACACATTGGCACTGATGGGGATCTCAGCAAGGCCAGGTGCTGCAGAAATGGTGCTGGGCACCCCACCTCGCCCTCAGGGTGAGCACAGGACCCGTCCACTGTGATGGACGGTAGCCACTCTGTGGCAGTAATACACCGTCAGTACCCCCACCAGGCTGCGGTGCTGTGGGGTTGCACATGGTCAGGACACGCCACCAGGCCGAGGTGCTGGGGGGGGTGCATACCGCAACATGTGACCATCTGTAGACTGCAGATCTGCATGTGCAGTGCACCATGGGTATGAGTGGGATAACCCAAATCCTGGCCACCACAGTAGACAGAGTGTGTGGTGACCTGACGTCCTTCAGCAGCCAGCCAGGGATTTGTTAGTAGCACTAGCGATGTGGCCCACTAGTTACTTCACTGCCTGTGGAGCCAGGGGTCATTTATTTTATTTATTTATTTAGCTGCATTTATATCCCGCTTTTCACCGGGTCAAAGCGGTGGAACACTGAACGAGGGGGAGGGGAGACAATAATCAATTCTAGGGTATGTGCCGTCACCAGGCGGGGCAACATTTATGATTTTGACAAATATTGGGACGTAGACATAGACATTGAGCTACAGTCTCATTGGTGGGTGTTTGTTTCTGGTCTGAGGTATTGCTGGAATATTGTGGTTTTTAGTTGTTTCCTGAATGATAGGGAGTCTTTGTTGTTTCTGATGTGGTTCGGTAGAGAGTTCCAGATGGATGGTGCGTACAGTTCGAAGGCTCTGTTGCAGGTTCGTTGATTGCATTTTGTCCTTTTGTGGGGGATGCTGAGGGAGTTGGTGGTTTGTCTGGTTGCTTTGTTGTGGGCGGGTCGGGACAGCAGTGTGCGGAGTTGGGAGGTTTGGGTTTGGTTGAGAGCTTTGTGGGTGAGTAGAGAGGACTTGTACTTAATTCGTGCTTCCAGAGGGAGTATGTGTAGCTCTCTTAGAATTGGGGTGATGTGGTCCTGGTTTTTTGCTGATTGTATAATCCTTGCTGTGGTGTTTAAGGCAGTCCGGAGTGGGTTGGTATGGGTGGCCGGGTCATGGGTTTGATCCCACAGTGGGGTTATTTGGTAGGGCTGTCTGAGGCATTTTTTTAAAAATTTAAATTGGTGCTGCCAGCAACAAACCCTCACAGTGCTGTCTCCTTACAGTGCCCATAGGGGACATTCTAGGGTGCCTTGGCAGACAGTGCACTTTATAATGTGCCCTCTGGGGTGCCTTATAGGGTGCCTTATGCGGCACCTTAGGTTACGGCCCTGTGAGGGTGTGTTTGCTGGCAGCACTAATTAAAATTAACAAACAAAATGCTTCAGGCAGCACTGATTTTGAGTAAAAGGTGATGTCTCAGCCAGCTTTACTCATTAGACCCACAGAGGGATTGAACTCACATCTTCTGTACCATTAGTCACTGTATTAACCATTATGCTATAGTTCTAGATGCCTTGCTAGACACCTTATCAGATGCCTTATGGGCACGCGTTGCGTGGCGCTCTACACAATGTTTTTTTAATGCTCGTTAGGCTATGGCGCCTGGTAACGTGCGTTATCAGTAATGATGTACCGCCCATGTCCTTATTTGGGATTTATGCCTGTACCGCGGATCCTAACGCGAATCACACTAACGCAGTTTAGTAAACATGCCCCATAGTGTTGACTTTGTGGAGCCTGATTTTATCTGAAGTCACTGGTCTGTCAGTACCCATTATCACCTTGTCCAGGAGTGCTGTCATTAAGGATTCAACTCCCTGATGGAGTCAAAAGCCATATTGTTGAAGATCAAGTGGAAAGTGTGTGGCTATGTGATCCTGGAGCTGGTGGAGTATGATATTTTCTAGTAACTTGGCTATGAATGGAAGACTAGCTATGGGTCTGTAGGATGTTGGTTGGTTGATGTCATTAGCAGTTCCCTTTCTTACAGGGCAGATGGAGGCCATTTTGAGCTGAGTGGTATATATTCTTGCTGTAAGAAGAGCTGTGTGATCCTGTGGATTGCTGGTGTGAATTCTTGTCTGGTGATCTTGATCCAGCTGACTGGGCATGGGACAAGAGAGGATGTGGTTGTGTTGATGCTAATGATTATTTCTTCTAGATTCTCGGGTTTGACTGTTGAGAATGTCTTCCACGTGTGCTGGGGTTTTGATCATCCTTGAGTTGGTGTATCCACAAGGGTGTTTGTGCTGCTATTACTAGGAGAGGTTAGGATTTGGAAGTAGTCTGCATATTCTTGTGAGGTCAGGTTTGTTTCTTCTGTTTGCTTGGAAGTGCCTTTTGTGAGGGATTTGACTATCTTGAAGAGTTCATGAGGGCAGTTGATTGAGTTTTGGATCAGCTTTGTGTAGTATTCTTGTTTTGCTTGGAGTGGCTGCTTGATATTCTTCAAGCTTGGTTTTGTAGGAGGCATGATTGTCTGGTGTTCTGGAGTGTCTCCATTTCCTCTCAGTGGCTCTGAGTGTGCGTTTCATGTCTTTTGGTTGTGTTGAATACCATGTTGCAGATTTGTGTCTTTTTTGAAGTCGGGGATTGGGTGACGTTGATGCTGCATTGGATATGGTTTTGTTCTAGGCTCGTATGAGGGAGTCAAGGTCTTCAGGAGTAGCATGGAGGTCAGGAAGGATTTTTTCCATAAATTCTTTTTTTTCAAGGTTTAAGAATCTGCTAGTGATAGGTTCAGTGCTGAACGGGTTCTGATTTAGCTTGATGTGGGGTAAGATGAAGGAAATTACCTTGTGATCAGACCAGGGGACATCAATGGTTGTGGAGGGTGAGACGGGGTGGTTTTGGATGGTGCTTTATGGTAGGAAGATCAAATTGAGGGTGTTTCCTTTGTCATGGGTGGGTAAATTGAAAAGTTGAGTATAGTCTAGGGCAGAGGTTCCCAACCCCAGTCCTGGAGGGCCAAACACCATTCAGGTTTTCAGGCTGTCCCTAATAAATATGCATGAGGTGCATTTGCAAGCAATGCCCCCATTGTATTCAAATGTATCTCATGCATATTCATTAGGGACAGCCTGAAAACCTGAATGGTGTTTGGCCCTATAGGACTGGAGTTGGCAACCTCTGGTCTGGGGCATCCATGGCATCCTGGAAGGCCTTTGCATTGCTTGGTGTAGTGGAGGCAAGGTTGAGGTCCCCGAGTAGAATGAGATTGCTACTCTTTAGTTTATCAAATAGTTTTAATACATCTTCCCGGTTTTCTAATATTTCTTTCAATTCTTCTGATACATCACCTTTAAATATAATTTCAGGAGAGACCACGTGCCGCATGAGCGAGTAAGAGGTGTCTCTGCTCGCTCCGGGGCCGTCCTGCTATTAATCGTAAATTTGAAGTGATTACCCCCAGCGAATTGCGCAGAAAATACCTTGTGTGGAAGGTGGTGCTGGTGTGCAAGTAAGGGTGGACGGGCTTGCTTGGAAATACCTCCCCCGACGAGAAAGGAGAGAGAGAAAGTGCCAAAGTCCGGGGCCTCTGCTACTGCGGGGCTGGCAGCAAATATGGCAGCGCCTAGATCTCCGGGTGGTGAGAGTGTGGACTCAGGGCCCGAAGAGCTGGCACGTGAAGTGGCGAGACTACTTGAGCCCAAATGTGATCTGATTCTAAGCAAGCTAGAGACTATGGCGGAGGCGCTCACGGAGTGTACGCATAGAGTGGACGAGTTAGAACATCGGGTAGCGGTGCTCGAGGATGAGGAGGGCAAACAAGCCCGAGAAGTAGGTCAGCTACGTCAGAAGGTGGATGCCCTACTTGATAAGGTCGACGACTTGGGAGAATCGTTCTCGGAGGAACAATGTGCGGCTCGTAGGCATACCGGAGTCCAAAACAGATGCCATGTTGTTGGACTTGGTGGAGACATGATTGCCGTGGGAATTGAGCCTCGAAGGGCTCATTGGCAACATGAAAGTGGAGCGAGTTCACTGCCTGGGGCCTAGGACTGAGCATCGGCAGAGGCCCAGAGTAATTATTGCGAAAATTCTAAATTTCCAGCATAAGTGGCTGTTGCTGCAGGCGTTTCGTAAGAAACGGGACCTGACTTTGGACAATCACACAGTTTTACTCTTCCAGGACTATTCTGCGCCCGTGGCGGCGAAGAGGAAAGAGTTTTCACCGCTGTGTGCGGCCCTATTCAAAAAGCATGTGCGTTTCAACCTCGCTTTCCCGGAGATGCTAAGAGTGCATCATGAGGGGAAACTGCATGTGCTGACCACAGTAGCGGAGGCGAAGAGGTTTGTGGAAGAGCTGGATAAGTGTGGGCAGGAGAGTGAGCAAGCACTCGTAGGAGTACGGAACGAGTGAGGTCCGCCGGCGCTGTTATGGGAGCTGGAACAAGCGAGCGATGGTGGGAGAGCACGACATGCTAAGTGGACTTGTAATTGTGTGCTTTATCTTTCTGGACACTTGCATGTGGGCTCAGAAGTGTCCTTTGCTGGTATGAGAATAACTTTGCGGATGCCAGTGGACGACTAGGTGAACAGTGGCGATGTTTGGAGATGATACCTGGCCCGGAGGGGGGTTTATGTGGGTATGTGATGTTGGGTAAACTGTGAGTTCGTGCAGTTAGCAAATGCTGTTATGATAGGGTGTGTAGGTTAGTACCTGTGATTATAGAATTGTGATATTATTTGTTCTTGTTCATTAGTGTGGCTGAGAAGTGAGATTGTTTGTATGAGAGGGAATGGTTGGGGTACAACACTGCTGTGTGCTAAGGGGGGTTTATTGTCTTTGATCTAGGTGAGGGGGGAGAGAGGAGATGAGGGCAGGGCGGCCCTGCATCGCACTGCGGTGGGTCTCGAGCCTGGCGGGGTGGGCCAGGAGTAATATGCATGGTTCTTATAAGGGGAGGGTGGGGTTTGGGGGGAGGGAGAGGGGGATGGGAGAGGGGGGAGGGTGTTTAGGAGGAGCGGCGAGGGGGATGTAAGGAAGGAGACAAGGGGGAATTATAGGGTGGGAGGGAGGGGAGAGGGGGGAGGTGAGGGTTTTGGAGTGATTGAGGGTAGAGGATCTTGTCTATGGGGGCTTAGTGGGCAAAGGTGGAGGGTGGACCAGAGTGCTGAAGTTGGGCAGCACTTGGTCCGATGGCTGCAGTTATGGGCTTTGTTATGTTCGAGAGAGGGAAATGGGGGTTAATGGGGACTGATTTGGGATTTATTTCTTGGAACGTCGGTGGCCTGAACACGCCGATAAAGTGTACTAAAGTACTCCAGTCGCTGCAAAAAGCAGGGGCCCAGGTGGCATTTTTACAGGAAACACATTTAAGTGCTCGAGAGCATGCCAAGCTTAAAAAGATGTGGGTTGGGCGGGTATGTGCAGTGGAAGCGGCGGAGGGACGGAGAAAGGGGGTTGCACTCCTATTTCATAAGTGCCTCACTGTGGAGTTCATAAGTGAGGATCCTGATCCACTGGGGCATTATCTCTGGATGCATGTGAAGATTAATGGTGAAGAAATGGTCTTAGGTAATATATATGCTCCCAATGTGTATTCCCATGGGTTCTTTGAGGCTCTGGTCCGGAAGCTGGGCGGTCTACCTAATGTGCCAGTAATTTTAGCGGGGGATTTTAATTGCCCACATGACCCAGCCCTGGATAAGTCCTCCCCGGTGCAGGGAGCCGGCGGGTGGGCATCGAAAGGAGTGAGCTACCTATGTCAGGTGGGTGGTCTTCTAGATATTTGGTGGATTTTACACGGGGGAGAGCGGGACTATACACATCTGTCACGAGCGCACCAGACGTGGTCTAGAATAGATTATATTTTAATGCGACAGGCGGATATTGGGAGAGTCCGGAGGGCGGATATCCGTTCAATCGTGGTGTCAGATCATGCGATGGTGACTATGGCTTGAGCAGGGCGTCGTAGTTTGGGGGGTAGATGGTCCTTCCCCAGGCACCTCTGGCATAGGAGGGAATTTCAGGACTATATCCGGGCTAAATGGCGAGAATTTTTGGAGGACAATGAGGGAAGTGTCTCTTCCGTGGTCACTTTGTGGGAGGCGGGGAAGGCGGTAGTGCGTGGGCAGGTGATTGCGTATGTGGTCAGAGAACAGAAAAGGGTAAATGAGGATCTGGTGAGGCTCACGCAGGATCTTCAGGTGAAAAAAAAGGCTTCTCTGCGGAAGCCTGGGGGGGAGGCACGACAGGAATATCTCGAGATCTAGAGACAAGTGAATAATCTCCTCCAGGAGAGGGCAACCTTTGATCTACAGTACTATAGGCATCAGTTCTTTCGTTTTGGAAACCGCTCTGGGAGGTTGCTGGCGAGACTCGTACGGGATTGGCAGGATAATCACTTGGTGGTGCAGATCCGAGATGAGAAGGGAGTACAGAGAACGGAGCCCGCGGAGATAGCGGAGGTGTTTAAATGCTTTTATAGTCGGCTGTATACCCCGGAAGGTGAGGATATGGAGCAAGAGCAGGCCTTTTGGGAGGATGTGAAGCTGAATCAAGTGACTCCGCAGGAGAGGGAGATGTTGAATCAGCCGATATCCGGTGCGGAGATACAGAAGGTCATAAGAGCGGGGAAATTGCATAAGATTCCGGGCCCAGATGGTTACGGTGTGGAGTTTTATAAAATACTAGAGTGGCAGGTAGTGCCTACTTTGGCAGCGGTATATGCGGAAGTTCTTGAGATGGGAAAGTTCCCAAGAGACATGCGGACGGCCTCCATTTCACTGATACATAAGGCAGGGAAGGATCTGGAAGATCCAGCATCTTATAGGCCTATCTCGCTCATCAATTTTGATATGAAAATTCTTGCGTCGGTGCTAGCTATGCGGGCCCAGGAGATATTGTCTTGTATTATTGGACAGTACCAGGCGAGATTAGTACGGGGGAGGGTGGCAGCTCGGAATATTGTTCAAGTGTTGTTGAGAATGGATAGATGTCTCCAGCAGAATTGCCCCTTGCTATTGGCCAGCCTGGATGCGGAAAAGGCCTTCGGTCGGATCTCCTGGGATTATATGTTTGAGGCTTTGCATCGGTTTGGATTCGTGGGACAGTTTGTGGGGTGGGTGCATGCCTTGTATGCCGAGCCGAGGGCATTTATCATGGTGGGGGGAGTGCGATCGGAGCCGTTTGTCTTGCGAAGAGGGACTCGCCAGGGGTGCCCTCTGTCGCCACTTCTCTTTATCTTGCATTTAGAGCCCCTTTTGGTTAAGTTGATGCAACAGAAAGAAGTAACAGGTGTTGACTGGGAGGCTGGCAAATTTAAACTTAGCGCTTTTGCAGACGATATGCTGCTTTGCTTGACAAACCCGCAGGTGTCCCTAGCGCGGGCACTGCAGGTGATTGAGTGCTTTGGCACCTTCTCAGGATTGAAAATTAATAAGGCTAAATCTCTAGGGCTCGAGGTGGGTGGGGGCTGTCGGGGAGTGTGGAGAGGTGTTTTTCCACTAGTGTGGGCGGAAGGGCAGATACGCTACCTAGGTATTCAGATCCCCGACTGGCTAGGCCAGTTATATCAGGTGAATGTTCAGTTGTTAATGGAGGGGACAGCCCGTCGGCTGTGGAAATGGAAGGAGCTACCGTTGTCGCTGAGTGGCAGGATAGCATTATTTAATATGGTGGAGTTCCCCCTCTGGGCGTATGTCCTGCGTCATCTCCCTGTGTGGCTGTTGCGCTGAGATCTTGAGCAGCTGGGAAGTCATTTGTTGCGGTTCTTGTGGCGGGACCAGCGGGCACGAATTGCGTTAGGTACGTTGCTGCAAACTAGGGAGAATGGAGGAGCTGGATTGCTGTCGCTTCGGTGGTACAATCTAGTGTGTTGGATGCGGATTCTTCGAGATTTCTTGGAGGACACATCAGAGGTAGTCCCTTTGGGTATTATTGATGAGGTGGTAGCTCCGCGGCATAGAATGGTGATGGTACATGTGGAAAGGAGGCAACTTCCTGAGGCTTGCAAACAGTCGGTTTTTTGGAGTGCTCTGCGCGTGGCTTGGGGGGCGCTTTGCCGCCATCGGGGAGGGCACGGCAGGGTGACCGATTGTATTCCACTGGGAGGAAATCCGGCATTTCTACCAGGCTGGTGGGCTGCCGTGACAACAGCATGGGTGGCCAAAGGTGTGCGATTTGTAGGGCATCTTCGTATGGAAGGTGGGGCAGAGGTGGACTCGTTCGCCTTCTTGCGGGGGAGATATCATTTGGGGCCACAAGATTTTTACTTTTATTTGCAGGCCCGGCACTATATTGCCGCATTGCGGACGGAGTTTGCGGTAGTACTGGCGAGGGGAGGGATGTTGGAGTTGTTTAGTGCCTTGGAGGGGAAGATCACAATCGGGGCTCTAGATAGGGCTCTATACCCTGAGGGGAATAGCACGTGCTTGGTAGGATTAGAGGAGAAGTGGCGGAAAGATGGAGTTCTGCAGGCCACCGTGGGGCAGCTCAGGGGGGCGTTTGTGGGAATTAAAGCTATTTCAGAAACAGTTCAGCTGCAGGAAATTCAGTATAAGTTTCTATGGAGAGCATATGTCCATAATGTTTGGGCGGCGAAGGTGGGCTTGCTGGCGACTGATATGTGTAGCCTTTGCAAGGTAGAGAGGGGGGGTTTCGCCCACCGATTCTGGTTCTGTATCCGCTTTCAGAGGTTCTGGTTGGCGGTGGGTCGGTTGCTGGGGAGATGGCTGCAGACCAGGGTGGAGATGACCCCCGAATGGTGCCTTTTTGGATCTTATGAAGGAGTGCAACCCCTTTGGGAGAGTGGGCGCAAGCTCTGTGCAAAAGGATTTGTTATTGTGAAACTGTGCATACTGTGGAGTTGGCTGAAAGATACTGTGCCTGCAGTGGGGGAGTGGGAGCGGGCTATGAGAGACTTGATGGAGATGGAGCAGCGTACTGCCCGGCTGTTAGCAAGAGGGGCGTGGGAGCGGTTCATCACTGTGTGGGGGCCCCTGAGAGATGTAGCCCCCTAGGATGGGGGAGAAAGAAGGGTGAGAGTAACGATCGAATTGGTATAGACTGGGGGAGGGAAGGAGGGGGGTTGTAGATGGGGGGGGGAAGGAGGGAGGTGGGCAGTGGGTGGGGGGGGGATGGGGGGTTCAATGGTAGGCTGTGTGGAGATACTAAGTGGTGTATGCCTTTACGTATATTGTGGATAAGAGTGGGGAGGGAATTAGAGGGAAGGTATTGCATTGTTTTGTTCTGTTTTGGATTGCTGTTGTGATCTTGTTGTATGTTTGTTTATGATTTTCATAATAATAATAAAAATGATTTACCTAAATATCATTTCAGTCATGGGTAACTTCCCTACATTTTCTTCGGTAAAAACCGAAGCAAAGAATTCATTCAGTCTTTCTGCTATAGCCTTGTCCTCTTTTAATGCCCCTTTTACCACTCTATCATCTAATGGTTCAACTGACTCTCTCACAGGTTTTTTGCTAAAGACGTGGAAGCTGTAAAACTAGAGGGCATAACATGAAGCTTCAAGGGGGTAAACTGAAAGGCAATGTCAGGAAATACTTTTTCACTGAAAGGGTGGTGGGTGCTTGGAATGCCCTCACATTGGAAGTGGTGGGGGCAAATACAGTGACAGGATTCAAATGGCATGGGATAGACACAGTGGATCCCTTTATAGCAACAGGATAAAATCAAAACAAACGTAACTATCTCTTATATCTTAGTAAATAGGGGAGACCTACACGGAGCGGTGGGCACACCCCTAAAAAAAGACATGGGGAGGGATGACCAGCATGGAGCAGCAGGTGCACCTATTCTTGCCGCCTTACTGAGCAGACTAGAGGAACCATACTGGTCTTTATCTGCCGTCTTATACTATGTTATTATAAATTTACTTGAAAACGTTTTTTTACTGGTTTTTGCTTCCACAGCAAGCTTTTTTTTCAAATTCTCTCTTTGCATGCCTTATCGATACCTTGCATCTAACTTGCCAGTGCTTATGTTGTTTCCCATAGTCTTCATTTGGCTCCTTGTTCCATTTCCTGAAAGATGCTTTTTTGGCTACAACAGCCTCTCTGATCTCACCTTTAAATCATGCTGGCAGTTTTTTGGACTTCCACTTTTCTTAAAGCATAGAATACAGCTGTTCTGAACTTCCAAGATAGTATTTTTAAACAACATCCATGCTTGTTGTAAATCTTTAACCTTTGAAGCTGCTCCTTTTAGTTTTTTCTTAACTATATACCTCATTTTATCATAGTCTCCCTTTTAAAAGTTAAAAGGTAGTACTGTGGATTTTCTTTCTGTCCTTCCTCCCTTTATTAAATCAAGCAAGATCATGCTATTATCACTATTGCTAAGTGGTCCAGGGTTTGGTCAAGGGAGACGGGGGACTTATTCCACCTTGGAGGTGGAAAAAGTCCTCCTGAATGGAACCAAACAACGCTGCCAGTCCCGGTAAGGAGGGTGAAGGGTTTAGGGGGTACCCCACAGCCTGACTTGGCCATGGGAGGCCAGATCGGGGATCAGGCTGCGGGGAAAGAAGATAAATTGCTGCAGATGGGGATCACGGTTCATTCAGGAGCCTGGCTGACTTAGCCGGGTATGTGGGCTGGACATGTGGCCGATTGGAATCGGGGCCCAGCCTGCATGTCAGGACTGTAACCCAATTCTGATCCCATGGGCACGTCTAGCCTCCATTTGATCTGAACTGGGTCTACCTCTATACATCCTGATTCTGATCAGCCGTACAGGGGGGAGATGGCCAGTACGGAATTAGCCTCTTTATCTCCCTAGCATGTCCTGCTGTGACACTGACTCAGTCGATACTGGGGTAATTGAAATAACCCATTATTATTACTGCGTTGTAACGTTTGTTAGCCTCCCTGATTTCTTTGATCATTTCATCCATACACTCCACTGCCATTCCCTTCCCCTTTTTACACAGAATTTCAATCCATAGAGATTTTACAGTGTATTTTGTTTCCTGCAAAACGTTAATCCTATGTGGCTCAATGCCCTCTCTGACATAGAGTGAAACCCAACTACCAATTTGATCTACTCTATCTTTGCGATAAAGTTTGTACCCAGGTTTCAGTGTCCCACTGGTTGTCCTCCTTCGACCAGGTCTCTGAGATACCAATCATCTCTAGCCTCTCATTTAGTGCTGTATATTCTAACTCTCCCCTCTTATTTTTTAGACTTCTAGCATTTGCATACAAGCATTTTGGAGGTTGTATTTTAATCATATTAATCTGGCTATTGGTAGGCAGGGGTAATTTGGAATCTTTAAGCTCAGTCTGCTCTGTACTTAAGGGTATTTGTGATACTTTTCTGCTTGGCCTTCCAGTCTTCTGCACCCTTGTTTGCATTCAAGTAAAGTAGCTAATGACCTCATTTGACTATCCACAGCTTATTATGTGATTTTAATAGGCACCGTGCTATTATCTTCACAGCTTTTTGTATGCAGGTAATGTTTGCATCAGTTCCCTTTCTGCATATTGGTGCAACAATAACGCATGAAGGATATGTACAAATGGCATGATAATTATGTGCAAATAGTGTGCTAATGTTTCAGCATCAGACCCTTCGGAGGATGACAAAAATTGGGGGATTAAAGGGGGTATCCCCTTAATCCCTTCTGTAAAAGATGACAAAAAGGAACACTTTTTAAATTCATATTTGTGCCAGGGAGCAGGTGTAAATTTGGACATAGATGATTTTGAACTTACCAGTGTATATTGTCACGCCCTCACCACCCGCCTCTAGCCTAGAGGGGCGTGGTATCGGAGGAACTTCTCTCGATTGGCTTGGGCAAACTAACTTTCCCCAGGTGTATCTTGGGATATGTAGTTTGCCTTCAAAAATGGCTTCAAGAAGAAGTTGTAGTCATGGTCCGGAGGTAAGGCAAAGTGACAGAATTGTATTTCTTATGCAAAAGTTCAAGTACCCTGTACACAGGATTCCTTCTTATGCAGGATTATTGGTAATACAGCACTAGAACAGCATAACTGCTTCACCAGCTTCAAACACACACAGCTGCTTCAAATGTTTCTCAGCCCTGAAAACAGCACTTCTTTAGCAAGGGTAAAAATGCCTGTTTTTAGCCTTGCCTTGTAAAACAATTAATGGCAACAAAAACTTAGTCCCACTGGAACAAAAGCTTCTTCTTAATTCCCTTCCCGGATTAAGTTTAAACCAAAATATGGGAGACACGGGCAGCAAAATATTCCCCAAGCTTTTTTAGCTTCCCTGCAAGTTTTCCTGGCTGCCTCACAAACCCTTCTCTGGGACTTGTTATTTCCAGCTTTAGGAGACCTTCTCAGAAAGTGCTAGCCCTCAGCATAACGGTTCAAAGCACTTGGCTTGGCATAAAGTACAGTCCATAGGAATATCCATAGCCCTCAAGTCATCCTCAGCAGTATCAACTTGCATATCTTCAATTGTTGGAGCAGTGCCCCGTTCTGAGTTCTCAAAGCAGTGCTCAGTAAACAGCTCCCCCTTGGGTCCTAGAGTCACTCCTGTTCCAAGCTCTACCTGAGACAGCCAGTCAGTACCTTCAGCCTTCGGCCCGTCTCCTCGGCTGTGTTCCCTGTGGTTCAGCTCCTCCCAGGGCTCTCCTCTATGGCTCCGCTGTGTCTCCAGCTTCTCTTGACTCTCCTGAGCCTCTTGTGGTCTCTTCTCTGGCCTCCCCTCTCTTTGCCTTAGCAGGGGTTTATATTTCCACCTCCAGGGTTCCAGCCCCTCCTCCTCCCTTCCGGCCCTTCCCAGGTGATAATAATCTCTTCTCATGCCTGCAGGGACCTCATAGGAGTCTGAGTGTGGCACCCTGGGCTTTCTCTCTCTCTTCTTTCCCTCCCTTCACGGGGCCTGAGATCCAGGCCAGGCAGGGATTTCGTGGGTATCGGTGTACGCAGGATTCAGGTTACCCTTGAAATACACAACTGGGCTCTCCCCTAAGTCCAATTCCATGTCCTTTTCTATTCTCATGGGTTCAAGATGGGCGTCTCTGTCACAATATCCTATATAAGATGGGGGATACACATGTAGATTTTTGCCCCACACAGGTCATACCCTCAGCACACTCCCATCTAATTTGGATGCGGTACAGTCATCCTCATGTAAATTTCTTCCTAAAATGGCCATTTGCATGTGGCTACGATTTACATGTGTATATGGCTGATAATACATGTTTTAAATCATGTTTAAATTTCATTTTCCACATGGATGTACCAGCACATGCATTTGCGAGCTGCATCCATGTGCATATAGCTATTTCAGAAGGGCTTAATTTTGCTCATGTCTGCCCTGATCACACCTCTTCTAAAACTGACATAGACTTTCAGACACGTTAGCTTCGGTGTTGCCACAGCCACATAAACAGCTTTTCCACAATATGGTTCATATGTATAAGTTCTGATATTTGCACCTTCTAGTTTACACAGAAGAACTGACATGTACAATATGAGGCCTATTTCCTACTGGATGTCCAGCCCCTGTACAGCCCCTCAGAATCTGGATGTAGAGCTGTAGACCCAATTCTGATCCCATGTCTAGCCCACATCCAACAGATCCCCAGCTAATTCAGCTTGGCTCTGTAATGGAGCCGCAGTGCCATGGTGTCTCATTGCCATGGCACCACCGAGAAAGTCCTTTCCCCGCAGCCAGACCTACAATCCAGCCTCCCATGGCCAGGATACAGCTGCGGGGAACTTCCTGCATGCTCCCCTGCTTTGTCCCCACTGGCCTCCTCTGCTACTCTGCATCTAGTGGGACTTATTCCACCTCTAAGGTGGAATAATTCCCCCATCTAACCGTCTTACCCCAGATGTATAGGGCCGACCTCAGAATTGGCCCTGTATGTCCAGGGTGACAGCCTGCCCATGCACCACCCTCGCTCTGCCTTCCGCCTGCCTCCTCCTGCCCCCATCTAAGGCTTCCTGTACAACTCCCTGGTTTGTACAGGGAGCCTTGCATGGAGACGGCAAGGGGGACGACTAGTCCAGGCAGGGCGTACATTTCCACAATTCATGGGTCGAAATGACCCCCTATATATATATGGAGAGAAAGAGAGAGAGAGAGAGAGAGCAGGGCATCCACATATATTAGTATATTCAGT
The DNA here is from genome assembly GCA_033557465.1 of Ichthyophis bannanicus. Lineage (NCBI taxonomy): Eukaryota > Metazoa > Chordata > Amphibia > Gymnophiona > Ichthyophiidae > Ichthyophis > Ichthyophis bannanicus. Next base: position 238,180,210 of record CM066034.1, read on the forward strand.
GGCACATTCAAAATATACAGTGCCCCTGAATATACAAATTATTTGGAACATCTAGATTAGACTTTTCAAATTATTCCCTCCACATCCTGCTAAGAGTAGGCTCTATGTGTACATTTGTATTCCCTCCACCTCACTCTCACACATCTCTTTTTAATGCAGGTAGAAATACGTGTGTAGTACAATACATAGATACTTCTTACCTGCTATGTTAGGTAAATTTTCACCTTGACAAACCTAGCTAGCTAACTGCTTAGTTAACCATCTAACTGCAAGTGAAATCTGTCCCATTAAGGTTATCTTTTTTATTAATTACTTAAATTAGGAGAAATGGAAAAGACAATGAATCTTAACTGCTATGAACCAATACCAAAAATGTAGTGAATAATGTGCAGATGCTTGTGAGAATAAAAATTCTGGATACGGTGGCAAAGGACGTTTGCTTTCTCTAAGGGCACCATGTAAGCAAAGGACTCCAGAGATTTTTCAATTAGCTTTTGTTGCAGAGATATCTCCAAAGGACTATAAAGATAATGCATTCCAAATGGCAGGTATTGCCTTTGCATTGCTCTGTACTGCTATGATAAGGGTATTGATGTATGCACAAACAGTGAAATTTCAGAGGTCAGTGAAAGACTTATTGGAAATGGTGAGGAGAATCTAGCAAGGCTCTTCGGTACCTCTTGCAGTTAGAAAATGGCTCCATTATGAATATTTAAGCAATTTTCATCAGATGCTTGCAGAGGTTAAATAAATTGGAAGGTACATTAATTTCAAAAGAATGATGAGCTAAGGCTTAAGAATTCTTATCAAAAAACATATGTGTATTTTAAGCCCTTAATCACACCTTAGTTGTCTTATATGAGAAATTATCCATAATTTAACAACCATTTTTATTCTGTTATATTTAAACTTATATTATTAATTCTTCAATAATTTTCACATTTTCAGCCAAGGAACTGTAAGCATATTTTTTAGGTACAGCTGAAAAATGGTAAAAGCGAGGAAGTTGAGCTAAAAGCAGTTATCTTTGTTCTTGGTGAGGATGGGGGGAAGTTACAAAGGTGAGGTAAAACATTACATTTTAGTACAGCTTAGTTTACACAGGAGTCACTAACCTGCAGTAACTCAGGACCCAGGTCAGGGGAGTAACCAAAAACACAATGTTTAGGGGGGCAAGGGGGGGGGGGCAGCATTTACTTGGAGGTAATAGATCTCCCCTCCATAGCACTCACCCTTTCCATGACATGGCCTTTCAGCCCTAATTTGCAGCCGCGATGAGCATGCTACAACGGGGCATGTGCGCCACAGCAGCAAATCAAGGAAAGATGCTGGAGGAGCCTGATGTGAAAACGGAGGGGCCTGGGCCCTGCATACCCACCCATGGCTACACCCCATCCGCAGGTTAGCAACTCCTGCAGTAAATATATAACTCAGTTTGTAATCAGTCTCACAAACTGTGTTTTTCTGCTCCCCTTGAGCACAGGGTTGTTAATGTGCAGCCAATGTTTCTGGGGAGTTTTTCTTAAAGGGCTGGAACATTAAAAAAGAAGCATGACCCAGAGGTCCCCCTCCTCGTCCCCTCTTCGCAGTAAATACACTCCCCCAACCAAAGATACCCCATCTCCCCACGTAGAGCCCCCCAGAAGACATATTCCAAGCCCTCCTGAAGGGTATCCACCCCCAGACCCTCAGTCATGATGCCCCTCTCCCCCCTCTTCATAGGCAGCTCTGGGCCTACCTGAAATCATTCCCTGGTGGTCGAGGATATCAAGGCAGGAGCTATTCCCAGGCTCTTCTGGTTCAAAATGGTGCTCATGACCCCTAGTGGTGGTCTTGTGGTACTACTACTAGAGAGTCAAGCTGCCATGTAAGTACTACCATTAGGGATTGCAGGCACTCTTTAAAACTAAGCACTGCCTGGATACCCTTTACTGCCAGGAAAAAGTTTAAATAGGCTCAGGTGGCAAAAAGAGTATTGAGTTGGATTGGAATGTGTCTTTGAGGTGGTGAGGAATATTTTTAGGGGTAGAATCTTCACTGAAGAGATAGGGAGGGAGGGAGGGGGCCCCCAGATCATTTTTCTTTTATAATGCCTCTCCCCCCCCCCCCCCCTTTAAGATAGCACTCAGGAGCATCAGGCTACGTGCTAGTGACCCCATGCTCCTGGGTGAAAAAATAATGCCAGTTTTGAGATGTTTTTATTTATCCCAGAATAACACAGCTTGTGAAGTTGTGAAGTTCAATGCAAGTTGTGTTATTCAATTTCCATAATAACAAGATGATTTGCATACTTTGTAGATCATAATTAGGGAATTCACATCATGGTAAACTAATGTGCGTTATGGTAAAACAATGCACAATTTTGTCATGTTAATGTGTGTTAGCATGTTAATGTGTGTGTGGTAGGCTGTGTGCTTGTTTCTCCCATGTCTCCTACCCCATTGCTTGCGCACTATAACCTCAGCTATTGATAGCACTGTGAAGCAGCAGAAAGCGACTAAAGTGTTGGCTATGTGGCAATATTACCCTATATACCCCAAGATGATGCTGTTACACAAGTATAATATGTGATTTAATTCCACCCTTTCTAATTTGCAGGAGAGAATAATCAAAGGGGGGAATGTGGTAGGCTATGGCCTATATAATAGCCTGTACATGTATGAGCCTGCAAGCTAGGCCGGAGTCCCCACCCCCACTGCTAGAAATTGTAGTGCTGAGAAAGACCAAAGTCAGTGAAGGCTGAGAATCTGCCTTAAACTGCTCTAAACTGCTTTTGATGTTGTTGTTGTTAAGTGCCGTCGAGTCGGAGTCGACTCATGGCGACCCTCTGGATAGCTATCCTAAATTGTGTTCGGACTTCAGTCAGGCGGCTCATTGTTGACAGACTGGTACCTGTAGCTGCTGTTATTGTATCGATCCATCTCATTGCTGGCCTTCCTCTTTTGCGTTGACCTTCTATCTTGCCAAGCATAATGTCTTTCTCTAATGATCTCTCTTTTCGCATGATGTGTCCAAAGTATGAAAGTCGAAGTCTTGTCATCTGAGCTTCTAAAGAAAGCTTAGGTTTGATCTCCTCTAGTACCGACTGGTTTGTTCTTCGGGCAGTCCATGGTATACACAGTATTCGCCGCCAGCACCATAATTCAAAGGCATCAATTTTCTTCCTATATGTCTTTTTCACTGTCAAGCTTTCACATCCATATGATGTTATTGAAAATACCATGGCCTGAACAAGTCGAATCTTTGTATGGAGAGAGACATCTCTGCACTTGAGAATCTTATCTAGGTCTTTCATAGCCATTCTGCCAAGAGCAATGCGTCATCTGATTTCTTGACTGCTTGTTGCTTCTTTATTGATAGTTGATCCAAGTAGGTTAAAGTTGTTCACAATTTCAATTTCTTCTCCTTCAATGATGAACCTGTTGATTATGCCAGTTGTCATGATTTTTGTCTTCTTTTCATTAAGGTGCAGGCCCATTTTGAGACTATGTTCTTTGATTTTGAGAAGCAAATGTTTCAGATCATCTTCACTTTCAGCCAGTAATGTGGTATCATCAGCATAGCGAAGCTTGTTGATGGGTCTTCCACCAATCTTCACAACTCTGTTGTCTTCATACAATCCTGCTTCTCTGATGATTTGTTCTGCATATAAATTAAACAGGTAGGGGGAAAGTATGCAGCCTTGTCTTACACCTTTGCTTATTTTAAACCATTCTGTTTCTCCTTGTTCCGTTCGAACTGTTGCTTCTTGATCAATGTACAGATTGCGCAAGAGAACGATCAGGTGTTCTGGTATACCCCTGCTTCTTAATGTGGCCCAGAGTTTCTCATGGTTTACACAGTCAAAAGCCTTGCTATAGTCGATAAAGCACAAATAGATATCCTTTTGGTATTCTTTAGTCTTTTCAAGGATCCATCTCACATCTGCAATGATGTCTCTCGTTCCTCACCCTTTCCTGAACCCTGCTTGCACTTCAGGTAGTTCCTGTTCCAGGTATGGTTGTAGTCTCTTTTGAATAATCTTCAGTAGAATCTTGCTGGCATGTGGGATCAGAGTGATTGTGCGATAATTTCCACAGTCAGTTGAATCACCTTTCTTTAGTATTGGTATAAACACAGATCTTTTCCAGTCAGTTGGCCATGATGTTGTCTTCCATATTTCTTGGCAGAGCATTGTGAGTACGGTAACAGCTGCATCAAATTGCTGCCATACTTCTATGGGAATGCTATCAATGCCTGGTGCTTTGTTCTTTGATAAGGTTTTCAATGCTGCTTCAACTTCTTCTTTCATCACCAATGGTTCCCGATCATAAGGTACAGGTTGAAACGGCTGTTGGTCCACTTGATCTTTATCATATAAAAACTCTGTATATTCCTTCCACCTTTTCTTGATCTTCTCAGCATCATTCAACATAGAACCTTGACCATCTTGTAACATTCCAATTCGAGGCTGGAACTTTTTCTTTAACTCTCGTAGCTTTAGGAAAGGCGATCTTGTTCTTCCTCTAATAGTTTCTGCTTCTATTTCCTTGCAAGTGTCATTGTAGTACTTTTCCTTGTCCTGTCTTGCTGCACGTTGGAAATCTGTGTTAAGTTCTGCGACTTTCTTTCTCCTCTGGCTTTAGCTTCTCTGTGTTTCTGGGCAATTTTCAGAGTTTCTTCCGTCATCCATTTTGGCCCTTTTTGCTTTTTCACCTTTTGTAGAGACTTCTCGCTTTCTTCCAACACAACCTTCTTGATGTCATTCCATAACTCTTCCGGAGCTCTGTCATTTGTATCTAAAGCAGCAAATTGATTTTGCAGGCAGTCTTTAAATTCCAGTGGTATATTTTCAAGGTCATATTTTGCTGCATTCATGAGTGGTTTGCTCTTTTTCAACTTTAGCTTGAGTTTGCATACTATTAGTTGATGATCTGTACCACAGTCAGCTCCAGGTTTTGTCTTTGTTGATGTTACAGAGCTTTTCCATCGTTGACTTCCACAGATGTAGTCAATTTGATTTTTATACAATCCATTGGGTGAAGTCCATGTGTACAGTCGCCGCTTGTGTTGCTGGAAGAAGATGTTTGAGATGAATAGATCATTGGTCTTGCAAAATTCTATCAGTCTTTCTCCAGCTTCATTTCTGTTGCCAAGTCCATATTTTCCAACTACTTTGCCTTCTTCTTTGTTGCCAACTTTTGCATTCCAGTCACCCATGACTATCAGGATATCCTGTTTGCATGTTCTGTCAATTTCAGGTTGTACTTGTTCATAGAACTCTTCAATTTCATTCTCTTCTGCAGCTGTTGTTGGGGCATATACTTGAATTATAGTTGTGTTGATAGGCAATCCTCGTAGACGAATAGAGATTAAGCGTTCGCTGACTGCATTGTATTTCATTACAGTTCTTGCATGTTTCTTCTTTATTATAAATGCAACACCATTTCTTCTTTGTCTTTCATTTTCAGTATAGTAGACCATGTGATCATCTGATGCAAAGTGCCCCATGCCAGTCCATTTCAGTTCGCTAACACCCAACAGATCAAGTTGTACACGTTCCATTTCATTCTTGACCACCTCCAACTTTCCTTGGTTCATGCTTCGTACATTCCATGTTCCAATGTGTAAGACATCTTTACAGCTTCTGACTCTCATTTCATGCGCAGCTACATCAGCAGTCAGACTTCCCGAGGGCTTTGATCCAACCACATCATAAATGCTGGCTTTACTCTGAAAAGTCTTCAGCTCCTCCCCAGTAGCTAGTTGAGTGCCTTCTGACCTGGGGTCTCATCTTCCAGCACCATAGCACAATTTGTTTTGTTGTAACTATCCATTGGGTTTTCATGGCAAGATACAGAAGTTTAAGTTTGGTGTTGTTGCCATTGTCACAAAAATGTGATCCTCCGCCGTCAACACTGTCCCATTCTGCTGCTGCCCAGATGGGTGGTTTGTCTTGGTCTGGCACCTCAGCTGAGACCTGTCCATCTTGGGAGACCCTGCCAGTAGTTAAACTACCGATAGTTTAGCTCTCAGCATCACTGATGCACGCAAGCCCTCACAGCACGACAAGCTGATAAGTTTGTATTAATCCTTTATTTCCATGCTTTTATGCTGATGCAGTGACCTTGTAGCAGGAATGTATTATGTCTAGAAACTGAACCTGTGTTAGCATAGCCTGAGAAGGGGGAACAGGGCCCAGTGAGGGGGTCCCCGATTGAATAGGTGCAGGGGGCGTTGGGACCAATAGAAAGTCTGCCTGTATCAAACTGTGAAGCTTGTATTTAAGGAAGTTGTTCCTGTTCGCCATTGCTCAGTCCTTTGATGCTTGGGCCTTGTGCACAATAAATTGGTTTGGATCCTTGAACTGACTCCGGGTATTATTTATTGCATGCTATCAGTGCTGCCACAGGTGTATACCATGGACTGCCCGAAGAAGAAAACCAGTCGGTACTAGAGGAGATCAAACCTAAGCTTTCTTTAGAAGCTCAGATGACAAGACTTCGACTTTCATACTTTGGACACATCATGCGAAGAGAGAGATCATTAGAGAAAGACATTATGCTTGGCAAGATAGAAGGTCAACGCAAAAGAGGAAGGCCAGCAATGAGATGGATCGATAAAATAACAGCAGCTACGGGTACCAGTCTGTCAACAATGATCCGCCTGACTCAAGACCGAACACAATTTAGGATAGCTATCCAGAGGGTCGCCATGAGTCGACTCCGACTCGACGGCACTTAACAACAACAACAATTTGTGTTAAGGTGAAAAAAACATGCATTATTCCCTTAACACATGTTCAGAACTACCCTCTTTATTTATTTTAAAGCTTTTCTATACCACGCTCTTTAATATCAGTGCGGTTCACAGTTAACAATTCTTGTACAGGGCAGGGGAGATCTGCCTTGTGCTTACATTGAACAGGAACGGTAACTTGGAGTTGTAACTGGGGCAACTATATACATGTTAGACCATTATAAGTTTTAACTGGGTGACTATTTACATGTTAGACCATTGCGCCACACTGTATAACTGCATGGTTAGGTCTGGATCTTATCGGTTATTTACAGTACAAGTCTTAGTATATATACATTTACATATGTCATTGTTACAGTTTATGGTCTAGGTACATATTCGAAATAAGTTAGTATCACAGATTTGTTCTATATACATTTGATTGACATCGTTGACCTATCTGGTGGTTGGATAGGGGTCTAGAATTGTCCTAGTTTGCATGTGATGTGTGAGGGGGGCTGGTGGTGTGGGTTGGGGTGTGGGAGGTGGGGAGGTACCGTTAGATCGCGAGAAGTGTAGAAGGAATAGGTGATGCTTGAGGGCTTTCCTGAATTGAGTGAGGTCCAGTCTTTAAACTGGAGACCTTTCCTCTTTAGATTGGAAGAAACATCAATCCTCTAACATAATAAGTTGACTTTCTATTGGTGGACAAATTGTAGACAGTTCAGTTTTAATCAGTCAATCAGTTTTGATCAGTTCATAAATCCCAATGATTCCTCTGATGAAATTGACTGCTTTTGAATAATGATTTCCTGTTTGGGTTTCTTTTTAAATTTAACAAAGAACATGCTATCCTAATTTACAATATATAAAAATAGCCCATGTTCCCTGTAAGTATTAGGGGTATGTTTACTAAACCCTCTTAACGTGCGCGCCGCCTTAGTCTGCAGGATGCCATAAAAGGAGTGGGCGGTCTGGTCAAAAATAGCAAAACGGGATTAGTGCACGCTGTGCTGCGCGCTCTTGGGCGCCGCACGCTCTTGTGCGCCGCGCACATTAGTGCACGAGAAACACGTGCGGGAAGCATAAGCAGGCATGCTGATGTGCAAACAGAGGAACAGGGCTGCAGTACAATGGTGAAGACACTGACAAACGGTGCAGGGGTCATGGGTTCAATCCCACACTGTGCCCAATGAATAAGGCTGGCTGAGGCACTACCATTTATGTGTAATATTGCATTATGAGGCTTTTTAATTTTATTTTAATTACTGCTGCTAGCAAACGCACTCTCAAAGCTCTGTAACATAAGGTGCAGCATAAGGCACCCCATAGGGCAAATTTTAAAGTGCACTGTCCGCCACGGCACCCTACAATGTTGCTTAAAGGGTGGCCTATAGGGCGCCATATAGGGTGCCCTATGAGGCACTGCAAGGTCATAGCACTGTTTTTGATGGCAGCACTGTGCATTTAAACGCATGAAAATCTTAAGTAGGTGCGCTGACATGCAAGGAGAAACAGCAATGTAGCACAATGGTTAAGGCACTGACTGATAATACAGGGGTCATGAGTTTGATCCCCAGTGTGCCTAATGCTTAAGACTGGCTGAGGCATCAGCTTTGACTTGTAAGTATTGTTTCCTTTGGCACTTTATTTGTATTTTATTAATTGCTGCCAGCAAACACACCGTGCCGTAACCTAAGGTGCCACATAAGGCACCCTATAAGGCACTCCATAGGGCACATTATAAAGTGCACTGTCCGCCACGGCACCCTATAATGTCCCCTATAGGGCACCCTATAAGTCGCTCCATAGGATACCGTATAGTGCACCTTAAATGGACGGTAACCATAAGGTGCCCTATAGGGCGCCCTCTGAGGCACCTTATGGGTAAAGTACGCTGAGGGTGTTTTTGCTGGCAGCACTAATGTACATTAAAAATAGATAATGCTTTGGACAGCCCTATCAAATAACCCCACTGTGGGTTTCAACCCATGACCTCTGGCTCCACAGGCAGTGAAGTAACCAGTGGGCTACTGCTCTATAGCTGCTAGTAAGCCCCTGGCTGGCTGCAGAAGGACTACATGTCACCACACAAACAGTCTGCTGTGGTCACCAGGATAGGGTTAGCCCACCCGTACCCATGATGCACTGTACATGCAAATCAGCCGTCTACAGATGAACACAAGATGGGTATGCATCCCCACAGCACCTCGGCCTGGTAGGGGGAACTGACCATGTGTGTTACTGGCACAGAGTAGCTACACACCGTCATATTGTGCGGGTACTGTGCTCACCCTGAGGGTGCGGTGGGGCACCCAGCACCAGGTCCACAGCACCTTCCATGGCAGAAATAGGCTATGCTGTAGGTCCCCAGCAGTGTTAGTGTGTGAGATAGGTAGTTCCTGCAGACACACTTTGGATACATCTGTATTTCTCAGTCAGGTTTGACCCTTATGGACCCATGGGCAGATTATGTACCACCACCCAACCCACTCTCTGGGGCTGTTGTTGGGAAACAGGGTCTCCCACCAACAGAGCCACGTTTTACATCCCTGCAATGGCAGCAGTAGAGGGGACCACCAACCGCAGTCCTGCTGGGGAACAAACACCCTACAGGTCAGTCAATGCAGCTCTGTACACATCTATAAAGCAATAGCAGACAGACATTAGGCCCAGAAATACTCAGCTGCACCCCACCACAATCTGATATTCTCCTGCAGCAAGCCTTCAGCCACTGCACGGCGCTCCAGCAAGACACATACTAGCTGCAGGCAGTCTGATAGCTAGTCCATAGGGCATGTTCCTGGAGGAGATGCATGCACCTTGAACTGGGATGTCAGCATACACACCAAACAGATAAGTCAGTGATTGGGCCACAAAAGGGAACCCATAAATATCACATGAAAAAAACACTATATAGCACTATGGGGGAGCCTAGCCATGCCATGGTCACTGCTCAGTCAGGGTGAGAGTGATCTCCCAGCAGAACATGCTGTGGCTACCCTGTCTGTGCAGGTGGTGGCCGGGCACTACAAAATCCCAGCCAGTGCCCTATGCCCTGTGCAGATGCATCCTGGCCAGGACACCCTGTCCGGGCTATACCCATGGTACCTTGCTCCTCATTATGCACATTGGCAGGCCAATACTGGCAACAGTGCTGGCAGTGTGGGCTGTGGAGGGTGTTTGCAGCCAAAACACACTGTATAGACCAGGGGTCTCCAACTCCAGTCCTGGAGGGCCGCAAACCAGTCAGGTTTTCAGGGTATCCCTAATGAATATGCATGAGATATATATGCATTAGAAATAGCCTGCCATACTGACTGGTTTGTGGCCCTCCAGTGCTGGATTTGGGGACCCCTGCCGTACACCTCTGTCATGTATGATTGTGAGTGGGCAAGGTACAGATGTCCTCGACATCAAAAGGGTAGATAGAATGTGTCACATCCCTCCTCATTTCTCACCACCACCAAAAAGTTGTCTAATAGACAATATTTTGGTGGTGTTGAGAAGCGAGGAGGTATGTGACACATTCTATCTACTCTTTTGATGTTGAGGACATCTGTACCTTGCCCACTCACAATCTTAAATGACAGAGGTGTAAGGTGGGGGTCCCCAAATCCAGCACTGGAGGGCCACAAACCAGTCAGTTTGACAGGCTATTTCTAATGCATATATATCTCATACATATTCATTAGGGATACCCTGAAAACCTGACTGGTTTGCGGCCCTCCAGGACTGGAGTTGGAGACCCCTGGTATAGACAGACACACACTCCCACACCTATGTCAGCATTGTGCTACTATAAAGGTGTTTAGCAGCCCTGGCCACCACACCAGTCCTGGGCACAGTGCAGGCATGGATATGGTACGCAATACTGGTGGGGGTCACTCCCCAGGGTGGTAAATACTGTCAGAGACCAGACCTGAAGCACACTCCACAGACATCAGAAAGATTGCTATGATGGAGCTCAATCAGCAAACTGTGCTTAACGTAGGAATTGCTATCTGCCAGTAATCATAGCAACCTTTTAATAGCTGTGTACCGTATTCCCAGGTGTAGGGTGGCATTGCTAAGGTATGCAAGTGCTAGTATTGGGAGATGCACGCAGGGCCCAATGTCCTTCCTCTCCAGGGGGCATTGGCTAATGGAGCCTGTGGGTGTGGGTGTGGGTGTGTCTGCCCCTGTTGGCTGCTGCTTTACGGCAGAGGTTCCCAACTCCAGTCCTGGTGTGTCAAACATTGTTCGGGTTTTCATGCTGTCCCTCATGAATATGCATGAGATACATCTGCATACCATGGGGGTGGTGCGTAGATATGCAGCACAGGCATCTTTATGAGAGGCAGCATGGAACCTGAATGGTGTTTGGCCCTCCAGGACTGCATTTGGGAGACTCTGCTGTAGGTAATGCGCCTGTTTATGGGGTCTGTGCTCTGTAGGGTAAAGAGTAGGTGTTTTGGGCCTGTTTACGTCATCTGCAATAAAGGTTCTATCTGTATTAGCACGTTGTAGTAGTGGGTAAAATATGGGGACTGGGTTGGCAGGCACCATAGCTGGGACTTAAACCTGTGACCTTCTGCCTCCAAACACACTGGTTGTGTGCACTGCACCACCGTGTTGCCACAGAGACAGTGTATTCCCTGGTGATACCATGACTGTTTGTCTGGCAGGGCCTGTCTGTTGCAGTGCATGGCACCCACCTACACAGGGCTAGGCCATGGTCTGCTCTGGGCAGCTGCCACTGCCCCCCTCCACCACCAGTACCCCTCTGCCACCATGCTGACATGCCCTTCTGCTGGTGGTGTGCAGTCTCAAGCCATCCAGTGTGCAGGTAGGCGGCTGCCTATGGTGCGTGTTCAGGGGTAGGGATGCCTGCATAGGCATCCACGCTTCCCCCCAACACCGCCTGCCAATGTTCTGTGCCCTTGGAGGTACCTGCTGGGTACTATCCCCTGTGACACTGTGATAAACACTCTCGTGCCCATGTTGGGTCCTCATCAGTTGCTGTCTGGCTGCTGTTCAGTTTCAGCATTCCTAAGTGCCACCTGGGCATCTGCCGAGTCCGCACTGTGCCCCAGCTGCACCATAGCATGTGCCGCCTGCAGCCCTCTTTATCCCCTTTCCCAGCATCTGTCCAGTTGCCCATTCTGACATTCCCGCCCTGCTGTTGTGGAACATGTGCATGCCATAGGTAACCTGTCCAATGGAGAGGGAAACCCTGATCAGTGCTATTTCACTGTGGGATCATTCACCTTGTATGGGGACGGAGCGTAGACCCTTCCAAAATTCATATTTATTTTTTGGGGCTTTCTTGGGAGTGTTTTTTGATGTTTCCCATTACTATCACTATTACCCAGCTTGATTATGATTTTTTTTTATTTTGTTGGGGTCATTTTCAATGTTTATTTGCACTTTTGTTCCGTGCACATGTATCACACTTATCACTTTTTTGTAGGTTTCCCTGGGTTTGCTGTACATTTCTGACAGAAATGGTTTCTTTTCCCTTTAAATCAGCTCTAACGCGAGGTTTTCACTTGCGTTATTTTTGGCCTTGAATTTCACATCATTAGTGTGCAGGGAGCCTCTCCCCTCCCACTCTCCACCCATTGACCCCTTTTCTCCACCCCTGGGGAGTCTTCCTCCGCCTCCGGGAGCCTTTCCCCACCTTCAGCACTCATTTGCGCCGCTGCGCACGTGAGCGCGCACTATTGCACATTTGTGCCCCGTAAAGCATCATTAGCACGCGCTAAGGTACCTTAGCGCGCGCTAATTGCACAGCGCGCACGTTAAGGTTTAGTAAACATACCCCTTAGTGTATGTGTCTCATATCCCCTCGTGTTAAATGTACACCCCAACCGCTTTTACCTGGTGAAAAGCAGGATATAAATGCAGCTAAATAAATAAATAAAATAAAGCACATCAGGAAAAGAAACTGGGACAATTAAGCCTCATTATGGGGAGCAAATAAATCCAAGAAACAATAAAAGAAAATAGCAGAGTAATCTACTCACATAGCTGTATAAACATTTTAACCCCAATGTAGTATCATATAGCTATGATGCAAATAATCCTCCATTTCCACCAGTAATTAAAGGAGTAGTGGCCTCTTTGTCAATCAGTAGTTTCTCCAAACGAGAAGGATCCAAGCACACATACTTACAGCTCTGTAAAACAATTAAATATGTGGAGCCTGATCCTAGTAGGAGCACATATAGGTCGTCTGGACGGCCATGAGCAGGACATGCCTGTTAGGACCCAATTCTGCACTGTGGGAGTCAGATGTTTCCGCGGGTGCAAGATCGGGCTCTTAGATGGCCTGGCATGCCCCTGCATACAGGTGGGGACATCCACCCTGTCTGCCAGTGTGAACACCGCAGTACCCTCCCTGTCACCCTGCTGCTGACTCCTGGTGACCCAGCAGCCCCTGGGTTTTTGTGGCAAGGTATGACCAGAGGTAGATTGCCATGCCTTTTCTTCCAAGGTAATGGAGGGTAAAGGGACTTGCCCAAGGCCACAAGCAGGGCCAGCCCATCCATTGTGCAAGAATGTTGTTTGCATAAGGCCCCATGCTTCAGGGGCCCTGCGCCAACAATATCCTGCGTTCAGCACCGGCAGGCAGGGCAGCTTTAGAGGAAGCCAGAGTAGATCCCAGCTCACCTCTAACAGCTGCCGAAGTGAAGAGTGTCTTTTTTGTTCACTTCAGCAGCTGTACTGTAGTTTAGGATAATGCCGCGCTGAGTGTCAGGAAACAGGAAGTCCCCTTTGACCTCAGCGTGGCAGCATCGTAAACTACTGCTGAAGTGAAGGGGGAGGGGAAGGGGGGCTTGGACTGGAAATGGGTTGAGTGGGGGGGGGGGCATGGACTGGAAATGGGCTGTGGGGGATAAATCTAGGACTGAAAATTGGCTGAGTGGGGGGGGGGCTTGGACTGGAAATGGGTTGATGGAGGGGCTAGGATAGGACTGGAAATGGGCTGAGTGGGGGGGGGGCTTGGACTGGAAATTGGCTGAGTGTGGGGAGCTAGGACTGGAAAAAGCTGATGGGGAGGGGTCTTGGACTGGAAATGGACTGAGTGGGGGGAGCTAGGACTGGAAATGGGCTGAGTAGAGGGGAGCTAGGACTGGAAATTGGTTGATGGTGGAGTTAGGAAAGGACTTGAAATGGGCTAATGGAGGACTAGGATAGCACTGGAAATGGATGGGGGAGCTAGGACTGGAAATGGGCTCATGGGGGGGGGCTTAGATTGGAAATGGGCTGAGTATGGGGGAGCTAGGACTGGAAATGAGTTGGTGGGGGGCTAGGACTGGAAATGGGCTGATGCGGGGACTGGAGAGGAACAGATGCTGAGTGGGACTGCAAATAGAAGGGAGCAGATGTTGGGGGAGGACTAGAATGGGATGGGGCTGGGAGAGTGAAATGGAGAGGGGAAAAATATTTTGTGTGGGAGGGAATAAAAATCTACGATTGACCAGGTATTGGGAGAGTAAGTGGGGAATGAGGATGGAGGGGTAAAATTTGATGAAAAAGGAAAAAAGAAAGAGATGGAGGAAGAAGCAAAAGGAGAAAGAGCAGTATATTAAAGCAGATGTAGAGTGAGAATGAAAAAAAAAACCTAGAAGAGAGAAGAAAGGACAAATGGACAGCATACAATGGAGAGTTAGCAGAAGACAAGAAGAAACCAGAAGAAAGTGACTGGAGCAATTGCAACAGAAAAATAAAATGCACAAACAACAAAAGGTAGAAAAATGTTTTTTAGTTTGAATTTATTAACTGGAATATGTCAACTCTGGGAAATGTGTGTCTTTAGCATCTGCATTTTGTTTAGTACAAGAGGAAATTAATTTATAGTTTTATTTCCGCAGTGATGTTGTACATTCCATGTTTGGATTTTCAGGTTCCCAGTTTAATTATTGTCTTCCTATTTCTAAATTGTGATCCCTTGTTCTTTGGTGATAGTCTATGTTCCTCAAGTGTAACCGAGCTGAGGTATTCTGTTTATGTAGTTTCTATTTGACATTGCTACTTGTTCTCTTTCCCCAGTAGGAAATGCACTGGTATTCTCTGAGATGTATTGGTTTAATATTTGCAGTGTTGCCTTTTGATAGGTTGGATATGGTGCTTTGTGAGTCCTAGTAGTACGGCGGGTTTGCTATGGGTTCTAAATGGGCACTGTTTGTAGTACTTCCTATTGTGCCTGGCAGTTGGCACTGGAGTATAGTAATTTAGAAATCTGGTAGTCTTTCTTTATCCATACACTCATTAAGAGGCATGTTTACTAAAAGTTAGTGCATGTTAACATTATGCAAATATTTATGCAAATGAGGCCCTGCACCAAGTTTCCACACATGGCCTCGTACCCCCCTTGGGCCGCCCCTGGCCACAGAGAGTACTAATTGGAGTCAAATCCAGATCTCTTGGGCACTGGGCTGTTGCTCTAACAACTAGGCTACTCCTTCCCTCCTAGTACAGGACTAGACATTAACGTATCATGTCTTTCAGACCTTGAGGATTCAAGTGAAATCTTATCAGAAATGTAGTAGCACTTACATATCAAAATATTATCCAAGTTTGATAATAACAACACTTCTTTAAATATTTCTTTAAAAGAATCTGAGGAGATGGCAAATGTATAATAGGAAAATTGAAAGCCCTCAAATTTTTATTTTGGTGCTAGGTTAAACTCCTTAATAGCAGACAAATCTACTGAGTGGAATGAGGCCACCTGAGAGTCCAAACTAGAGACCTTCTTCTCAAGGGTCTCTATATGGACCTTAAAGTCCTTAATCTTTGAAACAATCTCTTGGGAAAATTCACGTGGAGTGTGAATTCATAATATGCATGTGTGGCCTGCGGACACGTCTAAATAAAAAACAGGCCCCGGTTGAACCTAATTCTGCATTTATTTATTTATTTATTTCACACTGCATTGTAGATAGATTATGTATATAGTTAACCCAGTTATCCAAGTTTGTACTCCTGTTCAATGTAAAACCTGACAGTTTGTCGTTATGGTCGTTGTTGTTATGATGTAAACCGCGCTGATTCTAAATAGCGCGGTATATAAGAAACTGTAATAAATAAAATAAATAAATATAAATAAATACAGTTCCCCAAAGGATGCATAAATTTGCTGAGCAACAAATGTATTCCTATTCGTGCCTAAAAATGCACTCGTTCTGCTTCTCCACACTAATGTTCCCCTCTTATTTCTCTCCAGACCCCTCCCTGGGAACTCCGCTCTTCTGTCAGATTGCTTCTATCTGTGCCCTTCTCTTCTACTGCCAAACCCAGATGTTGCTCCTTTCACCTTGCTTCTCCTTATGGCTGAAACAAACAATCTGAATCTGTATGTCAGGCTGCTTCTCTGACTCTTCCCAAATCCAGGTCGAGCGCGCATCTCTTCGTTGTGCTTTTGGATCTGATCTGCCTAAGCTCCACTGTGTATCCTTACCTTTCCCCCTAAATGTATCCTGACCACAACTGCTATGTTTTCTATCTTGACTTGATTCATTGTAAGCTCTGCTGAGCAGGAACCATCTCTTATACGTGTGTCTGTACAGCGCTGCCTACACCTTTGAGTGCTATACAAATGATCAGTAGTAGTAATAGTAATATGGCCTTCTGGCTATGGCATCTGATTCCCACATATCTGGGTATCGGCATTTCTCACAGCAGCTACACCTGTCCCATCATGGCGTATGTCAGTCTGCATATATCCACTATCTGTGGGGCAACCCTGTCTGCCTTCCCGCAGTCTGCTTTGAGGCACTGCTCCTCTGGTCAGGCCTGTGTGGACATGAGAGGGGGGATCCTTGTGCAATCTCACCCAGGTAGCCAGCTTCCAGATATATCACCGATCTCACAGTTTGCATAGATCCTGGACTGAGGAAGGATGTAGTCCTCATGGCACAATCTGGGGGATGTGAGCACAAAATCAGCCATGTCTCCCAGTGCCTGGCACAGTAGATGTATGGCTTCCCTATCACACTGCCAACATTATATGGTCTTATTAGAGTACCCTACGAAATATATTCCAGAAAGAATCTGAATAGGTCCCCTATAATGAAATGTTACATCATATCCCTGTCAATAATAAGGGATCCTCAGCATACGAGCATTCAGCAGGGAAAAGAGCAGTGCTACATGCTCAACAGCAACATTGTTGGTTTCATGGGCATGTAGTAGTGCTGTTTTCACTGCTCAATGCTCTTATTCAGAGAGTCCCTTATTATTGATAGCGATATGTTATGACATTTCATTATAGAGGACTTTCTCTGATTTTGTCTGCCCAATCACACTGGCATCTGGTGATGCTGCAATCATCCATGCAGTCCAGGCTTTCATGTCCCCCCTGAATTGCAGATGAGCACACCAGATCCACCAGTGCACCCCTAAACCACACATACATACTCTCACTTTCAGTCACGAAAACATAATTTTGCCAAAAAGATGCCCTGAACCTATACATAACAGCTATGATTTAACATAATAGCTTGGGGTACCAGGACTGAAAATATGATCTCCATTTCTGACCTACACAGGAATACTTTCCCTACTCACACCCATACTCTCCTTACTGGCCATCAGCAGTCCCATTTTTCAGAACATGGGAATTCCCTAGATGGCTCCTTTAGCACAAACAGCACATTTCAACATTGTGGAATAAGCAGCATGTTCCCCCTGACCTCACAGGACGTACAAGGCAGAGACTGGAATTGGCCCTGTACATCCTGCCGCCTCAACCTGCCCCTGCTCCACCCGGGTCCACCCCCTCCTGCCCCCCACCAGCTCTCCCTGTACTGCTGCTCTAGCCATGCAGGGAGGGCCTTAGGGGGAATAGGGGCAGGACGGCTTGCTGGGCTACACGTCCTGCTGGGACATGCAACCCCGCAAGTCATGACTCTGAATTGGGCCCATTATCTCATAATCAACACATAATGCTTTAAGGACAATGCTATTTTTTAAAATTTGTATGAAATATGTGAGATCACCTTTCAACCATTATATTCTCCCAAGGGACATGAGTAAAAGAATGCAGAGGCAGATACATGCATGTCCTGTCATGAATGTGCATGTTGTAAGAGACTCCTAGCATGAAGGGATTTATTTTCTATTGTTTTCCTGCTCTCTTTACATTCTCAGGAGGATGAATTACTGTATATAATGAATCCAGACTGAAGTTACAAATTCTTTCACATTTTTGCTGTAGAAAATAAATAGTTGATTGCTAGGTGTACTTAAGTGGGATCAGGCGGATGCAATCGGGTAAACTCAAAATCAGGGGAATGATGAAACTATCCTTCCAAAAACGTGTGATTCATTGGGACAGATTTATGTTTCGTTTTATTTTGGGATTTTTTAAGCGTTATAAACAGGATGACAAGATACTAGAGCTCTGCATTTGACATGTACATTCATCTCAACAACATGTAAGGGTGCATTTGTATTCTTGATTTCTTTGATAGCAATGATGTGATATACAGTAAAGTAAAAGATTCACTAAAGGTCACTAACAGTTCTCTTGTAAGATAAACAAATTTAGCTTCTACAAAACTAACATGCTATACACAAAAGCAGTGGTTCTCAACCCAGTCCATGGGGCAAACCTAGTCAGTCAGGATAACCACAATGGCTATGCTTGAGAGAGATTTGCAGTCACTGCCTCTATTGAATGCAAATCTCTCGTATGCTTAGTCATTGTGGTTATCTTGAAAATCTGTCTGGCTAGGCGATTCCCAAGGACTAGGTTGAGAATCCCTGCACTAAATGTATAGGAAAGATAATTTTCAAGCTCCATATGGAGGTGGTAGGTCTGACTTTCAAAGGTGAAAAGCACAACAGGGTACATCACCAGGCCTATCCTTACCCCATCCTTGCTGCCACATGGCAGAAAAGATGTTCAGTAGTTTACCCACAAATTCCGTTCAAAAAATTGCCCCTTAGGGGTATGTTTACTAAACTGCGTTAGTGCAAATCGCGTTAGGAGCCGCGTTAGAGAAAGGAAAGCCAAAAAAGGACATGGGCGGGACATCCTAACCACTAACGCGCGTTCCAAAAACTAACGAGCGTTACAGGGTGCCGTGGCGCGTTACTGCGCGTTAATCGTATGAAGGCGTACAGACACAAAGCACTGAAACAGAGCTGTAGCACAATGGTTAGTGTACTGACCGCTGTTACAGGCAGCATGGATTCAAGTCCCCAATGTGCCTAACGCAGAAGGCTGGCCCAAGCATCACCCTGTACATTACATAGGGAATGAGGAGGCATGTTTTTCTTTATGTTGAGTAGTGGTGCCAGAAACACACCCTCGCAGTGTGCCTAGCCACGTGCGTTGGTAAGTGCATAGCTACGTGCATTGGTGCATGTGTACAATCGTGCGTGGGTACGTGTGTTTTTGCCAGCGTGGGCACCTAATATTACAAACTCTTTAGAGTGTCCTGCACCTATGCATTATGCTAACAGATGTACGTGTGATGGCCTATGGTGTATCTGAGCCTGTGAGCAGGTGCTGGATTTACCCAGGGTTGGATTGTGCCAGTCACACCCATGATGCACTGCACATGCAAATCAGCCGTCCACAGATACACACCATGGGGAATGTACCCCCACAGCACCTCAGCCTGGTAGGGGGGAAGTGATCAGGTGCACCCCCACAGTACCTCGGCCTGGTAGGGGGTACTGACCATGTGTTGTACTGGCACAGAGTAGCTACACACTGTCACATTGTGCGGGTACTGTGCTCACCCTGAGGGTGCAATTAGGCGCCCAGCACTAGGTCCACAGCACCGTCCAAAGCAGTGTTAATGTGTGAGATAGGTAGTTTCTGCAGGAACACCTTGGACATCTCTGTCTGTTTCAGTCAGGTGTAGCCCCCATGCACCACTGCCCCCCTCCCCCAGGGCTGAGGGTGGCAAACAGGGTCTCCTATCAAAAGATCCACAGTCTACCTCCCTGCAAAGGTGGCAGTAGAGGGAAACATCAACCTCAGTCCTGCTGAGGAACAGACACCCCACAGGGCAGTCAATGCAGCTCTGTACACATCCATAACACAATAGCAGACAGACATTAGGCCTGGATATGGTATGCTGCACCCCACCACTATCTGATATTCCCCTGGTGCAAGCCATCAGCCACTGCACCCTGCAAGCCACTCCATCACAACACATACCAGCTGCAAACAGTCTGCTAGTGCCCAGTGGAGATGCCTGCACCCAGAACTAGGATGTCAGCATACACAGCAAGCAGATACATCAGTGACTGGGCCCCAAAAGGAAACCCATATCTATCACATGAGAAAAATACTAGATAGCACTATGAGAGTGCCTAGCCATGCTGTGGTCACTGCACAGTCAGGGTGAGAGTGATCTCTCAGCAGGATATACTGAGGTCACCCTATCTGTGTAGGTGGTGGCCGGGCACTACAATGTGCCTGTCACTACCCTATGCCCTGTGCAGATGCACCCTGGCCAGGCCACCCTGTCCGGCCTATACCCATGGTACCTTGCTCCTCATTATGCACATTGGCAGCCCAATACTGGCAACATTGCTGGCAGTGTGGGCTGTGGAAGGTGTTTGCAGCCAGCCACCACACACTGGATAGACAGACAGCCACCCCCACACCTATGCCATCATTGTGCTACTATAGAGGTGGTCAGCAGCCATACCCACCACACCAGTCCTGGGCATAGTACAGGCATGGATATGGTACACAAGACTGTTGGGGGGTCACTCCCCAGGGTGGTGAACACTGTCAGAGACCAGACCTGCAGCACACACCGCAGACATCAGAATGATTGTTATGGTGGAGCTCAATGAGCAAAATGTGCTTAACGTAGGAATTGATATCTGCCAGTTATCATAGGAAACGTTTGATAGCTGTGTACCATATACCCAGGTGTAGGGTGGCATTGCTAAGGTATGCAACTGCTAGTATTGGGAGATACAGGCAGGGCCCAATGTCTTGCCTCTCCAGGTGGCATTGGCCAATGGGGCCTGTGGGTGTGGGTGTGGCCCTGTTGGCTGCTGCTTTACGGCAGAGTTCCCCAACTCCAGTCCTGGTGTTCCAAACACTGTTCGGGTTTTCATGCTGTCCCTCATAAATATGCATGAGCTACATCTGCATACCATGGGGGTGGTGCATAGCTATGCAGCACAGGCATCTTTATTAGAGGCAGCATGAAACCGGAATGGTGTGGGGCCCTCCAGGACTGCATTTGCGTGACTCTGCTTTAGGTAATGTGCCTGTTTCTGGTGTCTATGTTTGGTGTGGTAAAATATAGGTGTAGTAACCATGCGTATGTTCTCTGCAATAAAGGAGTGTCTTTACTATCACTTTTTAATGGTGGGTAAAACTATGGGGACTGGGTTGGCAGGAGCCCCAGCTGGGATCTGAACCTGTGACCCTCTGGTCTTACAGGCACTAGCTGTGTCTGTTGCACCACACTGTGGCCACAGAGCCAGTGCAGTCCCTGGAGATAGGAAAACTGGCCTGACGAGTCAGAAACCCTGCTCTGCACAATTTTACTGTGGGCTCATTTACCTTGTAAGGAGACAAAAGTGCAAATAAACCTCAAACAGACCTCGAAAAAAGGGGCAAACACCCATAACCGACCTGGGCAACAATGATATCATTGGGCAACAATGAAAAACACTCCCAGGAAAGCTCCAATAAAATGAAATGGTTTTTGAAAGGGTCTACGGAGCGTAGACCCTTCCAAACATCATTTATTTTTTTTGGAGCTTTCCTGGGAGTGTTTTTCATTGTTGCCCATTGCTATCACTGTTGCCCAGCAGGATTATACTTTCTACAATATTTCTTGTGGTCATTTTTAAAGTTTTATGTGAACTTTTGTTCTGTGCACATGCATCACACTGCTCACGTTTTGTAGGTTTCCCCGGTTTTGCTGTACATTGGTGACGGAAATGGTTTCTCTTCCCTGTAATATGCCTTTAACGGCAGGTTTTCATTCGCGTTGGAATTGAGCTCAGAAATTCAGCGCGTTAGTGAGAGGGGAGCCTCTCCCCGCCCACTCTCCGCCCATTGACCCCTTCTCTCCACCCACTCTCCACCTTCTGCGCTGTTTTAACGCGCCGCAGGGCTTTACGATCGTTACGTGCGGTTAACGCACGTAGTATGACGTTAACGGTCGTTGGCGTGTGATTACGCGCGTTATACAGCACTTATGATCGTTAACGTCATACAACGCGCGTTATTCATGTTTACCGCACTTTAGTAAACATACCCCTTAATATGCCTTCAAGGTGCCTACTAAAGTTTTACCCAGTGAATGGTAAAAACCATAGCATCGTTCTGCATGTTAATGAGCATAATCAAATTTCATTTCATTTATTAAAACTTGATATACCGCCCTTAGAGGTGACATCGGAGTGGTTTACAATTAAAATCCAATAAAAACAGAAAAACAGAAAGGAACTCCAATGGTGGGGAGGACAGTAAGATAGACATCAACGAGAGTGTGCATGAATGCACCAGCGGAGGAGGATAGAAACATAGAGAGAAAAGGGTTACGAAGAGTTGCATGAGAGGTCAAAAGTTATGGAAAACAGATGCATCTTGAGCAATAATTTGAATTTTGAGAAGGAGTTTTCCAACCAGAGGAGAGGAGGGAAGTTGTTCCAAAGGAAAGGACCAAGGAAATAAAAGGTGGAATGGCAGGTGGATTCCAGATGTGCCTGAGAGGGAGAAGCAATGAATGTGAACAAATTATCCCCATGTTCACTGAAACTCATTTTAATAAGTGACTACACGTTATAGTTGAAAATGCATCATCTTTCCTGGATCACATATTAAACATTGGATGTTCATTTTAGAAACTCCATTTGTGATATGGACATCTGAAAATGGGCATTCGGATGTGCAAATCATAAAGATGTACCTGGAACCATTTTAGAAAATTGATTATATGGACATCTCCAGGGTGATCATGTCCATGTTGCATGGGGAGGTGCCAGAGGAGTGTCATGGGTGTTCTATAAAAGATACACCTGTGCACCTGATTTCAGAAATGGCCAGCATGTCTCAACCCACCAATGGTAATGTCTATGTCTGTTCCCCCACCAGGGCAGAAATAAGCATCAGAAAAGCTCTTGTTCTACTACCAAAACACCTGGAGGGAGGAGAAAAGGTACTCTGATATCCCAAAATACCTTTCATGACCATAAAGAAAAATGAAGGGACAGAAGGACATTTGTTTTCTGGTTGGCACACTGATGCATGTCTCTGCTTGCAAAATAGCAGGCAGGGGATGTATTTGCAGTATGGGATAGACATCCCCATCCCAAATTATTGTTGCAGGGACATCTATATGGCTGTGACTGATACTGTCCATTTCAGGCATGTACAAGTTTCTAAAATCAAGCTGAAACTTGCATACGATTGGCCTTTTTATATATATATTTGACCTGGACGATCCAGATTGCATCTAGATATCATTTCTAAAATGGTTCTTCACATAATTACATGTACTATAAAAAACACCTCTTAGATGAAGCCAATTTGTGGATACAAAGGGCAGAGTTTTAGTTGCTAAAGCAGGAAATGCTCCACAAAGCAAGACGATGGGGTCAAGGAGAAGTGCAGCATAAACTTCATTAGCTGTGGTTGGTGAACTGCTGTGCTTTCCTTTGGGGGTGGGATTATAGTTCCCTCCCCAACTCTTGCTGGGTACCTTCATGTGGTGACCCCGTTGTATAAAATCTAAACTGAATCCCAGCAAGATGACACTACAATTGAAGTATGGTAGGAATGAAAAAGAAAAATACATACTGGCCGCACGTCACCCAGGATAAAATGGTGCCCATCCATAGCCTACACACTAGGGCTAACGGTGGTGGTGGTTACAATAGTGCAAGCATTGCAGATGTAGATAACATCCCTGCCACAGATAAAAGCTGTGGCTAACATGTTCATGGACCCACTGTGGCAGGAGATAAGCCATGGAAATTAATGAAAAAATTAAGAGGATTAACTATGGTTATGTGGACTTCTGCAGATAAGGAGAAGATAATATACTGCTACTTTTATGCTACAAACCCTATATTTAAATCAAGAGGATATATAAGGAGAATCCACCAAAAACTGGAAGAAAGAGGAAAATTGCCACAAGAAAAACTGCAAAAAGCAACAGATGCAAATTTAATTTCACAGATCAAAGCAAAGAATTATGTGGATGATAACATCTTGAAGCAACTAAGGGCTTCCGTGAAAATAGAAATAAGGGAAGAGGAAGAAGCAACCTGGGTGAGAGTACCAGAAGAAAGGAATACACAGAGACAGAAAGAGCAGTTGAGGGGAAGATGGAGCTTGGGGATCTGGAACTGCAGGAGAGTGAGGTAACTACTGGGCAGGTCAAACAAACAACTGAAGGGGAGGAAGAAAGGGAGGAGAAAGACCCAGAGGTGGAGGAATTCAAGATTGAGTTCCTAGTCCATATGGAAAAAGATGAATATGCTGGGTTTCAGGCAAGGGAAAGATTACCCAAGTTACATTTAACATCTAAGGGTAAAAGTATGATTATGAAGATGAACAAGGCCATATCCAATATAAAGGGACCATTTATTGACATCATTAAAATAAATTGAATACAGTATCGTGAAGCTAAATAATTAACGCAAGAATAATACCAGCTAAAATGCAGGGCCAGAAGAAAAAGAAAACAATAACAAAAAGTGCATTGATGGAAAAATACAGTCATTGCATGTGGAGGTCTCCCTGATCGATGGGTATGTGAAAGGATTAAGATCATCAAAGGAAGATCCAAGGCATGAAGCTGAAGCATGCTGCATTAACAGAAGACTTGAAATGTGTATGTTCCAATAATAAATTGAAAGTAGCAGCAGAAGTGCAAAAAGTGTGAAGATATAAAGAAAACCGAAAAGAAAGATATCAAAATAAGCTATTTAGAGAGAACCCAAAACAATTTTACAGGGAACTGGGAAAGAGCATTAAGATAATAAAAGCACCAACAACCAAAGCCAAAACAAAAAGCTTCTGGAGAAAACTATACGAAGACCCCGTAAAGCACAATCAAGAAGCAGAATGGTTACCCTGCATACAGGAGTATTTAGAAAACGCAAACATCACACCTATAGAATGGCCTCCTGTGACAACAAACAAGCTGATGAGCAGGTTAAACAAGCCCCAAACTGGAAGAGCCCTGGCCCAGATGGAGTAACCAACTTTTGGCTCAAACAGTTAATATACTCCACCCAGACCTGGGGGCATGTTTACTAAAAACCGCTAATTTGCACGCCGCAAAATAGCGCACTAAAAGTGGTACTTAAGAGCGCTTAAATGCCCTGCAATTGTGCGTGTCACCCCCGCACAGGTGCGCGGCACAATAACGGGCCCCGCACAAGTACGGGCCCGCAAATGTCCGATAGAGGCGTGGAAGGGCTAACGGAGGGCGGAGGAAGGTTCCTGAGGGACGGAGAGATGGGATTAATGGGCGGGGAAGGGGAGGGGAGAGGCTCCCCGCACATTATCGGGGCCGAATCCCAAAGCAAAACTACCGCGAGTGAGGGCATTTAAAGGGAAGAGAAACCATTTCCGTCAGCAATGTACAGCAAAATCGGGGAAACCTGCAAAACGTGAGCAGTGTGATACATGTGCACAGCACAAAAGTGAAAATAAAAATAGAAAGTGACCACAACAAAAATATCACAAATAGTAATGCAGCTGGGGAACAGTTATAGTAATGGGCAAATATAGAAAACACACCCAGGAAAGCTCCAGAAAGAAGAAATGAATATTGGAAGGGTCTACGGAGCGGAGACTCATCCAAAACAAATGTCCTTTTTGGAGCTTTCCTGGGAGTGTTTGCTATGGTTGCCCATTAATATCACTTTTGGCCAGCGTGGTGATATATTGTCCCCCAGTGTCTTTGGTCATTTCCGGGGTTTATGTGCACGTATGTCACCAGACAGAGTGCATGTGCCCACAGTAAAAATGCGTAGAGCAGGGTTTGTGACTCCATCCTGCCAGGTATACTACCTCCAGGGGCTGAATTGTCTCTGTGGCCATAGTGTGGTGCAGCGGACAGAGCCAGTACCTCTAGGGTCAGAGGTTCAAATCCCAGCTGGGGCACATGCCAGCCCAGCCCCCATATTTTACCCACCACTAAACAAAGATAGCGCAGATACCCCTGTATTGCAGGGAACATAAGCATGGGGAAAACACCCATATTTTACACAACACTGCAAAAACACAACAACAATGGGCATTACCTACAGCCAAATCCCCCAAATGCAGTCCCATACTGCCACATTGCAATCTGGTCATCTGCTGTTTCTGAGAGAAGCTCATGCCAGCATGTTGGCGGACGAATACATGTGGTGCAGGGGGCAGTGGCTGCTAGCCACAGAAGACAGAGGCCTAGCCATGTGCAGGCTGGCACAGTCCACTGCAACAGACAGGCCCTGCCGGATCCACAGTCATGGACGTTCCAGGGAAACCAGCCAATCTGTGGCTACACAGTGGTGCCGTGCACACAGACAGTGCATGCAAGAACAGAAGGTCACAGGTTCAAAGCCCAGCTAGGGCTTCCACCAATCCTAGCCACATATTTTTCCCACACCTACACAGTGATAGTAAGGACACACCTTTTGTGTCGAGGACATATGCAATGGTAATACGTCTATCTTTTACCCCACTGAGCACAGACACCATGAACAGGAGCAGTACCTAGAGCAGACTCTCCCAAATGCATTCCTGGTATGCCACACACCAGTCAGGTTCCATGCTGCCACTCATACAAATGCCTGTGCTGTATATCTATGCACCACCCCCATGGCATGTAGATATAGCTCATGCATATTCATGAGGAACAGCAGGAAAACACAAACAGTGTGATGCAGACCTGGACTGGACTGGACTGGGGTTGGGGTTGGGGTTGGGAATCTCTGCTGTAAAGCAGCAGCAGCAGCAGCAGCAGCAGCCGCAGCCGCAGCCGCAGCAGCAGCCGCAGCCGCCAACAGGGGCAGGGACATACAGCACCTATCTATTTCACAGGTTATTGCTGCTTTGGAGCTCTGGCATAGCTGCATTCAGCCATACAAGGTGTTGTGCACCTGGTCCTGGGCGCATCATCACACACTCAGGGTGGGCATAGTAACCGCACAATGTGATGGTGTTTAGCTACTCTTTGCCGTTTGTCCACCCACTCAGGACACCCTACCAGGCTGAGGTGCTGTGTGGGTGCACAAGGACACCTCCCCCTACCAGGCCGGGTAGCTTTAGGGGTGCAGTTCCCATCTTGTGTGCATCTGTGGACAGCTGATTTGCATGTGCAGTGCATCATGGGTACGGGTGGCCTAACCCTATCCTGTTTACACAAGCAGACTGTCTGTGATGTGACGTGCAGGCTATCTGCAGCCAGGCAGGAGCTTGCTTACAGCTATAGAGGTGTAGCCCAATGGTTACGCCACTGCCTGTGCAGCCAGAGGTCATGGTTTCATACCCACAGTGGGGTTCTGTGATAGGGTTTTCCAAAGCATTTTTTACATTTACTGTACATATGTTGATGCCTGCAATAACACCCTCAGCGTACTGTACCCATAAGGTGCCTCTGAGGGTGCTTTATTGGGCGCCCTATAGGGCACTTTATGGTTGGCATCCATATAGGGTGCACTATACATTATCCTGTGTCGCAACATACATGCTGCCCTATAGGGGACATTCTAGGGTGCCTTGGCGGATGGTGCACTGTAACATGTGCCTTATGGTACGCCTTATGTTAACATGCTGTGAGAGTGCGTTTGCTAGTAGTTATCACAAAATAGAATTAAAAAGCCTCCTAAAGCACTCCACAACATAAAATATACTGCCTCAGCTAGCCTTTTCCAATGGGCATTGTGAGGGATTGAACCCCTGGTCCCTGCATCATTGGTCAGTGTCTTAACTATTGTGCTGTGGCTGTGTTCCTTTGCTTTAGCATCAGCGCGCCGCCTTGTGGCCATCAGTGCGCCGCATCCTGCTGCCCACAATGAACAGTGCGCCGCCTTATGCCGCCCCACAATGAACAGTGCGCCGCCTTATGCCGCCCCAAAATGAACAGTGCGCCGCCTTATGCCGCCCCAAAATGAACAGTGCGCTGCCTTATGCCGCCCCCAAATTATTTTGCCTCCTGACACACATTTCCACATTCAAGGTGGTGCCTCAGCCAGCCTTTTTGGGTTGCACACACTGGGGGATTGAACCCATGGCCCCTGCACCATTGGTTATTGTTTTCACTGTTGTGCTACGGCTCTGTTCCTATATGTGCCCAGCTGTGCCCCACTTAGCCTTCCCACGCGCTAATGTGGGCCCCGCACATTAACGCGACGCGCACACGTATGGTTGTTTTTTTTCCTTTTTCGGCCTGAATCGCCCACTCCTTATATGGCACAGGCACACTACCGCGGCCCCGCACATTAGGAATGTTTAGTAAACATGACCCCTGGTGAATTGCAGAAATACACCACAATGGCTTACTACAGAAGAACATTTCCCTTTCAAAAAAGAGACCCCCAGTAACACTCCCAACAATTATAGACCAATAACCCGTCTACCTACAATCTATAAGCTGTTTACTGCAATAGATGCAGACAGGGGGATTACCTGATGTCTGCCTATTTTCCTCATTGACTTTGATTGGTGCACCCTTGAACCGTTCTCTGATGTCTGACATCAGGTTGTTGGAAGGGCTATATAAGATCTAAGCCCCACCACGGGACCTGGGGATTACCTGCTGTCTGACTATTTCCCTCATTGACTTTGATTGGTGCACCCTTGAACCATTCTCTGGCATCTAACGTCAGGTTGTTGGAACGGCTATATACTGTAAGATCTTAGCCCCACCGCGGGACATCCTGCCCCTTTGGAGCCCCTTCAGAGGTCATGAGGATAAGAGATGAGCTTGTTTCCTTTTTTGGCTATGGGGAAGCGTTGGAGGAAGATCATATATCCGGAGATCAGTAAGGTGATTAAAGTGGCTGGCCCCATGGATTCCCACGTTAAGGTACTTTATGGGAAGGATTTGTCAGGGCAATCACCTGAACTTGATGCTTCAGATTTCACCATGAGTATTGTTTTAGAGTCCTCCTCCTCTCAACCCACATGGGGTTTAACCCCGCCCTGCCTGTTACCATCTATAGAAGCCAAGCCCTCCTTGCCCTTTTTAAGTCTTGAGGAGATTTCTGGTGCAACTCTTCCTTCAGTGGAGACTTGCACTGACAATATTGGAAAGATTTCTTTTCATTTTGTTCCTTTACCTCTTCCTATTGAATGTGCTGGGACTTCTGTTGACTTGCCTGGGAAATAGTTTCCTAAACGGAACTTTCATTAAAGTCATCCTTAAAACGTGTTTCTGATTTTTCTAAAGAGGTTGTTGTTAAAATGGCAGAACACAAGACCGCCATTTCCACTTTCGACTCTCGGTATAGAAAAAACTGAATTGCAGGTCTCAAAACTACAAGCTGTGTGTGCTACATCTGTACAAGACTCTTTATTTTTGTATAGGAAGTGTGAGATGATGGAAAATGACCATCGAGCTTTGAATTTGCGATTGTTGAATTTCCCCCAGACCCACTATCTATCACCGCAGAATTTGTTTTAAAGTTTTATTTCTTAAATGTATTCAAATTAACCAAAGAACAAACAAAATAATACAATAATATTCAAACAATGAAGGTAAATATTTCAATTTTACATTTAAGAACCAAATTATAAACCCGCCCCTACCACCCACAAAATACTAAAACATAAAGTAATAAATCAATCATTTTGAAGATAAATATACACCAAATGATTTCCAAATTCTTTCAGCCTTGTCAATACAATTTAAGAAGACAGAATAAGCACCTTCAAATGTACGTAGTTGACAAATAGAGTGCCACCAAAAGTTGGCATTAAGTTCTAATGTATTTTTCCAGCAATGCATAGGGGTATGTTTACTAAACCGTCTTAATGTTACCAGCGCTAGTTGCAGCGATAATGTGAAGAATGCCATATAAGGAGTCCTAAGATAGCAAGAATCTGTATCGCGCGATAGTGTGCGCCGTGGCACGTTAACGCACGTTAACCCTAAGTACATGCCAGCACAGTATTAGAAGCTATAATGATGTAGCCCACTGGTTACTGCAATGACTGTGGAGACAGAAGTCATGGGTTTCATCCTGCAGTGGTGTAATCTAAAAAGGATGTCTGGGTGTGGCTTGTGGTAAGATGGCGACGGAGAGAGTGTGAGCGGTATGCCTAAACATAAAGACAAAACTCGGGCCCGCCCCACGGAGCCCGAAACTGCTACCTCTGGCCCTATGGATCGATATGTGCGTCTCACTGAGGAGCAAAGAGGGGGAATTTGCAGGGATATGGTTGCGCCGGCTGTGGAGGACTTGGCTGCTCCTGCACTGGAGATTTCGCTTTCCCCGGATGACTGCTCCCCTCCTGTGTTATCGGGGCTGCCGGCAGGCTCTTTGGAGCGTGGTATGGTGGAGACCCCGGAGTCGGCGTCTTCAGTGTTACCTGAGTGGGGCGCTCCAAATGAGACAGCCGAGGAGTTGAAGAGCGATACCAGGAGCCAGCCAGTAATCTCCGGCATTAAACAGCATTCGGAAGGGCAATCTTTCCTTAGTTTGGAGGCTGAGTCTGATAGGCGGATGGTTGTTTCTGGAGCTCCGATGTCTGTGAGTACCCCGGTGATTACTCTTACTCGACCTACTAAAGTGACTCTGGATAGTATCTGGGAAGCTATTAGTCAGCTTTCCCAGGTAATGAATTAACAATTGGCTCTATCCTTTACTAAATTATCTACTGTGGAGTGCACTATTAATAATTTGTCTATGGAATTTTTGGATGTGAAGAACCAAGCGGTATCTATGGATCAGAGACTATCTCAGGTGTCGGGCCTGACTGACTCGCTAATGAAGGATAATTTACTTCTTAAAGCGAAGATAGAGGCCCTGGAAAACGACACCAGAGCGTCTAACTTACGGCTATTGAATTTTCCAGTAATATCTGCGGTGGCCCCTGTGGAACCTTTCAAGAAATATATGCAAGAGTCTCTAATGATTTCACCTGAGTTGTTTCCTCCTGTTGTGAAGGCCTACTATCTGCCTCTTGGGAAGAAGGAGGGGAAGTGTGCAGTTGGGGGTTTACAAATGGATTCACTGGATGTTTCAGCTTTGCTTCGTTCCCCTCCAGAGGAAGAAAGAATGGTTTCTACACTATTGGTGACTTTAGTGCTTCCATCTGATAGAGACTGGCTTCTTAAAGTGTATTTTAAGAAGCGTAGTAATTTGTTTATGGGGAAGAGGATCTCTATCTTCCCAGATATTTCTAGGGATACCCAACGTAGGCGGAAAGCTTTCCTTTTGTTAAAACCTGGG
This sequence comes from Ichthyophis bannanicus, assembly GCA_033557465.1. Taxonomy (NCBI): domain Eukaryota; kingdom Metazoa; phylum Chordata; class Amphibia; order Gymnophiona; family Ichthyophiidae; genus Ichthyophis; species Ichthyophis bannanicus. Next base: position 238,211,308 of record CM066034.1, read on the forward strand.
GTTCTCCAAATTGGGGCTTCTTTTGTATTAAGATTTCCTTGTAAATGTGTAGTCTTGCATAATTCTGTTAAATATGTATTCCTACAACCTGGAGATTTATCCACTTATATTAGTACTCATATGGCAACGTCCTCCCCTTTATAAGGTAGGATAGCGGTCTGTAATTAATGTATTCCTCACTCTCTGCCGCTCTCTTAGATTTTTCCTCTTAGTATTAATTTCTCATATTGATAAGAACTAGGGGGTCCTCCCTCCCTGGGGATTTTTTTTTGCTCTCATCCCCATTTATAGTGGACTAAATATGTATCACCTTAGTGACTGTAGCCTTTTGGTATTGTTTCTTGTAATTTTCTTGGGTGTATATCTTTGCTGTAAAAGTGTTGAGCTTGATTCTATTTGAAAATGCATAAATAAAAAAAAGTTTAAAAAGGCTGTCTGAGGCAATTTCTTTTAATTTAAATCAGTGCTGCCAGTAAAAACACCCTCACAGTGCCGTAACCTAAGGTGCCCCATAAGGCGCCCTATAAGGCACCCCATAGGTCACACTATAAAGTGCCCTGTCTGCCAAGGCACCCTATGATGTGCCCTATAGGGCACTGTATAGGGCGTCTTATAGGGAGCTTTACAGGACGCCCTATAAGGCACCTTAGGTTACAGCACTGTGAGGGTGTTTCTGCTGGCAGCACTGATTGAAATGAAAAGGAAAAGCCTCACACAGCATTCCTAAATAACACCACTGTGGGATCAAACCCATGACCTCTGCCTCCACAGTCATTGAATTAACCAGTAGGCTACATCTCTATAGCTACTGCTATGCTGCTGGCTGGCTACAGAAAGACTGCAGGTCACCACACAAACTGTCTGCTGTGGTTACCAGGATAGGGTAAACCTACCTGTACCCATGATGCACTGCACATGCAGATCAGCAGTCTACAGCTGATCACATAATGGGGCATGCACCCCCACAGCACCTAGGCCTGGTAGGGGGAACTGACCGTGTGTGTTACTGGCACAGAGTAGCCACAGACCGTGACATTGCGCGGGTCCTGTGCTCACCCTGAGGGTGAGGTGGAGTACCCAGCACCAGGTCCGCAGCACCTGGCTTGGCTGAGATAGGCTATGCTGCAGATCCCCATCAGTGCCAGTATGTGATAGGTAGTCCTTGCAGACACACCTGTATTTCCCAGTCACGTCTAGCTCTTGTGGACTATGATGTACCCAGAATAGTGCATATTCTGTGTGGGTGCTATGGTCACATGTTATAGGTGAAGGGGGATGTTTGGACCCAAAAGCAGATTATGTAACACCACCCAACCCACCCTCTGTGGCTCAGGGTGGGGTGACAGGATCTCCCACCAACAGATCCACATTGTACATCTCTGCAATGGGGTCAGTAGAGAGGACCATCAACCCCAGTCCTGCTGGGGAACAGGTACCCTACAGGGCAGTCGATGCAGATCTGTAAGCATCACTTAAGGCAATGACAGACAGGCAGAACACTGGAGAAGCTCAGCTGCCCCCACCACTATCTGACATTCACCAGCAGAGGGCACAGTCAGTCTCCACCCACTGCACCCTGCAAGGTGCTCCAGCCATACACATGCTAACTGTAAACTCGATGTTACCTGTACACATTGCAGTATATTTTGTTCGATGTACACCGCGCTGATTTTAATAGCGCGGTATATAAGAGATGTTAAATAAAATAAATAAATAAATAACTGCAGACAGTCTGCTAGCTAGTACATAGTGCATGTTCCTGGAGTAACTGTACACAAAGCAAAAAACAGCACACTGCCACACAAACGAGCAGAGAAAAACCAATCTGGAAAAAGCAGGCAGAGAGTTCACACAAAATTTTTATTATTCTTTAAAAATAGTGGCCAAAACTCAACACAGGACCGTGTTTCGTATTGTACTTCATCAGGGGTTATTTGGGCACACTAAAAAACATATAAAAACATAAATAAATAAATAGATTATAAATAAAAAAGTGTAAATTAATTAATTGTAACATCCTAGATTAAAAACAAAAACATTTATATTTAGTATAATAAATAAATAATATGAAACATGAGATATGAAAATACATTTCATAAAACAATATCTCATTAAACAACACCAAAATGAACAAGGTCAATATTAAATAATTAAAATATAATAAAAACTGATAAAAATAAGAACAAATATATAAGCATTTTAAATGAATAAACATATTTAAATAACAATACCAAGAATATACAAAGTAAAAGCACAAAACCAGATAGAAAGGTACATTTAAAAACATACTGTTTTGCAGGGGGGAAAGTACATTTAAAATCATGTAGTACAGAGGGAGATGAGGAGGAACAAAAACTGGAGTATCAAGGAGCAGGAGTGAATAAAGATACACAGAGCAGGAGTAAATCGGGAAGAAGTTACCTCAATGATGTGTGATAGCGCCACAGAACATACCATGATGAAGGAATTTAAAATTGTTAAAAAGATACACGTAAATGAACAGCCATGGTGTGCTGTATAAAAAGATATAAAAGTGAGTCATATACAAAAAACGATAATTATCCAAAATATATAGCCACAATAGGAGCAAGGAGAGGGTATCATTACTGCATCCTTCAAGTGTAAAAAATACTTTAAAAACAAATAAAACCTTAGTGGTGCTGTAAAAATACTGAAAACCAATAAATAAATTGTGCAAATATAAAACTGCCACCGCTATGAAAACTCATATTATGTGAAGACCGGCTACTACTCTATACACAGTAGGATAATACTTAAAATACCCTACTGTGCCAAAAGATTGTGAGCATCCACTAAATCGTTGCTGCTTAAAAAATGTATGGTGGAAAAACGGCTTGCACTGAATCAATACTGCTTAAAAGATGTGTAGTATAAAAACGGCTTACCCCTCTAGTCACCGAGGGATCATAATTAATCCAGCAAATAAAAACCATCCAAAGAATAAAGAGCATGTGTAAAATACAAAAGATCAAAAAAAGAGAACAAACCACAAATGAAAAATCAAAAGTACCTGATAACTGGTAAAACCTTACAGGCAAAATGAAGAACAGCGTGTAGGGATCCAAATTGTATTGTAAAAACTTAAAACGCTGACGCATGCGCTATTTATAGGACCGCCCAGAACAAAAAGAATAAAAATGGCACAAACGAACAAGTTGTGGCCCAACATAACTTTCTAAAAATTTGAATGTATGCCCCAAATTAAAAATTATGGGCATTATCGTGATGGAAAACAGCGCGGCAGAACTAAAACTAGCCAACCTAAACCAACTCAAAATCCATTGTATACACCAAAGTAAAGGTTGTCTTCTAGGTGCTAGCGTGTCAACAAAATAAAGTGGTGTCATAAAAAGCAAAGGGAAAAAGGAAAAAAACATTTTCTTTCTCTCTTTCTTTCTCTCTTTTCCCCCCTTTTTTCCTTTCTTTTCCTCTCCCTTTTTTCCCCTCCTTTTCCCTTTTCTTACCTTTCCCCTTTCCCTTTTACCCCTCCTCCCCCCTCCCCCACCCTTTCCCTCTTTTCCCCTTCCTTTCCCCCTCCTCCCCCCTCCCCCTCTTCCCCTTTTCCCCTTTTTTCTTTTTTCCTTTTTCCCTTTGCTTTTATCTTGAGTCCTCTGTTGAGGATATTTCCTTCCAGGGAACATTGTTAATTACGTTTATCTCTTTTTGTGATAAAAATAATATATTACGTCTATATTTGGCTAAGAAAAATGAGAAATTTTGTGGACAGGTGATACAGATTTTCCCAGATGTTTCAAAGACAACACAATTGCATAAGAAGGCCCTTTTGGATCTTAGATCTCGTGAATGCTGTTCTGTATTTTTCTTTGGGTATAATTATTATGGGTACATGCTAAGTATAGTGAGTTAATATATGTATTTCAGGGGTGTTTAATTCATCTTAATAGTATATAATTATATTATTAGTAAGGTATCATGCTTGATGTGGGCTGTTTTATATGTTTGTTATAATTTCTTCTATTTTTCTGTAAGAGTTAAATAAAAAATGAAATATAAAAAAGATATAGAAGTAGACAGAATATATGATCATATCAATAACATCATGGCAACAGAGCAAAAGGGCAACAAGAGAGGGGCCTATGGCACCAAAGACCACTTGGGGTATGTTTACTAAAGTTTCTTAACGTGCGAGGCGCACATGAGCACGCGCTAAGGTACCTTAGCGCACACTAATGATGCTTTACGGGGCAAAAATGCACTTTAGTGCGTGCTCATGCGCGCAGCGGCGCACACAAGCACTGAAGGCGGGGAAAGGCTCCTGGAGGGTGGAGGAAGGCTCCCCAGGGGCGGAGAGAAGGGGTCAATGGGTGGAGAGTGGGAGGGGAGAGGCTCCCCGCACACTAGCGAGGTGAAATTCGAGGCCAAAAGTAACGCGTGTGGAAACCTCACGTTAGAGCCGATTTAAAGGGAAGAGAAACCATTTCTGTCAGCAATGTACTGCAAAACCAGGGAAACCTACAAAAAAGTGATAAGTGTGATACATGTGCACAGAACAAAAGTACAAATAAACATTGAAAAGGTCCCCAACAAAATAAAAAAAAAATTATAATCAAGATGGGCAATAGTGATAGTAATGGGAAACATCAAAAAACACTCCCAAGAAAGCTCCAAAAAATAAATATGAATTTTGGAAGGGTCTACGCTCCGTCCCCATACAAGGTGAATGATCCCACAGTGAAATAGCACTGATCAGGGTTTCCCTCTCCATTGGACAGGTTACCTATGGCATGCACATGTTCCACAACAGCAGGGCGGGCATGTCGGAATGGGCAACTGGACAGATGCTGGGAAAGGGGATACAGAGGGCTGCAGGCGGCACATCCTGTGGTGCAGCTGGGGCACAGTGCGGACTAGGCAGATGCCTAGATGACACTTAGGAATGCTGAAACTGAACAGCAGCCAGACAGCAACTGATGAGGGCCCAACATGGGCACGAGAGTGTTTATCACAGTGTCACAGGGGATAGTACCCAGAAGGTACCCCCAAGGACACAGAACATTGGCAGGCGGTGTTGGGGGGAAGCGTGGATGCCTATACAGGCACCCCTACCCCAGAACACGCACCATAGGCAGCCGCCTACCTTCACACTGGATGGCTTGCGACTGCACACCACCAGCACCACCAGCAGAAGGGCATGTCAGCATGGTGGCAGAGGGGTACTGGTGGTGGAGGGGGACAGTGGCAGCTGCCCAGAGCCGACCATGGCCTAGCCCTGTGTAGGTGGGTGCCATGCACTGCAACAGACAGGCTCTGTCTGACAAACAAACATGGTATCTCCAGGGACTGCACTGTCTCTGTGAGCACAGTGTGGTGCGGTGAACACAGCCAGTGTGTTCAGGAGCAGAAAGTCACAAGTTCAAGTCCCAGCTGGGGCTACTGCCAATCCAGTCCCCATATTTTACCCGCTACTAAACCGTGATAGTAGGGACAAACCTTTATTGCAGAGAACATACACATGGTTCAAACGCCTACATTTTACCCCACCGAGCACAGACACCAGAAACATGCGTATTACCTAGAGCAGAGTCCCCAAAATGCAGTCCTGGAGGGCCACAAATCATTCAGGTTTTATGCTGTCTCCAATATAAGGCCATGTCCGCATGGTGGCGGAGGGGTACTGGTGGTGGAGGGGGCAGTGGCAGCTGCCCAGAGCAGACCATGGCCTAGCCCTGTGTAGGTGGGTACCATGCACTGCAATAGACAGGCCCTGCCGGACAAACAGTCATGGTATCACCAGGGAATACACTGTCTCTGTGGCAACACGGTGGTGCAGTGCACACAACCAGTGTGTTTGGAGGCAGAAGGTCACAGGTTCAAGTGCCAGCTATGGTGCCTGCCAACCCAGTCCCCATATTTTACCCACAACTGAAACATGATACTACAGACAGAACATTTATTGCAGATGACGTAAACATGCCCAAAACACCTACATTTTACCCTACAGAGCAAAGACACCATAAACAGGTGCATTACCTAGAGCAGAATCTCACAAATGCAGTCCTGGAGGGCCAAACACCATTCAGGTTCCATGCTGCCTCTAATAAAGATGCCTGTGCTGCATATCTATGCACCACCCCATGGTATGCAGATGTATCTCATGCATATGCATGAGGGACAGCATGAAAACCTGAACAGTGTTTGGCACACCAGGACTGGAGTTGGGAACCTCTGCCGTAAAGCAGCAGCCAACAGGGGCAGACACACCCACACCCACAGGCTCCATTAGCTAATGCCTCCTTGAGAGGCAGGACATTGGGCCCTGCGTGCATCTCCCAATACTAGCACTTGCATACCTTAGCAATTCCACCCTACACCTAGGAATACGGTACACAGCTATCAAAGGTTTGCTATGATTACTGGCAGATAGCAATTCCTAAGTTAAGCACAGTTTGCTGATTGAGCTCCATCATAGCAACCTTTCTGATGTCTGTGGAGTGTGCTGCAGGTCTGGTCTCTGACAGTGTTTACCACCCTGGGGAGTGACCCCCAACAGTATTGCGTACCATATCCATGCCTGCACTGTGCCCAGGACTGGTGTGGTGGCCAGGGCTGCTAAACTCCTCTATAGTAGCACAATGCTGGCATAGGTGTGGGAGTGTGTGTCTGTCTATCCAGTGTGTGGTGGCTGCAAACACCCTCCACAGCCCACACTGCCAGCACTGTTGCCAGTATTGGCCTGTCAATGTGCATAATGAGGAACAAGGTACCATGGGTATATCCCCGGATAGGGTGGCCTGGCCAGGATGCATCTGCACAGGGCATAGGGCACTGGCTGGGACATTGTAGTGCCCAGACACCACCTGGATAGACAGGGTGGCCACAGCATGTCCTGCTGGGAGATCACTCTCACCCTGACTGTGCAGTGACCACAGCATGGCTAGGCACCCGCATAGTGCTATATAGCATTTTTCTCTTGTGATATTTATGGGTTTTCTTTTGGGGCCCAGTCACTGACGTATGTGCTTGTTGTGTATGTGGATGTCCCAGTTCTGGGTGCATGCATGTCCACCAGGAACATGCACTAGCTAGCAGACTGTCTGCAGCTGGTATGTGTCTTGATGGAGCGCCTTGCAGGGTGCAGCAGCTGAAGGCTTGCTGCAGGAGAATATCAGATAGTGGTGGGGTGCAACTTAGCATATCCAGGCCTAATGTCTGTCTGATATTGTGTTATGGATGTGTACAGAGCTGCATTGACTGCCCTGTAGGGTGTCTGTTCCCCAGCAGGACTGGGGTTGATGGTCCCCTCTACTGCCGCCATTGCAGGGAGGTAGAATGTGGATCTGTTGGTGGGAGACCCTGTTTACCACCCTCAGCCCTGGAGAAGGAGGAGGGTGGTGGTACATAATCCTCCTAGGGGTCCATATGGGCTAAACCTGACTGAGACATACAGATATATCCAAGGTGTGTCTGCAGAGACTACCTATCTCACACATTAGCACTGCTGGGAACCTGCAGCATGGCCTATCTCTGCTGTGGACCTGGTGCTGGGCGCCCAACCTCACCCTCAGGGTGAGTGCAGTACCTGCACAATGTGACGGTTTGTAGCTACTCTGTGCCAGTACCACACACGGTCAGTTCCCCCTACCAGGCCAAGGTGCTGTGGGGGTGCATACCCCATCTTGTGATCATCTGTAGACTGCTGATTTGCATGTGCAGTGCATCATGGGTATGGGTGGGTTAACCCTATCCTGGTGACCACAGCAGACTGTTTGTGTGGTGACTTGCAGTCCTTCTGCAGCCAGCCAGGGGTCTGCTAGTAGCTGTAGAGCTGGAGCTGGAGCCAGAGGTCATGGGTTCAAACCCACAGTGGGGTTATTTGATTGGGCTGTCCACAGCATTGTCTATTTTTAATGTACATTAGTGCTGCCAGCAAAAACACCCTCAGCGTATTGTACCCATAAGGTGCCTCAGAGGGCGCTTTATAGGGCGCCCTATAGGGCACCTTATGGTTATCGTCCATATAAGGAGCACTATACAGTATCCTATGGAGCAACTGATAGGGTGCCCTATAGGGGACATTATAGGGTGCCATGGCGGATAGTGCACTTTATAATGTGCCCTATGGAGTGCCTTATAGGGTGCCTTATGCGGCACCTTAGGTTACGGCACATGAGGGTGTGTTTGATGGCAGCAATTAATAAAATACAAATAAAGTGCGGCAGGAAACAATACTTACATGTCAAAGCTGATGCCTCAGCCAGTTTTATGTACTAGGCACACTGGGGATTGAACTTATGACCCCTGTATAATCAGTCAGTGCCTTAACCATTGTGCTATACTGCTGTTCCTCTTTGTATGTCAGCGCACCTACTTAAGATTTCCATGCATTTAAATGCACAGTGCTGCCATCAAAAACAGTGCTATGACCTTGCTGTGCCTCATAGGGCACCCTATGTGGCACCCTATAGGCCACCATTTAAGCAACATTGTAGGGTGCCGTGGCGGACAGTGCACTTTAAAATGTGCCCTCTGGGGTGCCTTATGGGGTGCCTTATGCAGCACCTTATGTTACAGCGCTTTGAGAGAGTGCGTTTGCTAGCAGCAGTAATTAAAATAAAATTAAAAAGCCTCATAATGCAATATTACACATAAATGGTAGTGCCTCAGCCAGCCTTATTCATTAAGCACAGTGGGGGATTGATCCCATGACCCCTGCACCATCTGTCAGTGTCTTCACCATTGTACTGCAGCCCTGCTCCTCTGTTTGCACATCAGCACGCCTGCTTATGCTTTCTGCGCGCGTTCCTCGTGCGCTACTGTGCGCGGCGCGCACTAATCCCGTTTTGCTCTATTTTTGACAGGACCACCCACTCCTTATATGGCATCCTGCAGACTAACGCGGCGCGCACGTTAGGAGACTTTAGTAAACATACCCCTTAATGTTGAATAGGGCCATCATGGCCAGCGCTAAGAAAAGCAGAAATCTCAGTATAGAATGGATTGATAAGAAAGCTTTTGACAGTGTCCCATACTCACAAATAATAAATTGCCTTGAAATGTATAAAATACATCCTAGTTTGATAGAGTATATTAAGTCACCATGACAATTAGGCAAACCACACTCTTTTTGAAATATGAGGATGGTCAGTATATCATTCCTAACATCAGGATCCAGAGAGGAATATTTCAGGGGGATTTCCTGTCACCTCCTCTGTTTTGTGTGGTGATTAATCCAAAGAGTACTCTCATCAGCTCTTTGGGATATGGATTTAGCATGAATCCTAAAGAAGGTAACAATCTCATTTATTATCACCTATTTGGAGAAATTGCCCCCCCCCCCCCCCGAGAAGAAGGCAGAAAAGAGGGGAGTAAGAGAGAGACAAAATAAGAAAAGGGTAAAGAGAAAGGAAGGAGGAGGAGAATATACACAACAAAGGAGGGTAAAAAGGCAGCTGCATGCCCATATTTTCAGATCCAGGACAAGCTTCAGGGGACATTAGTGCCCTGTCTTAGGGAAGTCTATTTGTTAGCATGAATTTAATTCATTACAGTGCCTTAAATAATTTATTTCATAAAAAATCAATTGAACATATATTAACCTACAAAAGCAAGTTAAAATGAGCCCCAAACTGGAAGAGCCCTGGTCAAGATGGAGTAAACAACTTTTAGCTCAAACAGTTAACATCACTCCACCAAGACCTGGTGAACTGCAAAAATCAAATTTTCAAGCAGCCAGACTTAACATCACAATGGCTTACTACAAGAAGAACATTTCTCCTTCCAAACAGGGACCCAAGTAACATTCTCAAAATTATAGACCAGTAACTTGTCTACCTACAATGTATAAATTGTTCACTGCAATAGATGCAGATTGAATATATGATCATATCGAATCCAATAAGATCATGGCAATGGAGCAAAAGGGCAACAAGAAAGGAGCATATGGATCCAAAGACCAGTTAATGTTGAATAAGGCCATCATGGTCAGTGCTAAGAAAAGTAAAAATCTCAGTATAGCATGGATTGATTATAAGAAAGCTTCTGAGAGCTTCCCACACTCTTGGATAATAAATTGCCTTGAAATATATAAAATAAATCCTAGTTTGATAGAGTACATTAGGTTCACCATGACAATGTGGCAAACCATACTCTTTTTGAAATATGAGGATGGTCAGTATATCATTCTACTACTACTACTACTGAGCATTTATATAGCGCTACAAGTCGTACACAGCGCTGCACAGACATGTACGAGACAGTCCCTGCTCATCCTAGCTTACAATCTAGTCAAGACAGACAACACAGAAGGTGTAGGCAGGGATAAACAAGGGGGACAGAAAAAGAAAAAGGAGATCTGGTGAGTCAAGATCCAAAAGCAGCAGTGAAGAGGTAAGTTTTCAGCCTGGATTTGAAGAGGGTTAGAGAAGGTGCCTGGTGTATAGACACAGGTAGTTTGTTCCAGGCGTAAGGTGCAGCAAGGTGAAAGGAGCGAAGTCTGGAGTTAGCAATAGAAGAGAAGGGCATAGATAGAAGCAGTTTGCTAGAAGAGCAGAGTTCCTAACATTAAGATCCAGCGAGGAATATTTAAGGAGGATTTCCTGTCACTCCTTCTGTTTTGTTTGGTACTTAATCCAATGAGTACTCTCATCAACTCTTTGGGATACAAATTTAGTCTGAATCCTAAAGAAGGTGACAACCCAGAACAACATCCCATTTGTAGATATTATGTATTATTATTATTTATGTTATATATTATTTTTAGATAATTAGATCATTCTAATTATTGACCCATCTCCTTTCTTCTCTTCATCTCTAAACTTCTTGAATGTGTAGTCCTCCACCATTGTTTTGACTCCTTCCTCTCAAGCTCTGCTGGATCCACTTCAATCTGGCTTTCATCCCTTACATTCTACTGAGACAATACTTGCCAAAGTCTTCTCTGACTTTTTCCTGGCTAAATCCAATCGCCTTTATGCTATCCTCATCCTTCTTGACCTTTCTGCTGCTTTTGACACTGTTGATCACCATCTTCTCCTTGATACATTGTCCTCACTTGGTTTTAGGGGCTCTGTACTGTCCTGGTTCTCTTCTTATCTTTCCCACCGCTCTTTCAGTGTTTGTTCTGGTGGTTCCTCTTCTATTGCTATCCCACTCTCGGTGTACCCCAAGGCTCTGTTCTGGGCCCTCTCCTTTTCTCTCTACACCCAGTCCCTTGGTGCTCTCATCTCCTCCTATGGATTTCAGTATCATTTTAAAGCTGACAATTTTTAGATCTATCTTTCTACACATGATATTTTTCTGTCACTCCAGGCCCGCATTTCTGCCTGTCCGTCTGACATCACCACCTGGATGTCTCACTGCCATTTGAAATTAAACATGGGCAAAACTGAACTTCTTATTTTTCCCTCTAAACCTTCTTCCTTCCTTCCTCCTTTCTCTATCTCTATAGATAACACTCTTCCACATCCTGTTTCCTTAGCTCATGATCTTGGTGTCATCTTTGACTCCTCCCTTTCCTTCGCCTCCCATATTCAACAGATTGCTAAAATATGTTATTTCATTCTCTATAGCATTGTTTGCTGCTGGCGTGAGTCACTATGAAGAGGTTAAATAGGGCCATTTCCTGTCTGAGGAAATGCCCTTTTAACCTTTACATAGTGACTCATGCCAGCAGCAAACAACTTAACAGAGTCATGGGAGAAAAAAAGAAACAGTTCCACAGATCTTTACTTCTGCGGCTGTGCAGAAGTGAGTCGGGGAGCCAGGCTTCATTCCTCACTGGCTTCCCCTTAAGCCAGCCAGGCCAGAAGAAGAGAGAGACTAGGGCGATTGCTACTATTGTAGTAGATGATATGGAAGGGCAGATTAGATAGGCCATTTGGTCTTTTTCTGCCATCATGTTTCTATATTTCTATGTTTCTATGGGATATGTTTACTAAACCGCGGTAAAGTCACCAGCGGTAAGGGCAGTGGACGGGTATGGGGCATGCTGGTGTTAGGGTGCCTTGGGCCATTTAAGGTGAGTTAACAGGACCAAATGCAGTAAGGTGATAAGATGTCCTAAGGAGAGACAAACAAAAACAAAAAAAACCCACTCTACCCAATAAACACCAAAAACAAAAATAGAGTGAAAAATAATGAGCAAATCAGTGATAGTAAATTTTTGTCGGAAGGCAGCCCGGAGGATCAAACTAGCCTCTTGAAGCTGTAACTTCCATTTTAATTGGTTTTCAGTAAACCCTATGGACAAATACTTAAGGGTCAATACTAAGGTAAAACCACCACAATAAGGTGTCACCTCATCCAAAATCCAAGCAATGATTAAAAATGCAGTACGATTTGAAATAAAGAAAGAACGTGGTACTTATCCAAACCGCTGCTCCCTTTCCGCGGTTATGTCTTTTTCGGGGGAGACAGACAGCGACCACATAAATCCCAAGTTCTTATCCGAAAAAGAACAATAGCAGCAGATATCAAAAGGACATAGTACTGCGTTTCGGGCGGATACAAAATTTTCACGCCCTGTATCAACGCTCTGAAAAAACTGCCATGAAAGTGAACAACAGCACCTCCTCCTCTCCGAGACGCCGACGCATGCTCATTGGCCCACCATGGCTATTTAAATTGTCTATCTGGCTTTGGATCATCAATGAGCATGCGTCGGCGTCTCGGAGAGGAGGAGACGCTGTTGTTCACTTTCATGGCAGTTTTTTCAGAGCGTTGATACAGGGCGTGAACATTTTGTATCCGCCCGAAACGCAGTACTGTGTCCTTTTGATATCTGCTGCTATTGTTCTTTTTCGGATAAGAACTTGGGATTTATGTGGTCGCTGTCTGTCTCCCCCGAAAAAGACATAACCGCGGAAAGGGAGCAGCGCTTTGGATAAGTACCACGTTCTTTCTTTATTTCAAATCGTACTGCATTTTTAATCATTGCTTGGATTTTGGATGAGGTGACACCTTATTGTGGTGGTTTTACCTTAGTATTGACCCTTAAGTATTTGTCCATAGGGTTTACTGAAAACCGATTAAAATGGAAGTTACAGCTTCAAGAGGCTAGTTTGATCCTCCGGGCTGCCTTCCGACAAAAATTTACTATCACTGATTTGCTCATTATTTTTCACTCTATTTTTGTTTTTGCTAAGGAGAGACAAGGCATCTTTAGAAGCGATAAGGCACCTTAACAGAAGATAAGGAGCCTTAAGATGTGAGAAAGCACCTTAACAGGAGATAAGGCACCTTAAGATGTGATAAGGTGCCTTAAGAGGAGATAAGGCACCTTAAGATGTGATAAGGCGCCTTAAGATGAGATAAGGTGCACTAACAGTTAAGGTGCCCTAACAGGAAATAAGGTGCCCTAACAGGGGAGAAGACATCCTAAGGAGAAACAAGGTGCCCTAAGGTGGAAAGCATGCATCTTAAGGCAGGAAAACGCTGGATAGAGCACCAAGGAATGTCAATGTACAGGTGATGGAAGGAAGGACAGGTGGGGGTTGATGTTCCTGCCATGTCAGTAGGCACTCTATGTGGCAGCCAGTAAAGTGGGTGCGCAAATGGGAGACAGCTGTACCAATGCACAAGGTAGTGCCAATGTAAAGTGCTGCAGTGACAGTGTGTGGCATAGGATGGGGAAGACGTGTCACTCAGCAGAGGCAGAAGCAGCAGGATGTTTGTAGCAACAGGAGGACAGAGTAATAGTGGTGTGGCAGTCACCTCAGGATGAAAGGAATTCAGCCCCTGGCTAGTAAATATGCCCATGCAACAAATTGCATAGCCAAACGGCCAGAGCAGGGCTGTGCTGTAATCCAAGGCCATTTGTGCCATCTGTAGCCCACAGGAGGGGCTGCCCCCTTTCCCTTTCTCTTCTTTGTTCTCTTTGTTAAGTTTCTGCTTTCGATTCTGTTGCTGTAGGGGGAAGGGATAGCCCCTTACCTAAGGGAATATGATTGGGCAGGCACCCAAGGGAGCACCAGTCAGAAACCTGAACGTAGGTATGAACTGATGGTATCAACTGAATATATAAAGATTGTACAGCCCCTGACTCGGGGCTCAGAGTTTTTGGAAATGATTCCTCTGGGTCTGTGCTAGCACAATAAATTGGCTTGTATTCCCATGAGACTCGGTGTCCTTTCCTGACTCTTTCACCGCAGCAGTGGTTACATGCAGATCAGGCACAGGAGAGGCGAGCGCGAAGAGCCATAATGCAGAAAATGGTACCAGTGTAGGTCATGGAGTATCAGCCTGCACAAGAAGACAGGAATGTACACAGCTGACAGAGGCAGATAGATGGACTGAAGGATGGATGGCGGCTGAGGAGAGGGTGGTATGGGCTGCCAGCACCCATCTACAGAGCCCTGACTGTTACAGGCATGAAAATGATCTGAGTAGCACACAAGCAAAGAGAACAGATAGGGATTGAACCCCTGTCCCCTACTTATGGTGACATTGCACTAACCAGTAGGTTACACCTCCATACCTCATGACACAGCAATGGCTGTATACAAAGAGACTGCAGGTCACTGCCTAAAATGTCTGCTGTATGTGCTGGTGTAGGGTAGCCCCACCTGTACCCATTATGCAGTGAACATGCAGAACAGCAGTCTATAGCTGATCACCAAAAGGAGAATGCACGTATACATCACCTCAGCTCAGTTGTAATGGTGTCAGAAGTGTACTTTCAAATGTACCTTGAAATACTAGGCCTGTGGCCTAGTTGGAATGTCTTTGTCTCTTTTGTTTCACTGTAGCCTGCTTAGTAGTAGAACCACGCAGTAAGAAATGCATAGTTTAGCAGCTTCTCACCTTATATAACACAACCCAGCTGACCTCCATTGGTGAGCGATCAAGGGGAACTTAATATGTGCCTATCATGAAGTAGCTAGAATGTGATAACAAATTATTAGTTTGCATATAGCTAAAAGTCTATAAATGAAACTGAAACCTTTGTCCGGGAGGCTTAGTCTTTTTGGAAGCTATTCCACTGAGTTCTCGCATGCTATTAAAACTGTTTGATTTCACAAAGGCCTCAAGTGTCTTTTCTTGGTCTGGTAATCTACTACACAGTAAGATGCACTGACAGTGTGTAATACAAGCACAGCACAGCTACAAATCGTGCTGCAGAGCGGTTTCCGTGGTTAACCTGAAAGTAAGAATGGGCACCCAGTACCAGGTCCCCTGTACCTGCAATGCTAGAGATGGTCTCTGCTGCAGATCACCACCAGTGTGTGGCAGGTACTGTCTGCAGTGTGATATGCTAGTCACCTTGTGTCCTATTGTATATTCCAGTCACATCTACCCAGTGTTACAATGCTGATGGATTTAAAAGAGGTTTGGACAAGTTCCTGGGGGACAATTCCATAAACCATTATTAAAGAGGACCTGGGAAATCGACCACTTATTCATTGGACAAGCAGCATGGAATCTGTCTACCTTCTGCGAACCTGACAGGTACTTGTGACCTAGATTGGCCACTGTTGGAAACAGGATACTGGGCTTGATGGACCTTGGTCTGACCCAGTATGGCATATCTTATGTTCTTATGTTCTTATGAGAGAGCCTCTAAACATGCATGGGGTTGTTAGTAGGGTCCTGCCAGTAGGCCCAGAAGATCTCACTTCCCAACAACCTAGGTCTAACATTCACCCACAACAAGCACCTGTTGCCCACCACTGGGTGTCCCAGCCATGCACATACAAACTGCATACAACCCACTGGCCAGTACACATTGCATATACACAGAACTACCATGTGTATCCAGCAGTTGATTCTGTGATCAGACCTCCAGCACAGAAATCAGAAAAAGCACCTACACCACTAAAACCAAACCCTGCATCGCATTATGTGGATACATAGCCATGCCATGGTCACTGCTCAGTCAGAGTGAGAGTGCTCTCCCAGCATGACTTGCTGTGGCTACCCAGTCCTTGCAGGTGGTAGTTAGGTGCTACGACATCCCAGCCATTGATCCACCCCCAATGTAGACAATGGCCAATCTTCCCTGTTTCAGCCCATACCCACAATACATTTTTCCTCATAATGCACATTTGCAGGTTAATACTTGAAACAGCTTAGGCACTGCGAGGCTCAGTAAGGAGTAGAAAGCCACAAAACAATGGATAGACATAAACACACACACACACACACTCACTCACTCACTCACTCATATTGACGCACTGTGCAAAAATGGGGATGTTGGCATTCCTGCCTGCCACTCTGGTACCAATCTCAGCTCAGGCATTGTTAAGGTGTGCTCATTGTGCAGAAGCTAGTAGTGCACTCTGATGTTAATGCCAACTCAGTGTGCTGGTACTGTCAGCCTGACTCTCCATCCAGCTGAGGATAGTAGTCTGTCTATGTGGGTGTTTGGGGTTCCCAGTTCAATTATTATCTTCATATTTTTAAATTGTGATCCCTTGTTCTGTATTTGGTGATGATCTGTCTGTTTTGCATGTATGACAGAACTGTCCTATTCTGTTCATCTAGTTTCTGTGTAGTAGATCCACTTGTTCTCTTTTCCCAGTAAGAGATGTATTGGTTTAATATTTGTAGTGCTACCTTTTGATAAATAGGGTTAGGTGCTCTGTGAATCCCAATATTACTGTTATGATATGGCAGGTTTGCTATGGGTTCTAAATAAACAAGGATTTGTAGTAATGCACCTGGCAGTTGGCACTGAAGGATAGTAATGCAGAAATATAGTAGGCTTTCTTTATCCTCACCGTACATACAAATGATTTTCAGACACTCATTAAGAGGCATGTTTACTAAAGGTTAATGTGCTTTCATAAATTTGAATGTGTGCTAAGTGTAGCAACACCCATTTATGTCTATGGGTACAGTGGCACTCAACACACATTAATGTTTAGTAAACATGTCTCTAAGTCATTGCTAGGACAAAAAAAAGAGGCTTGTGAAGGACCCCTTTGAAAGCCACTTAAAATTTTAGATGGGCAGCAAATACATTTTAAAATAAAATAAATTAGATTCATACAAATGAAACCCAGTAGATATGCAAATATTTATGCAAATGAGGCCCCACAGTTAATCTCCGCACATGGTCCCACAACACCCTTGGGACACCCCTGGTTGCATCCCTATATTTTCAGGTCAAGGACAAGCTTGAGGGACAATAGTTCCCTGTCTTAGGGGTGTGTAGTTAGCATATATTCAATTCATTACAATGCCTTAAAAAATGTATTACATGCAAGATCAGTTGAACACATATTAACCTACAGAATAAAATGTGCTGAATCATCTTATACATATTAAGAAATTCTAATGCACATTAAAATCACTTATTATAATGAATGTCTGAAACAAACTTTGAAAAAAAAAATAAAATTGAACAATTTTTGCCCGTGCACATCCCACCCTCTCAAACATCAGTAATGGCTCAATACTTTGCATTGGTCCTTTCTTCCATTCTATGATGAACAGAGCAGTTAGAAAGAGTCATGGGCTGGATACTGGTTGGAAGTGGAGAAGGGCAGTACAAGAATAATGTAGCAGTTGTTAAACACAGCCCAAAGGACTCTAGCAAAACAGAAGATATTAGTGAAACAGATAAGGCATAGTCAGAGAATGTATAAGGCAGTGACACCTTGCTCCCATTGAGTAGATGCAAAGGCCTTTAACCTAGAGTTTGTGGCTTCTGTGATACTTTGGTTTCTGCAAGGTGTTGAGTAGTATGGCCTCTGAGAAAGTCCTGCTTGCAGAGTGTCAAAATTGTGCTGGAGGCTGAGATCATAGATGGCTGTTGTTAGTGTGCTCATAACCCAGTGCTCTCAGACTTTTTATTCTCTGCCTTTCTTACATTGTCTTGACTTAGCAACATCTGCAACTAGTGGATCTTAAAGAAACCCATTTTTTGGAACCCTAATGCTTGTTTCTGACTGTTGTCCAAGCACTGTTGTTTCAAGCCTATTGGGGGGCAACAGGAGTGCAGTTGTTTGCTTCCTTTTTGTGAGGGGAAGAAAATGGAGAAACTGGGAGCAAAGCAGTACTACATGGAAAAACAGCACAAAGATGGAAAGTGGCATGCTATGCACAAGTATTAGCACCCAGTCATACATTTTCTGGTAGCATGCACATTATAGGAGTAATTTTATTGAGTCATTTTCATGACATATATGTGCACGTAAAAGTATTTGTGCTCACATGAATGCACACACTTTGCAAGCATAACCAGGGGCATGGTCTGGGTGAAACACAGGGAAAACTCAAGTATATTTGTTGATTATTAAATACCTTAATCTATGTACATTTGCATATTTTTACACACTGTCCATGCCTGCTTTTAAGGAGTGAGCCTGCCCTCTTCTGCTAGTATTGCTTATAAAATAGGCTTGAAATAGGTGCCTGTTACTTTCTTATCCTAGGTGTCCTGCTATAAAATTACCCTCTAAGTTATAGCATGTACCTTTCAAAATGCTGCCCCTTGTTTAGTGATCATTGACTGTACATATCTTTATCTTAGTGATTTATCCACACACTAAAACATTTTTAGCATGAATTTTAGTGAATCATATCCATTTGATTACGATTAACTCTATACCAATACAGTATATAGTAATTTATTGTCATTGCTAAATCTGATAAATTGTCATTGATAAATCTCCTCTGAAAGGCATTGAGTTATTAAATGGACTTATGTTCAAAATGTCAGAAATTCTTTGCAAATTATCAAAGATCAAACAGGCAATTCTTGAATAGAGTGGCACATCTTGAATATCTTCAACTGTCAGTGATCATAATCTCTAGAGCAGAAATGCAGAAACGTGTCTGATAGATGCGAGGGCATGTTAATGGAGCCCCATGAAGACAGATAACTCCATTGTAATGGCATCGAACAGGCAGCTGTCTCCTGAAATGCATCTCGGCCAGCGTCCATCAATCTTGGCAGGATAACTGCTAAGAGAAGTCAGGGAGAAGGTACTCACGTGCATCCTTAAAAGGTTATTTCTGTCTTTTGTGAAGTTATTTAACTTTGTTTTTATTTTATGGTCACTGACTCTGCTTTAAAACACACTGGAGCCTATGGGCACAGTCTTACAAAGTCCATCTCAAACAGTATTGTTCCAAGTACATAAATTACTCAGTATACAGCATGGTTTATTCACTTAGGTATATCCTGGTTTATGTTATGTGGTATTTTATTATTTTACAGGCTTATAAATATATCAGTAAAAGAGGGTGACGTTCATTGATCTGCCATAACTTATACAGTGATATAAAGAGCTAAACCTTACAATCTACAACAAGCATTGCAGCACTTTTTCTAGGGCTTCAAATCTATTTGTCTCTAGGAGCAAATATAAAACCTATTCAGTCAGGGCTCTAGAAAGCACCTTTACATTTCCTCAAGTGCACCAGAGTTGGTCTATGGTGTGATTAGAATATTGGTAAGCTGGAAACAATCATCCAACCAGAGTCCTGTTATTCTCCATCTATTCTAATGTTCATGACAGCATAATATAAAGTACAACAACCTATATTTTTCAGCAATGATTTGTGCATAGCCTCAGCGAACCTTCCATATAAAAAATTTACAGTACATAAAAATAGTAGCAGCGCAGGGAACCGTAACTATATGCTTGTAACTACAAAATAAGGGCTCAGTGCAAGATACCTCAGTGATTTGAGGGTCAGACTCCAGCGCCTTAGGTGAGACAGTGCTGACTTGACCTCCACAGGGAACCTTTTACACAACAAAATAACATGTCCCTTCAGAGGCCATTAGACGTTATTTATGCATCTTAATTGGAAGGTTGCTACAAATGCTGAACACTCAACAAATGCTCCTTGGCACCTTAATCTCTGGCCATTTTTGCAGCCTCCACTCCCTTTCCCTATCATTATGGCAGTGAAAGGAGCCTAGAAAAGTTCCTATTAGGATGAAAGTTCAAGAGTGAGAAAGAAGGTAATAAAAACCATGGACATTGACAGAAAGCATAGAAGACCTAGCTCATACGCTCCTCCTTCTCCATGCAGAATCTACTTGATATCTAGTTTACCCTCACCATTAAGAGTCCTCTGTGCTTGTGCCATGCTATTGTGGATCGGCCCTCCTGAGTTGGAGCCTTCCCCGTGGAAGTTTGAAAGTCATGATCATGTGGCTAAGGTCCAGGTTAGTTCTCTCAAGATGTCATGCTCAGGTAAGTTTTCCCAATAAATAAATAAACCGATCATTTATTTTAAATGAGATCAATAGAGAAAATTAAATTAAAATTATTAACAATTCTCTATTTTGAACAAACATAAAGTAATCAATTATTAAATAAGCCAAGTTTTCTCCTTTTAACTTAGAAGCCAAATACCTTAACAGTTCTGATTTTCTTTGCAGATGATCAATTTCAGATCACAGTGGATAGCTTTGGATCATCAATATCAGATATTAACTTTCTCGGTTCTCAGAAGTTACTTTGTAAAGTTGAGCAATAACTATCCTCAAATATTAAGACTTGATACTTTGTGTCTATTTTTCTTTCAGGTATTTACACAAGTCACCTCAGGACAGGTAAGTATAAACTTTCATAAACTTCAATTGCGGTTTTCCCTCTAAGTCGCCGATGCAGTAAATGACACAGTTCATTCAATTCATACCACTGGCCAGGACATTAATGTTGGTACACGGTCATCTCCTCCCCCCACCCCCCTCTCTCTCTTGTCCTCTCTCCCTCTAGGGTAGACAGTTGCTTTCTTCCTCTCCGAAATTCCAGCCGAGGCTTCTGTGTAAGAAACTACTAATCTGACTTTAACCAAAAGAAAAAGGCAAAATCCTGCCTAGCTTAGTATGGGGTTTGTATTTATGTCATTAAGCATGATATACCTGTTTCAATAAAACCAAGGTCACAGGTTTGTTTGTTTGTTTTAAATTTTATTTTCAGAAGGTTTTTTAAACCAATACTTACAACGCAAGTATACAAGAAATATGATTGAAAATCAACATAAAGAAATAACCCATAATGAGAAAACAATAGACAATCCATTAGCCCACATAACGGAGAGGAGATAAATACAAAATATTTTTTACAACAAGAAAATATGGGAATAAAAAAAGAATCCCTAACAAAACAGCCAAATTATCTAATCCTACCCAAAACTCACCCCTCTGAGGCCTTTTTCTCCTTATCAGCTAGAAAAGCCTCCAATTGTGGAGAATCTAGAAAGATAAAACTAACTCCCTGGAAGGAGACCAAGCACCTGCAGGGATACCATAAGAAAAAAGATGCCCCGATGGCCAACACCCTTGGCCTTAGGGCCAAAAAGGCCCACTGACGTAACTGTGTGGCCAGGGATACATCAGGAAACAACTGAACTCACGACCCACAAAAAATAAAGGCCTTATTTTTAAAGTAACTTCTAAACACGGAGGTCTTATCCTGTTCTGAAAGAATTATGACCAAAAGAGTAGCTCTGGTGGAAATAACATCCTGTGAGTCTTCCAGGAACTGAGTCAAATCGAAATTTACCTGAGGTTGCAAAATATCAAAAACCTCAGAAGACTCAACCGACATCTTCCCACCAGGCAAATAAAACAACCTAGAAAATACCATAGAGTCTGCTCTGGGTAAACACAAAGCCTCCTTAAGGTATTTCCGGAATAAGACTTCTGGAGGCAATAAATGACAATAGGGAAAATTTAAACATCAAATATTTCTACTCCTAGAATTATTTTCAAACATTTCTAATTTCCAATGGATAACTAGACTATCCTTAATATGAGAGGCATTCACCACATTCAAAGCAGAAAAGGAACTATTATGTTTAGAAATCTGAGGTAGATCGCCAGCCCCACTTGGCTCCATCTCGACAGCAGCTCGCACCGTTGCTAAGAGAGATCTCATGCCGGCAGGTCGTCTGCCGAGGGCTTGCCGCCGCTGCTGATCCTTTGCCTGTCTTTTCTCCCTGCCTGTGGGAATCTTGCCTGCGGGTGTATTGGGGGTGCTTGTTGTTCTTCGTGCCAATAGTTTGTGGGTACCCAAGGGGGCCATCACCCACGCCCTGCGATGAGACGCCACAGATCCAGCGTCATACCTGGTCTCCTGCTTCTCAGAATCACCCATTCCTGCCCCCGCTCCAACACCCCTTAGAAGTGTGTTATATACTGGGCGATATCCATTCGCCCGGGTGTTACCTGAATACACTTACAATATTAGTTGCGTCGTGTGCTGGTCGTTGGTCACTTTATAGTTCGCTTTCATTAAACATTTTCAGGCAGACACAACAAAGTGTCAAGAATTTGGTGATTTTGGCGGGCTTTTCCAATTTTGTTCTAACTTGCCTATGCCTTGCCTTCAAATTGGTTCAAACCACTGTGACTTTTGCTTGCCTCTGCAATTTTATTTTTCCTAGCCTTTGCGTTGATTCTACACTGTGTGCAGAATTTATTAAATCGCATGTGGTGGTATTTGAACTTGTTTGGCGGTATTTGATTTTATCTGGTTTGCTGGACAGGTGTTTAAGGTTTTTTTGATGATTGTTTGGTGGTATTTGATTATTGGTGCCAGTATGATGAATTCTTATTTTTACTTTTAGAACTGCACGTGTGGTTTTGGCATCTCCAGTTCTTGTATTGCACATCATCCAGAGGTCTTCAGTTCCTGTTGATCTTTAATACTTTGGGATAGTGACAGTTTTGGACCAGATTCAGCCAGTGTTTATACTAATTTAGCAGATTTGGCCTTCTTACATCCAGCTATCCCAGTATAACGAAGATGAGTGTTCCAAAGAAGAGCAAAACTTACCCCTTTCATGATGAATGGGGAATGGACTACTTCTTCATCATGGTGAAAGACAAGTGTTGTTGTCTAATTTGTAATGCTCCAGTATCCTTGCCCAAAAAGGGTAATCTGGAACGTCATTATAAGGCTCTGCATAGCAATAAGTTTGATGATGATTTTCCACCCAAAAGTGAAATTCGTAAACTGAAGTTTAAAGAACTTAAATCGAAATTGGCTACTCAGCAACAGTTGATGGCGAAGCCAAGGTCACATTCGGTCAATGCAACCATAGCATCTTTCAAGGTCAGCAACCTGATTGCAAAGAAATGCAAACCTTTCACTGAAGGGGAATTTGTAAAAGATTGTTTTCTTAAAGCAGCTGACAATCTTTTTGAAGGATTTAAAAATAAGAAAGAGATCATAGCTGCTATTCAAGATGTACAATTGCCAAGAAACACCGTCGTGCGGCGAATAGAAAAGATGTACATTAAAAATCACCAATGCCTCAGACAGCCCTATCATATAACCCCACCATGGGTTGGAACCCATGATCTCTGGCTTCACAGACAGTGAAGTAACCAGTGGGCTACAGCTCTATAACTAATAACAAGCCCCTGGCTGGCTGCAGAAGGACTGCATGTCACCACACAAACTGTCTGCTGTGGTTACCAGGATAGGGTTAACCCACCCGTACCCATGATGCACTGCACATGCAAATCAGCAGTCGACAGATGGGCACAAGATGGGGTATGCACCCCAAAGCACCTCGGCCTGGTAGGGGGAACTGACCGTGTGTGTTACTGGCACAGAGTAGCCACAGACCGTCACATTGTGCGGGGACTGTGCTCACCCTGAGGGTGAGGTGGGGCGCCTAGCACCAGGTCCACAGCACCTTTCATGGCTGAAATATGTCATGCTGCAGGTCCCCATCAGTGCTTCTGTGTGTGATAGGTAGTTCCTGCAGACAAACCTAGGATACCTCTGTGTTCTTTTGTATTTCTCAGTCATGTCTAGCCCTTATGGGCTATGATTCACCCAGAATAGTGCATATCCTGTGTTGGTGCCATGGTTACATGATGTAGGTGAAAGAAAGGGGGGAGGGGGGAGTGGGGGAGGGGGGGAGGGGGAGGGGGGAGGGGGGAGGGGGGAGGGGGGAGGGCGGGAGTGGGGGAGGGGGGAGGGGGGAGTGGGGGAGGGGGGAGGGGGGAGGGGGGAGGGAGTGGGGGGGGAGAGGGAGGGGGAGTGGGGGAGTGGGGGAGGGGGGGGAGGGGAGGGAGGGGGGAGTGGGGGAGGGAGGGGGGAGTGGGGGAGTGGGGGAGGGGGGGAGTGGGGGAGGG
This sequence comes from Ichthyophis bannanicus, assembly GCA_033557465.1. Taxonomy (NCBI): domain Eukaryota; kingdom Metazoa; phylum Chordata; class Amphibia; order Gymnophiona; family Ichthyophiidae; genus Ichthyophis; species Ichthyophis bannanicus. The sequence continues at coordinate 238,235,345 of CM066034.1, forward strand.
GAGGGGGGGAGGGGGGGAGTGGGGAGGGGGGGAGGGGGGCAGTGGGGGAGGGAGGGAGGGGGGAGGGGGGGAGGGGGGAAGGGGGGAGGGGGGAGTGGGGGAGGGGGGGGAGGGGGAGGGGAGGGGGAGGGGGAGGGGGGAGGGGGGGAGAGGGGGGAGGAGGGGGGAGGGGGGGGGAGGGGGGGAGGGGGAGGGGGGGAGGAGGGGGAGGGGGGGAGTGGGGGAGGGGGGGAGGGGGAGGGGGGAGGGGGGGAGTGGGGGGGGGAGGGGGAGGGGGGGGAGGGGGGAGGGGGGAGGGGGGGAGGGGGGAGTGGGGAGGGGGGAGGAGGGGCGGAGGGGGAGGGGGGAGGGGGGGTGTTTGTACCCATAGGCGGATTATGTACCACCACACAACCCACCCTCTGGGGCTCAGGGTGGGAAACAGGATCACCCATCAATGGATCCACATTCTACCTCCCTGCAATGGCAGCAGTAGAGGGGACCATCAACCCCAGTCCTGCTTGGGAACAGACACACTATAGGGCAGGCAATGCAAAGCTGTACACATCCATAACACAATAGCAGACAGACAGTAGGCCTGGAAATTCTCAGCTGCCCCCACCACTATCTGACATTCTCCAGCCGCTGCACCCTGCAAGGTGTTCCAGCAAGACACATACTAGCTGCAGACAGTCTGCTAGCTAGTCCATAATGCATGGTCCTGGAGAAGATGCGTGTACCCAGAACTGGGATGTCAGCATATACACCAAGTAGATAAGTCAGTGATTGGGTCACAAAAAGAACCCATAAATAACACATGACAAAAACAATATATAGCACTATGGGGGAACCTAGCCATGCCATGGTCACTGCTCAGTCAGGGTGAGAGTGACCTCCCAGCAGGACATGCTGTAGCCACGCTGTCCGTGCAGGTGGTGGCCGGGCACTACAATGTCCGAGCCATTGCCCTATGCCCTGTGCAGATGTGGCCAGGCCAGGCCACACTATCCAGGCTATTCCCACAGCACCTTGCTCCTCATTATGCACATTGGCAGGCCAATACTGGCAACAGTGCTAGCAGTGTGGGCTGTGGAGGGTGTTGGCAGCCACCACACACTGGATAGACAGACACACACTCCCACACCTATGCCAGCATTGTTCAACTATAGAGGTGTTTGGCAGCCCTGGCCACCACACCAGTCCTCGGCACAGTGCAAGCATGGCTATGGTACGCAATACTGTTGGGGTCACTCTGTCAGTCACCAGACCTGAGGCACACTCCACAGACATCAGAAAGGTTGCTATGATGCAGCTCAATCAGCCAATTGTGCTTAACGTAGGAATTGCTATCTGCCAGTTATCATAGCAACCTTTTGATAGCTGTGTACAGTTTTCCCATGTTTAGGGTGGCATTGCTAAGGTATGCAAGTGCTAGTATGGGGAGATGCACGCAGGGCCCAACATCCTGCCTCTCCAGGAGGCTTGGGATAATTGAGCCTGTGGGTGTGGGTGTGTCTGCCCCTCTTGGCCGCTGCTCTAGGGCAGAGGTTCCCAACTCCAGTCCTGGAGGGCCAAACACTGTTCGGGTTTTCATGCTGTCCCTAATGAATATGCATGAGATACATCTGCATACCATGGAGGCGGTGCATAGCAATGCAGCACAGCCACATTTATTAGAGGCATCGTGGAACCTGAATGGTGTTTGGCCCTCCAGGACTGCATTTGGGAGACTCTGCTCTAGGTAATGCACATGTTTATGGTGTTTGTGCTCTGTAGGGTAAAATGTAGGTGTTTTTGGCATGTCTACGTCATCTGCACTACAGGTTCTGTCTGTATTAGCATGTTGCAGTAGTGGGTAAAATATGGGGGTGTGGTTGGCAGGAACCACAGCTGGAACTTGAACCTGTGACCTTCTGCTTCTGAACACACTGGCTGTGTGCACTGCACCACCATGTTGCCACAGAGACAGTGCATTCCCTGGAAATACCATGACTGTTTGTCAGACAGAGCCTGTCTGTTGCAGTGCATGGCACTCACCTACACAGGGCTAGGCCATGGTCTGCTCTGGGCAGCTGCTACTGTCCCCCTCCACCACCAGTACCCCTCTGCCACCATGCTGACATGCCCTTTTGCTGGTGGTGCTGGTGGTGCGCAGTCTCAGGCCATCCAGTATGCAGGTAGGCGGCTGCCTATGGTGCGTGTTCTGGGGTAGGTGTGCCTGCATAGACGTCCACGCTTTCCCCCAACACCACCTGCCAATGTTCTGTGCACTTAGAGGTACCTGCTGGATACTATCCCCTGTGACACTGTGATAAACACACTCGTGCCAATGTTTTTTCAGAATGAGAAGTATGTGACAGAAATCTGTTCTGTTATCCAGGAAGTCAAAAATAGATTCTGTGACTTCCAAAAAATTGGAACAGTTGTGGAGTACTTGTTATACCCATTCAAAGTAGATGTGGACATTAAAGAAACTGCAGCTGCTATCACTAAAAATTACTCATTGAACAAGCCATCTCTTGAAAACGAAATATTAACCCTTAAAAATGACATTTTTCTCAAGACCCATGCTGAGCAAGAATCGTTTTGAAAGCTAGTGCCTAGAGACAAATTTCCCATCTTGAGAAGATGCAGTGAAGCTGTACACTCCTGTTTCGGAGTGTACAGCTTATTTATGTGAATCTGTGTTTTCCCATCTGAAAATGACAAAGAGTATACAACGCTCCAACATGACAGATGAACATCTCCAGGATTCCCTGAGACTGGCCCTCACGCAATATTCACCCAACTTCAAAAAGCTGGTGGATGAAATGCAGGCTCAGACGTCTCACTAATGAGCAAGAACGAAATATTAACGATTGTGCAAGATCAGCCTCGATCAATACTCGACCTAAATTTAACACAAATTACTCAATAAAAGTTTAAAAAAGTTATTAAGACAGTTAAAGAAAGCTGGTTCTCAATAAAACTTTAAGAAAAAATGTACTTTCCATTTCTCCTCGCAGTTCTTACTGGTTCTTCGTCTCTCTGTTTTGTTTTTGCTTAATTTGCATAACAGCTGATCACATCCAAGTAAATGACAGAAGGTTCATTAAAAATGGGGGGAGGGAATCCTCCAACTTTATTGGGTTAAAATTTAATTTGAAACTAATTTGAAACTTAATTTTCATGGTAGTAGATCACTGGCACTTTTGGCCGGAAAAAGTAGATCACGACCTGTTCGAAGTTGAACATGCCTGCTCTAGATTATTTCTGAGTTCACTCTCTTTCATCATCTTCCTGGGACCCCTTGTTCCAAAGTCTTCTTTCCATTGAAAAAGGCCCACCTCCTGAGCATTTGTACTTTGAAAGTACATGTATTTAAATTACTCTATCATATCTGACATATCTTACCTTTCCTACAGGGTTTAGATCTTTGGATCTTGAAGTCTGGCATGATATGCTGTGTGATAAAGACCACCGACCATTAGTAGTCATCCTCTAAACTAAATTCTCTTGATGGTGCTGTCTCCAGAACTGCATACAAATGAAATCTCAGTAGAGATTTATACAGAGCCACTTTCGCCTCTGTTTTCCAGTTAAATATTCCTTTCCCTATACACCAAAGTACCCTTCTGACTTTTGCTGTCACCTTATCTACCTGTTCAGCCTTCTTAACATCATCAGATGCAATCACCTCCAGATCTCACTGATGTTTTGAGCACAGAATTGTATCACTCATCTAGGTTTGTTTGTTTGTTTTTTCAGAGAATGCCGTGACTCAAATTACTGGTAGCAATTGTTGGTTGGGAAAGATTTATACAGTATCTCTTATGGAACGGTTGCAGTATTCTGCCTCTGTCTGCACCCTGATTTTCTGCCTCCTCCTTTACTCTCCTTTATACTTGCTGATTTTGCTTTTTTGGTTGTAAGTGTGAAGTTTATGATTCAGGATCATTTCAAAGAAAATCTTGAAGCTAAGAGTTATAAAATTCAAAGGTACAAAAGAAAAGATGGCTCCTTTTGAAATTGTATTGTTAAAGCCATGAATTCATGAACAAGATAAGGGTCATCAGGCTGAGATATTCTTGCAGTCCAAATCATGCCTTACATTTATTTTGTGCTTAATTTTTAACTCAAGACCAAGGGTTCTGAACCCAGTCCTCAGGACAAACCTAGCCAGTCAGGTTTTCAGGACAGCCACACTGAATATGCATGTGAAAGATTGACATGCATTGTCTTCATTACATGCAAATTTCTCTCATGCATACTTATTGTGGTCATCCTGAAAAACCTGACTAGCTAGGCAAGTTTAGAGGGCTAGATTGAGAACCCCTGCTGTAGACATTTCCTTAAACTTTGCAAGATCCCAGGATTTTTCCTCACCTTCCATGATGTCCACCTTATTGTAGATTTTGGTATCATTTGCAAAAAGTCAAACCTTTCCTGATGGTCTTTTTGCAATATGGTTTTCAAAATTGTTAAAAAGAACTGGCTTAAGCACCAATCCCTGTGTCATACAGTGTACTACTATTTATATTTAGACACGCTTTCCAGTAGATGTTCAAGGTAAGCTACATTCACATAGAACAGTGGTTCTGAACCAGTCCTCCTTGAACCCCTAGGCCAGTCGGGTGTTCAGGATAGCCCTAATGAATATGCATGAGATATATATGCATTAGAGATATCCTGCCAACCTGACTTACACCTCTGCCTTACACCTCTGTCATTTAAGATTGTGAGTGGGCAAGGTGCAAATGTCCTAGACATCAAAATGGTAGATAGAATGTGTCACATGCCTCCTCAATTCTCACCACCACCAAAAAGTGGTCTAATAGACAATATTTTGGTGGTGGTGAGAAGCAAAGAGGCATGTGACAAATTCTATCTAACCTTTTAGATGTCTTGGAGATCTGCACCTTGCCCACTCACAATCTTAAATGACAGAGGTGTAAGGCAGGGGTCTCCAAATCCAGCCCTAGAGGGTTACAAACCAGTCAGGTTGGCAGGATATCTCTAATGCATATATATCTCATGCATATTCATTAGGGCTATCCTGAACACCCGACTGGCTTAGGGGTTCAAGGAGGACTGGTTCAGAACCACTGACATAGAATCTAAGGGGCATGTTTACTAAACTGCGGTAATGTCATTTGCGTTAGGTTCCGTGGTAAAGGTACAGATGCCCATATAAAGGTGTGGGCATGGCATCATTATGGCAAGCATGTCAGGTAACGCCCGTTATAAGGGACCTTATTAGGCACAGTACAAGGCACGTGCCTTAACATGCCTTGTACAGTGCCCAGTAAGGTGCCTTGTAATGTGCCTTATAGCATGCCTTGTACTGTGCCTAATAAGGTGCCTTGTAACGTGCCTAATTATGAGCCTTATAACGCCTTATAAGGATTGCTGTCAACTGTGGTGAGGGTACTATGGGCTGGCAGCATGGATCTGCAAAGATATGACTGTCACAGGCAAGCAAAATATCTGCCTCGTACAGGAGAGAACAATGAGGAATTGAACCCATGACCTCCACTTAGAATGTCAGTGTACTAACCAGTAGGCTATACCTCTATGGCCTGTTGCACAGCAATGGCTGGGTACAGAAGGACTGCAGGTCACTGCATAAACCGTCTGCTCTGTGTGCCAAGATAGGGTAACCCCACCAGCACCCATGATGCATTGCACATGCAGAACAGCAGCCTACAGCTGACCACCAAATGGGGTCTGCACCTCTCCAGTACTGCAGCGTGTTAAGACGTACTGACAGTGCGTGATACTGGCACAGAGTAGCTACAGACCATGCCATTCTGCAGGCTCCGTGTTCACCCTGAGGGACAGGATGGGTGCCCAGCACTAGGTCCACAGTACATGTGATGCTAGAGATAGGTCCTACTGCACGTCTGGTGTATGCAGGTGTTCCCAACAGTGCAATTGAATGTACATCTGTTCCAGCTGTGTTCTGCAGTCACATGTGGTTCTGTGGGACCAGACACCACCTAGTTTAGTGTGTACATGGTGTTATGATTTGGCTGCCAGGAGTACCTGTTATCAGGGCAGTGGGGTGTCTAGACCAGGGGTGGGCACCTCCGGTCCTGGAGAGCTGCAGACCAGTCAGGTTTTCAGGATATCCCTAATCAACATGCATGAGATATGTATGCATTAGAGATATCCTGCCAACCTGACTGGTTTGTGGCCCTCCAGGGCTGGATTTGGAGACCCCTGCCTTACACCTCTGTCATTTAAGATCGTGAGTGGGCAAGGTACAGATGTCCTAGACATCGAAAGGGTATATAGAATGTGTCACATTCCTCCTCGATTCTCACCACCACCAAAAAGTTGTCTAATAGACAATTTTTTGGTGGTGGTGAGAAGTGAGGAGGACTGTGACAAATTCTATCTAACCTTTTTGATGTCTTGGACATCTGCACCTTGTCCACTCACAATCTTAAATGACAGAGGTGTAAGGCAAGGGTCTCCAGATCCAGCCCTGGAGGGCCACAAACCAGTCAGGTTGGCAGGATATCTCTAATGCATATATATCTCATGCATATTCATTAGAGATATCCCGAAAACCTGACTGGTCTGTGGCCCTCCAGGACCAGGTTTGCCCACCCCTCGTCTAGACCCACATGAGGGTAATGCAGCACAGCCACTATGGGTCTAAGTGGTATATACCCCAAGAGGCCTCAATCACCCCATTTGTAGATGAAGGTGTGGTGGGACAGGTGCCTGCACCCTGCAGAATGGCTGCAGTACCAGCAACCACAGTCCTACTAGCGGATGACAGCCCTCCAGGGCTACTGGGCCAGTGCCATACCTGTGACCATCGTAGACCAGCAGTGATGCTTGGGGTAGGCAGGGGAATGCCCCACACCACAGTCTGCCATCCAACAACAGACAGAACAGTCAGACTGCACCTGCAACAGCCTACAAGGTGTTCCCACCATGCACAAGCAAACTGCAGACAACCCACTAGCCAGTCCACAGTGCATGCTAACAGGGGAACCCTATGCACTCAGAGATGGGATGCACAGCATAGACAACAAACAGGTATCCCCCATGATTGCGTCCCAGAACCAGGAACACACAGGCATTACTGAAAACAAATAAGGTGTGGCACTATGTGGGAACATAGACATGCCATGGTCACTGCTCGGTCAGAGTGAGAGTGACCCCCCCCCCAGTGTGACATGCTGTGGCCACCCTATCCATGCAGGTGGTGGTCGAGCACTACAGTGTCCCAGCCATTGCTCTCCACCATGTGCAGATGCATCCTGGCCAATCCGCCCTGTTTGGGCCATACCCACAATACTTTGCTCCTCATTATGCACATTTGCAGGCTAACGCTGGAAGCAGTGTGAGCAATGTGGGCTCAGTGAGGTGTTGGCAGACACAAAACAATGGAGAGACATACGCACACTCCCACACCTATCTCAGCATTGTGCAGAGATGGAGGTGGTTGACAACCCTACCTGCTACACTGGTCCTGATCACAGTGCCGATATTGCAAATCTGTGCAGGGGGTAGTAGTAGTGCTCTGGTGATAACTGCAGCTCTGTGCTGGGGCCAACAGCCTGAAACTCCATGAAGCTGTGGATAGTGGAGCCCTTGAGAGTGGGTGTCTGTACCCCTGTGCACCACTGCATTGGGGTTTTCCCATGTTGTTGTTGTGGCTGCAGTGTGGGCTAAAACTATGGGGAGATGCTCTGCAGGATCCGCAGATGGGATCTGACCCTCTGCTCTTGGACATGCTGGCTGAGTGTACTGCACCACACTGTTGCCACAGCAGCATAGTGGTCCCTGGGGCTACCCTTATGTTCCTCGGCCAGACATTTTCTGTTGCACTGCACACCACGTACTGGTAATGGGCATGGCCTAGGTCCACTGCAGGTGGGTGCCACTGCTCCCTCCAGCACAATCACCCACCCCCTCTGCCATGCCGCCATGACCATATGCTGTCGGTGCCGGTGGTACGCCATCCCAGGCCATCCAGAGGGCAAGTAGGCGGCTGCCTAAGGTGTGGGTTCTGGGCTAGGGGTGCCTACATAGATGTCCACTCTTCCCTAGGCACTGCCTATCAATGTTATGTGTCCCTTGGGGTTCCTTCTGGGTAGTGTCTCCTGGATGGGACACTGTAGGCCACAGACTCATGGGCATGTCTGACCCTGGTCAGTTGCTGTCTTGCTGGTTTCCACCATTTTCTGCATTCTTATGTGCCACCTCGGCAACCGCTTAGAACACCCTGTGCCCCAGTATCCCCCACTGCATGTCCCGCCTGCAGCCCCCATTCCCCATTTGCACCATTATCATTGTGGCCTTTCATACCAGGGCACTATGCTGTTGCTGCAAATGGAGCACTATTATCACCTTTCTTGGTCTCCCTGCCTATGCTGTACATTGCTGACACTGAAATGGTTTCTCTCTCTTGCAAATGTGTGGTAACACCAGGGGGCATGTTTACTAAACTGCGTTAATGTAGCAGCAGCTACATTAAGGCGCGTTATGGCGAAATAAGGCTCCTTAATGTTCCCGGCCGCGTTAAGTGCAAAAAAGGGTGGAGAGAGGGCGGGGAGAAGGAGTCAATGGGCAGGGAGTGGGCAGGGAGAGGCCCCTTTCACACTAACGCGGAGGAATTAAGGGCTGAATCCTAACGCAACTGAAAACCAGGCGTTAGCACACCATTGCAGGAGACAGAAACCATTTCAGTCAGCAATGTACAGCAAAGCCAGGGAAACCTACAAAAAGTGATAAGTGTGATACATTGATACATGTGCACAGAACAAAAGGGCAAATAAACACTGAAAATGACTTGAACAAAATGTAAAACAAACATAACCAAGCTGGCCAATAGTGATATGAATGGGAAAAATCAAAAAACACTACCGAGAAAGCTCCAAAAAAAGGATATTAATTTTGGAAGGGTCTATGCTCTGTCCCCATACAAGGTGAATGATCCCAAAGTGAAATAGCACTGATCACAGTTTCCCCTTGCTATTGGACAGGTTTTCTATGGCATGCACATGTTCCGCAACAGCAGGGTGGGCATGTCGGAATGGGCAAATGGACAGATGCTGGAAAAGGGGATACAGAGGGCTGCAGGCAGCACATGCTGTGTTGCAGCTCGGCCACAGTGTGGCTCAGGGTGATGCCTAGGTGGCCCATAGGAATTATGAAACAGTAGAGCAGCCAGACAGCAACTGATGAGGGCCCAACATGGGCATGAGTGTGTTTCCCACTGTGTCACAGGGGATAGTACCCAGCAGGTACCCCCAAGGGCACAGAACATTGGCAGGCAGTGCTGGGGGGAAGCCTGGACATCTATGTGGGCACCCCTACCCCAGAACCCGCACCATAGGCAGCCGCCTACCGGCACACTGGATGGCCTGCAACTGCGCACCACCAGCACCACCAGAAGAAGGGCATGTCAGCATGGTGGCAGAGGGGTACTGGTGGTGGAGGGGGCAGTGGCAGCTGCCCACAGCAGACCATGGCCTAGCCCTGTGTAGGTGGGTGCCATGCATTGCAACAGACAGGCCCTGTCTGACGAACAGTCATGGTATCCCCAGGGACTGCACTGTCTCTGTGGCAACACAGTGGTGCAGTACACACAGCCAGTGTGTTCAGGAGTGGAAGGTCACAACTGTGGTTCCTGCCAACCCAGCCCCCATATTTTAACCACTACTAAAACATGGCAATAAAGATGGAGCTTTTATTGCAGATAAATTAAACATGCCTTAAACGCCTATATTTTACTCTACAGAGCACAGCCACCATAAACATGCACAATACGTAGAGCAGAGTTTCCTAACTGCAGTCCTGGAGGGCCAAACACCATTCAGGTTTCATGCTGTCTCTAATACAGATGTTTGTGCTGCATTTCTAGGCGCCGTCCCCATGGTATGCAGATGTATCTCATGCATATTCATTAGGGACAGCATGAAAGCCCGAACAGTGTTTGGCCCACCAGGAATGGAGTTGTGAACCTCTGTCTTAGAGCAGCGGCCAACAGGGGCAGACATACCTGCACGCACAGGCTCCAGTATCCAAAGCCTCCTGGAGAGGCAGGTTGTTGGGCCCTGAGTGCATCTCCCAATACTAGCACTTACATACCCTAGCAATGCCACCCTAAACCTGGGAATACGGAACAAATATATCAAGAGGTTGCTATGATTACTGGCACCACCAGTGTGTGGTGTCTGCCAACACCTTCCTCAGCCCACACTGCTTGCACTGTTGCCAGTGTAAGCCTGCCAATGTGCATAATGAGGAGCAAGATACTGTGGGTATAGCCTGGACAGGGTGGCCTGGCCTGGATGCATCTGCACAGGGCATAGGGCAATGGCTCGGACATTGTAGTGCCTGGCCACAACCTGCACGGACAGGGTGGCCAAAGCATGTCCTGCTGGGGGGGGGGGCACCCTCACCCCCTCCCTCACCCTCACCCTCACCCTGACTGAGCAGTGACCATGGCATGGCCAGGTTCCCCCACAGTGCTATATAGTATTTTTCTCAAGTAATATTTATGGGTTCTTTTTTCTGGGGCCTAATCACTAACTTAACTGCTTGGTGTGTGCACTCACATCCCCTCCAGAACATGCACTATGGACTAACTAGCAGACTGTCTGTAGTTAGTATGTGTATGGCTGGAACACCTTGCAGGGTGCAGTGGCTGGAAGCTGTCAGATAGTGGTGGTGGTAGTGGTGGTGGTGGTGGTGGTGGTGGTGGTGGTGGTGGTGGGGTGGTGGTGGTGGTGGTGGTGGTGGTGGTGGTGGTGGTGGTGGTGGTGGTGGGGTGGCGGGGCGGCGGGGCTGTTGATATCCAGGCCTACTGTCTGTCTGCCATTGCCTGCCCTGTAGAGTATCTGTTCCCCAGCAAGACTGGGATGGATGGTCCCCTCTACTGCCACCATTGCAGGGATATAGACTGTGGATCTGTTGGTGGGGGGATCCTATTCCCCACCCTGACCCACAGGGGCAGGTTGGGTGGTGCTCATATAATCCGCTTTAGGGTCTGCATACCACCCTTTATGTATTCTGTGACCATGGCACCCACACAGGATATGCACTATCCTGGGTGCATTATGGTCCACAAGGGCTAGACATGACTGGGGAACACAGATGTATCCTAGGTGTGTCTACAAGGACTACCTATCATACACTGACACTGATGAGAACCTGCAGCACAGCCTATTTCAGCCATGCCATGTGCTGCGGACCTGGTGCTGGGCCACCCACTTCACCCTCAGGGTGAGCACAGGAACCGCATGCTGTCACGGTCTGTAGCTACTCTGTGCCAGTAACACACACGGTCAGCTCCCCCTACCAGGCCGGGGTGCTATAGTGGCGCATACCCCATCTTGTGATCAGACATAGGCTGCTGATCTGCATGTGCAGTGCATCATGGGTATGGGTGGGTCTACTCTATCCTGATAACCACAGCAGACAACTTGTGTGGTTACCTGCAGTCTTTCTGTAGCCAGCCAGTGGTGTGTTAGATCCTATAGAGCTGTAGCCCACTGGTTACATTGATGACTGTAGAGGCAGAGGTCGTGGGTTTAATTCCTTGTTCTTCCTTCCTGTCCAGAGCAGATATTTTGCTTGCCTGTGACAGTCATATTTTTGCAGATCTGTGCTGCCAACTACAGATCCCTCTCCACAGCTATCAACACTCCTTAAAATACGTTACAAGGCTCCTAATTAGGCACAGTACTGTGCTGTCAGCCACAGTACCCTCTCCACAGCTATCAACACTCCTTAAAATACGTTACAAGGCTCCTGATCAGGCCAGTACAAGGTGCCTTATAACGCGCCTTATACGGCATGTTATAAGCTGCTTTATAAGGCATGTAGGCATGTGCCTTCTATGGTGCCTTATAATGCGCCTTTTAACGCGCCTTCTAATGCTCCTTATCTGACACACAGCTTTACTGCTGCCCCGCCCACTCCTTTATATGGGCATCTCTACCTTTACCGGGGAATGACATTACCGCAGTTTAGTAAACATGCCCCCAGGTTTTCAGTTGCATTAGGATTCAGCCCTTACTTTGTCCACGTTAGTGTGGAAGGGGCCTCTCCCCACCCACTCCCCACCCATTGACCCCTTCTCTCCACCCTCTCTCCACCCTTTTCTGAACTTACTGTGGCCGGGAATGTTAAGGCGCGTTATGTAACATTAAGGTGCCTTAACGTTACATAATGCGCCTTAACATAGCCTCTGCTACATTACCACAGTTTAGTAAACATACCCCTAAGTTTGTTCCTGAGGCAATGGAGGGTTAAGTGGCTTGCCCAAGGCCACAAGGAGTCTCAATGGGATATGAACTCTGGACTTTCCAGTTACAGGCTACTCTCCCACACCACTGCTAACATTCCTTCCCTCAAAATTTCATTTATCACTAAACATTGCCAACTCCCATGGTATCAGAGGTTCTTAAAATGGTTTTGGTACATTTTTAAAACAAAGGCTTTAGTTCAAAAGGGGAAATATTTTCTTCAACAGATACCTAAACTCCACCAACTGAACAATGGCTAGGAAAAATCATATCACCATAGCTGTTGCCCCCATTCCAGCTTCTCCTCTGTCCAGACAGAGATCCCAATTCCAGTTGACGGACCGGTTCCATGTGCAGGATGCCTGCATGCTGAAGCTCTCAGGAAACAAGTGGAGGAGCTCAGAGAAGAGGTGGCAAGGCTGAGGAGCATTCAAGACAGCGAGAAGTACATTGATGAGATACTTCTTGCAACATCCAAGCTCTCCAGCAGAGGAGAAGATGGGAGCCTAGAGAATGACAAAGGTTTGACACAAGTCACTAGGGCCTGCAGAATTACCAATCCAACTCCTCCAGCCCTTGAATTGATGAACCATTATGCAGCACTGGAAGTGGAGGAGATGAAAGCATCCCTGGAAAGGGAAGAACCAGACCTCGAGCACCCCAAAGTTGCAAAATCAGTGATCACAAGGAAGTGAAAGGTAGTGGTGGTTGGTGACTCTCTTCTGAGGAGTACTGAGGCATCCATCTGCTGACCAGATGTGATGTCCAGAGAGTTGTGTTGTCTGCCAGGTGCCAAATTCCAAGATGCTATGGAGAGTTTGCCGATACTCATCAAGCCCACTGACTATATTACTCGATGTTGCTCATCCATGTCAACACAAATGATACTGTCAGGTATCTCTCTGAGCATATGAAAAATGACTTCATGGTTCTGGGACAGAGGGTGAAGCAGACTGGTGCATAGGTGGTGATCTCTTCAACCCTCCCCACTGAGGGTAAAGGCCAAGGCAGAGAAGCTCGCATCCTGGAGATAAATGCATGGCTGCGTGGATGGTCTCATTGAAAGTGTTTTGGTTTCATGGATCATGGGATGCTGTTCCAAGGGTTGCAGAGCAGAGATGGCGTTCATCTGTCCAAGAAGGGTCGACTTGTCTTCAGAGCAGAATGGCTAACTTGCTGAAGAGGGGTTTAAACTAGATTCATTGGGGATGGGTGAAGAAAGCCCCTAGGTAAGTGAAAGCCCCCAAGAAAGTGAAACATTAAATACCTTGATGGAAATGGGTAAAAGGGCAACATATGATAAGCAGTGTGTTTAAATGCCCATTGTATGGGAAATAAGATCCCAGATGTTGAGGCTTAAATGGGAGAGGCTGACTTAGATTTAGTGGCAGTAACAGAGAAATGGTTCACGGGATGTAATTATATCAAACAATACTTTCTTCAGAAAGGACAGGGTAGGAAGAAGGGGAAGAGGAGTGGCACTATATGTAAAAAACTGCTATTAAAGCTATGTAAATACAGGGCTTAAAAGTTTGTACTAGGTGCAGGATCAAGCTTAGTAGCCAAGAGACCACTAGCACACAGGCCTGACAATCTACTTCTTGTCACACTGCTAAGAAAACCCAGGAGCTGTTGGGTCGCCAGGAGTCATCATTGACTCAAAGTAACACATTGCATTTTTGCAAGATCAGGAACACTTCTGTTTCCTACTTCACTGTATTCGATTATGACATGCTAGCACAGCCTTCAAGCACTGGGACTAAATTCTGAAAAGTCTTTGTAATGCTTTCAAATGCACCCAAACGTTTAAGAGGGTAGGCAGTCTAGTACCAAGAGTTTATATTTCTCGTGAAATGATCTTATAGACAGAATTGCAGTCTTGCATTGTTTCATATCATCTACATCTACAAGGGGGGACTGATAAGTCTCTGGCCATGTAACAAAACAGAAAGTTATGGGCATACTTCAGTTGCGGAGATCCAAATGATCTCTCCACAGTTTTTTTTTTTTTTTAATTTAGTTTCATTTTATTTGGTACCAAATAAAAGAAAAACTGCAGAGAAATCATTTGGACCTCCAGAACTGAAGTGTGCCCGTAGCTTTCTGTTTCATTACAAAACCAGAGACTTATTAACCCCCTTGTAATCAGTCTAGTAAAACAGCTTGGATAAAGAGTTACTTGCACTGTATATTGTGATACAAACTTTGATTAAACTGAGGATGCTTGTCAGCGCAATGTGATACTATACAAAGCAACCTATTTACTAACTTATGTTGTAACTGGACTCCAATAACTTCTTTCAAAATTCTGTTGTAATGGTTTGTGCAAACAACTCAACTTGACTTATAATATCGCCAATGATCCACCGTAGATAGAAACTACAAAATCTTTTGATAATTTCCAGGTTTCTTTTGCTGAGCACACACTTTGAGAGTATTGTGCCTTCTGAACTGTCCCTCCTTACTACTGATAGGCTGATCTACAAAAGGTCAGAGTGATAGCCTGACAGTCTCAATTAAATTGCTTAACAAATGCTTAACTTTCTGCTTATGGATGACAGTACCATCTTATTAAATATGTGATTTCTGTTTATTCAGACCAGCTTTACCTCACTCAGTTTTCCATCAGGGAAAATGGACTTTTAGTGCATAAGAGCCTGTTGCAAATTTTAAAGATGGGCACAAATTCAAGAGTTATTTTATTTGTTACAAATATTGGGACCAATAGTCAAAATGACTTATTGGGTTAGCATGGCCTGCTAACTAGTAAGTCTCACTGAACCTAATATTGCACAGCACTATCCGAAGAGTGCTGCTGAATATTTTCTTTGGACGCCTCAGCATTATCCAAGTAGCGTCAGTGTGGTCCAGGATCGAAGACAGCATTTATTTATGTATTATTTATTTAACAGGTTTTATAGACCGTTTTTTCTACAAGGCAAAACAGTTTACTTATAAGAGAAATGAACATTTGCATGGAACATTTGAAACTATGTACAGGCAAGCTTGGTTACAATGTAATTATATAGTATAACAATTCAACATAAGGATGTTTCAATAGAAGTCAAACTATTAACATGCAGCTGGGTGTTGTGTGGTTAGCTGTAGTGTACAGCTTCTGTCAGAGGGGTTCAATGGGTGATCTGGGGAGGGCGGGGGAGGAGGCAGGGGGTGGGATGTGTGAGGAGTTGGGTTAAGGGGGGGGCTGCATGAGTGGTCGGGAGGAGTAGAGGGTCTTCTTGTATAGAGTTTGTATCAGAGGGTGTGTTGAAGTGTTCATCAAAGAGAAAGGTCTTGAGCTGTTTTTTTAAAGAGGGTGTGGGATTGGAGGCAACGTATCGTGGGGGGTAACTTGTTCCAGTTGGTGGGAGCGTAATATTGGAAAGCTCTTATGCAGGTGTGTTGAGGCCTCTTGGTACTCTGTGCTGGTAGGAGGAGAAGATTTGCTGCATTTTGACGCCGGGATCTGCTGTTATCAATATGTCTAACTAGGGATTGTAGTTGTTCCACACTGGTATTAATGAGGGCTCGGTGGATAATGGTGAGGGTCTTGAACCTGATACGTGATGCAACTGGGAGTCAGTGAAGGGATTTTAATATGGAAGTGATGTGTGAGTGTCAGAGTGCTCCTACTATAAGTCGTGCAGCTGTGTTTTGGGCGAGCTGCAGGGGGGCAATGGTGGTCTTGGGTAGCCCATGGAATATAGTAATCGATGAGAGGAGTGATGGAGACTTGGCAGACTGTGTGGATGCTGTCATAGGGTAGTAGGGGGCGCAGGATGCAGAGAGTTTGAATTTTGAAATAGATGTTTCTTGATATGTGGCTGGAAGTTCAAAAGGTGGTGTAGGGTCACTCCAAGGTACTTGATTTGTGGTTTGACTTGAATTTCAGTGCCACCCAGTTTAATACTTTGTGGGGGGGGGGAGGGGTAAAGTTGGGATCCCTTGAGACATGTAGGAGCTCCATTTTGCTGAAGTAGATTGCGAGATTGTGCTGTTGTAACCGTGTAATGATTTCTGTGAAGCAGGTTGAGAGGTTAGAGTAGTCAGAGGAGGTGGTAATGAATGAGGTGAAGAACATTGTATCGTCTTCATAGAGTTGGTAACCGATGTTGCAGTTCTGGAGGATGAGGCAGAGGGTTCTGATGTAGATGTTTAAGAGGAGGGAGGAAAGGGCAGATCCTTGGGGTACTCCTTGGGAGAGGGTGAATGGTGATGAGGATTGGTTGCCAGGTCTCACTTATTGAGTTATTTATCTGGATAATCATAATTTTCAGCTTGGCTATATGGGAGTGGAGGAGTAGCCTAGTGGTTGGAGCAACTGCCTGGTACCCAGAAGATCAAGGGCTTGATTCCCACTGGCACTGCTTGTGACTTTGGGCAAGTCACTTTACCCTCCATTATCTCAGAAGAAAAGGCTAGCAATCTACTTCCAGTGATATATTGCCAAGAAAACCCAGAGGTAGCTGGGTCACTATGAGTCAACACTGACTTAATGGCACTAAAAAAAATATGGATAATAGTCTGCAAACTTAATAGAGCAAAAAAGCTGCCCTAAGTGGTATATGGATCGACTATCTGGATAGCAAATGCATATCTGTGCTTTCCAGATACCACTGGTACCATCAAGCTAAGCCAGAACTGTATGAGGCTGAAGACATTTGCAGTATAAAGTATCTTATGCAGCTGATTTCAACAGATAAGTACTCATTAGATGATTTCTCTCTGAAGCAGAATTATAAAAGTATATGTAGAAGTTCAAAAGCAATATTGTTCAGTGTTTGAATATAATAATTTGAATCATGCATTTAAGAAGATTTTTTTCTGTGGATGTTTTACTAATTTAATAAACATATTAAAATGTACTTATAAAGTCATTTAGTTGACACTGAGCTAGCAGTAACAATATAGTCTGACAAAAATATATTTTCTGAAAATTGTATAGGTCTTTTTGGGAGGTTAGATATTTAAATAGACCAGTGGGTTTGTATTATTTCAGCATTGCAGTAACAACACAGGATTGTGCCTTTAAACTTGTGTTAAGTGACAAAAATCCCATGTTATCCACTTGGAGGTCAATTCCATAACGTTCATGTCCAGGCCGCAGGCATGTCCAAATTGGAGACGGGGACATTTTAAACCCAAGTTCAGTATAGACACACTCGTGTGTCCGGAATTGGAGACGTAGATGTATTAAACAGCTTGGACTTTCCTGCCCTTATGATATTCTGAAAAGATGCACATCTATGATGCCGCCTGCCTCCGCCTCTCCAGTTCAAATGTGCATTCTCTAAGCTGCTCCTCTCGCAGGCAGTGTAGTATGCATGCAAATAACACATGAATACTGATCATACCTAAATGCGGATGCCAACAAGACTAAATATACTAGTCTGTTGGATGCCCAGCACCCTGCAAAGTATGCCCAGTGCAGTCTTGATTTAATAATAGCAAGTTTAATGTGATCTGTTTGTCCTGACATAGCTGCCATCAGAACATACATGGCAGTAGATAAACTCCTCAGTTATTTCTGCAATGGGCATCTCTGAAAACAGTGTGTACAATGCTAATTATGGATGAGTAGAAATAAGCAAAGGGCCTCTATAGCAAAATGTGAAAACATATCCCTGTCAAGAATAAGGGAGCAGTAAAACAAAACACCACAAATGGGGAAAAACATCAACTTGCTCTAGAGTAAAGTGCTCCCTTCTTTTAAGCATACTCTACATATCTCATAGTTGATGTCTAAAAGAAGGGAGCATTGTACTCTAGGGCAAGTTGATGTTTTGCCCCATCTTTGGCATTTTGTTTTACTGGCCCCTTATTCCTGACAGGGATATTGTTTCACATTTTGTTATAGAGAGCCTTTGCTGAGTTTTCTGACCACATCACATTGGCAACTAGTGAGGCAGTGGTCATCCCTGCAGTTCAGGTACTGGCCAGGCCCTATTAATGTCCCCCTGAAAATGAGGCAGAGCACACATTTCCTTCTGTGCAATCCTCACACCACACACATACACACTCTCATTTACACTCATAGTAAACATACTTCTGGCAATATGAATCCCTGCACCTATAAACAACAGCTAGTGTAACATAATAGCATGGCATCCCAGGACTGCACATCTGATCTACTTATCTTACTCAAACAAGAATCTTTTCCATGCTCAGTCACATACTAGCCCTACATCAACAGCCCAATTTTCCACATAGAACATATTAGGGAATGCTAGAATATCTCCATTGGCACAAACAGAAAATGTCAGCATAGCCAGAATAAACACACTTGCTCCTCTCAATGTTTCTGTATATTGTTTCTATACCTTACAATCTTCCTTCATCTCTGCTTTCTTTTCTTTACACCTGCATCTTGGTCCCTCCAGACTGCAGATACGACCGTTCAAAGCATACGTTTCACAGCTATTCTTCAATACAGGGTGATTGGAGCAGAGCAGAAATCTTTCTACGTCCTGCCTTTATTCCATGTTTCTGTGGGAAACATTGCAGACTTACACGGGCTTCACTTGAATATGCTTTATAAGTCTACACCACATGTCCAAAGGGCTTATTTGTGTTTTGGAATGTCCTCCTCAATGAATGTCAATAACTACCTCCCTAAGCCTGGTCAGGAGATTTCTTAATTACAAAGTGAGTTACCATTTATATTCTATGATAAACATTATGGACTCAAGGTGAGGGAATCCTCATCTACCCCAGTCAAATCCCTTAATTTATAGTTCATTATCCCAGTTATGACATTGTGAAATTTGACTCCATAGTTATTACCTTCAACAAGTGATTAACCCTTAATAGATTATAACAATTCATTGGGAAACAAACAAAAAGCATAAAATATTCCAAATAATTCTAAAGGCCTTTAAATTAGTTTGGTATCCCTGCTCCATTAACAACTCTAAATACCTAAACTCACTAATATAAAGAGACAGACAGCAGTCCAGCAGCGAGATGGAGTCTGTCCAGTCTTTTGCACTGAGTGTCATATGTTGAAGAACGCCAAACTAGACCCTCAAAAGGTGGAGTCATACAGGCCCATTTCCAGCATCCCGATGCTCACCAAAATCATTGAAAAGATAGTGTACAAGCAGTTACAAGATCATATTGACACCAATGCCCCTTTGGATTCATCCCAACATGGATTCAGAGAGTCACATGGAGTTGAAACACTACTCACAACTCTTTTCGACAGCATAATTTCAGGTGTTGACAACATACGACAGGGTTTTGCACTCATCTTCTTGGATATAGCAGCGGCTTTCGACTCTGTATGCCACGAGATTCTCCTATGCCGGCTAAGAGAAAAAGGCATCAGTGGAACAGCCCTCGAGTGGTGCAGATCCTACCTGTCTGGAAGATGGCAATATGTTCCAGCAGACGGGTCCACATCCGAACCATTCCTACAAAGTCAAGGAGTTCCTCAAGGATCCTCCTTATCATCACTGATGTTCAACATCTATATCCAACCCATCTGTAACATCATTAGATCGTTCAATGTGAATTGCATGATATACGCTGATGACGTGCTGTTATACATGCCAATATCCCTGGATTGCCCAGACCTTACCCCCTGACTAAGTGCTTCAACACCATATCCGAATGGCTCCTAGCACAAAATCTGCGCATCCAACACAAGAAAACGGAGGTCCTGTTCATCTCAAGAAATCCCAAGTTCACACCACCCAGCTATTTGAAAGTAAATAATGCTGAGTTACAAGTAAAATCAGCTATACGTTACCTCAGAGTGACATTGGACCAGAACCTCGACATGAAGCAACACATAGCTAATACTGTAAGAGCGATCTACTTCAAAATCAGATCCCTCAGACACTTACGTCCGTTACTCGAACCAGGTGATTTCCGCACCATTTACCAAGCCCTCATTATTCCTCATTTCGATTATTCAAACGCCATCTTACAAGGACTCCCCCGGGCCACCTTAAACCCTCTGCAACTTGCTATGAACAGTGCAGCACGGGTACTCTTTGGAGCCTCCAGGAGAGAACATATCACACCCCTCCTAAAGCAGCTGCACTGGCTCCCCATTCAAGCCAGGATCAGTTTTAAAACCTTGGTGATGACTTTCAAGGCCACCAAGGGGCTCTCCTCCTCTTCACTATTTGACCTCATACAACCACCTGCACCCAACAGGCTAAGGAGAACCGCAGAGTCCAATATGCTATCAATACCGAAAGATACGACAACCTGCACCAAAACAACATCTAACAGAGCCTTGAGACTCTGTGCCCCAAGCCTCTGGAACTCCCTACCACCACATATCAGAGCAATCCCCAACTTGAGTCAGTTCAGGAAGGCCCTGAAACATTTTCTCTTTATCAAATATCTCACTGACTGCCCTGAAACTCAGCTACTCTAGAATAGTGCGTCCCCAAGTATGTACAACACCCAACAATACCCGTTCTCATTTCATCTGCATTTGTATATAGTTTACCCTGTTCAATTCATCTGCATATGTATATAGTTTACCCTGCTCAATTCATCTGTATATGTATATAGTTTACCCTGTTCTCCAAGTTTTCCAACATTTCCTGTTCAATGTAATGACCAGACATTTGTTTATTGTCGGATTTTGCTTGTTCTATGTAAACCGCGCTGATCGCAAATAGTGCGGTATATAAGAAACGCAAATAAATAAATAAAATAAATAAATATGTATGATCATTTCCCTGTTTGAGAGAGGTCATATATATATGTACATTCAGTGCAAAGTGCCTGGCTCTCAGGGAACAAGTCTGATCTCTGGAGGCAAGAGTAGCAGTCTTTGAAGAGCTGAGGCAGAAAGAAGTATTCAGAGGAGACGTACAGGGACATAGTAGAAAAGTTGCACCTCCAGCCTGACAGCCTCAGTGCTGCCTTAGCAGAGGGGGGTCACCAGGAAGGAGAGCATTACCTTGATCTGTTAGGAAATGATCCTGTAGTGAGAACCTGTCCTCCAGGGATTCAATATCCACTTGCACCAAGGATGTGTGTCCAGAAGCTTCAGCCCTGGAGGGAAAAATTTTGATGGCCATCTTAGTTTGTGATTCTCTATTAGGTATGTGGATAGTTGGGTGGCTGGTGGGTGTGAGGATTGCTTGTTTACTTGCCTGTCTGGTGCAAAGGTTGCAGATCTCACACTTCACTTAATTAAGATTCTAGGTAGTGCTAGAAAGAGCCAGCTTTCTTGGTACATGTGGACATCAACAACATAATAAAGCGTGGAAGGGAAATTCTAGAAGCCAAATGTCTGCTTTTAGGTAGAAAAATTGAAATCCAGGAGCTTCAGGGTAGCATTCCTTGTTCTATACGTAGGACCCATGAAACAAGCAGAACTCCAGTGTCTCAATGCATGGATGAGAAGATGGTACACAGACGTGAGCTTTAGATTTGTTAGGAATTATGCAACATTCTGGGGAAAAGGTAACCTTTTCTAGAATGATGGGCTCTATCTTAAAGCAGGGTAAAATAAGGCTGCTATAACTAACCATTAAAATGGAGATAAAGCAGCTTTTAAACTTGATATTAGTGGAAAGACGATAGTTACCCAGGAACACATGATTTGGAATAATGTATCATCGAAGGACACTAACAAACAGGGAGGTTAGGACATCCTGAAAGAGAGTTTCCAACAAAGCTTAACGTAGTCCAGGTTCTTTTAAATGAAAAGCATACAGAGTTGCTAGGTTCCAAACTACCTCTGTTAACTGATAAGCAGATTGTCGACATGAACAAAAACATACTTTGAAATGCCTGTATACAAATTTTATGTAAAAAAAAATAAGTTGGGAAAGACTGCTAGAAGGACTGCTGAGAGTAAAGCTGCTACTGCTGGGAAGGAATCTGCACTTTTAAGTATTTACCTGTTTGGAAATTCTCAGAATCTTGGGAAAAAAATAATTCTGTGAGTTGATGATAAAATCTGTGTCCATTTTAAAATGCTTTGTTTTTTATTAAATTGCTTAGTGCATAGTGTGCCAGGCAGATTTTCAGCTAGGGCAGCATTCTGTAACCCGAATAGTGGGATCGGACATCCGGGTGGATGTTCAACCTGTGCTCAGCCCCGGAATGCGATTCTGGTCACAGCGCTTGTGCAGGGAGTGCTGAATGGGGATGGGAGGGGGCAGAATAGAGGCGGAACAGAGGCAGAGCAGGAGAATGGCAAGGTACCTGGACATACAGGGCCTATTCAGGTCAGAGCCCTCTATGTCTACTGGCACACAGCTGCACGCCTGACTTATTCCACAATGCACACTGCACGCCTCTGCAACATGGGTGTCTGGCCATGCTGTGCCCCTGCAGCCACTATCTGGGCCATGGGGGCTTCCAGTGCTGGCTGAATCACAGTCTGCAAGAGCAGACATGGGTTATGGCATTCTGAGCTGTCAAAAAGATGGCTCATTGCCATGGCACCAGACCATCACTGCTCCAGCGCCCCAGCTATGGCATTCTGGCATTGGGACAGGCAGCTCCACCTACGGCAATCTTATTGGCATTCGGGAAGCACGCAGACATCCAAGTCCCCAATTTTTCCATCGTGGGTACATCCAGGCTCTGCGGTAGCAGAATTGGGTCCATCTACCACACATCTTGTTTTTCCATGGCCAATGCGGCCGGACGTGTGGGAACCAGAATGTGCCTGTTAGTGTTTATTTCCCATCCTTCCTTGCACAATCTTTGATTTATTTAACATGTGTTTTATACCACTTTATCATTTCAGTCAAAGTGGTTAACATTGTAATTTAAACTTGATAATGCACTTTAACCAGGAACATTGATAACTTGGAGTTTTCTGAGGCAAAGGAGGGTGAAGTGATTTGCTCAAGGCCACAAGGAATGTTAGTGGGAATCAAACCCTGGTCTTTTGCGGCCTGATATTCCTCTGGGCAGGCTATGCAGTGCTACTACGCATAGCCCTGCTCGCCAACATTTAACCCCGGATATTAAATGCCGGGGGTCGTATGCGGCCTGGCATTGAATATCCAGGGATCGCCACATGCACTGGAAGCCACATCAGATAACTGGGCAGCAGTGATATTGAATGCTGCCCGGTTTATTTATTTATTTAATTTATTTATTTAACTGTATTTATATCCCACTTTTCACCGGGTCAAAGCGGTTTAACATTAAAGGGTGGGGGAAAATAATCAATTTCTAGGGTTGGGGCTATCACCGGGGGGCCAACATTAATGATCTGAACAGATATTAAGGACATAGACAATGTACATCAGTATCTTAGAAAATAGATCCGAGGGTATGATTAGGGGGTCTGGGGGGTAGTCAGTGATGGGTGTTTGCTTCTGGTCTGAGGTATTCCTGGAATAGGATGTTTTTTATTTGTTTCCTGAATGTCAAGGGATCTCCATTGCTTCTGATATGACGTGGTAGAGAGTTCCAGAGGGATAGTGCGTACAGTTCGAAGGCTCTGTTGCAGGTCCGTTGATTGTATTTGGTCCGTTTATGGGGGATGGTGAGAGAGTTACTGGTGGTTTGTCTGGTTGTTCTGTTGTGGGTGGGTTGGGGCAGTAGAGTGTGGAGCTGG
This sequence comes from Ichthyophis bannanicus, assembly GCA_033557465.1. Lineage (NCBI taxonomy): Eukaryota > Metazoa > Chordata > Amphibia > Gymnophiona > Ichthyophiidae > Ichthyophis > Ichthyophis bannanicus. The sequence goes on from CM066034.1 coordinate 238,259,129, forward strand.
GAAGTCTGGGTTTGGTAGAGGACTTTGTGAATAAGTAGGGCATATTTGTATTTGATTCTTGCTTCGAGAGGGAGTATGTGCAGCTCCCTCAGGACTGGGGTGATGTGATCTTGTTTTTTTGCTTTCTGGATAATTCTTGCTGTGGTATTTAAGGCAGTTCATAGTGGGTTGGTGTGGGTGGCAGGTAGTCCGTGGTAGATTATATTGCAGTAGTCCAAGTGGGGGAGTGTCATGGCTTGCATGGCTGTCCTGAAGTCCTGTGGTTCAATGAGAGGTCTGAGGCATTGTACTGTTTTTGCCTTGTGGAATATTATTCCGGTAGTGTTTTTGATCTGTTGCTTGAGTTTGAGCGCTTGGTCTATGATGATTCCTAGGTATTTTATGTGTGGTTGAATTTGTATTTGTGCGGCTCCTATGTTGAGGTGTGTAGATGGTGTGAAGTCTGGGTCTTTGGTTACTATGAGGGCTTCTGGGTTTTTTTTTTTATGTTGATGGATAGGTTGTTCTTTTGTAGCCAGCTGGAGACTTCTATGAAGCAGTCTGATAGGTGTTTGTTCATTGGGTTAGTGGTTGTGATTGGACCACAGAGCATTATGTCATGCGCATAGATGTGGCCGTTGATGTTGTGGGCGCGTATGATTGAGCAGAGTGGTTGCAGGTAGATGTTGAAGAGCATGGCAGATAATGTGGATCCTTGGGGTACTCCTTGGTGTTGCTGAAAGGGGGGGGGTTGCTATATTTGTGCGGATCAGTTGTTGTCTATTGGTTAGGTAGGAGTGGAACCATCGAAGTACGACATTTTTTATGCCAATTTCTTGGAGTCTGTGTAGGAGGATGTTGTGGGAGATGGTGTCGAAGGCTGCAGATATGTCCAGGAAGATCATAACATATCCAGAGTGCTTGGTCTGTGTGCCTTTGATGAGGGTGTTCATTAGTGATGTCATGAGGATCTCGACTCCGTGGAATGGACGGAAGCCATGTTGTTGCGGGTCCAGTATGTTGTTGGTATCTAAGTGGTCTTGAAGTTGTTGCTGAACTATCTTCTCAATGATTTTGGTGGTGAACGGGAGACTTGCTATAGGCCTGAAGGAGGTGGGGTCAAGGGGATCCAGGTTGTTTTTTTTAGGGTTGGGCGGATGATTGAGCTTTTAAGGATGTCTGGCATGCGTCCTTGTCTGAGGGATTCATTAACAATGTGGGTTAGTGGTGCACTTAAGTCCTCTTTGGTTTTCTTTATCCATTCTGCAGGGCAGGGATCTAGTGGAGAGGTGGTGATGTTTAAGCGGGAGATGGTGGATTCTATTTTTTCTTTTGTTATTGTTTCGAATGTGCTCCAGTCTATGTCTATGGTGATAGGGTGGGTTGTTGTCTCTGCATTCAGTTGCGGATTTTGTGGTTGTTGAAGCTGCTTGTATTGTCATGCTAGTAGTTCTGGCGGGATGTTCGATAGTTGTTCAGAGTGGTTGGGTGCTTTTGTGAGTTTCTTGACAATCTCAAAGAGTTCCCGTGGTTTGTTTATTGAGGTGTTTATGATCTTCGAGTGGTAGGTCTTTTTTGCTTTATTGGTTTCTGTGTGGTAAGTGTCTAGTTCACACATGTATTTTGTTTTGTCGTCCTCTTTTTTGTTTTTTCTCCACTTTCTTTCCGCTCTGCACTGAAAAGATAACTGAGAAAATCCCTTGTCTATCTTTCAGCGCAGGAGCTAACCATGGACCCCTAGAAGGATTATGTACCACCACCCTCCTTCTCCAGTGCTGAGGGTGGTAAACAGGGTCTCCCATCAACAGATCCACATTCTACCTCCCTGCAATGGTGGCAGTAGAGGGGACCATCAACCCCAGTCCTTCTGGGGAACAGACACCCTACAGGGGCAGTCAATGCAGCTCTGTACTCATCCATAAAGCAATAGCAGACAGACATTAGGCCTGGATATGCTAAGCTGCACCCCACCACTATCTGATATTCTCCTGCAGCAAGCCTTCAGCCACTGCACCCTGCAAGGCACTCCATCAAGACACATACCAGCTGCAGACAGTCTGCTAGCTAGTCCATAGTGCATGTTCCTGGTGGAAATGCATGCACCCAGAACTGGGATGTCAGCATACACAACAAGCAGATAAATCAGTGACTGGGCCCCAAAAGGAAACCCACAAATATCACATGACAGAAATACTAAATAGCACTATGGGGGTGCCTAGCCATGCTGTCGTCACTGCACAGTCAGGGTGAGAGTGATCTCCCAGCAGGACATACTGAGGTCACCCTGTCTATGTAGGTGGTGGCGGGCACTAAAATGTCCCAGCCAGTGCTCTATGCCCTGTGAAGATGCATCCTGGCCAGGCCACCCTGTCTGGGCTATACCCATGGTACCTTGCTCCTCATTATGCACATTGGCAGGCCAATACTGGTAACAGTGCTGGCAGTGTGGGCTGTGGAAGGTGTTTGCAGCCACCACACACTGTATAGTCAGACACACACTCCCACACCTATGCCAGCATTGTGATACTATAGAGGAGTTTAGCAGCCCTGCCTACCACACCAGTCCTGGGAACAGTACAGGCATGGATATGGTACGCAATACTGTTGGGGGTCACTCCCCAGGGTGGAAAACACTGTCAGAGACCAGACCTGAAGCACACACCGCAGACATCAGAAAGATTGTTATGATAGAGCTCAATGAGCAAACTGTGCTTAACATAGGACTTGCTATCTGCCAGTAATCATAGGAAACGTTTGATAGCTGTGTACCGTATACCCAGGTGTAGGGTGGCATTGCTAAGGTATGCAAGTGCTAGTATTGGGAGATGCACGCAGGGCCCAATGTCCTGCCTCTCCAGGAGGCATTGGCCAATGGGGCCTGTGGGTGTGTCTGCCCCTGTTGGCTGCTGCTTTACGGCAGAGGTTCCCAACTCCAGTCCTGCTGTGCCAAACACTGTTCGGTTTTTCATGCTGTCCCTCATGAATATGCATGAGCTACATCTGCATACCATGGGGTGGTGCATAGATATGCAGCACAGGCATCTTTATTAGAGGCAGCATGGAACCTGAATGGTGTGGGGCCCTCCAGGATTGCATTTGGGAGACTCTGCTCTAGGTAATGTGCCTGTTTATGGTGTCTGTGCTCGGTGGGGTAAAATATAGGCGTATTAACCATGCGTATGTTCTCAGCAATAAAGGTTTGTCCTTACTATCACGGTTTAGTTGTGGGAAAAATATGTGGACTGGACTGGCAGTAGCCCCAGCTGAGTTTTGAACCTGTGACCCTCTGTTTTTGCACACACTGTCTGTGTGCACTGCACCACCGTGTTGCCACAGATGTGCTGCATTCCCTGGGGAGTCCATGACTGTACATCCGACAGGGCCTGTTTGTTGCAGTGCACGGCACCCACCTGGACAGGGCTAGGCCATGGTCTGCTGTGGCCACCAGCTGCTGCCACCTCCACCACCAGTACCGCTCCATCCTTAGATTGGAGACAGCATAAACCCTGAAGGATTTGTGGCCCTCCAGGACTGCATTTGGGGTAATCTGCTCTAGGTAATGTGCATGTTTCTGGTGTCTGTGCTCTGTAGGGTAAAATAGAGGTGTTTGAGCCATGCTTATGTTCTCTGCAATAAAGGTTCGTCTTTACTATCACGATATATTTGTGTGTAAAATATGGGGACTGGATTGGCAGGAGCCCCAGCTGGCACTTGAATCTGTGACCTTCTGCCTCCAAACACACTGGTTGTGTGCACTGCATCACCGTGTTGCCACAGGGACAGTGCATTCCCTGATGATACCATGACTGTTTGTCCAGCAGGGCCTGTCTGTTGCAGTGCATTGCACCCACCTACACAGGGCTGCCACTGCCCCCCTCCACCTCCAGTACCCCTGTGCCACCATGCTGACATGCCCTTCTGCTGGTGGTGCTGGTGGTATGCAGTCTCAGGCCACCCTGTGTGTGGGTAGGCGGCTGCCTATGGTGCAGGTTCTGTGGTAGGGGTGCCTGCATATCTGTCCGCACGTCCCCCAATCACCGCCTGCCAATGTTCCGTGCCCTTGGGGGTACCTGCTGGGTACTATCCCCTGTGACACTGTGCTAAACACTCTCGTGCCCATATTGGGCCCTCATCAGTTGCTCTCTGGCTGCTGTTCAGTTTCAGCATTCCTAGGTGCCATCTAGCCATCTGCCTAGTCCACACTGTGCCCCAGCTGCACCACAGCATGTGCCGCCTGCAGCCCTCTGTATCCCCTTTCCCAGCATCTGTCCAATTGCCCATTCCGACCTGCCCGCCCTGCTGTTGTGGAAATGTGCATACCATAGGTAACCTGTCCAATGGAGAGGGAAACACTGATCAGTGCTATTTCACTGTGGGATCATTCACCTTGTATGGGGACGGAGCGTAGACCCTTCTAAAATTCATATTTATTTTTTGGGGCTTTCTTGGGAGTGTTTTTTGATGTTTCCCATTACTATCACTACTGCCCAGCTTGATTATAATTTTATTATATTTTGTTGGGGTCATTTTTAATGTTTATTTGCCCTTTTGTTCTGTGCACAAACTGCACATGTATCACACTGCTCACGTTTTGTAGGTTTCCCTGGTTTTGCTCTACATTGCTGACAGAAATGGTCTCTCTTCCCTTTAAATCGGCTCTACCGCGAGGTTTTCACTCGCGGTAATTTTTTACTTGAATTACAGCCCCGCTCCTGTGTGGGGAGCTTTTCCCTCCCACTCTCCACCCATTGACCCCGTCTCTCCGTCCCTGGGGAACCTTCCTCCGCCCTCCGGGAGCCTTTCTACGCCTCTATCGCACATCAGCGCGCCGCGCACATGAGCGGGAACTTTAGTGCGGCACGCACGTCTGCAGGGCACAAAAACACATCATAAGCGTGCGCTAAGGTACCTTAGCGCACGCTATTGTGCGCCGCGCACTTGTGCGCCGTTTAGTAAACATACCCCTAAGTTGTATATTGGCACAGTGAAATCTTGCATTTATCTTGGGTACTTCCAGACCCAGTGTCATTGTTTATGAAAATTGGGGATTATTATTTCTCGGTGGGCCTTCAAGCTAGGGATTTGAGAGTTGTATTGGATACTGTCACCCGTGAAGGTCCCCAGAGGCCAGAAGCGTGGGTAATTCATTGGGGCATGTTCTTCAGTAGCTGTGGAGTGTTATAGAAAGGCATTGCAGTGCCCCCTGGGAGTTGTGGTTCCACAAACTAGCAAAAGAATGTAGTTGCAGTCAAGTGGTAAGGCTTTACAAACACTTTTTACAGCACTTCAGCACAAAGAAGTGATGGCATCTGACATGGTAAATGTACAGTCCATGCAATTATCATAAGCAGGTTCCTCATAGGAATCACATTGCATTTCTTCAACACCGTAGTAAGTTTCCTTTGGACTGAAACTTCCGTTATTGCTACAGAGTTCCTCCCTACAGCTCAGAGAGTTCCCTTCCTCCTCCCGGCTAGAGTGGAATGGGTAATTACCACATTCTCTGTAGTTTCTTTTAGGAGAGCCACACAACTCTTGATATGTACAGGGCAATTCGTTATACTCTATTCCTCTTCTATTAGGATCAATAAGCCTACCTTCCAGCACTCTCTCTTCAGAGTTTCTCAGCCGAGCAGAGCTTTGCCCGTACGGAAGCCTTTTACTATGTTTCTCTTTCAGCTTTCCTCTTGGCATAAAACTATCATCAGGATAGAAGCTCTCTCCCTCTCTGTACCTGATGCTGGGCTGCTTGGCTTTCCTCAGCCTGGTTCCCGGACTACCTCCTCTGCTCCCTCCGTAGCAAGGTTCCCTGGGATACTGTTCAGCTGTGCACTGCTTTCCAAAGCAGTTCCTCGTGGGTTCAACAGCTCTGTACTTCCCTGGTAGTCTCTCCCTGTTACCAACGGCTCCTGAATTCCCCGGTGCTCTCTCTCTGTCAGCAATGGTTCTTGAATTCCCTGGTGGTCTCTCCTCACTACCCTCCGGTAAGTGATTTTTAACTGCGTGTGTCCTGGTGTTTGCTTGGGCTCCACCCCTTCCCAGCTGCCCCTCATTCCCTAATGAGCTATGAGCTAGCTTACTGTTTGGGCGTTCCCTCACACCTCGTGAAGCAGCTTGTGTACATTGTCTATAGCAACCTTGGGCCATGTGCAGATCTGAGCTGTCAGTGTTAGCTCTGTTTTGCTCAGAGTTTCCTATCTTCATAGGCTCTGACTGCTCTACCCCAGGACAGATCCCCCCCCCCTTAAAATATTATGGGCTGCCGAACCTTTCAGACAGCACGTAATCTTATCCTGGGTACTGTATCGCTGCTCTACATAGACCATACTGGCAGTGGCTGACCTATCCTTCCATGGCTTTAGGACGTTTAGGTGATAAACCTGTTGGTTCCCATTTTTGTTCTCTACCCTATATGAGACAGGCCCCATTTTCTTCACTACTGTGCAAGGCCCTTTCCAATGGGATTCAAACTTAGGTCCCGGGTCTGCTACTTGGACAAGTACCCTATCTCCTATAGCCAATTGCCTAGGTCTCATGCCCCTGTCGTAATAACGCTTTTGCTTCTGTTGACTGGCCTGCAAATTCTCTATTGAGGACTTTGCCGTCCTCTCTAAGCGTTCCCTCAGATCTTTTAAGAACTGAGGTACCCCAACCTCTTGCGTGTCTTGCTCCACCCACTGCTCGTGTAGAATATCTAAAATTCCCCTAGGGGGTCGGCCAAACATAAGTTCATATGGGGATGCCTTCAAGGATGCTTGTATGCGTTCCCTACACGCGTACAATACGAATGGGAGTAGAGTGTCCCATTCAGACATCTCTCCCTTTTTTAAACCCCTTCTAAGCATTTGTTTTATGGACTGGTTCATCCTCTCTACAAGTCCATTTGACTGTGGATGATATGCCGCAGTCCGTATGTGCTTTATGCCGAATGCCTCCCACACCATAGCCAAATGCTTGGATAGAAAATTACTTCCCTGATCGGTAAGTACCTCTCTAGGAAAACCTACCTCGCAAAATAATTTCACAAGCTCTAGGGCTATTATCCTCGCAGAGGTGTTCCTTAATGGAATAGCCCACGGGAATCGGGTAGCGTGGTCTACTATTACAAGAATGTACTGAAAACCCCTCGGTGTTCTGATCAGAGGCCCTACAATGTCCATTCCTATGCGGTTCATAGGCACTGCTATAGTGGGTGTGGTCACCATCGGTACAGCCTTAGGTTTTAGGGCTGTGACCCTCTGACAGGTGGGACAGGATTCGCAGTACTGCTTGGTCTCTTTGAAGACCCCTGGCCAATAAAAGCGGGCCAATATCTGGTCCAGGGTGCCTTGGAATCCCTTGTGGCTACCTATTGGGTGGTCATGTGCCAAACGTAATACCATGGCCTTAAACGTCGTTGGCACCACCAACTGTTTTCTTATGGCATCAGTGTATGGGTCAATGCTCTCCCTATATAGAATTTCCTTTTCTAAGAAAAGCCTGGGCAGTGTAGGTCGGGTTTCCTGGGCCCATTCAAATGCTCTCTTAAGAGCTGGGTCAGCCTGCTGTTCTGCTGGGAACGATGGGAACTTTTTAACTAGTTCTGCAGACACCCAGGGCAATCCTGCTCCGGCCTCCAACTCGGCCCTTCCTCGGGTCCTATAATGCCTCTCTTGATGTTTCTTGGCTTTCTCCTTTTTACCCTCCTTAACTGGGGCGTGGATTAAATCGTCGTGTGTAGGAAGAATGCCTAATTCTCCCTCATCCAATTCCTCCTCTTGGGATTCTTCCTCCCCTTCAGGCTTTTCTGTGCTCTCAGATGACATCCTCCCCACCCCTGAGGTTCCGGCTTGTGACCTGGTGGAAACTAGGCCTGTTCTGGTACTCAAACCTGCTACCAGCCCCTTATAAAAGGGTGGCCAGTCCCTGCCTAGGATAATGTCTCTGGGCAATGTTGGGATTACGGCTACTTGTACTGCTTGTTCAGTGCCTAACCCATGCACAGACAGCTTCTGCAAGGGATAATATGAAAATGCGCCGTGCACGCATTTTATCTGCACCTGGCTCTCTGCTTGACTCGGGGCTGACTGACGGCGCTCCTCAATGGCCTCCCAGAGCTTGCGTGAAACCATGCTCTGGTCAGCCCCCGAGTCAAGTAGTGCCAGTGCCTCTACCCCCTCTACCTGTACATGTAGAAGGAATCCATCCCGAACGGGCTTCTCAGCTCCAGACACGAGGACAATCCGCTCTGTGCAGTCCCTCTGGAAATGTCCCGCTTTCCTGCATGCATAACATTTCCCCTTACATGCAAACAAAACAGTATCATTAATATTCTTAACATCCACATTATACATTTTTCCCTTGGGACCCTTTCCCTTTTTAAGATCTGCCATTCCCGCTGCCTTCAATACACCAAGCCCTGAGGTGTCAGCCATCTGCGCCTCAAAATATCTCTCCGCCAGACTGGCTGCCTCATCAGTGGTTTGGCAGTTTTCTAGGGTAAGGAAAGTTTTCACCTCAGTAGGCACAGCCTGCATAAACTGCTCCAATATGACTGTGTCCACTACTGACTCTAGGGTTCTCCCCTCAGGAGTCAGCCATTTCCATGCTAAATATTTCAACCTTTGATGCAAGGCTTTAGGGGTCTCCTGAGACTTTATTCTGGCTTCCCTAAACATTCTCTTGTAATGTAATGGAGTCAACCCTAGTCTGTCCTTGACTGCTCTTTTTATCTCATTATAGTCAGCGGCAAGGGCAGCAGGCATAGCCTTGTAGGCAGAGAGAGCTTCGCCAGTGAGCGATACCGTGAAGCGGGTTGCCCACTGCTCTCTAGGCCACTTCAAAGCTTCCCCTATTCGCTCAAAGGCATCTATGAAGTCGTCTAAATTATCATGAGGACTCAACTGTCCCAAAGAAAATGCATGACAAGCACTTACCCCTGGAATCATAGAGGGGTTAGCAGTCCCAAGCTCCTGTGGCTTTCTCAGGAGTGCTTCCATAGTGTCCAAGAGTGGCTTCTGCTGCTCTCTCATCATGATGACACTCTGCTCCTGGATATGTCAAGCCAATTTGAGCTGCTTATCCCACTGGAGCTGCATCCAGTGCATCATCTCTTTGCCATCCATTCTTTCCATCTGCGACCCTGTGGAGAAAAGAAAGAGAAAAAGGCCCACCAAGTGCGGCACTTATGTTCTTTCACCCCTTATTCCTCTATGCACAGCAGCGCCCCTTTCTCACCCAAATCCTCCTACACTTATGCCCTAGGTAAGCTTTACCTTAGCCTTCGTGTAGAGTCAGGCATGCAAGAAAGGTCACCGTGCTCTTCAGCTCCTCCTGGCGGTCTGCCAGCAAACTTGCTTCTAAGGGTCTCCTGGTACAGCAGCAGTTTCTTTAATAATGTCCTTTTATTTCAAGGCAAAAATCCTGCCAATTACGCCAGCCTGTCACCCGTGAAGGTCCCCAGAGGCCAGAAGCGTGGGTAATTCATCGGGGCATGTTCTTCAGTAGCTGTGGAGTGTTATAGAAAGGCGTTGCAGTGCCCCCTGGGAGTTTTGGTTCCACAAACTAGCAAAAGAATGTAGTTGCAGTCAAGTGGTAAGGCTTCAAGACATGACTTTTTATTCCCCTTCCCGGGGTTGGATTTCAAGCACAATGAAACAAAGGAACATAAAGACCATTCGTCTGGTACCAAATTAAAGAAACAATGGAACAAAACTCTGCTTAACTTCAGCTTTGCAATGGACAAAAAAGAAAAGAAAACAGTCTCTTTCAAATCAAATAACTTTCTTCCTGTTTTCTTTACAAACACTTTTTACAGCACTTCAGCACAAAGAAGTGATGGCATCTGACATGGTAAATGTACAGTCCATGCAATTATCATAAGCAGGTTCCTCATAGGAATCACATTGCATTTCTTCAACACCATAGTAAGTTTCCTTTGGACTGAAACTTCCGTTATTGTTACAGAGTTCCTCCCTACAGCTCAGAGAGTTCCCTTCCTCCTCCCGGCTAGAGTGGAATGGGTAATTACCACATTCTCTGTAGTTTCTTTTAGGAGAGCCACACAACTCTTGATATGTACAGGGCAATTCGTTATACTCTATTCCTCTTCTATTAGGATCAATAAGCCTACCTTCCAGCACTCTCTCTTCAGAGTTTCTCAGCCGAGCAGAGCTTTGCCCGTACGGAAGCCTTTTACTATGTTTCTCTTTCAGCTTTCCTCTTGGCATAAAACTATCTTCAGGATAGAAGCTCTCTCCCTCTCTGTACCTGATGCTGGGCTGCTTGGCTTTCCTCAGCCTGGTTCCCGGACTACCTCCTCTGCTCCCTCCGTAGCAAGGTTCCCTGGGATACTGTTCAGCTGTGCACTGCTTTCCAAAGCAGTTCCTCGTGGGTTCAACAGCTCTGTACTTCCCTGGTAGTCTCTCTCTGTTACCAACGGCTCCTGAATTCCCCGGTGCTCTCTCTCTGTCAGCAACGGTTCTTGAATTCCCTGGTGGTCTCTCCTCACTACCCTCCGGTAAGTGATTTTTAACTGCGTGTGTCCTGGTGTTTGCTTGGGCTCCACCCCTTCCCAGCTGCCCCTCATTCCCTAATGAGCTATGAGCTAGCTTACTGTTTGGGCGTTCCCTCACACCTCGTGAAGCAGCTTGTGTACATTGCCTATAGCAAACTTGGGCCATGTGCAGATCTGAGCTGTCAGTGTTAGCTCTGTTTTGCTCAGAGTTTCCTATCTCCATAGGCTCTGACTGCTCTACCCCATGACAATACCCAGCTCAATATGCAAATTCATATACAAAAAATTACTAAGGATGCTTTGTTTAAATTTCACTTAATTTGAAAACTCAAACAATATTTATCAGTTGAAAATTTGTGTACTGTGGTTCAAACTTTGGTTTTGTCACCACTCGCTTATTGCAACAGTTTGTTGCTTGGCCTTCCTTCATATATTATTCGACCTTTGCAATCTGTACAGAACACCACAGCACATCTTCTCACTGGTAGCAGGCAGTTTGAGCATATCTCTGTTGATTTATTTATTTATTTATTTAATTATATACCGCGCTATTTGTCATCAGTGCAGTTTACATTGAAACAATACAACATTTGGTCAGCTATAACAGACCTATTACAAGTAACAGGAAAATTAACATGGAAGTAACAGGTAAATCATTTATATTTCTAGAAATACATGGTGGAGATATATAAAATCTATACAGTTAGGGTAGGTATGAGGTTAGAAGGATGGGGGAGGGGAAGGGGTGTTTAGATGTTTGAAGTGTGCGATGAAAAGGTGGTGTTTAAGGGCTTTTTTAAATTGTTTGATGTCTTTAATTGCTCTGATATTGGGAGGGAGTTTGTTCCAACATCTAGGAGCATAATTTGAAAAAGCCCTATTGATGGATGATTGATTAGCTTTTAAGGAAACGTTTGGTATAAGTAGTGTGTCAACAGCTGAAGATCTCTTGGACCTGTTATTTTCTGTGTGTATGATGAGATCAGAGATGGAATCTGGAGAAATATTATTGAAGGCCCTAAAGGTGGTAAGGATGGCCTTATATTGGATTCTGCAGCTTATTGGTAGCCAATGAAGCTTCTCTAGAATGGGGGAAATATGCTCACACTTTGATGATGCACAGAGGACACGAGCTGCTGCGTTCATGGCTAATTGAAGAGGATTAATAGTTATATTAGGTAAGCCATGGAGTATTATGTTAGCATAATCAAAGTGCGGTGTGACTAGAGCTTGAAAGATGGTGCAAAAGTTATCAGACTCCATCATAGGTCTCAGATGACAAAGGGTTTTTATCTTAAAGTAAACCGCCTTTACGGTGCGTTTTATATGTTCCTTGAAGTCTAACCTTTGATCCAGGATTACTCCCAGATATCGAATATTTGATTTGACTGGGAGATCAGCATCTCTGACTTTTAGAATTGATGGAGGGGAGAAAGATTTATTCCTTGTGATTATAAGAACCTCTGTTTTTTTAAAGTTAATGCGGAGGTTTTGAGAGAGAAGCCAATCAGTTATTGAATTAAAACAGTTGATTAGCACTGTATAGTTTGGGTATGATACAGATATCGGTGAGAATAATAACACATCATCCACATACATAAGGCAGGATATACCAAAAGAGCGTGCGATGTTACAGATTGGCTGCATATAGATGTTGAACAGCAGCGCAGACAAGGAGGAGCCTTGTGGTACACCTTGTTTCTGCTGAAAGGGAGTAGAAGTAGCATTACCAATACGAACATGTTGTAATCTACCTTCCAGGTAGGATTTGCACCAGTCCCAAGCACGGTTCTTGATTCCCTTCTCATGAAGTCGCTTTAGTAGTTGTGTGTGATTCACAGAATCGAACGCAACAGTTATATCAAGAAATATTAGAGCAAAGCCATTTTTCAAGTTGTCAATGCCATTGATAAGTGTATTGATTAATGTTGTTAGGAGGGTTTCTACACCATGGGCTTCCCTTAATCCATGTTGACATGGATCTAAAGGGGAAAATGAGTCTATATGCTGTTGTATCTGTCTAAGAGTTAATTTCTCAAGAATTTTGGCTAGAAATGGGATACTAGAGATTGGACGGTATGAGTCCTCTTCTTTGGGTCAAGCTGGTTGTTTTTCAGCAGTGGACGGATAGATGTATATTTAAGAGCATCTGGGAAGACACCAGATTCAAATGATAGCTTCGCTATGTTAGCTATAAAAGGGCTGAGTTCTGTGCGCATAGATCTTATCCAGTGTGCTGGGCATGGGTCAGTTGGTGAAGTTGTCGTGTTGATGGAGGTAATAACTTCAATTATTGTTTTTACAGAGGGTGGTGAGAGGTTGGTGATTGAAAACTGTGGAAGGGAAGTTTGGATAGGTTCATGTAATGATGTAGTATTTGTTTTTATTGATTTGGATTGGATGTAGTTTGCATAGGCTTGGGACTGAATTCCTTCTTGTTGTGGCAGAGGTGGTTGATTGATAAAGGACTTTACTAGATTAAATAAGTCCCTTGGTTTATTCAGGGAGCGACTGAGGATATCAGCATGGTATTCTTTTCTCTTTGCCCAAATTGATTCACGATGTTGTTTAAGGTGTTCTAAGTAGGTAGTTTGGTCAGAGGAATTACGTGTATTTCTCCATTTTCTCTCAAGCTTTCTTAGGTGGAGGAGAGAGGTACGTAGTTCATGTGAGAACCATGGGGCAGATTGTTTTTTAGTAACTCGGTTGTCAGATGTTGGCTTTTTGATCAAGGCTGGGAGTTGTGAGTATGAGGAGAGGGTATTGTTCCAGTTGTTTACAATATCATTGAGATTATCTGTTAGTTGGGCAAGCTTTGGGACAGCATGGTTTTTGAAGTCATCACTGTCTAGTTGCTTGAATCTTGTAGATCTTTTGCATCCAGTTGAGTTTAGACAGTAGTCTGTGGATTGATATGCTGGTATAGGAAAAGTTATTAGGTTATGGTCAGACCATGGGACAGGGGTAATAGAGAGATCAATTTTGTTCATCATAATCATGTCTTGTTGAGGGATAAAGACTAGATCCAAGAGATTCCCACTTTGATGAGTAGAATTAGCTACTACCTGTTTGTAGTTGAGGTCAGACATCGCTTCTAAGAAAGACTTGGCTAGGGTAGGTTGAGTAGAAGCCAGATTAAAGTCACCTAATAACCAGTTTGGTTTGGAGGGGTCTTCTGGGTTACAGGCTAAGTCAATGATGTCTGAAAGTTCATCAGAAAGAGCATTTGGTGCTCTGTAGATTAGATTAATGGAGTTGGCTTTGTTGGTAATAGTTAGTGTGTTCAAGTGTTGTGTACTTTTGATTAAATTTATGCGATATTGTAGCACTGTTTTTGCAAGTATTAGGACACCACCGCCTCTTCTGTGTTATCTGTTGCAGGTGTAGATTGTGAAGTTGGGTGGAGTAAGGTGGTTTAATATTACATTGTCTGTATTAGAGAGCCAAGTTTCAGTAACCAAAAGTATTTCTAAATTGTATTTGGTTATTAGGTCTGTGATTACAGGCCATTTATTGCGTGTAGAGCGTGCATTAACAAGTGCACATTTTAGGTCTGGTTGATGTTTCGCTTTTTTGTTTTTGTCTTTGGTGGAGTTTGTAAGATCAAGAGATACATAAAGAAGGTGTGATTGTTTCTTGTGATAAGTGTTTGGGAGTATGTGGTTTCGATTCGTAGAGTGTTTCCTGCTTGTATTGTGGATTAGATGAATCGGGTTGTAATGATTTGTAAAAGTAGCAGAGACATGAAAAGTACAGGTTAGCGTGTAGATTAGGGTAATAGTAAATAATGAGGATGTCATTTTGTGGTTTGAAGGGTTGTTTCTAAGTAAACAAAAGAGTAAGGGTGCAAAGTGCTTATTAGTAGATATAGTTATACAGTAGATAGAGTTATACACAGTTGTACACAGTTTTAAACAAATTGAAAGTTGTGGATGAGCAATAAAGCAAAGTGCCTTATTAGTAAATATAGTTATTCAGTAGATACGGTTATACATGGTTGTACATAGTCATGAACAATTGAAAGTTGAGGAGGAGAATTAAGCAAATTGATGTAGATTAATACAAGTAATTGAAACAGATTACAGTTTTGAGAAGAGGACGGCTCTTGATATTACAATATCTGCATTGCTGCTTGGAGGATCATGGTGTTTGCTGATCTGATGTTCAAGGATTCAGGATCACAAGGATTGAGTGCCGGCTCTGGCTACTGGTCCCCGCCTAAGGGCCACGCCAAAGGGCCCTCTGGCGAGGCCCTCAGGCACGGGCGTGCCCGATGGCGCTTCCGATTTAAAAAGCAAGCTGGAGCTCTGATTGGGCAGCAGGTCTGATGGCTGTTTGCTGCCTCAGCTATGCAGATGGAATCACAGATCCCCGGAGGGGAGAGGAGCTGGAGAGAGTCTCTGTCACAGTGCCCAATGGTGCTTCCCATTTAAAAAGCAAGCTGGAGCTCTGATTGGGCAGCAGGTCTGATGGCTGTTTGCTGCCTCAGCTATGCAGATGGAATCACAGATCCCCGGAGGGGAGAGGAGCTGGAGAGAGTCTCTGTCACAGTGCCCAATGGTGCTTCCCATTTAAAAAGCAAGCTGGAGCTCTGATTGGGCAGCAGGTCTGATGACTGTTTGCTGCCTCAGCTATGCAGAAGATATCACAGATCCCTGGAGGGGAGAGGAGCTGGAGAGAGTCTCTGTCACAGTGCCCGATGGTGCTTCCGATTTAAAAAGCAAGCTGGAGCTCTGATTGGGCAGCAGGTCTGATGGCTGTTTGCTGCCTCAGCTATGCAGATGGAATCACAGATCCCCGGAGGGGAGAGGAGCTGGAGAGAGTCTCTGTCACAGTGCCCAATGGTGCTTCCCATTTAAAAAGCAAGCTGGAGCTCTGATTGGGCAGCAGGTCTGATGGCTGTTTGCTGCCTCAGCTATGCAGATGGAATCACAGATCCCCGGAGGGGAGAGGAGCTGGAGAGAGTCTCTGTCACAGTGCCCAATGGTGCTTCCCATTTAAAAAGCAAGCTGGAGCTCTGATTGGGCAGCAGGTCTGATGGCTGTTTGCTGCCTCAGCTATGCAGATGGAATCACAGATCCCCGGAGGGGAGAGGAGCTGGAGAGAGTCTCTGTCACAGTGCCCAATGGCGCTTCCCATTTAAAAAGCAAGCTGGAGCTCTGATTGGGCAGCAGGTCTGATGGCTGTTAGCTGCCTCAGCTATGCAGATGGAATCACAGATCCCCGGAGGGGAGAGGATCTGGAGAGAGTCTCTGTCACAGTGCCCGATGGTGCTTCCCATTTAAAAAGCAAGCTGGAGCTCTGATTGGGCAGCAGGTCTGATGGCAGTTTGCTGCCTCAGCTATGCAGATTAATATAGATTAAATTGGTTACGCATTACATTTCAAATACTATATAAAGTTATAATGCTGGTATTCAAATTTCTTAATCATCAAGTACTGCTTAGTCTATCAGCCTCTCTGCGAGTTTATTGCTCGTCTCATGCTTTACACTCGCAAGATGCACTATTATTGGATCGTTTTGGCAGCTTCACTTTCAGGTATTTCCTGATATAATCTTCTTTATGGCTATTCCATGCAGGGCCGGCCCATCCTTTGAGCAATAATGTTGTTCACACAGGGCCCCGTGCTTCAGGGGGCCCCACGAGAACTCCATTATCGCACAATGGATGGCTTCAGAGGGACCCAGGGAAGCCCAGACGAAGTCCCGGCTCCTTCTGCACAGCCGCCAGCGTGAAAAGCCTTTTCCTTCACGCTGGTGGCTGTTTCTATGAAGCCGCGAGTGCTGGGAGAGGTTAAAGGGAATGATCTTTAACCTTTCCCGGCATTTGTGACTTCACAGAAACAGCCACCAGCATGACGGAAAAAACTCTTCACGCTGGCGGCTGTGCAGAGGGAACCGGGGCCTCACGCGGGCTTCCCCGGCTCCCTCTGAAGCCTCTTAGATAGCAGTGGTGCTGTGCAGAGGAGGGGGTCTAGGGCTGGGTGGGCTGTGATCGGGGGGGGGGGACTTGACTGCAAATGGGCTGTGATGGTGGGGGGGAGACCTGGACTGCAAATGGGCTGTGATGGTGTGGGGGCTAGGACTGCAAATGGGCTGTGATGGGGGGAAACTTGGACTGGAAATAGGCTGTGATGGGGGGGGACTTGGAATGGAAATGGGCTGTGATGTGAGGGTTAGGACTGGAAATGGTCTGTGATAGGAGGGCTAGCATTGGAAATGGACTGATGAAGAGCTGGAATATTTATTTATTTATTTATTTAACATTTCTTATATACCACCTTTCATGATATCAAGGTGGTTTACATTGAACAAACTGAAATTACATTGAACAGGGCATTATAACATAGAGATAACTATTTTACAGGGAACATGGGCAATGGAGGGTTAAGTGGCTTGCCTAAGACCACAAGGAGCACCTGTGGGACTAGAAACCCCAGTCCTTCCGGTCCAAGGTTGCTGTCCTCTAGTGGGATTTGAACCCCCGACCTTCTGGCCTGAAGTACCTTGCCCCAATAGGACTGGAAATGGGCTGATGGGTAGCCAGAATAGGATTAGAAATGGGCTGATGGGGAGAGCTTGGACTGCAGGTGGGTGATGGGCTGGAATAGGAATGTAAATGGCTGATGGAGAATAGGACTGGAAATGGGGTGATGGGCTGGAATAGGACTGAAAATGGCTGATGGGGGAATAGGACTGGAAATGGGTTGATGGGGGCTGGAACAGGACTGGAAGCGGGCTGATGGGAGTTGGAACAGGGCTGGAAATGGGCTGATGGGGGGGGGCTAGGATTGGAAATTGGCTGATGGGGAGCTTGGAGTGGAAATGGACTGATGGAGGACTGGAATGGAACTGGAAAAGAGCATATGGGGGGATAGGATTGGAAATGGGCAGATGTGGGGGCATGGGAGAATGGGACTAGAAGGGAGTGGATGCTGGGTGGGTCTAGAACTATAAGAGAGCTGATTTCGGGGGAGGACTAGAAGGGGATGGGGATGGGGAATGAAAATGGATAGGGGAAACAATATTTTGTGTGGGTGGAAAGAAAAGTCTATGATGGGCCGGATATTGAGAGAGTAAGTGGGGATTGAGAATGGAAGGGTGAAATCTGAGTGGATGATAAAGGAATAAGGAAAGAAATGGGGGAAAGAGCAAAAGGGGAAAGATCAGTATGTTAAAGCAGATATAGAGAGAGAATGGAAAAAATCTAAAAGAGAAGAAAGGACAATGAATAGCTCGCAGAAGACAGAAGAAACCAGAAGAAAGTGACTGGAGCAATTGCACCTGAAAAACAAAATCCCAAACAGAAGGTAGAAAAATACTTTTTATTTTGAATTTATTAACTGGAATATGTCTGGTCTGGGAAGTGTGTATTGCTAACATCTTTGCGTTTTTGTTTAGTGCAAGAGGAAATTGCTTTATAGTTTTATTTCTCCAGTGTTGAACATTTCATGTTTGACTTTTGAGGTTCCTGGTTTAATTATTATCTTCCTATTTCTAAATTGTGATCTCTTGTTCTTTGTGTGGTGATGGTCTATGTTCTGCATGTGTAACCGAGCTGAGGTATTCTGTTCATGTAGTTTCTATTAGACAGTCCCACTTGTTCTCTTTCCCCCAGTGAGATGTATTGGTATTATCTAAGATGTATTGGTTTAATATCTGCAGTGTTGCCTTTTGATAGGTAGGGTTTGGTGCTTTGTGAGTCCTGGTAGTGCTGTTATGATACATTGGATTTGCTATGGGTTCTAAATGGTTAGTGTTTATAGTACTTCCTAATGGGCCTGGCAGTTGTCACTGCAATATAGTAATGCAGAAATCTGTTAGTCTTTCTTTATCCAGACACTCATTAAGAGGCACGTTTACTAAAAGCTCATGTTAATATTATGCAAATATTTATGCAAATGAGGTTCCTTATGCAAATGATGCCACACAATTAATCTCTACACATGGCCCCGCACCACCCTTGGGCCGCTCCTGATTCCATGCATTTGGAATGCCTTGCCTGCCAAATTGCATTACATCTTGGATATCTTGGTGTTCTGGAAAAAAAATGAAGGCACATTTATTTCAACAGGCTTTTGCTGCTGTTGTATGAATTAGGTAATTTGTGTTCTCCATTGGTCCTTTTTAGAGTAGGACAGTGAGCTCAGAGGGTTCTGTAAAATAGCATGACAGTAAGCAGGTCATTCCAGAACATGAATAAGACAGTTAGACATGAAGGATAGACGTATGTCTCACAAAAACATCCAGAACCATATGCTAAAAGCACACGGCCCTTCATGTTCATGGCGCTAGCACAGGGTTCTCAGAATGTGGGTAGTAGGGGGCAGAATTGGGGCATGGACAGCTGCAGATACGTATAAAGCAGATTCAGGAAAGGCCTATGTACATCTCCAGTGTTACTTGCATACATCCAAATTAGTCCTGCGGAAACGTTGAATAAGGGCAGGACTTAGAAAATATTCCACTCTGCTCTTCAATGCATCCCATATTGATGAATGGCTGTTACAAGTATGTTTTGCACTGGTGTGTCTGTAGTCAGTAAAACACACAGGAGGTGGTTTTACAAAACAGAGAGCAGAGGAGAGGGAAGAGTGTAAGGTAAAGAAACATTAATAAACACCCTCACAGAGATATTAAGAAGAGCAATAGTGTTTATACTGGCTATGCTGGCATTTGCTGTTTGTATTAAAGGAGCCAATTCATGGTTCCCTAACAATTCCTATGTCCTCAAAATGCAACTGTTGATGGAGTACTGGGACTCCATGCTGTAATGTTATACCAGCTGTTGTTGATGGGTGTAGGGCATCTTTTTGGTAGAGGTATGTTGTTTTGAGACTGCAAGGGAGAGTGTGTGTGATTTGAGTGTTCCATTGGAGGATCTAGTGTGCACATCCACAAATCTGAAGGGGATGAATGGGTGGCCAGTACCTGGACCATAGGGATTACTGTAGCATCACCAGGTGCCAGTGAGATCAGGCAGAAAATGTCAGAATGGGTTCCCCATAGCTAAATGTCACAACATATCCCTGTCACTAATAAGGGACTCTCTGAATGAGTGCATTCAACAGTGCAAACAGCACTCATACATGCCCTAACCACTATCATTGGTCTCTACAAAATGTGCACATTTTGAGAGCGACGATGGTGCCTTTGGGCATGTATTAATGCTATTTTCACTGTTGACTGCTCTCATTCGGAGGGTCCCTTATTAGTGATATGTTGTGAAATTTAGTTATGCAGACCCTGTTCTGATTTATTCTGGTCCATACTTAACATTGTACAGACTGTTTTCACAGAATACCAAAGCAAGCCATGTATCTTGTGCTGCAAAGTATGTCATGAAAAACGTATCACTTTCTACTTGTTTATCTAATATTTTACAGTGCACTGAAATTACTGTGCTGTGTTCTGGGCATGCAACAGACTAGTATGTCTACTTTGCATCCACATTTATGTATTATCAGCTTTCATGTGTAGTCTGCATCAGCGCAACACTCAGTGAGCACAGCAGCTTAGAAGATGTACATTTTAGAAAGGAGTGGCGTTCGCGTGTATATAGCAGAGAAGGGCAGGAGCAACAACGTCCATTTTTTCAGAATGCGGTGGGCGTGGGAATACACAACTGTTTGCTGTGTATACCCATCTCTTGTACTCCATAGTGCTTTGTTCGTGCCCTGCCAAAAACGTCTTATGTCCATGATTCCTGAACCGCGCCTATATCTAACCCTGAAGATGCGGAATCACGTTTCAATCAGGCACGTTTTTGATTTGGACGTGCCCGCGGCCGGATGTGCATGTTCTTGGCATCCACAGCCTATGGGATTTGCATGTATGAGCATGTATATGGTAAGTTTTGTTTTTGTAATTTCTATATATGCTTTTATGTTATCTGCCAATAGCGTAGTGTGGATTATAAATGTTTTTAAATCAATAAGCATGGAGGAGTAGTCTAATAGTTAGAGCAACTGCCTAGCACCCAGAAAATCAAGGGTTCAATTCCCACTGGCATTCCTTGTGATTTTGGGCAAGTCACTTTACCCTCCATTACCCCAGAAGAAAAGACTGGCAATCTACTTCTGGTGATACATTGCCAAAAAAACCCAGAGGTAGCTGGGTCACTATGAGTCAACACTGACTCAATGGCACTTAAAAAAAAAACAGTGGGTGCTAGAGTGGGAAGGAGTGTATAATCAGCAAGCTACATGACCTTACATTTAGCGAAGTTAAGTTTTAATAGATTAGATTCTAGCCATTGGGCTATTTAAGGGAGGAGTGGCCTAGTTGCTTGGACATGTTGCCTCAGACTGGAGTGCCAGGGGTTTGAATTCCACTGGAGGATAACAACCTCAGATCAGAAGGACTGGGGTTTCTAGTCCCACAGGTGTTCCTTGTGGCCTTGGGCAAGCCACTTAACCCTCTGTTGCCTCAGATACAAAACACAGATTGTGAGCCCTTCAGGGACAAGGGAAATAAATACCATGCCTGAATGTACACCACGTTGACCCAATAAAAAGTGGTATATAAGCATTGCTAAATAAATAAATTGTTAAATATTGTGTCATGACAGGAGTAAATTGATTGACAATCCAGAGACGAAGGTAAGCAATTAATTGGATATCATCAGAAAAAATGGCTAGAGATTGTGTAAGCAGGACAAGAGGGGCAAGAAAACTGTTAAATAAAATAGGGGAAAGAACTGACCCCTGTGGCACCCTTTCATGAAAGGGGCTGCACCAAAGAATCAGTTGATTGCAGGGAGACAGAGAGGAAGCAGATAAATCAATTAAGAACAGTTCCTGAGATGTCCATGCCAATGAGGTGATTGATAAGTAGGCCATGATCAACTAGATGAAAAGTCGCTGAAAGATCTAATGACACAATGAGAGCTATCTTATCTGAATCAAATAATTTATATATTTTGCTTAACATACTGTAAAAGTTAAGCAAGTTTCTGTACTGTCCTAAAGCCAGATTGATGGTGATGGAGGATGTTTCTCTTTTCCACATCCCTAAGCTGAAAAAAAGATTTTTTTTTCAGCAATTTTTGCCAGAAAAGGGAGAGAAGAGACTGATCTGTAATTATCTACATATTAATATCCTTGGAACTTTTCTTCAAAATTGGGATAACAGGATACCAGATAATGAGAAATTGATCATATCAAGAATAAAGTGATGGAGTAGATGAAGGTGAGTTTTAAGAAGGTCAGAAGGGAGAGGATCCAAGTGAAAAGTAGAACAGTGAAGCTGTGCATGGGTGTGTTGTAAACAGCGCAGGGTAACTTGGAAGAAGGAAGACTAAGGGGCATGTTTACTAAAAACCGCTAATTAGCGCCCCGCAAAATAGCACACTAAAAGCAGTACTTAAGAGCGCTTAAACGCCCCGCAAACATGCGATGAAGCCCCGCACACTTGCGCATCACAGTAACGGGTGCCGCACAAGTACGTGCCCGCAAATGTCCGATAGAGGCGTGGAAAGGCTAACGGAGGGCGGAGGAAGGCCCCGGAGGGGCGGAGAGAAGGGGTTAATGGGCGGGGAAGGGGAGGGGAGAGGCGCCCCGCACATTATCGGGGCTGAATTTCCAAAAAAAAATAGCGCGAGTGAATCACTCGCGTTAGAATGCATTTAAAGGGAAGAGAAACCATTTCCGTCAGCAATGTACAGCAAAACCGGGGAAACCTGCAAAACGTGAGCAGTGTGATACATGTGCACAGCACAAAAGTGCAATTATAAATAGAAAATGACCACCACAAAAATATGAAAAATAGTAATTCAGTTGGGGAACAGTTATAGTGATGGGAAAAACTAGATAACACACCCAGGAAAGCTCCAAAAAAAGGAAATGATTTATGGAAAGGTGTACGGAGCGGAGACTCGTCCAAAAAACATTTCCCTTTTTCTGGAGCTGTCCTGGGAGTGTTATCTAGGGTTGCCCATTAATATCACTGTTGCCCAGCTTGGGTATATGTTTTCCCCCTTTGTTCCGTGGTCATTCCCGGGTTTTATTTGCACGTTTGTCACCACACAGGGTGAAGGAGCCCACAGTAAAAATGCATACAGCAGGGTTTGTGATGCCATCCTGCCAGGTTTACTACCTCCAGGGGCTGCACTGTCTCTGTGGCCATAGTGTGGTGCAGAGGACATAGCCATGACCTCTAGGACTAGAAGGCCAAAGGTTCAAATCCCAGCTGGGGCACTTTCCAGCCCTGTCCATATATTTTACCCACCACTAAACAAAGATAGAGCAGACACCCCTGTATTGCAGGGAACATAAGCATGGGGGAAACACCCATATGTTACCCAACACCGCACACACACCACAACAATGGGCATACCTACAGCCAAGTCCCCCAAATGCAGTCCTGTACTGCCACATTGCAATCAGGTCATCTGCTTTTTCTGAGAGAAGCTCATGCCAGCATGTTGGCGCACGAGTACATGTGGTGCAGGGGGCAGTGGCAGCTAGCCACAGAGGACAGAGGCCAAGCCATGTGCAGGCTGGCACAGTCCACTGCAACACACAGGCCCTGCCGGATCCACAGGCATGGACATTCCAGGGAATCCAGCCAATCTGTGGCTACAAGGTGGTGCAGTGCACACAGACAGTGCATACAAGAACAGAAGGTCACAGGTTCAAAGCCCAGCTGGGGCTACCACCAATCCTTCCCACATATTTTTCCCACAGCTACACAGTGATAGTAAGGACAAACCTTTCATGGCAAGGCCATATGCAATGGTACTACGTCTATCTTTTACCCCACTGAGCACAGACACTATGTACAGGGGCAGTACCTAGAGCAGAATCTCCCAAATGCAGTCCTGGTGGGCCACACACCAGTCAGGGTCCATGCTGCCACTCATACAAATGCCTGTGCTGTATATCTATGCACCACCCCCATGGCATGTAGATGTAGCTCATGCATATTCATGAGGAACAGCAGGTAAACCCGATCAGTGTGATGCACACCTGGACTGGAGTTGGGAATCTCTGCCGTAAAGCAGCAGCCAACAGGGGCAGACACACCCACACCCACACCCACAGGCCCCATTGGCCAATGTCTCCTGGAGAGGCAGAACATTGGACCCTGCGTGCATCTCCCAATACTAGCACCTGCATACCCTAGCAATGGAACCCTACACCTGAGGTATACGGTACACAGCTCTGAGACGCTTGCTAGGAGTACTGGCAGATAGATATCCATACGTTACGCACATACTGCTAGTTGACCCCATCCGAACAATCTGTTTGGTGTTTGCAGTGTGTGCTCCAGCCCTTGCCTCTGACGGTGTTTACCACCCTGGGGAGTGACCCCCAGCAGTACTGCGTAGCATATCCATGCTTTGCCGTGCCCAGCACCGGTTTGGTGGGCAAGGCTAATTACCTCCTCAATAGTAGCACCATGATGGCATAGGTGTGGAATTGTGTGTCTGTCTATACCAGGGGTGGGCACCTCCGGTCCTGGAGGGCCGCAGACCAGTCAGGTTTTCGGGATATCCCTAATGAACATGCATGAGATATATATGCATTAGAGATATCCTGCCAACCTGACTGGTTTGTGGCCTCCAGGGCTGGATTTGGAGACCCCTGCCTTACACCTCTGTCATTTAAGATCGTGAGTGGGCAAGGTACAGATGTCCTAGACATCGAAAGGGTATATAGAATGTGTTGCATTCCTCCTCGATTCTCACCACCACCAAAAAGTTGTCTAATAGACAATTTTTTGGTGGTGGTGAGAAGTGAGGAGGACTGTGACAAACTCTGTCTAACCTTTTTGATGTCTTCGACATCTGCACCTTGTCCACTCACAATCTTAAATGACAGAGGTGTAAGGCAGGGGTCTCCAGATCCAGTCCTGGAGGGCCACAAACCAGTCAGGTTGGCAGGATATCTCTAATGCATATATATCTCATGCATATTCATTAGAGATATCCCGAAAACCTGACTGGTCTGCGGCCCTCCAGGACCAGGTTTGCCCACCCCTGGTCTATACAGTGGGTGTTGGCTGCATGCCCCTTCCACAGCCCACACTGCCAACACTGTTGCCAGTATTGGCCTGCCAATGTGCATAATGAGTAGCAAGGGACCATGGGTATATCTCAGACAGAGTGGACTGACCAGGATGCAGCTGCACAGGGCACTGGCAGGGGCATGGTAGTGCCCGGCCACCACCTACACAGACAGGGTGACCTCTGTATGTGCTGCTGGGGGATCACTCTCACCCTGAGTGTGCAGTGACGGCAGCATGGCTAGGCACCCCCATAGTGCTATGTTGTGATTCTCCCATGTGATATGTATGGGTGTTCTGTGGGGGCCTCTTCATGGACTTATCTGTCTGTGGGTGCTGCCACCCCAGTTGTGGGTGCATGCATGTCCATCAGGACCAGCCAGCAGACTGTTCACAGCTGATATGTGTTGTGATGGAGTGCCTTGCAGGGTACAGTGGCTGATGGCTTGTTGCAGGTGAATATCAGATAGTGGTGGGGTGCATCTTGAATATCCAGGCCTAATGTCTGTCTGATATTGTGTTATGGATGTGTGTGGAGCTGCTTGGACTGCCCTGTAGGGTGTCTGTTCCCTAGCAGGACTGGGGTTGATGGTCCACTCTATGGCCATCAGGGTGGGGGATCTGTTGAGGGGAAGCCCTGTTTTATCCACCTGGGGGTCCCCACTAACTGAGCCAGACAGAGATCTCCAAAATGTTTATGCAGCACCTACCTATTCCACAGGTTATTGCTGCTTTGGAGCTCTGACATGGCTGCATTTGGCCATGCCTGGTGTTGTGGACCTGGTCCTGGGCGCAACATCTCACACTCAGGGTGAGCACAGTAACCGCACAATGTGATGGTGTTTAGCTACTCTTTGCCGTTTGTCCACCCACTCAGGACACCCTACCAGGCCGAGGTGCTGTGTGGGTGCACACGGACACTTCCCCCTACCAGGCCGGGGAGCTTTAGGGGTGCATTTCCCATCCTGTGTGCATCATGGGTACGGGTGGTTCACAACAGCAGACTGTCAGTGAGGTGACGTACAGGCTATCTGCAGCCAGCCAGGGGCTGCTTACAGCTATAGAGCTGTAGCCCAATGGTTAGGTCCCTGCCTGTGCAGCCAGATGTCATGGGTTCAAACCCACAGTGGGGTTATGTGATAGTGGTGTCCACAGATTTATTTTAATTTACTGTACATATGTTGCTGCCAGCAATACCACCCTCAGCGTACTGTACCCATAAGGTGCCTCTGAGGGTGCTTTATGGGGCGCCCTATAGGGCACGTTATGGTTGCCAGCCATATAGGGTGCACTATACATTATCCTGTGTCGCAACATACATGCTGCCCTATAGGGGACATTCTAGGGTGCCTTGGCGGACGGTGCACTGTAACATGTGCCTTATGGGCCGCCTTATATTAATATGCTGTGAGAGTGCGTTTGCTAGTAGTTATCACAAAATAAAATTAGAAAGCCTCCTACAGCACTCCACAACATATAACATACTGCCTCAGCTAGCCTTTTTCACTGGGCATTGTGAGGGATCGAACCCCTGGTCCCTGCACCATTGGTGAGTGTCTTAACCATTGTGCTGTGGCTGTGTTCCTTTGCTGTTTGTATCAGCGCGCCGCCTTATGCCCATCAGCGCGCCACCTCCTGCTGCCCACAATTAGTGCGCCGCCTTGTGCCGCCCAAAATGAACAGTGCGCCGCCTTGTGCCGCCCAGATAGTACAGTGCGCGGCCTTATGCCGTACAAAACGAACAGTGTGCCGCCTTATGCTGTCCAAAAGTACTTTGCCTCCTGAACCACTTTTACACATTCAAGGTGTTGCCTCAGTTGGCCTTTTTGTTGTGCACAATGGGGGATTGAACCTGTAGCCCCTGCACCATTGGTTAGTGTGTTCACCGTTGTGCTACAGCGCTGTTCTGATATGTGCTCAGCAGCGCCCCACTTAGCCTTCCCACGCGCTAATGTGGGCCCCGCAAATTAGCGTAACGCGCACACGTACGGTCGGGTTTTTTTCTTCTTTCTGCCTGAACCGCCCACTCCTTATATGGCACACGCACACTACCGCGGCCCCGCACGTTAGGAATGTTTAGTAAACATGCCCCTAAGTGCCAGAATGAGGGTTAGAAAGAGAAGGGGATAGAGGAAGATGTGAAGAACTACATGTATACTTCAATGGAGGGGCAGAAAATGTATAGAGGGAGGAAGGCATCATATAGATCTTAGAGCTGAAGTATGAGGCAACATCCTCAGTATGAAGTTCTGAAATATCGGGGCTATTTTGAATAATATTCAAATTTCTTCAGATAAGAGGGTGATTTTGCTTTCCTCCAGGCCATTTCTGCATTGCAAAGCTGCCTTTTAAAAGTAAAAAGACCATTATAATATCAAGGTTGAGACTTCCTTGGTTGAAGAATTTTCTTTCAAAGAGGTGCAAATGCATTGTAGGCCTGGGAGAAATTCCAACAGGAAACCTGATTATCCAGGAAAAGAGCATCAAAGTTGGAAGGAAAAGAACAAGAACCAGTAAGGGCATCAAAATCAAGATATTTCATGTCATGCATGTATATAGTGATGGAGTTGTCCAAGCACTTTAAATAAACTGTAGATAGCGTACAAGAGACCAAATTAATGGTCTGACCAAGGTAGGAAGCCAGAGAGGGAAACACAGAAACATAGAAATATGATGGCAGAAAAAGACCACATGGCCTATCTAGTCTGCCCTTCCATATCAACCACTATAACAGTCCTCTTTTTTTTTTTTTATATTGTTTATTTAAATTTTCTTGAATGCAAAAATAAAGTACAAGAAAATAATTCCAGCCACCGAACAATACATTCAAAAACAAGATACTGTACTCATTATACAAAACACATCAAGAGGGAGAGAGCACCACACACTCCCCGAAGGGAGACTAAGAAAATTAGAAGAAAAAAGGAGTTATAAAACTCCAAAACAGGGAGCCAATAAAATTAAGCCAACCCACCTAAATACCCTCCTGTCCACTAACATTCTCCTTATCCAGAAGAAACTGACGTAAAGCAACCACATCAATATAAACATAATCATGACCTTCATAAGTTACTAAACAACCGCAGGGAAACTTCAGGAAAAAAGAAGCCCCCAGAGCCACCACTCTAGCTCTGAGCTCGAGGAACTGCTTCCTATGAGCCTGAGTGACCCTACCCACATCTGGAAAAACTTGAAGTTTATATCCACATAAGAATACATCCTTGCATTTGAAATAAGCACGCATAATTCTCAATTTAATTGATTCAGACCCAAAAGTCACCACCAAAGTACACCGCTTCGGGATGATATCAAGTGAATCCTGCAAAAACTCTGTAAGATTGGGGCCTACCGAGTCAACCAAAGGAAGTTCCTCCCTGGCCTGACCCGAGGTCCCAGTCTTAGGAAAAAAAGAATACATTTGCACAACTTCCACAGACTCAGCCAAATGCAGAACTTCAGAAAAATACTTTTTCAATAAAATCTCAGGAGAAAGCAAGTGAGTAGATGGAAAATTTAGAAAACGAAGGTTCCTTGCCCGCTGGTGATTTTCAAGAACCTCCAAACGATAAGAAACAGAGGAAATATCTTTAAGATAGCCAAGATGAAAATCTTTATATGACTGGAGTTGAGAATCCACCAGGGTTAAGGAACCGCCAAAAACAGCCATTTGATCATCAATTACTTTAACTTTAGTGACAACATCATGAGAAAAATTGCACAGAGAAGTAACAGTGGTAGTCAAACGTGTCTCAATTTTCTGAAGCATTGACCAGATATCAGAAAGAGTCACCTCACTTTTAGATGGTAGTAAATCATTATCAGGTGCAGCAAGGTCCACAGGGACTAATACAGGAGATATAACTTGCGAAGGTATCTTCAAAGGAGTAGATGCATGAGTGGGCTGAGGGAAAGGAGGCGGTGTCTGGATGTCCGGGCTCAAAGAAGCCCCATCCTGAGACTGGCTAGCAAGTGGAAGGGCAGTAAAATGCTTATCCATGGGACCGGACACCTTACCTCCCTCCACTGATGGTGCTTTGGCTGATGACTTTGCCTTCCGTTTCCCAATGGAAAGCACACAACTGCTGGCACTCCTTGGACCACCAAAGAAGCACCAAAGGAGCACACAAGGAGGAAGACTCGCCCCTTGTACCGCGCTCCTTAGAATGCGACCCCGCAGGCCGCGAACAATCGGCCGTGTGTAGCCCCGCTGAGGTTTTATAGGGCTCGTGGGGGGTCCTCCACTCCAGGGGTGACCACTCTCTGCCTGCAGCTGACTCGGCAGGCACCCGGCTCCAGCCAACCACGTTGCTCCACGGCAGGAAAAAATACCGCGGTTGTTCCCACACCAAGATGTTCTCTCACCAGCAAGGCTCTGTACCAGCGGCGTTTTGTAGGGCTTGTGGGGGGGTCTTCCACTCCAGGGGCAACCACTCTCTGCCTGCAGCTGACTCGGCAGGCACCTGGCTCCAGCCGACCACGTTGCTCCGCAGCAGGAAAAAATACCGCGGCTGCTCCCACACCAAGATGTTCTCTCACCATAACAGTCCTCTTTTACCTTTAGAGATCCTCTGTGTTTGCCCCATACTTTTTTTAATTCAGATACTGTCCTCATCTCTACCACCTCCACTGGGATACTATTCTACGCATCTACCACTCTTTCCGTAAAGACCTGTTTATATCCTTTTGAAGGTGCGGTCTCCAGAATTGCACACAATACTCCAAGTGAGGTTGAATCATCTTATACTGAAGCATTATCATCTCCTTTCTTCTGCTGGTCATTCCTTTCCCTATGCATCCAAGCATCCTTCTAGCTTTTGCCATCACCTTTACTACCTGTTTAGCTACTTTAAGATAATCAGACACAATCACGCCTAGGTCCCGCTCTTCTTTTGTGGACAGAACTTCTTCACCCCCAATACTATATCGCTCCCTTGGATTGCTAGAGCCCAAATGCATGACCTTGAATTTTTTAACATTAAATCTCAGCTGCCAAATTCTAGACCATTCTTCAAGCTTAGCTAGATCCCTCCTCATGTTATCTATACTTTCCTAGGTATCTACTCTATTGCAGCAAAGAGGTTAAAACACAACTAAGAAACAAAACAACTTACTACCATTTCCAATATAAAAGCTCACTTGCCCCAAAAACTTGCCCCAAGGAGCTTGCCCAAGGAGAAGAACTTGCTCCTTGGGTGTGCTCCTTTGGTGCATACCTGCGGCACAGGGAGTGAAGACGCTGCCCTAAGTAGTGTCAGCAGTAAAAGGCGTACATCAAGACGTCGTAAGGGGAGGAGCTAATTGAATCGGAGGACTCTATTTGAGGTAGACAGTCTGCAAAATAAGCACAATAAAAACAACCTTTCCAATATAACTAGCATTACACTACATAGCACAGCACATCACAATACTACATCTAAATTCTCATCAGCTTCTACATATTCCTCCCCTACACCATTGATTCTGAAAATACCACTTTTGCTCTTCCTCTTCTCACTAACATATCTGAAAAATGTCTTATCCCCCCATTTTATTGCATTGGCTATTTCCTCCTCTTTTTGAATCTTTGCTTTCCTGGCTACTTTGCTAACTTCTTTAAGATTTTCCAAATATAGATGCTTGTCTTCCTCTCTTTTTGATCTCTTGTATTTCATGAAAGCCTCCCTCATTTTCTTCATCATTTCAGCTACTTCCTTTGAAAACCATAGTGATATCCTCTTCCTTTTACCTTTATTTACCAAGTTAACAAAAAGATTGGTTGCCCTTAATTACCCCCTTTCAGTTTTCTCCATGTTTTTCTACATCCCCCAGCTGTTCCCATCCCGCTAACGACTCCTTGAGGTATTGGTTCATCTTGACAAAGTTAGTTTTCTTAAAGTCTAAAACCCTCTCTTTTGAATGGATTTTATCAGCCCTTTTCCCAATACTGAACCACATCATTTGGTGATCACTGAATGTGAAATGATCTCCCACTATAACATCAGAAACCCTTTCACCATTGGTAAGCACCAAGTCCACTATGGCCCCTTCACGTGTGGGTTCTGTTACCAGTTGCCTGAACTGTTCTCCCTATAGAGAATCCAGTATTTCCTTACTTCTAGATGATACTACAGCAGGGATTTGCCAATCAACATCTGGCATATCAAAATCCCTATCAGTAACAGTTCCCCTTTTCTGGCAATGTCATCCACCTCTTCTTCCTGTGAAGGAGGTTTGTATATCACACCAATGCAAATAGATTTCTCTTTCCCTCATTCTAGTTTCCTCTATCCCTTTTAAACTCTGCATTTCCATAGCTTTAATATTATTATTTACATATAGTACCACTCCTCCTCCCCTTCTTCTTAACTTTCTGTCCTTTCTGAATTAAGTATAGCTTGGTATAGTTACATCCCAGTCATGGTTTTCGGTGAACCATGTCTCTGTTACCACTACTAAATCCAACTCAGCCTCTCCCATTAAAGCTTCGACATCTGGGATCTTATTTCCCATGCTATGCATATTTATACATACTCAGGATCATTCTGTCCTATGAATAGCCCCCTTTTACCATCCTAAACTAACCTCCCCGTACAATCAAGGTGTTTGTATGGAGAGGGTTAGATGGAGGTGGGAAGGGGCGGTGCAGAGGTGGAGTTAAGGCAGGAGGTGGGCGGTCTGCAGCCCAGATGTACTGGGCCCATTCTGGCATCCCGGCTGGGGCAAAAGAAGTGAGGGGGTGCAGGAGATTTCCAGCAGCCCACCCTGCCCATAGGAGGCCAGATTGGGGGGTGGGCTGAGGGGAAAAGAGAAAGTTGGCTGCAGCTGTGGATCGCGTCTCCTAAATGGAGTGGTGGTGCCATGGCAACCGGACGCAATGGCGCCATGGCTCCATTCAGGAGCCTTGACTGAGTTTGCCAGACAGGGGCCTGTACATGGAGGCCAATTGGAATTGGGTCCCGGCCTGCACCTACAGGCCTAGTCACGATTCTGATCCCATGGTGGCTAGACATGCCCTGTGGGATCAGAATCACGCCTATCTCTGTGCGTCCGTTTCCGACCGGACGTACAGATGCCGGGACATCCTCTACAGAATGGCCCCCATTGCTTTCCATATGTTGCCCCTTTTAGCCATTTCCATAAAGGTATCTAATGTTTCACTTACCTGGAGGATTTCTTCACCCATCCCCAACGAATCTAGTTTAAAGCCCTCTTCAGTAGGTTTGCCAGTCTGCTACTGAAGACACGTCAACCCTTCTTGGACAGATGGATGCCATCTCTGCTCTGCAACCCTTGGAATGGCATCCAATGGGCCAGGAAATGAAAATGCTCTCGATGACACCATCCATGCAGCCATGCAATTATCTCCAGGATATGAGCTTCTCTGCCTTGGCCTTTACCCTCGACTGAGGGGATTGAAGAGAACATCACCTGCACATCTATCTGCTTCACCTGTCCCAGAGCCATGAAGTCACTTTTGATATGCTCAGAGGGATACCTGAGAGTAGCATTTGTGCCAACATGGATTAGAAACATTGGGTAATAGTCAGTGGGCTTGATGAGTCTCAGCAAACTCTCTGTAACATCTTGGATTTTGGCACCTGGCAGACAGCATACCTCTCTGGACATCAAGTCTGGTTGGAAGATGGACACCTCAGTACCCCTCAGAAAAGAGTCACCAACCACCTCTACTCTTTGCTTCCTAGTGGTCACTGATTTTGCAACTTTGGGGTACTTGAGCTCTAGTTCTTCCCTTTCGTGGGATTCTTTCACCTCCTCCACTTCCAGGGCTGCATAATGGTTCTTCAGTTCAAGGGCTGGAGGAGTTGGATTGGTGAATCTGCAGGCCCTGGTGATTTGTATTCAACCTTCATCATTCTGTAGGCTCTATCTTCTCTTCTGCTGGAGAGCTTGGATGTTTCAAGAAGCATCTCATCAATGTACTTCTCACTGTTTTGAATGCTCTGCAGCTTCACCACCTCTTCTCTGAGCTCCTCTACTTCTTTCCTGAGAGCTTCAGCATGCAGGCATCCTGCACATGGAACCAGTCTTTCAACTGGCATTGAGAACTCTGTCTAGACAGAGGCAGAAGCTGTAATGGGGTCAACAGCTTTGGTGATGCAGTTTTTCTCAGCCATTGTTCAGTTTGAGGAGCTTAGGTATTTATTGAAGCAAAAGAGAGAGACCTACCAAAGTACCAGCCAGTTTCCCAGCTGTTCTTTCAGAGAAAAAGCAGTTAACTTCTTTTAAGTGTGTTCTAAATGTGCCGTTCCAAGTCCCCATATGTAGCTAATTGGGGAGGTGCCCTATAAAGCAAGATTGCTCACAAGGGGTGGGTGGGAGTTGAGGGGTAGGGAGGGAACTAAATCTTGATGAGGTGTCAGTAGCTTCAAAGTGCTGAGAAAGATACTAAAAGCAGAGTTTTAAACCTATACCACTAACAAAAATATCTCCACTTTTGAACTAAAGCACCAAAAAGAATGCAATTTTATTTTAAAAATGTACAAAAACTCTTTTAAGATCTCACAGGCAGAGAACTAGTAATTAAAAGCCACACACTCTTACCTTAACATTCCTAAAAGAGCCAGAGAGATGGTGACAGGAGAGTCCTTTGAAGAAAATAAGAGGTCTAAAGTATGATCAGCTGCATGTATGGGAATTTGAATTCTCTGAAGTATCCCTAAATTGGCCAAGAGAGCAAGAAATTTCTTGTAACTATGTAGATGGGGAGCCTCAGCGTGAATATTGAAATCTTCTAGGATTACTAAATTATTAAACCATGTTGAAATGTCTGAAATGAGCCCTAGTAAAGAATTCCAGTTGTGGCCTGAGAGGGAAGGAGGACAAAGTAAAGGAAGATAGATAGTAGGATCAGAATCATGATGAATAAGCATTCCTTGTTCACTGAGGGAAAGGAAAGTTCTGAGCATGATACCAGACGGATCATAAATCACAGTTACAACTCCTCCCAATCTATGGGGGTGGTGCTTATAAAAATAAGAGTACCCTTCAGGAGAGCTGCGAGAGAGGAGAGGGGAATTACCCTCCTGAAGTCATGTCTCAGTAAGACACAATAAATGCAGAGAATGTCCAAGAATAAGATCATTGCTAAGAACTGTCATCTTTCTGATGAAGGGGACATTAATTAGGCCCAGGATAAGTGAGGAGGGTACTAAGAGTGAACAGATGCAATACTTATGTCAGTATGTCAAATGCCTTACTTGAGTTTGTTGAAGGCAAATGGTAGATGAAGAACGTCTATGACCATATTGAACAAGAATGGGTACTTGTGATGGAGTGTTTGGAAAACACCCCATCCCCACAGGGAAACTCCCCAGCCAAGTCTAGCACATGTGAGGTATTGCACTGTAAACCCCTATCCCTTTAAGAAGAAAGGCTGGAGAATGGCCAGGCTCCCTACTGTGTGGCCAGGCTCCCGGCTTTATCACAGGAAGCAAGGAACCTGTGGATTGAGAGCACTGGCAAGTCAAATGCAAGGCATTGATAAAGCAGGCAAAGGGAGAATTTGAGAAGAAGCTTGCTGTGGAAGCAAAAACACGAAATAAAGATTTTTTCAAGTACATTCATAGCAAAAAACCTGTGAGAGAGTCAGTTGGTCCATTAGATGATAGAGGAGTTAAAGGGGCACTAAGAGGCGACAAGGCGATAGCGGAGAGATTGAATGAATTCTTTGCTTCGGTCTTTACTGAGGAAGATGTAGGGATGTTACCCATGACTGAAGTGCTATTTAAAGGTGTGGAAGAACTGAAGGAAATATCGATACATCAGGAAGATGTATTACAACTATTAGATAAACTGAAGAGTAGCAAATCACCTGGGCCGGATGGTATACATCCAAGGGTGTTGAAAGAACTGAAATATGAGATTGCAGACCTGCTATTAGTAATCTGTGAACTATCATTAAAATCATCTCTAATACCTGAAGATTGGAGGATCGCCAATGTAACACCAATTTTTAAAAAGGGTTCCAGTGGTGATCCGGGAAACTACAGACCGGTGAGCCTCACGTCAGTACCGGGAAAAATGGTAGAAACCATCATAAAGAATAAAATTACTCAGCATGTAGATAGTCATGGCCTAATGGGAGACAGACAACATGGCTTTAGACAAGGAAGATCTTGTCTTACTAATCTGTTATGTTTTTTTGAAAGTGTGAATAAACAGGTGGACAAAGGTGAGTAGGTTGATATAGTGTATCTGGACTTTCAGAAAGCCTTTGACAAGGTCCCTCATCAGAGACTTTTGGCAAAACTAAAGCGTCATGGGATAGGAGGCAGTGTACTACTGTGGATCAAGAATTGGTTAAAAGATAGAAAGTAGAGGGTTGGGCAAAATGGCCAATTTTCCCAATGGAGAAAGGTGAATAGTGGTGTACCCCAGGGATCTGTGCTGGGTCCGCTGCTTTTTGACATATTCATATTCACCTCAACAATAATAGTAGTCAACTAGGCAAGCCCTCGCAACAAGCTTCCCCTACAATGTAAACACCAAACATTATCCTTTCTCAGTACACCTCATATGTATATAGTGTACCCTTTTTCCAAGTTGCATTTCCTGTTTAATATAATGACCAGACATATTTAAGTTGTCGGATGTTTCTGTTCCATGTGAACCGCGCTGATTGCAAATAGTGCGGTATATAAGAAATATACATAAATAAATAAATGACCTGGAAAGGGGAACAACGAGTGAGGTTATCAAATTTGCAGATGACACAAAATTATTTAAAGTTGTTAAAACCCAAGAGGATTGTGGAAAATTGCAAGAGGATCTTGATAAATTAGAAGACTGGGCATCAAAATGGCAGATGAAATTTAATGTGGACAAGTGCAAAGTTATGCACCTAGGGAAGAACAACCCAAACTATGGTTACACAATGCAAGGTTCCACATTAGGAACCACCACCCAGGAAAAAGATTTAGGCGTCATTGTGGATAACATGTTAAAACCCTCGGCCCAGTGTGCAGCAGCAGCCAAGAGAGCAAATAGAATGCTAGGTATCATAAGGAAAGGAATGGAAAATAAAACAAAAGATATTATAATGCCTCTATATCGTTCCATGGTGAGACCGCACCTTGAATATTGTGAGCAATTCTGGTCGCCGTATCTTAAAAAGGATATAGCGTTATTAGAAAAGGTTCAGAGAAGAGCCACCAAAATGGTAAAGGGGATGGAAGGATACTCCTATGAGGAAAGGCTAAAAAGGTTAGGGCTCTTTAACCTGGAAAAGAGACGGCTGAGGGGAGATATGATAGAAGTCTATAAATTAATGAACGGAGTGGAACGGGTAGATGTAGATTGATTGTTTACATTATCAGAATATAGAAAGACTAGGGGACATGCAATGAAGCTACAGGGTAAACTATTTAAGACTAATAAAATAAAATATTTTTCACTCAACGTGTAATCAAACTCTGGAATTTGTTACCGGAGGATGTAGTAAAGACTGTTAGTGTAGTTGGGTTTAAAAAAGGTTTGGACAAGTTCCTGGAGGAAAGGTCCATAAACCATTATTAAGAAGGGACCCAGGATATCAATGCTTGACCCAGTGCAAGCATTGCGGAACCTGTGTCTTTTAGGTAAACTGCTAGGTACGTATGACCTAGATTGGCCACTGTTGTAAACAGGATACTGGGCTTGATGGACCTTGGTCTGACCCAGTATGGCATCTCTTATGTTCTTATGAGAGAGAGAGAGAGAGAGAGAAGAGCCCAAGGTGTTTCAGAGTATGGCATGACCACCTACCTCTAAGGAGACACTACTGGAAGGTAGGAGCTGGGGTATATCCACATTGGTCAGCAGCTTGTGGTAGTACAGCTGTGAACCCAGAGTGAAGAACTTTGGAAGAGGGGAGAACTGTTTCTCTGCTACTGCTATGAACTCCCTGTAATTAAAGCATTTTCCTTTAACCCTCCACCTGGCTCCATGGGGATTTGCGTCCTACCAGCTCACTGCGTACTACAGTGCTGAATCAATACTCTGTAGATTGAAACAGGAAGAAAGTGAGAACAAGTATAAAAGAGAGAGGGCCTGTTGGAACATGCATTTTACAAAGATAGCCATTGCCAATAAATGCCTAAGGAGTGGAAAGACACCTCAAGGAGCACTCCTTGGGCCTGTTCCTTCAGCGCAAATGTCCTTGAAGCTCATCTTCAGGTGAACATTAAATATTGTCCCTTAAGAACATAAGAACATAAGATATGCCATACTGGGTCAGACCAAGGTCCATCAAGCCCAGTATTCTGTTTCCAACAGTGGCCAATCTAAGTCATATGTACCTAGCAGTTTCCCCAAAAGAGACACAAGTTCCACAATGCTTGTACTGGATCAAGCATTGATATCTTCGGTCACTTCTTAATAATGGTTTATGGATCTTTCCTCCAGGAACTTGTCCAAACCTTTTTTAAACCCAGCTACACTAACAGCCTTTACTACATCCTCCGGTAACAAATTCCAGAGTTTGATTACACGTTGAGTGAAAAAATATTTTCTTTTATTAGTCTTAAATAGTTTACCCTGTAGCTTCATTGCATGTCCCCTAGTCTTTCTATATTCTGATAAGGTAAACAATCGATCTACGTTTACCCGTACCACTCCGTTCATTAATTTATAGACTTCTATCATATCTCCCCTCAGCCGTCTCTTTTCCAGGTTAAAGAGCCCTAACCTTTTTAGCCTCTCTTCATAGGAGTATCCTTCCATCCCCTTTACCATTTTGGTGGCTCTTCTCTGTACCTTTTCTAAAATCGCTATATCCTTTTTAAGATACGGCGACCAGAATTGCACACAATATTCAAGGTGCGGTCTCACCATGGAACGATATAGAGGCATTATTATATCTTTTGTATTATTTTCCATTCCTTTCCTTATCATACCTAGCATACTATTTGCTCTCTTGGCCGCCGCTGCACACTGGGCCGAGGGTTTTAACATGGTATCCACAATGACGCCTAAATCTTTTTCCTGGGTGGTGGTTCCTAATGTGGAACCTTGCATCGTGTAATCATAGTTTGGGTTGTTCTTCCCTAGGTGCATAACCTTGCACTTGTCCACAATAAATTTCATCTGCTATTTTGATGCCCAGTCTTTCAATTTATCAAGATCCTCTTGCAATTTTTCACAATCCTCTTGGGTTTTAACAACTTTAAATAGTTTTGTGTCATCTGCAAATTTGATAACCTCACTCGTTATTCCACTTTCCAGGTCATTTATGAATATGTCAAAAAGCAGCGGACCCATCACAGATCCCTGGGGTACACCACTATTCACCTTTCTCCATTGGGAAAATTGGCCATTTAGCCCTGCCCTCTGCTTTCTATCTTTTAACCAGTTCCTGATCCACAATAGTACACTGCCTGCTATCCCATGACTCTTTAGTTTTGCCAAAAGTCTCTGATGAGGGACCTTGTCAAAGGCTTTCTGAAAGTCCAGATACACAATATCAACCGACTCACCTTTGTCCACCTGTTTATTCACTCCTTTAAAAAAACATAACAGATTAGTAAGACAAGATCTTCCTTGTCTAAAGCCATGTTGGCTGTCTCCCATTAGGTTGTGACTATCTACATGCTGAGTAATTTTATTCTTTATGATGGTTTCTACCATTTTTCCCAGTACTGACGTCAGGCTCACCGGTCTGTAGTTTCCCGGATCACCCCTGGAACCCTTTTTAAAAATTGGTGTTACATTGGCGATCCTCCAGTCTTCAGGTATTAGAGATGATTTTAATGATAGTTCACAGATTACTGATAGCAGGTCTGCAATCTCATATTTCAGTTCTTTCAGCACCCTTGGATGTATACTATCCGGCCCAGGTGATTTGCTACTCTTCAGTTTATCTAATAGTTGTAAGACATCATCCCGATGTATCGATATTTCCTTCAATTCTTCTGCACCTTTAAATACCACTTCAGTCACGGGTAACATGCCTACATCTTCCTCAGTAAAGACCGAAGCAAAGAATTCATTCAGTCTCTCCGCTATCGTCTTGTCGCCTCTTAGTGCTCCTTTAACCCCTTTATCATCTAATGGACCAACTGACTCTCTCACAGGTTTTTTGCTACGAATGTACTTGAAAAGGTCTTTATTTTGTGTTTTTGCTTCCGCAGCAAGCTTCTTCTCAAATTCTCTCTTTGCCTGCCTTATCAATGCCTTGCATTTGACTTGCCAGTGCTTGTGCTGTTTCCAGGTTTCGTCGTTTGGCTCTTTTTTCCATTTCCTGAAAGATGCTTTTTTAGGCAACAACAGCCTCTCTGACCTCACCTTTAAACCATGCTGGCAGTTTTTTGGACTTCCGTCCACTTTTCTTAAAGCGTGGAATACAGCTGGTCTGGGCTTCCAAGATAGTATTTTTCAACAACACCCAAGCTTGATGTACGTCTTTAACCTTCGCAACTGCTCCTTTTAGTTTTTTCTTAACTGTTTTCCTCATTTTATCATAGTCTCCCTTTCGAAAGTTAAAAGGTAGTACTGTGGATTTCCTTACTATCCCTCCTCCACTAATTAAATCAAAGGCGATCACGCTATGATCACTATTG
The DNA here is from genome assembly GCA_033557465.1 of Ichthyophis bannanicus. Lineage (NCBI taxonomy): Eukaryota > Metazoa > Chordata > Amphibia > Gymnophiona > Ichthyophiidae > Ichthyophis > Ichthyophis bannanicus. The sequence goes on from CM066034.1 coordinate 238,298,144, forward strand.
CCAAGTGGCCCCAACACCCTTATCTCTTGCACTAGATCTGGTGTTCCACTAAGGACTAGGTCTAATATGGCTTCCCCTCTGGTCAGTTCATGAACCAGCTGCTCCAAGAAGCAATCATTTATTTCATCTAGGAACTTTATCTCCCTAGCATGTCCTGACATGACACTGACCCAGTCGATACCGGGGTAATTGAAATCACCCATTATTATTACTGCGCTGTAACTTTTGTTAGCTTCCTTGATTTCTTTGAGCATTTCATCATCCATTTGGTCATTCTGGCCAGGTGCTCGATAGTACACCCCCACTGCCATCGCCTTCCCCCTTTTATATGGAATTTCAATCCATATAGATTCTACAGCAGATTTTGTTTCCTGCAAAACTTTAATCCTTTCTGAGTCAATGCCCTCTCTAACATAGAGCGCAACCCCTCCACCAATTTGATCAGCTCTGTCATTACGATATAGTTTGTACCCAGGTATCACAGTGTCCCACTGGTTGTCCTCCTTACACCATGTCTCTGATATTCCAATCATATCTAACCTTTCATTTAGTGCTATATATTCTAACTCTCCCATCTTATTCTTTAGACTTCTAGCATTTGCATACAAGCATTTTAGAGAATGTATTTTATTCATGTTAATTTGGCTATTGTTAGACATGGGTAAATTGGGATCTTTAAGCTCTGTCTGCTCCATACTTGAGGGCATTTGGGCTACTTTACTCTTTTGTGGAACCTCTCTGCTTTTGGTAGTATCCTTCAAGGATACATTCTTCCGAACCATCCGCTCTTGGGCGACTGTCGGCTTTCCCCTAATATCTAGTTTAAAAGCTGCTCTATCTCCTTTTTAAAGGTTAATGCCAGCAGCCTGGTTCCATCCCGGTTAAGGTGAAGCCCATCCCTTCAGAAGAGCCCCTCCTTTCCCCAGAATGTTCCCAAGTTCCTAACAAATCCAAAGTCAGTGAAGCAGCGGCGTCGACGGGGGTGAGAGCGGGAGCTCCCCCTTCCTCCCCGATTCCACCAACGATCAGCTGTTTGAACGGCGTGAGGACAGCCGTTGCCAGCAGCTTCAGTGAAGCAGCGGCGTCGACGGGGGTGAGAGCGGGAGCTCCCCCTTCCTCCCCGATTCCACCAACGATCAGCTGTTTGAACGGCGTGAGGACAGCCGTTGCCAGCAGCTTCAGTGAAGCAGCGGCGTCGACGGGGGTGAGAGCGGGAGCTCCCCCTTCCTCCCCGATTCCACCAACGATCAGCTGTTTGAACGGCGTGAGGACAGCCGTTGCCAGCAGCTTCAGTGAAGCAGCGGCGTCGACGGGGGTGAGAGCGGGAGCTCCCCCTTCCTCCCCGATTCCACCAACGATCAGCTGTTTGAACGGCGTGAGGACAGCCGTTGCCAGCAGCTTCAGTGAAGCAGCGGCGTCGACGGGGGTGAGAGCGGGAGCTCCCCCTTCCTCCCCGATTCCACCAACGATCAGCTGTTGAACGACATGAGGACAGCCGTTGCCAGCAGCTTCAGTGAAGCAGCGGCGTCGACGGGGGTGAGAGCGGGAGCTCCCCCTTCCTCCCCGATTCCACCAACGATCAGCTGTTTGAACGGCGTGAGGACAGCCGTTGCCAGCAGCTTCAGTGAAGCAGCGGCGTCGACGGGGGTGAGAGCGGGAGCTCCCCCTTCCTCCCCGATTCCACCAACGATCAGCTGTTTGAACGGCGTGAGGACAGCCGTTGCCAGCAGCTTCAGTGAAGCAGCGGCGTCGACGGGGGTGAGAGCGGGAGCTCCCCCTTCCTCCCCGATTCCACCAACGATCAGCTGTTTGAACGGCATCTGCCAATCACATCGGGGCAGCAACGGATTTACAAGACGCCATTACAACGGCGCGCCCGCGCCTTGCGGGCCCGCGCCTAAGGACCACGCCAAAGGGCCCTTTGGCGTGGCCCTTAGGCGTAGGTCCGTGGGGTATCAAGGAAATGGCTGATCTATGTTGGTTCTGTTTGTTGTTTTGATTTGTGTAGTCAATTATAATGTAAGGTATGTATTGTATTTCCCTATGTATGTGTCTATGTTCTGACAATCTGATGCTTGTTTCCCTACCTTTTTTGTAACTTGTGCTGTATTAACCGCTTTGATTTAAGGAAAAGGTGGGATACAAAACTTGTAATGTAATCTCTGTTGTACATGTGTCATGTATTGAAATGTATTGTATTGTACTGTGGCCGCTTTGATTGAAGGATAAGGCGGGATATAAAACATGTTAAATAAATAAATAAATAAATAAATAAAGTCCTCATCTCTGCACCATTGTCTCATCCACGCATTGAGACTCCGGAGCTCTGCCTGCCTTTTGGGTCCTGCGCGTGGAACAGGAAGCATTTCGGAGAATGCTACACTGGAAGTTCTGGATTTCAACTTCCTACCTAAAAGCCTAAATTTTGCCTCCAGAACCTCCCTACCACATTTTCCTATGTCATTGGTACCGACATGTACCAAGACAGCAGACTCCTCCCCAGCACTATCTAAGACCTTATCTAGGTGGCGCGTGAGGTCCGCTACCTTCGCACCAGGCTTAATCTTATTAGGTTTGTTTGTATTGGATCGAGTATCCCTATTCACCTAGCAACTTTAAATAAATCATTAAGACTATGATGGAGACAATAGTCCAGCTGTGAGATGGAGACTATCTAGTGTTTTGCATTAAGTGTTTCATGTATGATTATCTCCCAGTTAGTTAGAGGTCTTCTGTGTGTACTAAGTGCAAAGGGCAGATACCAAGACTGGCAGATTTTCAGGTTTAATCAAACCTCTTTTGGGGGTCAATAAAAGAGGTTTGATTAAACCTGAAAATCTGCCAGTCTTGGTATCTGTTCTCTTGTCCCTGTAGATTCTACAGATACTTTTGTTGCTTTTTTTGGTTCCACTAAGTGCAAAGGGCTCCTTATTCTCTGGGAATGAGTCTGATCTCGGGAGGCTATAGTAGCAGACTTGGAGGCAATGAGGCAGACAATATAAAGGGGACCTTCAAAGACATAGCAGAGAAGTCCCACTTCCAGTCTGGCAGCCTCTCTGTTGCTATGGAGGAGAGAAGTCACCTGAATATTTCTGCTAACTGGATAGCAGCATTGGTGGCCAGACAGCCCAGATATTCAGCGGTGGAAACTGGATATCTTCTGCTGCTGTTGGAATTAAAGCAACGGTGGCTAGGCATTTATTTTGCCTAGCCCCCACCACTAAATATGCCCCCTCAAAGCTTAAAATAACATCTTTTCTTAATGGGAAGTCAATAATGGTTGAGCACTCTCATTTTTCTTACTACTTCATGGGAATCTCACAATTGTATTTTGTATAAGAGTTACCATGTACTAATTCCTGTGGTAACCACATGTTGCATGTAAAGGTGTGGATTGATAGGGTAGGGGTGCAGGATGGGCATGGGGAGAGCAGGCATTGAGCTCTGAGGAACATATCATGCTCTGTCAATGTTGCAGTTAGCACGGGTGCATGTAACCCCATTTCAGTGGATGATGTTAGACGCACTCATGCTAATTGATCTGCATGTTAATGCATATGTCACTGCAGTGACTGCCGGGAACATGTTGAACACCCCCCATTGACAGTTACCATAGTGACTGTGCACTTAACACACATGAAATTGCATAGAAAGGCGTCTAAGTGCAATCTGGGATATCTGGGATAGAACATGCAGAAAACACCAGGGACGTCTATGTTTCCTCCCGATTTTAGAAACACAAAGTAGATACCTCTGACATGGACACACACTTTACATGTTTGACAGACAAAAAAGAGCACTTTTCAGATGATTATTCAAGTCTGGAGCAGGTATAACCTTTGACATGGCTCGGGATATCCAGGATGTTTCTGCAATTGTGCAAGGATGTCTAGGTTTTTGGGAACATTCCTGCCACACCTCCACCATACCCCTGTTCTGACTAGGATGTCCTCACGCTGGGGACGTCCACAGATTTGGCTTCTAAAATGGCTCTGGGGATGTCTCTGTGCTTTGGACATCTCTATGACTATTTTCAGATGTCCAAAGCATGAATAGGACTACTAAAATTATCCCCCATTAGTTTTAGCGCTAAATGTACATTAAGCGCCAAAATCTACTGCACTTCAGTAAAAGGACTCCTTAGATTGTAAACTCTTCTGGGGAAGGAAATACCTCAATATAATTCTCCTTGAACTTCTGGGAAAAAGCATGAGCTAAATTCATAACATAAGAACATAAGATATGCCATACTGGGTCAGACCAAGGTCCATCAAGCCCAGTATCCTGTTTCCAACAGTGGCCAATCTAGGTCATACGTACCTAGCAGTTTCCCCAAAAGACACAGGTTCTGCAATGCTTGTACTAGGTCAAGCATTGATATCCTGGGGCCCTTCTTAATAACGGTTTATGGACCTTTCCTCCAGGAACTTGTCCAAACCTTTTTTAAACCCAGCTACACTAACAGCCTTTACTACATCCTCCGGTAACAAATTCCAGAGTTTGATTACACGTTGAGTGAAAAAATATTTTCTTTTATTAGTCTTAAATAGTTTACCCTGTAGCTTCATTGCATGTCCCCTAGTCTTTCTATATTCTGATAACGTAAACAGTCGATCTATGTTTACCCGTTCCACTCTGTTCATTAATTTATAGACTTCTATCATATCTCCCCTCAGCAATTCAATGCTTTCTATAATTGAATTTTTCGATTTCTGACATGTTTTGGAATAGTTTCAAAGGATTTGTATCATTAACTTAAAAATTTATTTTAAAAATGACATTCCACTATAAATGAAAATCCTGCTCAAAGAGTATATGTGAAATTCAAATCAAAGTCCCCCTGAGGATGTCATAAACAGAAATCTTTAGAATTCTAAACTGCGTGCTCGCCAATGACCTCCTCAGAGTAAGGTCACGATCCTCCAAGACACTGGCAGAGATCCTTTGCATAGGTGGTCAATGCTTGATTAAATAACTTAGAGAGATTTCAGATGTTTGAAAGCAACCCTCAAAAATGTCTTGGTGATCAAACATTCCTTATTCATTTGTAGAATTATCCTGTGATGGGATCTAATAGCATAACATAGCAAGTCTGGGTTTTCTGCTGTGCTTTTGACCGGACAGATAATATTTCCTCGGTAACTGGTAAATGGAAGATTTTTCAGTGGGAGAAAGTGATCCACTAGAACTTTAACACTGCGTTTATTGAGGAACAAGAAATTGACAATAATGTGGTGTAACAGAGCTCCCTGGCTGAGGTCTAATAAAATGAAAATCAATAATACTGTGTCAAGTGGCTCTGTGTTTCTGAATATTAGCACATTTCTCCGTTTGTTGTTATTGCTTCATTTTTAAAGAGATTATCAGAATAGGAGAACTCAGTGGTACCCTGAGGCAGTCCACGTTTTACCTTCTCAAGGAGCATATTCCTACAGCATGTTTATCCTTTCCACACTGAATTCTGTTCTAATGCTGCTATAATGTTTGCCTTTATACATTTTTACAACTACATTTTCCCTTGAAGCTACAGGGCTCTTTTGACAACAAAATCAAATCAAGGAAATAAACTAAAGTTTCCAGATTTTTTGCAGGCAAATCTGAGATACTTTCCAAAGTGGAAGGAGGGAAAGGGACATTGTAGTTCCATATCTGAGAAATAAGACATGGATGAAGGAAAAGGAGTCATTACCGTGCCCCTCCCCCAACCATCTCATGACAGCAACAATATCACTTCCCAGCAGACAAATCAGCAGAGAAATGAAATAGTAATGCATGTCCGCTATTCTGTGTAGTGTAAAATATAAATGTAATGGATGGAAATTCTAAAAACTGAAATATTCAGATCACTAAATTGAAAATAATTATTTTTCAACCCTCCTCCATCCCCATTGCTGTAGAATGTAGAGGACAAAAGCCAGATTGTAATGGATCCAGAAGGGCTTGAGAGGAAAGAAAGTCAAGATAGCAGTGGTGAACCTCAAATTCAATAATTTTGAAGCAAAAGGGAGGAGGGAGATATGCCAATAACTGGAAGGACAGGTGGGTTTAGTGAAGGCTTTTGAGGAGAGGTGTAACCACGGCATGTTTGAAGGCCGCAGGAACAGTTGCAGTGGAAAGTGATAAGTGATGATAGAAGAAGAGATGGCGCTTAGTAGCAGGATGCGAATGGGATCAGAGGAGAAGGTAGTGAGTTTAGAGGAGTTTATATTTGCAGTTTTCTCCTCAGTGATTTTTGAAAACGAATAAAGGGTGACAGAATTAGAAGGAAGCATTTGGGAAGAGGGAGGAGGGGGAGAAATGACCCTCTGGAGAACCGAAGACTAATCTTGTGGATTTCATCATGGAAATAGTCAGCCAAGATCTGAGCAGAAAGTGAAAGTGGGGTTGGGGAGGAGGCACTTTGAGGAGAGAGCTGAGCATTGCAAAGAGACGATGAGGATCAGAGAGAAGAGAGTTAGTCAGATGGACATAGGACCCCCAGTACCACCTATCAATGTGCGGTTTACATTGAACAAACTGAAATTACATTGAACAGGGCATTATAACTTGGAGATAACTATTTTACAGGGAACATGGGCTATGGAGGGTTAAGTGGCTTGCCCAAGACCACAAGGAGCACCTGTGGGACTAGAAACCCCAGTCCTTCCGGCCCAAGGTTGCTGTCCTCTACTGGGATTTGAACCCCTGACCTTCCAGCCTGAAGTACCTTGCCCCAACCACTAGGCTACTCCTCCACACTTAACCATTTGTTAAGAACTCCTTTGTGCATTCACACCAGGTTAACCTCTTCCTATTTTGTTAAACTTATTACACAACCATTGTTTCTGTTACCTAACGTTCTTATACCTTGTCACTTTCCAAGTTATGTTATATCGCCCTCATTGCTTAATGTAAACTATAACATAATGATCTAACGTTAGGCCTTGTTCATGTTCTCTGTAACCCGCTTTGACTTTAGATAGAAAAGCAGTTGAATGAATAAATAAATAAATAAATTCTCTTGCTTCGTGAGTAGGTCAGTGATTTTTTTATAATGCCAGATATTACACACCGCTAGCACTGAGTATCCATATGCAGCTGCTATTTTTTTTAAGTTCTAAGCTAGCCCTTTAGCTATCCATCTAGCAGTGCTGAAAATCGGCCCTTTATGGATCAGTTCTCCATCCCAGGTCCATCTGTGAACCACTGTCCAGATAGTGCCAAGGTATTCAGAAGAAATACTCAGCGACGGTATCTGGATAGTGGTGCCGGCTCTAGCTCTAGCTGTCGCTCAGCCAGCTAAGAGGTGCTGCTAAGCAGATCAGTGCTTTTGAATATCGGCCCCATTGTTCTTACATGGCTAAGAATTAATTTGTTGTTGCTATTCTTCTTTTCTGCACTATACAATGTTTCTATTCTGACTCTAGAGCTCTAAGCTGGAATCACAGCCCTAAAGGGGGTCACAAAATCCTTATTTGGAGTTGCAAGCCATTGGAACAACACAAAAATAACCCTTGCATACGTATCTGGCATTGGTCAGCTGGCACACACAACAAGCCTGCTCTCTTATCATGGCTTCTCTTTGCTCCCATCTGCATGCAGCCTTCACTTGCCCCGAACAGGTGATCAGAGCTGCAAATCACATGACTCCCTGTTAACTAAGTGTGCATGCGCCTCTACCTAGGTGGTTCTGTGGGATCCAGTATCAGCGGCAGCATGACAGGAGGAAGGAGAAAAGATTTGCTCTCTCTCTGTCCTTTAGCACCTCCAAAGTGTAGCTGTAGCAACATGCGAAGAAGAGGGGAGAGGAAAATATCTGAGCTGCTGTTGTGGCAGAAAGAATGAGATAGCTGACACTAGGTGTGGGAGAGTTGGGGGATGATCACTCCTTCCCCTCTAAGAATGCTGCCCCAGGCGGAGATGTAAATTCCTGTGGAAACCTCAGAAGCTCTAATACATCAAACTGTGCTATGCAGTCAAGATTTCCCCATGCTAGTCTTGCTCTTAATCTAAAACCACTAGCTCAGTAGGATGCTATTCACATGCAAGAGAAAGAATCAATAATTGCTCTCCATTCTTTAAAAAAACTGTGCTGAAAAGGTGCCATTATTTACTCCTCTTTTTACGCTGGATCTTTATGCCTGCTTCGAGCAAGCATGCAAATAAATTCTCACATTTGAAAGTCTCCTGCAGTAGCAACAGAACTGAACTACCCTGCACAAAGTGGTAAGAGCAAAGACAGCACTGTTCTGCATGGGGTCTAGGAGTAGGGGGATAGCTCATGCTGGCACTGGGAAAAAGGGGGTTGATGTTAATGCTGGTGGCTGAGGGGTTTATGCTGGGGGAAAACATGTAGGAGAAGGAAGCAAAGGAGAGAGAAAAAATGCTGGGACAAGGAGGAGAAAAGAAAGGGTAAATAAATACTAAGTGGGGGGAATGCAGGGGAAAGAGAAAAGGAGGTATAGGGGAGTAGTAGGGCCAATGGATGCTGGGGAAGGCGGCAAAAGTGTGGAAATGGTGGTGTGGGAGAATGGGGAGGCAACCTTAGGCAGAGACTCTAGGACCCGCTAGATGAGTAGAAGACACAGATTGGCAGGGTATTGGGAGTGTGAGTAGGGACTCTAGGCTCGGTTGGGACTGTGAATAAGTGATATGGTAGGTTGGAAGAATAGTGACTTAGGGATACAGTGGCAACATATTGGGGACTGAGAAAATGAGCAAGGATTAGGAGGGCAATAAAGATTAGGTAGGGTATATGAGTAAGTGAGGAAAACAGGGAGGGAGGATGATTTGGGAGACAGTTTTATTTTATTTTTTAGTATTTAGCTCATGCCTTTTCAGTATCAGTTCAAGACAAGCTACAGTACATTCAAGTACAGTAGTTATTTCCCTGTCCCAGAAGTCATAGAGTCTAAATTTGTAACTGAAGCAATGGAGGGTTAAGTGACTTGCCCAAAGCAACAAGGAGCATCACTGGGATTTGAACCCTGATTTTTTTCTGTTTTAGGCTGCTGCCCTAACCACTAGACTATGGACAAAGTGAGGAGTGAAGGAAGTGAAAGTGTGGGAATGTGAACCTGCATGCAGGGTAACACCAAAGAAAGGAAGAGGATGGAGATGGGATGGCTGTCAGGGAAAGAGCTGCTAGGGGAAGGAATGAGTACAGAAGGTGCACATTCAGGGACTGGAAAGTGATACAAGATGGGGGGGGGGGGGAGGATAGGAGTCTGGAGAAAGAATTCAAAAAGAATGAGACAGAAGTGTGAAATGGGAGAACTAGGGAAGTAAAATTAGGAAATGGATAGGCGAAAGATGAAAGGAGGGAGACTGAAGACTGGAGAGGGAAAAGAGGAATGAAATCTATTTGTAGGCAGATGAAAAGGCAGATAAGGGAAATGGGGGAGAAATGAAATTAAATGATCAGATCAATATCAGAGATAGATGTAGAGGAGAAAGATAAAAATACAGAGAGAGTGAAGAAACAGAAAATGCAAATGATGTCGTGAAGAAGGACTTAGGAGACGACCAACAAGAGGAAGCAGTAAAGAGAGACTAAGACACACACACACACACACACATTCCTATTTTAAGGACCGCAGTGGAGCTTTCACTAATTCGTATGGAACAGCACAGCTAATCCTACTGTACTTTGCAATTGAGTTTCTGGTAGAGTTCCTAAAATTCAGAGCTGCTCAAATTCCATTTTAATTGCTATAGGACAGGCAAAAATTGAATGTCTGAAAACATATTTATAGGGGTGTGTACAGAACATATTTGTGGCTCCTTTCAGGATCATTTTCAGGTTTTCTGGCCAGTTTTCAGACACTTTTTTTGCTTTGCGTTAGAAATTATATGTGTAAAATTTGATTAAAGCATGAAAAATATTTTAATGCATTTAAATCAACTTGACATGATTTAATTCAGATGTTAAGTACACAAAGTTGATTTAGTGCACATAATTTACACACATACACTTTTTGAAGCAAAACGACAAACTGAATTTACATCCTTGACATTTAACTTCTACAGACTAGCATGATGATCACATTTCCCTTTTCTACTCTGATGCGGTAACAAATGCACAACATGCATATAATAGATATGGGATTTCTAGTCTTAGGTGTTTAAAAATTGCAAATTAGGTGTTTATTTTCCAGCTTATTAGGGGATCTTTGAGGGAACAAAAACTCAGTGTGCAATTGCTGAATACCTTTTCTGGTGGAATGAATTGTGTATGTTTGCATCACTTAGGAGTTTTCAGTGCAAAAAAGACCCAAAACCTGAGTTGACAGAACCAGACAAGCTAGGAAAGGGGTCAAAGAATAATAGGGGGAAGTGCTCTTTTTTTTACAATATAATTGTTTTCTTGGTGTTTATTGGTTATAGCCTGAATTCGGAAGTCTTAATATGCTATCACTATTATTGTTATTAAGTGCCTTCAAGTCAGTGTCGACTCAAGATGACCCTCTGGATAGTTGACCTAAACTGTGTTCGATCTTCAGTCAGATAGAATAACACCCATAGCTGGCCTTTCTCATTGCTGATCTTTCCTTTTTGCACTGACCTTCACCCTTTCCAAGCATGAGGTCTTTCTCTAACAATCTCCCTCTTTGCATGATGTGTCCAAAGTAAGAAAGTCGAAGTTATGTCATCTGAGCTTCTAAAGAAAGCTTAGGTTTGATCACCTCTAGTACTGACTGATTTGTTCTTCGGGCAGTCCATGGTATAAACAGTATTCATTGCCAGCACCATAATTCAAAGGCATTGATTTCTTCCTATCATTTTCACTGTCCAACCTTTGCATCCATATGATGTTATGGAAAATACCATAGCTCAGACAAGTCAAATACCATCACTAAAGGGAACAAATTCAATGCATTATGGAACTCCCTCCCTATGGATTTAAGGACCCTAAACGATACCAAGGACTTCCGCAAGGCTCTCAAGACCCTTCTCTTCACTGAGGCCTATCAGCAACCACCTTAAGTTGCCAAGCACTAGATACCACCCAAGTGGTCCACCAGTTACCCACACCACATAGCCCCAACAACCCATTCCTATAAGCAGATAGCCTTTACATATGTGTGTCATATCCCCTTCTGTTAAAAGTATACCTCCAATTGTGTTGTTGACCACTTTGATTGAAGGATAAGGTGGTATACAAAACTGTCTAAATAAATAAATTAATTAATTAATGAACTTCAACAATAGCACAAATTGTCATCTCCTGGGTGAGCTCTTACTGGGCAACTCAACAGGTACCAAGGTAAGCCCAACAGTTTCTATAGTAGAAATGTATATTCATACTGTATATATTTTATTATACCTGATGTATCAGACTGCCATCTTTTCAATTTATCAGTTCTTTATGCTCCTTCTATGGATACCATGGAGAAACAAATGAAATAATTCACTAATAATGTGCAGAGACAAGATATGAAATATTTGGAAGCATGACTCTAAGGCAGAGCTACTCAATTCCAGTCCTGGTGGCCTGCAACCCTGCAGGTTTTTGGGATATCCCTAATGATATGCATGAGATATATATGCATTAGAGATAGCCTGCCAACCTGACTGGTTTGTGGCCCTCCAGGGCTGGATTTGGAGACTCCTGCCTTACACCTCTGTCATTTAAGATTGTGAGTGGGCAAGGTACAGATGTTCTAGACATCAAAAGGGTAGATAGAATGTGTCACATTCCTCCTAGATTCTCAACACCACCAAAACGTTGTCTAATAGACAATATTTTGGTGGTGGTGAGAAGCAAGGAGGAATGTGACAAATTCTAACCTTTTTGATGTCTTGGACATCTGCACCTTGCCCACTTACAATCTTAAATGACAGAGGTGTAAGGCAGGGGTCTCCAAATCCAGCCCTGGAGGGCCAAACACCAGTCAGGTTGGCAGGCTATTTCTAATGCATATATATCTCATGCATATCATTAGGGATATCCCAAAAACCTGCAGGGTTGCGGGCCACCAGGACTGGAATTGAATAGCTCTGCTCTAAGGGGTATGTTTACTAAACAGCGCACACGTGCGCAGCGCACAAGAGCGGACGCTAATGATGCATTTAAGAGCTCTTAAGCACCGCGCATGCGTGCGCGTCACATTAATGGGCCGCCGCACGTGTGCGGGGCGCTCATGTGCGATAGAGGCGGGGAAACGCTTACGGAGGGCGGAGGAAGGCTCCTGAGGGGCGGGGGGACGGGGTCAATAGGTGGAGAGTGGGAGGGGAGAGGCTCCCCGCACAGGAGCGGGGCTGAATGTCGGCATTAAAAATACCGCGAGTGAAACCCTCACGTTAGAGCCGATTTAAAGGGAAGAGAAACCATTTCCGTTAGCAATGTACAGCAAAACCTGGGAAACCTGAAAAACGTGAGCAGTGTGATACATGTGCACAGAACAAAACAGCAAATATAAATGTAAAATGACCACAAATAATTCCAAATAAATGACACCCCCGCTGGGCAACAGTGATATTAATGGGCAACCATAAAAAACACTCCCAGGAAAGCTCCAGAAAAAAGAAATGATTTTTGGAAGGGTCTACGCTCTGTAGACCCGTTCAAAAAGCACTGCATATTAATGGAGCTTTCCTGGGAGTGTTTCTCATGTTGCCCATTAATATCACTGTTGCCCAGCTTGGTTTTGGTTTTTTCCCCTTTTTGGAGGTCAGTTATGAGGTTTAATTGCACCCCTGTCCCCAGACAAGGTAAACGAGCCCACAGAAAAATTGTGCAGAGCAGGGTGTCTGACTCGTGCGGCCAGGTTCCCTATCACCAGAGACTGCACTATCTCTGTGGCCACAGTGTGGTGCAGCAGACACAGCCAGTGCCTGTAGGACCAGAAAGTCACAGCTGGGGCACAAACCAACCCAGTCCCCATAGTTTCACCCACCACTAAACAGTGATAGTACAGACACTCCTGTATGGCAGAGAACATAAGCATGGTTCCAACACCCATATTTTACCCTACACTGCACAAAAACCATAACAATGGGCATTACCAACAGCCGAGTCCCCCAAATTCAGTCCTGGAGTGCCACAACTCAATCAGGTCATATGCTTTTTGCCAGATAGGGACATGTCTGCATGTTGGCGGAAGGGTACAGGTGGTGGAGGGGGCAGTGGCTGCAAACCACAGTAGACAATGGCCTAGGCCTGTGCAGGCTGGCACAGTCCACCGCAACAGACAGGCTCTGTCGGATGTACAGTCATGGACTCCCCAGGGAACACAGCATATCTGTGGCAACACGGTGGTGCAGTGCACACAGACAGCATGTGCAGGAACAGAGGGTCACAGCTGGGGCTACTGCCAATCCTGTCCACATATTTTTCCTACAACTAAACCGTGATAGTACGGACAAACCTTTATTGCTGAGAAAATACACATGGTTCATACGCCGATATTTTACCACACCAAACACAGACACCATAAACAGCCGCATTACCTAGAGCAGAGTCTCCCAAATGCAGTCCTGGAGGGCCCCCACACCATTCAGGATCCATGCTGCCTCTAATAAAGATGCCTGTGCTGCATATCTATGCACCACCCCCATGGTATGCTGATGTAGCTCATGCATATCTATGAGGGACAGCATGAAAACCCGAACAGTGGTCCGAACACCAGGACTGGAGTTGGGACACTCTGCTGTAAAGCAGCAGCCAACAGGGCCAGACACACCCAGACACACCCCCACAGGCCCCATTGGCCAATGCCTCATGGAGAGGCAGGACATTGGGCCCTGCCTGTATCTCCCAATACTAGCAGTTGCATACCTTAGCACTGCCACCCTACACCTGGGTATATGGTACACAGCTATCAAACGTTGCCCATGATAACTGGCAGATATCAATTCCTACGTTAAGCACATTTTGCTCATTGATCTCCACCATAACAATCATTGTGATGTCTGCGTTGTGCGCTGCAGGTCTGGTCTCTGACAGTGTTTACCACCCTGGGTAGTGACCCCCAACAGTAGTGCGTACCATATCCATGCCTGTACTGCGCCCAGGACTGGTGTGGTGGGTATGGCTGCTGGACCCCTCTATAGTAGCACAATGCTGGCATAGGTGTGTGGGTGGCTGTCTGCCTAACCAGTGTGTGGTGGCTGCAAACACCTTCCACAGCCCACACTGCCAGCAATGTTGCCAATATTGGGCTGCCAATGTGCATAATGAGGAGCAAGGTACCATGGGTATAGACCAGACAGGGTGGCCTGGCCAGGGTGCATCTGCACAGGGCATAGGGCACTGACTGGGACATTTTAGTGCCCGGCCACCACCTACACAGACAGGGTGACCTCAGTATGTCCTGCTGAGAGATCACTCTCACCCTGACTGTGCAGTGACCACAGCATGGCTAGGCACCCCAATAGTGCTATATAATAGTTCTCTCATGTGATAGATATGGGTTTCCTTTTGGGGCCCAGTCACCGATTTATCTGCTTGCTGTTTATGCTGACATCTCAGTTCTGGGTGCATGCATCTCCACTGATAACATGCACTGTGGACTAACTAGCACACTGTTTGCAGCTGGTATGTGTTGTGATGGAGCAGCTTGCAAGGTGCAGTGGCTGATGACTTGCTGCAGGAGAATATCAGATTGTGGTGGGGTGCAGCTCACCATATCCAGGCCTAATATCTGTCTGCTATTGTGTTATGGATGTGTATAGAGCTGCATTGACTGCCCTGTGGGGTGTCTACCCCTCAGCAGGACTGGGGTTGATGGACCCCTCTGCTGCCACATTTGCAGGGAGGTAGGATGTAAATCTATTGATAGGAGACCCTGTTTGCCACGGTGGGGGGGGGGGGTGGTGCCTGGTCCATGGGGGCTACACCTGACTGAGTCAGACAGAGATATCCAAGGTGTTTAGTGCAGAAACTACCATATCTCACACATTAACACTACTTTGGACCTTTGGCATGGCCTCTTTCAGCCATGGAAGGTGTTGTGGACCTGGTCCTGGGTGCCTCATTGCACCCTCAGGGTGAGCACAGTACCCGCACAATGTGACGGTGTGTAGCTACTCTGTGCCAGTACATCACACGGTCAGTACCTTCTACCAGGCTGAGGTGCTGTGGGGGTGCATTGCCCATCTTGTGTTAATCTGTGGACAGCTGATTTGCATGTGCAGTGCATCATGGGTATGGGTGGGCTAACCCATCCTGGTGACCACACCAGACCGTCTGTGTGGTGACGTGCATGCTCTCTGCAGCCAGCCAGGGGCTAGCTAGCAGCTGTAGAGCTGTAGCCCAATGGTTACTTCACTGCCTCTGAAGCCAGAGGTCATGGGTTCCAACCCACAGTGGGGTTATTTGGTAGGGTTGTCCAATGCATCTTTTTTAATGTACATATTTTGATGACAGCAAAAACACCCTCAGCATACTGTACCCATAAGTTGCCTCTGAGGGTGCTTTATAGGGCGCCCTATAGAGCACCTTATGGTTTCCGTCCACATAAGGTGCACTATACAATATCCTGTGACGCAACCTATAGGGTGCCCTATAGGGGACATTTCAGGGTGCTGTGGCGGACAGTGCAATTTCTAATGTGCCCTATGAAGTGCCTTATAGGGTGCCTTATATGGCACCTTCAATTACGGCATGTGAGGGCGTGTTTGCTGGCAGCAATTAATAACATAAAATTAAAGTGCTGCAGGCCAAAATATGTACAATGCAAAGCTGATGCCACAGCCAGCCTTATGTATCAGGCACACTGGGGAGCAAACTCATGACCCCTGTATCAGCAGTCAGTGCCTCAACCATTGTGCTCCACTGCTGCTCCTCCTTGCCTGTCAGCGCAACTACTTATGCATTTCATTCCTTAAACTGCACAGTGCTGCCATAAAAACCAGTACACTGACCTTGCGGTACCTCATACGGCACCCTCTAAAGCGCCCTATAAGCAACATTCTAGGGTGCCTTGGCTGACAGTGCACTTTAAAATGTGCCTTATAAGGCACCTTATGTTAACACGCTTTGGGAGTGCTTTTGCTAGTAGTGATAATTAAAATATGAATAAAATGCCTCCTAAAGCAATCTTCCCCTTAATATGTTATGCCTCAGCCAGCCATGTTCATTGGGCACAGTGGGGGATTGAACTCCTGATCCCTGCACCATTGGGCAGTGTCTTAGCCATTGGGCTGTGGTTCTGTTTTTCTTCCTGCACATCAGCGCGCCAGTTATACCGCCCAGTATTATAATGCCTCCATAAACATCAGTGCGCCGCCGCATGCCGCCCAGTATTAATATGCCGCCAAAATCATTAGCATGCCACCTTATGACGCCCAGTATTTCTGCACCTCATAAATTGACACCTCAGCCAGCCATTTTCATTGGGCACTGTGGGGGATTGAATCCCTGATCCCTGCACCATTGGTCAGTGTCTGAACCATTGTGCTGTGGTTCTCTTCCTGTGCTTTAACATCAGCGAGCCGCCATATGCCTCACAATATTAAATTGCCCCCAAAAACATTAGCACGCCGCCTTATGCCCATCAGCGCACCGCCTTATACTGCCCATTATTTATATGCCTCCTAAAATAATGCCTCAGCAGCCAGCCTTGTTCATTGGGCACTGTGGGGGATTGAACCCATGATCTCTGCACCATTGGGCAGTGTCTTAACCATTGTGCTGTGGTTCTGTCCCTGTGCTTGTACATCAGCAAGCCAACTTATGCCTCACAACATTAACAGCGCAACGCCTTATGCCGTCCACACCTGTCAGCGCACTGCCTTATGCCGCCCAAACCGCCAAAACTTCAATGCACCGCCTTATGCCCAAAATGTACAGCGCACCGCCTTATGATGCCACAACTTAACAGCGCACCACCTTATGACGCAAAAGATTAACAGTGCGCCGCCTTAGGCCTCACAATATGAATATGCCTCCTATGGCACTTTTAGAAAAACATTACTACCTTGGCCAGGCTTTTTTGTTGTGTACAGTGGGGATTGAACCTCTGATCCCTACACCATTGGGCAGTGTCTTCACCATTGGGCTGTGTTTTGGCTTCTGTGCTTACACATCAGCGAGCCACCATATACCTCACAATATTGAATTGCCCCCAAAAACATTAGCGCACTGCCTTATGCCTCCTAAATTAACTCCTCAGCCAGCTGTCTTTAATGGGCTCTGTGGGGATCAAACCCCTGATGCTTGCACTGTTGGTCAGTGTCTTAACCATTGTGCTGTGGCTCTGCTCTTCTACTTGTCCATCAGCGTACCACATATGCCTCCCACGCAGCCATCTGATGCACTAAGGTGCGGGGCGTACAAGGGCGCCGCGCACCTTAGCGCATATTTAAATTCCAGCTTTTCTTTTTCAGGATGAACCGCCCACTCCTTATATGGCACCCGCACTCTACCGCGGCCCGCACTTTACCGGGGTTTTAGTAAACATACCCCTAAGAGATTTAATCTGGCATAGGCAGCCTTTACTTCAAATTAACCTTGCAAATGCCTTGATTCTCATTAGCATATTTCTTACATTATTTTCAAAGGGTTTCCTAAAAAGTATTAAATAGCCAGCAGCATTTTTGTGTATCAGGAAACCTATTTAAGATGATCATTCACTGTGGTGGCTCAGAAAATCATAAGCCAGAGCAAAAAGCCCACAGAATCATCTAAACTAATCACAATTAGTTATAATTTAGCCCCTTCATATAATTTCACAGTTTAACAACAACTTAATGAGTGATTGAACCTTATCAACCTCTTGCTGGCAAAAAATGCCTTCCTAGGTTCCAATAAATGCTAATTGCTAGCTCAGTTTCTCAATCCCACCCTGCTTCTCCTTGCTACACAATCATGAGAACAATGGAAGAATAACATATAGTTTCCTCAAATGCTTTATAGCAACTTTGAAACAAGTTATGAGTTCCAAAAACTGCACAATTCAAATCTGTTGTCTTTGTTGAAATATGTTTAATAGAATTTTTTGCTAACAACAAATATTATAACTCTTCTAGTTTAAGCAATGAATAAAAGATGAATAAAATGTAATCAACCTTAGTGGAAAAAAGGCATGCTTCATTGCATCATGTTCCCGGTAGCCTATACAGAAAAACTAAGGAGTCTGTTTGCTAAAGTTTGGTAGAGTTTAGCAGTTACCATGTGTTAGCTACAAGCATTAATACACAATAATTGCAAAGCTTCTGCAGTAACTATTGGGGTATGACCAGCAACTGCCTTGTAGTTACTGCACAGGGCAGACATGTAGCGCTTGGTAAATCCATAGGAACATAGCATAAATGCACTTACCATCCTATCTGCATGCAGTTGCCATAGCCCACTGGTTAAAGAAGTAATAATAAATAAAAAAAACCACACAATAATTCCCCCATTTCAGCATTCTGAAGGAGCACCCCACTCCTGATTTCCTTAATCAAAATCATGAAGGAACACCTCCCACTGTTGATTTAGCATTACAACCCACTCCCCAAATCCCAATCCCCTCCATCAGCATTCTGAAGGAGCACTCCCTTTCCCCTAATCAGTATTCCCATAATCAGCATTCTGAGAGAGAAACCCCCACCCCCAATCAGCATTGCTACCTAGGCTAGGGTTGCCAACTGGCTCCAGATGCGCCCGACAGGCTTGATCCAGTCCTGTGTTTACTCCATTGCATGCAGGGACATGTAGTTCTGATTCCCCATTGCACTACATAAGAAAAGCAAGACTACAAGTCCCTGCATGCAATGGGGTAAACATAGGACTGGATCAAGCCTGTCGGGCGCATCTGGAGCCAGTTGGCAACCCTAACCTAGGCCCCCCCTCTCTCCTTCGGATACCTAGTCTAACCAAGGAGCCCTGGAAGAAGCCTCACTGTGCTTCTTTACCAAGGAGCGTGATTAGTCTTTTAAACACAGTCACTGACTCATTAGGGAGGTATAATACTGTGAATTTCCATGAGAGAAGAACAAGGACCATTTGCTCTCTAGTAGTACCAGGGTTCCACAGTGTCAATAAAGAAGAGTCTACAGATGGATCCTTAAGTAGTGAAAGGGCTGATGACCTTATGGCAATAATGAACAGGATAGAGGAACCCATATCAACCCTGGCAATCTCCATAGGCTCTGTAGTAAACTTCCTTCAAAATGGCCATAGAGAAGAAACATATATGAGCGGGGGGCGGAGCCCGATGTCCAGCGGGATGGTCGCATAACGCTGAGGCTCCCGAGAGGCCTACTCAGAATCCTGAATTAACACCGGACATACTAGAATTTCTGCTCTGATCTTGCCGGGGCACATTGGTGAGATGGCGGGGACCAAACCTACGCGCCTGGAATTTGGATCTCCAGCGGCTTCTCACGGCAAACGCTCCAAAACTGAACCCCCGTCCCCGCAGAAGGGGCTGGCTTTGCGCGAGGGCCCCGAAATGCAGCAGGAAATCCTCGCAGAGATTAGAGGGGTTAAGGACCTCGTGCAGTCAAACGGTGTGAAGCACTCCGAGCGCTGCGGGAAGATCTTGGTGTATTACAAGGCAGGCTAGAGGGGCTCTCTTCGCGTCAGGACAAAATGGAGAGCGTATTAGACTCCCACGCGGTCCGGCTGTCCAAACTCGACAAAGTTGAACGTCAGGTGCGGGCCTTGCAGAAAGAAGTGGAAGATGGCAATAATAGAGCGCGCCGCAACAACCTACGACTCGTGGGCATACCGGAGGGAGCGGAATCGGGAGACATGAAGGAGTTTTTATATAAAATCCTCCCTTCCTTGCTCCAAATCACCTTTACCAAAGAATTGGAGATCGATCGCGCTCATCGTGTACCCACAAACATAACGCTCAACAGGAAGACCCCGCGGTCTATCATCTTTCGACTTTTGAGATATCAACATGTGGAGCAAATTCTCAGTGCCTCTCGGGCACAGGGCCATATGGAGTTTGAGAGCCATAAGATCTCCTTCTATCCTGACTTGGCTAAACCCACGGTCGACCGCCGAAAGCGCTTTCTGGAATTCCGGCCGAGGCTTCAACAACTACAAGCACGCTATGGCCTGATGTACCCGGCCAAGCTCCGAGTCACGCTTCACAATCAGACAAGAACATTTGAGGACCCTGATCTACTAGCAGAGTTTTTGGATGCTAAAGAAGCCGACTTGATGCGTTGACTTCCAGAACATTCCTGCCAGTATTCTCATATCCACTGTGCCTGCCATATTGGATTTGCCGCGGCTCAGCAAAAGTCTGCCGAGGGCGGTTTGTTGCCTTATCTTGATGATATCTGTGACCCGACTCCATCTACCCATCGTAGCCTCGATGAGTATCAGAGGCAGTGTTAATTATGGACTCTGGTGTTTTTTTTTTTTTTCTTTTTTATGTCTCTATCTTCCTCTCTAGGGCCTCCTCCCGCAGACATATGGTCGCCATTTTCATTGGGGGTTTTGCTTCTTCTCTAAGTTACTTTGGTACATACTTTTCAATATGGGGTGTATTAGTCAGCAGACTCGGTGATTATATCATTGTTGTACAGATTCTGATTATGTTGTATGTTTTCAAGCGCCCTTATCTAAAATGTCTATTGCCGATCGATGGCACCATGTAAGATTTTATCATTGAACGTAAAAGGAATCAATAGTCCGATAAAACGGAAGAAAATCCTAAGCTATCTAAGTCATGAAGCTGCGGATCTGATTTTCCTCCAAGAAACGCATTTAAATTCGAAGGAAACTCTTAAACTCAATATTAAACCTTACATGGTGGCCGCCTATTCTCCAGCCATTTCTAAGAAATGTGGGGTTGCCATACTGGTTAGGAAATCTCTGCATGCTACTATTATTGCGACTAGCTCAGATACAGCAGGTAGATGGTCCAGAGTTCACCTCAAGATAGGTAACCTTGAAGTTACATGTATATGCCTTTATGCTCCTAATGTGGATGACCCTGCCTTTTTTGCTACCATTGCTCAGGTTGCGCAGGCCTCTGCTAATACTTCATTGATAATAGGGGGGGATTTCAATTTAGTTCTTGATCCCCTGATTGACAAACAGCCGCCTAGGACACGTGGTCCCCCCAAGAGTCACACCACGCTTACCTCTGTGATCAAAGATCTTGCTTTAGTCGATCTATGGAGGTTACTACACCCCAATGAGCTTGACTTTACCTTCTTTTCTTCCCCTCATAAATCCCAGTCTCGTATAGATTTCTTTCTCATATCAAAACTGTTAGTCCCTCAGGTGGACATTGCAAAGATTCACTCCCAACATATTTCAGATCATGCTGCTATTTCTTTTCAATTACACACTACTGCACCCCAAGGGAATTCGGGGGCCTGGTTCTTTGATAGAGCCCTATTAACTCAGCCAGAGTTCCAGTTAGAAATTCGAGCAGCCATACAGGATTACTTCCATTTTAATTTACCCCAGGATACTGCAAATTGGGCTTGGTGGGAGGGTTTCAAAGCGGCCATTCGTGCAACGATCACTAGTTATCAAATTCACCTGCGGAAACAACGCAAACAGCAGCTACTTATACTAGACCAACAAATCAAAGCAGGCGAACGAGTTCTAACTTCCCGTACTGATCCATGCGTCTTAGTTCGCTTACAGCGTCTCCGTTTTCAATATAATGCAATCCTCTCAACTGCAGCTTCTAAGAGTATTGAGCTTCAACGAGGGACATACTACCGTGAAAGCAACCGAGCCGGTCGACTTTTAGCCAACGCCTTGAAAGGTCAAAAAGAAGCCAAACGCGTAGCGGCCCTTCGAGCCCCACAGAGAGGGGGCATACTGACCACAGACTCCGATATCGTAGAACTCTTTCGGGATTTCTATACCCGTCTCTATCAATCTGAATGTGATTTCTCATCAGAGACCTTCGAGCGATTGTTTTCTGGTATTCAGCGGCCGACCCTTCCTGAAGCTGATAGGGATGCGCTAGATGAACCTTTCTCTACTTCAGAGATCCAATTTGCCCTAAAACGCACAGCCTCGGGTCGAGCCACCGGGCCTGATGGTCTCCCGACCGAATTCTACAAAACGTTCAGTGCAGATTTAGTTCCCTACTTAAAACTCTATTTTACTGCCCTTGCGGTAGATACATCCTCTTTGGGATCCTTTTCTGCAGCTAATGTGGTAGTATTTGAGAAAGAAGGCAGAGACCCGCTGCTAACCGCCAACTATCATCCAATCTCCCTACTTAATGCCGATTATAAGATCTTCGCAACGATCTTGGCCTCCCGGCTATCTGACAGGATGGCCACCTTAATCCATCCCGACCAATGCGGTTTTATACCCGGCCGATCCACCGCTGACAATGCTCGGACCTTGTGCCATGTGCTATCCAGTGCTGCCAACTTGGACCACCCCTGGGTGGGTCTTTCCCTAGATGCTGAAAAAGCCTTTGATCGCCTAGAATGGCCCTTTTTATTTGCAGTTCTCCGATGGTATGGCTTTGGGGAGGGCTTCCTCCGATACCTCCAAGTCATGTACACTCAACCCGTTGCCAGTATTTGTGTAAATGCTATTAAGTCTCAGCCTTTTAATCTCCAAAGAGGCACGCGTCAAGGTTGCCCCCTATCACCAATGCTCTTTGATCTTACTCTTGAACCCCTCGCCCTCCTTATTAGACAGTCTGCACGTATTCGAGGTGTCCCCTTCAGTCACAGAGAGATTAAACTCTCTGCATATGCAGATGACCTTATGCTCTTCGTATCCCTTGATTCGGTTCCAGCTGTCTTGGATCTGATTGATGGATACTCGCAATTATCGGGCTATAAAATAAACTGGACCAAATCCGTAGCATTCCCACTGAACCGCTGGGTACATGAGGCTGACATGCAGGCCTTTCCTTTCCTTTGGCAATCCCGCATGGTGAAATATCTTGGGGTCCATTACTGTTCTCCTTTAGAAGACACTATTAGTTTTAATACCAAAGAGGTAGTCTCCAAAGTCCGTGAGCTCACAAATCGTTGGTCTCCCTTATCCCTTACATGGTGGGGCCGCCTAGAAACTGTGAAAATGATGATAGTCCCCAAGGTGAACTATATTTTAGAAATGCTGCCATGCTTACTCCCGCTACACACCTACAAAGATATTGAGGGCCTTCTCGTCCGCTATCTCTGGCAGGGCAAACCACCAAGGATAGCTAAACAAAAACTACAGTCTGCGAAGGAACTAGGGGGTACTCGCTTTCCTGATTTTCTCAAATATCATCAAGCCTTCTTACTTAAACAAGGTGCCCGATGGCTAGATGCCTCGACAGACAGCAGACCAGTTTGGCTTGACATAGAAGAGGAGCTTAGTGACCCAATTCCGTTGATCCATCTCCCCAGTATGTCCCATCAAGTAGACACCCGCCATCCCCCAATGATTGTTGATACTCTTGCGGCCTTTAATACTCTCATTCTATCACTGGGCCCAAACGTATGTCCTCAGGACGGACTCCCGCTGTGGAATAACCCCAGAATTCAAGTCCTAAATAGAACGATAGCATGGAAACCCTGGTACTCTAGGGGGATCTGGACACCCCAACAGCTCTTCTCTGCAGCTCGTTGGAAAACCTTTTCTGCTTTACAAAAGGAATTTGCGTTACCAGCGAAACATTACTTTCAATTGATGCAGCTTCAACACTGCCTCAAAAGTGCTCGAATCCTGCCGCCCTCTGTCTCTACTGAGGACGGGCTATTAGACCTAATTCACTCTATTAGTAGTACACATGGGGTAGCCTCTAACTTTTATAAACTATTATGTCAGGGTACAGATACTGCTACTTGTAGAGCCCAACATGCCTGGGAGCGCGAACTGCAAACCACTTTAACCCCTGTGCAATGGAGCGTTTTCTGGAGCAAAGTAGTGCGGGTTTCCCGATCTGCCTCAGTTACCCAAACTCTCTTCTTTTTTGCACATAGATGCTTTTATACTCCAGAAAAAATAGCCAAATGGAACACAACTGCTAGGGACCAGTGTTGGTCTTGTCATACTGCTGTGGGAACCCTCGCTCATGTTATTTATGAATGTCCTCAACTACAGGTTTACTGGGGGCGGGTCTGGGGTCGTATTCAATTTATCTTACACCTCCACGAGCCTCTTTCTTGGAAGATTGTGGGACTCCGCTCAGTGGCGGAGGTCCCCTCTCTTCCTAAGAAGGGTCGCTTTCTCCTTGATTTCATGCTGGGTATAGCTATATGTTTAATCACGAGGAATTGGAAGGATAGCTCTCGACTTACTGTCAATGAATGGTGGAACCTTGTCTGCCTATATAGTAAATATGAGCAGATATCTCGGAGAGCTATTCCCCATACCCAAACTCACTCTCGCTTGTCTAAATGGCAGATGCTCAATGATTATGTACAATCTGCTCATTGCTCCGACATGTCTGTTTAATGTACACTCATCATGTTTCAGATCACCGTTTGGTTTTGTAACACAATAATGTCAGTACACGCCCGTTTCGGGAATGATTAGTTTTCTAGAGAAGAAGCAGGGGGGAGGGGGGTGGTAGGGGTTTACTTTGGTGTATGTATCTCATTCTATGTATGTATTTGTCTTTTAGCTGTATGTCTTCCTTTCCTTTGTTGTTATAAAACGAAAATAAAGAATTTAAAAAAAAAGAAACATATATGAGCCATGCAAACCACACCAAAAGGCTGGTCCCCTCTTGTAGAGATACACGCAGATGAGTCATGTGCAGTGCACCTAGGCTCTTCACTAGTGTTAATTTAAGAGTTTTATTCTTCTATAGCAATGTTTCTTTCTACTCTGGGTATAAGGTTATACCAGGTTCTTCCATCACTATTAATATGTGCTGTCCTCTATATAGTACCACATTTGGTGGATTGTGCAATTATATTTTATTTATTCATTTATTTAAATCATTTCTATTCCATACTATCAAAAGAATCTATTCAGATTGCAATATACACCCAATAAGTATGACACAACATAAATTAAAATTAAAATAATGATCTATATAACAAAATAAAAACAACATGCCAAGCTTCTGCCTTAATAAAACATGGCATTATTAGTTAAAGCACTGCCATTACCTAATGCTATTCTAATATCAAAAAGGCTTGTTGAAACAAATGTGCCTTCATTTGTTTACAGGATATTTAACAAAGGGCATATTTAACAAAGCCCTCAGCTTGGCTGCAAGAGAGTAAAATAGTTTGAGAGTTGACATGGCAAATATATGGTTCTTCAGTGTGCTTAAGTTACCTGCTCGTAAAATAGAATATGCAACAGCGGAACTTCAGGTGATGTCACCAACCCACGTGATGGCTGAGTAGGAGTTCTGCTAGAGAAATCCATAATGGAAAAAACCCCAGAGGAGCGAGAAAATACCCAAAATAGAGAAACACTCAAACTATAACCTGCAAAAGGGGAGATGGTGGTGACATGGAAAAAAATGTGGACCTGCGAGAGTTCTTATATTCGGGCCTACACAGTGAGCATAAAGAGGGAGAGAAAGTTGCAGGAGAGCCTGCTGCAGGGGTCAAAGAGGACGATCTGGTAAGCGCACGTAACTGCTAAAGGGCAAGTGAGCAGTAGTATTGAGGATAAATTTCTAAAGAGGAACTATGCTCCTGGTTTGGTGAACTGCATTCAGCGATGGTGGGGTTCAGAGTGGATATGGAGGCAGCCATAACGGAGTTCCACACCGATGTCTAGGAATTGGGCAAAAGGGTAGAGGATGCGGAAGGGCAAATAGATGACATGCAAGGTACAGTGAGTGGCCTAAATACCACAGTCAAAGCCCTGGAACTGTATAGAGAGCAAATGGAGCTTAAGCTTGAAGATTTAAGAATCGGGCAAGATGCAACAACTTAAGGATAAAAGGAGTACAGGAAACAGAGGAAGACAGGAATTGTGAACAGACAGCACAAGATGCTTTGGTTGAATCAGAGGAAAGAGCAGATATGTTGGAGATAAATATGGACAGAGTGCATAGAGCAGTGGGCCCTAGAAGGGGCGAATCTCCCCCAAAACATCATTATATGCCCCCAGGATTATAAACTTAAAGAAAGGATTGCCGCCCAGATGAGAACAGCAAGACAATTCAAATGGCAGGGGCATGCCATGGCTATATATGCTGATTTGACTACTGCCACATTGCAATGCAGGAGAGCCTGGTGAGGATATACAACGCGAGTCCGAGAGGAGAACATTAAATACAAATGGCAGTATTCTGCTGGTATTGCTTTTACCACCAATGGAATTACAAAAAGAGTGACTACAGTGTCTCAACTGGTAGCAGCGATGAAAGAAGCAGGAATTCCCCACATTACAGAGATAGAAGAGCCAAGGATGAAAAGGCCAAGGAAGACTGCAACGTGGCAAAGAGTGGACAATAAAGAGAAGAAAAGCAAGTGTAGAATCCAAAAGAAGAAACTGGACAGTTGAAAATGCTTTTGAACTTTGAACTGTTATGGATCATTCCAGATATGTAGAGGGAGTGATGGTGGGGTAAAACTGATAACCAAAATGAAAGAGATGTGATAGGTGTGTGGGAATGGACATGAACAATAATGAAGGTGAAAGATTCTAGGGGTAAATGGAAGGGATGAGGTACAAGGGGTAGATGCACAAAAAAAAAAGAGGTGAATTTGATTGAGTAGTCAATAGGGAATGTAAAGGAGGAAAGTGGGTGAGGGAATGGTGGGGTCACTCAGGAAGTGACAGCTACTATTGGTAGCTCTAAGATTGGGGGGAGGGGGGGGAGAAGAAGGATACCTAGAAGGGGATGGGTGGAGGATTGGGAGGGGGTGAGGGAGGATCCTGTGAAAGGGAAAGGGGCAGCACATGTAATTGCAGACATGAACGATAAAAAAAAGGACCAGCAACATGAAAAATTGTAACCATCAATACTAAGGGCCTCAATTCCTGGCATAAACAGCAGGCTATATTAAAAGAGGGTGGCAGGCTTAAGGCAGACGTACTATTGATACAAGAAATGCATTTAACGAGAGAGCAGAAAAAATGGTTAGTTAATGGGGGATACGATTGAGTATACTTAGTGCATAACCGTGAACATCCAAAAAGGGGGGGGGGGGGATTCTCTTTGCACAAGGACTACTAATGGAGGAAGGGCTGGTGGTATGAGACCCGGGAGGTATGTTCCTTCTGTGGAAGGGCAAAATAGCCAAAATGCCCTTGGCCATATGTAGTGTCTATGCACCGAATACCAAGCAAGGAACTTTTTATGATCAGTTACACAGGGTTCTAAAAGAACATCTGCAAGACCTAATAGTGTCTACTCTGTAACACGAATAGCTAGGAATGTCCATCATCACTATTTGTCTGCCTTTCCTGTCCCACCAAGCCTCCCTGTATGAATAAAGTGTTTGCATGGGAATGCTAGATGAGGGGGGGGGCAGGAAAGGGGTGGTGCAGTGGTGGAGTTAGGGTGGGCAGTGGGTGATCCACGGCCCCGGAAATATAGGGCCAATTCTGATGTTGGCCCTGTACATCCAGGGCCAGTAGACTAGACGGGGAACTTATTACACCTCTGAGGTGGAATACGTTCCCCTAGACAGTGAGGGACGGCAGGCCCTGGTGGTAACAAAGGCTGGGGGGGGGATGCAGGAGATTCCCTGCAGCCCGACCTTGGCCGTGGGAGACCAGATCGGGGATTGGGCTGAGGGGAAAGAATGAAGTCGTCAGCGGCCAAGGATTGCATTTCTTGAATGGAACCATGGTGCTTGGCAACCAGATGCCATGGCACCACAACTCCATTCAGGAGCCTTGACTGAGTTAGCTGGCAGGTGCTAGGTATGCACATACAGGCTTAGATGATATCAGGATCAGAATCCCATCTACCTCTGTGCCTCTGGTTCTGCCCGGATGCACAGAGGCCTGGGATGTACATCTTAGAATATGCCTCAGTGATAATACATGAACCTCCATGTAGACATGACAGGGGGTAACCCAAAGGGTAGCCAGGGGCTTAGTAAAAGGCTAGGCAAGTTCATAAAGAAGCTGGGGGCAGTGGACACTTGGCAACATCTTAAGGGATATTAAAAAGAATATATGTACTATTTCCATCCACACAAAACATATAGTGGACTCGATAGGTGTGGGTGGATGGCAGGATAGTGGATCGGGTTGAACAGGTAGAGATAGGATCCATTAACTTGTCAGACCATACACCGGTGGAGATGGTTCCAAATTTTCAAGCCCAGGAAGGGGGAGTTATGATTTTGGAGACTGAATGAATCTTGCCTGGATGAGATAGAGAGGCTCAATAGCATAAAAACAGTTATATAAGAGTATATGCAGCACAATAAAAATAGAGAGGTAGGGCCTGCAATTATTTGAGATGGGCTTAAAGCAGTTGCAGGAGGGCACTGTATAGCTATGATGGACAGGCAGAAATGCCAGAAAGAACAAGGGGAACAGGAGTTCTTAGCCTAATTGAAGCAGGTAGAGATAGCTCATCAACAGGAAGGAGGGAAAAGAGGCTCCTCTGCATTAGGCAGATCCACGAGGAGCTATATGCACCGAGTTCAGAGGAAGAGGCCTATCAACTGAATAAAATCAAACATGAATTCTTTGTACAGGGAAATATGCCAGGGAAATATCTGGTGTGAATACTTATGAAAAAAGAGAATATAACAGCAGATTCTCCAAAACAAAAATGAGGAGAGAAGATGGGTAAACACTACTGAAAAAATACAACTGGTCTTTAGAGACTATTACCACAAGCTCTATCGCTCAGAGCAACAGGGGTAAAGTTTGGATATTATTAGTGAATAATGTCCCTGCAAGTGGATCAGCCACCACTGCCTGCCACCCAATGCCTGACTGGCAGCATGTCGATAATGTGATGTCACAGGACCTGACAGATGTGTAATGGTGGGCATGCACAACCGCGACACCCTGATCTTCATGGCACCATGCATTGATGATGCCCCTGAATCAATGGATGCCCCCTGCCATGACGCATGCCCACAGCCAAGGTCACGCATGATCCACAACCATGTACCATGGTGCCAAGGCAAGACTGCGTCTAACAGATGGGAGCAAGGGAAGGGGGGGAGGACTGCAGAGGTGGCTGAGGGGACCAGAGAGGTGACACTGGTGAATCAGTGGCCCAGATGGCACTGTTGGGGGTGACATGGGGCATGTGTTAAAAGGTCCAGGGGAGCAGTGGATAGGAATCCTGTGCCAGACACCATAGGAGTACTGTCGCATGCACCCCGCACCTTCTACCCTTGGACATTCCCTTGCCCCCAGGATGGGCAGGCTACCAGGCTGAGGCAAAAGTGCCACTAATGCACACTGTGCTGGAAGTAACCAAACCAGTTGAAGTGCATGAGGGTGTGGCTGGCAGCTGAGGAAGGTCAGTGGAGTACACAATGGAGCCCAGCCGATGCAGGGAGTAGCAGCCATGGCTGTGTGATAGGTATAGGCAGACCATTTGGTGATGGATCCCCCATACACAATGATGTGAATGTGCTTGGGGCAGCCGTGCCATCTTGCAGTTCCACTACCCCGTGTGTGCAACAGCCAGCACCCAATACATGTAGGTGCACATGCACATGGCCGGGGCACGGCAGGGAAGGGCAATACGGGGGCACACACTACCAGTGGTGGGTCCAGATGCACATTACACACCTGCTCACACTGACCCCGTGGGTGTCCATCACCCGGGGGGGGGGGCAGCAGGCCACAGCTGGGCATGTGAGGTGGGGACAGATCTGGCTGGGGGTGTGCAAAGGGGAGGGCATTCAGAGTGCACTGCGGGATGGCACATCCCCATGGTCCAAAGGAGGGTTGTGCAATGCATGTGTGGGCACCACGGAGATGCACCAGTCCCACCCCAGCGCCATGCCTGTGCGGACCTTTAACTCCCCTTCCTCTTCTCCCACAGCCGGTCCCAGGGAGGACCCAGACAGCTCTGGCACACCACAGCCCCAACTCAGAGCAGAGGTCTGGCACCAGCACAGCTGTCAAGATGTGCAGATCTCAGTGGTACCTCCAGCAGTGATGGGGAGGGCAGTGAGGGGGCCACTGCACAGCAGTGGGATGGGGAGTATGAGGAAAAAGAGGGATCTGGGGGTCGGGACAGGATGGAAAGTCCAAGGATGAGGAGGTGGCAGCGGGACCAGAGCTGTTCCCTGTGGCTGGAGCAGAGGCAGGCCCAGAGGAGGTAACAGGGAAGATGCAGGCCCCACCAAGTACCTCAGGTATGGTGGTGTGGTGCAGCGCATAACCAGCAGGCACCTAGTAAGGGGGCCTAATAAGGAGCTGTCCCCTTGCTGTGGCTCACAGTCCACAGCCATGCCTGCTCATGTCCCTACCAAGGGGCCATGTGCCCACTGCATGGCTTGGCATGGACCGGACACGATGGGCAGCAGAGCTGTGGGCTACATTCTGTGGACATGGGCTCCCACAGCCATCCCAGCACCCATGGGCATTGCATGGTCATGCCGTATCAAGCCCCTCTGCACTACCACCCATTCGGCCATCTGGTGACTGGGCTCTGGCTGCCCTGTTGGCAGAGGTGTGGCTCCTCAGAAAGGACATGCGGGCAGCAGCACAGACAATCGGCATGCACCTGGATGCCCTTACTGCTACAGTGACAGGGCACAGGCAGGGCCTCCCTGCACCATAGGCCGA
This sequence comes from Ichthyophis bannanicus, assembly GCA_033557465.1. NCBI lineage: Eukaryota > Metazoa > Chordata > Amphibia > Gymnophiona > Ichthyophiidae > Ichthyophis > Ichthyophis bannanicus. Next base: position 238,328,685 of record CM066034.1, read on the forward strand.
CCCCATGCCAGTGCTTGCCCTGCAATGGGCTATAATGGGGCGGACCATGTGGCCACAGATATGGGTTTGCAATGTCCTTGTTGCTGTGTGGACCTCTGTTGTTTTGTACTGCCGTTTTTCTACAGCTGTTGCTGTCATTGTTATATCTGTTACAGGTTTCCCATTAAACTATTCCTGGTTTGGAATCACAAGGTGTTGTCAGTTTTTTGGGGGCAGGGCTGTGTGTCTGCGTGGGTGGAGTAGGGGATCATGGGTGGGGAACTGGGGCTTATGGGCATGCAGTGTATACCCTGTGGCTGTCCAACACAGGGCAAATTATCACGTGATACAAGCACACAGTCCAAAACGTGATAAGGTGGAAAAACACTTTATTTGAAATCTCAGCCCTAGCAACCCGACACAGGCCGTGTTTCGGAGACCTTCATCAGGGGTTGTCTAAATAGGTACTACAAACATAGAAACAAACCATATTAAAAAAACAAATTAAAAGTGAAAGAACAAATAGTCATGGACATACATTTAACTCTAATCATACAGAAATAAAATTAAATAAATATAATTAAATAATAATACTTATCTCATAATAAATAATTAAAAAATATAAAATATGTCCGCATTCCATGTCACCCATGCCCACATACTATGCTGTCCTACCCGGGTATTACCTTCTGAGCATCCATGCACGCATATGTTGCCATCATGCTGTAGTGTGCAGCCATGGCATCCTATGGCAGACAGCTGTCATGCAGATTTTCATAGTATCAGCAAATCTATGTGGGTACCGGATATGCCTTTGGACGGGGCTGCATGATGTATCCGCATAAGTGTGAAAGGGTCTATGTGGTTAGTCTGATATCACCACAGCACCTGAGCTATACAATGGCACACACAACACTGAAAGGGCCAAAGCTAACCCGGAAGGTGAACTTTACACCCGCCAAGTCCTCAATGGCCCTGGGGCTCATCATGCAGCAACACACTGCCCTTTTCACGGCAGAGGATGCCAGCTCACAGCTGTCAGCATGGTATGACATCGTCAAAAGTGTTAATACTGTCCATCAAGAAGAAGTGGTGGATAGTATGGCAGGCTGTGAAAGAGAAAAGGGCCAGCAACAGTAAGCTGCCATCTGCACTGCAGCACAGACTCACCCTTCTGGAGGAACAGGTGCTGCAGTTTGTGGAGGAGGTCTCCATCTCAGCAGTTTGTTGACTTTGACAGCTCCACCTCATGCCTGTCTGTCAGTCCTTCGGTGATGCATGGGTTGAGGACAATGTAGACAGAGGATCCCCCTGCCAGTTCCATTGTGTGCTTGGTGGCACCCCATAGGCCAACCTAGCAACCCATGTCACTAACCCCTGTCACCTTTGATCTCCACAAGGCCTGCCAGGGACCCAACCCTCACAGCCTGGAACTGATGCATCAGAGGGGCCTCACCACCCACCGCGGATGATGCCAGTGCGCAGCTAGGATTCAGCACAGCCATAGGGTCTGGTGCACCTGCCAGGGCGGAGATGCAGTCTGGTGCAATACCCAGCATGGAGGTGCAGTCCAGTTTGACACCAAGGGCAGAGGAGAAGTCTAGTGTGTCACCCAGGGCAGAGTAGACCATTGTAGTTCCCAGGGAAGTGGAACAGTGTGTCTGCTAGTGCTGGGGAGGTAAAGGCAGATGATGCCCCACATGCTGAGTTACAGTTCGCCATCATGGATGACCCTGTATATGCAGGGGGTACAGATGTGGACCTGGATCTACTGCAGGAGGATGCAAGGCCTGGTAGCCAGCACCAAAGGCATACTGGTCAAGCTGAACAGTATACAGCAAGACCTGCAGGCAGCCGCACAGATGAGGGAGGCTGAGTCCAAGGCATGGCAGGAACACTGACTGTGAGTGGAGTGCCATCTGGAGGGGCACCTGTGTCTGAAGAGTGAGATGGTGGCATACCAGGCAACAATTGATGGTTCCATACAGTTTGGTGGGCCTCCTGTGGGCCCAGGGAGTGGATGCTGGGGCAGCCAGCACACCAGCACAGCCACCTGGTAGCCCTGAACTATGTAGAAGCAGCCTGCCTTGATGGGGATGGTGATGACGCTGCCAGCACATCATCAGACATTGCTCCACTGTGTCAATATGTGCTAGCAAGAGCCCCAGGCTGGCTGTGAGTCTAGGGGCAGGGGACATACATGGGGGAAAATAAATACTCTGCACATGTAGTGTCATTGTGAGTATTTTATTGGTGAATGTGTGTATCCCATCCAGGTGATGGCGTGGGGCAGTCACCTTAGAAACTATCTTATATCAGCCGCTCTCAGCTAGTGTATGGGCCTGCTGGGCATCTACATCATCACCATCTGCTTCCTCTGCAGCCTTCCAGTTCTCCACAGCCACAAGCTCTGGGTCCGGCACTCTCCACATTCATGCAAGGTTGTGGAATATGCAGCACAATACATATATGTAGAATACACACTCTGGGCTATAGAGGTGTTTCCTGTAACTCCTGTCAAGGCACTGGAAGTGGCTCTTCAGCATCGCTATTGATCACTCCACAACCACCTGGGAATGCTAATGGGAGGCATTGTACTGCTCCTCATGCCAGCTCCTGGGGTGGCACACTGGGGTCAGCAGCCAGGTCCTCAGGGGATATTCATGGTCGTCTATGAGGGGCAATGTGAGATGTGCACATGAGCATGGGACATGTGCTGGTTACGATCTATGGGCTGTTACGACAGCATATAACATACCAGCTACTAGCAGGATGAGGTGCAACATGTAACGAAGTTTTGCACTGTTAATGTTCCATGTAATGTTAGTGTTAATTCTTTGACATGTTCTCTGTAAACCGCTCCTGATCTCTGAAAGGGGCGGTATAAAAAAGCACACAAATAAATAAATAAATAAATAAAATAAATAAATAAATATGTGACATTCAGGGACATTGTGGCAGTGAGTGGACACCAACATGTAGCTTGTGGGGCAATCAGGCATTTGGGGAAGGGCAATGGTGGATGGTGACATGGGCTAGCCTGTTAGAATGAGAGGGCAGGGGCATGGCATGGAGATGTGGTTGGAAGGTCTGCTGGTTTGATTGGGGCAAACATGAATGTGCCCTACATGGACTGCTGCCATGTGGCTGCACTACATGGTTCCAGCCTGTGCTCCTCCACATGCCACATGGTGCGTGCTGTCTGCTCTTGGCCATGGGACTTCCCCTGGTTGTCTCCACAATGTGTGACATGGCATGCTATGTGCATGGATCTGTGGAACAGCAGCGCATGTGCACTCCATATTCATCATGTGTTGCAATATGCATGTAACACATATATCCCCACCTGTTTACATTACACATAGCATCATACTGCAGCAACTGTTTGTTCTGGACTTGTCCTGGGGCTCACTCGTATTTGTGCAATCACCTAGCAGCCATGTATCTCTGAGCTGACCTCCTGCTGGAGCCTGTCCCGGGCTAGATTGAACAAGGACAAATGAATCATGGCAGGACCCCAGGTAGTGGGCACACACATCAGTAACAGTCATGTTAGCATCCACAATGACCTGCATGTTCATTGATGTGCAATCATGCCTGTTCTGGTATGACCTCTGTTCCAGCCGTGGTGCCCACAGTGCAGTTTGGGTGCAGTCTATGCATCCAAGCACCAATGGGAATCCAGCAACATTGTAGGGTGTCACATCTGCTGTGTCTGGGGGAAGGCTATGAGGTGGTGCATCCTCTGCAGCAGGGCCCTCGTGAAGGCACTTATGCACTAGCTGGAAGTGGACTATGGGCACTGTACCCAAATTGTGTAAGCCTAAGTGATGCTTCCCAGAGCATATGGCTACTGATGGTGTGTGGCAAATCCATGTAGTGGCGTTACAGTGCATAGTACAGCGAGGAAAGCACGTGCAGGACTGTACCTAAACCATGTAGAGGTAAAGTGCTGAGAAGCTATGTGTGCCATGCACATGGTGTTCCAGAGGTGGAGACGCACCCACCATGCCTGGACACAGTGAAGATGCGGCAGGCAGTGGATATCCATCATCAGACAGTAGCCAAGCACCTGAGATGCAGGTACTGTGCCCCATGTGTACACAGGCCCAGGGTGAGCTACCTGCAATTGACAGAGGAGGAGATCTACCAGAGATTCAGACTGGTTGGGGCAATGATAACGGAGTTGTGCAGCTTACTCAGTATGGACCTGGAGCCCTCCACAACCAGAAGCCAGGCCCTGCTGATGGCTATGATGGTGCCCTGGGATATCTGGCAACTGGCAGCTTCCAGCATGTGACAGAGGTGGGTGCATTTCACTTGGGCTTACACAGTTATTAAAGTTCAATGTCGACACACACAGCATTCGTAAATTCACTTTACATGGGTTTGATGATGACACATCCCTGTTACACCCCCGGGCCTCTGCACATGGCGCTGTATGGGTAGCTGGGCCTCTCCAATTCAAGCTGCCTTACTGAATATCTGGTTTACATGGTTATGACAGTTTTAGATGGGTAAGGCCATCTTATATACGTGTAGCACATGCCTAGGGCTTTGAAAATCGGGTCCGTAATATATAATTTAATGAAAGGTGAGGACAACTTGTTCATTCTATAAGCATAATTTGAGGTATCTTGTATAATGCTGCCTTTGTCAACTAAGAGGTATTGAATAAAATTTAAGTTAAAAAAAGAATATACAAAAGCATTGAGCTTCCTGACTGTAATGTCTGCAGTGTACAAAAATATGCATTGTGGGTGAAAAACTAAGCAAAGCATCCTGATTGATTATATATTACACACCTTTTGATAGGCAACCATTGCAAACTGTACATAATTGGGGTAATATGCTTGGTTCTACCCAACCCTACAATCACACTTGCAGCTTCATTCTGAATAAGTTGCAATACATGAAGTATGTATGCTGGCAATCCTAAAAGAGACTTTTGAATTAATCAATATGGGAAATCACCAATGCTTGATTTATTGAGCCTGGGTGATCAACATTACCACCCATCATAGTGAACAGTCCTATACACTGGATTGATAAGCTTGGCTCTATCCAGGGCAGTAATAAATGTTGATCCTCTGTGAGTGCTGTCAGCATCAGTAGGTTCTTAGATGCCTCTCAGGGAGCCAATATCTTAAGTGCTGACCTTCTCCAGTGCCTTTAATATCACCAAGCTGTTTTCAGGAAAGTAACAACCTACCATCATCCTGCCAAATGTCTTTTTAGCTAGTGAAAAGGGGCAGTGGTGCTGTCTACCACTTCTGATCTTGAAGCATGCTGACCCCTCCCCCCAATAAAATGATTAAGGGGAAGAACATCAAATTTAATTTAGCACCATTAGACATGCAGATTGACTTTAGACTGGAGGAAAGGGTACTGGAGTGGAGGTGTAGTTTATTGGTTAGAGCACTGGCTTGGTAACCAAGAGCCAGGGTTCAATTCCTGCTAGCACTCCTTATGGCCTTGAGCAAGTCACTTAGCCGTCCATTGCCTTAGAAAAATCAATGTTCCTGTTTAATGTACATTTCCAAGTTTAAGTTACAAAGTATACTGCTTTGACTAAATGATAAAGTAGTATAAAAAAAACTATTAAATAAAATAACCCATTGTAGCCTAAAAGGTGAGTACTAGTATCAATCTTATGTGAGCCACTTTAATCATAAGGTCTCATAAGGTGAAGATCACTACCTTGAGTGCTGGCTTACATCTAGCATAAACTATCATGATGGTGACTAACCAAACATGGCACTGACCAGTTGAATTTGCTACTCACACAATAAATACCCATTATTTCCAAACATTGGCACAGGTATGGGAGAGACTATAGCCCAGAGTTTGGCAAACTTGTTTGCCTCTCAATTTGTGCGTTTTTATATTCTTCAGTTTGGTTTGAAAAGTCTGGAGCCTGGTTCAGGTTTATTGACAATGAAGGTAATTTTAGAAAGAACGTCCAAGTGCAATCTGAAATGAATAAACCTGTATGTCTAAAAAAAAGCAGGTATATCCAAATGCAGACATGATTTCACAAACATGGACATGCCAGATATGAACATCTGTGGGGACATCTACATAGATATCCCCAGAGTACTATTCCAGAACTTGATCATCTTGGAATAGCCTAATGGTCAGCGCAACATTCAAATCCCACTTCTGCTATCATTGTAATGGTGTCAAGTACTGGGGATGATGGAGTGTTATCTTCTCTACACCCTCTGGATATTTTCAGCCAAAATAAGCACTTTCCTGGTGCTTATTTGTGTCTATAGCAGGTCTAAACTTAGACGTGACTCTGGGCATCCAGGACGAGATCAGGCAGTGACATCCAGGTTCCTGGGAATGCCTCCACCATGCTCCCATTCAGACTTGGAGTCCATAGACCTGGCTTCTAAAATGGCTCTGAAGACGTCTCTGTACTCTGGATGTCTCTATGTTTTCAGACATCTAAATCACAAATAGGGTTTCCAAAATAACCCCCACTGTGTTTATATTGTGGTCATTTACTTCAATGATTGAATTTGTGCAACCCCCATTTACAGTTCACCATGACTTGTTCTGAGCAGTGACTGCCTTTTTTACATTTATTGGTCTATAAGAAAGACCACCAGTTAATTCTTACAGTTTACTGCAAGCCTATTGAGTGGAATAATCTTCTGAAGCTTGCATCATCATTCTAAGAAATAAATTAGATGTATTTGCAGCTTAGTGAGTTATTTTATATATCAAGTTAAAATTATTGCCTTACAGTTATCTTAAAGAGGGTACGCAAAGACAGTGCTAATAAGAGTTTTTTATATGCAACGTTCTCCCATGGACAAACAAGTGTGCATGGTTCAGTTTCCAGATCAGTCACGCATATTATCCAGATAGCATTTATAAGCATTGGCATATCTCGAAATTACACCCCATTTTTTAACAAGATCCTTGTATGGCATTTATGCAAGGTAAAAACATAAGAGATTTGGTTGTGCACTTGGAGTTATACCATGAACATCGACAGGGACAAGGAGAAGTTGGACATAAACCTTGTGCCAACTTGTGATCTATGTCAATTACAGTTTGGATTAATTTTTTGAATGCTAGAACCTATTTTTTACAACATACCACTACTTGTCAAACAAATTTAGTTGTGTATATTATTTGGTGCTCTTGTAATTTAATGTAAATGACTAGGACAACTAGATCAATGAAAGTCCAGCTAACTGAGCACAAGTTACAGATTAACAACCTTCAATCCACCAAACACACTAAAAATCCAGGATAATGAGTTGGAAGTAAAGCCAAGGTTGTTACCTAGGTATAACGTTAAACCAGCGACTAAACCTACAACAGCACATCAGCATGATCACAAAGCTCGTATACCATAAGATGAGAGTATTACAACATCTACTCCCTCTCCTTGACAGCTTCAAATTCCGAATAATGTTCCAGTCTATCATATCTCTACATCTCGACTACTGTAATATTTACCAAGGAATACTGGTAAGAAAATCTGTCATACAGGCATATAAGAAATGTTAAATAAATACTGGAATATGTGCTCAATTCTCTATAAATGGCTCAGAACATAGCTGCCTACATTCTATACAATACTGTAATACCTGACTAAATAACACCCATATTAAAAGAACTACACTGGCTTCCGGTAATAATCTGAAGAAAATATAAAGTTCTACTTACCATTTTCAAGATAACCCACAGTCTATCCTTACAATACCTCCAATCCTTCATCATTAAATTGTAAGCACTGATGAGTAGGGACTGTATTTTATGTGTCTCTACAGCGCTGCATATGCCTTGTAGCACTATATAAATGATTAATACTAGTAGTAGTAGTAATATGCCAAACACCAAACAACTGAGCCAGAAGAGCAAACAGACAAAATGCATTTACTACTCCAACCCAGAAGGCAAGAAGCAGCCAAATCATCTGCAATCAGGCCTTCTTATTCTATGCACCAGGTCTCTGGAATGCACTCCCCAAACGTAAGATCTACAACAGAAATAGCAGATTTTCTCAGAAGACTCAAACCTCACCTATTCAGAGAACAATTTGGAAGCAAAACGTAGAGAAGCACATACAAATCCATTCAAGGTGTCCCCCTACCCTGTTGAAAGCTCAGTCTCGCCCCAGTTACAACTCTCTTACATATATGCCTAAAGGCTGAATGTTCCTTGTAAACTTTGTAAGTTAAAGTTATCTATAAACCACTTTGACTCTAAGAAAAGTAGTAAAGTAAATAAATAAATAAATTACTTAATTAACACTAATTCATTTAATGCACAATTATGTTTATGTTTATTAAAATTTGATATACTGCTCTTCACAGAAGTAGCAAAGCTGTTTACATAATAAGTCCATTAAGAGTGAAAGGAAAAGCAGTGAAAAGGTACTCTACACTGACTGAATCAATTGAACTGGATGGCATCCTCTAATGAATTCCAGATTCCTTCCAGAGTTAGATTATGGCAGTGAAACAGAACATGACACACTGATTCCACCATAGTACCCATGGTAGTACATAAAGCTTCAAGCCAATTGCAGAGTCCATGACAGTCCAAACAGTGCCGGATCTTACAGCAGCACCTGCCTTACTAAGTGTATGGACTGCTGAATCTTAGAAAGTCCCCACCGTGCTATGTCTTACAACATCAGCCATGGTGTCAAGATTTACATGAGCACCTATGATGCTCGGTCTTAAAACAGTACATACCATGTTGAGTCTATGACTGCATACTCTATGCTGAGCCGTACCAATAGTGCTGAGCTTTCCAACAACACCACAGTGCTGACTTTTATAACAGCACATAACTAATGACATCAAGTGGGGCTACGGTGCTGACTCTACAACAGCGCCACTCTACAACAATGCTGACTCTACAACAGCGCCACTGTATGGACTTCACTTCTACACACACCCAAGGCCTGTGCAAGGACCAGAAGGGCCCTAGGCAGGTCCTCCATCATTCTTCCTCCTCACACCCACTGCCACTGCTACTGCCTCTCTCCAGGGCCGGCAGTAGCAATGACCCTTAAACTGCGACACAGCACTTACCCACCGTCTCTGAAGCTGTGTCGTGGGTTCTCTGTTGCGAAATCTAACACTTCTGCCCCCGTCAATGCTGACTTCTGAGATGGAACACATATGGTACAGAAAGATTTCTTATGCCCTGTCAACCTCACAGCTGCTCTCACACATAATACACAGAAAAAGATTATTGGTGAAAATATTGTTGAACTGTATCTTATGCTTTTGCAGTGGAATACATGTTGATGCAATAACTTCTGCCACTTACTCAGCAATGTCTCAAAGTGCAAAGGCATTGTCCTTTGAAGCCCCTGTTATGGCAGACTGCCTAGCAAGCCAAAAATGCCTTCAGAAAAAAAAATAAACACAAAAATAACATAAGTTCAAATTTCTTCTGTGCTTTGATATAGCAAGGCAAAGAAATCTTAGACACAAGTTATGCTCAAAGTTCTTTATGTTTCCTCAGCTTTAAAGTCTTTCATTGCCTCAGACACAGCCTTATGCCAATTGTGCCAGTGCTCTTAGTGAAACGGGTATCTCTTTTTTTCTTTGCAATCCTACCTCTGCCACAGGCAAACTCATATTTCCCCTTATAATCCTAAAACCCACACTAACATTCCTTCCTAACCCTCTGAAAATCAGGGCCCAAAAGCTTGTCTGTCCTTGTGCTTGCTGTGTGAACCGTAGCCCCACTTGATGTCATTAGTCATGGGATTTTCAGAAGGAAGATAGGGATAGGTTTTTCTGGCTGTCCATCAAGCATTCAAAGCAGGATTGGCTCAAGTGTCTCATGCTGGCTGTTGATAACCGCTCATCCACTGTGTATTGTAGGTGCAACCCTGATGTGATGTCAGCCAAGGGATCTTCAGAAATCAGACACAGGCATTAGTTTCTCTGTCTGCCTGTCAAGCATTTGAAGTGGGATTGGATGAATTGGCATGCACTGGATATTTGTGACTGCTCCTTGAACTCCTCCATCTCCTAAATTGGCTCCAGTGCATCTAGGTGCATGCATACGCATGAAAGAAATTAAGTTCACGAATGGCGATTTATGAACATCTTCCAAGCATATACACTTGGTGAGTTGACACTAGGATGAACTGAAAATCATGATTTTCCTTGATTTTACCATTTGTATGAAAACTAATGCACATGCTTCTCGCTTACTCCTTGTACAAGCAGAGCCAAAAAGGAGATGTGCCAGAGAATACTCCCTCTACATAAAAATACATATGCCAGTGTTTCTACTCATAGGATGACATCTTCTGCAGTTATAGGTGGCAGCCATATCATGATAACTTTTGCCTCTGAAGCTCTTTGGTTCTTTATTCTTTATTTCCATTTTTGATATACCGCCCTCACAGTAGTATCTAGGTGGTTTACAAAAATTAAAAATGAGCTGTGAGAAACTGAAAGGTGAAAGGGGAAATGACAGCTCTGAGTGGGGGCAAGGAAGAAAAAAGCAGAGTGGTGGGTGAGCTAAAAGTGGGCCTGGGAGGGGTTGGGAGGTAGAGGTGGTTGGAATGGAAGGAGCGGAGCAAACGGTGGGAGGTAAGAAAGTGAACAGGGTCAGTGAGATATTGTGGAGTGGATGTATGAAGAGTCTTGTGCAGAAGGACAAGAAGCTTGTAGTGTATTCTGAATTTAAGCGGGAGCTAGTGAAGACGGAGGAGTAAAGGGGTGATTTGTGTACAGGCAGCATTTGTGACGATATGAGCGGCAATATTTTGAAGGAGTTGAAGGCATTGTAATTGATGTTGGGGAAGGCCTGCGAGAGCAATGTTGCAATAGTCAAGCCTTGAAATGATGAGAGATAAGAGGAGTGTGGTCAGAGAAGAAATCGTGCAGATTTGGCGTAGGGAATAGAAGCAATGACAAACAAGGGAGGAAATGTGTTCATGTAAGGAAAGAGATAAGGTTGATGCCTAAGTAATGGAATGAGGGAACTAGGGAGATTGGAGTGCCCCTGAGCAGAGGGGCCAATGGGGGACAAAGAGACCAAACATAAACCAGATGGCAGCTGATTTGAATGAATTAAGGTTTACAAGGTTAGTAGTCAGCCAGAAGGAAATGTGGGAAATACAGGAGTTCAGTGGAGTCAGATCAGGGGTAGCGGGGCTGGTGTGGTAAAGAATGATAATGCCATCAGTGTAGTAATACGCTGGCACTGTGTATTACTGGATGATAAGAACAAGAGGGGCCAAGAAGATGTCGAAGAGATCAGGGGATAGTACTGAACCCTGAGGGACACCACAGGGGAGGGGAGTGACAGGGGGCGTGGAGGACCGGATTCGACAGAGAAAGATCAGGCCGTGAGGAAGGAGTGAAACCAGTGCAAGACAGTTCCCTGGATACTAGAATCATGAAGACCGAGAAGGGAAGAGTGATCAACCATATCAAATGCTGAGGAGAGTCCAGGGAAATAGCGAGGGAGATATTGCCACAGTCGTGCGATGCATGAAGTTCATTCAAGAAAGAGAGAAGGACAGTTTTGGTACTGTGGCCAGGCGTAAATGAATCAAGGTATGCAGAGAGCTACCGTATGTGAAAACCAGTTTTTCAAGAATTTTGGAAAGAAAATGCACCAGTGAGCAAAAACAGAGGGGTCTAGGATGGGCTTCTTGAGGATCGGGCAGATGAGGGCAAACTTGCAGGGGGCAGGGAAGGTGCCAGAGGAAAGACTAGAGTTGAACATATCATAGATGAGTGCAAGAGACAGTTCGGACAGCCAATGAGAGGGAATAGAATCCAAAGGACAGGTGGTCATATGGGAGGAGGAAAGGGCCTCAGAGAGTCCTATAGAGGAAATGGTCTGGAAGGAAGACCAGCTGTGAGAAAGAGAGGAGATGGGGGAGGGGCAAATTGGGGATGGATGGAGAGGGGGGCCTTGGGGAAAGGGATGGGGGCAGGTGGGAAAAGTGAATCATAACTGGAGGGTTTTGTCAAAGAAATAGGTGGCTGGTCGGGCTAGTTTGGGAGGTCTGGGATAGGAACTGGAGAGAGCGAGGTCCAAGGAGCAGAGAGTGCGTGGAGTATAGGGTAAAGTTGCTGGGAGGATTTGCAGGATAAGGAGATGAGGTTTGAGTAATAAGATTGCTTAGCCGTGTGAAGTGAGGACTGGTAATGTTTGAGACAGTGGTAGAAATGACATAAGGTATCAGGTGAGGGATGGTTGTGCCAGCGATGTTTGCTGTGGCAAAGTTGTGCACAGAGAAGGTGGAAACCTGAATAATACCAGGGAAAGTGGGAATGTGTGCGGGGAGGAGGGATGCTACAAGAAGGGGCAAGAAATTCAAGTTTGGACTTGGGCATCAGGTGAGAGGGAAGAAAAGTCTAAGGGGAAATAACATCAGATGGGGGAATTGCTCGAGTGTGGAAGGTGTTATGTGGCATTTTAATTGTGGATAAGAGATGGCCGAAGAGTCTGGGATAAGGGATATGGAGGTGTGGGGGGGGGGGGGAACATACAGAGAAAAGCATACAGAGGTGGTCTGACCAAGGGAGAGGGAGAGTAGTAACTGTGTAGGGTTTAAATGAGTAGCTAGAAAGCAGAATGACCAGGTCAGGTGTACGGTCTGCAGTGTGGCGGGGCAAGAAACGTGTTGGTGAAGTGTCATGCTGCAGGGAAGGCAATATCTCTGGAGCTCCCTGGGGCCCACAACAACACTGGAAGTAAAATACCAGTTATTCTCTCTTTCCTTTTCATCTTGCAATATTAATTGTGTCCAGGCAAGCTGCTCAAAGCCAAGAGTCCCCTACCTGGCTCAAGGGATTTCTCCAGAGATCCTTACGAGAGGGGGGAGGTAGCAGCCTACAACTTCACAACTGATTGAAGCCTACAAAAAATCTCTAAGCCATGGGTTCCAGGATCTATAGAGCTGGCATGTAAGTCATCTGCTCTGTCATAACCTTCTTTGGCCTTTATGCACCAAAATGTCTCCCACCTGCTGGAGACATGCCTCTGTTTTCATCTACTGGTAGGAGTGAAAATCCCATTGGTCTGGCATAGATTAAGAACAAAATTTACATGCAAGATGCAGTATGTTCGTATTTCTTATAATGTTTATGATATACCAGGGGAGCAAGTGAGATCAGATTATATACTTAGATTGCATAGTAACAGTAAATGATGTCAGATGAAGACCAGCATAGTTAATCCAGTTTGCCCAGTAAAGATGTTTTCTGCATTATGCAGGATTGTTAATGGATAAAAAAGGACTTTTAGTTTCCCTCTTTCCTTTTACCATGTGAATTTTAGATCTTGATGGTTCTATTTCATTTCTTACTGTAGGAGGCCATATCATTTTATAACAAAACTTTTCTTCTAATTTTTTTCAAAGCTAAATTTAAAGTGTTATTACTTAACATTCAGTTTTTGAATGATCATAGTCTTTTATATTTGGCAGAAAAAGCACCCCTGTTCAAATCTACTTGATCTTTTTCACTATGATCTTTTCAGGAAATGTTCCTAGATGGTTCAGTTCTCTCAAAGGCTAGATAGAGGCCAAAAAGGGATAGGTCTTTCTCCCCTATCATATCATGCATGTTCTCAAAAGACCTATCTAAGTAGTGACTATATAGTCTTTAGACAGACTATTAGGACCTAGCTATTTTCAAGGAACTTAGGGCCCTTTTTACTAAAGCCCGCTATGGATATGCCATTAATGTGTCAATCTCACATATGTTAATGGCAGAGGTAGCAGGTTAGCTCTTGGGAGTAGCTAACACCTAACGTGAGCTCAACTAGGTTGGGTGAACCCATGTTAAGAGCTACGTTGCTGCTGAGCAAGTGACAATTGCCGTGGTACTAGCAGCAATGCGCTCTCCACACCCAATCTCTATCTATCCCTGCTCCATTCTGCACTTGCCGATTGATGTGGGTTTTGGCATGTGAAAGCAGATACCATGGGGCATTAGTGTTCCTGACTGCCTGTAATCACGCATTAAAAATCCCATTAACCAGCTAATGGGCTTTAGTAAAAGAGGCCTTTAATCTGGGATACGATATTTTTGTAATAGTTATTATAGGGATGAGAAGGTATGTTTTAGATATGGATGGTAAGTTTATTAGATATGATGGTAAGTTTATTTTTATTGTGCATTTTTGGTCTCGATTATTTTTCATATTATGTTCTGTATTGTGGTGATGAGAGCTGCCATGAGAACATGGAAACAGAAGAAAATGCTGTTTGTACCTTTAAAACGAGTGACAAGCCAGGTTTGCACAGAGCTAGAAAAGCAAGCATGAGAAAAAAACAGCTCTCTGCTGAAGCTGTGCCACGCCCAAGCTCTGACGTAGAGCCAGGCTTGGAGGCTGATTATGGACACATGTGCAAACAGAAGGGTGTGGCAGTCAGCAAAAGCATTTTTAAACCTGAAGAGAGAAAAGTCCCTGAGGAGGTGGAACAGAGAGAGGAGAATTACCTGAAGGGAGAGGATTACCTGAGCAGGAAGAAACTCCTGAGCAGAGGAGAAATCCTGAAGGAAGGAGAGTCCCTGAGTGAGAGGAGATCTCTGACAGAGTGGAGTTACCAGGAGGAAGAGAGTTCCCAGGAGGAAGAGAGACCTCAGAGAAAGGAGAGAGCTCAGAGAAGAAGGAAAGAAGGACAAGGGAAGTCTGTCTTCCAGTTGCTGGATGGTATTTATTTTTTTTATTTATTTACATTCTCTTATATACCGCGCTATTCTGCATCAGTGCGGTTTACATTGAACAAACTGAAATTACATTGAACAGGGCATTATAACTTGGAGATAACTATTTTACAGGGAACATGGGCTATGGAGGGTTAAGTGGCTTGCCCAAGACCACAAGGAGCACCTGTGGGACTAGAAACCCCAGTCCTTCCGGCCCAAAGTTGCTGTCCTCTAGTGGGATTTGAACCCCCGACCTTCGGCCTGAAGTACCTTGCCCCAACCACTAGGCCACTCCTCCACTGGTACCGGTGAAAAGGGTACCAGTGGAGGAGGGAAAAGGGTACCGGTGAAAAGGGAAGCACACTGTCTCTGAATAATACTCCTAAAGCTGAAGCCAGCAGACGCCTAGCTGGGAAGGTTACAGCCCACGTGGAACAAGTTCCAACGTCCATTGTTCTAGACCCCGTGTTGCAATCTTCAACTGCTAGAAGGTGGGTGGATACGCTTCTTTATGGAAAGAGCCAGAGCCCAGCCGAAAGCAGGGAAGCGGATTGGAACACCATAGAGACTTTAAGGGAAGTGTTCCAGGGTAGGAAAGCTCCCTCTCCTAATGTAAGTGTTCCCTCTCAGAAAGAAAAGTTATGGAATGAATTCTGTAAGTTCTTACAAGGCAAGAAGTTTGAACAAGCTTTTGAAGCCAGGGAAAGTGCCAAGCAAGCTGTAGCCCAAGAACCAATGCAGGTTGATTTCTGTGAGTCACAGTCTAGCTTGGAGGTGTCTCCGATGGACTGCTCTCTATGTTTTAAGGAAGTCTGAAAACCTGAGAGCAGGGCTAAAGAAAGAAACGTTTGCTGAGAAGAAATGTTTAACCAGCTTTTGTATCCAATAAGCATTTCCCCAAAGTAAAGAAGTTTTTTGTTAAAGGAAGCCCAGACCAGCTGTATTCCACACTTTAAGAAAAAAGAATGCTTCGAAGCAATCCCCACCAGAAAGTGCACCAACCCCTGATATCACCCATCAGGGACCCCTAATTGAAAACTGAACTATACTGTCCATGTCTAAAGTCTGTCCTATGTCGAAATCATCAATGTTGCCTACCCGGTGATGGCCCCACCCTTATACTTAATTACCCCACCCTTAAATGTAGCGCCGCTTTGACCCGGTGAAAAGCAGGATATAAATACAGTTAAATAAATAAAAATAAAGTGGAAGGAAGTCCAAAAAACTGCCAGCATGGTTTAAAGGTGAGGTCAGAGAGGCTGTTGTTGCCAAAAAAGCATCTTTCAAGAAATGGAAAAAAAGAGCCAAACGACGAAACCTGGAAAGAGCACAAGCACTGGCAAGTCAAATGCAAGGCATTAATAAGGCAGGCAAAGGGAGAATTTGAGAAGAAGCTTGCTGCGGAAGCAAAAACGCGAAGTAATGACCTTTTCAAGTACATTCGTAGTAAAAAACCTGTGAGAGATTCAGTTGGTCCATTAGATGATAAAGAGGTTAAAGGAGCACTAAGAGGCGACAAGGCGATAGCGGAGAGATTGAATGAATTCTTTCCTTCAGTCTTTACTGAGGAAGATGTAGGGATGTTACCCATGACTGAAGTGGTATTTAAAGGTGCGGAGGAATTGAAGGAAATATCGATACATCGGGAAGATGTATTACAACTATAAGATAAACTGAAGAGTAGCAAATCACCTGGGCTGGATGGTATACATCCAAGGGTGTTGAAAGAACTGAAATATGAGATAGCAGACCTGCTATTAGTAATCTGTGAACTATCATCAAAATCATCTCTAATACCTGAAGATTGGAGGATCGCCAATGTAACACCAATTTTTAAAAAGGGTTCCAGGGGTGATCCGGGAAACTACAGACCGGTGAGCCTGACATCAGTACTGGTAAAAATGGTAGAAACCGTCATAAAGAATAAAATTACTCAGCATGTAGATAGTCATGACCTAATGGGAAAACCCTCTATTGTAACAATGGATTCTGCAGACATATATAGCTCAGTGAATATAGGTCTCAGACTTACAGCCGCCACGTCGGGAATTTTTTTTCACCGGACTGTGCGCTAGATTGCATCAATGACCTTAATAACATTCACTGTTTTTTGAAATTATTGTGCTTATCTTATGTGTCTGACTCTTCCAACTTTTACTCAAATTGTCATTTTGTAACATTTTAAAATTGAGAAACTGTGCTTCACTTAGCTGTATTTCGTTGAAAGCGGTCCCCGACGCCACCTGATAGGCACCTCATTGCGTTTCTATAATTTCATCAGGGGGAGTTCGCATGCAACAGCACGTTCTGCAAAATGACAGGGGAATTACAATGCAACTATGAACGCTTTCATTTATAGGACCCCTGCTTAAACATTCTTAATCACCAAGAGATTGTCGCTCACCTCGTAACTGGCAGTCCGTAAACCCTCACTCACAGCTTGTATATTTCGTAGTCAAAACTTCTTCTGAGTGCTTTGAATGACCGCGCTTGCGCTAGCCTGTGCCCGATGTCTATTTATAATGACGAGATAGCTTAGACCCAACCAATCAGGGAGGAGCTGTCTGTTAAAGGGACTGAACAATAATAGTATTCATTATAGGCATGCTCGCCATTCAATGCAATTATTCAGTCCCATATCTCCTACTGTTCCCAATCGGTAGATCCACTTTTGTTCCTGAAGTATTAACGTGTGGGTACGGGACCGACCATTCTTCCCTGTGAGTATCTGTTCAATAGCAAAACAACGTAAATCCTGGAACTTGTGGCTGTGCTGGAGACAGTGAGCAACTATTGGAGCTTCAAGTTGCTTACATTTTAATCGACTGCGATGTTCCCCCATGCGGGTCTTCAATTGGCGTTCAGTTTTTCCCACATATAAAAGGCCACATGGGCATTTAAGTGCATACACCACATGGTCAGTGGAGCACGTTGTAGATTGTCGTAATTGATATAATTTGCCTTTATATTCAAACTGTGTCAGCTCTTCTGTGATCTCGCAGATACTGCAATCTCCACATTTCGTGTGTCCTAATGGTATAAGAGCAGTGGCGTTAGATAAAGGACGTAATCGTGCGGGACTCAAGTTGTCACGTAGATTGGAGTGTCGGGTCCAAACACAACGAATGTGTTTATCTTGTACCCCAGGCAGAGTACTAAGGACATTGAAGTGCTTTTTAATAATTCGTTTTATCCGTCCACTGAAAGGTGAGTATTTGGTGATGAAGTTAACGCAGTTGTCTTCAATTATGGGGCCCCTAGGTTTCGTTTGTAACAAAAGGCTCCTGTTGTTATATAGGGCCCTCTTGTAAGCTATTCGAATGATTGGCTGAGGATACCCTCGCGTGTGAAAATCTTGCATTAATCTTTTTGCTTGTCTTTTGTATTCTCTTGTATCTGAACAATTACGTCTGTATCTGAAAAATTGGGACAAAGGGAGCGAATCACGTAATGGTTTGGGATGATTGCTGTCATAATGGAGGATGGTGTTCCGGTCAGTAGGCTTCTTATATACTGTAGTTGACCATCCCCCAAAGGTCTTCCGCACTAGAACATCCAAGAAAGTTATTTGTCGTGTGTGTACTATGGAAGTGAACTGTATATTGGGGTCAACCTGATTGAGCCACCTCTCAAAATTTTGAAATTCAAGATGAGATCCATTCCACAGCAGGAAGGGAATTTACAGCTATGGCGCGACCCAAATTGCGGACCTCTGTAAGGAGCCTACACCTTTTGCTTTAGAAGCGGAACATGAAGCTGGCGCGGGTATCACGGATTGGGAAGCCCTTTTAAAGGTACAGAAACACAGAGCACGGATGGAACTACATCGCCTTTCCTTGATTGAATATATCCAACGCCAACACATTCCCCGTGGGTTGAGGATATACAAAGAACCTAAATTGTTTCAAGATGACACCAGTTTCATGGAGAAATGGAACGGGATATTGAACAAATGCTCTTTGGACATCATGATGTTAATAGTGGAGACCACCGCAATCCACCTGGAAACGGTTCAACAGGAAATTGAAGAAATGATAGCTAACTTGAAAAAAGAAGTTACTGTCACAACATTGAATAATAAACTTAAAGAACATGAAATCCAAGTGCAATTAACACATGAGGAAATTAAACAACTTAAAGCGCGCAAATTAAAACGCGACTATAATGACTATACGAGCGGGTATGTTTATCCGTGGCAAAATCCTAAGCGGCGACCACTAAAAATCGGAGAAGAGTTGATTTTGATATATCGGAGAGTGAGACGAGTTCAACAGATTCCATCAGAAGAGAGGATTTTCAGGACGAAAACGACCCCAAAGCAAAAAAGAAAGAATCGCAAGGAGGGAAGCAACGAGGGAGAGGAGGTCGTCAATGGGCTACTTAAGATGTTTACAAATTCCCTGTAGGTCCGATGTGGGTGAACGAAGTAACACTACAAATGACTCGTTAGTAATCAACATTTCTAAAGTACAACTTACACGAGACCAGATCAGCTTATTGAATAAGGGTCTTACATTTATTCCAGAAATTCATTTTGATAGTTTTCAATTCCGCTTGGATTTGGAGGCTCTACTGCGGAAAGTACATTTAAAAACTTATTTTTCATCGGCCTCTTCAGGTGCTTGCTCGTTTAATTCTAGTCAAACTGTATATCAACTACCGTTACCCTTTCGTTCCAACTGGGTACCTCCTGAACCTCCCCCAGCAGCATTGCATATATTTAAACAATTAGTATTAGCGGATGTAGAACAACTTGAAAAACGATGCCCTTGCCGGTTCAATAAATTGTCACGGACTGAGAAGATGGCTTTACATGAGTTGATGAGTAATTCAGATCTAGTTATTAAACGCGCCGACAAAGGGGGCGCAACAGTGGTGATGGACCGTGAGAAATATCTAATGGAGGCATATCGGCAGCTTTCCCAGCCCACTACGTATAAGCTCCTCCCACAGGATCCCACGCCAGAACTACAAAGAACAATTAAAATACTTACGGCACATGCATTGGAAACATCTATCATTAATCACAAAGAATACAAATTTTTAAACGAGCTTTCACCAACGTTACCACGTTTTTATCTCGTCCCTAAAGTACATAAGAATGTTGAAAACCCCCCTGGGAGACCAATTGTCTCAATGAAAGGATCGATTTTGGAACCATTGTCCATTTATGTGGACTCGTTTTTAAGACCTATAATACCCACAATTCCCACTTACATTAGAGATACCTCCCATTTTTTGAAGATCTTGGAAGAGTATGAGACCTGGGCGTCAGTGGATACGATATTGCTGGTAACGTTGGATGTAAACTCGTTATACACGAGCATTCCACAGATTGCAGCTCACACAACAATGATGTCTCTACGAGAGAAGGCGACGTTAGCCCCAGCATTGTTAGATTTTATTTCTAATCTAGCGGAATTAACCATATATTCTAATCATTTTGAATTTAATGGTCAAGTTTATCAACAGTTATCTGGGGTGGCCATGGGCGCAACATGCGCTCCTTCTGTAGCAAACTTATATATGCATCATTTAGAGCGACAATGGTTGGAGACGTCTTGTTACAGCTCACATATAATTTTATGGAAAAGATACATTGATGACGTCTTCCTGCTGTGGAATGGATCTCATCTTGAATTTCAAAATTTTGAGAGGTGGCTCAATCAGGTTGACCCCAATATACAGTTCACTTCCATAGTACACACACGACAAATAACTTTCTTGGATGTTCTAGTGCGGAAGACCTTTGGGGGATGGTCAACTACAGTATATAAGAAGCCTACTGACCGGAACACCATCCTCCATTATGACAGCAATCATCCCAAACCATTACGTGATTCGCTCCCTTTGTCCCAATTTTTCAGATACAGACGTAATTGTTCAGATACAAGAGAATACAAAAGACAAGCAAAAAGATTAATGCAAGATTTTCACACGCGAGGGTATCCTCAGCCAATCATTCGAACAGCTTACAAGAGGGCCCTATATAACAACAGGAGCCTTTTGTTACAAACGAAACCTAGGGGCCCCATAATTGAAGACAACTGCGTTAACTTCATCACCAAATACTCACCTTTCAGTGGACGGATAAAACGAATTATTAAAAAGCACTTCAATGTCCTTAGTACTCTGCCTGGGGTACAAGATAAACACATTCGTTGTGTTTGGACCCGACACTCCAATCTACGTGACAACTTGAGTCCCGCATGATTACGTCCTTTATCTAACGCCACTGCTCTTATACCATTAGGACACACGAAATGTGGAGATTGCAGTATCTGCGAGATCACAGAAGAGCTGACACAGTTTGAATATAAAGGCAAATTATATCAATTACGACAATCTACAACGTGCTCCACTGACCATGTGGTGTATGCACTTAAATGCCCATGTGGCCTTTTATATGTGGGAAAAACTGAACGCCAATTGAAGACCCGCATGGGGGAACATCGCAGTCGATTAAAATGTAAGCAACTTGAAGCTCCAATAGTTGCTCACTGTCTCCAGCACAGCCACAAGTTCCAGGATTTACGTTGTTTTGCTATTGAACAGATACTCACAGGGAAGAATGGTCGGTCCCGTACCCACACGTTAATACTTCAGGAACAAAAGTGGATCTACCGATTGGGAACAGTAGGAGATATGGGACTGAATAATTGCATTGAATGGCGAGCATGCCTATAATGAATACTATTATTGTTCGGTCCCTTTAACAGACAGCTCCTCCCTGATTGGTTGGGTCTAAGCTATCTCGTCATTATAAATAGACATCGGGCACAGGCTAGCGCAAGCGCGGTCATTCAAAGCACTCAGAAGAAGTTTTGACTACGAAATATACAAGCTGTGAGTGAGGGTTTACGGACTTCCAGTTACGAGGTGAGCGACAATCTCTTGGTGATTAAGAATGTTTAAGCAGGGGTCCTATAGATGAAAGCGTTCATAGTTGCATTGTAATTCCCCTGTCATTTTGCAGAACGTGCTGTTGCATGCGAACTCCCCCTGATGAAATTATAGAAACGCAATGAGGTGCCTATCAGGTGGCGTCGGGGACCGCTTTCAACGAAATACAGCTAAGTGAAGCACAGTTTCTCAATTTTAAAATGTTACAAAATGACAATTTGAGTAAAAGTTGGAAGAGTCAGACACATAAGATAAGCACAATAATTTCAAAAAACAGTGAATGTTATTAAGGTCATTGATGCAATCTAGCGCACAGTCCGGGGAAAAAAAATTCCCGACGTGGCGGCTGTAAGTCTGAGACCTATATTCACTGAGCTATATATGTCTGCAGAATCCATTGTTACAATAGAGGGTTTTTTCATATTTTGATAGCTATTGCTACCCTCTGGGAATTGACCAAAACGTTAGTGTATGACCTAATGGGAGACAGCCAACATGGCTTTAGACAAGGAAGATCTTGTCTTACTAATCTGTTATGTTTTTTTGAAGGTGTGAATAAACAGGTGAACAAAGGTGAGTCGGTTGATATAATGTATCTGGACTTTCAGAAAGCCTTTGAGAAAGTCCCTCATGAGAGACTTTTGGCAAAACTAAAGAGTCATGGGATAGGAGGCAGTGTACTATTGTGGATCAGGAACTGGTTAAAAGATAGAAAGCAGAGGGTAGGGCTAAATGGCCAATTTTCCCAATGGAGAAAGGTGAATAGTGGTGTACTCCAGGGATCTGTGCTGGGTCCGCTGCTTTTTGACATATTCATAAATGACCTGGAAAGTGGAATAACGAGTGAGGTTTCCAAATTCTCAGATGACACAAAACTATTTAAAGTTGTTAAAACCCAAGAGGATTGTGAAAACTTGCAAGAGGATCTTGATACATTGGAAGACTGGGCATCAAAATGGCAGATGAAATTTAATGTGGACAAGTGCAAGGTTATGCACCTAGGGAAAAACAACCCAAACTATGGTTACACGATGCAAGGTTCCACATTAGGAACCACCACCCAGGAAAAAGATTTAGGCGTCATTGTGGATACCATGTTAAAACCCTCGGCCCAGTGTGCAGTGGCGGCCAAGAGAGCAAATAGAATGCTAGGTATGATAAGGAAAGGAATGGAAAATAAAACAAAAGATATTATAATGCCTCTATATCGTTCCATGGTGAGACCACACCTTGAATATTGTGTGCAATTCTGGTCGCCGTATCTTAAAAAGGATATAGCGATTTTAGAAAAGGTTCAGAGAAGAGCCACCGAAATGGTAAAAGGGATGGAAGGATACTCCTATGAAGAAAGGCTAAAAAGGTTAGGGCTCTTTAACCTGGAAAAGAGACTGCTGAGGGGCGATATGATAGAAGTCTATAAATTAATGAACGGAGTGGAACGGGTAAGCGTAGATCGATTGTTTACCTTATCAGAATATAGAAAGACTAGGGGACATGCAATGAAGCTACAGGGTAAACTATTTAAGACCAATAAAAGAAAATATTTTTTCACTCAACGTGTAATCAACATAAGAACATAACATAAGATATGCCATACTGGGTCAGACCAAGGTCCATCAAGCCCAGTATTCTGTTTCCAACAGTGGCCAATCTAGGTCATATGTACCTAGCAGTTTCCCCAAGAGACACAAGTTCCACAATGCTTGTACTGGGTCAAGCATTGATATCTTCGGTCACTTCTTAATAATGGTTTATGGACCTTTCCTCCAGGAACTTGTCCAAAACTTTTTTAAACCTAGCTACACTAACAGCCTTTACTACATCCTCCGGTAACAAATTCCAGAGTTTGATTACACGTTGAGTGAAAAAAATATTTTCTTTTATTAGTCTTAAATAGTTTACCCTGTAGCTTCATTGCATGTCCCCTAGTCTTTCAATATTCTGATAAGGTGAACCAGAATTGCACACAATATTCAAGGTGCGGTCTCACCATGGAATGATATAGAGGCATTATAATATCTTTTGTTTTATTTTCCATTCCTTTCCTTATCATACCTAGCATTCTATTTGCTCTCTTGGCCACCGCTGCACACTGGGCCGAGGGTTTTAACATGGTATCCACAATGACGCCTAAATCTTTTTCCTGGGTGGTGGTTCCTAATGTGGAACCTTGCATCGTGTAACCATAGTTTGGGTTGTTCTTCCCTAGGTGCATAACCTTGCACTTGTCCACATTAAATTTCATCTGCCATTTTGATGCCCAGTCTTCCAATTTATCAAGATCCTCTTGCAATTTTTCACAATCCTCTTGGGTTTTAACAACTTTAAATAGTTTTGTGTCATCTGCAAATTTGATAACCTCACTCGTTATTCCACTTTCCAGGTCATTTATGTATATGTCAAAAAGCAGCGGACCCAGCACAGATCCCTGGGGTACACCACTATTCACCTTTCTCCATTGGGAAAATTGGCCTTCCAAACTCTGGAATTTGTTACCGGAGGATGTAGTAAAGGCTGTTAGTATAGCTGGGTTTAAAAAAGGTTTGGACAGGTTCCTGGAGGAAAGGTCCATAAACCATTATTAAGAAGGGACCCAGGATATCAATACTTGAACCAATACAAGCATTGTGGAGCCTGTGTCCCTTGGGGAAACTGCTAGGTACATATGACCTAGATTGGCACTGTTGGAAACAGAATACTGGGCTTGATGGACCTTGGTCTGACCCAGTATGGCATATCTTATGTTCTTATGTTCTTATGAGGTTTACCTCTGCTGAAGGTGCTTAAAGAAAGCTGTGCTGTGAGATGTTAATTTGTTTATTGAAGACAGCAGCTTGTGTGAGAAAGCCTTGTGTTCAGTTTTCCTCAGTTCCAGTATCCTTGTTTCTTTGTGTTGGAGAAGTATCATTTTACCTGTGTTCAGAACTTTAATGCGTTTTGGAAACCCACAAAAAAATAAATATTCTTGTTTGCCTCAACCAACGGTTGTACAACTACTTTGTCTTTGAATGCAAATAGCCAAACTACAAGTCCCAGAGTTCTTTGCTGGGAACAAATAGTAAAGCTTCATTTAAGGACATACAAAAGCGACCCTAGCCTGTAAGCTCTTGGGCCCAGGCTAGGGGATCACAGTATGCATGTGTTGTTCATCACAAAGGACAATGCAAACTGGGAGTGTGATTTAAAAAGTGAGGAAAAAAATTAAATCCCTGAATCAAGTTACTAGGCTCCAAAGGCTAATAGGTTGGGTGTCTGGATTTTCAAAGTATCGTATGAACCACAAAGCTTCAAACTCTATTATATGAAATCAATGAAGTAAGAATAGCAGAAATGCTCCAGTTCATGCAACAATTTTACTGTTGAAAACAAGCACAGTTCCCAGCTCTGAAGCATGCTTCTCAGTCTTACTGAGACTGTCCTATAGCACAAAAATCTTGTTTGACCTGGGGAATAGTTTGCAATAGCTCTCAGTGTAGTGACAGCTTTTTATTGCTTGTGGAGTCACAATGGAAGGAATTGTACCCTGCTATCTTGGCTGATTAGTAAGCGACTATGATGTGCTAATTGCCATGAAGAGGATATCATGGCATATTTCACATTTTTTGGTATAATTATGCTAAATTATTAGGTGCATTTTATTAGATTTTGATGTGTGACTATGCTGGGGCTTTGTTTTGGGAAGGAGCATATTTTTAACTTTGCTGTTTGTTTTTATTTACATAAGATGGCATGGTTTGTTCTGTAGTGTGAGAGATGAACTAGGTCAGTTTTAGAGATTGTGCTAAATGTTAACATTGGATTTAGTGCATGCTATGCATGCTGTGGCAACTGTTACTGCATGCCAAAATTGCAGCTGTGCTAAAAATCTCACGCTAATCACTTAGCACAGGTTGGGATGGAGACAGGGTGGTACAGAGGTGGAACATGCACATAGAGGCACATTCTGACATGGCTGTTTAGCCCCTTGTGCGGCTGACCAGAAGCGGGACTCCCAAAGGCAGATCTGATTCTAATCCCGCAGGGGCTAGACATGCCAGCAGGATCAGAATCAGGTCTATGGCTTGAACGTGCAGCCAGGCCCGATTCTGGTCAGCCTGAATGCTCAGCAGATCCCCAGCTACCTCAGTCAGGCTCCTGAATGGAGCCGCAATGCCATGGTGTCTGTCACCATGGTACCGCGGCTCCATTTAGAAACTGCAAATACCGACCGCTGCAGATATTTTTTTTCCCTGCAACCGGACCCTCGATCTGGCCTCCCATGGCCAGGGTCTGGCTGCGGGGATCTTTATGCACCCCCCTACCTTTGTGATGTGGCACAGCGGCATGATCCCCCAATGTCCAGGGGGACTTATTCCACCTCTACGGTGGAATAAGTCCCCCATCCATGTTCACGGCCCTGGATGTATAGGGCTGACCTCAGAATTGGCCCTATACATCTGGGGTCACGGCCCACTCATGCTCCGCCCTCGCTCTGCCTCATTACCACCCCCTCCTGCTGCCATATAAGTCTCCCCATACAAATGAGCTGTTTGTATGGGGAGGCATTAGCCGGGCCGTCAGGGAAGCGGATAGAGGGGATGAACATCCAATCCAGATGTCCATCCCTGCTATTCGTTGTACTGAATGACCCCCATTGTGGTTAGCATGGTCATCTTTAACACATGCTAAGTGACAATGTTGCTCTTAACATGGGTGCACTTATTACCGTCTGAATGGATGGCATTACGTGCACCCATGTTAATCACAGCAAACTGCTCAGCACAGAGACGTTGTGGAACCCACGTTAACTACATGGGCACTTGCCCGGCATACCTCCATGTGTTAGCGTGGACCCAATGCCACTTCCACATTATGTTTCAGGGTTTAATGCATGGTGCCCTGATGAATTTTAGTAAACATGCCCCTTTGTATTGCTAGTCCTTTCCATTTTATTGTTTGTGATGTAGACTGCCTTGAATTCTCATTTTAGGTGAGATACTGTCTGTAAGATCAATACAATAACAATAGCTATGGGTGCAACTCTGTCAACAATGAGCCGCCTGACTAAAGACCGAACAGAGTTTCAGACAACTATCCAGAGGGTCGCCATGAGTCGATACCAACTCGACGGCACTTAACAACAACAACAACAACTATCTATAAATTGAAAATTATGCTGATAATGGACAAAACAAAAGCTATTTTAAAGTCTCAAGTCTCTCTCTAGTCTACGAGAACGACCTGTGGTGAGGGTAGCATGGGGTAGTATTATTATAGTGAAAACTAAGAATATTCATATGACTCATCTTGGGAATCAAATGTGAAATTTCAATTAAGTCTGGAGAATGTGAAGCTAAGGGGTTTTGGAGGAGCAAAAAGAATAATTACACTACACTCGTTATAAATTAACATCCTTCTTGCTTTCTCCTGAAGAACTCTTTCAGCACATTGACAAACTGCAGTGAAAAGCACCAGAACAGATTTAGATTTGAAGAATCTCTCTGCTGTAATGGAAATCTACTGCAAAAGGAAGCCCTGACAAAGGATTAAACCAGATTTAGAATTAAAGATGCCAGTGGATTTTAGTTCAAGAACAAAGATTAGGATGTAAAGATTACTAAGCCCTAGCACTTCCATGTATTTCTTCATACCCTAGGCATGAGAATTTGTAGTTAACACCATGCTAGTGGGGATTTGCATTCAAATTCACTTTGTTCAAATTACTGCAATAGTTTCCTGTGGTGTTGCTAGTTAGCATTTCTTTTTAAAGAAAGATAGAGAAAATTCAGCAATCTGAATTGAACCAAATAAGTATAAACTAGGGGGTATGTTTACTAAGTTGAGGTAATGGTTAATGTGCATTATTTGTAGGGAGGTCAGCACTCTGCTGAATCAAAGGATGGTATAACAAGTTTTCAATAAACCCTAAGCTATCTGGATAGTGCTGATTTTGAGACCTGCTATTTGGATAACAGATAGCAGCTGAATGTCACCGTTACCCAGATAGTGCCACCACTGACTGATAAATCCAGATATTCAGCGCTGACTGGTACTCAAATATTGGTGCTGATCATTCTGATTTTTTTAAATATTTTGTTTTACCAGTGGTGGCTAGCATTTCAAAAAATGCTGACTACTAAGGGCTGATTCCCTCTTCCTATGTGTATACATTTGAGTTTTCAGGGCTACAAGTCATTTCATCCCTGCTCTGCCACTCTCAGAAATAGAGGCAAAGGACATGGGCACTCAGTTTCCCTTTGATAATTTGCTAAAGGTATGTGTGTAACTATCTGGGTAGGTTCTCTTTGAAAAATCACTATTAGGTACATGCATACAAAAGTACCTGTGAAAATTGCCTTTTTTAATTAGCAGTATGCTGCTTCAAAAAGTGATGTGATAAAGTTATTAATTATTATTTCACACCTGTAAATTTCTATGATACTCTGCATATCTGGCATTAATACGCCTATTTACTAGCCCACATAAGCTGTTAACACAGCAGTTAGTATGTGCTGATTGTTGATGTGGACCTTAGCAGTCAGCATGTTAATTTCCATGTAAGCTTCCTAACCTGGAAAAAGGTGGAGTATGGATAGTGAAGAGGTGAGTAATGTACCTTAAGACTTCTTCTTAACCTCCGGTACATTCAGAGCCTACAGCTCATTCTCATCACTCTTCCTGACCCCCTCCCCTCATAAGAACATAAGAACATAAGATATGCCATACTGGGTCAGACCAAGGTCCATCAAGCCCAGTATTCTGTTTCCAACAGTGGCCAATCTAGGTCATACGTACCTAGCAGTTTCCCCAAGGGACACAGGTTCCACAATGCTTGTATTGGTTCAAGCATTGATATCCTGGGTCCCTTCTTAATAATGGTTTATGGACCTTTCCTCCAGGAACTTGTCCAAACCTTTTTTAAACCCAGCTACACTAACAGCCTTTACTACATCCTCCGGTAACAAATTCCAGAGTTTGATTACACGTTGAGTGAAAAAATATTTTCTTTTATTAGTCTTAAATAGTTTACCCTGTAGCTTCATTGCATGTCCCCTAGTCTTTCTATATTCTGATAAGGTAAACAATCGATCTACGTTTACCCGTTCCACTCCGTTCATTAATTTATAGACTTCTATCATATCTCCCCTCAGCCGTCTCTTTTCCAGGTTAAAGAGCCCCAACCTTTTTAGCCTTTCTTCATAGGAGTAGCCTTCCATCCCCTTTACCATTTTGGTGGCTCTTCTCTGAACCTTTTCTAAAATTGCTATATCCTTTTTAAGATATGGCGACCAGAATTGCACACAATATTCAAGGTGCGGTCTCACCATGGAACGATATAGAGGCATTATAATATCTTTTGTTTTATTTTCCATTCCTTTCCTTATCATACCTAGCATTCTATTTGCTCTCTTGGCCGCCGCTGCACACTGGGCCGAGGGTTTTAACATGGTATCCACAAGGACGCCTAAATCTTTTTCTTGGGTGGTGGTTCCTAATGTGGAACCTTGCATCGTGTAACCATAGTTTGGGTTGTTCTTCCCTAGGTGCATAACCTTGCACTTCTCCACATTAAATTTCATCTGCCATTTTGATGCCCAGTCTTCCAATTTATCAAGATCCTCTTGCAATTTTCCACAATCCTCCTGGGTTTTAACAACTTTAAATAGTTTTGTGTCATCAGCAAATTTGATAACCTCACTCGTTATTTCACTTTCCAGGTCATTTATGAATATGTCAAAAAGCAGCGGACCCAGCACAGATCCCTGGGGTACACCACTATTCACCTTTCTCCATTGGGAAAATTGGCCATTTAGCCCTACCCTCTGCTTTCTATCTTTTAACCAGTTCCTGATCCACAGTAGTACACTGCCTCCTATCCCATGACTCTTTAGTTTTGCCAAAAGTCTCTCATGAGGGACCTTGTCAAAGGCTTTCTGAAAGTCCAGATACACAATATCAACCGACTCACCTTTGTCCACCTGTTTATTCACTC
The DNA here is from genome assembly GCA_033557465.1 of Ichthyophis bannanicus. Classification (NCBI taxonomy): domain Eukaryota; kingdom Metazoa; phylum Chordata; class Amphibia; order Gymnophiona; family Ichthyophiidae; genus Ichthyophis; species Ichthyophis bannanicus. The sequence continues at coordinate 238,358,211 of CM066034.1, forward strand.
CTTCAAAAAAACATAACAGATTAGTAAGACAAGATCTTCCTTGTCTAAAGCCATGTTGGCTGTCTCCCATTAGGTCATGACTATCTATATGCTGAGTAATTTTATTCTTTATGATGGTTTCTACCATTTTTCCCGGTACTGATGTCAGGCTCACCGGTCTGTAGTTTCCCAGATCACCCCTCGAACCCTTTTTAAAAATTGGTGTTACATTGGCGATCCTCCAATCCTCAGGTATTAGAGATGATTTTAATGATAGTTCACAGATTACTGATAGCAGGTCTGCAATCTCAAATTTCAGTTCTTTCAACACCCTTGGATGTATACCATCCGGCCCAGGTGATTTGCTACTCTTCAGTTTATCTAATAGTTGTAGGACATCTTCCCGATGTATCGATATTTCCTTCAATTCTTCCACACCTTTAAATACCACTTCAGTCGTGGGTAACATCCCTACATCTTCCTCAGTAAAGACCGAAGCAAAGAATTCATTCAGTCTCTCCGCTATCGCCTTGTCGCCTCTTAGTGCTCCTTTAACCCCTTTATCATCTAATGGACCAACTGACTCTCTCACGGGTTTTTTGCTACGAATGTACTTGAAAAGGTCTTTATTTCGCGTTTTTGCTTCCGCAGCAAGCTTCTTCTCAAATTCTCTCTTTGCCTGCCTTATCAATGCCTTGCATTTGACTTGCCAGTGCTTGTGCTGTTTCCAGGTTTCATCATTTGGCTCTTTTTTCCATTTCTTGAAAGATGCTTTTTTGGCAACAACAGCCTCTCTGACCTCAGCTTTAAACCATGCTGGCAATTTTTTGGACTTCCTTCCACTTTTCTTAAAGCGTGGAATACAGCTGGTCTGGGCTTCCAAGATAGTATTTTTCAACAACACCCAAGCTTGATGTACGTCTTTAACCTTTGCAACTGCTCCTTTTAGTTTTTTCTTAACTGTTTTCCTCATTCTATCATAGTCTCCCTTTCGAAAGTTAAAGGGTAGTACTGTGGATTTCCTTACTATCCCTCCTCTACTAATTAAATCAAAGGCGATCATGCTATGATCACTATTGCCAAGTGGCCCCAACACCCTTATCTCTTGCACTACATCTGGTGTTCCACTAAGGACTAGGTCTAATATTGCTTCCCCTCTGGTCGGTTCATGAACCAGCTGCTCCAAGAAGCAATCATTTATTTCATCTAGGAACTTTATCTCCCTAGCATGTCCTGTTGTGACACTGACCCAGTCGATGCCGGGGTAATTGAAATCACCCATTATTATTACTGCACTGTAACGTTTGCTAGCTTCCTTGATTTCTTTGAGCATTTCATCATCCATTTGTTCATTCTGGCCAGGCGGACGATAGTACACCCCCACTGCCATCGCCTTCCCCTTTTTACATGGAATTTCAATCCATAGAGATTCTACAGCAAATTTTGTTTCTTGCAAAACTTTAATCCTTTCTGACTCAATGCCCTCTCTAACATAGAGCGCAACCCCTCCACCAATTTGATCAGCTCTATCATTTCGATATAGTTTGTACCCAGGTATCACAGTGTCCCACTGGTTGTCCTCCTTCCACCATGTCTCTGATATTCCAATCATATCTAACCTCTCGTTTAGTGCTATATATTCTAACTCTCCCATCTTGTTTTGTAGACTTCTAGCATTTGCATACAAGCATTTTAGAGACTGTATTTTATTCATATTAATTTGGCTATTGGTAGACATGGGTAATTTGGGATCTTTAAGTTCTGTCTGCTCCATACTCGAGGGCATTTGGGCTACTTTACTCTTTTTTGGAACCTCTCTGCTTTTTGTAGTATCCTTCAAGGATACATTCTTCCGAACCATGCGCTCTTGGGCGACTGTCGGCTTTCCCCTATTATCTAGTTTAAAAGCTGCTCTATCTCCTTTTTAAAGGTTAATGCCAGCAGCCTGGTTCCATCCCGGTTAAGGTGAAGCCCATCCCTTCGGAAGAGCCCCTCCTTTCCCCAGAATGTTCCCCAGTTCCTAACAAATCCGAACCCCTCATCTCTGCACCATTGTCTCATCCACGCATTGAGACTCCGGAGCTCTGCCTGCCTATTGGGTCCTGCGCGTGGAACGGGAAGCATTTCGGAGAACGCTACCCTGGAAGTTCTGGATTTCAACTTCCTACCTAAAAGCCTAAATTTAGCTTCCAGAACCTCCCTACCACATTTTCCTATGTCATTGGTACCAACATGTACCAAGACAGCAGACTCCTCCCCAGCACTATCTAAGACCTTATCTAGGTGGCGTGTGAGGTCCACTACCTTCGCACCAGGCAGGCATGTTACCAGGCGATCCTCACGTCCACCAGCCACCCAGCTATCTACATGCCTAATGATCGAATCACCAACTATAACTGCTGTCCTAACCCTTCCCGCATGGGCACTTGGCCCTGGAGAAACCTCCTCGGTGCGAGAGGGGTTTACATCACCTGGAGGACAGGTCCTAGTTACAGGATCACTTCCTGCCACACCAGGGTGATGCTCTCCTGTCACGTGACCTCTCTCCTCCATGGCAACAGGGATGCTGCCAGACTGGAGGTGGGACTTCAGGACTATATCCCTGTAGGTCTCGTCTATGTACCTTTCTGTCTGTCTTATGTTTTCCAAGTCTGCTACTCTAGCCTCTAGAGAACGGACTCGTTCCCTGAGAGCAGAGTGCTCCTTGCACCTAGTGCACACGTAAGACCTCTCACCAGCTGGGAGAAAATCATACATGTGACACTCAATGCAAAAGACTGGAAAGCCCACATCCCGTTGCTGGACTGCTGTCTGCATCTTAGTTTTAAGTTTGTGTTTAGATCTTTAAGTTCTATATGTACTAAAGGGTGCAATGGATATTTATACCACTAAAACTGTACCTAAGAAGTTTAATATACCTTGTTCACCTGAAGCTTAATTAATTTCAGGTCCTTGGTGTATGACTGATTTGGGTAATGAGCTTCACCTGAGAGCACCTCCTGTCTTTTAAGTTGTGCAAGTACCTATAAAGCTGTGATTTTCCCAGGGGAGGGTGGGTGTGGGGAGGGAGGGAGGGATATAACACTTATTAAAAAGGGCTGCTACACAGTACCTTGTCCTGTGCTGCTGAGGAAAACTATATTCTGATTTGATTTAAATTATAGCTCTTTGCTGCTACTAGGCTCTAACCTATTATGAAATTTAAACTACAAGCTCTCTGCTGGATTCTAAATTTAACCAGAAAGCTCTCTTCTGTGTTTTAATTTGAAACTAAAAGTACTTTGCTGATGCTAGGCCCTGAGTGACTATGAAATTTAAACTACAGCTGTCTACTGGGTATGAAAGGTAACCAGAAAGTTCTCTTCTGTGTTTTTAAATTGAATCTTAAACTGTTGCTACTAGGCCCTGACTGATTTAACAATCAGCACTAACAATGTTCCCACTACCTTCTTTATTTCCCGTCCCCTTCCTTTCTCCACTAATCTCTCTCTCCTTCCACCAACCAGCCTCCACCAGTCTCTCTTTCTCCCTCCCACCCCAGTCATTTCCTGGCAGCCATCTCTATCTTCCCCACAATCTCTCTTTTTTTATTTTTCTGTGTCCCACAAACCCCTTGTAATAGACTAATGGACCCCTAGGGTCACCTGACTAGATGAAGCTCCCCTCATTGCATTATCTGTCATTTAGCTAATTCAGGTAGAGAACCTTTCTCTGCATAAACTGAATAGATTTTTGGGAATACGCACAACAATTAACACAGATGTCTTTCAGTTTTAGGTACTAACTTAAATTTGATTGTTAACCTGCAGTAACTGCAAAACATTACTGCAAATTAGCAAGTAGGCTCCTAAGTTCTAGGAACATATTAATATATTATTGTGGGTTCACTAGCAACAGGTGTCCAATATCGAATAATGAAATAGCAGGGGGTCACAATGGTGGCAGGATACAATATTACCTGGGCAGGTGGCCCAGGTACTATTGCAAAGGACAGTACTACTCAGGTAGTAATCTAGCAGTCATAGAAGCAACATGTCAACATGCAGGCGTCGCACCTCAAGGGACCTAAACAATAATGATCTGTGTTGTGCATCTGTAACTCTCTCCTATGCAACATTGTATTGAATAGAAGAGTATCAGGAGCTCTGTAGCATATCTGTCCATCTACAGGCCATGGCTACATGTCAGAGTCAGGAAGGACACATGGTAGTTTGCACAGGAGGGCCAGTGAGGATACAACTGTAATGGGCATATCCCTGTGACACACCTGCTTACATCATAGAATTAAGCAGGACCCATGTGTTTTGCAACTGCAGTGGCAGCAGTGGATGCTGCACCACCACTGCCATCATCTCTACCACTACCACTGCCACTGCCTTCAGCAGCATCCAGGCCAGAAGCAACAGAGGATACCACTGCCACAGAGGAGGCTTCCAGAAGCAGAGCTTGTCCTATATGCCTAAAGTCAGCCGCCATGCATGAAGAACTGACTCTACTAAGGAAAGACCTAGCTGCCATGTATAAAGAAGTGTCTCTACTGAGGGAGGAACTGGCTGCAATGAAGCGCACCTCTTCTAGGATACAAACTGAACAAAGTCCACCACCACTCCCACAAAGAATCAAACGCCCCAGGAACAAATGGATCACAGTGGGTTCTGGTAGATTGCGATCAGTAACACAGAGACATCCTATACTTCAAGAGATATCCCTGCACAATGCCTTCTCTGCTTGGCTAATGAGGATGCCCAATCCAAAGAAACTGAAGGGCCCTTAAATGAGTCAGACAATGCCCAATCCCCTGCTAAAGCACCAAATATGAAGAAAACCTCACCAAACAGAAAACTACTACTACTTGGAGATTCTATCATCAGAGGCACCAACTTGGGAACACAGTTCAAAGGAGAGAAGATAGTCATGTGCCTACCAGGCTCTTCAGCCAGCAGGAATACAAACCAAGTTGTTGAATTACTTAGTGCAAAAAGTGAACACTCCAAACTTGATGTTATTATCCACTTAGGCACAAACGACCTGGCTAGGAACAGTGCCTCCACAGCCCAAAAGGATTTCCAATCTCTGGGAGAGAAACTCAAGCGTGTTGTTGACACTGTTGCATTCTCAGAAGTTCTACCTGTTCTTGGTAAGGGGACAAAAAGGCTGCATCACATTAACAGCTTTAATACATGGCTCCAGACCTGGTGCAAACAAGAAGGATTCAGATTTATTGATAACTGGGACAACAGATGGACCAACAAGAGACTATACTGTGCTGATGGACTACATCTCTCTGTCGCAGGGAAAAGAATCCTAAGTGAAAAATTCAGGCAGTATGTGGATATGCATTTAAACTAAGAAGAGGGGGTGATGGATGTGGAAGGTCAACATCTGCATGCCACCACCAGCAAAAGCAGAACACCATCAGAAACAGCCACACTTTTAAGCCACACATCAAAGACATGTGGGAAGAAGTAAGCAGAACAAAATCAATGCAAAATACACACAAGCCAAGAAAATGCTGGAAAGCAATGAGCACAAATGCTCGAAGCTTAGCCAACAAAATTCCAGACCTGGAAGCCCTAATGGTGGAAACGAATTTGGACATTGTGGCCATTACAGATACATGGTTTAATGAATCGCACGATTGGGATATAGCCATAGCTGGCTATAATCTATTCAGAAGAGACAGAGAAAATGGAAAAGGAGGAGGAGTAGCCTTGTATGTCAAAAGCAATATTAAAGCTACTGAAATGCAGGAGACATGGGGAAAAGAAGAAGCGCTCTGGATTGCATTGGAAAGAGGAGATGGCACTGTCATCCATATTGCTGTAGTCTACAGACTTCCGACTCAAATTGAAGAGAGAGATAACGAATTGATTAAAGATATTGCCAAGATAGCAACAAAGGAGGAAGCGATCATATTGGGTGACTTTAATCTACCTGATGTGGATTGGATTACTCCTTCTGCACATCTGGAAAGAAGCAAAAAAATTGTGGATGCTCTCCAAGATGCATTATTTAGACAAATGGTGATGGAACCAACCAGGGAAAGCTCAGCGCTGGATGTAGTGCTCACCAACGGTGATAGTGTGTCGAATGTCTGTGTGAGTGCCCCTGTGAGCAACAGCGACCATCACACAGTGTGGTTTGAGATAAAAGCCATGGTACAGGCCAATCATAGCAAACTCAAAGTCCTAAACTTCAAATACACTGACTTCAATAAAATGGCAGAGTACTTAAAGGAGGAGATGACGGGTTGGAAGGAGATAAAGGAAGTGGAATTGCAATGGGCTAAACTAAAGAAGGCAATAAAAGGGGAAACAGATAAATATGTAAGAAAAGTAAATAAAAACAAGAGGAGAAGGAAACCTATTTGGTTTTCCAAAGAGGTGGCTGCTCAAATAAAGGCAAAAAACACAACTTTCGCAAAATTCAAAAGCTTGCAAACAGAAGAACACAGAAATGAATACAGGATCCAACTCAAAGAGTCTAAAAGAGTAATAAGGACAGCAAAATCAAAGGCAGAGGAAAGGATGGCTAAAGATGTTAAGGGTAGCAACAAAACTTTCTTCAGGTATATTCGGGAAAGGAAGAAGATCAGAGTTGGAATTGCAGGACTCAAAAGTGCTGGGAAAGGACTCGTGGAAAGTGACACTAAAAAGCAAAATTGCTAAACAAATACTTCTGCTCTGTTTTTACTAAAGAAGATCCTGGAGATGGACCAGCTGTGACTCCCAAATATAAAAATGGGAATGAAGTACATACCACACCATTCACAGAATACGAGGTGTTAGAACAACTTGCTAAACTGAAAGTGGACAAAGCCATGGGACCGGATGGGATACATCCCAGGATACTGAAAGAGCTCAGAGAGGTTCTTGCAGGACCGTTAAAGGATGTCTTCAACAGATCCTTGGAAACAGGAGAGGTTCCTCAGGACTGGAGAATGGCTGATGTCGTACCTCTACACAAAAGTGGTGACAGGGATGAAGTGTCAAACTACAGGCCCGTGAGCCTTACCTCGGTGGCGGGAAAAGTAATGGAGGCGCTCCTGAAAGAGTGAATAGTGAACTTTCTCAAAACCAACAGGATGCAAGATCCGAGGCAACATGGTTTTACCGAAGGACGGTCTTGCCAAACAAATCTGATTAAGTTCTTTGACTGGGTGACCAAGGAACTAGATCAGGGGCATGCAATGGATGTCATCTACCTGGATTTCAGCAAAGCCTTTGATACTGTTCCTCATAGGAGGCTTGTCAACAAACTCAGTAGCTTGGGGATGGGTCCCAAGATGGTAAACTGGATTAGAAACTGGTTGACTGACAGACGACAGAAGGTGATTGTACATGGAGCTCACTTGGATGAGAGGAAGGTGATTAGCGGGGTGCCCCAGTGTTCGGTCTTGGGCCCGCACTGTTCAATGTATTTGTGAGTGATATTGCTGAAGGACTGAATGGAAAAGTCTGTCTTTTTGCAGACGACACAAAAATTTGCAACAGAGTGGACTCCCCCGAGGGAGTGGTTAACATGAGGAAAGATCTACAAAAGCTGGAAGACTGGTCTAATGCTGGGCAACTACAATTTAATGCGAAAAAGTGCAGTGTCATGCACTTGGGTAGCAGACATCCAAGGGAAATGTACGCGATAGGGGGCGAGAGGTTGGTATGCACGGTTCAGGAGAAAGACCTTGGTGTGATTATCTCTGATGATCTCAAGGTTTCAAAACAGTGCGACAAGGCGGTGGCAAAAGCCAGGAGGATATTGGGCTGCATACAAAGAGGGATTATCAGCAGAAAGGAAGAGGTACTTATGCCACTGTATAAGTTACTGGTGAGGCCTCACTTGGAATACTGTGTTCAGTTTTGGAGACCGTATCTTGCAAAATATGTAAAAAGACTGGAAACTGTTCAGAGGAAAGCAACCAAAATGATTTGGGGCCTGTGTCAGAAGCCTTATGAGAAGAGACTTGAAGACCTAAATATGTACACTTTGGAGGAGAGGAGGGACAGGGGAGATATGATTCAGACCTTTAAATACTTAAAGAGAAATGATGAACAAACAAACCTCTTCCAAAGACGGGGAAGCTGTAAAACTAGAGGGCATAACATGAAGCTGCAAGGTGGTAAATTGAAAGGCAATATCAGGAAATATTTTTTCACTGAAAGGGTGGTGGATGCTTGGAATGCCCTCCTGATGGAAGTGGTGGGGGCAAACACGGTAACGGAATTCAAAAAGGCATGGGACAAACACAGTGGATCCCTTTACAGCAATAGCATAAAAGCAAGATAAACAGTACCTTCTAACTTCTGAACCATATAACGTCTCAACAAATAGGGGTGTCCTACATGGGGAGGGGTGGCCTGCACAGAGCGACAGGTGCACCTACTCTTGCCATCTTGCTGGGCAGACTAGATGGACCATGCTGGTCTTTATCTGCCGTCATTTACTATGTTACTATGTAGTAGCAGCAGTGGCAGTGACAGCTCCTGTCAGGGGAGCCATCCATATTGGAGGGGGAGAGGTAAGAGAAAAAAATCCACAATGTGGTCAATATCCTTTATGAGGAACAGAGACAGGGATGATAGCAGCTGGGACCACAAACTGATGCAGCAAGAGACACAGGAACAGCAAGGGATGGCCAAAAACCACCCATGGCACAAAGATCTAGTCCTACCTCCCACCAAGGCCTGGAGAATGAGGGGTATGGCCATACAGGAGGGTGTGTTGGAGGGGACAGGAAGATAGTGTGGGAAGAGGAGGGTGGGGAAAGGGAGGAGGCTTGTGGACAGACTGGAGATCCATTGCAGCTACTCATGACCCAGCCTGTCAACTCTGCCTCCCTGATGTACCAGATGCATCTCCATGAAGTTCCAAAGGATCTTTAGAACCCTGAATTCTTGCTGCACTTCATGTTCCTGTGACAGGAAGATTCACAAGACTTTGATGTTGTTACAAAGTCCCAGGACCTTATGATGTCACACCTGAAAAGGCTCTAAACAGAGTTATGTGTCATGATAGGAGTCCTTAACCAGCTCCTGGGATGTATCTTTGTTCTACATCCTCTAGACAGGAGGGAAGAAGGTGGGGAATAGGCCACTGAATCTTGTTAGAGGATTTGGGAGTTATGTTATAATCTCAGGATTAGGTGTGTACCATATACAATATGAGTGCAATTCTATAACGTGCACATCTGACCTGTGGACATGTCTAAATCTAAAATGGCCATCGTTTGAACTTATTTCCACATCCGCAGGTCTGGCTGTACCTGCAGGTCCAGAATCTGGGAGATAGACATGGTCAGTGCAGCATGGGCAAAGCGCTATTCAGCTGGCTCATGCACCATCCGGGGCATGGCCTGCACACAGGCATAGGCACAGGTCATGCACCATAATGAAGAAAATTGTCCCAATCAATGTTGTTGGACATAGGTAAGCATTTTGTACATCCTCACATCCACTGTAGTCTGAAAAGTTACATGTTTTGGATTCTGCCTGTCCTCCTGTGAGGTACCCATGGATGCCATGCCACTCGGGAAAACGTGCATCTCCTAAACTGCTCATTACACACAGTAGTTTGCTGATGCAAACTAGACATAAATATCAGTGAGAAATGACAGCTGCTGCAACCTAGACCATATACTAGTCCTCCTCATGCCCTGAAAAGTGCTAGGTAATCCCAGTGCACCCAAATATGGTATAAGATAATGTAAATATGAACATTATGTCAGGACATACCTTGCATGACATGGCACTTAGCATTTGGAATTTGCCCCAGGGATTCCTGCCTTGGTAATCTCTACAAACATAGTTTCAACTGCTAGGGACGGACCCTTCCCAATGCACCAAACCCCTCGTATCTCTCCCTACACCCCTTCCTGGGAACTCTGCTCTTCTGTCAGATTGCTTCTAAGTGTACCCTTTGCTTCTACTGCCAGATCTAGATGTCACTCTTTTCACCTTGCTGCTCCTTATGCCTGGAACAAACTACCTGAGTTTGTATGTCAGGCTTTGTCTCTGGCCTCTCTCAAATCTAGGCTGAGACCTCTTCATTGTCTCTGTTGGATCTGATCCGCTTCCCTTATGCTTTCTGACCATTCCCCCTGGATGTATCCTGACCACAGCTACTGTGTTGTCTGTCTTGACTAGATTGTAAGCTCTTCTCAGCAGGGACCATCTTTTACATGTGTCTGTGAAGTGCTACATATGCCTCGTAATGCTATACAAATGATCAGTAGTAGTAGTAGGGCCTTCTGGCTATGGAATCTGATGCCCACCTATTTGGGTACTGGCATTTCTCACAGCAGCTACACCTGTCCCATCATGGCCTATGTCAGTCTGTATATATCCATCTGTGGGGCAACCCTGTCTACCCTCCCATAGTCTGCTTTGTGGCACAGCTCCCCTGGTCAGGCCTGTGTGGGCATGGGATGAGAGATCCCTCTGCCATCATACCAAGTAGCTAGACTCCAGACATGCCACCACTCTCACAGCTCTCATTGATCCAGGCCTGGGTAGGGATGTAGACCGCATGGTACAATCCGGTGAATATTGGCACATCAGTCATGTCTCCCAGTGCCTGGCACAGAAGATGTATGGCTGCCTGATCACACTGCCAACAATTTCAGATCTTACTAGAGTAGCCTATTAAAAATAATCCAGAAGGAATCAGCATAGGTTTCCTATGGCTAAATGTCAAAACATATCCCTGTCAATAATAAGAGACCCTCAGAATAAGAGCATTTAGCAGTGCAAATCTCACTAATACATACTCAAAAGCAACACCATTGGTCCCACAAAATGTGCATTATGGGCAGGTATAAGAGCTGTTTTCTACTGTTTGCTGCCCATATTCTGAGGGTCTCTTATTATTGACAGGGATATGTTTTAGTACTTAGCTATATTGAACCCTCTCTGATTTTGACTGCCCAATCATACTGGCACCTAGTGATGCTGCAGTCATCCATATGGTCCAGATACTGGCCCGGCTTTCATGTCCCCCCTGCAATGCAGATGAGTGCATCAGATCCTGGGCACCCCTCAAAACACATGCACACACACTCTCACTTTCTGTCACAACAACATAATTCTGTCAAAAAGATGGCCTGGACCTATACATAACAGCTATGACATAACATAATAGCATGGGGTACCAGGATTGCATATATGATCTCCATTTTTCACCTAAATAAGAATCCTTTCTCTGCTTACGCCCATACTATCACTGCATCAGCAGTCCCATTTTTCAGAAAATGAGAATTGTTAGGGTCCCCTAGATTGGCTCCTTCAGCACAAACAGTACATTTAAACATAGCCAGAATAAACACTATTGCTCTTCTTAATATTTCTATAACGGTGTTTCTTAATGTGCCCATACCTTCCAACATTCCCTCACCTCTGCTCTCTGTACATTACAACTGCATCTTGTGTTTTGCCAGACTGCAGTCACACCATTTCAAAACGTACTTTCACAACCATTCTTCAATATGGGACACATTGTGTTTATGTTTATGTTTATGTTTATTAAAAACTTGTTATACCGCCCAACACCGTAGGCACCTGAGCGGTTTACAATAAAACTATAAAACAATTTAAAAATGAGGCTGCGGGAAAAGGAAAAAGAACGCCATTAAAATAATAGGAAAGAAGGAAAGAGGAAAGAAGAGGGAAAGCAAATACAAAGCAACAGTTCCAATACAACATCATGGGACGGGGAGGGAGGGGGAAAACAAGGACGGAAGGTCAAATGCTAGGTTAAAAAGGTGGGTTTTGAGCTGAGTTTTGAAGGAGCGGTAAGATTCTTCTGCACGAAGCGAGGGAGGGAGCGAGTTCCAAAGGCTCGGGGCCAAGAAATAGAAGGCAGAGGAACGAGTAGAAACAAGATGGGCCTGGGAGGGGGAGGGAAGAGACATGCGATTAGTGTGGATAGAACGAAGCAGACGGTGGGGGTTACGGAAGTGTATCTGATCAGCAAGATAGGAGAGGGTGCCAGTGCGGACAGCCTTGTGCGTAAGAATGAGGATTTTGTACTGGACATGAAAAGGAACAGGTAACCAGTGGTGATGGAGAAGAAGAGGGGTAACATGATCGAAATGAGAGGCATGGGTTAGGAGGCGAATAGCAGTATTTTGAACACGCTGAAGACGAGACAGTTGGGATTGGGGCAGACCAGCTAGGGAAACATTACAGTAATCGAGACGAGACATCACAAGGGAGAGAAGGAGAGTAGCCAGAGCGGAAGAAGAAAGGAAAGGGCGGACAGCTCGGAGCTGCCTAAGGGAGAAAAAAGAACGCTGAATGATGGAAGAGATATGCGCCTTGAAAGAGAGGGAAGAATCAAGGATAACACCCAGATAACGGAGTGAAGAAACAAGAGGAATAGACTGTGAAGAAAGGGAAGGGGCACAAGTGGGGGGAGGGACTCCCAAGCGTGAAACAAATAGCGAAAGATTTAGCGGGATTCACGTGGAGAAAATTGGAAGAAAACCAAGAAGCGACAGCAGTGAGACAATGATTAAGAGGGGTAATGTCAGGGGAGAGAGAGTCTGTGTGAAGTAAGAGAAAAATATCGTCTGCGTAATAATACGCAGAGATACCGAACTGTTGGATTAAAAGGGCAAGAGGGGCTAAGAAGACATTAAAAAGAAGGGGAGCGAGGACAGAACCTTGGGGAACCCCACAAGTGAGGGGAGTGGGGGCAGAGGAGGAGGACCCGGTGACTACAGAAAAAGAACGACAGGAAAGAAACGAATGAAACCATTGGAGAACCACACCAGAAAGACCTGCTTCCCTAAGGTGAGTGAGGAGTGTACGGTGATCCACTAAGTCGAAAGCTGCAGAAAGGTCGAGGAAGACAGCTAAGGTAAAGAGACCACGATCATGAGCAGCGTGAAGTTCATTAAGGAGAGAAAGAAGGACACTTTCAGTGCTGTGGCCGGGACGAAAACCTGATTGTCGGGGGTGAAGAGTGAAGGAAGCTTCAAGGTGAGAGGAAAGTTGAATAAAGACCAGCTTCTCAAGAAATTTAGAGAGAAAGGAAAGGTTGGAGATGGGGCGCCAACTAGAAAGAACAGAAGGATCGGAAGAATGGGACTTTAGAATAGGACGAACGACAGCGTGTTTCCAACTTGAGGGAAAGATGCCAGAGGACAAACTGGAATTGAACAGGGAGAGAATGTAGGGAGAAAGAGCTAGTGAGGGTTCCAGGAGCCAACAAGATGGAATGGGATCAGCCGAGCAAGTAGTTTTACGAATGGAAAAGAAGGTTTTTTGAAGAATGCTGGGGGTTATTGCCTCAAAGGACGACCAGGAATGGGACAACACAGGGGTGGAGCGGGATGGGGAAGGGAAGGGGGGGAAGCATAACAGGGGGAGAAAGGGGAGGGGGACACGAGGGGAAAGACTGACGGAGGGTGTCGACCTTGGCAACAAAAAAGGAAGCGAGAGAGGAAGGGTCAGGAAGGGAGGACGCAGGAAGAGGGGGGGGGAGAAGCGGAGTGAGACGCAGTGAGGGTATGCAGGATGGAGTACAATTGGTGTGAGGAATTTGAAGAGGAAGAGATGAGATTAGAATAATAATCGCGTTTTGCGGCAAAGAGGAGAGAGCGGTAGTGGCGATGGCAAAGGTGAAAACCAGACAGGTTAGTGGGGGAGGGATGCCTCTGCCAGAGGCGCTCAGCCCGACGGAGGTGCCTACGGTGTAGAAGGAGACCGGGGTGGAACCAAGGATGGTGTGGGTGACGGCGGGGGTGGGAACGGGGGTGAACAGGAGCAATAGCGTCCAGGGCAGTTGAGAGGGAGGAGTGCCAGCAGTGAGCCTGGGCATCAATGGAGAGGGACTCAAAATCTGCAGGGAACAGAGCGGTAGGGGATGGAAACTGGAGAAGTGTGTCTGCGGTGATCTTACGAATGAATAGTGGCGCAGGACTGGGATTTGGGGTAGGAATCGAGGCTAATGGGGGGGCAGGGACAGAAAAAAGAAGACAGTAATGGTCAGACCAGGGAAGAGGGAAGGAAGACAGAGAGGAGCAGTGAAGAGGGAAGGAGGTGGAAGTAATAAGAAGGTCAAGCGAATGGCCAGCAATGTGGGTGGGGAAGGAAACAAACTGACGAAGGGAGAGATCAGACAGAAGAGCAAGGAATGAGGAATCCCTTGCTGAAGAAGGGGAATCCACATGGATATTAAAATCACCTAAAATTAAAAGGTGAGGATAAAGCAAAGAGACTTCAGATATGGTAGCCAACAGTGAATCCCAGGAGGAAGTTGGGAGAGAAGGTGGGGCGTAAATAAGAAGAAAGTAGTAAGGAGTAGAAGAAGAATCCAACCGTATAAGTAAAGACTCCGGATAAAGCAGGGAGGAGGAGGAAGCGAGCTCAGAGAGAGGGAGGGAGGAGCGGTAGATAACAGCCACTCCCCCGCCGCTTCTACCCCGGCGAGATGTGGAAAGAAAGGAGTAGCCTGGTGGGAGGCAACGGTTAAGGAAGGGTTCATCTCCCTCCTTTAACCAGGTTTCAGTCAGAAAAAAGACGTCTAAGTTATGAAGTGTAATTAAATCGTGGACCAGGGGAGTTTTGGAACGGATAGATCGACAGTTCAGAAGCGCAAGTTGCAAGAACACAAAAGAGGGAGAGAGCAGAGGGGAAGGAGGAGAGGGGTGCATGGAGAATAGATAAGATTCGAAAGCTGACGAGCAAGAGGGCCAGAAGGAGTGATGGCAGGTGCTACAGGGTGCCAGCCCCAGTGCACTGGGATAGCGGACATGATAAACGATGACAGCAGAAACAAAGAGCCAAGAAGAGCTAGGAACCGGGCACTGAAGGATGGTGCCGGCTGGGACGGGGGGGGAGTAGTACAGATTACAGAGTGCAGGGTTAACAATTGAGGAACAGCAATAATGGACATAGCAGAAGTAGGAGCCTTGGAACAGCCGCCCCAAGGAGCTCACACAAGGAGCAGGTCGTGCTCCTTGTGCGCGCTTCTTCAGCGCGCGCATGTGGCGCGAGGCGCCACACCGGAGTGGATGTTAAAGGACACGGGGCCCAGTGTCACTTCCAGAGGGCGGGACTAACAGTACCTGGGGAGACAGGGAGACAAACAGGGTACGTTGTTGAGTTTGCACGGCAGAATAGGCAGCAGAGAGCAAGCAGTAAGCAGGCAGGCAGCAGACAATGAAGGCACACATTGCAAAGAAGAGCAGAATAATTTCTAAGACCTCGGCTTATTCCACGTTTCAGCAGGAATAACGTGAACATTTCTGGGAAACATTTTATACATACCCAGGCCTTTCCTTAATATGCTTTATATGCCTCCACAGCTGACTAAACTCCTGTTCCACCTCTTCTAGCCACGTTCTGAGATCCCTGTGCTAGCACCAAAAGCACACCACAGAGACAGCTATTTGTACATGACAATGAGTGAAATGAATGCACATCATATATTGTAGTGTTCAGACAAACATTCATAGACTCTGGTCCCCTGTACCTATGTAAATTTTAAAATCAGCTGTTGAGGGCCCTGGTGAGCATTTTTCAACAATGGTAAAAGCACACTTTCTCACCTCTCCCTACCATCCCTTCCTAGAGGCCCTCTCTCCCCAGTCACTTCATGGCACTTGCAAGGGAACAGAGCAACCATAGTTAGCATGCATCTTCCAACATAGGAACACATATAGCTGTTTCACCGCATATTTCTCATGATTCAGACCTTTAAATACTTAAAGAGAAATGATGAACAAACAAACCTCTTCCAAAGACTGGGAAGCTGTAAAACTAGAGGGCATAACATGAAGCTGCAAGGTAGTAAATTAAAAGGCAATGTCAGGAAATATTTCTTCACTGAAAGGGTGGTGGATGCTTGGAATTCCCTCCCGATGGAAGTGGGCGGGGGGGGGGGGGAACACGGTGACGGAATTCAAAACGGCATGGGACAAACACAGTGGATCCCTTTACAGCAACAGGATAAAACCAAAATAAACGGTACCATCTAACTTCTGAACCATCTAGCGTCTCAACAAATAGGGATGTCCTACATGGAGTGGTGGGTTCACCCCTAAACAAAGACATGGGGAGGGGTGGCCTACACAGAGCGACAGGTGTACCTACTCTTGCCATCTTGCTGGGCAGACTAGATGGGCCATGCTGGTCTTTATCTGCTGTCACTTACTATGTTACTATGTTCTCCTTCTTTCCCCAACACACTGTCACTCATTTTGAAGGATACAGCATCCTATAGAAACATGCAGGAGAGTTCCATTTAGGTGACTAACCAGCCCATAACAGAGTACACCCTTTATACATATGAACCTTTGAAAGAGCTTGGGAGTTTCACTTAATTCCTACAGTTAAATGGGGACCATCTCAGGCAGAGGAGGTATCAGCATAATTGCTGTCCAGGAGGCAGTAATTTAGAGTTCAAGAAAATGTAAGTTACCTACATGGGCTTTCCCCATTTCTGAAATATCTGTTGCACCCATTTATTTCCTATACACATACCCACCTGTGGCTAATTTCAGAAAGAACCATGTGTAAAATGGTGATGTCCAGGTCCCGTCTATATACATGTTTATAAAACCAGAATTGCTGGGTTGCTGCAAGGCTAACCAAGCAGCGGTGATATTGAGCCACTTCCTGGTTAGCTAACATGGAAAAAGTTTGGACAGGGTTACCTTCACCTGACCTTTGCCATATATCACTAACTGGGCAGTAACTCAATATCACTGCTGCCCAGTTAGCAATAGATACTGTCTCCTCTCCACCCTGGAACAGTCCTGGAATGTCCGATGCTAACCATTTTGCATCAGGGCTTATGGTGGAGGCATCTGGGGATAATCAGTGGCACTAGCTATGTTAGTGCTGCTGAATATCCCACAGAACAGTATTTACAAGGTTTGCAGGTCTGCAAACCATGTAAATGCCATTGAAAATGCCCCTCACTGTGCTTTGTGCTGAATCTGACCTGGTCATGGTACCCAAGCAAAAGGAGCTCCTAAGAAAAGACAACTTCTTTGAGGGATGTCAACAAGAACCATAGAGTTCTCCAGGGCCATGCTGGTGTCCACGTGAATTTCTTTCAGAAAAAAATTTTTTGGCTAGACATATGTCAATGCATGAATGCCATTTACCACAGAAATAGAGATGCAGAGGACCTGAAATGCAGGTGCTTGCATCAATGGTTAAGTAATTCTCAGGACAGCACCATACAATCACTAATAATGCAACAGCTGATTAGAAGGGGACTCCAAAGGACAAATAGTAGACTTCCCGAGCCTTTTGCTATGAGGGTGAGTGAGGTCCTGTGCCTTGCTATGTGGATGGATTCAGTTCCTGTGTCTTGCATCAGGACCATTATCACCCACTTGGCTAACAACAGTTTCTTCACTTGCTTGCCTGTAGTAGTTGGTATGGAAGGGCAGACTGGATAGGCCACATGGTCTTTTTCTGCTGTCTGTTTCTATGTTTCTACAAAAAGCATCATCTGCCCAGGGTTGGGCACATATATTTGGCATGTTCAGCTTTTGCTGCATATTCTTTAGTGTATGTGTGTAGTGATAGAATGTGTGACTCAAATCCTTGAAACACCTACTCCAAATGTATACTGGGAAACATGTGGCTTGCTATGGACATGCAGAGTTTGTGTCATAGGAAGGAACAGCTTTCAGATCCTTTAAATGGTGGATCTACATACATACTTGGCCTTATTACCTGTATGGTGCAGTAATCATAGGCAGTGCTGATGCTACAGAGCCTATGGCTACCACTGAGAATCCCATCCTTAATCACACACTGTGAACAATTGTGCCAGAAGGAATATTTGTATTGCAATGGGTGTGCTTTGCTAATTTCACAAAGGGTGGCTGTATAGCTTACACAAGGTGAATGAGTGCATTTTATGTCCAACCTACAGGAAAGGATGACGCTGGATATCCACTGGATGGAAGCAGTACAGATATCAGCAGACAGACTTCTTGAGAGGGGCACATACCAAAGTCCATGGAATCAAGGGAAGAGGTATATGAGCTGAGGTATGCAGGCCTACTTTTTTTTAAAATTCTTTATTTAACCTTTTACAAATCATACAGCAGAACCAACCACAACACAGCATACAAAAACAACCCATACAGAACAACAAAGCATAACCCACCCCCCACCCTCCCAACCCACCACCCACCCTGGCTCTCCGGGAATGAACAAAAGTCAGGATAAAGTAAAAGAAAGAAGGAGAGGAAGCAAGGGGTTCCCACTCCAACCCCCCGGTCGGCAACACACTAGGCGGGGTGGCCAATACAGGCACTGGGCCGCCGGGCGAGCATCCTTACACAACATGAGCTCGGGCTACGAATTGATCCAAGAAAGACCATCTGCGGACGTTCAGCTCCTCCTTGTCCGGGTGGTGGAGTTTGCTATAGATTTTTTCCAATTTAGAATAATGACAAACTAGATTCCACCAACCGTCCAAGCTCAGGCTCTGAAAGTTTTTCCATTTCCAAAGAATCATCTTAATAGCGATGGCCATCATAAAACTGAATAGAAAATGTTTGTCATGGTCCCCCCCAGAAAATACGCCCAGAGCCCGCAGAAAGATCCTACTCCTCTCCAACTCTGCGGAGAAATTCAAGATCAATTGCATCCTAGCCCACACCTGCCTCCAAAACCTCTGAACCAGGGGACAAACAAAAAACATATGCAAAAAAGTACCTTTTTCCCCTGAGCAAGACCAACACATGCCAGAAGTGTCGGGGTCCCATTTAGCCAGCTTTGACGGGGTAATGAGAGCCCGGTGCATGAAAAAATACAACGACTGGGTAATCGCAGCCGATCTGGAAACTTTGGATACTGGACCCCAAAGGATTTTCCACACTGGAATTGGAATTGACTGAGAGATGTCAAACTCCCAGACCCGGGCCAAACCAACAGGGACAGTGGAAGTACGCTCCCTCCACAGTGCATAAATCTTAGAGGTGACCCCCTGCTGGCCGATGGTAGCCCGGAGCCCATTGAGCAAAGTTCCCCCCTTGGCTAGCTCTGAAATCTTTAGAGGTGTATTTGATGCAGTAATACAATATTTAAGCTGGGCCAATTTATAAAAACAAGAACTAGGTAGGGAGAACTCCCCCTGCAATGCCTCAAAATCTTTCCAACCAGTAGCGTCTACTAGCTGTCCAAGCGACCAGATTCCCCGCTCTTGCCACTTCTTCCAGGCGAACATACGCCCGCGAATCCTGAACCGTGGATTCCACCACAATGGAATCTGTCCCGAGGGCGGGTCTTCCCTGGCCACCAACCTTGCCAGAGTGGAAAAAGCATCCTGGGTGGCTCTAATAACTCTCCCCACGAGAGACCATTCAGGATGTGATGAGGCCAACATATACGCCAGAGGGCAGGGGGCGGCCATCCGAGCCTCTACTTCTAACCAAGTGGGTCTCTGTCCAAAGTCATCCGATGCTAACCACAAGGAACCTTGTTTGAGCAGAAGGGCCTGGTGATACCAGAAGAAATCAGGGAAATGCACTCCCCCTTTATCCCTAGCGGCTTTTACCTTTTTGTGGCAATGCGAGGCTGTTTGCCACACCATAGGAAAGTGATAAGACTATTCTCTAGCTTTTTATACCATATCGACGGGATAGTGAAGGGAAGCATACTGAGCACATAGTTAATCTTTGGAGTAAGAGACATTTTTATGACCTCTAGTCGACCCCACCAGGAGAGATGAAGAGGGGACCAAGCTAAAGATTTCTGCCGGATCAGGAGGAGGAGCTCTTCAAGATTCTTCCGAATCATAGCATCTGTCGAGGCATTATATCATGCTCCGAGATGCTTAATATTGCCAGCCTCCCACTTAAAGGGAAAAGCCGCCATCTCCGCCGAGTTGGCGAGGCAGTTAAGGGGGAATGCCACAGATTTAGTCCAATTTATCTTATACCCGGAGACACTGGAGTACTCCTCAAACAGGGCCAAAATAGTCGGGACGTCTGCGGGCTACGTGAAAAGGAGCACATCGTTTGCATAAGCGGACAGCTTTACTTGCAGAGTCTCAATTTGGACCCCCTCAAGGTCCGGCTGATGCCGCACCGCAATAGCCAAAGGCTCCAAAGCCAAATTAAAAAGCAAGGGGGAGAGGGGACATCCCTGCCTAGTTCCTCTATGAAGAGAAAAAGGACGCGAAAGGATGCCGTTGACACATATACTAGCGGTCGGACGAGAGTATAACACCCTGACCTTATTTATAAACCCTTCGCTTAGGCCAAACCACTGCAGAATCAAAAACAGAAATGGCCATTCCAACCTATCAAACACCTTCTCTGCATCTAATGAGAGAGCGACATACGGTCTAGATTCCGACGACGCCCTCTCGAGCAGGTTACACAGAAGGCGAGCATTATCTGTGGTGGACCTCCCGGGTACAAACCCACATTGATCGGGATGAACTAAATCGCCTATGACCGTTGCAAGTCTGCACGCTAGAATACTCGCGTACACCTTATAGTCGGCATTCAGGAGTGAGATGGGCCGGTAATTTGCAACATATCTGGGATCTCTGCCCGGTTTTTCCAACACCACTATTGTGGCCTCCGCAAACCTACCAGTGTGGCTATGCTCTTTTTCGAGTTCTCCAAATTACTCCAGCAAAAACGGAGCCACCTCTTTGCTGAAAACTTTGTAAAATTCAGCAGGGAGACCGTCAGGCCCGGCCACCTTCCCTGAAGGCATAGCCTTGATTGCCGAGAGGAGTTCATCGCATGAGAACGATTTGCCAATGTCTAGAGCTTGATGCTCCTCCAGAACAGGGCGTTCCAAGCTTCTGATGAACCTGGTAAACTCACTATCATCTGCCCTCGACTCAGAAGCATATAACGAGTTGTAAAATTTAGAGAATTCTCCCGCTATCTGCTCATCTTTTGTCAAACAGCCTTGGCTACTAGTTAAAATAGAAGCAATTCTAGGTTTACTTTGCTTCCCCTGCACGGTATGCGCAAGAAGCCTTCCAACTTTATTCCTCTCCACATGAAACCTTGCAGACTGCTTTAACATAATCTGCTCTACCTCAGAGCTCAGGATTTCATTATTCTGGAATCTTAACCTTTGCAACCGCAGCAGGATTCCCGGGCTCGGCTGGGAGATCCACAGCCTTTCACCAGCTCGAATTTGCATATCCAATGTAGACAGTTGAGCCTTCCGCCATTTTGCCTCCTTAATTGCGAAACTAGTAATCGCGGCACGCATTGAGGCATTGAAGGCCTCCCACCAGGCCCAACTGGCAGTATCGCCCAATCTATTCCAGCTAAAGAAGGAGGCGATGGCAGCCCGCACCTCCTCCTGAAAAGCAGGCTCTGCCAGCCACGATCGGTTAAAAGACCACGCCTGACCAGGTCTCACTACATCCTCCAGGACAACATCCACCGTTACAGCTGCGTGATCCGAGACCGACCTGCCTAAAATCGATGCGTCACGACAACCAGAAACCAAGGACTTAGAGAGCAGAAAAAAATCTATACGAGACGAAGAACTATGTACAGGGGAGAAAAAAGAAAAATCCTTCTCGTTTGGATAAAACAATCGCCATATGTCAACCAGCCCACACGAATCTAAAAGAGCAGAGAGTGCGACGCTCGTGCGAGAGGGGCTTTCAACCCTGCCGGGACTCCTGTCCAGCAAGGAGTCTCTTACCAAGTTAAAATTACCTCCAAAGATTATCAGAGCCCCGTGATCCTCCTGAATGACACCATTCAAATTACAAAAGAAAGTGGGATCGTCTATATTAGGCCCATAGACGTTGATAATAGACAAAAGTTCCTTCCCCACCCTTACTAAAGATTTGGACCACCTCCCAGCCTCACCATGACTTGAGCCAACTGACTGAAACCCTAAGGCGACTTTCATCAATGTGACAACCCCATTTTTCTTATGTACGGCAGGGGAAAACCCCACCAGCTTAAAGTGCTTGTCCTCCAATTTACCCGCCTCTAATGCAGAGAGGTGAGTTTCTTGAAGTAGGATAATGTCGGCATGCTGCCACTTACAATACACAAGAATTTTCTTCCTTTTGACCGGTGACCTAAGCCCCTTCACATTCAAAGACAAGATCTTCAACCCATTAGCCATCCCGCCCATATGACATCTTCATGCATGCGGTCTACAGTGAGCCCAACCCTGCCTCCTACTTCCCGAGAATTCCCAGAGAGCCATAAACCCCTCCCATAAAAAAGAAAATCCAAAAAAGGGTGAGACAGCAGAAACGCTCTTACAGCACAGGGCAGCCCCTTTAGGAATAATAAAAACCTCTCCCAGCCACCCAACAAGTTAACTGTAAAGCATAAAGTCCCCAGAAGACAGTCATGTCCAACACTAGAGTCAGTATACTATCGCATGTGCAGCCGCACGCTGCCAGGCCGCATACCACAGATCTGAGACGCCAATCCCAAAGTAACATCAGCTTTGCTGCATCAGGAGCTCTTCTTGGTCCTCGATAAATTGACGCAGCGCCCCTGGATCTTCGAAAGACTTAGTAGTGTTGTTCAGAGTCACTTTGAATCTCGCTGGGCTGAACAGGCCGAATCTTGCTTATAGGTTGCGTAACCTGGGCCGCAGTTCCAGGAACTGTCTCCGTTTCTCCACAGTGCATTTGCAGAAGTCCGCATAGAAGGCGATTTTGCACCCCTCATATTGAAGCGGCTAACATGCCTTAGCCGCCGCAAAAGTCTGCAGAACTGCTCATGCCTCAGCAGCAGGCACATTATGAAAGGGCGGGGACGCTGACTATGGGTGTTAGGGCCTGTCGGAAAAGCCGGGATCCGGTGCGCCCGCTCGATTTCCAACGGGCGGGCGAAGGTAATTTTTAATACCTTAGGTAGGAAGTCTTCCATGAATTGGATAGGATCACCACCTTCCACTCCTTCGCCAAGTCCAACAATACGGATGTTATTGCGTCGAGCCCTATTGCCCATATCTTCTACACTCCTCTTGAGCCAGTCCAGCTTACAAGCGGCTGAAACGACACGCTTGATCTGTTCCTCATGTCCAGCCGCCATTGCTTCCACCTTGTCCACACTAACGGAGAGGGACTGAAGTTGCGTGCTCAGGTCTTTAAAGTCGGCTTGTAGTTCTGATAATGTCTCTCCGTTCGAATCCATTCGGCTTCTTATAGCCCTTACTTCTTGCAGGAGCTGGCGGAGATCGTCTGATGACTCTTGCTGGGGCGCTGGTTTATGCGGCGACAGCAGGTCGGTCTTAGATCTTTTAGACCCCGCCGCCGCAGCCGTGGAAGCAAATTCCAATCGCGTTTGCTTGCTCCCCGACATCCTTACGCTTAGCCCTTGCGATTTCACCAACCGGGGAGATGGTATACTCGGGTGGCACTCAGGATTACAGCTCTAGGGCCCAGGAGAAGAGGTCTTACACCACCATGCCAGTTTCGCACTGGCTCCGCCCCCCCCCCCCCCCCCATGCAGGCCTACTTTTAATAATCTGTGAATTATCCTTAAATTCATCTGTAGTACTGGAGGATTGTAGAGTGGCCAATGTAATGCCAATTTTTAAAAAGGGTTCTAACTAGAGAAGGTGAGAATGATATCTGCACCGGGCAAAATGGTAGAAAGCATTTTAAGAAAAAAAATGATTGAACATGTGGATAGTCATGGCTTAATGGCAGGAAGCCAATATGGATTTAGCCAGCAAAAGTCTTGTCTCACTAATCTGTTATATTTTCTCAAAGGTGTGAATAGATAAAGGTGAGCCAGTTGATATAGTGTATCTGGATTTTCAGAAAGCCTTTGACAAGGTCCCTCAAGACAGACTCTTGGTGAGATTAAAAAGTCATGGGATAGGAGGCAGCTGGGTTTAAAAAAGGTTTGGACAAGTTCCTGGAGGAAAGATCCATAAACCATTATTAAAAGGGACCCAGGATATCACTGCTTGACTCAATACAAGCATTGAGGAACCTGTGTCTTTTGGGGAGACTGCTAGGTACTTATGACCTAGATTGGCCACTGTTGGAAACAGGATACTGGGCTTGATGGACTTTGGTCTGACCCAGTATGACATATCTTATGTTCTTAGAGTACTATTGTTGATTAGGAATTAGTCAAAAGATAGAAAACAAAGAGTAGGGCTAAATGAACAATTTTCTCAATGCAGTACCTCAGGGATCTGTGCTGGGCCCACTGCTTTCTAACATATTTATAAAGGACCAGGAAATGGGAATGAGTGAAGCAATCAAATGTGCAAATGACGCACAATTATTCAAAGTCCATTAAAACACAAGAGGATTGTGAAAAATTGCAAGAGGACCTTGATAAATTGGAAGACTGGGCATCCAAATGCTAAATGAAATTTCATATGGACAAGTGCAAAGTTATGCACTTAGGGGGTCTATTCTGAACCGCGAATAGTGGGACTGGATGTCCGATTCAGACATCCAAACCCGCTAAATGCCTGGCCTGCATCTGAGAAACAGAGCTCCCCACACATAGATCTGAGCTGTGCGGGGAGCTCTGTTTGTGGGTGGGAGGGGTTGGGCCACAGGTAGAGTAAGGGCAGGCTGTGGGCAGCGCCATGACCCCGGACGTACAGGGCTGATTCCGAGGTCGGCCCTATACGTCCGGAGTCAGCCATTTGTATAGGGCCTTATTCCACCTCGGAGGTGGAATAAGTCCCCCTAGACAGAGGAGGATGCCAGATCTGGGGTCCGTCGAAGAGATGAAGGGTGCAGGGGGTTCCCTGCAGCCTGACTCTGGCCACAGCAGCTCAATTGGGGGTCAGGTTGCAGGGAAATAACTTTTCCTTTGCTGCTGGGGATTGCAGCTCCTGTATGGAGCCCTGGTGGCATGGCAACAAGATGCCATGCCAGAGTCGTACCATGCAGGAGCCAGGCTGGGCTAGCCAGGAAGTTACTTGGATGTCCAGGTGACCAGAATTGGGGCACGGTCTGCACATCCAGGCCGGTAGACCCGATTCTGATCCTGCAGTCACATTTAGCTTTGGGTGCATCTGAGCACATCCCGATTCTGACCGGCCAGACAGGTGGGAGACGCACATACGCAATTGGCCTCTTTGGGAAGAGCGACTCCAACTACAGTTACACAATGCAAGGTTCCACATTAGGAATCACCACTCAGGAAAAGAATCTGGGCATCATTGTGGATAGTACATTGAAACCTTCTGCCCAGTGTGCAACCACAACCAAGAAAGCAAATAGGATGCTAGAAATCATGGGGTCAAAACAGGTTTGACTGAGTTCCTGGGGGAAAAGTCCATAAGCCATTATTAAAGAGGACTGGGGAAATCCACTGCTTACCCTTGGGACAAGAAGCATGGAATGTGTATAGCTTTGGGAACCCAATAGGTACTTGAGACCCGGAATGGCCACTGTTGGAAACAGGATAGAAACATGACGGCAGAAAAAGACTACATGGCCTATCTATTCAGCCCTTCCATATCAATTATAGTAGCTCCTTTTTTCCTTTAGGGATCCTCTGTGTTTGACCCATGCTTTTTTGAAATTAGATACTGTCTTTGTCTCCACTCTCTCCACTTACTACTTTTTCCGTAAAGAAATATTTCAGCATATTACTCCTGAATCTATCCCTTTCATCTTCATCCTATGTCCCCTCATAGCAGGGCTTGCTTTCAATCACAAAAGGCTCTCCTCTTGTGCATTTATGCCATGGAACTATTTGTCTCTATCATATCTCCTCTATCCTGCCTTTCCTCTAATGCAGTGGTTCTCAAGCCAGTCCTCTGGGACCCCTAGTCCAATTGGGTTTTCAGGGTATCCACAATGAATATGCAAGAGATAGATCTGCATACAGTGGAAACAGTGCATGCAGATCTATCTCATGCATATTCATTGTGAAAAACCTGAAAACTTGACTGGCCTGAGGGTCCCAGAGGACTGGCTTGAGAACCACTGCTCTAACGTATACATATTAAGATCTTTGGGCCCAATATTTGAAAGGCGTTTATGCGGTTTACAGCCCAGTAAACCATGTAAATGCCTTAAATCAGGATATTCAATGGCACTTACTCGTACATGGTTAGTGCTGTTGAATACCCCCTTCTAACCTGTTACATGTCCCGATGCTATGCGGTTAGCATTGGAGCATTTTGGGGGCGTTCCGGGGTGGAGCAGAGGTAGAGACTATCGCTAACCAGAGAGTAGTGACATTGCACCGCAACCTGGTTAGTGATTGGTGGGTAAAACTAGATGTAGCAAAAGCTAGCCTAGTTTTTCCCGCATAAGCTAACCAGATTGCAGTGCAATGTCACCACTACCTGGTTAACATTGGAGGCTCTGGGACATGTGTGGAGACCCTGGATATTCAATGCCGTTCCCACATCATTGAATATCCGGGCTTAAGGGTCGGTAGGCAGGCTATGTGCCCTAGAAGCACATATCCTGCCCAATTCAATACTGGGCCAGCTCTTCTTTCGTGGACAGAAGTATGTCACCCCCTACACTGTACCACTCCCTTGGATTTTTGCAGCCCAAATACTCTTGAAAATTTTGCTATCATCAGCAAAGAGGCAAACCTTACCCGACAGACCTTTTGCAGTATCACTAAGAAAGATGTTAAAAAGAATCGGAACAAGGACATATCCCTGCGATAATATCCTTCTTCTCAGAGTGGGCCCTGCTGTTTGGCTCCTTTGCAACTGTGTGAGGTGCCACCATGGGTGTCAGGAGCCACATCCTTAGAGGGTAATTTCTATTACCTGTGTGGGTAAAGAGAAAGTAGACACACATTACCTGTACCCTTTGTCGCCTCCCACTCAACAAGTTTCTAACCCAGTCAGTCACTTTAGGGTCCATCACTAGGATGCTCAGTTTGTTTATAAGTCACCTGTGTGGAATGGTATCTTTATCTTTATCTGCACACTTTTTATACCGCCCTTTATGACATCAGAGCAGTTTACAATCAAAAACTCAAAAGGAAGACCAAACAGCCAGAAAAGGAAAGGAACTACATTATTTGACAGAACAGAGAACAGTAATTTGTGTATAATAAAGAAAGTAAAGCAGCAAAGAGAACATATATCTTAGGAGGTGATAGAGGGCTAGTCAAAGGCAGAAATTAAAAGGTGAGTCTTTAGGAGAGACTTAAACCTGGGGAAAGAGGGTTCCAGGTGGAGAACAATTGGGAGGGATTTCCAAAGGGAGGGTCCCAGGAAAAAGAAAGCAGAATGCTGTGTAAATTCATGATGAGCATTGTTTAGTGATGGTAAGTGGAAATGATTAATATGGGCTGAACGGAGACTACAGACAGGGTTATGAAAGTGAAGGAGATCAGATAGATACTGAGGGGTTTGCGAGTATAAGGCCTTGTGTACGGAAATCAGTATCTTGTAGCGGATGGGATATTGCACAGGGAGCCAGTGAAGACTGATAAGAAGTTGTGATAGAGGAAGACCAGCAACAACAGAGTTACAATAATCGAGACGTGACATAACTAGGGAAAGAAGAAGAGTGGTAAGTGATGAGGAGTCCAGAAAGGGACATAGGGCTCTAATTTGTCTGAATGAAAAGAGAGCAAAGTTCCAACAGTGAAATGTGATCATGACAAGAAATAGCTGAGTCCAGAATGACCCCAAGGTAGCGGAGAGAGGTGACCAATGACACTAAGGACCTGGAAATTGAAGGGGTTAGAGAGGGGATAGGACCACCAAAAGTGAACCAGATGGCAGAGGTTTTTGAAGTATTAAGATATAGAAAATTGGATGTGAGCCAATTAGCGACCAGTGAGAGACAAGGGTTCAGTGGGGTGAGATCAGGGGCCATGGGGGAGGTGTGATGCAGAATGATAATATCGTCAACATAATAATATGCAGACAGACTTTACTGAAATCTAAGTACACCACATCTAGGGCTCTCCCTCGGTCTAACTCCCTAGTCACCCATTCAAAGAAATCAATCAGATTTGTCTGACAAGATCTGCCTCTGGTAAACCCATGCTGCCTCAGATCCTGCAATCTACTGGACTCCAGAAACCTCATTATTCCCTCTTTTAGCAGCATTTCCAATAATTTACTCACCAGAGAGGTTAGACTTGTACCGGCTTGTAGTTTTCAATCTAATCCTTACTTCCACTTTTGTGTAAAGGGACTACGTGTGCCTTTCTCCACTCCTCTGGGACCACTCATGACTTTAAAGAAGCATAGTAAAGTTCAGTCAGTGGAGAGTGTATCCCATCTGGTCCCATCGCTTTGTCTATTTTTAGTTTAGTTAGTGCCTCCCGAACAGTCTTCTGAAAATTGTTTAAGATCCCCATCACTTCTGTTCCTATTTGTGGGTGTTTTCTGAGGTCCTGCTCCTGGCCCTTCATCTGTGAACACAGTACAGAAATATTTGTTAAGCAATTCTGCTTTATCCTCATCAGCTTCTACATATTCCTCCCCTTTATCCTTGAGTTTGACAATACCACTTTTGCCCTTCCTCCTCTCACTAATATATCTGATGGACCCATGGTCTGACCTAGTATAGAATATCTTATGTTCTTATGGGACCAGATGTCCAAAAGGGGGATGAAATCCAGTTTCTACCGCCATCTCCCTTTGATGATGGTCAGGTATCTGTGGAGAGAGCAGGAGCAGGTATGGGTCCAGATGTTCCTAATAATGGTCAACAGAGACATCATCCTCTGTATTGTAATGAGCATCTGCTGCAGCAGAATGTACAGCTTCAGGTACAGTGAGCAGAGAAATTTGAGCTGATGAGATCATTTGTACTCCAGGAGTGTCATATCCATATAGAAGGGAGACATTTGGAGGCAACAGAGAACTTTACTGAGGAAATTAAAGGGCCTTGAACCCTTTCATGTAGCAACATACCATAGCCCCCACCCCCCATACCTCTGCAGAATGTCACAGTGCCATCTGCATCCTCAGTGTCACAGCCTGCACATGCACCAAAGAGGAAGGCACCTCCACTCTCCACCTCAACCACCATATTCTCAGGCACATCAGTAAACTCTCAGTTCACTTCGCATATTTGGAACCTGTGCCCAATGGAAGGGGGAACCCTTTTGATGTTCCCCCTTCCAGGAGGCCTTCCAATGATCAAATGGGCTGAACAATATCTCTGACAGCTCATCATAGAGCAGTGAGACATTAACAAATTCACCATTATGCTAACATAATCAGGCTCAGAAGCAGGGGGTGGGAATTGCCATGGGAAGAAATTACCCTCTTATGTGTGCACACTTAGTGGGGAGGCAGAGGACCAATGCTATGGGAGATGGGAGATAGCAGAAAGATGCCTTATGGAGTCATCTTGAGTGGTGGGGATGATGCCACTGGGGGGAAGGGATTTGGTGATTGTGGAAATGGGCAGGTGATGGTGGTGGTGAGGTGTTGCACAAGACAAGGAAAGGCATGGAGGAGGGACGGGGGAATGATGGCATATAGGAACATACTTTGTGTGTGAGCAAATAAATACCAAAATTCACATGAAATTCCTTTGTATGAGGTGGTCTCTTGCAGCCATGCTCAGCTGACATAATCAGAAGTCCTTCTGCATCTTCCTCTATTTCTGGTTGTATGTCTCCTTTGCATCTGTGTGAGGTGCCACCATGGGTGTCAGGAGCCACCTCTTTAGAGGGTAATTTCTATCACATGTGTGGGTAGAGAGAAAGTGGATACACATTAGGGTATTGCACCAGTGCGTTTCATGTACTGGGTTGGCACTGCAACCGTGTTCTCTGCCAAATGTTGCAGCTACCATGGATAACTAGGACCTTCTAGCATGTACATGTCTAGGTGATAGAATGGGCTGGTGTAGAGCTTATCTAGAAGCCATCCACCAGCAATTTGTCTGCTCTTGAATCTCTCATAGATTCCAGAGTGGGTCAGAATGTGAGTTGTGGTAGCAACCTAGAAACCTTGGAAAGACATCAGTTATCTCCCTCTGTGCATTGCAGATCATTCACATGTTCAGTGAGTAGAATGCCTTCCTGTTGCTGTAGTGGCCTCCCTCTCTCATGGGGACTGATGGCCACATAAAAATGATGACCGTCAATGCAGATAGAAATCTGGACACCTCATGGAATTAGATCATGGTTTGCTGCCTCTGCTGCACAATCTGGCTATATACAAAGGCCTTCAGGAATTATGAGAAGCACCATGATACAACTGACTGGCTGAGAAGTGCAGTGACAGCCAACACAAACTAGGAATTGCCAGTGGCTAGGGAGATGAGGGGCATGGTGACCTTGAAGTGGGCAGTCATGGGCTGGACCCTCTATGTGGTGGAACAAAAGAGTGACTCCAGCTGCTAGCATAGATGGTCGCCTTATCAAAAGCAGAACCTGGTGAAGCACTGTTCATCTATGAGGTCCAGGTAATGGGTCCTGAGCCTATAGAACGTCTGATATGGCCACCTTTTGTGACTTTCCTGTGCTCCCTGTAGGCCTCATGCTTCATGGACAGTGCGATCCATGTATTCATATCATTCAAGGTGCCTGCCTCCTACCACCAACACCCATAGAACTGCCAATGCACACACATATAAATACAGGCAGCAGAGAATCACACAAATACAATACAGGGGCGAAACCATAGACAGGCAGGAGGGAACCACACAAAAACACAGTGACTACAGGGCACACTGAGGCATACACAGACTAGAGGTAGGTCTTATCAACCAAATTTGGTTGACTTCTTCAGGGCTGTACCGAATGTAAATTGCGCCCTGTGCGACTTGCACATCGGGCGCCCCTCCTGCAGTGGGAGAGAAGAGGCACATCTGATGTGACAGATCTGCTTAGCATAGAAGGCTTAAGCGGCGCATTTTAGCTGTCTACCATTGCCTGCCGCCGCTGAGAGAAGAAAACGTGGCAGTGCAGGCAACGGCAGACAGCTAAAATGCACCCCTTAAGCCTTTGCACCCTGTGTGGCCACACCGCTCGCACAGGGCTAGGTACGGGCCTGGACTTCTTTGAATGGGCAGCCAGAGGAAGAGTTAGATTGAGAAAGAGCACTAGATGTTATAGATTTCAGCAAAGTGTTTGAGACAGTATCTCATAGGTGACAAACGAACTGAATGTCATTCCAAGGTCCCTAAAATGACTGGGTTAGAAACTGGTTGAGATGATAAAGGGTAGTGGTTAATGGAGTTCACTCTGAGGATAAGAACACTAGTGCTGTGATGCAGAGATCAGCCATTGATCTGATTCGTTTTAACCTTTTGCAAGTGAAATTGTGTATGATTTTTCTCTTTATAGATGATCCCAAAATCTGTCATAGGACAGACACCCTGCAAGTTGTAGATAACATGAGGAGGGATCTTTTATTTATTTATTTAAAAGATTGAAGAGTTTGTCAGATAAGCTAAAGTATTCAAGGTTGTGCATTTGTCTGTCTGCATGAAAGAAGAGCAGGACATGGAAGTGATTGTATCTTATTATACAAAGTAGCCATTTGGGTAGGGAAGGCAGCAGTAAAAGCCGGAAGAATGCTTGGGTACATAGGGAGATGAATAGCTAGTAAGAAAAAGGAGTGCCTCTGTATATGTTTTTGATGAGTCCTCAGGTGGAGTACCATGTGCAATTCTGGAAACTGCACCTTCACACTTTAACATCATGGAATTGGTGAAGGTTTATACCAAAACACTACCCACCCTGAACAAACCACACATTGTTCTACCTTTTACCCAATAACAAAAGACATACTGAAAAACATTTTCTCCAAACTAAATACCACTACCTCTTACCTTGATCCATGCCCAGTATATTGGATAAAATCTTCTATAACTGAATTAACTTCATTCATTCTCCCTATCATCAACCTCTCTCTCAAGAACGGGTTCCTACCAGCCTCCCTTAAACAAGCACAAATCCGTCCCATCCTAAAAAACAAATCCAGTGACAAAAGCTCCCCGTCCTCATACAGACCCATCTCAAGCCTCCCACTCTTGGCAAAACTAACAGAAAAAAACAGTCCAAATACAACTACAGGACCAGGAGTGGAGGAGTGG
Organism: Ichthyophis bannanicus; assembly: GCA_033557465.1. NCBI lineage: Eukaryota > Metazoa > Chordata > Amphibia > Gymnophiona > Ichthyophiidae > Ichthyophis > Ichthyophis bannanicus. Next base: position 238,390,140 of record CM066034.1, read on the forward strand.
CCTAGTGGTTGGGGCAAGGTACTTCAGGCTGGAAGGTTGGGGGTTCAAGCCCCACTAGAGGACAGCAACCTTGGGCCATAAGGACTGGGGTTTCTAGTCCCACAGGTGCTCCTTGTGGTCTTGGGCAAGCCACTTAACACTCCATAGCCCATGTTCCTTGTAAAATAGTTATCTCCAAGTTATAATCCCCTGTTCAATGCAATTTCAGTTTGTTCAATGTAAACCGCCTTGATATCATGAAAGGCAGTATATAAGAAATGTAAAATAAATATTGACTCTGTTGCCCCTTTAGACAAACAACAGTATGGCTCCCATCCTTACCATGGTGTGGAAACACTCCTTACAGTTATAATTGACACCCTGGTAAGAGGAATTGACAACTCCAAACAAGCATTTCTGCTAATTTTTCTCGACATTACAGAGGCATTTGACAGCGTCAACCATCACAAAATGCAATACAGACTACAACAGATAGGGATTTTAGACACCGTATTGAAATGGTTTTCCTCATACCTATCTGACAGAACTCAAGAAGTCAGAATAGAACAACACATCTCAGCCCTTTCTGCTCTCCTCTTTAATATACCTGCAACCTATCTGCTCCATCTTTAAAAGATTCCACGTAAATTATCATATTTATGTGGATGACACAATGATCTATATCTCATGGGACATTTCAAACCCCCAAACCAAAATTCTTGCTGACTGCTTCTCTGAAATTATGACATGGCTTGAGAACCACAATCTTTATATTAACTTCACAAAAACAGATGCCATGTATGTCACCAGAAACCAGAGCTTCTCCCCCTTAACCTCAATCACCATCAATTACATTAACATACCAGTTAAAAATGAGGTTAAATATTTAGGGGTCATTTTCGATCGCTCCCTTGATTTTACATCCCATATAAAGCAAACAACCAAAAAGATATTTTACAAGCTCAAACTCCTCAAATAGCTACGTCTGTTACTCCACTTCCAAGATCTGAGATCAGTAACCCAAGCAATGATTACCCCACACCTCGACTTCGCTAACACCATCCTACAAGGTATCACCAAACATGACTTAAAACAACTTCAAATAACTCAAAATGTGGCTGCAAGAATAACATTGAACATCAATTCTATGGAACACATCACTCCAACATTGTACACGTTCCACTGATTACCCATAAACAACCGTATAAAATATAAAATCCTTATAACCGCATTTAAACTAATCAATTGCATCACTCCTTCACATCTCTCTACACTCATCTCCAAGGAAAACAACAATTTCTCTCAACGCGCTTGCACCAAAAACAAACTCACTCTTCCAAAAGATTTCAGGAACGCCAGAAAGATAACAAATAATACGGCTTTCTCCCATATTGCCCCTAACCTCTGGAACACCCTCCCTGACCACCTCAGGGAACTAAACAACCTCCAAATATTTAGAAAAAACTTCAAAACTCATCTGTTCACTTTACACTTTGGCATTCACGACCAGCACAGCACAATAGTATCAACACCCCCTTCATCACAAGCGACACTACCTATTTCCCATTCATAACTTTGGAGCTCCTCTTGTTACCACGTGATTTTGTATATAGTTTTTGTTAGCTCTTCCGAGTGCCCACTTCATGTTCTTCCATACAGTTTGATATATTACTATTCAAAATGTACATAGTTACAATGTTCTATGTAAGTGAGTATGTACCTGTTCCTGTACTACTCAAATTGTTGTTACTTGTAAACCGCAATTGATCTCTGGAAATTGTGGTATACATTTTTTTTTATAAATAAATAAATAAATAAAATAAATAAAAAGAAGCAGCTACAAAAGTGGTCATGAGTGATTCTAAAGCATATTTATTTATTTTTATTTATTTAAACATATTTTATACCGCCTTTTTACTATTCAAAGTGGTTTACAGTTGAACAGCAATTAATACGACCATATGGTGCAATGTTTTACATGAAACTGGAATAGACTAACAGTAAAATGTTAACTATAAACATTGGGTATGCTATGAACTATTTACAGTATAGTGTGATTGTGAGTGTCTTGCTGAGTCTTTGCTGTATTGCTAATGTTTGCATAATTGGGTTTAGGATTCTTCAAAAGGGATTTATGGGGGGGGGGGGTGGGGGGGATGGATTTCCAGGTTTGCAGGTAGTTTATATTCTTCCCTAAAGATGTGCGCCTTAAATTTCTTCCTGAATTCTGATAGGTCTGATAGTCCCTTTAGTAATGGTGGTAGATTATTCCATAAGGATGGAGCAAATAGTGTGAATGATCTATTGCAGATTGATTGATTGCTCTTTGTCTTGTCGTGGAATGGCAAGTGGGCTGATGGTTGAGTTTCTTTACAGTCTGTCATTTTTTGTGTTCAAGTTTAGAGGTTGGAGGCAAGTGGACTTAAAGATATCAGTATGTATATTTTGGAAGACAGGCTAGAGAGGGGAAATATGATGTTGAAATGGCTGTTGATCCACTTGATCTTTATACGAGGGTTGCTCAGAAAGTAATGCCCCACATGTTTTTTCTCAGTCCAGAATGAAGATGTTGTTGTTAAGTGCCATTGAGTCGGAGTCGACTCATGGAGACCCTCTGGATAGTTATCCTAAATTGTGTTCGGTCTTCAGTCAGGCGGCTCATTGTTGACAGACTGGTACCTGTAGCTGCTGTTATTGTATCGATCCATCTCATTGCTGGCCTTCCTCTTTTGCGTTGACCTTCTATCTTGCCAAGCATGATGTCTTTCTCTAATGATCTCACTCTTCGCATGATGTGTCCAAAGTATGAAAGTCAAAGTCTTGTCATCTGAGCTTCTAAAGAAAGCTTAGGTTTCATCTCCTCTAGTACCGACTGGTTTGTTCTTCGGGAAGTCCATGGTATACACAGTATTCGCCGCCAGCACCATAATTCAAAGGCATCAATTTTCTTCCTGTCTATCTTTTCACTATCCAGCTTTCACATTCATATGATGTTATTGAAAATACCATGACTTGAAAAAGTCAAATCTTTATATGGAGAGAGACATCTCTGCTCTTGAGAATCTTATCTAGGTCTTTCATAGCCATTCTGCTAAGAGCAATGCGTCATCTGATTTCTTGACTGCTTGTTACTTCTTTATTGATAGTTGATCCAAGTAGGTTAAAGTTGTTCACGATTTCAATTTCTTCTCCTTCAACAATGAACCTGTTGATTATGTCAGTTGTCATGATCTTTGTCTTCTTTACATTAAGGTGCAGGCCCATTTTGAGACTATGGGGTCTGTTTACTAAATCGCGTTAGTGCAGTTCGCGGTAGGAGCCGCGTTAAGAAGACAAACCCCCAAATAAGGAGATGGGCGGGACCGCGGAAGACCTAGCGTGCGTTACGAAACCAACGAGCGTTACCTGGCGCGTTACGAAACTAACGAGCGGGCCACCGCGCGTAAAGCATAAGTAGCCACCCAGACATACAAGACTAATACAGAGCTATAGCACAATGGTTACTGCAGTGACTGCTGATACGGGCAGCATGGGTTCGAGTCCCCAGGGTGGCATTAGCAGAAGGCTGGCTGATGTAGCACCCTGTACATGACACAATGAGGGAGGGGGCAGCGCCAATTATATTTTATTTCCTGGACGTGTCGGAGGGATGCAGGCAAACACACCCATATATCAGATAGTGAGTGAGGGGGCATGTCTATGTTTGCTGTCCGTATGGGGTGTAAGTAAACACACCCACACATTATTCACTGAGTGTGGGGGCATGTATATGTCTGTTATGTGTCGGAGGGTTGCCAGCAAACATCCCTGACCCATACAGAGCTGTAGCACAATGGTTACTGCACTGACAGCTGATACGGGCAGCATGGGTCCGAGTTCCCAGGGTGGCATATGCAGAAGGCTGCCTGATGTAGCACCCTGTACATGACACAATGAGGGAGGGGGCAGGTCCCATATTGTTATGGTTGTCGTGTTGGAGGGGTGCAAGTAAAAACACCCACACAGTAGATATTGAGTGATGGGGCATGTCTATGTTCCCATTCCGAATGGGGTGCAAGTAAACACACCCACATGTTATCTAGTGAGTGAGGGGGCATGTACATGTCATGTATGTGACGTACATTTGCTAGAAAACACACACACACATTGACGTACCCAAGGTTACTGCAGAAAGAACCCCACAATGCACAACACATGCCACATAATAAAGTGTAGTGTCAGCCTAGGTACAACAGAATGTCCCCCATAGAGCGGTCCCTAAGGTAATGTAGAGGGAGCCAGAGAAGGTGACACATGGTGGGCCCATGAGGCGCAGTAAGGTAATAGTCCGTGGAGGGGCTGTCACCGGTAGCAGTCTGGTGTATGTAAAACATATAATGCTCCAGACAGCCAAATAAAAGGAATTCATTGTGGGTCTGATCCCATGACTACTGGCCCAACACGCAATGAATAACCCACTGGCCTGCAGCCCCAGAGCTGCTAACCACCCCCTGGCTACCCACAGAAGGACAGCAGAACACCATGTAACTGCTGCTGTCCTGGCCATGATGAGCACAAAGGCAGGCACACCCATGATGCACTGCACATGCTAATCAGCTCTCCACACAGGCACACCATATGGAATGCATCCCCACAGACTCTGGACATGGTAGGGGTAAATTGTCATGTGCACCCCCCACAGCCCCTTGCCCTTATAGGGGGTACTGACCATTTGTTGTACTGGCATTGAGGACCTGCCCAACACCACATTGTGTGGGTGCTCTGCTCACCCTGAGTGTGCAGTGGGGCATCCAGCCCTAGGTCCTCAGCACCGTCCATGTCGTAAGTCCACAGCAGTGTTACTGTGTGAGATAGATATTTTCTGCATGACCACCTTGGACATCTCTGTCTGTTTGGGGCAGGTGTAGACCCATGCCCCACCGCCCCCCCTCACCCCTGGGTGGCAAACAGGGTCACCCATCATAATCTGCACATTCTACCTCCCTTGGAAGGTGCCAGTGGAGGGGGGACATTAACCCTAGTCCTACTGAGGTGCAGACACCCCACAGGTCAGTCACTGCAGATCCAGACACATGCATGCCACAGGAGCAATCTGACATTGGGACTTGGTAGAAAATGACAATCCCAACCACTATCTGTGATTCCCCTGGTGCAGGCCAACACACCCTGCAGGCCACTCCATCACATCACCTACCAGCTGCAAACAGGCTGCTAGTGACCAGCAGAGATGCCTGCACCCAGACCTGGGGTGCCAGCATACACAGCCAACAGATACATCTGTGACTGGGCCCCAGGGGAACACCCATATTTATCACCTGAGTGAACTACTATGTAGCACCATGGTGGAGCCTAGACATGCTGTGGTCACTGCACATTCAGGGTGACACTGAGCTTGCAGCGGCATCTACCGTGGTCACCCTGTCTGGGCAGGTGGTTGCCTGGCACTACAATGTACCTGTCACTGCCCTTTGCCCTGTGCATATACACCCTGGCCAGGCCGCCTTATCCGACCTCTACCCATGGTACTTTGCTACTCATTATGCACATTGGCAGCCCACTACTGGCAACATTGCTGGCAGTGTGGCCTGTCGACAGTGTTTGCAGCCACCACACACTGGCTGGACAGACAGCCACCCCCACACCTATGCCAGCATTGTGCTACTGTAGGGGGGTTCTGCAGCCATACACACAACACCTGTCATGGGCACAGTACATGCATGGATGTGGTACGACATACTCTGGTGGATCACTCCCAAGGGTGTTGGACACTGTCAGGGGCCAGACCTGCGGCACACACCACAGACATCTGACTGCTTGTTGTGGCGCAGCTCAATGTACACAATGTGCTTTACATAGGACATGAGTTCTACATTTTATCATTGGCAACTTTTAGTGCATGTGTACCATATACCCATGTGTAGGGTGCCATTGCTAAGGTATGCACCTGCTAGTATTGGGAGTTGACAGCAGGGCCAATTGTCTTACCTCTTCGGGTTTCATTGGCCAATGGGGCCTGTGGGTGGGTGGGTGGGTGGGTGGGTGTCACTGTTAGCTGCTGCTTTACGGCAGGGTTCCACAACTCCAGTCCTGTCATTCCAGGCACTGATCAGGTTTTCATGCTGTCCCTCATAAATATGCATGGGCTACATCAGCAGACAAGTGGGGGGGGGCATAGTTATGCAGCACAGGTATCTTTATTGGGGGCAGCATGGTAACTGAATGGTGTGGGGCCCTCCAGGACTGCATTTGGGGGACTATGCTCTGGGTAATGCGCCTATATCTGGTGTGGTAAAATATTGGCGTTTTGTCCATGTGTATGTTCTCAGCAATAAGGGTGTGACCATTCCATCACAGTTTAGTTGTGGGGAGAATATGTGGGCAGGATTGGCATGGCCCCAGCTGGGATTTGAACCTGTGACATTCTGGTCTTAGAGGCACTGGCTGTGTCTGTTGCACCACACTGAGGCCACAGGGACAATGCGATCCCTGGAGATGGGATACCTGGCCTGACAGGTCAGAGACCCTGCTCTGCACCATTTTACTGTGGACTCATATCGCTTGTATGGAGGCAATTTGCACGTAACCTCACATACAATCTCGCATGAGGGGGCAATCCCCCATTACCAAGCTGGCCAAAAATTATATCATTGGGCAACAATACACAACACTCCCGCGAATGCTCCAATAACAGGGGATGTGTTTTGCAAGGGTCTCCGTTGCGTGATCCCTTCCAAGTATCTTTTCTTTTTTTGGTTTCGCTTTCCAGGGAGTGTGTTTTTTATTGTGGCCCATTGCTATCACTGTTGCCCAGCTGACTTGTGATGTTTACAGTTTTCTTTCTGCTATTTTCCACGTTTTATCTGTGTTTTCATGCTGTCCCTCATACATATGCCTGACCTACATCTGCCTACCATGGGGGTGGGGCATAGCTATACAGCACAGGCATCTTTGATGTGACAGCATGGGACAGGAATGCTGTGGGGCCCTCTAGGGCTGCATTTGCGGGGCTCAGCTTTCGTTGCTGTGCCTGTTTCTGGTGTCTGTGTTTGGTGTGGTGTAAAAATAGACCATGCCTTTGTTCTCTGCATTAAAGGTGTGTCTTTACTTTCACTTTTTAGTGGTGGGTAGGACTATTGTGACTGGGTTGGCAGCAGTCCCAGCTGGTATTTGAACCTGTGACCCTCTGGTCTTACAGGCACTGGCTGTGTCCATTGCACCACACTGGGGCCACAGAGATGGTGCTGTCCCTGGTGTTAGTATGACCTGCCTGGCTGGTCAGGGACTCTGCTCTGCAAAAGGTTTACTGTGGCCTCATTTCCCTTGTATGCAGACAACGGTGCACATACACCTCAGGGGGACCTCACAGAGGGGACACACACCCATATCCGAGCTGGGCAACAATGATATCATTGGGAGACATTACACTACACTCCCAGGTCAGCTCCATTACAGTGACTTTCCCTTTTCGAGGGTCTGCGAAGCGTGACCCTTCCACATATCATTAGGTTTTTATTTTGTGCTTTCCAGGGAGTTCTGTTCCTTGTTGTCCATTGCTATCACTGTTTAACTGCTGATTTATGCTTTTAATGGGGTTTCCTCTGGTCATTTTTATTGTCTTCTGTGACATTTCATTCTGTGCACATGTATCACACTGCTCACGTTTTGTGTGTTACCCAGGTTTCTCTGTACATTGCTGACGGAAATGGTTTCTCTTACCTTTAAAGATGCCTTCAACGGCAGGTTTTCATTCGCGTTGGAATTGAGCTCAGAATTACAGCGCGTTAGTGAGGGGGAGCCTCTCCCCGCCCCCTCTCCGCCCATTGACCCCTTCTCTCCGCCCACTCTCCACCTTCTGCGCTGTTTTAACGCGCCGCGGGGGTTTACGATCGTTAAACGCGGTCAACGCGCGTAGTATGACGTTACCGGTCGTTGGCGCGTGTTTACGCGCGTTATACTGCACTTACGGTCGTTAACGTCATACTACGCGCGTTATTCACGTTTAGTAAACATAGCCCTATGTTCTTTGATTGTGAGAAGCAAATGTTCCAGATCATCATCACTTTCAGCCCATAATGTAGTATCTTCAGCATAGCGAAGGTTGTTGATGAGTCTTCCACCAATCTTCACACTTCTGTTGTCTTCATACAATCCTAGTTCTCTGATGATTTGTTCTGCATATAAATTAAACAGGTAGGGGGAAAGTATGCAGCCTTGTCTTACATCTTTGCTATTTTAAACCATTCTGTTTCTCCTTGTTCCGTTTGAACTGTTGCTTCTTGATCAATGTACAGATTGTGCAAGAGAACGATCAGGTGTTTTGGTATACCCATGCTTCTTAATGTGGCCCAGAGTTTTTCATGTTTTACACAGTCAAAATCCTTGCTATAGCCGATAAAGCACAAATAGATATCCTTTTGGTATTCTTTAGTTTTTTCAAGGATCCATCTCACATCCGCAATGATGTCACTCATTCCTCGCCCTTTCCTGAACCCAGCTTGCACTTCAGGTAGTTCTTGTTCCAGGTATGGTTGTAGTCTCTTTTGAATAATCTTCAGTAGAATCTTGCTGGCATGCAGGATCAGAGCAATTGTGTGATAATTTCCACAGTCAGTTGGATCAACTTTCTTTAGTACTGGCATAAACAGAGATCTTTTCCAGTCAGTTGGCCATGATGTTGTCTTCCATATTTCTTGGCAGAGCCTTGTAAGTACAGTAATACTTCTATGGGAATGCTATCAATGCCTGGTGATTTGTTCTTTGATAAGGCTTTCAAGGCTGCTTCAACTTCTTCTTTCATCACCAATGATTCCCGATCATAAGGTACAGGTTGAAACAGCTGTTGGTCCACTTGATCTTTATCATATAAAAACTCTGTATATTCCTTCCACCTTTTCTTTATCTTCTCAGCATCATTCAACATAGCATCTTGAGCATCTTGTAACATTCCAATTCAAGGCTGGAACTTTTCTTTAACTCTCATAGCTTTAGGAAAGCCGATCTTGTTCTTCCTCTAATAGTTTCTGCTTCTATTTCCTTGCATGAGTCATTGTAGTACTTTTCCTTGTCCTGTCTTGCTGCACATTGGAAATCTCTGTTGAGTTCTGCGATTGTCTTTCTTTCTCCGATGGCTTTAGCTTCTCTGTGTTTCTGGGCAATTTTCAGAGTTTTTTCCGTCATCAGTTTTGGCCGTTTTTGCTTTTTCTCCTTTTGTAGAGACTTCTCACTTTCTTCCTGCACAACCTTCTTGATGTCCTTCCATAACTCTTCTGGAGCTCTGTCATTTGTATCTAAAGCAGCAAATTGATTTTGCAGGCAGTCTTTAAATTCCAGTGGTATATTCTCAAGGTCATATTTTGCTGCATTCATGAGTGGTTTGCTCCTTTTCAACTTTAGCTTGAGTTTGCATACTAGTAGTTGATGATCTGTACCACAGTCAGCTCCAGGTTTTGTCTTTGTTGATGTTACAGAGCTTTTCCATCGTTGACTTCCACAGATGTAGTCAATTTGATTTTTATACAATCTATTGGGTGAAGTCCATGTGTACAGTCACCCCTTGTGTTGCTGGAAGAAGGTGTTTGAGATGAATAGATTGTTGGTCTTGCAGAATTCTATCAGTCTTTCCCCAGCTTCATTTCTGTTGCCAAGTCCATATTTTCCAACTACTTTGCCTTCTTCTGTGTTGCCAACATTGGCGTTCCAGTCCCCCCTGACTATCAGGATATCCTGTTTGCATGTTTTGCATGTTCTGTAAATTTCAGCTTGTACTTGTTCATAGAACTCTTCAATTCCATTCTCTTCTGCAGCTGTTGTTGGGGCATATACTTGAATTATAGTTGTGTTGATAGGCATTCCTTGTAGACGAATAGAGATTAAGCGTTCGCTGATTGCATTGTATTTCATTACAGTTCTTGCAAGTTTCTTCTTTATTATAAATGCAACACCATTTCTTCTTTGTCTTTCATTTCCAGCATGGTAGACCATGTGATCATCTGATGCAAAGTGCCCGATGCCAGTCCATTTCAGTTCGCTGACACCCAACAGATCAAGTTGCATACGTTCCATTTCATTCTTGACCACCTCCAACTTCCCTTGGTTCATGCTTCGTACGTTCCATATTCCAATGTGTAAGACATTTTTACAGCTTTTGACTCTCATTTCATGTGCAGCTACATCAGCAGTCAGATGTCCCGAGGGCTTTGATCCAACCACATCATAAATGCTGGCTTTACTCTGAAAAGTCTTCAGCTCTTCCCCAGTAGCTAGTTGAATGCCTTCCGACCTGGGGTCTCATCTTCCAGCACTATAGCACAATTTGTTTTGTTGTAACTATCCATTGGGTTTTCATGGCAAGATGCAGAAGTAGATTGCCGGGCCTTTCCTCCGCGCAGTTTAAGTTTGGTGTCGTTGCCGTTGTCACAGAAATGTGATCCTCCACCGTCAACACTATCCCATTCTGCTGCTGCCCAGGTGGATGGTTTGTCTTGGTCTGGCACCTCAGCTGATACCTGTCCATCTTGGTAGACCCTGCCAGTAGTTAAACTACCGATAGTTTAGCTCTCAGCATCACTAATGCACACAAGCCCTCACAGCATGACAAGCTGCAAAACAAGTGAGGGAGAATGAAGATAGAGGTGTGAAATTGAAAGAGTAGTAACTTGGAACTTCAAAGAACACATGTGTGTAATTTTTCAGTCGTTTGACAAATAGCGAGGTGGTAGTGATCCTTCAAATGGCATCTGTGAGTGACACACAGTACAAACAATGAGCTGTTATTGAATTATTGGTGGAGGAGAAAGAAAGTGTGAGAAACATTCACAAATGGTTGTGTGCTGTGTATGGAAGTTCTGAGGTAGATAGGAGCACCGTTGGATGATGGGCGAGGAAAGTAAAGGCTTCAGGATGTGGTAAAATGGAACTGGAAGATCGGCCGTGCTCCAACAAATCAGAGCAGATGTCTTTCCTTTGGCGTTTGTGTTCAGTTGTGAGACTTCACAGAACCCATCTTGCACACACCTTTGAATATCCCAAAGAGTCAATAATTGCCATTGCACTACCTCTACTGACGGAAAGCTGTACGGACAATTCCCTACTCGTGATGCGCCGATCCGCACAAATAATGTCATCAGCGCGCTGCAACTTGTCTGGACTGGTGGCTGAGGCAGGATGCCCAGACCGCGGCCAATCTTCCAGTTCCGTTTTACCACTTCCTGAAGCCTTTACTCTCTTCACCCATTGTCCAATGGTGCTCCTATCTACCTCAGAACTTCCATACACAGCACACAACCGTTTGTGAATGTTTCTCACACTTTCTTTCTCCTCCACCAAGAATTCAATTACAGCTCATTGTTTGTACCATGTGTCACTCACAGATGCCATTTTAAAGGATCACTACCACCTCGCTATTTGTTGGACGACTGTAAAATTACACACATGTGTTCTTTGAAGTTCCAAGTTACTACCCTTTCAATTTCACACCTCTATCTTTATTCTGGACTGAGAAAAAATATGTGGGACATTACTTTCTGAGCAACCCTCGTAGTATAATGATTCAGTATATTCTTTCCACTTTTCCACCTTGATCTCAGCATCATTCCCAATGGATCCCTGAGCATCTTTAGCATTCTAATTCAAGGATGAAATGTTCTCTTTAACTCTCATAGGCTTCTTTATGAAAACCAATCTTGTTATTCCTCTAATATTTTCAGATTCTATTCCTTGCATGCATCACTGAAGCACTCCTCTTTATCTTGTCTTATTGTAAATTTCTGTTAAGTTCCATGACTACCACGCAGTCTCCTCAGGCTTTATTTTCTCTGTGTTTGAGCAATTTTCAGAGTTTCTTTGGTTCAATGACAAGAGGGAAGAGGAGTTTGGAACAAAATCCATTCATATACAAGCAAGCTGACCAACAATACCTGGAAGGCAATGAGCACAAATGCTCAAAGTCTAGCCAAGAAAATTCCTAATCTGATGGTGGAAATGGAAATGGACTTGGACATTGTGACCATTGCAAAAACATGGTTTAATGAGTTACATGAATGGTATATAGCCATAGCTAGCTATAATTTATTTAGAAGAGATAGAGAAGGCAGAAAACGAGGAGGAGTAGCCCTGTATTTCAAAAACAATATTACAACTGCTGAAATGCAGGGGACTTGGGGAAAAGAAGAAGCATTGTGGATTGTGTTAGAAAGAGGAGATGACACTATCATCCACACTAGTATAGTCTACAAGCCTCCAACTCAAAATGAGAAAATAGATAGAGACTTGATCCCTGATATTGCAAAGGTAGCTATGACGGGAAAGTGATCATATTGGGTGACTTTAATCTACCAGATATTGGAATATTCCTTCTGCAAATCTGGAAAGGAGTAAAAAGATTGTGGATGCCTTCCAAGAAACATTGTTCAGACAATTGGTCATGGAACTGACCAAGGAAAGTTTGATGCTGGATTTAGTACTCACCAATGGAGATAGCATGTTGAATGTCCAAGTGGGTGCCCATTTGAGCAGCAGTGATCATCACACAGTATAGGTTAAGATAAAAGCCAAGGAAGAGTCCAATCACAGCAAACTCAAAGTCCTGGATTTCAAAACCTCTGACTTAGGGAAAATGGGAAAGTACCTGAAGAAGAAATTGGCAAGGTGGGAGGAGATAAGGGAAGTGGAATTGCAGTGGGCTGAACTAAAAGAGGCAAAAAAGGGGCAATGCATATATTTGTAAGGAAAGTAAATAAAAACAAGAGGAAAAGGTAACCTATATGGTTCTCCAAAAACGTGGCTGTACAAATAAAATGTAGTACTCTGTAATAAATCTCGAAAGTCCAATGTATCTTCTTTCTGACTAAGATTCAATTAACAACTCTATATTAAATTCTAAAAAGCCATAGGCCTCTGAATCCCGGGCTGCCGCCGACTTAATGAATAACGTCAAGCGGACTAATGCCACTGCTACATCAACGGCCTTCACTTAGGCTTTTGAATTGTTAATAGAATTGTTGTTATTTATTATTATTTTTAACTTATGCTTAGACTGATTCTCAAAAATAACGCTGATATAAGATTAAAGAGAATATGGTGCTTAACTTCAAACAATAAGCTTGTCAGCTTCTTTTCAACTTCTTTCAATCCACTTCTCCAAAATACTCATATGTAAGAATCAGTAAATGCAATAAATGTAATGCTTAGCTTAAAATGATGAGCTTGCAGCTTCTGATTCGTTCCCGTGCAATGCTTTAGATGACGAGCTTACAACTTCTAATTCATTCCCGCTTTAGATGGCGAGCTTACAGCTTCTAATTCTTTCCTGATCCTATAACTGCTAAATTTTATTTAGTTCCCAAAATCCACAAAGATCTTAATAACCCTCCTGGATGACCAATAGTGTTGACACGCAATTCGGTGTTGGAACCATTGTCAGTATATTTGGATTCTTTCTTACGGCCCCTGATGACGTCCATCCCCTCATTTGTAAAAGACACTACTCACTTTTTACAGATTCTGGAGGAGCAAGCACAACTAGCAACTAATCCAGATTTGATTCTGGGAACTTTTGACGTGACTTCTCTCTATACAGTAATCCCTCAAGCTCAAGCCCATTCAACAGTTATGTCTGCATTACGGAGTAGAGGGGATTTATCACATCAACAGTTGGAGTTCCTGTCGGAAATAACACATTTAGTACGGTATAATAATTTTTTTTACCTTTGAGCAGGTTATTTACCATCAAAAGTCCAGTGTAGCGATGGGTGCTACTTGCGTCCCTTCTATCGCTAATCTCTATATGCAAGATTTTGAAGAGCACTGGCTTTATGCTTCCCTTTTTAAAGAGCATTTAAAAGTATGGCGACGTTACATCGATGACATTTTTGTGATTTGGCAGGGAACATCAGCCGAACTACAGGCGTTTTATGAATGGCTTAACAAAAGGGATAAACAGATTACTTTCACTCTTAGTTATCACACAGAACAAATTACTTTTTTGGATGTTTTGGTGAAGAAATCTCATTTGGGATGGAGCACTTCGGTGTATCGTAAACCTATAGATAAAAACACACTGCTATATTATACCAGTGCGCACCCTGTTCAGTTACGTAATAGTTTACCATTATCACGATTTATTCGTTTTCGACGTAACTGCTCTGAGCTAAGTGAGTTTAAGGCTCAGTCAAAAATTCTAAGCCAGAATTTTCGTCAACGCGGATATCCTGCGACAGTGCTCCGTAAAGCATACCAGAGAGCCCGGTTTAGTAATCGAGACTTGCTCATTTCTTTTCGAGCACGGGATTCTGTGAAGAATGAGGATCGACAAGTTAATTTAGTAACCCCTTTTTCGCCATACAGCACTAGATTACAACGGAGTGTTCACCGGCATAGCAATGTACTAAATAGCATTCCTGGTCTAGAGGGGTATAAAGTTCGTTGTGTCTGGCAAAGACAACAAAATCTAAAGGAATTATTAAGCCCAGCCATTTTACGCCCAGAGGCCCCTATTACTGAAAGATTGAGTGGCCATACAAAGTGCGGCACGTGCAACATCTGTCTTGTCACTCAGGAATTAAAAGAATTTGTTTATAGAGATAAGACATATCGGTTGCGGTGCTATACTTCTTGTTCCTCCACTCATGTTGTTTATTGCATTTGGTGTCCTTGTGGACTGTTATATGTTGGCAAGACGAGCAGATCCTTTCGATTGCGGATCACTGAACATAAAAGCAAATTAAAGTGCTGCCGACGGGGGGCTCCTATAGTGGAACATTGTCTACAATTTAATCATCAGATTGAAGAGCTTAAATGCTTTTGTATCGATCAAATAAGTGCTCCACAATTTGGTAAAACTAAAGATCAGACCTTGCTATATCATGAACAACGATGGATTTATCGGTTGAGAACAGTAACCCCAGATGGGCTGAATGCTAGAATAGAGTGGGAGGTCTGTTTGTGATCTAACTCCTCTTTGTTTGAGTTTGCGTAGAGAGGAATGCAGTCCCTATATAACTAGCTCGCATGCGTGGCGTCTTTTGATCGTTGGTGAAAGGAGAGTGTGTCAGTCATACGAGGAAGTGTTCGAGACAGAATACCAGTATGTTTTTGATTCATCGGTTTAGTGTCTATAAGAGAGTATTTTTTGAAAGTCAGTACCAATTTCCATTTTCAATTTCACAGTGCTGCTTTACCGCTTCCCCTGAAGAAACCTGTAAGGATGAAACGCTATGAGTAGCGCGCCTGACAGCGTCGGGAATGAATTAGAAGCTGTAAGCTCGCCATCTAAAGCAGGAATGAATTAGAAGTTT
Source organism: Ichthyophis bannanicus (assembly GCA_033557465.1). NCBI lineage: Eukaryota > Metazoa > Chordata > Amphibia > Gymnophiona > Ichthyophiidae > Ichthyophis > Ichthyophis bannanicus. The sequence goes on from CM066034.1 coordinate 238,405,412, forward strand.
TAAGCTCGTCATCTAAAGCATTGCATGGGAACGAATCAGAAGCTGCAAGCTCATCATTTTAAGCTAAGCATTACATTTATTGCATTTACTGATTCTTACATATGAGTTATTTTGGAGAAGTGGATTGAAAGAAGTTGAAAAGAAGCTGACAAGCCTATTGTTTGAAGTTAAGCACCATATTCTCTTTAATCTTATATCAGCGTTATTTTTGAGAATCAGTCTAAGCATAAATTAAAAATAATAATGAATAACAACAATTCTATTAACAATTCAAAAGCCTAAGTGAAGGCCGTTGCTGTAGCAGTGGCATTAGTCCGCTTGACGTTATTCATTAAGTCGGCGGCAGCCCGGGATTCTGAGGCCTATGGCTTTTTAGAATTTAATATAGAGTTGTTAAATGAATCTTAGTCAGAAAGAAGATACATTGGACTTTCGAGATTTATTACAGAGTACTACATCATATTAGTCACGTTATCTCTGTTACAAGAAGGACCAAGATTGGAGCTGTACAAATAAAGGCAAAAACTACAGATTTCACAAAATTCAGATGATCTCAAAAAGAGGAACACAGAAAAGAATACAGGACAAAGCTAAAAGAGACAAAGAGAGAAATAAGTTTAGCAAATGCAAAGGCAGAAGAAAAAGATGGCTAAAGATGTGAAATGTGGAGACAAAACCTTTTTCAAGTGTATTCGGGAGAAGAGGAAGAGCAGAGGTGGAACTGCAGGACTCAAAAGTGCTAAGGACGGATTTGCAGAAAGTGACATTGAAAAAGTGAAAATGCTAAACAAATACTTCTGTTCTGTATTCATGAAAGAAAATCCTGGGGAAGAACCATATATGAGCTACATATATACAAATGGTAATGGAAAAGGAGCACTTTGGTGAACCAGTCACCTAGTGACAATTCTGCATGTAAAACTACAGTCCTCACACTTTTCAAGATGCTTTCAAGTTCATTGTAACAAATTTATATATATGCTTAGTTCTCTGTACATAGTTATTACTTTAATCAGCTGTTGCTGATTTAAGTTAATTCGTCCCTTTTCCCCTTTCACTCCCTTTTAAGATGTTACATATATTTTTTGTTTAATGTAATGTTCAATCCTTGAGTTTTCTGTAAACCGCTTTGAGTCACGAAAAGTGGTAAATAAGCACTAATAAATAAATAAATTAATACCACACCATTCACAGAAGATGATATTTTTGAACAGCTTGCAAGACTGAAAGTGGACAAGGCCATGAGACCTGATGGGATACATCCCAGGATTCTGAAGGAGCTCAGAGAGGTTCTGGCAGGGACTTTAAATAGATTTTTAATAGATTTTTGGAGACGGGAGAGGTTCTGTGGGACTGGAGAAGGGCTGATATGGTACCTCTTCACAAAGGTGATAATAGGAAAGAGGTGACAAACTATAGGCTGGTAAGCCTTACCTCTGTTGTGGGAAAAGTAATGGAGGTACTGTTGAAAGAAGGAATAGTGGACTTTCTGGAAACCAATGGATTGCATGATCCAAGGCAACATGTTTTTACTAGGGGAAGATCATACCAAATTTGATTTAGTTCTTTGACTGAGTAACCAGAGAACTAGATCAAGGGCATGTGATGGATGTGATAAACCTAGATGTCAGCAAAGCTTTTGATACTGTTCCCATAGGAGGCTTATTAATATACTGAGCAGCCTAGCGATAGGCCCCAAAGTGGTGAATTAGATCAGAAATCAGCCGACTGACAGATAATAGAAGGTGTATAAATGAGTATAGACATATTAGATATAGTTTTATTAGTATAAGTATACCCAGCAACCCTTAGTAAATAAAGAACTTAAATACCTAAATACAACCTTAAAACTAAGATGCAGACAGCGGTCCAGCAGCAAGATAGGGGTTTTCCAGTCTTTTGCGTTGAATGCCACATGTATGATTTTCTCCCAGTTGGTGAGGGGGTCTTACGTGTACACTAGGTGCAAGGAGCTCTTTGATGTCAGGGAATGGGTCCAATCTCTGGAGGCTAGAGTAGTAGACTTGAAGGACATAAGGAAGACAGAGGTACATAGACGAGATCTAAAGTGATATAGTACTGACGATCCACCTCCAGTCTGGCAGCATCCCTGTTGTCATGGAGGACAGAAGTCACGTGACAGGAAAGCATCACCCTGCTGCGGCAGGAAGTGATCCTATAGCTAGGACCTGTCCTCCAGGTTATGTAAAACCCTCTCGCACCGAGGAGGTTTCTCCAGGGCCATGTGCCCATGAGGGAAGGGTTAGGACATCCATTATAGTTGGTGATGCGATCATTAGGCATGTAGAGAGCTGGGTGGCTGGTGGACATAAGGATTGCCTGGTAACATGCCTGCCTGGTGCAAAGGTAGCGGACCTCACATGCCACCTAGACAAGGTCTTAGATAGTGCTGGGGAGGAGTCTACTGTCTTGGTACATATCAGTACAATGGCATAGGAAAATATGGTAGGGAGATTCTGCAGGATAAATTTAGGCTTTTAGGTAGGAAGTTGAAATCCAGAACTTCCAGGGTAGCATTCTCCAAAATATTTCCCATTCCACATGCAGGACCCAAAAGGCAGGCAAAGCTATGGTGCCTCAATGTGTGGATGAGACAATGGTACAAGAATGAGGGTTTTGGATTTGTTAGGAACTGGGGAACATTCTGGGGAAGGAGGGGCTCTTCTGAATGGATGGGATCCACCTTAACCAGGATGGAACCAGGCTGCTGGCATTAACCTTTAAAAATGAGATAGAGCAGCATTTAAACTAATTAATAGGGGAAAGCCGACAGTCGCTCAAGAGTGCATGGTTCAGAAAAATGTATCCTTGAAGGATGCTAGCAAAAGATTGAAGTTAGGGCAATAAAAATAACCCAAGTTCCATGGTCCGACCACCACCAAGTTGAAATTAGGATCCACACAACGCCCAGTAACCCAAATCCTGAACTACCAACACACACCCGCAGAAGCTTCAACAAATACAACAGCGAAACTCTCATAAATTCCATCACCTCACACATAGACCTGACAAGCACCGACCTCGATAGCCTAGTAACCAATTGGAACTCAGGAATTCAAGAGATATCTGAACCAAAATGGAAAGCAACGAATAACAACCACAGACCCAAAATGGAACCATGGTACACAGAAACTCTATCCACCCTAAAGAGAGAACTACGAAGAGCAGAGAGAAAATGGCGACAAAACAAAACCAACGAACGTAAAACAGAATACCTAACCATACTCTCTAAATACAAAAACGAAACCAACACAGCAAAACGTTTACACCACACAAACGTACTAAGTAAAGCATTAAACAAACCCAGAGAATTATTCGCCTTGGTCAAATCCCTCACCAAAACAACACAAGAGGACCAACACAATGATAAAATCAAGGTCCAAGCGATAGCTGACCACTATGCCAGCAAACTAAACCCACAGGTCGGACCCAAACACGCACCCTCACCAGATGTCTCATCCACCGAACCACAACCTACTATGACAGCCATACAAACACACGTCACCCGCTGGAACAAATTTTACAACATTGGGGACAAACATGTCAGTAATATAATTTCAAACATCAACACCACAACCTCTCCCCTAGACCCCTGCCCAGCTTCATGGATAAAAGCAACAAAAGCAGAAACCACCCACCAAATTGCACACATAATAAACCAATCACTCCAACAGGGCATCATGCCAAACCAACTCAAGAGATCCATCATAAGACCGATAGTAAAAAACAAGACCCTCAACAGAGAAGACCCCACATCTTATCGACCAATATCCAGCATAGCCCTACTAGCAAAAAAAATCGAAAAGGCCGTTCTACAACAACTACAAGACCACCTGGACAACAACAGCACACTTGACGAACACCAATATGGCTTCAGACCACACCATGGGGTAGAAACCCTACTTATTGCACTAATGGACAATCTACTCAAAGGGATTGAAAACAAAAAGAAAATCTTCATTCTCATATTCATAGACATCTCCGCAGCTTTCGATACGGTTCACCACCAAACACTACTAAACAGATTGAGAGATATAGGAATAACAGAAATCCCACTAAAATGGTTCTCATCTTATATCTCCAACAGAATGCAACAGGTACAGTTCAATAACGAAAAAGCAAAGACTTTCCCACAAACACAGGGCATACCACAAGGCTCAGCCCTATCCGCGCTTCTCTTTAATGTGTACATGAGACCAATCTGAGAAATATTCAAAAAGCATAAAATCCAATATCACATATACGCTGACGATATTATGCTCTATACTCAACTTGATGCAAGCAACCCAAACTACTCTCAGCTAGAAACATGCTTAAAAAACATGCAAGCCTGGCTCCAGCGGAACAACATGGCCATAAACCACAAAAAAACCGAAGTCATGTTCATCTCAAGAAAATCAGATTTCAACCCTCCAGCCTCAATTACCCTAGGTGACAACACTTATCACACAAAAACTGAAATAAAATACCTCGGAGTAACACTGGATAACGAACTAAAGCTGACAAAACACCTTCGCCTAGTAAACAGAGCCATCTTCCACAAACTCAGGGTTATACAACCTCTCAGGAACATCATAGAACACACCGACTTTAGGACAGTAGCCCAAGCCCTAATCATACCACATTTCGACTACTGTAATGCAATCCTGCAGGGCCTGCCAAAGAAAGCACTAAACATACTCCAGATGGCACAAAATGTCGCAGTCAGAATCATCACCAAAACAGGTGTGGCAGAACATATCACCCCGGTGCTGGTTGAACTACATTGGCTCCCCATCGTAGCCCGTATAAAATACAAAATCCTAATAACGACGTTTAAAACCATCCACAATCTGACACCAACCTTCCTCACAAACCTAATCACCTTACAACCTGCTAACAGAAACAGGAGAACCGCCACCATAAACAACCTGCAAGTACCAATAAGTATAAGATCAGTTAATGTAGCCACAAGCAACAGAGCATACTCCTTCACTGCCCCATCACTTTGGAACCAACTACCGCCCGAACTGCGCTCAATAACGGACCTGATGGGCTTCAGAAAAGATCTGAAGACATACCTATTTCAAGAGGCCTACAATGTACCATAAATCAACAATGTACGCACCAAGAGATACAGCGTATTATAAATCAGCGCAAAATGTATATATGTAATATATGTAAAATATAAATGTCTATATACTGTAGAAAAGTATAATTATAGTCGCCCCACCCCCCACTGTACCCTATTATAATTTTGAAAATCCTATATACCTTAATTGAAGGAGACTTACTGTAATCTCTTAATCTTGAAATTATGTTGTATACAATAATGAAACTCGCTCGAGTTGTTTTGAAAATCTGCTGTATACTTTAATGAAACCCGCATGATTTGTTTTTAAAACCTATCACATAACCTTGTTAATCACAATGTAGTGTTTAAATTCTGTCAATGATTTGAATTTCTCTGGACCCTTAATCAAACCGCTGCTGATCGCTGGAAGTAGCGGTATACAAATATGTGCTAAATAAAATAAATAAATAAATATCAGCAGTGAGGATCAAATAAAGATAAAAGTAACCCAAATGCTTTTCAGTACAGAGCAGACAGAGCTTAATGATTCCAAATTACCTCTGCCTACCGATAGCCAGATTAATATGAATAAAATACAGCCTCTAAAATGCTTGTATGCAAATGCTAGAAGTCTAAAAAGTAAGATGGGAGAGTTAGAATATATAGCACTAAATGAGAGGTTAGATATGATTGGTATTTCAGAGACATGGTGGAAGGAGGACAATCAGTGGGACACTGTGATACCTGGGTACAAACTATATCATTTATTTATTTATTTATTTATCTATTACTTCTATACCGCCCCTTCCAGAGATCAAGGGCGGTTTACATGTAACAAGTTAACATATTATGTATATTTCGGTATACATTTACATTGAAGAGGAATTTTCTAACTTTTTACAAATAACAATAAATGCGATAAACTGTCCAAACTATTTACATAGGTTATTTACAAGTAGTTATATACAATGTGTTACAGAATAATCATAGGTCATGCGTAAGTGGTGGAATTTATTTCCATTTTTTTCATAAGTTTTTTTGTGTGTGTGGGAGGACTGTGTGGGGTTAGCTAATTGCGGTTTTGGGAGTTTTGAGTTTGTGTGTTTGTGGATGCCGTGGGACAGGACTTGGAGGGTAGGGGATTTGGAAATGTTCGGAGAATAGGTAGGTTTTGAGATCCTTCCGAAATTGGGAGAGGTCTTTTAGGATACGGAGGCCTAATGGGAGATCATTCCAGAGCATGGGGGCAGTGAAAGTGAAGGCTCTGGCACTTGAGGATTTTTTAGTCTTCGTGAATGTTTTTGGCATATCGAGTGAGTGGGCTGCATTTTGTCTGCGAGCTCTCGATTCGGATGGGGTCTGTAGTAGTGTTGATAGGTGTGAGGGGGCGATGTCGTTTAGGAGCTTGAAAGTTGTTAGGAGAATTTTGTATCTGATTCGGCTGTTTATAGGGAGCCAATGTAGTTCTAGGAGTATCGGGGTCACATGGTCCGTTAGACGAGCTTTAGTGATTACTTTTGCGCAGATGTTCTGGGCTCTTTGTAATAGGTAAGTATTTTTTTGTGGTAGGCCAATTAGGAGACTGTTGCAATAATCAAAATGGGGTGTGATGAGTGTATTTACAACCGATCTAAAGTCATGTGTGTCAAGGAGGGGCCTTAGGTGTTGTATGGTTTTGAGTTTATGAAATATGGTTCTTACTGTCTGCTTTATGTGCGGTAGCATGGTGAGAGTATGATCTATTATTACACCCAGGTATTTTACCTCTTTTTTAACAGGTATAGATGTATTGTTGATTGAGATTGTTGTTGGAAAAGTGTCCTCGGTCACGGGTGTTCTTGTAACAAACATTGCCTCCGTTTTTTGAGGTTAATGCTGAGGTAATTGGTTTCCATCCAATAGGTGGTCTCAGCCATGCATTCAGATAGGGTGTCGTAAGTGGGGTTTTTGGTGGTTATGGGAATGGCGAGCAGGATATCGTCAGCATAAATAAAGTGACTAATCCTGTGTTTTCTAAATATGTTTGTGATAGGTTGCAAGTATAGGTTGAAAAGGAGGGCGGAAAGGGCTGATCCCTGAGGTATTCCTTGTCCTTGGGGGAAGGTTTCTGATGCTTCTTGGTCTATTTGAACACATAATGATAGAGCTGATCAAATTGGTAGAGAGGTTGCACTCTATGTTATAGAGGGCATTGAGTCACAAAGGATTAAAATTTGCAGGAAACAAAATTCACTGTAGAATCTCTATGGATTGAAATTCCATCTAAAAAGGGGAAGGGGAACGTGATGGCAGTGGGGGTGTACTATCGACCACCTGGCCAGAATGAATAAATGGATGATGAAATGTGTGATTTCAATTACTCTGATATCGACTGGGTCAGTGTCATGACAGGACATGCTAGAGAGATAACGTTTCTAGATGAAATAACTGACTGCTTCTTGGAGCAGCTGGTTCATGAACTGACCAGAGGGGTAGCTATTTTGGACTTAGTCATTAGTGAAACATAAGATCTGGTGAAAGAGATAAGGGTGTTGAGGCCACTTGGCAACAGTGATCATAGCATGATTGCGTTTGATTTAATAAATGGAGGAGAGAGGGTAAGGAAATCCACAGTACTACCTTTTAACTTTCAAATGAGAGACTATGCTAAAATGACTATTAGTAATCTGTGAACTATCATTAAAATCATCTATAATACCTGAATATTGTTAACAATACACTCTCTTGGAGAGGGTGTATTGTTAACTTTCTTGATTTATTTGTAAAACTTTTCATAAATAAAAAATTAAAAAAAAATACCTGAATATTGAAGAATGGTCAATGTAACGCCAGTTTTTAGAAAGGGTTCCAGAGGTGATTTGGGAAATTATAGACCAGTGAGCCTGACATCAGTACCGGGATAATCGTAGAAACCATTATAAAGAACAAAATTACGGAATATGTAGATAGTCATGGCTTAATGGGAGAGAGTCATCATGGCTTTAGCCAAGGAAGGTCTTGTCTTACTAATCTGTTATGTTTTTTTGAAGGTGTGAATAAACAGGTAGACAAAGGTGAGTTGGTTGATATAGTGTATCTTGACTTTCAGAAAGCCTTTGACAAGATCCCTCATCAGAGACTTTTGGCAAAGTTAAAAAGTCATGGGATAGGAGGCAGTGTTCTATTGTGGATCAGGAACTGGTAAAAGATAGAAAGCATAGGGTAGGGCTAAATGGCCAATTTTCCCAATGGAGAAAGGTGAATAGTGGAGTATCTCAGGGATCTGTGCTGGTTCTGCTGCTTTTTAACATATTCATAAATGATCTGGAATTGGGAATAACGAATGAGGTTATCAAATTTGCAGATGACACAAAACTATTCAAAGTTGTTAAAACCCATGAGGACTGTGGAAAATTGCAAGAGGATTTCAATAAATTGGAAGACTGGATATTCAAATGGCAGAAGAAATTTAATGTAGACAAATGCAATATTATGCACCTAGAAAAGAAAAACCCAAACTATGGTTACACGATGCAAGATTCCACATTAGGAGCCACTACCCAGGAAAAAGATTTAGGTGTCAACATGGATAACATGCTAAAACCCTCTGCCCAGGGTGCAGCAGTGGCCAAGAGAGCAACTAAAATGCTAGGTATCATAAAGAAAGGAATGGAGAATAAAACAAAGGATATTATAATGCCTCTGTATTATTCCATAGTGCGACTGCACCTTGAATATTGTGTGCAGTTCTGGTCAGTGTATCTTAAAAAGGATATAGTGTTGGGGCGGAGCCTAACTTTGAACAAGATAGACATGTAAGAGCTGTGCTCCGGAGGGCAATGGTCAAGAATCCTGACTTCTGCAGTCTTTAACTAAGGAGATCATACCTACTTTGATATCATTTGATACTGGATATGTCTGGCCCAAAGCCAACACGTCTGGATTAGCAAATATCTCAAAACACCAGTGCAAAGAGAACCAAAATGGAGCCTCTCTCATCTCACAAGATGGCAGTCATCCAAGATTGTCCTGAGGCCTTGCAGGAACTTCTTGCTGAGATTCGCGCTGTTAAGTCTTGGTGAAATCTAATGGAGACTCGTTGTGCACAATGCAGGAGGATATCAGCGCCTTGAAAAATACTTTGGAGTCAATTATGGTGAGATTGGAGAAGGTGGAGGGCGTGGTGGCAACGCATTGGGAGCGGTTCAGGGCCGTTGAGAAAACAAGCAAAGTTGATAGGTCACTGCAAAGAGAGTTAGAAGATGGTAACAATCGCGCTCTAAGGAACAACATAGGAATTTTGGGAGTTCCCGAGGGAGCTGAGGGTCCTGATATGGCAGCTTTTTTACAGTCAATGATCCCGGGTTTGTTGAAAGTGAAGTTTGCCATGCCTTTTGAGATCAAGCGGGCCCACCGAGTGCCCACTCAGTCCGTGGTTGCAGGCAAGCGTCCACGTCCAGTCATCCTAAAAGTTTTGCACTTTCAACAAGTTACACAAATAATGGAAGCAGCCAGAGCACACTCTCCCTTGGAATATCAGTGGCACAAACTCCTATTCTTCCCTGACTTCGCGAAGGCAAATGTAGATCGGAGGAAAGGTTTTTTGGTGCTACGTCCACGCTTATTGCAGCTGCAGGCCCGATTTGAGCTACTCTACCCTGCCTGCATGAGAGTCACGCTGCACCACCAGACTAGGACTTTTGATGTTCCAGGGGAGCTGCACGCGTTCTTGGAGGACAAGGAGCTGGTGTTGATGTGGTGAAAGCTTGCCTTACAATCAGTGGCTTGCAAAAGTTCTTCAACGGTTTCTTATATGGGTGTTTTGACTGGTCTGAGGTCGTGAAGTAGAGACTCAATTCATGCAGATTTGACATGCAATGCAACATTAAGTGTGACTCTCTTGAAGGAACTCCAGGGTATTGCCCTGGTCAAAATGTCTTACACTTTGTTTCTCTCTCTCTTCTTTTGTGTTTTGTGTTGTCTGTCATGTCTGTTGTGGTTGGGAGGGCAGCAGGGTTTGGAGGAGCAGGACGGCCCTTACCTATATACATGTGGCCTTCTGTGATCATAAATTGTTTTTGGTGGGGGCAGTTTTGCTATAATGTTCTGGCGCTTTGGATTTAGGGATGCTGTTCCTGTTTCTGGAATGGGTAGTGTGTAGTTTAAGTTGCATTAAATGGCAGAGGAGTTGAAGTGAACTAGTTATACCCTCCGTGCCTGTCTTGTCCTTTTGTCCTCACCCGCTATGTTTTGAGTTATTATAGCCCCCCCCCCCAGGGTTTTGGTGCCTTTGTTATTTAGAATTATGTGTTTTTATTTTGAGCTATCTTCCACAGGGACTATGGCTAAGCAGTGGCTTTTCTTTTTGTGTTTTTTTCTCTTGGGCTATATGTGCAACTATTATTGTGAGGGCTTTTAAGGTGTAGATCAACAATATAAATTCATATGTTACAACTTGGTATGTTTCTGCAACATTTGACTATCATTTTGTGCTATACTATCAATATGTCTTCCTTTAAGATAGTTTCACTGAATATTAAGGGCTTTAACAATCCCATTAAGAGAAAAAATATATTTTTATATTGATGCAAGGAAAGTGCTGACATCTTACTGCTGCAGGAGACACATTTGAATGTGAAGGAGTCGTTAAAACTAGATATAAAAACCTTTTCACTAGTGGCTTTTTCAGCTGCCAATCATAAAAAAAAACAGGGTAGCCATCCTAGTAAAGAAATCTCTATCCCCCATTGTAATACAAACTAGATCTAATATGGAAGGGCAGTGGGCAATGGTTGTCATTAAAATTGGATCCACAGAACTGGTCTTAATTAATATATATGCTCCTAATATAGATTGCCCTACTTCTTTAGCTCTATTGCGGCCTTGGCGCAAAAGATGTCCAGATACCCGACTGTTGTGGGGGGAGATTTCAACCTCATGCTAGACCCCTTGGTAGACAGGAGTCCAATGAGAACCAATAAGGTCCCCAAAGCTCATCCTGTTCTTTTGTCTCTAATGCAAGAATTAGGCTTGATAGACATACACTCAAAGGGCCTTTCAGCAGCTAGCAAGGGCAATTCCTAAGGAGGAATGCTTATCGAAACTAATGCCCATCTGGCACAGTCCTTTTTTAAAAATTCATCAAAGTCCATTTGCATGGCAACAATGGTTCAGTAGGGGCATTTGGGCCATAGGCCAGCTGTTATTGGATGGCAAGTGGAAGCCTTTTGCTTGTCTACAGCATGAGTTTGACTTGCCTAAATCTTTATACTTCCAGTAGATTTCTCTATAATTGTATAGAGAAATTCCCTATTGATATTAAATCTTTACCTGAAGAATGGGGGTTGCTGAATATTATAGGTTCAGCCCAAATGGCTTCCACGGTGGCTTCTTACTACTATAAATTGGTCGTTCAGAACCCCACCCCACAGTCCACTGGTGTTCAACGGATATGGGAACATGACTCCTTCTACTGAATCTTGGGTGAAATTCTGGAGCAAGATAAATAGAGTATCTCAGTCAGTCTCTATCTCCCAAGCTTTATATTTGTTTTGCACACAGAGCTCACTTTACCCCAATAAAGGTTGCTAAGTGGGATAAAACGGTTGGAAATGAATGTTGGTCTTGTCAGAGTGATGTTGGAAAGCGTTGGTATAAGACATGTGGTATATGACTGCCCTAATATTCAGTCCTATTGGATTTTGATCTGGAACCGAATCCAAGAGGTCTTGGGATTCCGGGCCACTCTCTCCTGTTCTGTTATTGTTTTTCAGTCAACAATTGACATTTCGTCGTTACAGAGGGATTGTCATTTTTTATTTGACTTCATGATGGGAGTGGCTCTGCATCTCGTTATTGCTAACTGGAAACATACTGCAGAGCTTAACTGGCATGAATGGTGGAACTGTCTGTGCTTATGCTGAAAATATGAACAAATGCCACATTATGCCACAACTCTTATGCTTTCCACCTTCCTCAAGTGGAAACCCTTGCATACTTACATCTCAAAAGCACGATCTGGTGTAAATTAAGGGGTAATTAGTCAAGTCATCATGTTTTCACATAGTGGAAAGCTTCTTGATGAGTCATAGCTCTTGTAGGCCATTTTTGTACTTACATTCATAGTCTTTTAATGATTGCATGGTGAAGGGAGGGTTAAGGTTGGGGTAGGCTGTCAAGGACTTGCTTTTTGCTTTTATGTTTAAAGAGAAGTATCACTTTAATTGTAATTTTTGGTTTTGTTTTAATTTGTTTGAAAATGTAAATAAAGACATTAAAAAAAGGATATAGTGGTATTAGAAAAGGTACAGAGAAGAGCCACCAAAATGGTAAAGGGGATGGAAGGATACCCTTATGAAGAGAGGCTAATAAGGTTAGGGCTCTTCAACCTGGAAAAGAGATGACTGAGGGGAGATATTATAAAGGTCTATAAATTAATGAATGGCGTGAAATGGTAGGGTTCATGCAATGAAGCTACAGGGTATCCTATTTAAGACAAATAAGAGAAAATATTTTTTCACTCAACGTATAATCAGACTTTGGAATTTACTACCGGAGGATGTAGTAAAAGCTTTTAGTGTAGTTGGGTTTAAAAAAGGTTTGGACATGTTCCTGGAGGAAAGTTCCATAAACCATTATTAAAGGGGACCCAGAATATCCACTGCTTGACCCAATACAAGCATTGTGGAACGTCTGCTTTTGGGGAAACTGCTAGGTACTTGTGACCTAGATTGGCCACTGTTGGAAACAGGATACTTGGCTTGATGGATCTTGGTCTGACCCAGTATGGCATATCTTATTTTCTTATGTTGTGGTAAATGGAACTCACTCAGAAGAAAGGAAGGTCTGTAGCAGCGTGCCTCAGAGATTGGTCCTGGGACTGATACTGTTCAATGTATTTGCAAATGATATTGCAGAAGGACTGAATGGAAAAACCTGCCTTTTTGCAGATGACACAAAAATTTGCAACAGAGTGGACATTTCTGAGGAAGTGGAACAACATGAGGAAAGATCTAAAAACACTGGAAGAATGGTATAATGCTTGGCAGTTATGATTTAATGTGAAGAAGTGCAAAGTCATGCACTTGGGATGCAGAAATCCAAAGGAATTGTATGTAATATGGGAAGAGAGGTTGGTGTGCACGGACCAGGAGAGGGACCTCAGAATGCTAGTGTCTGAGAATCTCAAGATGACAAAACAATGCGACAAGGCAGTAGCCAAAGCCAAAAGGAAGCTGGACTTCATACAAAGAGGAATATCCAGCAAAAAGGAGGAAGTATTAATGCCCCTGTACAAGTCATTAGTGAGGCCTCACTCGGAGTATTCTGTTCAGTTTTGGAGACCATATCTTACAAAGGACATAAAAAGACTTGAAATGGTTGAGGAAGGTAAACAAACTGATTCAGAGCTTGCGCCAAAAGGCGTACAAGAAGAAATTTGAAGACCTAAATATGTATACTCTATAGGAGAGGAGGGACAGTGGAGATAGAAACGGAAACATGACGATAGAAAAAGACCACATGGCCTATCTAGTCTGTCCTTCCATATCAACCATTACAACAGTCCCCATTTTCCCTTTAGAGATTCTTTGTGTTTGTTCCATGCTTCTTTGATTTCAGATACTGTCCTCATCCCTACCACCTCCACTGGGAGACTACTGAACGGATCCACCACTCTTTCTGTTCTGTAAAGAAATATTTCTGCATATTACTCCTGAATCTATCCCTATGATACAGACTTTTAAATACTTAAAAGGTAGTAATGAACAAACAAACCTTTTATAAAGAAGGGGAAGCTGTAAAACTAGTAGGCATATGATGAAGCTGCAAGGCAGTAAACTTAAAAGTAACATCAGGATGGGCGGAGCCTGATGTCCAGCGGGATGGTCGCATAACGCTGAGGCTCCCGAGAGGCCTACTCAGAATCCTGAATTAACACCGCACATACTTGGAACTTCTACTCTGGTCTTGCCGGGGCACATTGGTGAGATGGCGGGGACCAAACCCACGTGCCTGGAATTTGGATCTCCGGCGGCTTCTCACGGCAAACGTTCCAAAACTGAACCTCCGTCCCCGCAGAAGGGGCTGGCCTTGCGCGAGGGCCCCGACATGCAGCAGGAAATCCTCGCAGAGATTAGGGGGGTCAAAGACCTCGTGCAGTCAAACGGTGAAGCACTCCGAGCGCTGCGGGAAGATTTTGGTGTGCTGCAAAGCAAGCTAGAAGGGCTTTCTTCGCGTCAGGACAAAATGGAGAGCATATTGGACTCCCATGCGGCCCGGTTGTCCAAACTCGACAAAGTTGAACGTCAGGTGCGGGCCTTGCAGAAAGAAGTGGAAGATGGCAATAATAGAGCGCGCCGCAACAACATACGACTTGTGGGCATACCGGAGGGAGCGGAATCGGGAGACATGAAAGAGTTTTTATGCAAAATCCTCCCTTCCCTGCTCCAAATCACCTTTACCAAAGATTTGGAAATCGATCGCGCTCATCGTGTACCCACAAGCATAACGCTCAACAGGAAGACCCCGCGGCCTATCATTTTTCGACTTTTGAGATATCAACACGTTGAGCAAATTCTAAATGCCTCTCGGGCAAAGGGCCATATGGAGTTTGAGAGCCACAAGATCTCCTTCTATCCCGACTTGGCTAAACCCACGGTCGACCGCCGAAAGCGCTTTCTGGAATTCCGGCCGAGGCTTCAACAACTACAAGCACGCTATGGCCTGATGTACCCGGCCAAGCTCCGAGTCACGCTTCACAATCAGACAAGAACATTTGAGGACCCTGATCTACTAGCGGAGTTTTTGGATTCCAAAGAAGCCGACTTGATGCGCTGACTTCCAGAATATTCCTGCAAGTATTCTCATATCCGCTGTACCTGCCATATTGGATCTGCCGCAGCCCAGCAAAGAGTCTGGCGAGGGCAGTTTGTTGCCTTACTTTTGATGATATCTGTGACCCGACTCCATCTACCCACAGTAGCCTCGATGAGTATCAGAGACAATGTTACTTATGGACTCTGGTGTTTCTTTTCTTTTTTTTCATGTCTTTCTATTTCCTCTCTAGGGCCTCCTCCCGCAGACATATGGTCGCCATATTCTTTAGGGGTTTTGCTTCTTCTCTAAGATACTTTGGTACATACTTTTCAATATGGGGTGTATTAGCCAGAATATTCGGTGATTATGTTATTGTTGCACAGATTCTGATTATGTTGTATGTTTTCAAGCGCCCTTACCTAAAATGTCTATTACTGATCGATGGCACCATGTAAGATTTTCTCATTGAACGTAAAAGGAATCAATAATCCGATAAAACGGAAGAAAATCCTAAGCTACCTAAGTCAGGAAGTTGCGGATCTGATTTTTCTCCAAGAAACGCATTTAAATTCGAAGGAAACTCTTAAACTCAATATTAAACCTTACATGGTGGCCGCCTATTCCCCAGCCGTTTCTAAGAAATGTGGGGTTGCCATACTGGTTAGGAAATCTTTGCATGCTACTATTATTGCGACTAGCTCAGATACAGAAGGTAGATGGTCCAGAGTTCACCTCAAGATAGGTAGCCTTGAAGTTACATGTATATGCCTTTACGCTCCTAATGTGGATGACCCTGCCTTTTTTGCTACCATTGCTCAGGTTGCGCAGGCCTCTGCTAATACTTCATTGATAATTGGGGGGGATTTCAATCTAGTCCTTGATCCCCTGATTGACAAACAGCCGCCTAGGGCAAGTGGTCCCCCCAAGAGTCACACCACGCTTACCTCCCTGATCAAAGATCTTGCTTTAGTTGATCTATGGAGGTTACTACACCCCAATGAGCTTGACTTCACCTTCTTCTCTTCCCCTCATAAATCCCAGTCTCGCATAGACTTCTTTCTAATATCAAAACTGCTAGTTCCTCAGGTGGACACTGCAAAGATTCACTCCCAACATATTTCAGATCATGCTGCCATTTCCTTTCAATTACACACTACTGCACCCCAAGGGAATTCGGGGGCCTGGTTCTTTGATAGAGCCCTGTTAACTCAGCCAGAGTTCCAGTTAGAAATTCGAGCAGCCATACAGGATTACTTCCATTTTAATCTACCCCAGGATACTGCGAATTGGGCTTGGTGGGAGGGCTTCAAAGCGGCCATTCGAGCAACGATCACTAGCTATCAAATCCGCCTGCGAAAACAACGCAAACAGCAGCTACTCATACTAGACCAACAAATAAAAGCAGGCGAACGAGTTCTAACTTCACGTACTGATCCATGTGTACTAATTCGATTACAGCGTCTCCGTTTTCAATATAATTCAATCCTCTCAACTGCAGCTTCTAAGAGTATTGAGCTTCAGCGAGGGACATATTATCGTGAAAATAACCGAGCCGGTCGACTCTTAGCCAACGCCTTGAAAGGTCAAAAAGAAGCCAAACGCGTAGCGGCCCTTCGAGATCCACAGGGAGGGGGCATAGTGACCACAGACTCCGACATTGTAGAGCTCTTTCGGGATTTCTACTCCCGCCTATATCAATCTGAATGTGAGTTCTCGTCAGAGACATTCGAGCGATTGCTTTCTGGCATTCAGCGGCCGACCCTCTCTGAAGATGATAGGGATGCGATGGATGAACCCTTCTCTACTTCAGAGATCCAATCTGCCCTAAAACGAACAGCCTCGGGCCGTGCCGCAGGGCCCGATGGTCTCCCGACCGAATTCTATAGAACGTTCAGTGCAGATTTAGTTCCCTATTTAAAACTCTATTTTACTGCCCTTGCGGTAGATACATCCTCTTTGGGATCCTTTTCTGCAGCTAATGTGGTAGTGTTTGAGAAAGAAGGCAGAGACCCGCTACTAACCGCCAACTACCGTCCAATCTCCCTACTTAATGCCGATTATAAGATCTTCGCAACGATCTTGGCCACCCGGCTATCTGACAGGATGGCCACCCTAATTCACCCTGACCAATGCGGTTTTGTACCCGGCAGATCAACTGCTGACAATGCTCGGACCTTGTGCCATGTGCTATCCAGTGCTGCCAATCTAGATCATCCATGGGTGGGTCTTTCCCTGGATGCCGAAAAAGCCTTTGACCGCCTAGAATGGCCCTTCTTATTTGCAGTTCTCAGATGGTATGGCTTTGGGGAGGGCTTCCTCCGATATCTCCAAGTCATGTATACTCAACCCGTCGCCAGTATTTGTGTAAATGCTATCAAGTCTCAGCCATTTAATCTCCAAAGAGGCACGCGTCAAGGTTGCCCCCTATCACCAATGCTCTTTGATCTAGCTCTTGAACCCCTAGCCCTCCTTCTTAGACAGTCTGCACGTATTCGAGGTGTCCCCTTCAGTCATAGGGAGATTAAACTCTCTGCATATGCAGATGACCTTATGCTTTTCGTATCCCTCGATTCGGTTCCAGCTGTCTTGGATCTGATTGACGGATACTCACAATTATCGGGCTATAAAATTAACTGGACCAAATCTGTAGCATTCCCACTGAACCGCTGGGTACATGAGGCTGACAT
The DNA here is from genome assembly GCA_033557465.1 of Ichthyophis bannanicus. NCBI lineage: Eukaryota > Metazoa > Chordata > Amphibia > Gymnophiona > Ichthyophiidae > Ichthyophis > Ichthyophis bannanicus. The sequence goes on from CM066034.1 coordinate 238,422,968, forward strand.
GCAGGCCTTTCCCTTCCTTTGGCAATCCCGCATGGTGAAGTATCTCGGGGTCCATTACTGTTCTCCTTTAGAAGACACTATCAGTTTTAATGCCAAAGAGGTAGTCTCTAAAGTCCGTGAGCTCACGAATCACTGGTCTCCCTTATCTCTTACATGGTGGGGCCGCTTAGAAACTGTGAAAATGATGATAGTCCCCAAAGTGAACTACATTTTAGAAATGCTGCCATGCTTACTCCCGCTACATACTTATAAAGATATTGAGGGCCTTCTCGTCCGTTATCTCTGGCAGGGCAAGCCACCAAGGATAGCTAAACAAAAACTACAGTCTGCAAAGGAAAGAGGGGGTACCAGATTTCCTGATTTCCTTAGATATCATCAAGCCTTCCTACTTAAGCAAGGTGCCCGATGGCTAGATGTTTCAACAGACCAGTTTGGCTTGACATAGAAGAGGAGCTTAGTAGCCCAATTCCGTTGACCCATCTCCCCGGTATGTCCTATCAAGTAGACACCCGCCATCCACCAATGATTGTCGATACTCTTGCGGCCTTTAACACTCTCATTCTATCACTGGGCCCGAACGTATGTCCTCAGGACGGACTCCCGCTATGGAATAACCCCAGAATTCAAGTCCTAAAAAGAACGATAGCATGGAAACCCTGGTACTCAAGGGGGATCTGGACACCCCAACAGCTTTTCTCTGCAGCTCGTTGGAAAACCTTTTCTGATTTACAAAAGGAATTTGCGTTACCAGCGAAACACTATTTTCAATTGATGCAGCTTCAACACTGCCTCAAAAGTGCTCGAATCATGCCGCCCTCTGCCCCTACTGAGGACGGGCTATTAGAGATAGTTCACTCTATTAGTAGCACACATGGGGTAGCCTCTAACTTTTATAAATTATTATGTCAGGGCACAGACACGGCCACTTTTAGAGCCCAACAAGCCTGGGAGCGCGAACTGCAAACCACTTTAACCCCTGTGCAATGGAGCGTTTTCTGGAGCAAAGTAGTGCGGGTTTCCCGGTCTGCCTCTGTTACCCAAACTCTCTTCTTTTTTGCACACAGATGCTTTTATACCCCAGAAAAAATAGCCAAATGGAACACAAATGCTAGGGACCAGTGTTGGTCTTGCCATACTGCTGTGGGAACCTTCGCTCATGTTATTTATGAATGTCCTCAACTACAGGTTTATTGGGGGCGGGTCTGGGGTTGTATTCAATTTATCTTACACATTCACGAACCTCTCTCTTGGAAGATCGTGGGACTCCGCTCTGTGGCGGAAGTCCCCTCTCTTCCTAAGAAGGGTCGCTTTCTCCTTGATTTCATGCTGGGTATTGCCATCTGCTTAATCACGAGGAATTGGAAGGATAGCTCTCGACTTACTGTCAATGAATGGTGGAACCTCGTCTGCTTATATAGTAAATATGAGCAGATACCTCGGAGAGCTATTCCCCATGCCCAACCTCACTCTCGCTTGTCTAAATGGCAGATGCTTAATGATTATGTACAATCTGCTCATTGCTCCAACATGCCTGTATAATGTGCGCTCATCATGTTTCAGATCACCGCTAGGTTTTGTAACACAATAATGTCAATACACGCCCGCTTCGGGAATGATTAGTTTTCTAGAGAAGAAGCAGGGGGGAGGGGGGTGGCAGGGGTTTACTTTGGTGTATGTATTACACTTTATGTATCTGTTTTTAGCTGTATGTCTTCCTTTTCCTTTGTTGTTATAAAACGAAAATAAAGAATTAAAAGTAACATCAGGAAATACTTTTTCACTGAAAGGGTGGTTTTTTTAGTGCCCTCAAGTCAGTGCTGATTCCTGGCAACCCAACTACCTCTGGGTTTTCTTGGCAATGTATCACTGGAAGTAGATTGCCAGGCCTTTTCTTCTGAGGCAATGGAGGGTAAAGTCACTTGCCCAAGGAGTGCCAGTGGAAATCAAACCTTGATTTTCTGGGTATTAGGCAGTTGTTCTAACCACTTGTCTACTCCTCCCAGCAAAAGGGTGGTAGATGCATTGCATAACCTCCCGATGGAGGTGGTGGAGGCAAATACAGTGACAGAATTCTAAATGAAATGGGACAGACACAGTGGATCCCTTTATAGCAAGAGGATGAAATCAAGGCAAACAGATATCTTTTAATAGAGGAAGGCTGACCTGCACGGAGTAGCAGATACAACCCTAAACACAGGCATAGAAGAGGGATGACCTGCATGGAGCTGCAGTTACAGTCACTCTAGCCGCCTTACTGGGTAGACTAGATAGACTATACTGGTCTTTATATGCCATCATATACTATGTTTCTATGTTAATGTGGTCATCCATTTTGGCTGTTGTTGCTTTTTCACCTTTCACAGAGACTTTTTACTTTCTTTGAGCACAACTTTCTTGATGACATCCCATAGCTGTTCTGATAATCTGTCATTTATATCCAAAATGGTAATTTAATATTGATATATTTTCAAGACCATACTTTGCTATATTCATGAGTTACTTGCTCTTTTTATGCTTTAGCTTGAGTTGGCTGGTGATACGTACCAAAGTCAGCTTCCAGTTTTGTCTTTGATGTTACTGAGTTTTTTCCATCCTTGACTTCCACAGATGTAGTCAATTTGATTTTTGTACAATCCACTGAGCAAAGTGTTGCTGGAAAAAGGTGTTTGAGATGAATACATGGTTGGTCTTGAAGAATTCTATCATGCTTTTTCCATCTTCGTTTGTTGTCAAGTCCGTATTTTCCAACCGCTTTGCCTTCTTTGTTCCCAACTTTTGCATTTCAATGACTCATGATTTAATATAATTCTTTTGCATGGTTTGTTGATTTCAGTTTGTTTTTGTCTCACAAAGGACATAAAAAGACTTAAAGGTGTTCTTTTCTGCATATATTGTTGACACATATATCTGAATAATAGTTGTGTTGATTAAGCTTTCATTGACTTTGCTGTATTTCATTACAGGTCTTGCAAGCTTTTTCTTAATTAGTGCATTACCACTTCTTCTTTGTCTTTCATTTCTGCCATAGTATACCATGTGATCATCAGATTTAAAGTTACTGATGATAGTCCATTTCAGTTTGCTGATACCCAACAGATCGAGTTGTGCACTCTCATTTCATTTGCAACCACTTCCAGCTTTTCTTGTAGATATGTCTTATGTCCCCGGTATGTAAGACATCTTTGCAGCTTCTGACTCATTTCAAGTACAGCTACATCAGCAGTCAAATGTCCTGAGGGTTTGTTCCAAATGCATTATAAATGGCGGCTTAAGTCTGAAGAATCTTCAGCTTTTCCCTGGAAGCTTTTTGAGTGCCTTCCAACCTCGGGGGCTCTTCTTCAGACACTATATTGCCATTTGATTTGTTGTGACTATTTATTGGGTTTTCATGGCAAGATACAGATGTAGATTGCCAGGCTTTTCTTCCATTCTGTTAAGGCCTATGCTCTTGTCATTTTGTCAGAGAAATGTGATCTTCCACAGCCAGCACTGTCATATACTGTTGCTGCCCCAGATGTGTAGCTTCTCTTAATCAGGAACCTCAGATGAGACCTGTCTATCTTCAGAGACCCTGCTAAGAGTTTATTTATTACTGATGCAGGCAAGCCCTCATGGCATGACAAACCGCAAACCAAGAGAGGGTGTTACTTCATAGCAGTGCATCATGTCACAGCATCTACATCTTCCACAATGAGGCTTTTCTTTTACTTTTCTGTCAAAATTGATCTTCCAGCTGTTTAATTTTTTTTATAATTTGTTTCATTACTGTGTTCTTGAAAAGCAACAGAGCTCATAAGAGAGAGAATGTTTTACCCTGATAACTGCATACAATTAAGTTTTGATGGTGCTTGGAAGAGTAAAGGAGGCCTGGCACTTTAAAAAGAAAATGCAATGCCTTCAAAAGTTGTAGCATCAGTTCTGTAATTAGAGCAACTTCTTTTGAGATGTTTTGTTATTATACAGGTAAAGTAATCTATGGGGCTTGTTTACAAAGCCGTGGTAGCGGTTTCTGATCTTTATCGGAGCAACGGCCCCATTGATTTCAATGGGGCCGCGGCTCCGATAACGATTGGAAACCACTACCGCGGCTTTGTAAACAAGCCCCTATATCTTTGTTAATGTGCTATTCCTGTATACAGGACCGGTGCTACCATTAGGTGAACTAGGCTACTGCCTAGAATGCTGGCCGTCCTGAGATGTCCATTGCAACCACTGTTACTCCTCACTGGGACCTACAGAGGTGGATTGAAACAGCCCTGTGGTTCTTACGGGCAAGCTTCAGTGCTGCGGCGCTTTCTCTTTCTGTCCTCTCCAATGGCAAACTTCCTGTTTGGATGGGGGCAGTTCCACAAACAAAGTCAGCCATCAAAGGGGGTGGAAACAGTCCCACCATGGCAAAGTTTTCAGATAAGCACCAGGGGGCTGTCTCGATCCTTTGCCATCGCTATAGGCCCCAGTGAGGGGCGACAGTGGCAGCAATAAGGGAAGGGTGGCTGGGCAGGGGGTGCGGCCCAAAGAATGAGGTTCATATACACAGACAGGGCACCTCATCTCCTTATGCCGGCCCTGTCTGTATATATGAAAATCTCTCTCGAAGAACTGCATAAGGTTGATGTTAAATATAATAAAATAGCAAAATGGAAAAACTGAAAATATTACCTATAAATCTCAGCATGAACCTTGAATTTTGCTGAAGTGAATTAAAAATACACAGGAAAGAACTTGTATAAATAAGTGCATACAAAGAATCTGAAAATGCCCATAGATGAGTACATTGAAAGACAACTTAGCAGTAATGTCAGCATACTGAAATAGAAACTTGAACTGACAGTAAAGTTGTGCCCAATTTTGTTGCTTTTAGTTATTTATCAGTAAGATTTGTTTTATCTATGAAGACCTTGAATTTAACCAAACGGCTCTGAAATAACTTCTTTTGAAAGAACCTGAAGAACAACATCTGATTTCTATGCCAACAATCAAAGACCATTCTTTGAGCACAAAAACCCCCTTTGTGTTTTTCATGTTCACGTTCAGTCCATTACTGTCACAAATAATTATAGCACCTCTAGCAATGAAAGTGATTTTACCCTTGCAGGTCTTTTTTTCCTTTGTGGCAGCACCAAATAGTAGAATATTGAATGCAGCTTAGAGACGTAATAACTTACTCTGAACACCTTTGAGTCTAAACTACAGAGAAGGTGGTTTAGAGCTTAAGGGGCATGACTCATTGTCTTGATAGTGGAACTGGTTCAGCAGATTAGGAGGCTCATGTACTAAACTGCAAAATATGTTTCCCGAAGTTTTAATGCTTTTAAAAGTATGAAAACACCATCAAACATAAAAAAAAAATGTAAAAATTCCAGTACTTTTGTGCTTAACTTTAAGCATTAGGTGAGCTGAATGAACATTAGACTCTGCTGGAAGATCGAACTAGTCAGAAAGGGACATGTAACAAAGTGGGCTATTAGTGCAAAGAAAACTCCATGCTAAGTGCATTGTGCTATTAGCATGCAGCCCCATAGTAAAAATCCCACGTTAACCAGCTAGAACATGATTGGGTGGGGACTGAGCAGGTTCGGGGTAGAATGTGGGCGTTGATGGCACATCCTGGTTAGCACAGTGGTTATGGGTGCATGCTAATGTGAATGTTGTCATTAATGCGGATGCATGTTAGCAAAATGCAGCACATTACCAACATGCTATCAACAGGGGGATGGCTGCCCCAAAAGTTTAGTGTGGGCTTCAGCGCTAGTTTTACATCACAAACATGCTCTACTGCTGTGCTCCAAGCATGAACTTATCACTTTCACTAGGATTCTCCTCTGGGGTGATCGTAGATCTTAAAGTAGATGAAGAAATAGAAAAGGGGAAGGCAAAAGTCAGGATGTTTGGGTGCAGGAAAAATAAGTTAATAGTGTCACTGTATACGTCTTTGGAGAGGGCCCATTTGGAGTACTGTGTGCAATTCTGCTGAGTGCATCTTCGAAAAGATACAAACAGGATTTGAGTTGGACCAAATGGAGGCTACTGAAATGGTCAGTGTTCTTCCTTATAAAACATATGGAAATAGACAAAGATCTCAATATGCATACATCAGAGAAATGGTGGAAGAGGGGAGATACTGTAGAGACAGTTAGGGGTATGTTTACTAAGCTGCGGGTGATATCAGATACCGCTGCTTAGTAAACATACCCCTTAGTAAAAGAGATATATTACTCTGGAGTCTAAGGAAATGCTTCTTTAAAGAAAGGGTGGTGGATGCATGGAACAGCTTCACAGTGGAGGTGGTGGAGGAGAGGACTATACCTGAATTCCAAAAAATATGGAACAAGCACAGAAGATCTGTGAAAGTGAGAAAGGGATTGTACAACTTAATAACTGTCATGATTGGACAGACCGGATAGGCAGTATAGTTTTTATCTGTCATTTTCTATTCTCTGTTTATATTTGTTTTTCCATTTTTTAAGTTCCTTTAACCAAAATACATGTTGTATGAGAAGCTGCTAGACTAACTAGCACTAACAGAATACAAAGACAGAAAGGGTGCCAATTTAAAAATGCCATTTTATGAATATTTTTATGGATATTGTGCATAGCATAAGTAACAGTTTCATTTACCATAGACTTTAATGAAAGCATTTCCTTGTGAAATATGGAAAATGGAAAAATCACTACTTCTGAATTATTTTACAGGTTTTAAAGATAAAGGGGAATGTGAGAATACAGGAGAAAGTATCCATTTCACTGTTTTGTGAAAAAAATCTACTCTTAAATCCTCTGAATTTCTACAGAATGGCAAATAGTGAGTGAAAGTTTGATAGTGTTTTCTTAGTAATGGAGAATCTTGTCCAAAGGAAACAGAATGGAGACTGCTAACTCATTTTATTTAGGGCCACTGTTGACCTGAATTCAATTTTAAAGTGAAAGACTGGTACCAGAGAATAAAATTTAGTCTATTAACTAAGACCTCTAATTAAAAGAAGCACAAGATATGTAGTTGGAATTAACAGTGGCTGATAACTGGAAGAATACTCTCCCAATGGGATAGTCAAGTAGCATCTTCAAAAACCACTAACATACTACCATCTACAAGCTATTCACTACAATAGACACAGAATACATGATCACACAGACATTAATGACATGATGGAGATAGAACAGAAGGGCAACAAAAAAGGAGCATATGGAATTAAGGATTAGTTGATACTGAATAAAGCCATTGTGGCCAGCTGTAAGGCAAGAAAACAATTTTTGATAGTTTCCCATACTCTTGGAAAATAAATTGCTTAAAATGTACAGAGTGAATCTTGATTGATTAACTATATCAAATGTATAATAACACTGTGGCAGACTACACTCCATCTGAATTATGAAGAAGGATGATATCACATTTCATGGAGATTCCTTGTCACCGTTCTTATTTTATCTAGCACCGAATCTTTTGCGTATTTTTATTAACTCCTTAGGCTACAGATTCAGCCATTATCCTAGAGGTAGCATAGTCACATAGTAAAACAACTCTTGAGTAGCGAAGTTTCTTGGATGGTACTAGGATCAAACAGGGGTATGTTTACTAAATGGTGGTAGTGGCTTCCGTGCGATATTGGAGCCGCAGCCCCATTTAAACCAATGGGGCCCTGGCTCCTATATCGCATGGAAGCCACTATTGCCATTTAGTATTGCCTTAGCATAAACCAATGTGCTAAGCAATACTGAAAACATTTCTGACTAAGGACGGACAGGTGCAGAATATATATATAAATATCCAAGAGTAGAAATATTACAAAAGAGAAACTAATACTGCAGTGAAAACAGCTTGCATCTACTGTGCTATTTAAACAATCACTCAACTTACAGTCTCCACATTTTCCTTTGGTTTGAAACTGTAGACTGACCCTGCAATAATCTTGAACAGCAAGATGTAAGAACAAGAAAATCTTTCATGCCCGCTACATCATCTATACGAAACACTGCACACCGAGATTTTACATTCCAAGTGCTGAAGGTGGTATGGGCCTTATAAATATAGATTGCATATGTGGAGGTTAATTTTATAACAGGGTTCCATAGGTAGGTGCCATTGTGTGAATGCATGCATTTTTATTCTGGTTGGTATTTTATAAGAAGCCATTAATGTGTGCCTGTGGTTATGGGGGTTAGTCCAAGGCACGAATAGCGGGGATGGACGTCCCACAGGATGTCCATCCCCACTATTCGTGGTGGCTGCCGGTTGTGTGGGGAAGTTAGTCTGGGGTGGGGACGAGACGGCACAAGGGCGGAGAGTGGGCGGGCAGTGTGCGTTCGCCAGTCCTTTATGTACAGGGCCGATTCTGATGTTGGCCCTGTATGTCCAGGGCTGGCGAAATGTCCACGGAAGTTATTCCCTTGGTGGAATAACGTTCCTGGACATATCTTTTCAGCAGCTCCAGGGCATGGAAGGGGCTGGGGGAGCAGAGATTAATTCCCCGCAGCCCAACCCCGGCATTAGGAGGCTGGATAGGGGATCAGACTGCGGGAAATTAACTTTTTGTGCAGCGTCCGGCATCACAGTATTACATGGAGCCATGGCACCATGGCAAGATGACACCATGGCGCTGCAGCTCCATTTAAATGCCCTGACTGAGTTAGTCAGACTTTGCTATACGTACAGTGCTGTTCGTGATTCTGATCCTGCGGGGCTAGACGTGCCCCGCAGGATCAGAATCATGATCTCCTTTGTACTTCCAGCTCAGCCTGGGACAGAATCGGGTCCTGTGTATATACATAAATGACTTAAATACTAGCAAAGTAGGTGTGTACGCTATGACTTAACATATGTGCCCCCTTATAATATTACCCTCATAGAGCTGCTATCTCAGGCCTTCAGGCAAACCTAAGAGCATCACAAGACTGAAATACTCATAAATTGTTGAAATAGCAAAGGGAGCAGTCAAAATCAGTTTCCATTCTTAAGCATGGGAAAACATTCTGATGAATTGAAGGAATGAGTGAGAATTCACCAGCACATGAAGTACAAGAAGCAAAATAATTTTCATAAACAAGAAAAGGAAAACAATTTAAAGAGTTGGACCAGCAAACAAAGCAAAACAATAGGCTAAAGCAGAAATACAGTATAAGTGTATATGTTTGTTAGCAAGCATTTTAATTATTAATACACCTTACAAATTTTAGGAGGATATTTGCTAAAGTGTACTAAGTAGTTAGTGCATGATTTAATGTACACTAGCCATTAGCATGCATCTGTTTGCTAAAACCTGCCGGTGCAGGGGGGCGGAGCCTGATGTCCAGCGGGTTAGACGCTTCGCGCTGAAGCTCCCGAGAGGCCTACTCAGAATCCTGACTTAATACCTACATAAACTTAATATTTTGCTCCGAACTTACCGGGGTACCTCGGGGGGATGGCGGCCCACAAACCAGCGCGCTTAGACTTCGGGTCTCCCTCTTCTTCACACGGAAAACGCTCCAAAACAGAGTTGTCTTCCCCACAAAAGATAGTTCCACTTCGGGAAAACCCCGAAATGCAACAGGAGATCTTGGAGGAAATACGCGGTGTGAAGGAACTGGTACAGTCCAACGGAGAAGCGCTCCGAGCCATGCGAGAAGACTTCGGTATACTTCAGGACCGGCTTGAAGGTCTTTCACTACGGCAGGATAACATGGCGGGGGTCCTCGACTCGCACGCGGGGCGCTTGGTGAAACTGGACAAGGCTGAGCGTCAGATACAGAATCTTCAAAAAAAGTTAGAGGATAGCAATAATTGAGCCCGTTGCAACAATGTAAGGCTCATTGGAGTACCGGAGGGGGCCGAAGCAGGAGATGTAAGAGAATTCCTGGTCAAAACTCTTCCCTCCTTGCTGAAGATCACTTTTCACAGAGATCTGGAAATTGACCGAGCACATCGTGTTCCTACCAACATGGCGCTCAATCGGACGACCCCCCGGCCTATCATTTTTCGATTACTGAGATATCAGCAAGTTGAGCAAATTCTAAATGCTGCCCGGGCGAATCATCATCTGGAGTTTGAAAGTCATAAAGTCTCCTTCTTCCCTGACTTGGCAAAGCCCACAGTTGACCGTCGGAAGAGACTCCTTGCTTTTCGCCCTAGACTTCAACAGCTACAGGCTCGCTTTGGCCTATTGTATCCAGCGAAGCTCAGAGTGACTCTCCATAACCAAACTAGAACATTCGAAGATCCTGATCTACTAGCAACATTTTTAGATTCCAAAGAAGCAGACCAGATGCGCTAATCCAACAACTTGGATCTGTAATCCGCCGGATCTGCCCGCCATTTTGAATGGCCCGACGCGGTGATCACAGCCTGGAACAGAGACTGCCTGGACTTTTCTTTCTTTCTATATATAACTTTTTTGGTCTCCTATTCCTCCATGATGTGCACCTCGGTTGGATTCGGAACACGCATAGCTATACAGGTTATATGTTTCAATTTAGGCCTTCTCTGGGGTTTCTCCCCGCAGACATATGGTCGCCAGTAATTTCTGGGGTTCTGCTTCTTCTCTAATGCACTTCGGTGCTTATTTTTTTATATGGGGCGCTTTACTGGTTTTCATTAGCTTATTTGCTATCATGTCATGTGTACAGCCATATACAGTTAATATGAGGGACATTGTGAAATTATGTGCGTTATCATGTTCTTTTTCAGAATTTTTAATCCTTCTGAATGGCCTTATGTAAGATCTTATCACTGAACGTAAAAGGCATCAATAGTCCAATCAAAAGAAAGAAAATCCTTAGCTATCTTAATCATGAGCATGCTGATTTAGTGTTTCTTCAGGAAACGCATTTAAACTCCGCTGAAACACTGAAACTTAATGCTAAGCCTTACATGGTGGCTGCCTACTCTCCTGCCGTTTCCAAACGGTGTGGTGTAACCATCTTGGTTAAGAAGTCTTTGCAAGCTACTGTAATGGATGCTAGCTCTGATAAGGAGGGTAGATGGGCCCGTGCACACCTTAAGGTTGGAGATAGTGAATTCACGTGTATTTGTATTTATGCTCCGAATGTGGATAACCCTGCTTACTATGCCAGTATTGCGCAGTTGGCACAGGCCTCTGCCAATACTCCATTAATACTTGGCGGCGATTTCAACCAAGTACTTGATCCTTTGATAGATAGACAGCCGCCTAGAACGAGTGGTCCACCCAAGAGTCTTGATACCCTTACAGCTCTGATGAACGATCTTGCGTTAGTAGATATATGGAGGCTGCTTCACCCCTCCGACTTAGAGTTCACCTTTTTCTCAGCCCCCCATCACTCACAATCTAGAATAGATTTTTTTCTTATCTCCAAAGCACTGATATCCCAAGTGGACACGGCTAGGATTCATCCTCTCCATATTTCAGATCATGCTGCCATATCTTTCTCATTACATGTCACTACGCAAGGTGAACATCCCCGTGCTTGGTTTTTTGATAGATCCCTACTAGACCAAAAAGATTTTCAGGTTGACATAAAGGCCGCTATCCAAGACTACTTTCATTTTAATTCACCCCATGACACTGCGAGCTGGGCTTGGTGGGAGGGTTTCAAGGCGTCTATCCGTGCAACTATAACTAGCTATCAAATTCGACAGGGGAAACAAAGAAAGCAACATTTACTGATTCTAGAACAACAGATACAAGCTGGAGAGCGTCTCCTCACGTCCCGTACTGACCCATGTATTTTACTTCGTTTACAACGCCTTCGTTTTCAATACAATCAGCTTTTATATACCGCTGCTGCTAAAAATATTGAATCACAACAAGGGATGTACTATCGGGAAAATAACCGTGCTGGCAAATTGTTAGCCAATGCCCTGAAAGGTCAAAAAGAAGCCAAGCGTGTTACCGCTCTCCGCAATCCGTCGGGGGGGAGCTTGGTCACTAAAGATACAGAAATCTTAGAACTCTTTCGTGATTTTTATACTCGGCTTTATCAATCTGAATGTGACTTTGAGCCAGAAGCATTTGAACGCTTACTAACAGGGGTACAACGGCCGACCCTATCTGACGAAGATAGAGAGGCCATGGACAAACCATTCACTTTGTCAGAAATTCAATCTGCACTCAAGAGATGTGCCTCTGGTCGAGCCGCAGGTCCGGACGGTCTCCCAGCTGAATTCTACAAAACTTTTAACGCTGACTTAGCTCCGTTTTTGAAACTTTATTTTTCTGCTCTGGCCGAGGAGGGATCTCCTTCTGGATCCTTTTCAATGGCAAATGTAGTAGTTTTTGAGAAAGAGGGGAGAGATCCGCAACTAACAGCTAATTATCGTCCAATTTCCCTACTAAACGCAGACTATAAAATATTTGCCACCATTCTCTCCACCCGGCTCTCTGACAAGATGTCTACTTTAATACACCCAGATCAATGCGGCTTCATTCCCGGTAGATCAACTGCTGATAATGCTAGGACCCTATGTCATGTACTGACTGCCGCAGTTAATCTTGATCGACCATTGGTTGGCCTCTCACTTGATGCTGAGAAGGCCTTCGATCGCTTAGAATGGCCCTTCTTGTTTGCAACTCTCCGCTGGTACGGATTCGGAGAAGGCTTTCTCCGTTGTCTCCAAACCATGTATGCACAGCCTACAGCTAGTATCTGTGCTAATGCTTTAAAGTCTCAGCCATTTCCCCTGCAACGCGGTACTCGCCAGGGATGCCCACTGTCTCCACTTCTTTTCGATCTCACACTCGAACCCTTAGCTTTACTAATCCGGCAATCCAAGGATATTCATGGAGTCCCCTTCTCTCATAGGGAAATCAAAATTTCAGCATATGCTGATGACCTTATGCTCTTTGTCTCCCTAGACTCAGTGCCGGCTGTCCTAGAGCAAATTGGTAAATATTCACAACTCTCGGGCTATAAGATAAATTGGACCAAATCGGTAGCCTTTCCACTAAATCCTCTGATCCATCAGGCAGATATGCAATCCTTTCCCTTTTCATGGCAGCCTCGCATGGTCAAATACCTTGGGGTGCACTACTGCTCTCCTTTGGAAGACACCATCACCTTTAATGCTAAAGACTTAACCTCTAAGGTCCGGGCGCTTACTCAACGCTGGACTCCTTTAACACTTACTTGGTGGGGCCGCTTAGAAACCATTAAAATGATGATTGTTCCCAAAGTGAACTATATTTTAGAAATGTTGCCATGTCTCCTACCTCGACGCACATATAAAGATTTAGAGGGTCTTCTGACTAGATACTTATGGCAAAACAAGACACCTAGGATAGCGAAACATATGTTACAAGCAGATAAAGAAAATGGTGGTGTCAGATTCCCTGATTTCCTGAAATACCACCACTCTTTTCTTCTCAAACAAGGTGCTCGTTGGCTGGAAGACCTAACACCGAGTAGACCAGTGTGGCTAGATATCGAGGAGGACCTTTGCAAACCAATTCCTCTTACTTATCTCCCTGGTATGACTCTCCCATTAGACTCCCACTATCCACCAATGCTCTTAGACACTTTAGGTGCCTTTAATACCCTTGCGCAATCTCTAGACTCTCGACTTTGTCCGCTTGATAGACTCCCGCTTTGGCATAATGCTCGATTTCAAATACAAAATAAACCGATGGCGTGGAGCCCCTGGTACACTAGGGGCATCTGGATCCCTAACCAGCTGTTCTATGATGGTCGCTGGAAAACTTTTAGCGAATTACAAATTGAATTTGGTCTCCCAGCGAAACACTACTTTCAGTTGGTGCAACTTCACATTGTCTTCGGAGTGCTAAGGTGCTCCCGCCATCGGAAACCCATACCCAAGGATTGTCGGAGATTATCCGATCTATCGGGAGCTTATCGGGTGTAGCATCTAACTTTTACAAAACTTTATGTAATACTGTAAATAGAGGCACTCCTACAGCACAGAAATCCTGGGAGCGGGAAATGCATGTAACTTTGACCCCGGAGCAATGGAGCCTAGTCTGGAGCAAGGTGACACGGGTCTCTCGATCCGCCTCACTCACTCAGACACTTTTCTTTCTAGCCCACCGATGTTTCTATACTCCTGACAGGTTAGCCAAATGGAACGCCACCCAGAGCAATAGATGCTGGACATGCCATGCGGCCATTGGTTCACTCACTCATGTTATGTATGAATGCCCCGCATTACAGTATTACTGGAGTCGGGTCTGGGGTCGTATTCAATCTATTTTGCACTTTCAAGAGCCCCTCTCATGGAAGATAGTGGGACTCCGCTCAGCTGCGGGGATCCCCTCTCTTCCCAAATCGGCTTACTTCCTTTTAGACTTTATGCTGGGCATAGCTATTTCCCTAATTACGAAATACTGGAAAAATAGCTCCCATCTGAGCCCCAATGAATGGTGGAATCATGTCTGTCTCTACAGTAAATATGAGCAAATACCTCGTATGTTAGCTTCTTCCGCTCAGACTCCCCACCACTTGTCTAAATGGAAGATGCTCAACGACTATGTTCAAACTGCTAAATGCTCTCATCTGACTGTTTAAATCTGTGTAAATCTCTGTCACATGATCATTCTGTATCGCAGATACTATTTCTGTTTGATTTGATGTACAATTACTGTTGTTTGTAAGCGCTTATATGATGATACTTATCAGCTTAGAGAAGAAGCATAGGGGTGGGGGGTAATGGGGTTGCTTTTCCTTATTGTATGCTTGTATTTGTTTCTTTTGGTGTGTTGTTTCTTTTTGCTTGTTGTAAAATGAAAATAAATGTTTAAAAAAAAAAAAAAAACCTGCCGGTGCAGTAAAAATCTTGCTTCTAATTGCTTGGAGTGGGTTGAGGTGGAAGCGGAGAGCTTTATAGCAGAGATAGCATGGTCAGTACTAAAAGTGTGTTTTATGTTACTGCACACTCTATGGGTTGTTGATGGTATGGGTGTACATATGGAGTGATTGCTCTTATTTGGAAGATTGACCCTTACTGGAGATCCTCTGGGGATGGTTGTTTAGAGTCCAGAACAGGGTGTTCAGCTACCAGGAAAGAGTGCTGAGAGTGGATCTGGGATTGGGGGAAGGGTCAGAATTTAGGCTACAGTAAGATGGGATGTGATCAGGGGAAGGTAGGGTTACCAGATTTTCAGAGAGCAAATCTTGGACACTTGGGCAGGGCTGAGCTGGGCTGGGAGGGATAGCGGTCCTCCCTCCTCAGGCATTTGTTCCCCATATATTTTGAAATGGACAGTCTAGGTAGCATTTAATAACTTCAAATTTTCCTGTGCCTCTGTCCCGACTGAAATCTGCAACAGGAGGTTATTACAGTTCATGGAATCAGGGACACTACCTCAAAATCAGGAACAATCCTCAAAAATCATGGACATCTGGTAACTTTAGGGGAAGGGCCATTATTAGAAGGGATGTCAGTGGAGGGAGGGGATGTCATTGGGCTGATTTGGATATGATAGCACTGGCACTCTCTGTCAATGCATTTACGCTGGATCATAGTAACATAGTAACATGTTGTATGTGGTATGTGGTATGTTGGTGTCTTGTTTGCTAACTACAGGACATTGACTGATGACACCTCCAGCAATGCGCAGTAAACATCCCCAATAGTGTGCACTAAAGTGATTTACCATGCATTAATCAAAGAATGAATGCATGTGAAATCAATTAGCACACATTAAATCATTCTAAGATGTGTTAATTGTTTTATTAAAATGTGTGAATGAAATAAACTGAAAAAAAACATTCTAAAATCAAGAAAAATGCTCCAATGAGCTGGAAATAAGCCACAAATGTTTACCCTGTTCCCTGTTCCCATTCCTAATACTATGGGAAATTGAGTTTTTCGGCAATCACAAATAGATAAAACCCTGATACTGGTATGGTTAAGGAGAAGTGAACTTAAACCTCATCCAAAGAGTGAAAAAACATGATCACATCACTTCAGTCCTGAGAGATCTCCACATCCTCTCACTAGCTAGAAGCACAGATCAAGTAAAAAACACTGGTGCTGATCTACAAAGTGCTTCACCAACAACAAACATCACATCTCCAAACCCTTCTAAATCGTCTAAACTCTGGAAGACTTGCCCGACAAACCGCAAGCAATGCACTCACAGTGCCACATGCCAGATATGACCTGAATCACTGATACATACCAAATCAGGAATGTAAATATGTTTGAACTCCCCGGTGATGGCTCCCCCCACCTTCCCTTGTAAATATGAAATGACCTGTTGTAATGTATCCCCATCTTGTTTATTGTAAACCGCTCTGACCCGGTGAAAAGCGGTATATAAGCACAGCCAAATAAATAAATGCATCACAGCCAGTATAGAAAAATATTGTAAACACAGAACTGAGAATAGTCACACATTTCATTGCTGGGTGAAATGTGTGACAACAAAAAGAAGAAACACCACACCAACGTTCTTACCAACTCACTCAATAGCCCCAGGGAATTGTTTGGAGTAGTCAAATCTCTCACTAAGACAACTAATACAGATATAAAAAAACATTGATATAAACCCTCTGCTACCCATATATAGAATAAACTGAAAAGACTACCGACTGAAACCACATTTCAGCCAAGCACAGAATGCATTTCAGCAGGCTGGCAGGCCTTTCACGGAGTTCTCCTAAGCAACCTAAATAACATAATAGCAAAGATCAAAACAACATCTTCCTGTCTTGATCCTTGACCAATGAGTTGGCTGAAAGCAACACGTATGGAACTATTTCCTATCATCCTTACTATGGTGGAAAAATAATTGAATCAAGTTGTCATACCACCTTCATTAAAACACGCTATGATCCTCCCAATATTGAAGAATAAATCAATGGATAAAGACAGCCCGGCTTCATATAGAACAATTTCTAGCCTTCCTTTCCTTGCAAAAGTGATTGAAAAGGTGGTGCAAACCCAGTTGCTAGATTATATTGATCTTAATGTCCTACTGGATAAGTATCAATACGGCTTTAGGCCATATCATGGGGTAGATACACATCTAATAGCCCTCATTGATAAACCGATCAGAGGCATCAATAACTCTCAGAAAGTATTTATTCTTATTTTTTTGGATATTGCCTCCCCATTTGACTGCATCAGTCATAGTCTCTGCCTCACATGCCTCCACCAATAGGAATACATGGCAGACCTCACCAAGCGAATACATGGCAGACCTCACCAAGCGAACCCAGCAGGTCAAGACTGAACAACAGACCTCCAACATATATGAACACGAGCAAGGTGAACCCCAAGGATCTGCCCTCTCAGCCCTCCTGTTCAACTATACATTTAGCCTATATGTAACATATTCAAGAAATTTAATGTAGGGTATTTTATATATGTGGATGACATAATGTTATATTTCCCCATTAATATATTAAATCCCTTATCACATCAAATTAGGTCCTGATTAAGTGAAATGGCACAATGGTTAAGCTCACAAAACCTTAACATGAACTATAAAAAGTCTGAAATCCTATAAGTCACCAGGAACCAAGCCTTTATTCCACCCCCCACAGTCCAGCTCAAAGAAGCTGAACTAAAAGTGAAAAGTGGAGGAGTAGCCTAATGGTTAAGAACACTGGCTTGGGAACCCAGTGACCAAGGCTTGATTCCCACTAGCACTCCTTGTGGCCTTGGGCAACTCACTTAACCCTCCATTGCCTCAGAAAATCCAAGTTATCAATGTCCCTGTTTAATGTACATTACCAAGTTTAAGTTTCAATGTAAACCACTTTGATTGAAATGATAAAGCAGTATACAAAACCTGTTAAATAAAAAAATAAAAGTGAAGTCAAATACTTTGGAGTAACCCTCGATCAGTCACTGAGCATGGTTTCACACATAAAACATGCCACCAGCTCAGTTTACTATAAGTTTAGAATCTACAACAGTTGCATAACTCTTGAGTTATGATTTTAGATCTGTTCTCCAAGCTATGGTCACAACAAAGATTGATTTTTGTAACAGCATACTCCATGGACTCCCAAACAAAACCCTCCATCAACTTCAGATGACCCAGAATGTTGCAGCACAAATCATTTATAAAGCTCACAATACTGACCATATCATACCCATATTGAACAATCTTCATTGGTCACCAGTCCTAAGTAGAATATATTATAAAACACTAATGATCACCTTTAAAATACTCAGGAATATGGCCCCATCATACTTATCCACCTTAATCAACACATCGTCTCGCGATAGACTATGAAGACGTCACAACCAGTACACCATAACAGTTCCTAGTGACTTTTGAAAGACTAATAGATCCACAAGTAATAGAACCTTCTCCTATTTTGTGCCTTCTCTCTGGAACTCTTCCAAATAATCTAAGATTCATTAAGTATATGCAAACATTCTGGAAGGAAATCAAGACATTTCTATTCCTTGAACATTTTAGGGACCCACCAGAGCAGAACATAATACAACCACTTTACCATCAGCACCACAAAGCCTACCTCCCACAATACACTAACGTCCTATACAATTGAACTGGTTATGAATATAACCTCCCTTGTATCTATGTTATCTGTAAATAGGTTTATTGTACATATATTACGAATAATTATTTGTAAATTATTTTGTCACCTAGAGATTACCTTTGGTTATAATGTATCCAGTACCTGCTTATAGTGATTGTAAACCGCTCTGATGTCCTTCAGCCTGGGCGGTATATGAAGAAATTGCATAAGCATAAACATAAACATAATGTTATACTTATGTTTTATGTAACATGTTTTGTTTCATTATAAACCGGCTTTGATCACTGGAAAGGGCAGCATAGAAAAAGTCACAAATAAATAAAATAAATAAATGATGTCAGCAAGCAGAAAGGTATAACAGATCAAAAAGACGGACGGAACAATATTCCCCAAAGCAAAGACAGTACACCTAAACAATGGCTCAGATCACTCAGGACTTCAGAACAGTCATGCAGGTCATGACGCTCCCCCACCTGGACTACTGCAATGCAATTTATCACGGACTACCCACCGCCCACACCAACCCCCTAGGGACTGCCTTAAACACCACCGCAAGAATCATCCAGAAGGCAAAAAAAACACAATCACATCACCCCAGTCCTGATAGAACTTCACATCCTACCCCTCGAAGCAAGGATTAAATACAAATCCCTCTTACTTATCCACAAAGCTCTCCATCAAACCCAGACCACACAAATTCGGACTCTACTACCTCACCCTACTTTCAACAGACCAACCCGTCAGACCACCAGCAACACTCTCACTATCCCCCATGAACAAACTAAGTTCAATCAGCAAATCTGCAACAGAGCATTCAAACTGTATGAAACCTCCCTCTGGAAACTCCCTCCCGAACCAGATCCGAAGCACCAAAGACCTCTCCGCATTCCAGAAACAGTTAAAAACCATCCTGTTTCATAAATATCTTGGACCTGAAACAGACACCTCTCAATAACTGCTCACTAGAACTCCCTGACCTATCCTCCCAGCAACCATCTAAGAGACTACCAAAAAATGTCTACTGTCTAGTACTGTTACTTTCTGTAAAGATCAACAATGTTATCCCCCTGATGATGGCCCCCTACCTCTTTCTGTCAACTTGATTATTGTCCCCCTCCCCTTTTATGTTAAACCGCTTTGACCCTTTGAAAAGTGGGATATAAATGCAGTTAAATAAATAAATAAATAAATATAAAGATACCTCAGTTCATCCACTGAAAACATTGTTGCCATGGAGGCGAGAGGTCATGTGACAGGAGAGTATCACCTTGGTGTGGCAGAAAGTTATCCTGTAGCTAGGATCTGTCCTCCAGGTGATGTAAAACCCTCTCACACAGAGGAGGTTTCTCCAGGGCCATGTGCCCACGAGGAAAGAGTTAGGACAGCCGTTATAGTTGATGATTCGATCATTAGGCATGTAGATAGCTGGGGGACGTGAGGATCGTCTAGTAAAATGCCTGCCTGGTACTATGATAGCAGACCTCATGCACCACCTAAACAAAGTCTTAGATAGTGCTAGGGAGGAATCTGCTGTCTTGGCAAATGTCGGTACCAATGACATAGGAAAGTGTGGTAGGGAGGTTCTGGAGGCTAAATGTAGGCTTTTAGGTAGGAAGTTGAAATCCAGAATTTCCAGAATAGCATTCTCTGAAATCCTACTTATTCCAAGTGCAGGACCCAAAAGGCAGGCAGAGCTCCGGAGTCTCAATGCATAGATGAGGCAGGGAAGATGGTTTTGGATTTGTTAGGAACTGGGGAACATTCTGGGGAAAGGAGGGGCTCTTCCAAAGGGATGGGCTCCTCCTTAACCAGGATGGAATCAGGCTGTTGGCATTAACCTTTAAAAAGGCGATTGAGCAGATTTTAAACTAGATAATAGGTGAGAGCCGATAGTCACCCAAGAGCGCATGGTTCAGAACAATGTATTCTTGAAGGATACTAGCAAAAGATTGAAGTTAGGGCATATCAGCAGAGAGGTTCCAATAAAGACAAAAGTAACCCAAATGCCATTGAGTACGGAGTAGGCAGAGCTTAAAGATTCCAAATTACCCCTGTCTACCGACAGCCAGATTAATAGGAATAAATTACAGCCTCTAAAATGCATGTATGGAAATGCTAGAAGTCTAAAAAATAAGATGAGAGAGTTAGAATATATAGCACTAAATAAGAGGTTAGCTAATGATTGGTATCTCAGAGACATGGTGGAAGGAGGACGACCAGTGGGGCACTGTGATACCTGGGTACAAACTATACCGTAATGATAGAGCAGATCAAATTGGTGGAGGGGTTGCACTCTGTGTTAGAGAGGGAATTGAGTCACAAAGGATTAAAGTTTTTCAAGAAACACAATTCACTGTAGAATCTCTGTGAATTGAAATTCCATGAAAAAAGGGGAAGGGGAAGGTGATAGTAGTGGGAGTATACTATCGACCGCCTGACCAGAATGAACAAAGTGATGATGAAATGCCCAAAGAAATCAGGGAAGCTAACAAATGTTACAGCACAGTAATAATAATGGGTGATTTCAATTACCCCGGTATCGACTGGGTCAGTGTCATGGCAGGAAATGCTAGGAAGATAAAGTGTCTAGATGAAATAAATGACTGCTTCTAGGAGCAGAAGGTTCATAAACTGACCAGAGGGGAAGCCATTGTGAACCTAGTCCTTAGTGGAATACAAGATATAGTGCAAGAGATAGGGATGTTGATGTCACTTGGCAATAGTGATCATAACATGATCACGTTTGAAATAATAAATGGAGGAGGGCAGGTAAGGAAATTCACAGTTCTACCTTTTAACTTTCAAAGGGAGACTATGATAAAATGAGGAAAATAGTTAAGAAAAAACTAAGGGGAACAGTTAGAAAGGTTAAAGATTTGCATCAAGCATGGGTTTTGTTTAAAAATACTATCTTGGAAGCCCAGACCAGCTGAATTCCACACTTTATGAAAAGTGGAAGGAAGTCCAAAAACTGCCAGCATGGTTTAAAGGTGAGGTCAGAGATGATGCTGTTGCCAAAAAAGCTTCTTTCGGGAAATGGAAAAAGGTGCCAAATGACAAAAACTGGAAACCACACAAGCACTGGCAAGTTAGATGCAAGGCATTGAGAAGGCAGGCAAAGAGATAATCTGAGAAGAAGCTTGTTGTGGAAGTAAAGACACACAATAAAGATGTTTTCAAGTTCATTTATAGCAAAAAACCTATGAGAGAGTTAGTTGGACCATTAGATAATAGAGGAGTAAAAGAGGCACTAGGAGTGGACAAGGCCATAGCGGAGAAACTAAATTAATTTTTTGCTTCGGTCTATACTGATGAAGATGTAGTGATGTTACCCCTGACTGAAATGGTATTTAAAGGTGATGCCACAAAAAAATTGAAAGAAATATTGATACAACGGGAAGATGTATTACAACTGTTGATAAACTGATAAACTGAAGAGTAGCAAATCACCTGGACTGTATGGTATACATCCAAGGGTGTTGAAAACAGAAATATGAGATTTCAGACCTACTATTAGTAATCTGTGAACTATCATTAAAATCATCTCTAATACCTGAAGAATGGAAGATGGCCAATGTAATGCCAGTTTTTAAAAAGGGTTCCAGGGGTGATCTGGGAAACTACAGAATGGTGAGCCTGACGTCAGTATCGGGATAAATGGTAGAAGCCATTATAAAGAACACAATTACTGAACATGTAGATAGTCATGGCTTAATGGGAGATAGCCAACATGGCTTCAGCCAAGGAAGGTCTTGTCTTACTAATCTGTTTTGGTTTTTTGAAGGTGTGAATAAACAGATGAACAAAGGTGAGTCAGTTAAAATAGTGTATCTGGATTTTCATAAAGCCTTTGACAAGGTCTCTCATGAGAGACTTTTGGCAAAATTAAAGAGTCGTGGGATAGGAGGCAGTATACTATTGTGGAACAGGAACTGGTTAAAAGATAGAAAGCAGAGGGTAGGGTTAAATGACCAATTTTCCCAGTGGAGAAAGGTGGAGTACCCCAGGGATCTGTGCTGTGTCTGTTGTTTTTTAACATATTCGTAAATGACCTGGAAATGGGAATAACGAGTGAGGTAATCGGATTTGCAGATGACACAAAGCTATTCAAAGTTGTTAAAACCCATGAGCATTGTGGAAAATTGTAAGAGGACCTTGATAAATTGGAAGACTGGGATCCAATTTGCAGATGAAATTAAATGTGGACAACTGCAAAGTTATGCACTTAAGAAAGAACGGCGTAAACTATGGTCCACATTAGGAACCAACACCCAGGAAAAAGATATAGGCATCCTCACGGATAACATGTTGAAACCCTCTGCCCAGTGTGCAGTGGTGGCCAAGAGAGCAAATAGAATGCTAGGTATCATAAGGAAAGGAACGGAGAATGTATTGTTCCATGGTGTGACCACACCTTGAATATTGTGCGCAATTCTGGTCGCCATATCTTAGAAAAGATATAGCAGAATTTGAAAAGGTACACAGAAGAGCCACCAAAATGGTAAAGAGAATGGAAGGATACCCCTATGAAGAGAGTATAAAAAGGATAGGGCTCTTCAACCTGGAAAAGAGACGGCTGAGGGGGAGATATGATAGAGGTCTATAAATTAATGAAAGGAGTTGAACGGGTAAACGTAGATCGACTGTTTATGCTATCAAAATATAGAAAGACTAGAGGACATGCAATGAAGCTACAGGGTAACCTATTTAATATGAATAAGAGAAATATTTTTTTCACCCAATGTGTAATCAAATTCTGGAATTTGTTACCGGAGGATGTAGTAAAAGCTGATAGTGCAGCCAGGTTTAAAAAAGGTTTGGACAAGTTCCTGCAGGAAAGGTCCATAAACCATTATTAAAGGGAACCCGGGATATCCACTGCTTGACCCAATACAAGCATTGTGGAACTTGTGCCTTTTGGGGAAACTGCTATGTGCTTGTGACCTAGAATGGCCACTGCTGGAAACAGGATACTGGCATATTTTATGTTCTTATGTATCCTAGCAAAATACTGGAATTATGACCACAATAGAACTGTAAAAAATGAAGCTATGATTTTTCTATCCCCATCAATAAAAGCTTGCTTAAGAAAACCAGACATAATAGTTAATGAGAAAAACATAAGAATGACATTTCAAACACAAATATAATTACTGTGTGCAGAAAATAATCAGTTTTCACCTTGTACCAACTAATGCAATCAGAGACGCAAAAGATGTGGCAGCAGGATGTAGACATATTCACAATTTTATTGGGCCCCACCAGCTTGATATGCTGCCTGGACGTTTAACACTCATTAACTTCAGATGGAATTTCTCTTTGGTACAATGCAACTACATAAACAAGTCCTAGCACTAGATTTGAGAAACTGAGATTTCTAACATATCCTGACTTATGAATGAGGTTCATTTCTGTTCAGATCATCAATGTTGGCCCTCTGTCGAATTGATTACTGCCCCCCCCCCTTTTTTTTTTTGTTAAACTGCTTTGACCCGGTGAAAAGCGGGATATAAATGCAGCTAAATAAATAAAATAAATAAATTTCTGTCATGATTTGCAGAAAACTAACCCACCCAAAGACATTAATCAAAGAATTAACAGGTCGATTTGTCAGGATAGCAGCACCTGCTATCCGTATATGTGCCACAGAAAGGAGGATTCAGCAGCACTATACAGATAGTGCCAAAGCATTCTGTAAAAGCATTCAGTGGCATTTTCTAAATAAATACTATAACTTAGATAACTTAGGACAGCAACCCCCTCACTTGGTTTTCAGCTTGTCGTGCTGTGTGGGCTTGTGTGCATCAGTGATGCTGAGGGCTAAACTATCAGTAGTTTAACTACTGTCAGACTACTGGCAGGGTCTCCCAAGATGGACAGGTCTCAGCTGAGGTGCCAGACCAAGACAAACCACCCATTTGGGCAGCAGCAGAATGGGATGGTGTTGGCGACAGAGGATCACATTTCTGTGACAATGGCAACAACACCAAACTTACTTCCGTATCTTGCCACGAAAACCCAATGGATAGTCACAACAAAACAAATTGCACTATAATGCTAGCAGATGAGGCTCCCAGTTTGGAAGGCACTCAACTGGCTACTGGGGAGGAGCTGAAGATTTGGATAGCCAGCATTTATGATGTGGTTGGATCAAAGCCCTCGGGATGCCTGACTGCTGATATAGCTGCGCATGAAATGAGTCAGAAACTGCAAAAATGTCTTACATATTGGGACATGGAACGTACGAAGCATGAATTAAGGGAAGTTGGAGGTGGTCAAGAATAAAATGGAACATGTACAACTTGATCTGTTGGGTGTCAGCGAACTGAAATGGACTGGCATCGGGCACTTTGCATCAGATGATCACATGATCTACTATGCTGGAAATGAAAGACAAAGAAGAAATGGTGTTGCATTTATAATAAAGAAGAAACTTGCAAGAACTGTAATGAAATATAATGCAGTCAGCGAACGCTTAATCTCTATTCGTCTATGAGGAATGGCTATCAACACAACTATAATTCAAGTATATGCTCCAACAACAGCTGCAGAAGAGAATGAAATTTAAGAGTTCTATGAACAAGTACAAGCTGAAATTGACAGAATATGCAAACAGGATATCCTGATAGTCATGGGTGACTGGAACGCAAAATCGGCAACAAAGAAGAAGGCAAAGTGGTTGGAAAATATGGACTTGGCAACAGAATTTCAATTTCTGACAATCCTCCACAAGAAGCAGAAATGTCTAGATACATAAAAAAAAACATTAGCTGCCTGTGACTATATGCAGGTTTCTTTGATGATTATCTACTGTATATTGTTTCGTTCTGTTGTTCTGCACTCTGATAATTATTTCACTGCTTTGGTTTTATGTTGTGCTCATAGTTTGTGTTGTAGGGATTATAAATATAATAATTAAAACTTTTACTACTACTTCTGATTTGTATAGTGCTACTAGACAAATGCAGTGCTGTCCACGTGTATTGAGGTACTTCCTGCTCCACCAAACTTACAATCTATAGTACATAAGAAAGACAAATGGGACAAACAAGGGACTGGGGAAGATCATCAAGGGAATGGTTAAAACACACATGAGTATGAAACAGGAAATAAGGGGATCAGGATCTAAAAGCAGCCTTGAAGAGATGGGTTTTCATCTGGGATCTGAATAGGACCAGGGATGGAACCTGACACACAGACTCAGGTAGTCTGTTCTGGGCATACTGTGCAACGAGGTTGAATGAGTGAAAGAGAAGGGCATAGATAAAACCGATTTGCTTGATGAGCGTGGTTTGCAAGGAGGGGTGTAGGGAGAGATTAGAGAGGAGAGATAATGAGGACCCACAGAATGAATGCACTTTAAATCTGTGCTATTAAAATAATGATTTTAAGAATCAGTTTTATTTCAAAAATCTTGTGAATTTGCTTAAAATATATATATATGAGTTTGTGTTTTACAATTGTTCTATTGAGAATGAAGTATTAGTTGTTGGGGATGAATGATTTCTGGCGGTCTCATTGATTCAGGGCAAGAACACTCAGTCCCAAGAATGGAAGTTAATTGAAGCTGTTTATTGCTAAAACTGTCAAAACATCACTTCTATGTGTCAAGGTTTCCATTTCTTTCTCTCCTGCATGTTCCATTAACTTGATCATGTTAATTTATTTTGGTTTAGAATTCTTGCTCTACAGCAATCATTTTGTTTAACTAGAGATCTGTTCTCTATTCTGTCTGATATTTTTAGGGGTACTACAACATTGAGGTCAATATTCAGCTGCATGGTGAGCATAAAATTTGAAACATCTTGTTTAGATCATTTCAAATCGTATATAATACTACTGAATATCCAGGGATAAACCTAAAACATGTAAGATGGATGTTTTTAGTTATAGGTACGATTTTTGAGGGCCACCTAGATATAAAATTGAACTTCTAAACATGTGTAGTGGCATTCTAAAAAGGGCGTCCAGGTGCAATCTGGGACATCCAAGTGAAAACATGTCCAAAACATATCCAAGCACATTCAAGTTTGTGAACTTTTTTATGGCCATTGTCAGGGATAGCTGCATAGATGTCCCCTACAATGGTATTCCCAACAAAGCATAGTTACTCACCTGTAACAGGTGATCTCCGGGAACAGCAGGAATTTAGTCTTCACATATGGGTATCGTCGGTACCGACGGAGCCTGCGTGGGAACGCTCCCAAGCATCCAATTAGAAAGCTTTTGGGAGCATCCCACAGTGCCTGCGTGCTGCCTTCCCGCCTTTCCCAACTGTCCCTCTCCAGTTGAGTTTAAAGCTGAGACAAAGAGAGAGAGAGAGGGAGAGAGAAAAAAAGACAGATAGAGATACAACTCCTAGGGGAGGTGGGTGGGTTGTGAAGACTAAATTCCTGTTGTTCCTGGAGATCACCTGTTACAGGTGAGTAACTATGCTATCTCCAGGAACAAGCAGGAATGTAGTCTTCACATATGGGGACTCCCTAGCTACAGATGCCAGGGAGAAACCCCAGAAGTTGTGTGCCCTTTTGAAAGGGCTCCACTTCCCCCCATGGATCTCTGGCATCCTACCAGGGATGGTGGGTAGGAGTTGATTAAGTATGGAACAGGTGTTGAAGAACAACCTGACCAAGCAAGGCATCCCGGTGGGAGTCCTTGTTCAAGCAGTAATGGGCTGTGAAGGTATGAACCGAGGCCCAGGTAGCTGCCCGACAGATGTCGTCGATAGAGACAGAGTGAAGATGAGCCATAGAGGCTGCCATGGCTCTCACATTGTGTGCTGTGACATGGCCTTCCAGAGGAAGGTTCTTACTCCCATAGGCAAAAGATATTTACTGTGCAATCCAGTTGGACAGTGTCCTTTTGGAGACTGGAAGTCCTAAATGACTAGGATCAAAAGCAACAAAGAGTTGAGAAGACTTTCTATTTTGCTGCATCCTTTGCAAGTAAAAGGCCAAAGCTCTTTTACAGTCCAAAGTATGAAGGTTCCTTTCTGCATTAGAGGCATGAGGCCTTGGGAAAAAAACAGGAAGGTAAACTGCTTGGTTTAAATGAAAAGGTGAAACCACCTTTGGCATAAAGTGAGGATGAGTCCTAAGGACTACCTTATCATGATGGAACCTTGTATAAGGAGGATCAGCCACCAATGCTTGCAATTCACTGATGCGACATGCTGATGTGATTGCAATAAGAAAAATAACCTTCCAGGAAAGGAATTTCAAAGGTGTAGTAGCTAATGGTTCAAAAGGCGGCTTCATGAGTTGGCCAAGAACCAGATTTAAATCCCATGCCACCGGTGGTGGCTTAACGGGAGGCTTAGTTAGAAGAAGGCCTCTCATAAATCTCGCTATGAGAGGATGAGAGGAAATAGGTTTCCCATTTAAAGGCTTGAGAGAAGCTGCAATAGCACTCAAATGAACTCTCACTGAATTGGTCTTAAGTCCTGCATTAGACAAATGAAGGAGATATTCCAGTAATGATTCTAGAGGTATTGCAAGAGGTATTCTGCGAACACCATATGGTAAACCTTTTCCTCGTGAAAGCATAAGAGCGTCTTGTGGATGGTTTCCTGGAAGCTTAAAGGATATCCTTTACTTGCTGAGAAAGGTTAAGACCATGAAGTTCTAGGCTTTCAGCAACCAGGTCCTTAGATGTAGAGACTGGGGACTGGGATGCCACAGCATCCCGTCCTCCTGGGATAGGAGATCTGGAGCAGATCCTAACTCCAGAGATGGAGCTTGAGAGAGATGTAAGAGCAGAGGGTACCACACTTGTCATGGCCAATGTGGGGCAATGAGAATCATATGGCCTCTGTCTCTCTGAAGCTTGAATAAAGTTCTGGGAATTAGAGGAATGGGTGGGAAGGCATACAGAAAGTCCCGAACGCAATGGAGGAGGAAGGCATCCCTGGCCTGACAACCCTGAGCCAGAATTCTGGAACAGAACTGGGGAAGTTTGGCATTCATCGGACTTGCAAAGAGGTCTATGTCCGGGATTCCCCAAAATTGGAAAATTTTGGCCACCTGGTCTGCATGGAGAGACCATTCGTGTGGAAGCAGAACTCGACTGAGTCTATCTGCCCAAGAGTTTTGAATGCCTGGAAGATACACTGCAAGGAGATGAATCTGATACTCTCTGGCGAGGGCCCAAAGTCACAAAGCTTCGTTGCAGAGCAACAGAGAGCCTGTTCTGCCCTTCTTGTTCACATAGAACATGGCTACCTGGTTGTCCGTTTGAATTAAGACAGTTTTGTAGCTGAGCTGGGTGTGAAACACTCGAAGAGCAAGAAAGATTGCCCTGAGCTCTAGGAGATTGATGTGTAGATCGGTCTCCTGTGGAGTCCAGGAACCCTGGGTAGAGAGGCCTTGCAAATTGGCTCCCCAACCCACCAGTGCATCTGTTATTAGAGTTACTTGGGGTGGGGGTTGCTGAAAAGGGGACCCCGCCAACAGATTCTGGGGTGACTGCCACCATTGGAGAGACAAAATAAGACGATCTGAGGTTGCTATTTTGTCTGACAGGCAACCTGACGCCTGAGTCCACTGAGTGGATAGAGTCCACTGGGCTGCCCTCATATGGAGGCGGGCATAAGGGATCACATGAATGGTGGATGCCATGTGGCCTAACAATTGTAACATTTCCCAAGCAGTGAAGTGAGACTTTAGCATTGCTTGGGAAGCTAACTGCACAATGTGAAGGCAGCGGGACTGTGGAAGATAGGCCGTTGTCTGTCTGGTATCCAGCAGGGCTCCTATGAACTCTAGAGACTGAGTGGGAGCTAGGTTGGATTTGGGGAAGTTTATGACAAGTACCACATATTAAAGGATACGCATTGTACGAGATAGAGAAAACCTGGCCTCTGGCTCTGATGGGGCTCAAATGAGCCAATCGTCTAAGTAAGGGAAGACAAATATTTTTAGGGTGCGGAGAAATGCTGCCACAACAGCCATGCATTTTGTGAACACCCTTGGTGCCGAGGCCAGGCCAAAAGGAAGAACTCTGTATTGGTAGTGCTTCCCCTGAAATAGAAAGTGAAGAAACCTTCGGTGAGTTGGATGGATGAGAACATGAGTGTACGCATCTTTGAGATCTAGAGAACAAAGCCAGTCCTGACTCTGAAGGTATGGCAGTAGAGTTCCCAGAGAAATCATTTTGAATTTCTCTTTGAACAGGAATTTGTTCAATTCTCTGAGGTCTAAAATGGGTCTGTGCCCTCCTGTTTTCTTTGGAATAAGGAAAAAGGGGGAATAGAACCCTGCACCTTGTTGATGAATAGGTACTTCTTCTATTGCCCCTTGGGCAAGAAGCAGACTGACCTCGTGATCTAACTGGGAGTTGAGAGAGGTCTGAGAATTGAACTGTCTTACCATTGTAGGAGGGGGCATGCTGAGGAAGTGAAGCTTGTATCCCTTTCTTACAATGGACAGAGTCCAACTTTCTGCTGTTATCTGCCTACGAAGAGGGATTACCAGCAGAAAGGAAGAGGTACTTATGCCACTGTACAGGTCGCTGGTGAGGCCTCACCTGGAATACTGTGTTCTGTTTTGGAGACCATATCTTGCAAAAGATGTAAAAAGACTGGAAACTGTTCAGAGGAAGGTGACCAAAATGATTTGGAGCCTGTGTAAGAAACCTTATGAGAAGAGACTTGAAGACCTAAATATGTACACTGGAAGAGAGGAGGGATAGGGGAGATATGATTCAGACCTTTAAATACTTAAAGAGGAACGATGAACAAACAAACCTCTTCCAAAGACGGGGAAGCTGCAAAACTAGAGGGCATAACATGAAGCTGCAAGGTGGAAAATTGAAAGGCAATGTCAGGAAATATTTTTTCACGGAAAGGGTGGTGGATGCTTGGAATGTTCTCCTGATGGAAGTGGTGGGGGCAAACACGGTGACGGAATTTAAAATAGCATGGGACAACCATAGCGGATCCCTTTACAACAACAGGATAAAAACAAAATAAACTGAACCAACTAACTTCTCAACAAATAGGGGTGTCCTACATGGAGTGGTGGGTCCACCCCTAAACAAAGAAATGGGGAGGGGTGGCCTGCACAGAGTGATGAGTGCACCTACTCTTGCTGTATTGCTGGGCAGACTGGATGGACCATGCTGGTCTTTATCTGCCGTCATTTACTATGTTACTATGACCTCCACCATTTTCTCAGCAAGGGAAGTTAGTTGTTCTTTCAGCTATTTCAGCTCCAAGATGTCTGTTTGGACCCCTGCTAGCGTTGCCCCATTTGCAGCCACCATCTCTCTCACTACTTTTATCTCAGCCAAGATTTCTTGCAATCCTTCAGCGTGTTCAAGTGGGTTCATGGGCTTCTGCGGGGAGGGCGGATTAGGTTTCGGCCTCTTAACTCCTGAATTTGCCACCACACCATAATCCAGCCTGGTGGGTTTGCTTGCTGCCATCTCACGGTAGCGAAGGGAAGAATAATAATAATAGGATTACACTTCAGGGGATTGGAGTTAGGCAGGATTCGGCAGAGGGAGATGATTAAGCAGCCATCTTAGTCCAAGGTGGCTCCGCCTCCCAAATTGCAAGAGGTTCTTGATAAATTGGAAGACTGGGTATCAAAATGGCAGATGAAATTTAATGTGGACAAGTGCAAAGTTATGCACCTAGGGAAGAACAACCCAAACTATGGTTACACGATGCACGGTTCCACATTAGGAACCACCACCCAGGAAAAAGATTTAGGCGTCATTGTGGATAACATGTTAAAACCCTCCGCCCAGTGTGCAGCGGCGACCAAGAGAGCAAATAGAATGCTAGGTATCATAAGGAAAAGAATGGAAAATAAAAGAAAAGATATTATAATGCCTCTGTATCGTTCCTTGGTGTGACCGCACCTTGAATATTGTGTGCAATTCTGGTCACCGTATCTTAAAAAGGATATAGCGTTATTAGAAAAGGCTCAGAGAAGAGCCACCAAAATGGTAAAGGGGATGGAAGTATACCCCTATGAAGAAAGACTAAAAAGGTTAGGGCTCTTTAACCTGGAAAAGAGATGGCTAAGGGGAGATATGATAGAAGTCTATAAATTAATGAACAGAGTGGAATGAATAAACGTAGATCGACTGTTTACATTATCAGAATATACAAAGACTAGGGGACATGCAATGAAGCTAAAGGGTAAGCAATTTAAGACAAATAAGAGAAAATATTTTTTCAATCAATGTGTAATCAAACTCTGGAATTTGTTACCGGAGGATGTAGTAAAGGCTGTTAGTGTAGCTGGGTTTAAAAAAGGTTTGGACAAGTTCCTGAAGGAAAGGTCCATAAACCATTATTAAAAAGGGACCCAGGATATCAATGCTTGACCCAATACAAGCATTGTGGAACCTGTGTCTTTTGGGGAAACTGCTAGGTACGTATGACCTAGATTGGCCACTGTTGGAAACAGGATACTGGGCTTGATGGACCTTGGTCTGACCCAGTATGGCATATCTTATGTTCTTATGGATGGTGAACGTGAGATTCACCTGGTAACATCCCTGCCTGGTGCGAAGATAGAGGACCTCACGTGCCACATAGACAAAGTTTTAGATAGTGCTGGGGAGGAGATTGCTGACTTGGTACACGTTGATACCAATGACATAGGTAAGTGTGGGAGGGAGGATTTGGAAGCCAAATTAAGGCTTTTAGGTAGGAAGTTGAAATCCAGAACTTCCAGGATAGCATTCTCTGAAATGCTTCCCATTTAATGCACAGGATCCAAAAGGCAGGCAGAGCTCTGGAATGTCAATGTGTGGATGAGATGATAGTGCAAGGAAGAGGGTTTTAGATTTGCTAGGAATTGAGCAACATTCTGGGAAAGAGAGAGGCTTTTCCAAAAGGATGGGCTCCATCTTAACTGGGATGGAACCAGACTGCTAGCATTAACCTTTAAAAAGGAGATAGCATAATTTTTAAACTAGATAATAGGGGAAAGCCAAAAGTTGCCAAAGAGCACATGGTTTGGTGTGGTTACTAACAACTTTTCCCACCCCCCTCCCCAAACAAAACAAAACAAAACAATAGAGGTCTGCTGCAGAACAAATGAATGAACTCAGAATAAGGAGATTAAATCAGATATTAGTTAAGTGCATATTCAGGGATCTCCATACTCTCTCTTATTAATTCAACAAGAGGATACAGAAGTGGCACCTTCCAGTTTTCGAGTCAAACAAATAGCATTGCACCAAAAGGTAGCATTCAACAATGATGTATCTTTCCAGCTCTGCAAAATGTTCTGTATAGCAGTTGATATTATCACATCAAACAGTGCGCTATCATATTTGGCTAGTACTCGTATACCCTGCATGCACAAAGACCTAAACATGACTACCTGCAATGATAAAGCAGAATTCAGTTTGAAAACCTCACAAATGAATCCCCAACCCCCCTCCCAATAGGGTTTAACAAAGGGATAGTCAAATAGCATGTGTCTGTGTATCAACCACCGCTGAGCAGTGCCAGCACAAATTAGACTCTTGAAGACCAGCCCTGTACATATATAAAGGAGTCCAGATGGCACGATAAGCCATAAAATATAATGATTGTGCATGATGGGTATCACAGTGCAATTCCAAAAGATACGCCATTTTATCAAATTACTAGTATACTAGTATCAAATTCCCATGTCTTACAGAGGCCCACCAAAGATGGACCACTATTACACATTAGTAGCTTATAGAAATACAAGGTCAACTTCTCTTTTGCTTTAGCTTTATGACATATATCACTTAGGTCAGATACAGGGCATGCCCCTTCCGACCAAGGAGAATCCTGTGTCAAACTTCAAATCAGGCAGTCTAACTTCAAAGGATTCAATCAGGAACTCTGGGCTGATAATCCCCCTTCCCCCGAAAGAATAAATTACAATACAATAAATTCCTTTTGCTAAACATCCTTTCCAAAGAATTTTTCATCCATTAACCCACACCAACTGATTGAACCAAAAAGAGGAAGCTGCAGATGTTAAGTATTGAACCATGCAGCAAGAATCAATTTAACAGTTTTAATAGTATTGCTAATAAGTGGCAAACCCATTTTAGAATCTGGAATATTCACTGTGGGTAGTGCTGACAGCCGAAAAGGAAAGACAAGCACTTCCTCCATTTTGAACCCAGAGGGTAAAGACTCTCCCAGAAGCCATTCTGCCCCATAGTATAACAAGGCAGTATGATAAATTTAAAAATCTGGACCCCCTCCCCGCCCTCTTTTCCTTGGCAACTTTAGATTTACCAAGGCTAAATGTGGCCTTTTGCTTTTCCATGAAAAGGTTGAAAGAGTCCTGTCCAGTTGAGCATAAAAAACTTGGTTTGCAATAACCTGGTAACATCACCAATTTGTAAACTATGCTTGGGAGCATCATCATTTTAATGATGTCCAATCTCCCCCACCATGATATCCGGAGAGGAGTCCAATGTTGCAAAGTGCTCTTTTAACTCTGCAAATATATTCTTCCAATTGCATCTAATTGTTTCCTCTGAGGAAAGACAAAACTGCATACCCAGATATTTTATTCCTTCAGGAGTCCATTGAAAAGGAAACGCCTCCGTGTCCCCCTGCATGGTAAAATCATTCAGAGGAAGAAGCTCATTTTTATCCCAAATAATTTTGAAATCAGAGAACACTGAAAAGTATTCAATCACATTTAAAAAGCATCTTATGGATGTCACTGGATTGAAGAGAAATAACAGGATGCCATCTGCATAGGCAGCAAACTTGAGAACCTTGATAAATTGGAAGACTGGACATCCAAATGGCAGATGAAATTTAATGTGGACAAGTGCAAAGTTATGCACCTAGGAAAGAACAACCCAAACTATGGTTACACGATGCAAGGTTACACATTAGGAGCCATCACCCAGGAAAAAGATTTAGGAGTCATCATGGATAACATGTGGAAACCCTCCGCCCAGTGTACAATGGCAGCAAAGAAAGCAAATAGAATGCTAAGAAAGGAATGGAGAACACAAAAAAAGGATATTATAATGTCTCTGCATCATTCCATGGTGAGACGGCACCTTGAATATTTTGTGCAATTCTGGGAGATTTGATAGAGGTCTATAAATTAATGAATGTAGTGGAATGGGTAAACATAGATCGATTGTTTATGCCATCAAAATATAGAAA
Organism: Ichthyophis bannanicus; assembly: GCA_033557465.1. Lineage (NCBI taxonomy): Eukaryota > Metazoa > Chordata > Amphibia > Gymnophiona > Ichthyophiidae > Ichthyophis > Ichthyophis bannanicus. The sequence continues at coordinate 238,457,526 of CM066034.1, forward strand.
GACTAGAGGACATGCAATGAAGCTACAAGATAACCTATTTAAGACTAATAAGAGAAAATATTTTTTCACTCAACTCTGTAAATTTGTTACTGGATGATGTAGTAAAAGCTGTTAGTGTAGCAGGGTTTAAAAAAAGGTTTGGACAGTTTCCTGGAGGAAAGGTCCATAAACCATTATTAAAGGAGACCTGGGATATCCACTGCTTGACCTAATACAAGCATTGTGGAATCTGTGTCTTTTGGAGAAACTGCTAGGTACTTATGACCTAGATTGGCCACTGTTGGAAACAGGATACTGGGCTTGATATGACCCAGTATGGCATATCTTATGTTCTTATGTTGTTATGTTTAGATCTCTGGCAAAAAACAACAAAGAAAAAAATAAAACCCCAATATCTCCCCGAAACAACCCCAATTCCACATCTACCATCCCAATAAACAGGCTCGAGCTATCCAACCAAGGAGAGGCAACCCATGGGATCTACATAAAAAGGCCTAAACTTCCTATTGTTTTCAGGCATTCATCCACACACCCTAACTCAAACGTCTCAGCACTCACTCACATATCATCTCATTCATTTCAAAGAAAGAAATATAAGACTCCACAAATTTTATATGAAAAAGGTATGGACCTCCACACAGTAGAGTTATTAATCTCTGGCATACTCAAACCCACTTAAAAAAAAACCCTTATACTCCTTTAATTCCAACCAATATGCTAAATATTAAAACTAAGTAGGTTAGATTCAATATTAGGGAAATAGACTGCTAGACAGACATAAGCAGCCCAATTCTACCTTACAGAAACTAGACTTATTCAAAATGACCTATAACGATATGGTGGCTCCCTTGATGTTAATGCCTGCAATTAATTTAAGCAAACCAGATTGAATGGTGCTTTATTAAGACTGCTAGAAGCAAGTAGTTTTAAGCCGTCATGCAAATGGGATACTGGAGAGCACAAATTGAGCAAGACTTCCCAAGGCAGCTTTTCCTTGTGGTGCATACATTGCTAAAGGTACTAACATCCCCAAATGAACGTATCCACTAGGGATCCAAGCACAAAATACCGATAAGCTCTCTAATACAGTAAAAGTGTGCCACGATACAGAGCAGGCATAATCTGAAAGGATGAATGAGATTCAGTTGAGGAGCACATGCACATGGTAGCACAAGCCAACTGACAGTATCCAAAAGAATAATAAAATAAAATGCTGGCCCGAATAAAGATCTGACAACCATAGCAACATAGAAGGAGCCAGATATGCATTTAAATATCTAACACTAAGAAAACAATATGTTCACATTTTATATGTTTAAATTGCCAAATTATCCAAATAATATTAACACACTGAAAAGGCACATGGCGAGACAGAACTACTAGAACCAACAGGTCCAAATAACTCAACACAAACACTCTGCATTCACATAAGACCCATATGCTGAAAGACAATCTAAGTGTGCTACCTGAATTAGTGACAAGTTTCCATATCCTAACAAGCAGCATGAGCTAAAATGGCGCTTGTAAAGTTAACAGCAGAACTTTCAAAACTCAGCAGAGTCAATGCAGTCATTAAGGACACCCTTACATCTTGTAAGTCAGAAATTGTTATAATTCATCCAGATCTTGATAGATTACTGTTTGCTTTTCATAAGAAATTCTCATCCACACTGGATAAAGCAGTCCATATTTCACACCAATTTCGCTCAGTGATTGCCGCAGGGAGAGAAACTAATAATTCCGTACAACTGTCTCTCTGGCCAGATCAGGAACAAGAATTAGTTTATGCTCCTTATAACTCAGCTTGTCGGATCTTCCTCTTGCTAATGAGACACAGTGTGAGTCAGCTCAAATCCCCTTGAATACCATGGCAATTAAATGGATCCAATAGGAGTTGGAGGATACTAACATTTTTAATAAAGGACAGAATGTGAGATTGCTTGGCTTACCTGAACAACTATTTACGGTCTTTCTCTGCGAGATTAGAACTCGAAAATTCAAATGCAAAACACGCTCAATTCAATCAGCATAGAACCAAAATATTTTTTTTTAAATAATGTTATCACATATGGTTACTTACTGAATCATTCTTATTATTGCTAGAGGTCTCAGACCTTTTTGGCACTTCTTTTCAGACTTACAGTACATCCAACATTAGTGCCCGATAGCATCAATGACCTCCAACACCCTACCCATTTCTATTATAAATTTCTATAGCTAAGATTGAGGGTTTGTCGGACTTGTATTTCATTTTTCAGATGTTGAATACTAAATATCAACTCTATCATATAGATTTCAGAACCACTCCATTTTTTCAATACTCGGTAAATATCAAATGCTTAGCTTCTGCTTTGATTCCGTCTTCCCACAACTCTGTGGCTTACCTGAAGGCATCAAAGGAGAAAATGTAGTGCGTTTTGTTGGATCACTTCAAGAGAATGTGTTAGAGCACCATTTCCAACCAGTGTTGGATATTGAATTCGTCAACTGGTCACCACACCATCATGTAATGGCCACCCACCAGTCACCTACACCCATCCTTCTTCACCTCAATCAAAGAACTGATTAAGGTGAAGTAGGGCTGCACACAATAATACTGCATTTGTTGCAGTGGGAAGAAAAATTGATCTACAGCTGGCGGACCTTTGATCCTGGAGGTCTCAATGGTCCCTTAGAATGGCATTGGTTCTGTTAGTGGCGGTGAGGGTGTTACACCTTTCTCCATTTTTTATTGGGAGTTTTGATCTGACATAGTGGATTGGTTTTACTCAGGATAGTTTCTCCAAATGGGTTAATTTTGTGCATACTATGGCTGTTGTGAACCTCACTTCTAAGCCAGATTGGTTTCTGCGAATATTCAGTAGTGTGTAGATCTGGGTTTGCTCATATGGGGAGTGAGAGTGGTTAGTGATTGGATATTGGAAGGAACGGGGGTTGTTTTTGTTAGGTATGAATGAAACTTGATGAGACATAGTGGTTTTGATTGGATGTAGGTGTGAATGAAAGTGATTTGATTGGTTGCTTTTGGATGGCAGGTTAAATGTTACGAGTGATTGGTTGAGTGGGTTGAAAGGTTTTAGTGGATTGGGCCATGCATAATGGGGATTCTTTCTCTGAGCTTTAAAAAGATCCAGGTAGTCAACTGTCTTCAATCATGGAGCTATTTTTTACTTGAGAAATGGGCACTGCTTTGGTGAGTCGCTATGAATTGAAAATTGTATATATGTTGTTTGTGGGGCTGGCTCTGGATATTCATTTTAAATTTGTCTCTTAGAATGCCTTTGTTAAAGCCGCTGTCACCACAGTGAAACCATCAGCCAAGGTTGACTTTAAAAACAGCAGTTAGTTGGAAGAATTAGAGAGTGCCGTTTTAGACACAGTTTTGTAAGCTAAGTGCTGTGTGTATGCTTTAAAAGTGTCAATCAAGTTGTGGAGCTTCTATTGTAAAACTTAAAGTTTGAATTGTAAAACTTTGCTTAAAGTTACGGTGCCTTGTGTAGATTGCCACTCAGTGTTGCATATTTTCTGGGGAGCGATGATGATGTAACATCAGTGGTTGGCTCATAATAGGGGCAGGTAAGCTCCCTCAATGCTTTTTAGTGGATGAGGCACTTTTTAAAAGAAACATAGGAGGCTCTCATGTTTGAGGCCATTTTTTGTGGATTCATAAATATTGATTAGCACTTTCCTTTTTTTAATCTGTTTCTCGTGTTTTTGTATTATTGTCGTGTACTTCTATCACTATATCTTAAAAAGAATATAGCAGAATTAGAAAAAGTACAGAAAAGAGCCATCAAAGGGTATGGCTATGAGGAAAGGCTTAAAAGGTTAGGGCTCTTCAATATGGAAAAGAGATGGCTGAGGGGACATATGGTAGAGGTCTATAAATTAATGAATGGAGTAGAATGGGTAAACGTAGATAGATTATTTACTCCATCAAAATGTAGAAAGACTAGGGGACACACAATGATGCTACAATGCAGCTCACTTAAGAGTTATAAGAGAAAATATTTTTTTACTCAACAAGTAATCAGACTCTAGAATTTGTTACCAGAGGATGTAATAAAAGTTGTAAATGTAGCTGGATTTAAAAAAGGTTTGGACGAGTTCTTGGATGAAAGGTCCATAAACCATTATTAAAGAGGACCCGGGAAATCCACTGCTTTCCTCGGGACAAGCATTGTGGAACCTATGTATCTTTTTGGAAACCTGCCAGGTACTTGTGACCTGGATTGGCCACTTTTGAAAGCAGTATACTGGGCTTGGTCAAGGAAGGAGGAAAGAGGGTGGCAAGGGAAGGAAGGGGGGTGGCAGCTAAGGAGGGAGAGTTGGGAAGGGTAGGGAAGAGGAATAGTGCAAGAGGGTGGGAATGACATACACACATACACACACTATCTGGCACATCCCATGGCATGCACATATTGTGGTGAGGCAGGTGCAGCACAGACCTGGGAAAGAGAAAAAAAGAAGGTTTTTCTCCTAAGAGGGGGATGGGCTCACCTAAGCACAGGTCCCAAAATGAAAGTAATACTGAAACACACACTTGCAAGGCTAGCCTGAAGCCACACCCAGTCTCCAGGGCAACAGCAGGGGGAGAGAGGGTGGGGCCAGAAAGGGAAGCACGCTGGCAAACATTTAAACGTGGTCAGTCAGCAAGTGGAGGGAGAGAGCACAGCAGAGCTGAGAGAACTGGGGAAACCAGGAGAAGCAGACAGAACTGCCAAAGCGAGTGGCAGGGCCAGAGGAGAGCGGGCAGAAGCTTGAGAGAGTTCCAGGACTATAGTTCTAACTCAGAAGCAAGCAGCTCAGACTCTAAGCAAGAAACGGAGCCTTTTAGAAAGCCTGACAAAAGGAAGGTTTCTACAAGCAAGGTAAACCAGACAGTACCTTTAAGTGACTCACTAAAGGGAAGGAAGTCTAGGAGCACTGACATTATTCCAGGGGGAAGAAGGAATGTTCATTGGGGAAAACTTTTTAAGCTTTTAAGGAAAGTGAAACTAGAAATCCCTGAACATATCCCAGTCCCTGAGCCTTGTAGCACTGAGGAAGAAATGGAGGTGGAATTCTATAAAGGGGATTCAGATTCTACAGAAGTCTCAATGGAATGCTCATTGTGCATGAGAAGTGCTTAGAAAGCATTTATTAGATATTATAAGGAAAGCCAAGAAGTAGTTATGCTGAGCAGTTGATACTGTGAAGTGCTGGAAAGAGAGAAGTCTCATTTTAAAGCTGAAATAGTACTTGTGCTATGAAACTGTTCCAACAGCAGTTTAGTTCCTATGCTGAAAAGTAGAGCCTGTTTTCAAGCTTACCTGAAACAGCTGGGAGAAGCTAACAAGGTTAGATGGACTTTACTTGCAACAGTGATTTTTCAACTGTGTTTGGTTTGGATGGAAAAGGAAACTTGTTTTGTTTCAAAGACTGAAGGAAACTGATTTGTTATAGCACTGCTGAAGTACCTTTACAAAGAAGCTTTTTGTTGGAGAAAATATCCTCACTTTCTGTTAATGGTTTGGAACTTGATGATTAAAATAAAATTTAGAAATAAAATTTCCTGTGTTTGGCCTAATTCCACTTGGACTGCTTTAACTGCCCCACAACTACACAATTAAGGGCCTCAGCTACCAGGCTGAAGCAAGACACAAGTAATATGGCCCGCCGCCCCTACTAGGCAGCCGCCTAGGAGGACTGCCGGCCCACAGGTAGCATAGTTCTTGGATTTTTGTCAAGTTTTTGCATGCCTAAAGGAAGATCCTGACCTCAGAAGGAGGAGAGGACCCCCAGAGAAACAGTTGCTGTCAACACACCTGCTGTCTGCTAAGCGGAGAAAAGATCCAGAGTGGCAGTGGAGCTGGAGTTGGTATCCACGTGGTTGACAAGGCGAGACTCTGCACCAGGGCCAGGTAACCCGTAGGCTGGAGGGGTTATCGCCGGATGTTGGTGTAAGAGGGAGGCTGTAGGGGAGTGCTCACTGGAAAAGGGGAACATAAGAAAGTATCGCACTTGGTGTTTGTTTCTCTTTGTTTTATTCACAGCACTACTACAACAATGGAGAATCGTGACATCCTGTCCTGGGTGGCTGACCAGTTTACCAAGCAAAGGGAGATGTCGGCGCAGAGCCTAGAACAGGCGAAGACCATGCTCCAGGCACAGCAAAGACCTTTACTGGAGATGATGTCCAGGTGCCTTGCAGCGCAAGAGAAAATGGACGAGGCTGCAAGGACAGTGCCAGGTTCACGGGGAGATTTCCGTGGGTGGGACCTATCAGGCACTGAGACTTTCTCTTGTGGACGCCTTACTAGAGACGATGATGTAGACGATTATATTGAGGCATTTGAGAGAATAGCTCTCCTGGCCAGGTGGCCAAAGGAACAGTGGGCGCTAAGGTTCGCCACTTCTCTCACAGGCGAAGCTTTGGCGGCCTATAGGGCCATGCCTGCCAGTTTAGTCACAGATTATAAGGAAGTAAAGCGAGCTATCAAGGATCGGATGGGATTAAATCCCACGGTCTATCACAGGCTTCTACGTTCCTGTAAATTGAAGTTAGGGGAGACACCTCAAGCTCTCTATTATAGAGTGAAGAGCTTAGTTTATAAATGGCTTACGCCGGAGACTAAGGATTTAGAATCCATATTAGACACTGTGATTCTAGAACAGTTTATGGAAGCTGTACCCCGCAATGTGCAAACTTTCCTAGTCCTCCAGGATTGCAAAAACACTCAGGAAGCCATTGCACTGGCTGACCGCTTTCTAGAGGCTAACAGGTTGAGCCCTGAGAAAGAGGGTGTATTTAAGAGTGCAAATGTGGAGTTACTAGAAAGGAAGGCAAAGCTTGCAAACTTTGGGAAAGAAAGTATGACTTTGGATAAAAGATTTGGTGCACAGAGAAAATGTTTTATGTGTGGAGAGTTGGGTCATCTTAAAAGGGACTGTAAAGCTAAGAAAGCTTTTGTAATTACCCACCACAGAGATGCAGGAGAAGGGTTCCTGTTAACAGTGGAAGTGGAAGGGATACCAACTGAGGCATTATTGGACTCAGGTGCAGACCAATCTATGATATCTCAGAGGCTGTGGAGGAAAATTGAGGCAAAAGATAAACCCTCACCAGAGTCCCCTGGAAATCATATTAAGATTTGCTGTATCCATGGAGCCGCCTCTACCTATCCCATACATCCCGTTGAAATAAAAGGATTGGGTATGAAAAAGCAGATAAAAGTGGTTATAGTACCGAGACTTCCACATGACATAGTCCTAGGCCGCGACTGGCCTCAATTCAGGAAAGGCTTAGCTGAGGAGTTGCAGGGCAAAACAAGTCAACCAGCTACCTTTTCTCAGGAAGAGAACTTAGCCAGGGAGAAAGCCTTACCCAAGGTAGGAAAGGTTGCTGACCCCAGGCTAGAAGAAGGCAAAGCAGGTATGATAACTACCCGCACCGGCTTTAAGCCTTCAGAAAAGGAAAATGACCCTCAGGAAGACCCTATACCAGGGACATCCTTTCATGAGGAATTGATTACTCCCCCGAAAGACATTCCCAGGAAGGAAAAGGCCGAAAAGAGGCGGGGAAGGCAAACCATGGCAAAGAATAGGGCTGACCTGATAGCTGGACAGGAATTGTACAATTGCGGTATAAAAACTAAATATACGTACACGCGGTAGTGGTTGGAAAGCTATGGAGCCGCTTCAATGGAGACGCGGCGCCATAGTGTCATGTTGCCATGGCACCACGACTCCATTGAAGAGCCTGTGATGCCGGTTGCCTGCAAAAAGTGGTTATTCCCCACAGCCCGACCCCCGATCTGGCCTCCTAAGGCCAAGGTCAGGCTGTGGAGAATGTCTCCTGGCCCCCCCTGTCCCATTTGCACCCGAGCATGGTAAAAATAACACGTCAGAGATGGAATAATTTCCCTGAACATGTTGCCGGCCCTAGATGTACAGGACTGACATTAGAATAGGCCCTGTATGACCAGAGCTGGTGACTGCCCACTGCCTGCCCAGACTCTGCCCCCAGGCTGTCCATTACCCACCTCTATCTAACTTCCCCGCACAACTGGCGGGGAGGTTATTCAGGGTCAGGAGAAGCAATGAATAGCGTCCATTCCCTCTATTTGTGGCTCAGAATAACCCACTAAATGTACTCTTCTCAACTTGTTTCCATTCGTTCTCCTCCACAAAGCTCTGTAGGATAATCATTCAATTCTCCATCTACATTTCTGTTGCAATTTTCCTCTAATCTGATATTTTATCCAATATGTTATTATAAATTGAGTATCCTATGCTCTCTTATTCTTAGTATCATGATAGAAACATTATTCAAAACTTTCAATAAATATGGCCTTCTTTATGAACTTTTGGTAGCAATTATGTTTGTATCATCTCAGAGAATAATAATGTGCTCTAATAGTAAAGCGAGTGATTCTCCATTAAGAGTGTGCATAAGTTTAAGCACATCTATTATGAGCAATTTTAGAAAAGGCCAGTTTTGCATGTAAAATGTTTCACCAGTGGAAAGGACTCTTATTGTTAACCCCTGTGCATTCAAAATTAGAAAGCAGGGAAGAGTCATCATTACCACAAAAGTTATTTATGTAGTATCATCCATATTGATAACTATTATATTATATTATACACATGTATACAATTAAGCCTTGAAGTGAAATCCATATAACTGTGTAGCAAGAAGAAGAAATCTTCTCTTTGATCCTTTACAAATAGTAATAGTTGTGAGAATAAAATGATGGCCTACTAATGTTTACAATTTTATGGGTATATTTACTAAACGATAGTAACGTCACCAGCAGTAAGCAGAGCACTAATGTTACCTATGCCATATAAGGCTATGGGTGGGTGTGGGCGGGCTGGCATAAAGGTAGCCATGGGCCATGTACCAAATGGAACAGGGCACCCTGGCCACATACCGCACGGAACAGAGCTCCCTGGCTTTGTACTGCATGGTAACAGAACAGCCGATGCCAAGGTGACAAGAATCAAGGTGCGAAAGGTATATAAGGTGCCTCAACCTAAGACTCCTTGAGAGGCTAATGCGCCATGAGGGGCTAAGGTGTAGGAAGTTAAGGTGTCCCAAGATTGATGGATGGACAGATGGTAGTTGATAGACCTTTGCCAGCTGATGTTGTAGTTGGTAAGTGGGATGTGAGCCACAGCTGAGGTCACACACTCTGCCCATTGGATAGCCTGGATTGAAAAAAGCATGCATAAAATAGCTCACACTGAATATATGCAAGGGTGCAGGGGCTGGGCTGAACCCACACCCTTTTGGATGGTATGTGCACCAGCCCAGAACAAAATGAACAGAAAAAAAAAAGAACTGGTAGGAATCGAGCCAGCCCTCTGGGGTGTCTAATCACAAGGCATGAACAACTATGCTAAACTGCAAGGCATCTGCTGTGGCAGGAATTACTAAGAAAGGGTTCGTATGTATCTGCCAACAATGTAGAAGCAGGTTGATAGATCCACTTCACCTCTGTAGGGTGTGGCTGTGTGTCCAGTATATATTCGTTGGAGGACCAGACTGACACCCATAGTCAGGGTGCAGTCTCCCAAGTCTGCCCACTGTGCGAGTTATGCATCTGCTGCATTCACTTTACCAACACTGTTCAATGGGCCACAGCTGAGGCTGCACTCTCTGCCTGTCGGGTAGCCTGGATGGAATGCATAATATAGCACACACTGAATAGATGCAAGGGTATTTGGGGCTGTGCTGAACCTGCACCCTATTTGCATGGTATTTGCACCAGCCCAGAACAAAATGAACTGAAAACAGCCTGTGGGAATTGATCCAGTGCTCTAGTGTGTCCAAACACGGTGCTCTAACCATTATGCTACCCTTGCACAGCAGCTGCAATAAAAATACTTTCCAGTAAAGGGAACATATGTATGTATATTTGTATCTGCCTACAATATTTCAGCAGGTTTGCAGCTCATCCTGCTGATACATTTCAGGGAGGGATGGCAAAGAGATGTACAGTCAACATGATTATGGCAGAGCATACGTTGGGGAGTGTGGAGATGCACCAAGGATGAGAGGTATGTTTCCAACAGGTCCCATGCACATTCAGTGCTATCTCCACAGCTCATCTGCAGGAAGATCCTGTCTAGGAACTGGATTATGTGCATTTTGCAGTATGCTCCTCATTACAGTCCTACTGTCCGAAGGCCTGATTTTCATGAGCTTGTGTGTAGACAGTATGCGGTGTATTATGAGCCACCAACACTCATTATCCATGTCATGCCCTATATCACATTACTGCCTGTTAGTGTAACCACGACAATCCAGCACATGCATACCCTGCAACAAAAGTGGAGGTCTATGGAGAGCCTCAGATGTAGTTTGGATGGTGTGTGTACAAGGAGGCGCAAGTGGGGGCTGTCTGTCGCTCGTCAACCTGGATGTCCAGTGCTGGATATGTCATAGGCCATCTATGTCCCTGATAGGCCTATCAAATGGGGATGTAATGCTACCAGAACGTTGCCCCTGGCTGTGGCATGCTATTTGTGGACAACATGAAACAAGCCAGGAAGGGATGCAGGAGCTTACATGCAGCTGAACCTGGCCTATGGGCCACTATAATGTGGCGTTGGCAGCACAGCAATAGCAATATTGTTTGCTGTGCTGAGATCTGTGGCCCATAATGGAGCTGCACAGAGATGGAGACACCACCCCATGCAATATCCTTTGACATTATGGGGCCCTGCTGCATCAGCTGTGAATCTGCGCGATGTGGACCTCATGATAATTGTGTCATTGGAATGCATTTTGCGTCTGTAAGGCCCATTCTGTACATTTGCACACATCGTATACCTGCTGTGTCACTACTGCATCTTTTGCAATATTTTATGAAGAAGAGCAGCTGTACAGGGTCTGGGTGAGTATCATGCACTGAGTCGCTATGTGTGATTCATCGACAATGTGAGGGCAGTATGAAGAAGAAATCTCTTCAGTGATGTTATTAAGCAAACATGTAGAATATGCCTCCATTGCCCCTTTATTACATGACATATTACTCAGTTGTATGTGTAAAGCTAATGTATGAATATATGTGGTGTCCATGTGTACCAGGGGTGCTGCTGACAATCCCATATGTGTCACAGGCTGTGGATCATGTGCAAGAAATAGGTGGGACAGCTAAATTTCACCATAACGTACACATGCCATTTATGCCTCAGACACCGTATTACCTAGCTGGCAACATTTACATTTTAGCAAGGGATCTCTGAGTGAACCACAGGTCATAAAACAGTATTTAAGGCTATGTTGGTGCATGATGTGTGTGGATATATGCACCTCACAGCTACCTCTGAGAAAGGACCAGCTGAAAGACAAATGGTGTACCTCCCCAATGGCTGGGACTCTTTGAACAGGCACATTGCTCACACATATGGACATCAGTGATGTGCACCTTTATATACATATGTTGTCTCACAGATGATTGAACCATGCAGAATATATTTGGTAAACCCTGCTGCTCTCAGAAATGTCGTTAGAAATATCTCCATACAGGCCAATGATGACATCAGTGATCTTGGGATGTCATTGAGGTCATTGAGGTGACTGAGTTGGAGGGCATGCAAAGAAGTGTCCTGCATCATCATTAGAATTCCCATATTGCAGATGGGACATGACTGATGTTCCAACATACGTCCAGTGAATGTGTGCACGTGTATGGATACTATGTGCAGAAATGTTTAGTTCCCAGATTTTAATCTTGGTGGTGCAAAATGATGTGTTGGTGCATTGCACGACTGCCAACTGTCTAACCCTGTCTAACCCAAAATCAGGGTCTGCAGACACAAATGAGAGGGAGCAGGAGCTAGCCAGGTAGGCCAAGATTAACTGACTAACCATCCAGACCTAATGCCAGAAAGATAGCTCAGAAAATTTGTGCCAAGCTGCCATGCACAAATGGCTATGTGTATTGCATAGAAAAATGTTGACACCCGACAACCATGTTTATCTGCCCATGCCCTACCACAGAACACCCCTAATACACTCTGATGGCAATCACATTGTGTTTGGGCATGTTAGGGAGGTACACATCATTGTGGAGGGTCAGCACTGAGTAGGTGCAAAAATCTCTAAGAAGCCATTTACACAGGTAACTAGGACAGTTTCCTATACAAATGGCCTCCAAAATCAGGGACACAATTTACAATGATGAGATGGAGGTAGTTAAGAGAAGCACGTGTTGGCACAGTAACAAAAAAAATGTCTCTCACGGGTGAAGAATCAGCAGAATACAACAGCTCTAGGGTGACATAGTAGGCCCTACATCCATGAAGTGTACAGGTACGAGAATGTACATGCAATGCACAATCCATGCTATGTGTGAAAATACAGATAGGCACATCAGAAAATGGCCCTTGCTATGTGTGTGGCACATTGTCATGAGAGACATAGAATGGTGCACACATGCGACTGTGTAAGCCATAAGCAAATCAATAATTGCACATCTTTATTAGGAAACAACAGGTCAATATGTTCTGTGAAGTGGCAAAACATGAAAACTATGGTACAGTAAACATCACAAAATGCACATCATCACATGTCACTGTGTCACAACATATTCATGCACATGCATATGCACACTGTAATTAACCAAATGACACAGTGACACCCTATATGCAAAGTATCACTCCTGGATATGACCAAACAGAGATCACACATGTTGTTGTAGTCCACCTTGTAAGGATGTGCAATAGCTTGTCACGGCCAAATTGGCCAGTGCAAGGGTGACAAGGAAATAATACACCACACAATGTTCCTCTGCTGCTACACACCCAGCTTGAGCCTCTTTTGGCTGAAACATTTGATGTCATCCATAGAGCCATGGCAGTGATATAGTAAAACAAGCAAAATGTAAATGACAGTCAGGAGTGGCAGTCCCCAGTTGACAGTGTTGGTGCTGCGGGTCATTTTCTGCAGCCATGTGTGTCTACATTGAGGTGTGAGGTATGCTGATGATGATTCGAGAATCCATAGTAAAGGAATGGGGAAACTTGGGTGTGGCAAGAAGTCACGCCACCCAGGCAGTGAATTGTATCACCAGGTCAATGTGCACCCGTTGCATGAACTTATCCGCCATGTGAATATCAATATCCAGCATTGGCATGTTCTCCTCAACCTAAGTTTCATTACTGTATGCCACCACTTCTCAGGACTCATCTCATTTATTTATTTATTTATTCAGTTTTGTATACCGCCTTATCCTTCAATCAAAGCGGTCACAACACAATTGGGGGATACATTTTTAACACGCAGGGATATGAGACACATACACTAATACTTACAGGGAACATGGGCAATGGAGGGTTAAGTGGCTTGCCCAAGACCACAAGGAGCATCTGTGGGACTAGAAACCCCATTGTTTTTGCTGTCTCATGTTTTTGCTGTCTCCTCCAACATGCAGCTGATGGTGACTGCAGATGCACTGTTGATCCCTTCGGCTGTGGGTGGGCCTAGCTCTGTGGACAAAGTAATAGAAAGATAAGTATGCCATTCATCACACATCATGAGGTGCCATCCCAGTGTCTGCAAGTTTAATATGTCAAGTAGGAAATGTTTAACATGCAACCATATCAGAATCAAACAAACACCAACCTAACAAGATTCTGATCTAATAAAGGAACAATTCCTCTCTAAATTTTTGTCGGAGCTGACGTTAAAGTGGACAGAACCAATCTATCCACCACAGTGGCTTCTCCTTTTTAATCAATTAATTTTCTTAAAAAAGTCCAAAAGCGCTATACTTAGCTTTATTTTAGTCAAAGTTTTTAAGCAAAAATTATTCTTCTTCAAGCTGCTAAGGACATCGCCGGAGATTCAAAAGATGATGACATGTCACGTTTCGGGTTGGTAAATCTTCAACCCTGCTTCAGGTCAATCCATACACGGTAAATCCAAAGCTTCAACAAACTCAAAATAAAGAGGAAACGCCTTATATAATCAGGTCCAGCGCCTGACGTCATTTCTGATGAAAAACAGCCATCTTCCAATCAAACAAATTTAGCAGACAAACAGCCAATCAGAAAAGGGGAATCCCACTGATAAGGGAAACCCTCTCAAAATGATTGGCTATCACTTGTTGAGGATCAAAAAGATGAATCAGATGATCATATACCAATCAATTTGGGCATTCAAGCCTTTAGGACTAACTGTGTCGAGTAAAAAAATCCACCTCTGCTCCAACATTTGCAGATATCCATCAACTATAGTTAACGTAGCATATAAAAGGGCCAGATTTACACATTGTGAGTGGCTTTTTTCGTCATTAGGATCAACACCACAGGAGGATAATATCACAGGTGTTTTTCCTTATATTAAAGGCATGGCACAGATTGTTAAATTATTACATCACTTTTGGCCAATCCTGGGACTCCATCCTTGTTTTCGGAATAAACATCTGCAAATAGCTTATTCTCGTAAAGCCAATCTTCGTGATTTAATAATGAAAACTATCCTCAATTGGATTGACCGCTCACCTCACATGATACACAGGGTCATTTTCCATGTGGTACCTGTACTTTTTGTTCAAGTTTATTATCGGGTCCGGATTGGGTTGATTCTCATACTTCTCGGACTTATCATTCTAGATGGTACACAACTTGTTTATCCACATTTGTGGTTTATTTGATTGCCCATGTACATTTTATTACGTGGGACGTACTACTAGATCTGTTAAAATGTGACTTACTGAACATGCATCACGACTGCGGACAAAAGTGTTTACTGCACCTATGGTGGAGCATTGTATTCAAAATGGTCATACCTTTGAGTCACTTCATTGGTATGTATTAGACCACATACCAATTGACCCGAGAGGAGGGGATCGGGTACAACGTCTGTAAATGTTGGAGCAGAGGTGGATATTTTTACTTGACACAGTCCTAAAGTCTTGAATGCCCAAATTGATTGGTATACGATCATCTGATTCATCTTTTTGATCCTCAACAAGTGATAGCCAATCATTTTGAGAGGGTTTCCCTTATCAGTGGGATTCCCCTTTTCTGATTGGCTGTTTGTCTGCTAAATTTGTTTGATTGGAAGATGGTTGTTTTTCATTAGAAATGACGTCAGACGCTGGGCCTGATTATATAAGGCATTTCCTCTTCATTCTGAGTTTGTTGAAGCTTTGGATTTACCGTGTATGGATTGACCTGAAGCAGGGTTGAAGATTTACCAACCCGAAACGTGACACGTCATCATCTTTTGAATCTCCAGCGGTATCCTTAGCAGCTTGAAGAAGAATCATTTTTGCTTAAAAAGCTTAGACTAAAATAAAGCTAAGTATAGCGCTTTTGGATTTTTTTTAAAGAAAATTAATTGATTAAAAAGGAGAAGCCACGGTGGTGGATAGATTGGTTCTGTCCACTTTGACGGCAGCTCAGACAAAAAATTTAGAGAGGAATTGTTCCTTTATTAGATCAGAATCTTGTTAGGTTGGTTAACATTCAACCATTACATTCCCATAACACAGCTGCCATTGAAGGTGTAGTACATTCAAAACAATCAGTACAGAGTATGTTCACATCTGCACAGGCACATAGACATGTCCATAGCCATGTGTTACAGGTGTGTCATAAGTCCCCATCATGTCTATCACTGCTGATGGACAATGACCTGTCAATGAGTACCAACCAAGCAACTCACATACAAGATGTTTGATTATGTTAGTCAAACATGATCCAATGTACAGTTTCTATACTGTGCCATTCTTTGATGGTTTGTGCAAGCAATTATACTGCTACAAAGTTTGTACAGCATTTTTATAACTAGAACAGAGTGTTACAGGATCTTTTGGCCTAACATTCTTAAACAGAGTATTTGCTAGACTAACCCCTGATGAAGGGTATCGAAACACGGCCTGTGTCGGGTTGTCATTGGTTTCATAGAAATAAAGCTCTGTCTTTCCACATTATCACATCTTGGACTGGGTTCGGAGAATCATAGAGGCCAACCTGACCCCACCCCACCCAAGTAATACTTGCTTCTGTATGTTCCCATACCCCATCCCATCACAATCTAGCCCTCCCCCAACATCAGTTCCCAACACATCTGGGGTCTACCTACAACCTCTATCCTAGAAGCCCCCTCCAAGAGACCATTCCCAGTCCTGGCCTCCCGCATCTGCCCATGAGGGGAGCTGTACATGTCAGAATGGCTGTAAAGGAAGCCTACCAGGCCACACCTCACCTGTGCACAACTGCTGTGCTGAAGAGTATTGTTGTTCAGGACTGCAGTAGCACAGTTTCAATGTGGGGCACAGGTGCACTGGGTGTTGGGAGGCACAAAATGGCCATAACACTATCATGCCAGTGGCCTACACATGAACATATCTACCTGATGGATGGAAAATTGTTGCAAATCATCTGGGCAGCTGTACATAGATGAGATGGGGCTGAGTGTATCCCTCTGAGGTTGCCACCGATGGGAGAGAAACTGCAGTTGTGTGATGTTCATAGTGTAAACCCTTCCAAAGCACAGGGCCTTGTGCAAACAGCACTCCTGCATACTGGACAGGCCCCCTCAGTTCCCCCCAGAAGGTGTGTTTGTGGGACATCTGCTGTTGCCATGTCATTGCTGACATGAATATGGTTTGCACCGCTTGTGACACGTATATCACGCCTAACCCCATTTGCGCATGTGCAGGGCGCCTCGTGCATGTGCAGGGTGCCCTCCGTTTGTGCAGGATGTATAACGCAAGTGCAGGGTGCCCTGCAAATGTGCAGGGTACTCTGCCTCGTGCACATGCAGGGTACACTGCGCAGATGCAGGGTACCCTGCACATGAGTTATGCTCCTTGCACATGTACAGGGTGCCCTGTACATGCACGAGGTGCCCTGCTCATGCACAAACGGTGTTAGGCGTGCTGTAGGTGTGACACATGGTGCAAATCATATTCTTGTCCGGAGATGTGCTAGTGCTATTAAGTACTGCAAAAATGCTGCGAAAGGAGATACCAACCGACAAAGCAACACAAACACATGAACAGCAGGTCCCTGAGCAGTCTGGTGTCCAGGCCCCCGAAAAGAAACAAGCTGGCCCATCTGGGGTAGTACAGCATCCACAACAGCAACCTTCCAAGCCCCTACCTGGCAAAAGAAAGAGGAAGTGTGTACCTGTAGAGGTGCGCAAGAGGGCAATGCATTTCTCACAGCAGGAAAACAACATACTCCTCGCTAAAGTGCTGGAAAACTATGAGGTGCTCTATGGGCGCCTCAGTACTCAGACACATTTCAGCACAAGAAATATGATCTGGGAGGATATCCGGAAAGCTGTTGCAGAGGTCGGTGGACCACCCCGTGACATTGAGAGCCTTAGAAAGAGGTACAATGACATCAAAAGGGCTGTCAGAGCACACCTCACAACGCAGCGGTAGCATGCAATGGGCACAGGTGGTAGCGGACCCAGTGGGGTCCATCTTTCTGCCCTGGAGCAAAGGTTGGCTGAGTGACTGGGGCCCATCTATATCCATGGACTGCCCCCAGAGTTGGACACGGCGCACCCATGTGCTGATAACTGCCGAAACGTAAATGACCACCATGTACCTAATAGTTATATGCACCTGTCTTTTCCCCTCATTACATTTTGCCTGTAGCCTGTTCTGCTGCTCCCCTATCATATATTGGATTACATTTCCTTTCTTGATCTTTGTACATTCCCCCATTGTATAGTGTTGTTTGTAAACTGTCCCAGTGTAATGATGGCGCAGTATAGCAATAGTCCCAATAAACATTAAAACAAAGATACGTATACACATCTGACTGATCTGGCCAATGCAACCCTGTTATTACCACACACATGCTGTCCTGTGCAAGCAACTGACACATCTTGTAGATATGGATGGCCATATGTCCACACATATACCGCATATGAATGTAGGTACATATGTGAACCAATGGCCTGTGTGACTATTGCATGCATGGACCTGTGCAGCTCCCTAAATGCTATCCAAAGTGTCTTTTTACCATCTCTGATCATTGACCTTCTTGGCTGATCCTAGGGTTTGGGTGGACAGCCTCTCTTGTCATGCTCATAGGGGTGCCACATCATCTCCGTGCTGTCACAATGTCTGTGAGGGTGCTTAGTGGTCTCATCACCAAATGGGGAGATCAGTTGCAGGGCCACTGTGGTCTAGATATTCCATCAACCCTGTATCTGACCTGTCCTTAGTGGCCCTAGGGATTCATGTTGCCTGCTTTGTGCTGTTGCCCTGTCACAGGCCTTATGGGGCATGCATATTCATAAGGCTAGCACAGGACCAAACATCTAAATGATCCTGCATCTTCATTCCATTGTGTATTCGTTGTGACATTAAAGCCCATATACAGTGGAGGTATACACATTGGCATGGCACATTACATTGTTAAACTGTCTTAAAATGGGCATTTACCAGAATGTGATCAGTAATGACTGTCTGTTTTCTTTCTCCAGTTGACACACAGCTGTTGGAGGTGTCCGATCAGTATGATGGAACCATGGTGGAGGGGTGGCACAGTGACATCCCAACAGGGGGTGAAGGCATCATGGTTGAGATACCACCAGTTGCTGACCAGGGGCTGAGATGCCTGCATCTGCTGCAGAGGGAATACCAGAGGTTGAGGATGGGGGCGAGGAGGAGGAAGATGACATCCACCTACACCTCACAGGCGGCAGCAGCGATGACGATGGGACAAGCACTCAGACCACAGAAATTGAGCCGGGGAGTGGACTACGCCTTGCACCAGGGGTATATGAGGCCAGCACATCTCAAGGGCTGATGAGGGAAATGATGCAAGAGCTGTACAATTACATGGAGACAACTCATGCAGACCTTGTAGTTGGGTGACGAACCAGTATGTGGCATGTTGTGGCACCTGGTGTGATAGGGTGCAGGTACCGGTTGGGGGGGGGGGGGGTATTGTATGCACATGCTACTGTTCCACTATGAGCAGACATGTGACCTATGGTTCCTACAGTCAATGTATGTTGTCAAGATGTCATATCTCTGTCATCCCTGAGCCCCCATTTTCATGTGTTAGCATGACAGCTGTGTGAAGATTGCCTCACTATTCACAACCATCATTCCACAGGTATCTGCCAGGAGCTGCAGGGCCTACGGCAAGACATGGCTCAGGACCGGGAGCAGACCCACGCAAGGGCCCAGGGGATGGAATCTCTGGCTGAGGCTATCAGGGCCATGGTGGCAGCAATAAACCGCCAGACAGACGTCATGGCAGCCATGTCTGCAGGGTGGCAGCATCCACCAGCAGCAGCAGCAGTAGCGTTTGCAGGGGGTGCTAGGGGTTCAGGACAGCATGGTCGTGGGCGGACACGCAGGCATTACTCATGGCTAGAGGTGTGATTGGTCAAACGTTAATGCAATTTAAATAAGCATACACTCATTCAGTATCTATTGCAGCCCAGTGTCCATTTTTGCTGGGTGTAAAAGTGTATTTCTGTTTCTGCCCTATTTCTTCCTAAGAGCCTAACCCCTCCCCCCTGATGAGGTATGCTATAGCCCCTTTTCCTACCTTCAACATGTGCCTTGCTCTGTTTGCCTCTCTGTCCTTTGGGAAGAGAAGTGTCTCCTCTCACAAGCTGTGCCAGAAGGGTGAATGTCACCTGCTTCCTGTGAGTGAATATGCTGGCTTTCTGTGATTTGTGTCTGCCTCTCTAAACATATGTATTTTCTGGGCATTGTTACTGTGTTCCCCTACATCATTGCCCCCTTTTGTGCATTTATTGTTCAGCTCTTCTCAGCAGATTGATGTATTTCTCCCCACCCACCCTGGGACTTACCGTCTCTTATAGCTGTCATCTGCTCATTACTTCACCTACTCACAGGTGTACCTACTCCCTTTGGCCACTCTCCAATGTTCTGTTTCTTCCGGCCTCTGTTCCCCTCTCTGTCATTCTTCTATGACTCTGCATCAAATTTTCTTTTCTTCTTACACCCTAATTGTTCCCCCTCCTACCAGCACCTTCACACCTCCCATCTTTATCTCCCATTTACCATTCTCACTTCCCCCTCCATTCTGTCTTCTAACCTATCATCAGCTCCTGAGCCTCACCACTTTCTCCCTCTCATTCAGCCATCACCTCTGTCTCTCTCCAAGGCACCCTTACCCTCCTTCCTGCTATACTGTATCCTCTCTACCCCCTACTCTGCTACTCCTTCTCTTGCTCTCATCCAGAGATAGCAACCCCAATCCTGGCTCTCCAGACCTCTGTTACACTCCAAGAGGGGATCGTCATGCAACATCTCCAATCCTATTCATAGTCCCTCCTTTCCCCTTCCACTCTCCCTCTCCCATGTGCCTTATGGACTGCACACTCCATCTCTAATACACGTGTCTTTACACATGATCTCATTATCTCTAATGCCCTCCATCATCATGCTCTAACTGAGACCTGGCTCCTCCCAGAGAACACGTCATCTGTCACTGCTCTCTGTCATGGTGGCTATCAGTTCCCCAACACACCCTGTATCACTGGCCATGGTGGTGGTGTTGCCTGTCTACTTTCTCCCTCCTGCCAATTACAACACCTCCTGCTGCCTCAGTCTCACTCCCTTACAGCTTTTTATGTCTACTCCATCTGCCTTTTCATTCCAATACATTCCCAGGTACTAACATTTCCACTGACTTTGACTGGTAGCCATCCATCTTCCTGAATTCTTCTACCTCACTCTTATTCACGGGGATGTTAATATTTATGTTGATTGACCCTCTGATCCTAATGCCTTAATGCTCCCTTCCCTTACCCCCTCATTTGACCTCTAGCTATTTCCTATTGCCCCCACTCACCAGCATGGCCACTGCCTTGACCTGGTATGTTTCACCAGTTGCTTAACCTTAAACCTCTGTAACTCATTCCCACCAGTATCCAACCATCACCTGCCAGGTCTGAATCTTCATCGCCGACCACCTCAACCTCACTCTGTCTCCAACAACCTATGTAGACATCTTCATGCTATTGATCTTTTCATTCTCTCCCCCACTTTTGCCTCATCTCATTCATCCACTATGGCGTCTAAGTCTGTTGGTGTGGCAGTGACTTTCTGTGGCACTGCACTCCCCTCTGGCCTGTATGCTCCTGCTCTGCACATGACATGTCTAGTGAGGTGGATTGCACCCCAGCCCTAGCGAAACAGGACTATTATGTCCATCTGACTAACTCTCTTGCCTCTGACCCTCACCATCGCCTTACTACCTCAACTCTCTCATCAAAGTGCTTCGGCCTCCGACCCCACCCTTCCTTTCTGGCCTAAACCTAGCTATTTCCATGACAAAGATCAGAGGATCACCCTCCAATTCCCCACAAGGTCAGGTCTCTCTCCCCACTTTCACCTTCGCCCCCTCTTCACATCCAACCTTTCCCCTTGACCTCTGATACCCTCCCATCCTTTTCAGTGATCTCCAAAGAGGATACTGCACACCTTCTTTTCTCCTCCTGGGTCACCACCTGCTCCTCTGATCCTATCCCCACCCATCACCAGGGCCACATCACCTCCAATGTTCTCCCTTACATCTCTCATATCCACAACCTATCACTCTCCATTGCAACTGTCCCTGTAGGCTTCAAGCATGCTGTAGGTACACTTCACCTCAGGATACCCTCACCTGGACCTACCTGCCCCTCTGATTATCGACCACTCTCCCTCCCCCCTTGTTTTTAAATAACAGGAATGCACAGTTGACCACTGCTGCCTTGCCCTCTGCTCCTCTCATGCACCCCTGGACCCTTTACAATCTATCTTTCATCCATTACACTCTATTGCAGTGGCTCTTGCCAGAGTCCCCAGTGACCTGTCCCTGGCGACATCCAGGGGTCTTACCTATGTCCACATCCCTTGTGACCTCACTGCTACTTTGGGTACAGTTAACCACAAGCCCCTCATTGATACCATGTCCTCACGTGGGTTTGGGGGCTCTGCGCCAACCTGCCCCCCCCCTACCTCTCCTACCGCTCTTTCAATGTTAGTTCTGGTGGCTCATCCTTTACTGCTATCCCACTCTTGGTTGGTATACCCAAGGGATCTGTCCTGGGTCCACTCCAGTTCTATCTCCATACCCATTCCTTTGGTGTTCTCATCCCTTCCCATGGCTTTCACTGTCATCTTGTTGCCAATGACTCCTACATCTACCTCTCCATACCTGAGATCTCTGCAGCAAACTACACCCGGCTCTTCACCTGCCTTTCTGACACTGCTGCTTGGATGTCTCTCTCACAATCAAAAATGAACATGGCTAGGACAGAGCTCCTGTGTTTATCTCTCTGGAACACCCCTGTACTCTTCCTCCATTCCCAGTCTCTGTGGATAACTCACTGTTCTTCGCTGTTTCCTCAGTCACAGACCTGGGCTTGTCCTGGACTCCTCTCACTCCTCCACAACATCCATCTGAAAGCTTGCACCTGCCATTTCTTGCTCTATGACATCAACAGGTTATGACTGTACCTTTGTGTACACATCACAATGACACATATCCACTCCTTACTCACCTCCCATCCTTACTACTGTCACTTATTCCTGTGTATCATCTCTCTCCCCTTTGATCAGTACAACCCTCCTCTGCATGACATTTCTCCCTCAAGCCTTGTTGTGCCCATATCACCCCTCCTTTCAGGTCACTTTAGTGGTTCCATTTCTGTTTCCGCATCCATTTTGAGGGTCACCTGCTGACCTATACTCGCATTTGCTCAGCACCTCCTCATGTGCCCTTTGGTCAAATTGATTCTATATGTGTCCTTCTTTTCTATTGCTAGATCTTGACTTTGCCCCATTCACCTTGCTATACATTTCACATGTAACAAAATGCCTGTGTCTGCATGCCAGGCCCCTTCTCTGACCTCTTTCATATCCTGTCTGAACACTCATTTCTTTGCTGTAGCTTTTGGTTCCTGATTCTCCTGGTTTCTTTACCAGTCCCCCATGTTTTGTCTGTATCTATGCCATCTGTGTTGTCTGTCTTTACTAGAGTGTTAGCTCTGAAGAACAGGGTCTGTTTCTCACATGTCTGTACAGTGCCACACACATCTTGTAGAGCTATACAAATGCTCAGTAGTAGCAGTAGTAGTAGTAGTAGTAATACATGTCTGGCTGTGTCTGTCAGTACCACAGCAAGGTACGTGTACAGGCCCCTACCTGCTGTGGGGTTGGGGGTGTACCCACCTAGGTATACATGTCATGTGTCCCCTCCCCTCGAGTGTGCAACATCACATCCCCACCTGTCTCTCACATATCTGTCCTATAGCTTCTCCCTCCCCCCCATTGTACATGACATGGACATACAGGCCATTGCTGTCGTGGCACAACACAGTAATCCCCTCCATATACCCGGGGATCCTCCTCACGGTAGCATGGGTATGCACCTTACATGTGCATATCTACTCATCTGCTGCTGTATGAATCCACAGCCCATACATTATGAATGTTATGTGTGCCCTGTGCATTCTGGTTGACACATTTCTGGCCCACACTTCCCCCAGGACCATACATGGATTAGTGCTGCAGGCCCTGTGCTGCACACCTGTACCCACTGTGTCACCCCTCACCACAACAGTGGATGTATTATTGAACCACAGCTACCCTGGCACACCCTATGTTCCCTTATTCCACATCTCTGTCATGGCTCTGCTACTGTCCTGTCCCCAGGCATGTGGGTCCAGTATACAGAACATAGCAACCAACACATCCCCATCCCCCACTGCATGCTGTTTGGACTGCACCATGTATGTGACTCATGTGTATCTGTCGAAAACACAGGGAAATAGTGCTTTGTGTTTACCAATGTGCAAGTTGATGACATAAAAAACACACATGACCAGTGCATAGTTCCAAAAAAAGTACAATGTATTTACAATATATATATATGCACATATTGTATATATATATATATTGTCGGCACGCCTCCCTGGTGGCCAGTGGACGCCAGAGCAGATGGGACATAAAAATTTTAATATTAAGATAGGAGAGTCTTTTAAGGGCCAAAAGGCACTTGGTCCTTGTAGTTTTTAGCTCCAATCTTTAAAGAAACCATTAAAGCAGAGTGGTGGGAAAAAGAAGGCTTTTATTCCCTTTACACAGTGGTTCCAATTGTTGGGTTACAACTCAAAGTAAATGTCCTTAATTCAGGTAAGAAAGAAAACTCAGGTTTAAAGCAAAACTGTTGAACTTCACAGGAATAGCAGTGCTTAGTCAATTAAAGAATGCTCGGTTAGCAATTCAAGCAATTCACAAGTCTGACAAAGACTCTATGATACCAGATATACAGAGAGTACAATCCATTTCCTGGTCTGATAATTCTCCTGCCAGTTCCACTTGCATTGGCTCATAATCAGATATGTCTGACTCTGTATCTCTAGTTTCTTGGGAAACACCTCCAGGGGTTTTGTATATCTCTTGCAGTACTTGCCAATGTCCTTGGCCTAGCCTAGGGCGTCAGCCACGTGCGGTATTAGGATTAAATGTGTTCTCTCTTCTTAGAGGTTTTATAGCAGCTTTACCATAGTCTTTAACATTTATAGCTTTCTTCATAGGCGTATATTTATCATACCTTGTATTGCAGCAACAAGCAGGTAAATGGCTTTCTTCAATTGCTTGCCTCTCACAGTCAGCAGCTTGATGAAATCCTTTCCTTTGAAAGTTTGGTTTACCTTGCAGCCTTTGAACCCATGCTCCTGGTAAGCGCCTGCTTCTGCATAAGCCCAGATCCTGGCTTTCCTGCTCAGCGTGGCTTAGCTTCCCCAGCTGATTCTCCTTTGGCTTCTGCCCGCAATTAGTACAGTGCTTTTGCCTCTTCGGGCAAACAGCTCTCTCTCTAGCTTGAGCTGGTCCCTCCTTAGGTCCTTCCTCAGCTCCTGGTGAGTCACCTCTCACTCCTGGTGATCCTCTAGTTCCGGAGGAATCAGGCTTCCACTTCAACCTCTCTCCCCTCCAGTCTTCCACTCTCCTCTTATAAAGCACTCCTGCCTTTGAGGATTGGGAGCTGGTTGTCAGTTCCTCGTGACCAGCTGGGCGTGGCCCTTCAGTCTCTCTGAATGCACTCCTGCTCCCTCTAGCTGGTTCCTGCGAATATTGCAACTTGTGCACATCTTTTTTCCTCTGAAAAACAGCTTTGTTTTTCTCCTCTGGGCTTTCATCAGCCCTCGCTGCATTACAATATGCACATTAGGGTGTTCCACTGCCATAGGGGAAAAACTAAAAGTAGGAATTTCTTTGCTCCCTGGCCTGATTCTGGTTCCATTTATGTAGAAAACAATGTGTGCAAAGTTTGAAGCCAATCAAATAATATTTAGGGGTGGCTCAAGGTCCCTATCTATCAGGCCCCTGGATCCCCCCCAGGGTTCGTCAGACCACTGGGTATTATCCGCTCATAGACGGGGGTATCATGCTTGCCAAGCACTCAATGTGGTCCAGATGCTAGTAAGGACTTTGACGATGTGGGGAACATCTTACGGTGTTGCGAGACAACACCCAGAAGGAACTGGAGTTGCTCTTCTTTTGTGGTGTGTCGGCCGTTGAACTCCTCAATGAGTTTGACCCCTCGCTCAGCCACATCGTTGATCACTGGAAGATTTTTTACTTTCTTCAAACCGTCTTTGAATGATGCATTCTCTTCCCAGTCTTCTGGGTCTGCATTAAGAAAATCACTGTTGATGTCGAGGTGTTTCAGGAAACGGATTGACTTGCGAGTTGCAAAAGATTCAAGTGGTGGAATCATGGAACTTTTCAATTCGACCCGCTTTGGGGGATCTTCGTCTTCGTCATCATCCTCATCGCTTTCATCTGATTCTGCCGGGATCATGGCCGACACTATGGCCCGCTTTGTCGGTGCTGAAACAGCTTCATCGAACAGTGACAGTGCCACAAGCTCCTCTGACACATACCACAGATGCTGTTGCAGTTTGTCTCTGGCCGCTCTTCCAACACGGTCATTGTGGTAAGAGTGTAGTTTCTTCAGCATCTCCAAATCTGTTCGAGGAGCAACTGCGGCATCAGGGGCAGAAAACCAGGCTTCCACATGAATCAGGATGGAGAAAATGCTCACATCACGAACACAGGACTCCTCCTGTTGGGTAAGATCTTTGAGTTGTCCTCGGAACATCCAAATCTTGAGACATTACAAGACTTTTGCCATCCATCTGGCATGATGGAAAGCTCCGGGTTTCTTGAAATTGAAACTAGGAAGATTCCCTCCAAGGCAGATAATTGTTAACTCCAAGAATTCCAGGTAATCATCTAGGTGATTGCCCTGTGCCAACTTGGATTCCGCAAACGTCATGATGCGATCCCTGTCAGGTTGCAGCACCTCCAAGTCTTTTCCAGTTTGGTAGTTGGACTTGTCAAGGGAGCCCCAATTCTTTTGGAACCGGCGAAAGAGTTGGACATCGGGACCCGATGAAGCTCCAGAGCATGTAGAGAATAATGCACCAAGAATTATTTCGTAAATGTGATGGCGGCATGCCAAATGAAGGATTGTGCGACGGAGTCTCTGTTCTAGAAGAATGCATGCTCCTGATCAACGTCCCGTGTTCGATGCAGTTGTATCAAAGCAGAAGCCTGCAACCTTTTCATCCAAACACCATTCCTGTAACAGTTCATAAACTGCTGCAGCTTGATTCTCGCCCATTCATGATGTCAGTTTTGGTACACCAAGAAGTTGTGTTTCTCCAGTGGAGACAGCCGTTATCAAAACTGGAAGATGGTCAATGGATGTGGTTGAACAGAGGAGAGATGGCAATAACTTGCTATCCCAATGCACAATGCATGTTTTGCCTTTGGCTTTGAATGCGTTGTGCAGGTCCGTCTATTGTTGCTGACGGTGCTTTTCTCTATGGCGCTTGACGCTGGAGCGGCTGATATTGAGCTCCCCAGGATAATGTCCCAGACTTCTGGCGGTTTCAGCTACCACAAACAGAGCATTGCGATCCGTTGTCCCTGTCCGATCCAGGGCTGCTGTAAGCTCTGGGGTCCAGACATTGTTAGGTCGAAACTGCTTCATTTGTGGAGTTGCTTTCTTCTGTCCGTTATCTGAATCCGCAGATGTCGACGAGTCTTCACCTGACTCTGCTGAGGAAGAAGATCCTTCCAGCTGAACTTGGCTTGTAGTTGCCTCGGCTTCGGCAACATGTTTTTGTCTGCGCCTTTTCAGTTCTTCTTCTCGCTGTTGCGATATTGCTTCCGTGTTGGCCAGTTTCTTGTCCATCGCGCACATTGAGCTGCGGCGCCCTGGTTCTCGTTGCGCTATTAAGAATTCTTTGTCTTCTTGAATATGAATTAAAGACATTGCATTGGCATGCGCCACATCAAATAGGTTTTTCATTGCAACCTGGAATTCTTTTTCATTTGCCTCTTGTTTCCCTCCTCTCCCTTTGTTTTTCTTCAAAGGTTTCCACTGATTAAACAATTTCTTTACTTTTTCTTGAATTTTGTCATTTTTTTGAACAGGAAGCCTGGCCTTTTCCCAGTAAGCTTCTACTTCACTTGTTACAATAGATGCACTTTCACTAACGCCTTTGTTTAATGTCATATGGTGATGTAAAAATACACTTAACACTTGCTCCTTGCTGGGGAGCTTGGCCCCCAGAATTGTGGTGGACATTTCTTCAATGAGATAAAAAACACGTTTTTTCGCCATCTGAAAAGAATAAAGATACAAAGATAATAGTACAATGTCTTTGCCACCTCTCAGAGACGAGATTAGTCCATTTAACCCTTTATATAGCTACATAAAGTGGTTTTGTATATATTTATCATGTTTTTCCCTGTTAAGAAATTGTTTTAATGTATATCCAAGTTATGATACCTGTTTATTGTAAGCACATATCACCAAACTGAGATGTGTAGTTTAATGTTCACTGTAAACCGCGCTGATGTCAACAGCGCGGTATAAAAGAGACTTTAAATAAATAAATAAATATAAATAAAAATATGACACAATCAAATGTAATCAGTGTGGAACTGAGTGGATGATACAAGATGATGCAACATTTCATCATCTGCTCCCAGGGGGAAATCTCAAGACTTGTTGAGCCACCCCTAAATATTATTTGATTGGCTTCAAACTTTGTACACAGTGTTTTCTGAAAGCATTGGTGTTTGTACAGGGTACTGTACACTATTAGACTGACTAAACCTGAGAAAGAGTTAATTCTGTTCAGAACCTTGCTTAGAAATAAAACTTCATATATTTGCTTACTAAGTGAAGGTTTACATAAATAAAGAAAAGGGCAGATTGTACTCTAGCCTCTCTGTCTCAGGGTTATTAGCTAAAATACTCTCAGGGTTAGCAGATATCAAGCAGTACTCAGGGTTATTAGATACCAAGCTGTCAACAGTAAACAATTATGTCAATTATGTCCTGGAATCCTGTATGTCTCCTCATAATGATCTATGTAGCAGTAAACAGTTATGTCTTGGACCCCATGTATGTCTCCACATACTGACCTACAGTGATTAGACATTGACCTATGATATGATGAATACGTATACCTGACGTGTCATAATAAAGTGAAATTATGCTGTATCATCTAAAAGAGCCTTATAAATAAAGTGAACCATGGCTAGTAAGTTAGAGTAAACAGGGAGAACGTGTTTCTCTCAGTTTCTCTCCACTAAAGCTTTGGTGTATTTCTATATAGATGTGTGTATTTTATTGCTGTCTTTTGATTAACCTTCCCATTGTTTTGAATGTAGTTTTCTGTAGCTTCAAGAACCCAGTAGGTTGCTGGTGAGGAGAGGGTTAAGTAAGCTCTTCAGTTTGTGCCGTGACCGTTCTGCAGATTTTGACATTCCTGGCAAGGAGGGAAGGTGTTTGTGAGTATGGTGGCAGCAATGAGCAATCTGTTAGGTGAACAGAAGTTGTCTCAATTGTGTGAATGGCATGTTAAGGCTATGAGTTTAGCTCTTCAGAAAGGTAGCCCTTCTTATTGTATGCGTGAAAAGTATGGAGATATGGCTACTAATTATGTTGTGCACTGGTATGCAGTGACTAATAATAATGTGCTTTTACAGTTTCCTTTGGAGGGAACATTTTCTGTAGATAAGCTTCGTTATCTGAAATGTGCTTTGCAGGCTAAACACAGAGTATGTGATGCCCGTGAAGGGCTAGTGTTTGGTTGGTGGCAGCGAATGGCACATAATTTGAAGAATGAATTGTTTGGATTAGTGAATGCTGGTAAATCGGGTGAACCACAGGAGAAAGAGATTGATAATGTCTGGGCAGGGAAGGTCCCAGTCATTTTTTCTCCAGAGTATGATGCAGAGGTGGCTGCAATTGAAGCTGGAAGTGTTCCAGGTGTATTCTTGACGTCTCCCCTTGTTTGTTCTGAGAATTATGTAATTTCTGAGAGGGAGATAGTCACCCGTGCAGCGAAATTAAAAGTAGAGATAAGGAATAAGCAAAGAATATTAGGGAATGCACAAATCGAGAATTTTGGTACTTGCAATGTGTCTCAGCTCAGAGAAATGAATGTCCTTCTTAGTTGTGAAATAGAATGTACTGTACATATAATAGATTCCTGGGAGAAGTAAGCTCTTCATTTTCTACCTAAATGGAACCAGAATCAGGCCAGGGAGCAAAGGAATTCAGGAATTCATTTTTATGGACCACCCTAATGCACATATTGTATATATATACAATATGTGCATTGTCCCTTGGGTGCAACCAGTTAAAAAAAAAACTGTATACAGCTGGGCACATTTGTGGCAGTGGCTGTTCCCCCACCAACTCCCCTGTGCCCTGCAATTGTGGCATCACCTGGGACACAGGAATGCAGAAGGCTGGAATGCACCCACCTCACCATCAACACTACCCCTCCTTTGGGCCACCATGGCCTGATGGCTCATGGTCTGCGGAGCCCTCTACCACCTCCCTTAGCCTCTTTAGTTTATGAACCATCCTGACCACAGCATCTACCACCTGCGCCATGGTCCATGTTTAGGCCTGCAGTGATGGCAACCAGTGAGGCAGATAGGGTGTGGTCATGGTTGCCCCTCCCCAGGCCCCATGTTTATGGGATCTGAGTCGAGGCATCCATCCACTCACTATCTGTGGCACTGCTTGACAAGCCTGCAGCTGATGCTGCCATTGCCTCAGGACCATGGGGCAGGTGGCAGGGACCCATCATGGCCCTCTGAAATCCTGTGTCCCAGGTGTGTGACCACATCCTGGTCTGTGGGGCAGGATGGCCTTGTGGGAGTATGGAAATGCAGGCCCTCAGACTCCCCTACCTCCTCTTTCTTCTCCACCAATATTTGATCCCCCTCTACATCCCAAACCTCCAGGAGTTCATCCTGCCTCACACCCTACCCTCCCACCTCACCCCAACTCCTCCTCCCCTCCCCTCCCCTCCCTCCACTTCCACAGATGAGGAGGAATGGGGGCACTGCGATGGGTGGTATGGGGATACATTATGAGGCCACAGCTATGTTCTGTTTCAAGCAGCATGTATACATCCCTAGGCAAGGTGCTTAGGATGGAGCAGGATGAATGCACATACATAGCAAGATACGACATGGTGCCAGCAGCATAGTGCAGTTACCCAGAGCCCTATAAAGAGGTGTGTGCACATGGGGTATGCATGCATTGGGGGCTGACCTGGACACACAGGACCTATGAGACACATCAGTAAGGCATGTGCATACAGCAGAGGTTGACCAACACACACATGCCATGGGTGGGTGCAGATTAGGCACATGTGTGCCCTACATTCTCATGGCCCACACGGTCCCTGTCTGCCATCCCACATTACAGATAGGGATGTGACAGGGACTTTTGGGTGGCTGGTGTTTACATAGACCAGGGGTCGACACCATTGGTACAGGCCTGTGCTACCTGGCACCTGCTGTCAAAACATGGCATTATTTTGCATGATCCAGTGTCATTCAGATGTGAGTGCGCTGCTAACCATGGGAAGGGTGCAATGGCATACAGTACATGTCTGTTGTGCCATCCCAATCTCTGGGGTGTGCATTTGTTGCATGACCATAATAGGCATGCACATGTTGCATGACCACATAGTTATGTGTGTGGCCTGTGGGGTGGCCATGTAACATCCACACAGTGATCAATGAATCTGAGGCAGTATGTCAGGCCCTGCATGTTATTGTGTGGCCCGATATGATCTGCACAGTGTACCATTCCCCATGCCAGGCGTGCCAGCACAGACAAGGCTAAATGTGCAGGTAACATCCTGTTTGGTGCACAGTGCATGGTCATATGCCTGCTGGTGCAGTGCAATAGGATCATTAGGCCATGGCCCATACATCGAACATGCTATTGTGTCACACACATGCTGCATCACTCACCATCCTCAGGTGGCATCATCTCCTCCTGCAGTTGCTGGAAGAAATCAGGCTGCCTCCACCGCATCTCCCAACCCTTTTTCTGCAGATCCTACACCTGGGGGAACAGGGATAGATGCCATCTGTGATGTTGCAATCATACCTGTGGCAACTCTATCACTCATGGGTAGGTGTAGTGTCATGACACTCTTGTTGCATGCTGCAGCTAACAGGCCCCTTTATGCTTGCACACCACCACCCCCTTCACAGTCACACAACTGTGACTTCTGGACAGAGTCTCTATGTCATCACATAAGCATGTGATGGAGATGCCCATGTTGCCACATTTATGCACCAGCTGTGGGTCCTACCTTTGTACTGCATGTTGTCTTGTCACTGATCACTGTGAGGATGTTAATTGGCACATGATGTGGGCCATGTGGCCAGTCTGAGCTGTTATGTGCCATACATGACCCACACCAGTGCTCTCATACTTCAGTCATGTCCCACAGTACTTTTCCAATGCATTGTCTGCACATGTGTGTGCTGTTTACACAGAGTGACCTTACATGTTCTGTGACAGACATCCATGGCCAATACCTATGTCAACCCCGTGTTTGTGTTCTGATGAGGGGTAGGACTGCTCTCCATGTAATGGGATTAGTTAGCTGGATGGATTGTGGTATTTCACAGTGCTGTGTGTCATTCTTGCAGAATAGACCACCAAATGTGGGTACATGGGACTTCCAGCATATGCATGTGGATACAGGATGCCATTCCAGACACGATATGGCTGATAGCTACATCTGGCAGATGTTGCTGCGTGCCCCTACTCTGCCTGTGGAGGTCAGCAAGATACCAGCAACTGTGCCTTTGTTCATTTTTTTTTTTTTTTAACAATTCTTCTATACCGCGCTATTAAAATCAGCACGGTGTACATCGAACAAAGATACTACAATGTATACAAACAACATCGAGTTTTACAGAGAACAGGGAATTGAACATGGAAGAAAAACCGGGGAAACTATATACATATTATACTCAAACTATGTACAGTGCTCTAATATAAAATGGTAGTGGTGGCTACCTATTGTCTGAGGTCTTGACGTGCAGGGGTGACCGGTGTGTGGTGGAGTTTTGCTGGTTGGTGGTTGTGCTATTATCGCTTGAAGTTCCTGGGTAACATTTTGTGAACAGGTGGAATTTTAAGGCTTTTCTGAACATTATGAGGCTTTTTATTCCACGGATGTCATGGGGGAGTGCATTCCAGTTTAAAGGGGCGAATAAGGAGAAGGCTCTGTTGGAGGTAGCCTTTGTGCATGTGGTCATTAGCTTGGGCACTGCTAATGTGTTCAGTGCAGTGGACCTTCTGCTTCTATTTTCCAGGGTGTCATGGACTAGTTTGCTGATTGGCGTTGGGGGGCAGTTATTTAGGGCTTTGAAGGTGAGGACCAATGATTTGTATTGGAGTCTGGCATGTAGAGGTAGCCAGTGCAGATCCTTCATGATGGGTGTTATGTGATCGGATCTTGACGATCCGGAGAGAACTCTTGCGGCTGTGTTCAAGGCTAAGCGGAGTGGGTTTAAGGTTGATTGTGGGAGGCCATGGAGGATGATGTTCGCGAAATCGACATGTGGAAGGACTAGTGCCTGGAAGGTTGTTCGGTAGTCTATGAAGTCCAGCAGGTGTCGGAGGTGGCGTAGCGTTCTGATCTTATGGTATATTGCCTTTGTAGTGTTTTTTATATGCGCTGTCATGTTCAAGTGCTGGTCCAGGGTGATATCGAGGTAGCGGATTGTGGATTTAGACTTCAGCTCTACGTCGTTGACACGTAGTGATGAGGGAGGTGTGAATTTGTGGTTCCTTGTGACAAATAGGACATCTGTCTTGCCGTGATTGATGCGTAAGTTTTGTGATAGTAGCCAATGGGCTACTGCTTCGAAGCAGTTAATTATTGGGGAGAGCACTGGTTGGTCTATCAAAAACGGCATGTAGAGGAGGATGTCATCAGCGTAGGCAAGGCATTTCACATTGAAGGATCGGATTAAGTCACATATCGGCTGCATATAGATGTTGAACATCAGTGATGATAAGGACGATCCTTGGGGAACTCCTTGTGTTTGCAGAAATGGTTTGGAGGATGAGTGGCCAGACCTGACTTGTTGCCACCTATTGGATAGGTAGGATTCGCACCATTTTAGAGCTGTATTTTGGATCCTCTTTTCCTTCAAGCGTTGTAGAAGTATGTCATGACTTACCGAGTCAAAGGCAGCAGAGATGTCTAGGAAAATAAGGACAAAGCCTTGTTGGATGCTGTTGGTTCCTGTGATCATCATCCATCCTGTTTTCTCCCCGCCACAAGACCATGTTGCCATGGCATGAAAGACAAATGCAACCAGTTCCACTGCAGGTGTGAGAGCAGTTTGTGTGCTCTGATGTTGACAGCTGCTCACTGTGCTGATTTGGAAAGTGGAGCTTGTTTGTGTGGGTGTTTGTACCCTTGTTGGCCAATTCTTTGGAGGTTGCACATGCTGGTGTTATACCTGCACTGTGGTAGAAAATGTAGCCATGGGGACAAAATTCACTGTCAGGACATGACCTTCTTCTTCTCTTTACAGCAGCTGTATGGCGTGTACCACAGTGCTGCCATCATCCATGCTGATTGCATGCTTCCCATCAAAAGAACCTTGGCAGATATTGTATTGCACATGGCACACTGGAAATGGCCATAGCTTTTGTCAGCCGAATAGGTTGGTGTTGTACATGCACTGTGGGCTGTCATGTACCTACAGGGACATGGAAAACAAACTCCAGTGCCAGGACACAAACCTATGACTTCACTACTTCTTTATACAGCAGCTATACAGGGTACACCACAGTACTGCCACATAGATTCAACAGTTCATGCTGATTGCATGCTTCTCATCAGATGGACCTTGGCAGATATTGTATTGTAGATGGTGCACTGGAAATGGCCAAAGCTTTTGTCAGCTGCACACAGTGACACAGCTGCACACAGGTGACATTCCCTCCTGCCTTACCCACCACACTATGCTGACATGCCCATGTGCCATCAGTGTTGGTGGTGCATGGTCCCGGCCTGCCAACATGCAGATAGGTGGGTAGCTAGGGAATGGGCTCCGTGTGGGCCAGAGGTATACTTTGTCAGGCACACATCACTAACCCCTCCCTCCCAATCTGCCTCTCCAGGGTCCCCATCACCACATGGCAGTGTTATGTTTCCTTGATCTGAGGATGGGCAGCTGTGTGGTGTTGGGTTTGAGGTATTGGGAATATTGTCTGCAGTGTCTGAGGTATTTGTTGTTCAATTATCTATACCATTTGACTGCTGTGGGACTAGGGGATATGAACTGTGACTGCTGTGTTAGCCATTCTGGACCACTATGTGAATATATGTTGTCTTTCCACCCATCGTGAAACCCTGCACTCCATTACCTGAGGATGTAGTACAGGCTGCCAGTGTCATGGTTTTCATGTATGTTTTGCCAGGTTCCTGTGGAGGGCCCCTGGTGAGGGCCACAGCTTTGCACTGCTTGCCCCATTGCAGGCATTGTGTATCATGTGTGTTTTGGGGGGTACCTACTAGTGTCAAAAGTGAGCCTTCTTATCACCAAGCCTAGACCCAGCCCAGAGCCTTGCTTGGCCTTCTGGGATATGTAGTTAAAATAAGCAGTTGTGGCACCGAGGTAAGGCTTCAAAAAGGTTTTATTTCCCCTTCCAAGAGGTTTCTTTTGGGTGAGTCAAACAAAACATATAAATAGCTCCACTTGGGCAAAAACAAAGCAAGAACAGGAACAAAAATTGCTTACTTTCAGCTTTTAAACAAGTAAATGAAAAGTACTCAAAAACAGCTCTCTTCAGCAAACAAAGGCATTTTCTTTGTGGCTTTCAAGCTTTGGCAATTCTACTCACTTATCTTAGAGACAACACGTTATCTGAGACCGAGAGCGTACAGTCCATGTAATCACTGTTTACATTATCCCCCTGTAGCTCATATTGCATCTCTTCAGGCTCTTCTGTTAAGAAGTCATCTCTTGCAGCATGTGAAATGCTGCTAAACAGTCTCCCCTTGCTCTGCAGGAAGTCTCTTTCCCTCTGGGTAAGAATGTTAGCTAAGCTGCTACCGTATTCCTTGGAGTGCCTTTCTTGGGAGCTTCTTAAATGTGGTGGGAGATAGAGAGAATTCTTAGTTTCACTTTTCCCTCTACTAGGAACATTAGGGTTGGGCTTGAACAGTCTCTGCCTCAAGCTATGCTCAGTTGCTATCGACACTGGAATAAAATCACATAAAAACTTTTCCTGGCTCCTGCCTTTGAAACCTCTTCCAGATACAGGCTTATGCTCAGGTATAAAAGCTTTACTGTTTTTCTGCCAGTTGTTTGTGTAAAAACTTTCCTCTGGCTTCCTCTCGCTAACTTCACAGTTAAATGTTTGGTTACCTTTTTGATAGCATTTGTTGGGCTTTGACGCTTTCAGAGTTCTGCTCTCAACTCCCTTCCAATTAGAATTTCTCCGTTTATATCTCTGGCTTCCAGCCACACAGCTGCCTGCTCCCGTGCTCCAACCGGGTTCTATTTCACTCCTGCTGTGTCCTGCGTATGTCTTCTCTCTCTCACCTTCACTCTCACTCTCACTTTCACTCCTGCTCCCACGCTCACTCCATCTGTTGCTTGTATTCTCAAGTTGGCTCCGTCTCTCTTGCACACGCTGGCTCTGTCTAGCCCCACGTTGGCTCTGTCTAGCCCCACGTTGGCTCTCTCTGGACTGACTCTCTTGCACACGCTGGCTCTGTCTAACCCCACGTGCAGTGAGCTTTTCTATGTGCGTGTCAGCTCCACCCACACCCAGCTGGCTTCCATTAGCTCCTAATTCATTAGCCTTTCTGTTGTTTGGGCGTGTTTCCTTTGCACGTGAGCTACTTTGTTTAGGTTGCATATGGCAACATCCTACCCTATGTTCCTCTGAACTGTCATGATCAGTCCTATTTCCTGCATTTCTGCTGGTTTTCAAGGGCTCTATAAAAGCTGCCCCGTGACAGATTCCCCCCTTTAAAATATTACGGGCTGCCGCAACACCTGGCGGACAGCACGTTATCCACTTCTGGGTACTACTGTGCCGTTCCTTATAGACTAAATTGGCAGTGGCCGACCTTTCCTTCCAAGGCTTGAGTACGTTAAGGTGGTACACCTGCCTACGTCCTCTCTCATTTTCAATGAGGTAGGAAATGGGTCCAACGCTTTTGACTACTGTATTCGGCCCCTTCCAGTGGGATTCAAATTTGGGACCTGGGTCCGCTACTTGGACCATAACTTTATCCCCTTCTGCCAACTGCCTGGGCTTTGTGCCCCTATCGTAGTATTTTTTCTGACGTAGCTGACTACTCTTCAAATTCTCCACTGAGGCTTTGGACGTTTTCTCCAAACGCGTCCTCAAGTCTTTTAAAAATTGAGGCACCCCTACCTCTGGTATCTCGGGCTCTACCCATTCCTCCTGTAATATGTCTAAAATACCCCTCGGGGCCCTACCAAATAGGAGTTCAAACGGGGACGCCCCCAAGGATGCCTGAATTCGCTCCCTGCATGCATACATAACGAATGGGAGTAAGGTGTCCCATTCTTGCATTTCCCCTTTCCGTAAACCCCTCCTTAACAGGTGTTTTATTGACTGGTTCATGCGCTCCACCAGCCCATTCAACTGGGGTGGTACGCCGCAGTCTTAATATGGCATATGCCAAATGCCTCCCAAACTCTAGCTAAATACCTCGATGTAAAGTTGCTCCCCTGATCAGACAGTATTTCTTGGGGAAACCCCACTTCACAAAATAGCTTAACTAGTTCTTGTGCTATTATCTTGGCGGATGTGTTCCTAAGGGGAATAGCCCACGGGAACCGTGTGGCGTGGTCCACGACCACTAGGATATACTGAAAGCCTCGTGGTGTTCTAATTAAAGGACCCACAATGTCCATCCCCATGCGCCGGATTGGCACCGATATGGTGGGCAAAGGTACCATGGGTACAGCCTTTGGTCTCGCCACTGAGACCCTCTGGCAGGTGGGACACGACTCGCAGTATTGCTTGGTCTCCTTATACACTCCTGGCCAGTAGAATCGCGCAAGTATTTGGTCAAGTGTTCCTTGAACACCTTTATGGCTACCTATCGGGTGGTCATGTGCCAGGCGTAAAACAATGGACCTAAAAGTCACTGGCACCACCAGTTGCTTTTGCACCGCGTCTGTATAGGGATCTATACTTTCCCTATAGAGAATGTCTCCATCTAATAGGAATCGGGGAAGTACATGCCTATCCTCTTGGGCCCATTCAAATGCTCTTTTGAGCGACTGGTCCGCCCTCTGTTCCATAGGGAACGAAGGGAATTTTTGCACTAGGGCTACGGGCACCCACGGTAACCCTTCTCCTGCCTCTAGTTCCGCCCTTCCCCGAGTTCTCTTATATCTCTCCTGGCGCTTCATGGCCTTTGTCTTTCTATCTGCTTTAGCTGGAGCTTGAATTAGCTCATCGTGGTTAGGAAGTATATTTTCCTCATTGTCTTCTACCCCTTCCTCAGGGAATCCTTCAGCCTCCTCCCTCTCAGGCTCCTCTGTCCTCTCTACAGAAGGTTCTCTGTCCTTTGAGGTTCCGGCCTGTGACCGAGTTGAGACTAAGCTCGTCCTAGTGTCTAAACCCACTCTCAATCCTCCCCTAAATGGAGGCCAATCTCTCCCAAGGATAAGCTCTTGTGACAGTTTAGGGACCACTGCCACTTGTATTTCCTTCTCTATTCCCATACCTTTTACATGCACTTTGTGTAGAGGATAGTGAGAGTGTGTGCCATGCACGCATTTTATTCGTACCTTGTTTCCTACTCGATTCGGAGCTGACGAGCAAGGGGGTTCCATAGCCTCCCAAAACTCCTGAGAGACCATGCTTTGCTCGGCTCCCGAATCGAGTAATGCCAACGCATCTACTCCATTTACCATAACCTGTAGAAAGAGGCCTTTCGGGACTGGTTTTCCTGCTTCAGAGATTAGGACTGTACGCTCCTTACAATCTCGCTGGAAGTGACCTGTCCTTCCACAGCCATAACATTTTCCTTTAACAGGATATGAAACATCATTGTTAGCACCATCATATTTATATAGATTAGACATTTTTGCTCTACCAGACTGTCTCACGCTACCAGGATTTACCATACCAGCCACCTTTAAAATCCCAATACCTGAGGTATCAGCCCTTTTGGCCTCATAAAATCTATCGGCTGTATTGGCTGCCTCCTCTGTGCTGTGGCAATCCTGTAGGGTGAGATATTTCCTCAATTCTGGGGACACTGCTTGTAAAAATTGCTCCAACACTATTTCATCCAAAATGGACTCCAGTGACCTTCTCTCTGGGGTAAGCCACTTATATGCCAAACTCTTGAGCCTCTGGTATAGAGTTCTAGGAGTTTCCTTAGGGTTAATATTTGCTTCCCTAAACATACGTTTATAGTGCCTCGGGGTAAGACCTAACCTGTCTTTCACCGCTTTCTTTATTTCTACATAATCTGCGGCGAGACTAGCCGGCATAGCCTTAAATTGCGGATAGAGCCTCCCCTGTAAGTGTCATGGCGAACCTAATCACCCATTGCTCTATCAGCCATTTAAGGGTCTCCGCTATTCTCTCGAAAGCATCGATATAGTCATCTAAATTGTCTTGTTGTGTCAACTGTCCTAACGAAAATACATTGCAACTGTCCATTCCTGCTTGCGGAAACATATGGAAACCTGTTCCTCCTGTTGTCTGCGACTTCTTCAAGAGGGCTTCCATAGTCTCTAGCAGAGGCCGTTGCTGCTCCTGCAGTATCTCTGCTTGCCGTGCCTGGAGTTGGTGGACAAGCTCCGCCTGCTTATCCCATTGCGTCTGCATCCATATCATCACGTCACGTGGCTCCATGTCTCCTCTGGAGTCTGCTGCACCTGTAGATAAAATAAAAAGAAAGACCCACCAAGTGCGGTACTTTTCTTTTAAAATCCCCCACTGTGAGCAACAGTACCCCTTTCTCACTGTAATCCTACCCTTTCACCCAGGCTACTTTTACCTCAGGTTTCAGGTAGATCTCAGCATGTGAGAAAGGTCTCTTTCACCTCCCTGGCCGACCTGCCAGCTAAAGCTCCGCTCACCAGTGCTCTTTGGTACCAGCAGTCTTCCAGATATCTTCTTCTTTACTTTGCCTTCCTTTTCTTTTTCAAAAATCACTCCCCCCAAAACAAATCCTCAATTCTACACCATCTATCATAAGTGAGCCTTCTTATCACCAAGCCTAGACCCAACCCAGAGCCTTGCTTGGTCTTCTGGGATATATAGTTGAAATAAGCAGTTGTGGCACCGAGGTAAGGCTTCAAAAAGGTTTTATTTCCCCTTCCAAGAGGTTTCTTTTGGGTGAGTCAAACAAAACATATAAACAGCTCCGCTTGGGCAAAAACAAAGCAAGAACAGGAACAAAAATTGCTTACTTTCAGCTTTTAAACAAGTAAATGAAAAGTACTCAAAAACAGCTCTCTTCAGCAAACAAAGGCATTTTCTTTGTGGCTTTCAAGCTTTGGCAATTCTACTCACTTATCTTAGAGACAACACGTTATCTGAGACCGAGAGTGTACAGTCCATGTAATCACTGTTTACATTATCCCCCTATAGCTCATATTGCATCTCTTCAGGCTCTTCTGTTAAGAAGTCATCTCTTGCAGCATGTGAAACGTTGCTAAACAGTCTCCCCTTGCTCTGCAGGAAGTCTCTTTCCCTCTGGGTAAGAATGTTAGCTAAGCTGCTACCGTATTCCTTGGAGTGCCTTTCTTGGGAGCTTCTTAAATGTGGTGGGAGATAGAGAGAATTCTTAGTTTCACTTTTCCCTCTACTAGGAACATTAGGGTTGGGCTTGAACAGTCTCTGCCTCAAGCTATGCTCAGTTGCTATCGACGCTGGAATAAAATCACGTAAAATCTTTTCCTGGCTCCTGCCTTTGAAACCTCTTCCAGATACAGGCTTATGCTCAGGTATAAAAGCTTTACTGTTTTTCTGCCAGTTGTTTGTGTAAAAACTTTCCTCTGGCTTCCTCCCGCTAACTTCACAGTTAAATGTTTGGTTACTTTTTGATAGCATTTGTTGGGCTTTGACGTTTTCAGAGTTCTGCTCTCAGCTCCCTTCCAATTAGAATTTCTCCGTTTATATCTCTAGCTTCCAGCCACACAGCTGCCTGCTCCCGTGCTCCAACCGGGTTCTATTTCACTCCTGCTGTGTCCTGCGTATGTCTTCTCTCTCACACCTTCACTCTCACTCTCACTTTCACTCCTGCTCCCACGCTCACTCCATCTGTTGCTTGTATTCTCAAGCTGGCTCCGTCTCTCTTGCGCACGCTGGCTCTGTCTAGCCCCACGTTGGCTCTGTCTAGCCCCACGTTGGCTCTCTCTGGACTGACTCTCTTGCACACGCTGGCTCTGTCTAACCCCACCTGCAGTGAGCTTTTCTATGTGCGTGTCAGCTCCATTAGCTCCTAATTCCTTAGCCTTTCTGTTGTTTGGGCGTGTTTCCTTTGCACGTGAGCTACTTTGTTTAGGTTGCCTATGGCAACATCCTACCCTGTGTTCCTCTGAACTGTCATGATCAGTCCTATTTCCTGCATTTCTGCTGGTTTTCAAGGGCTCTATAAAAGCTGCCCCGTGACACTAGGCACCTGTGCCATAGTTCGAACACTGTTGGTCACAGGATACAGGGCATGATGGACCTTTGTCAGACACATTCTTGCATATTTTCCGTTCTTCTGTTCATATGTGCCACCTAGGGAGCCGCCTGGTCTCCCATGTGCCTCCACAGTCCCCACTGCATGTTCCATCTGCACCCTCCTATGCATGAGTTGCACCATAACAAAGTACCCTTTCATACCTGGACACTATGCTGTTGGTGCAAATGGTGTACTACTATCACTTTCTTGGGCTCACCTGTCTGTGCAGCACATTGCAGATGTTTAAATAGGCTCTCTCTTCTCACTGTGCACCCTTACCTACAGGTTTTCACTGGCGGTAATGTTCTGAGTGTTAAGGTGCTGGCAGAAAGGTGGCAGGGCCTGTTTCTTACCTATTCCCCACCCATTCCCCCTACTCTCTGCCCCCTCTCTGTCGATAGTGCACTTAACACTGTGAGTAACGTTACTGCACGGTGTAGCATGCGCTAATGTCACTGATGTAACTTTTAGCACGCACTAATGTTACATTTGGTACCTTACGGCTGTTTAGTAAACATACCCCTTAATCTTTTGAATCAAAATGAGATGTTCCTTTAAAGAACAAAATCTGAAATCAATCAGTCATATAAACCAAGACATGAAATGATTAAACTTAGCCTGGGGGACTGATGATTCCAGAGAAAGTAAGAGAAAGCATAGAATATCATACTGAATAAATCAAATGTCACCAGTAACAACCTAGAAACCCAAATTCTTCATAAGTGCTAGAAAAATCTCCTTAGGTACATGCAGTACGGGCATTCATTTGAGTTATAAACCCTACAAAACCTGTTATATAAAATGTCCCCCGGACTCTTACTGTATCAAAAAACAAGCTTTAAGATCACTCCATTCAAGCGCTCTCCATTCTCCCTATTACATATATATATATATTTTTGCCAGCACATAGAGAGGCATGTTTGCGCACATTCGTGAAATTAATATGTGTTAAGTGCCACCGTGCCCATAGAAAGAAAGAACAACTGGCATTTATTAATGCACATTAAATCCTTTAGTAAACATGCCCCAGAATGATTTTCAACCTTTCCTGGAAAGATGTTTATAAAGTAGTGGTCCTCAGCCCAGTCATGTTTTCAGGATATCCATAATGAATATGCATGAGATAGATCTGCATGCACTGCTTCCATTGTATGCAGATCTATCTCATGCATATTCATTGTGGATACCCTGAAAATCTGAGTGGCTTAGGGTTCCCAGAGGATTGGGTTGAGAACCACTGTTATAAAGGATAATTAAATATAATGCAATATACTATAAGAAAAAGAAGCTAATTCTGGCTTACTAAATTCAAATTTCAGCATGATCTTTTCAAGCTATGCAAGGTTTTGCTGCTCTTCTAAACTCCTTTGCTTTCCTTTAATGAGAATGATCAGCTTTTACTACTTGCTGCAATGTTTATTAAGCCGCGC
Organism: Ichthyophis bannanicus; assembly: GCA_033557465.1. NCBI lineage: Eukaryota > Metazoa > Chordata > Amphibia > Gymnophiona > Ichthyophiidae > Ichthyophis > Ichthyophis bannanicus. The sequence goes on from CM066034.1 coordinate 238,500,012, forward strand.
TAGCTCTTAATGCAGTGATAACATGGGGAACATGCCATGGTAACAGCTAATGCAGGCTACATGGCAGACGGATATCCTGTACCATTTGATGATCACACATTAGTCGCATGAGTGGGCAGGGTGTGAGTGGATCATGGGCATGCTTGTAACGTGCAGTTATCATGAGTATTGACAGCACATGGTAACCGCATGTTCTGCAGACATGGTGGGTGTCGCTAACGCCACCTCAATGGTTGACCTTAGCTGCATTCGCAATGCTGCCGCCCCACCTTCTCTGCTTTTCCACTGCATTATCTGTTGTGGAAATGCTGTGCACTAATATGCTGCGTTAGCTGCAAAAGCTTAATGCGGCTTAGTAAATATGCCCCCTGGTGTGGTATGCAAATAAATTAAACTCCGATCACTTGTAACACAATGAGATGTTTTAATCTTGGTGGTTTTACACCCATCTGGTTTCTGAAAATTTTATGAGGGAAGAATAATTCCTGTTTTCTATCTTCAGATCTTGTCACATTTGCTATTTTCCTAATAAGAATGAGCTATCAGAATTTTAATTATACATGTGTCGGAGCAGCTGTTAGAGATTTCAGTTGGAGATGTGAGCATACCTTGTAGCATGTCACTTGCAGTCATGCAACCTTCTCTGTTGAACACAGAAGCAGAAATGCAATAGGAATTCTCTCTGCTAGCACCATACCACTATCACAGAACAAATATTTCAGGATGCATGATAGCAACCAGGTATATTCTCTGATTTTGTATATTTTTCTATGGTGCTCTGTCATATTCTATTATCTGATAATATTTCACTCTTGGAAGAATGACTGTAAATATAAAACCTACTCATTAAATTTCTTTATGCATTTAGTTATTCTGCTCATTTTGTGGTTATGAGCCCTAGAATCTTTCCTGCAATGAGAATCTTCCTGTCTCCATCATATCCCCAGAGAAGGTAACTCAGTATGAGCTGTTCCTGGCTCCATTGGCTGTGAGACCAATTTGCTCTTAATTGCATTGTCTTTGTCAGTGGACAGGGTAACCACAAATTATTGTCCCTCAATGCTACTTAAATTATATGCATTGTTCCACAGTGTGCATAATTATCCATTGCCTGTATAATTGTACCTGTATTTAGAGAAGACATTCCCAAAGGTGTGTTTAGGTATGGGGAATGGGAGAAATACTGTGAGTAGATTTGTATTTCCAAACCTATGCACATTATTTTTCATAATAAGGCTATCAGCAGCTGGAAACGTCCATTGATAATTCCTACCTGCAGGAAGTTTCTAAGCAAAGGGGGGTGCATGCTTTCACTTTTATAGCTAGTGTAAAGGCCATGAGTAAAAGCATCTAGGGACATTGTTTCAATGCCGATTGTCTGAAAATTATTCTCTCTGTAGCTTTCTGGAGTGGAAGAGTAGCAAAATGGCTAGCACACTGGCTTGATAACCCAAATATCAGGGTTCAAGACTATGGGGTATGTTTGCTAAACAGTGATAACATTGCAGTGGCGCAGTTAGCATGCAATAAAGTAACATTATCGCGCGATAGTGTGAGGTTTCGCTTGATAATGTCTCTGGTGGTGTTAATGCACACAGAGGGTGGAGTAAGGCTCCCCAGAGGGTGGAGAGAAGGGGTCAATGGCAGAGAGTGGGCAGGGAGAGGCTCCAGGCACACTAACACTGTGAAAAGAAGGTCTGAAATGTAATGCCAGTGAAAACCTCATGTTAGAGGCACACTTTCAGGAGAGAGAAACCATTTCAGTCAGCAATGTAGAGCAAAGGCAGGGAAACCAAGAAAAGTGATAGTAGTGATACATGTACAGCAACAGCATAGTGCCCAAGTACAAAAGGGCACTACGGTGAGGCTGCAAATAGGGTACAGGGGGCTGCAGGTAGGACATGCAGTGGGGCATCTGGGGCACAGGGTGTACTAGGCAGATGCCTAGTTAGCACATAGGAACACAGATACTGCAAATCAGCAAGCCAACAACTGACCAAGGTCAAACATGCCCACGAGTGTGTGTTCCACAGTGTCCCAGGGGACAGTACCAAGCAGGTACCCCAAAGGGCACATAACATTGACAGGCGGTGCTGGGGGGGGAAGTGTGGATGTCTATGTAGGCACCCCTAGCCCAGATCCCACACCATAGGCAGCTGCCTTCCGGCACACTGGATGGCCTGGGACTGCGCACCACCAGCACCACCTGCATAAGGGCATGTCAGTATGGTGGCAGAGGGGTGCTGGTGGTGGAGGGGGCAGTGGCATATTCCCACAGCAGGCCAAGCCCTGTTCAGGTGGGTGGTGTGCAGTGCAACAGACAAGGTTTGTCTGATGAACAGTAATGGTATCCTCAGGGAATGAACTGCCTCTGTGGCAACAATTTGGTGCAGTACACACAGCCAGTGTATTCAGAGGCAGAAGGTCACAGGTTCACGTCCCAGCTATGTCTCCTGCAGACCATGTCCCTATATTTTACCCTATAGCGCACATACACCATAAACATGTGCAGTCCCTAGAGCAGAGGTTCCCAACTGCAGTCCTGGAGGGCCAAACACCATTCAGGTTTACATGCTGTCCCTAATAAATATGCATGAGATGCATTGGTATGCAGTGCCCCCATTGTATGCAAATATATCTCATGCATATTCATTAGGGGCAGCCTGAAAACCTGAATCATGGTTAGCCCACCAGGACCGGAGTTGGGAACCTCTGCCCTAGAGCATCGGCCAACAGGGGCAAAAACACTCACACCCACAGGCTCCACTGTCCAAAGCCTCATGGAGAGTCAGAGTGTTGGGCCCTGCGTGGAGCAGCAGCTAACAATACTAGCACTTGCATACCTTAGCAATGCCTGCACTGTGCCCAGGACTGGTGTGGCAGCCAGGGCTGCCAACTACCTCTATCCTTGCACAATGCTGAAATAGGTGTTGGAGTGTGTGTAAGTCTATCCAGTGTTTTGTGGCTGCCTACACCTTACTGAGCCCCCAATGCTTGCACTGTTTCCAGTGTTAGCCTGCCAATGTGCATAATGAGGATCAAGGTATTGTGGGTATGGCCTGGACATGGCAGTCTGGGCAGGATGCATCTGCACAGGGCATAGGGCAATTGCTGAAACATTGCAGTACTGACTACCACCTGCATGGACAGGGTAGCCACAGCATGTCATGCTGGGAGGTCACTCTCACCCTGACTGAGCAGTGACCATGGCATGGTAAGGTCCCCACATAGTACTATACAGTGTTTCTCTCAAGTGGTATCTATGAATTTCCTTTTCTACAGCCCAACTACTGACATACTTGCTTGGTGTGTGTGCTTACATCCCACTTTTGGGTGCACACAGTTTCTACAGGAGCATGCACTATGTACTAGCTAGCAGACTTTCTGCAGTTAGCATGTGTATGGCTGCAACACCTTGCAGGGTGCAGCGGGTGGAGACTGATTGTGCCCTCTGCTGGTGAATATCAGATTGTGGTAGGGGGCAGCTGAGCTTTTCGAGGGCTACTGCCAGTGTCCTATGAAATACCTACAGATCTGCATTGACTGCCCTGGAGGGTGCCTATTCCCCAGCAGGACTAGGGTGGTGGTCCCCTCTGATGTAGAGTGTGGATCTGTTGGTGGGAGAGCCTGTCCCCCACTCTGACCCAAAGAGGGCAGGTTGGGTGGTGCTACATAATCTTCTTTTGGGTCCAAATACCACCCTTCTCTTATAGCATGTGGCCATGGCAACCACACAGGATATACACGACTCTGGGTGCATCATAGACCACGAGGGCTAGATGTGACTGGAAAGACAGATAGACACAGGTGTGTCTGCAAGGACTACGTGTCACACACTGGCACTGATGGAGGACCTGCAACACAGCCTAGCCAGGTGCTGCAGATCTGGTGCTGGGTGCCCCACCTCACCCACAGGACGAGCACAGAAACCGCACAATGTCACGGTCTGTAGCTACTCTGTGCCAGTAACACACATGGTCAGTTCACCCAACCAGGCCGGGGTGCTGTAGAGGTGCATACCCCATCTTGTGATAAGATGTAGACTGATGGTCAGCATGTGCAGTGCATTATGGGTACGGGTGGGTTTACTCTATCCTGGTAACCACAGCAGACAGTTTTTGTGGTGATCTGCAGTCTTTCTGTAGCCAGTCAGCAGTGTGTTGAAAGCTGTAGAGATGTAGCCCACTAGTTACTTCAATGACTATGATGGCAGAGGTCATGGGTTCAATCCCACAGTGGTGTCATTTAATAAGGCTTTCTGAGTCTTTTCCTTTTAATTTAAATCTGTGCTGCCAGCAAAAACACCCTCACAGTGCCGTAACCTAAGGTGCCTCATAAAGTACCCTATAGGGCACATTATAAGGTGCCTTGGCGGACAGGGCACTTTATAATGTGCCCTATGGAGTGCCTTATAGGGCGCCTTATGAGGCACCTTAGGTTACAGCACTGTGAGGGTGTTTTTGCTGGCAGCACAGATTTAAATTAAAAGGAAATGCCTCAGACAGCCTTAATAAATAACACCATGGTGGGATCAAGCCCATGACCTCTGCCTCTTTAGTCATTGTAGTAACCAATGGACTACATCTTTATAGCTTCTAACACAGCGCTGGCATGAACTTAAGGTTAATGCGCATTAACTAGTCAAGGTGCTCTCTATTGCACGATACAGATTCCTTGCTACCTTCCCTCCGGAACGCCCACTACCTTATATGGCATTCCTCACATTAACGCTGCAACTAGCGCCGGTAACATTAGGACGGTTTAGTAAACATACCCTTATGTGTGGTTTTGGGCAAGTCACCTCCCCCCTCCATTCATTTGGAAGAAAGTTCTGGCAATCTATTTCTGGTCACACTGCCAAGAAAACCCAGTAGCTGCTGGGTCATCAGGAGTCAGCATTGAATTGAAAGCACATATTGCATTCTTGTATATTTATATCAGCGTTACCATTAAAATTCCATGCATCTACAAAAGTGAAGTTTTCTCCACAATTCAACAGCAATTTGCTTTTGCAAGAATTGAATGCATATAGATTATATATTGTTGACTGCCACTGTAATAGCTCGGTGATTTTCAGTCATTTGTATACTTCGTGACCCTAGCTGCACAGTAGATGGCCAAAATCATGATTTACTCCAATCTCAATGCAATTTGTTGAATTTATGAAAAATATTTAAATATTTTAAGATGTATTTATGAGCTTGGAGTCTATGAGGAACAGTCAGAAAACTGTCCTTGTCAGTCTTTGGGAGTTTGAAATAAATTTGCATGCGATAGCTATGGTTCACTGGTAGACAAGACTGGTATCTCCTTACCCCTAATTTTAATGACTTGTTCTGTATTCTAAACTATACCATATGCTGATTGTCAAGCTTTCTGCTTATTTTCTACAGGCAGGAAATGTTCTGTACCTGAAAGCAGCCAGACTGGAATGCATTCAACGAAAGGCAATCTCCCAGCTCCTCAGAGTAGGGCTAGGTAGGCTTCATAGAACACAAAATATGCATTAAATCAGCAATGTCTCTAGAATATAGCTCCAAGCAGCTTGATTGGTTTGGGGCTTATGATAGGTTACAATTTCCGTTTTCTTTTCTAGGTGCTGATTCCCCTTTCATAGCTTCTTCTGTGAGATTTCTTAGCTAATTTTAGTTGAAACATTGGAAGATGGATTTAATAAAAATATTTTTTTATCCCTTATATTGGGAGTATTCCTGAGTAGCTCTAGCTAAAGGTATTCTGAAATGAATCTAGGAGTATTATTAAAGCACACAGGAATTCCAGCAGAAGTTTTATTTCTTGTCCAGTTTGGGTTTCACTTGAATCACTGCCATGAAAAAAAATATTCGACCTCCAGCATTCCCATTGGACAATAAAATGTAAGAGACATGTTTACTAAAGGATTCAATGTGCATTAAGTGCCCAGAGTTCTTTTATTCCTATGGGCACAGTGGCACTTAACATGCATAAAATACTTTAGTAAATGCACCTTTAAATCTCTGGTGTGCCAAAGGCTCCCTTTCCTTCTATGTCAAAGAGCCCCCAAGAAGCGTGAACCCAAACAGCAAATATCCCCAACCCAAGAACATGGTAATAAAAGAAAATCCCCAGTAAGCTCTGTCCTCATGTACCTAGCCTCACCCTATCTAAATACAAAGTAGTCTCTTTGGGAATTACCCTCTGCCCCATGGCTCATCACTCAAGTAGGAAAATGCTTGGCTTGAAGGAGTGTTCGCCACTTATTCCTGCCCTGGGTATCATCATGTTTCAAACTGGTGATATCTGACCCCTAGCAGTACATTATAACACATTGCTATGAGTTCAATACCACAATTTGAAACATAACAAAAAAAAATATAAACCCACTAAAGAGGTGAAAACTTAAATAAAAATAAAAACCCTTTACAAAAATCCCCATGATCGTTAATTTAAGAAATAAAATAACTTTGTGTTGGAGATAATATCGTACTACTTGCCATAAGGAAATATCCTACTGAAGCAAATCTTCCTTTTTATTCTTTTTATAATGTGAACCCACAGCTTGCTATCCTACAAGCCATATCGGTGTTTAACCTAGGGAAAATAGCACCTTGCCAATCCCTCAGACAAGTGTGATGTTATAATGTCGAAGAAATAACTGTTGTATATAGTTAACCAGGATATCCTTTATCAGATAACCCTGCATTGTATTTAGTTTCCCCTACTTCACCAAGTTATACTTCCTGTTAAATGTAATGACCAGACACGTGTAAACTGTCGGATGTTTTCTGTTCAATGTAAACCGCGCTGATGTCTAATAGTGCGGTATATAAGAATTGTTAATAAATAAAAAAATAAAAAAAAGTGAAGAAAAACGCTGACTTAGCTTTCATTCGGACTCAAGCAATGGTTGCCTGATGCCGTTGTTATGAAGCTTGTTAGTGCTGCATATTTTCTTCATCGCTGTATACCACCATTCCTACAGATCATAGAATCTGAATTCTGCTGCTGAAATAAGACAGAAAAGTCATATCGTATAAGATTAAAAAGTCACATCGCTACATAGCGCCATGTTTCAGGCCATCATTAACCATTTGTCCCTTCATCAGGCTAAATTAATGATCATGGGGACAATTTTAAACATGGCAATAATGATTGGGACAGGAGAGAGTGAGGATTAGCAGATGATCTGGTGTTGAGGGAAAGGGAGGATCTGGGCTGAACTTACCATAGGAATTCTCTTTGAATGTAAGTCAGAGTGCAACCTAGAGAGATTTGTGATATTTGGACTTGTTACAGGTTACCATTGCTACTGTCTGTTTCTTTTGGAGCGAACCTCTTGCTTAAATATGGCCCCAGGGTTTATCCGTCAGTTTTACTTTGAGCTGACTGGTGTATTGTCCATGCTTCACTTAAGGTTTCCTTGACCAGCTGTTTAGCCCTCATGAAAAGAAGGTAATTAGTATCCATCATAGCAACTTTCTCTCGCTCTCGGCAACTTTCACCTCTTTTGATTCTACCCACCCCCCTTTTTTCACATTGCCAACTGCAATGTAACTACCATATTTTCCAGATTACAAGTTTCCCCTATGTTTAAGTCACCGTGGCACAATTTGACGTTTATACATGTAAAATACTAGTATAAATCACCTGTATATACCTGTATATAAGTCGCTAGCACAAAAAATAAAGCACGAGACAACATTACTGTTTCTTAAAACCCAATTTATTCTGTTTCACTTTCACTTTAAAATAACACTCATTTCAAATCAGATTTGTTCTGTATCACTCTCAGGAAAGCCGTTTAAGTCCTCATCTTCGGTGTCACTGTGAACTAGTTCTGCAATTTCAGCTGCCAGTTCATTTTTGTTATTGTCTTCTTCGTCTTCATCGTCTTCATGGTTATTGGGGCTCTTTAACCCTGGGAGTACCAATGGGGTCAAAAGTGACCCCATTGCAAGTTTCACAACGCGTATCTCGGAAACTAGTTGTTCAAGAATGCAATTTTTTAATGACTTTTCACATGTCAATATTCTCTTTATATTGTGCCATGAGAGGAATAATTTTCATCTGCTAGGTGACGCTAGTGATGAATTGCAGCACAGAGTACCAGTGGGGTCATTTTTGACCCCAGTTGCTTACATCCGGTTTGGATCGTGATACAATTTGAAGTTTTGTAAATTTTTTGATCTGACAAAGATATTTATCATTAATTATGTATCATATATTTTTTGTACTCTTATTTTATGAACATTACACATTTTCTGTAATTGATATCATACGTTCTCTCATTATTTCTGATGAAATCTAAAGGCTTTCAGCTCGTTCATCACGATTATGTACACCTATAGTAAAACCACTTTGCATTTTATTCAACTTTATCTTTGTTTATTTATTTTAGGTTATTGTTTATGATATCAAAACGAAAGTATTCAGCTGCCCAAATAAGAGAAATATTGCAACGAGATGCTGACAGTGACGGCTATGAGTTGCCTGATGATGCATCATATTCAGCAAGTGAAGAAGAATATCAGCCAAGTTCGGTCCATACATCTGATGATGACAGTCATGATTCAGATGGCGACAGCAGTTGGTCACCAAGTGAATGTGAGACTGATGTTGAGCCGGTAACCGCCTGCAGCAGAGTCAAGTTACAGGTCGAGGCAAAGGTCGAGGCTGTGCTGGACGGGGAAGAAGGCAGGAGTCCTCGGTGTCAGTATCATCTGTGAGGAATCTTAGTTGTAGTTGTAGAGAAGCTAAGAGGTCATCAACTATAAGCACAAATGTTGCCATTGAAGCCTATGTATCTAAGGATGCCACATCATGGAACAGGAAACCTATAAAGCAAGCTGCTGGAAGATACGCCAGAGCTAATGTCATGCCCGTACAACAAGGTCCTACAAGATATGCTGTATGAAATGTTGATGGCCCTCTCACAGCATTCCACTTGTTCATGAGGAAGAACTTATTGAATGAAATCATGATGTGGACAAGCAAACAAGGAAGACACATTTATAACGACACCTGGAAAGATTTGACGGAGAATTTCAACGTTTTCTTGGACTTCTGATCCTCTCAGGCATGTACAAGTCACGAAATGAATCCACAGTTCAGTTGTGGAACCTTGAAGATGGTCGGTCTGTTTTCGGCAAAAATATGGCCCTTAACCGTTTTCAGCAAATTTCTTGTGCTCTCAGATTTGATGATGCAACCAACAGACGTGAGACTTTTGTTCATTGTCGGTTACCTTCTTGTTTTATGTAAACCGCGCTGATCGCAAATAGTGCGGTATATAAGAAATGTAAATAAAAAATAAAATAAATAAATAACGAGGCATGGATAAGCTTGCTCCAATCAGACACGTTTTTGATACCTGGGAACAAACTCTAAGTGACACCTTTGTTCCTGGTGAAAATGTTACCGTGGATGAGCAACTGCTTACATTTCGTGGCCATGTTCCATTTAGACAATATATTTCCAGCAAACCTGGGAAATATGGCATAAAGCTATGGATGTTGTGTGCAAGGAAAATGGATAGGGGGGATGTGAATTCAAAGGTGTTTTTTTGTCTTCTAAATTGGGCAGCATCCACTTGAGCTCTTTGATATTCTTGTTACACTGGCATTATGAGTGATTTTGACAGAGTGGAAGAACAAGATTGTCATTAATTTTAATTTCTGGAGGAATTCTGTACGCGTGGTGCTAAATAGCTGCTAAGAGGAGATCAGACACATCTTATGTAGAAGTGTGGGGACCTATGTATTAGAAACTTATGAATGATGTTTATTTATATTCTCTTATATACTGTGCTATTCTGCATCAGTGTGGTTTACATTGAACAAACTGAAATTACATTGAACAGGGCATTATAACTTGGAGATAACTATTTTACAGGGAACATGGGCTATGGAGGTTAAGTGGCTTGCCCAAGACCACAAGGAGCACCTGTGGGACTAGAAACCCCAGTCCTTCTGGCCCAAGGTTGCTGTCCTCTAGTGGGATTTGAAACCCTGACCTTCTGACCTGAGGTACCTTGCCCCAACCACTAGGCCACTCCTCCACTCTTGATGTGCTTGATAAATATGGATTGAAGCCTTGATCTGTTTTGCTCTACTGAATATGTATGGACAGCCAGGTGTGAGGAGAGTGGGCTGTGGGTTTTTGGGATGAATTGTATTGTTTGGGGAGGGTTTTTCTTTTATGTTTTTGAGTATGTAATTTTGTAAAAACTTCTAAATAAAAGTGAACTAAAATAAATAAATAAATAAATAAAGCAGTGCTGGCTGAACCTAGGTTGGCATAATTGTGAATTTTTGACATAAAAGCAAATGGTGCTAGTGCCAGTTTTCAAACGAGGTCCAGAAGGGCAGAAGACACCAGTTTTATACTACTTTGCAGATCTCTTATAAATAAGTCCCAAATGTCTCTATAAAGACCAAAGAGCCCAATATTTTAATGGTGTTATATGCTTGCCGGTCATTGGCAAATGCGTAACTCCCAAAATTGCCTGGGTAGACTTAGGGTAGAGTGCGAATGATATTGCCTAGTTACAAATATAGAGGGGTAATTCTTTAAAAAAGCTTCCTAAAGTTGAATGCCACAAATGCATGTAATTTATGGTATTTTAGTGAATGAGGAGCATAAACATGTAGTAGAAGTATTTGTGCACATACGTTCACCTTGTGCATGTGCATGGGAGGATTCTAGGCAAGTGAATGTGCAGAGTATATGTGCATGCATAAATGATAACATTTTATAATTTATGTGTGCTCTTTACAAATCTGAGCATGAGCATTTATACTCGCTTTAGGGCGGGTGAAAATGATAATACTTTAAATTCATGTGTCTACTTTTGCATTTAAGCCTTATTCTATAAAGTTAAGTGTAAGTATGCGCATACTTTTGTCCATGAAAGAAGAACGAGATCTAGGTGTGATTGTTACTGATGATCTTCAGGTACCTAAACAGGTAGAAATGGCAATAGTGAAAGCCAGAAGGATGTTTGGGTACATAGGGAGAGAAATGGCCTGTAGAAAAAAGGAGGTGCTTCTGTATAAGTCTTTGGTGAGACTTCATTTGGAGTATTGAAGTTCTAGAGTCCACATCATCAAAAAGATATAAACAGAATTGAGTCAGTGAAGAGGGTGGCTACCAAAATGGTTTGTGGACTTTGCCATAAAGTATACTACAATAGGTATACTTCAGAAGAAAGACAGTATCTGAATTGAAGAAAGTATGGGACAAACACAAAAAAATCTCTAAAAGGAAAACAAAAGGGACTGTAGTAGTTGGTATGGAAGGGCAGACTTGTTAGGCTGTATAGTCTTTTATCTGCCATCATGTTTCTATGATTCAACTTGACTTTATAAAATGGGCATAAAAAACATGTATTAACTAGGTGCCAGTTTATAAAAATTACCCTTATAACAGCAATATTCATCTGACATAGTGTAGCTTATGCGGATTAGTTTAAGCTTGCTGTAAAGCAGTCCTAAAGCAAACGGTAGAGTTATACATATAGGGGCTGATTCTCTTAAGAGTACATGGAAAGTTAAAGGCTATTCATGCACTTAAGTCCATATTCTAAAAGGACTTATACACATGAATGAGCACATATGGGCACGCTTTGTTGTTGTTTTTGTTAAGTGCCGTCGAGTCAGAGTCGACTCATGGTGACTCTCTGGATAGCTATCCTAAATTGTGTTCGGTCTTCAGTCAAGCATCTCATTGTTGACAGACTGGTACCCATAGCTGCTGTTATTGTATTGATCCATCTCATTGCTGGCCTTCCTCTTTTGCGTTGACCTTCTATCTTGACAAGCATGATGTCTTTCTCTAATGATCTCTCTCTTCGCATGATGTGTTCAGTGTATGAAAGTCAAAGTCTTGTCATCTGAACTTCTAAAGAAAGCTTAGGTTTGATCTCTTCTAGTACCAACTGGTTTGTTCCTCGGGCAGTCCATGGTATACACAGTATTCGCCACCAGCACCATAATTCAAAGGCATCAATTTTCTTCCTGTCTATCTTTTTCACTGTCCAGCTTTCACATCCATATGATGTTATTGAAAATACCATGACTTGAACAAGTCAAATCTTTGTATGGAGAGAGACATCTTTGCTCTTGAGAATCTTATCTAGGTCTTTCATAGCCATTCTGCCAAGAGCAATGTGTCATCTGATTTCTTGACTGCTTGTTGCTTTTTTATTGATAACACAGGTACACTAAAAAAATTTTTTTTAAACTGCCTCTAATGTTTCGATTGATTTTTACATTTTTTGGTGCGCTGAATCCAAATCTGGTAACCAATTTGCTCCATCACGTACAGATTTTTTGCTACATTGGGTTAGCAGTTTGAGGTGAACGTTTCAGATTGAGTGTGATCGAGATAAAAGTTTCTTGGATGAATTCTTTATACTAATTGTTTAGTAGTTATTCAAATAAGAATAAAGAAAATTGTAACAAGGCAGCACATAAGAATAGAGTAATGTCAACAAAACACACTGTGATGGTAGCAAAATTGTCTGCACTTAAAACAGCCACATACATGTGCACAAACATTGAGCATATAAGAGCGAGGTTAGACACAAAGCAAAGCAAAGAAATGTGCAAAAAATGTTGTACAGGTATGTATGTAAGAATAGAAAACGCAAACCGCACCATTGCAATACATGAAGACAAACACCCGATGGTGTGAAAATAAAATTCTAATAAATGAGATCCGACACTGTGGTAATAACTAGCAAATTTTTATTTCAAAGTTTAGTAAAAACACGATATTTGTCAACACAGTTTAGATTTTAAAGTCATTCTTGGGTCAATCAATCTCCTGGTGGGCCCGTTTCTTCTTCCCCCGAATGCTTCTCTTGGTGCGCTGCTTGGCGTATTTTTCATCTGGGGTTTCCCGCAGCAGCAACCAGCAGAAATCAGCCATCATAGTGGTGTTCCATCTTCCTTGGTACCTTCTCTCTGCGTCCTTGATGTCCTGGTGAAACCTTTCACCTTGTTCTTCACTGTACGCCCCCAGGTTTTCGGGAAAGTAGTTCACATGGGAGTGCAAGAAATGGACTTTCAGGCTCATGTTACAGCCTTGTTCTTTGAAGGCATTGAGCATCCTGGCAACAATATCCTTATAGTTCTCATCCCACCTGTTCCCCAAGAATTTGAGAACAACCTCCTTGAAGGAATCGAAGGCTTCTTTTTCCTTCTCAGACATCGTTTCAGCGAATGCTCCATCTGAAATGAGTTTCCTTATATCAGGGCCAACAAACACTCCTTCCTTTAGCTTTGCTTCAGAAAGTCGGGGGAACTTTGAGCAAAGGTACCGAAAGCACTCACCATCTTTTGGAAGGGACTTGATGAATTGCTTAATGAGACCCAACTTAATGTGGAGAGGTGGTAATAGAATTTTATCACGAGGTACCAAGCTCTCATGAAGAACATTTTTCTCACCGGGTCTCAAATACTCCCGAATTGGCCAGTCTTTTTTCCCCCAGTGTAGGTCGCGGGCCCGGCTATCCCACAAGCAAAGGAAGCAGGGATATTTGGTGAAACCGGATTGCTGCCCTAATAGCATGGATAGAATTTTAAAGTCTCCACAAATCATCCACTTATGCTCATCATAACGAATTTTCTGAAGAATCAGGGCCAAATTCTCATATTTTTCTTGGAGAATAACAGAGTGAGCAATAGGAACTGAAGCGAATGTGTTGCCATTATGAAGAAGAACACCTTTTATGCTGTCTTTTGACGAATCAATGAACAGCCGCCATTCAGCAGGATCATACTTGAGTTTAAACTTTTCCATCACTCCGTATATATCGTTGCAAAATACCAAATCTTCCTCTTTGCTGAAATACTTCAAAAATTGTGTCTCGCGGTTGCGGTACCAATGAAAAGTTGTTCCTGGTGACAATAGATTTTTCTGTTTAAGCCGAGAACCTAGCAGTTGGGCAGCATCTTTTGGGAATCCTAAATCCCGGACTAAATCATTCAATTCAGCTTGAGAGAAAAGTTCAGGTTTCGGATCTGGTTCAGTTTCAAACTCGGAAGTACTGGACTCATCGGGAAAAGCCATCTGATGAGTCTCATCATGATCAGAACCGTCCACACAAATATGATCCAAAGATTTTGGTGGTTCAGGCACAGGTACTTCGTTGCTATGAGGCATAGGCCTAATTGCTGAGGGAAGGTTGGGGTAACTTATTACGCTCTTATTTTTTAAGTTGTATCCCTTCACAATGCAAGAGCAAAAATAGCAGTCACTGCTGTGGTCTCTTTGTTCACGCCACATCATAGGTATTCCGAAACGAAATGCTTGTTTTTTACCTTTCATCCATAAGCGTAGATCTTCCTCAGATGTCTTGCACACTTTGTGAGGAGCCCACGGTTTGTCTTGATCGCCTAACTTCAAACCAAAATAGGCGAAATATACTTTTTTAATAAATGCAGAAATGTTCCTCTGCCACTTTTTCATGGTATATTCCCCACAAATAAAACAAAAACTGTCCGGAGAGTTGACGCAACCTCTGGCTCTGTGAGCCATCACAAATACACAGCACTGCAAACTACAACTGTAGTGAACCACTTCGGAATAAAGCTGGATTACGACTGAGCAAACAAAAGGTAATAATGAACTTGCAAGAAACTGAAATTTGACAGGAACGTTCATGTCGCAACCACCGTGTTTGAGCGAGCGAACGAGGCGAGGCGAACAGGAAAGAACATGCACCAGCGCGAGTACTGGATTTAGCCCCCCGCCTCCCAATTGTCCTGTTAATGTATAAAATGAATACAAAACACTCTAAAATATCATGAGGGAGTGTTTCTAGTTAGTTAACCATTACAACCTCTATTTTGGGCCAAGAAAATAAACTGCAGTCGGCTAAAATAAATTATGTGAACATTCCTTATATGGGTAAGAAACCTAATTTTGCAAGAAAACGTGACATGATGGAACATTTTGGCTATTTTTCCTGGATTCAGCACCCCAAAATCTATAGGAATCAGTTGCAAAACTGGAGGCAATTTTTTGGTAGTGTACCTGTGTAGTTGATCCAAGTAGGTTAAAGTTGTTCACGGTTTCAATTTCTTCTCCTTCAACAATGAACCTGTTGATTATGCCAGTTGTCATGATCTTTGTCTTCTTTACATTAAGGTGCAGGCCCATTTTGAGACTATGTTCTTTGATTGTGAGAAGCAAATGTTTCAGATCATCTTCACTTTCAGCCAGTAATGTTGTATCATCAGCATAGCGAAGGTTGTTGATGAGTCTTCCTCCAATCTTCACACCTCTGTTGTCTTCATACAATCCTGCTTCTCTGATGATTTGTTCTGCATATAAATTAAACAGGTAGGGGGAAAGTATGCAGCCTTGTCTTACACCTTTGCTTATTTTAAACCATTCTGTTTCTCCTTGTTCCGTTCGAACTGTTGCTTCTTGATCAATGTACAGATTGTGCAAGAGAACGATCTGGTATACTCATGCTTCTTAATGTGGCCCAGAGTTTCTCATGATTTACACAGTCAAAAGCCTTGCTATAGTCGATAAAGCACAAATAGATATCCTTTTGGTATTCATTAGTCTTTTCAAGGATCCATCTCACATCCGCAGTGATGTCTCTCGTTCCTCGCCCTTTCCTGAACCTCGTTTGCACTTCAGGTAGTTCTTGTTCCAGGTATGGTTGTAGTCTCTTTTGAATAATCTTCAGTAGAATCTTGTTGGCATGCTTTAGGCAATCACTATTCTGTAAGCCCAAGTGTATGTCCTGTTTTGCATACTTTCAGTTTTGGTGGTGATAGGGGCGGAACCTGGGCAGAGCATAAGTGAGGCCCAAATTTACTTGTATAAGCTATTTAAAAAATACTATAGCTGATGTGCGTTCTTTACAAAGCTAGTCATGGATATTTACACTAATGGGCAAGCTTACTAAGTTGGGATAATGGTTAGTATGCACTATTTGTAACTAAGGGATATGTTTACTAAAGGGCGCTAAAGTCGGAACGGTGGAATTAGTGCGCGATAAGGTACGTTATCGGGCGATGAAGGTGTGTTATCTTGTGATAACATACCTTATCGCACGATAACGCACCTGCGGCGTTAAGGCACCCTAACGCCGTGAAATCCGGCGTTGAAGGGCAGAGGAAGGCTTCCCAGAGGGCAGAGAGAAGGGGTCAATGGGTGGAGAGTGGGAGGGGAGAGGCTCCAGGCACACTAATGCTGTGGAATCCGGGTCTGATCACTAACGCCAGTGAAACCCTCGCATTAAGGCACATTTGCAGGAAAGAGAAACCATTTCTGTCAGCAATGTACAGCAAAGCCAGGGAAACCTACAAAAAGTGATAGTTGTGATACATGTGCACAGAACAAAAGGGCAAATAAACATGGAAAATGACCTGAACAAAATTTAAAATCACCATAACCAAGCTGGCCAATAGTGATATTAATGAGAAAAATTTAAAAAAGCACTACAGAGAAAGCTCCAAAAAAAAGATATCATTTTTGGAAGGGTCTATGCTCTGTTCTCCTACAAGGTGAATGATCCCACATTGAAATAGTGCTGATCAGGGTTTTCCCTTTTTTTTTTTCCAAATCTGTTTATTAATATCATATAGGACAATGACAACAAACATTCAAACAGTGTCCATTATTACACAATAGCATCCATTATTATACAACAGCACCTCCCGGGCAGGGCTGTGTCTTGTCCACCGCCCGGGGAGTATAACGACAGCGAAAATTAAACAGCACAGACCCACACCAAAGGAACCCAAATCCCCCCAACCCTCCCCCCCAGGAACCAGTACCCCACAAGAGTACCATACCAAGGAGCAACACTCCTCCCAACCCAGTACTACCCCACTTTGAGCACTTCACTACGGGTTCTAGGCCCCAGCTGCTGAATATAAGGCATCCAGACTAGCAAAAAGGTGGCCCATCTCCGGGGGTGCTGCTGCGCACTCCTCCGTTCCATAAGCATAAGCTGATGCAGGCTGTTGCGCCATTCGCAAAACGTGGGGCCCGTAGGTTCCCTTCACCGGTGAAGAATAGGGCCCTTACCCTCCAGACAGGCCTTCCGCACCAATATTCTCTTCCAGCGTCCCTTAGGGTGGAATGGTCCCATCTGATCCAGGATTACCAACGGTCCCGTCCAGCAGACCTGCTGCTGCAACAGGCCACTAAGATACTCCCCAATGCGCAACCAGTATCGGCGAACAAGGGGGAAACCCCACCACATATGACCCAGGTCCGCTAAAGAACAGGAGCATTTGGGACACCCCCCATAAGTTGCGATACAACTTCTCAGTGCTCGCCGCGGAGAAAAGTGGGCTCGAATAATGCATTTAAACTGAATCTCACGCCACCGGGCCCTCTCGACCAATTGCGCAATCTGACCCAACGTGTCCTGAACAGAGCCTGGGGGTATCTCCCGACCCAATTCTCTCACCCAGGAATGCTCCACCGCCGAATAGTCAGGGGGCGGATCGAGTAAGTCCAACCGCTTCTTTAACATAGCTATAGTCGGGGGAGACTCCGCTCCTAGGGCAAAAAATTCAAGAATCCTTGCCGAGTGCTCCACATGCAGTTTGCGCCCCGACAGCGATCTAACATAGTGAGACAGTTGCGCGTATGTGAAAACCGACTTCCCAGGGTCCAAGCCATACTCCCCCCAAAGCACCCCCAAATCCTTACATCTCCCATCCTGATCCACCACATGTCCAATGCACTGTATCCCCGACTGTTCCCAATGCCGAAGGGAAACTGAGTTGGAGCCCGGGGTGAAAGAAGCGTTGCCTCGTAGAGGCAGCCAACTGGAAACCTCAGGGTTGCGTCCCCAATATTTATTGATCTGTTGCCACGTACGCTGTGTCGCCTGTATCAAGACACTACCTGTCAGGCGAACCGGCAGAGCTATGAGTTTTAAATGCAACACCGCATCCAGAGTGTGCGGGGCCACAAAGGCCTCCTCAAATGCTCGGAGTGTATAAACCTCGGTATCCCCCAGCCAGTCGGCGAGGTGGTGGGCCTGACAGGCCAACGCATACTTCCAAAGATCCGGAACCCCAACAACTCCTGAGTGCCACCCCCCTCTCATCCTAACCAACGGTATGCATGCTCTGGCTCCCTTCCAAAGAAACCCGCGGATTTCCCACTCCAGACACCACAAGTCACGTCTCAATAACCACACCGGTAATGTTTGCATCCAATAAAGCACTCTAGGGAGAACTACCATCCCCAAAGCAGCTACTCTACCCAATAGGGACAACGGAAGGGGTGCCCAAGCCAGTAGTTGCGCTCGGAGCCTGAAAAGAACTCGCTCAAAATTAACTTTATAAAGCAGAGAAGGCGTCCTGGTTAGCAAAATACCTAGGTAAACAAAGAACTCTGCGGCCCAGCGAAGCGGGAAACTCCCCTGCCAGCTCTCTTTCAACCTCCCACCCACATCCAAAGCCTCCGACTTGTCCAAGTTAAGACGTAAGCCTGTGAATCTGCCATAGAGGGAAAACTCCTCCAGCAACCGGGGCAGAGATTGTTGGGGCCTCGTAAGGTGAACCAGCATGTCATCGGCAAAAGCCGCCACTTTGAACTCATGTAACCCAATACGTATGCCGCAAATACCCGAGGACTCCTCTATTCTCCGTATGAGCGGATCTAAAGTCAACACAAAGAGCAAGGGGGAAAGTGGGCATCCCTGGCGCGTGCCCCTTTCCAGTCTAAAGTTATCCGATATCACCCCATTACAGAAAATTCCAGCTGTAGGGTCCGCATAGAGCAATTCCACCATCTTACAAAAGGAGTCCCCCAGTCCATAGTACGGCAAAAGGCACTTCAAATAATCCCAATGCACATGGTCAAACGCTTTCTCCGCGTCAAAACTAACTAACAACGATGACAAATCCTTTTCACGCACCCACTCAAGAGAAGCCAAGATTTTCCGCAGGTTCCGCACGGCATATCTCCCCTTAACAAAGCCAACTTGTGATTTATGCACCAAGTCCCCTAAAACAGAGGCCAATCTATTCGCCAAAACCTTAGCCAGTACTTTCAAGTCAAAATTCAACAGAGAGATGGGCCTATAGGACGACACTTGAGTGGGATCCTTGCCTGGTTTAGGTATTAAAGTGATGTACGCATGATTAGTGCCCCATTCAAAAGTCCCCTGTGCCACTCTACGATGATACATCGCCACTAGCATAGGGAGCACAAGATCCCCCCAACAGTTTATAAAACTCTGCTCCAAACCCATCAGGGCCGGGCGTTTTACAGCAAGCAGCTCTCTGAATGACTCCACCAACTTCCTCCACCGTGACCGGGGCGTCCAAATATGCCCGTTGGTCAGCCGTCACCATGGGCAAATGTACGCCCTGTAGATAGTTCTGCATTTCAGTAAGGGACCCCTCCCGCCGTGCATATAACTGCTGAAAAAAGGAGCGAAATGAACGAGCTATGGCCGTATTAGCCTTCTGCAAGCAACCCTGCTCATCCCGAAGCACGGCGATCAACTGAGCCCCCCAGCTGCCCTGAAGGCAGCGCGCCAAAAGTTTCCCAGGCCTATCCCCAAAGCGGTATAATTGATATCGGTAGTACATGTGAGATTTCTTCACTCTCTGATGTAGCAGCTCATTAAGAGAGGTTTGCAGCTCCCAAAGGCTGCGCTTATGAACCCTGCTAGGGTCCCCTGCACAGCGCCGCCGAGCTCGTACTACCTGTTTCTCCAGCTGAACAATTTGCGCCGCCAGCAATTTACGCTTTCTCGCAGCATATTCCATGATATTTCCCCGCAGCATGTAAATGGGGGCGCTGGGCGTGAATGTCCACAGTCTTGGCAAAGGCAAAATACTATTATGACTTGCAAAGGATTGTGGGGGATGTAGTCCATTCATACCAGGATCAGACGTTCACAAAATAATGAGTTGTGTTGCTCGAGTGTAAGCAAAGAAAAATATACTTTATTCTTGGGGTTAATTCTCCCACACAGATTTACTTGGTAACACAAAAGGACACTTGCTTTCAGTATTGTACTTAGGAAAAACAAATCATGATATAAGCAACTGAGCTTCTTAAGCAATCAATCAAACAATAAAGACCTTGATGGGAAACAGAAAAGGTCTTTCTGAGGGCTCCTGCTAATACCTTTTAGCAGTGCTCCAAAAGCAAAAACAAAACCCAAAAGTAACCAAAAACTGTTCTTTTTCAAGGATAACTTTCTTCTAGTTTCACACACAAACAGTAGTTTCCTTTCAGAGCTCACGTGCAACTGTGCATGGCTTAATTACCAATAATTAGCCAGCTGCAAACCCCTTTGCTGGTTCACTTTCTCTACGTGGCTCAAATCCTACCCTAAAGCTTTCTTGTAAACTTTTCTGGGTAGATAAAAGAACAAGTTATATTTCCTTTTGATGGTTGTTGTATTTGTGAAAGTATTTTACCACAGCAGCCTAGACAGAGAGCAATCCATGTATTCATTCTGATCATTTAAAATATCTCCTTCTTCTTCAACTATCATAGAATCAATATCATGGTCTGGCTCAGAGGAATTCCTTAATGAAGCACTCTCAGGATAATATCTGTTTCCCTGCTGTCTTCCAAGTGAAGAGCTAGGGCATAGATCAGTGTTCATACCTGAGCTTCCTTTGTTGTTAGGTTTCCTCTCCAGATATCCTGGTCAGTAAGTAATCCAGCTTTTATGTCCAGCCTTCCAATCAAGATCCCTGGACACTGGGTCTCTCTTCACATACCTTCTTGCACTGGTCTTAGGGCCCCTTCCAAATGCAGCCGTCTCCTTCACAGGTGCCGTCCGGGAATTCCTGGCTCTGTAACCCCACTCCTCTGGCTTCCTCCAGTCCAATGGAGTATGCTTGCCTCTGGAATGACTCCCAACACACGTACTGCTATGGGCTCGTTCTTTAGACCTCCAAGATGTTTTTCTCTTCTTTCTTCCACGTTGTGGCTGCTGCTGCTTCCTGATCTGGAACTTGAGCTCTGAGTTCCTCAATTGATTCTGTGTAGAATATGTTTTAATTTTAACTTGTTTAGAGGGATACTCCACCCTAGCACAGCTCAGCTGTGCTGAATCAAGCCCTGCCCTTGGAGATGAGTGATGGGGGATTACCTCATAGCTCTCCTGATTGAACACACGTTTCCCCATTTCAGCTCTTCTAGAGGCTGTTTGAAACCTGGTGCATTCTGGGACTGGTAGTCTTTTATGAAAACATTCTGGTTTAGTATTTCTACCAGCTAAGACAGGTTGCTTGTTCAGTGCCAATTCACCTCTATTATAGCTCCTTCCTGAACTATGATAAGCTTCCTTATCACATACCCCCCTGCTTAAGTTATTACGGACTGGTGCAACTGGTGAAACTTCTTTCCTACAGTCCGTAATACCTACGAGAGTATTATCTTTTTGACGCTCACCTACTTCTTGGCTGGCTTCAGGGTCATTATTATTTACAGGCCTCTCCTTCCAAGACTTAAGTACATTAATGTGGTAGGTCTGTCTACGACCTCTTGCATTTTCTACCACATAAGATACTGGACTCACTTGTCTAACAACCTTCCATGGCCCTTTCCACTGTACTTCAAATTTTGGGGCTGTACCTGCTACTTGAACCAAAACCTTTTCACCAATGCTTAATTGGCGGCTTTTGGCCTTCCTATCATACCACCCTTTCTGGCGCACTTGACTGTCCTGCAGGTTTTCTCAACAACCTGCGAGGTCCTTTTTAAACGTGCTCTCAAGTCACGTAAAAACTGTGGCACCTCCTGATTTTCTGGTTCAGGATCAATCCATTGTTCCCTCAAAATATCTAACAAACCCCGCGGAGCCCTACCATACATCAATTCATATGGAGTTACACCTAGGGACACCTGAATTCTTTCCCTGCAGGCATATAAGGCAAAGGGCAATAACATATCCCATTCTTTTACCTCTCCTGCTAACCCCCTTCTCAACATTTGTTTGAGAGTTTGGTTGAATCTCTCCACCAAACCGTTTGATTGTGGATGGTAGGCTGAGGTCTTCACATGATGAATGCCAAAGGCATCCCAGACCTGGGCCAAATATTTGGATACAAAATTGGACCCTCGGTCAGTCAACACCTCTCTTGGGAATCCCACTTCGCAAAACAATTTGACTAGCTCTAAAACTATTGTTTTTGCAGAAACATTCCTCAATGGTATGGCCCAGGGAAACCTTGTTGCCTGATCTACCATAACTAGGATGTATTGGAAACCTCGGGGCGTTTTGACTAATGGGCCTACAATATCCATAGCAATGCGACCAATTGGGTCTGTGATAATTGGCATGGGAATCAAAGGCACCACCGGTGGGTGAGTCACTGTAACACGCTGACACGCTGGACATGCAGCACAAAACTGGGCAGTTTCTTTGAAAATACCTGGCCAGTAAAAACGCATAAGTATTTGATCCAGCGTTCCTTGCATCCCTTTATGACCTCCAACTGGATGATCATGTGCTAATCTAAGTACTAGACCTTTGAAAGTTGTGGGTACCACCAATTGTTTATGTATGGTCCCATTTCTGGGGTTCTGACTCTCTCTATATAATATTTCATTATCTAGTCTGAATCTGGGCAACTCCTCCCTGACCTCCTGAGCATACTTAAAAGCTCGGGTGAGAGCTTGATCAGCTCTGTTCTTGTGGAAAGTTAGGAAACTTTGCCACTAACTCAGCTGGGACCCAGGGTAAACTTTGACCAGCCAACATGTCAGCCCTACCCTGTGCTCTGCAAAGTCTCTCACGACGCTTTTGTGCTTTCAACTTTCTTACTTTCCCAGATGGTGGAGTTATTAAATCATCATGAGAGGGTAAGTCTCCTAATAACTCTGCCTGCTCCCAATCCTCCTTCTGGCTCTCTACCTTAGCCTGTGAGCGGGTGGATACAAGACCCCTCTTCTTACCTATTTCCTTCCTTATAGTTTGGCCTTCTGGAAGCGTAACCATCTTTTTAGCTAGGGACTGAGGACTTCCAAACAAAGGCCCGGGAGCTATTACCATCATTCCTTCTCCCTCCTTCTTTCCTAGTCCTTTCACTAGTCCCTGCTTAAATCTTGGCCAGTCCCTTTCTAGAACCAAATCAAATGGAAGCCTAGGCACCACTGCTAAAAGAACTTCCTCTTGTTCCCCCAGGCACTTAACCATTAGCCTATAGGTGGGATATGATGTTGCAGCACCATGAATGCATCTGATGTGAACCTGGCTTTCAGGGGTTCTAGGCACAAATCCTTCTTGGGCCTCTATCCTCTTCCAAAGCCTCTTTGACAGCATACTCTGGTCTGCCCCAGAGTCTAACAGAGCATTTGTGGTAATTCCCTGCACATCAACCACCAAAAGGAATCCTTCTTTGGGCTGTTTTAAATCAACACCCATCAAGCTAGTGTGTATCTGGCATCCCCTTTCCAAATGTCCACATTTTCCACATTTCTTTTTACTCCACTGTGTAATCTGGGTTGGCACAGTACAATTATTCTCAGAAACATTTTTAACCATTTTCTTTTCTGATACAGCACAGCTTGCCTCAGCACCAACCTTCAGAGGGCCACCCATTCTATGGCAAGCCTGCGTGGCTTCCAAGAATCTCTCTGCTAGCATGGTTGCCTCTCCAAGATTCTGGCAATTTTGCTGTATAAGGAAAGTGTACAGATCTTTAGGCACAGCAGACATAAATTGTTCATGCATAATAATGTCTAATAACATTTCCACAGTCTTTCCCTCAGGCTCCAACCATTTTACAGCCAATACTCTGATTCTCTGACTCAGAGCCCTGGGTGTTTCACCCACTCTTAATGCAGTAGCTCTAAACCTTCGCCTATACTCTGAAATAGACAACCCTAGGCGATTTCTTATAGCAGCCTTTACATCTTTATAATTCAAATCCTGAGCTGCTGGCATTGCTCTATAAGCTGCAAGCGTCTCCCCAGTTAATGAGGCTGCCAGCCTTACTGTCCACTGGGTCTCTGGCCATGCTAATGCTTGTGCCACTCTCTCAAAAGATTCAAGGAAATCATCAACATTATCATCTGGAGTCAGCTTCCCAAAACTAAATGCCCCAATTCCCTGATTGAGTCCCACATTGTCCAAATGTGGTATACCAGTTGTTACTGCTGGTCTTGCATCCGGTCCACTTTGGTTATGAAGAGCAACTAAGGCTTTCACCAGATCAAGCACTGGCTTCTGCTGGTCCATTAATGCTTTCATTGCAGTGTCCTGAGCCTGCTGCGCTAGCTCCTGTTGCCTGCTAAATTGGGCTGCCATCCATTCGGCTAGTTCCCTTGGATCCATCTTGAATCCCTGCAAGAAAACAAAAGAAAAAAACACAGAGCAGCACCCTCCAAACAGGTGTTTTTCTCCTAATTTTTTTCAATTACCCCTGCACCTTACTCCCATCCACCACTAGACATGCCCAGGTACTTATTACCTTATGCCAGTGATGAACCCAGCTCACACAGGGTCTTTTCCTCCTGGAACAGCTACCTCTTTTTTTCTCCAAAGTGTTGTTAAGGGAAAAATCCTTTTTCCAGCTTTTAACTTGAACTTTTTTTTCTTTCAGATTTCAGTTGTAATCCTTATTATCATGTAGATCCTTTGCGCAAAAGCAATCCGAAAAACTACGCCAACTGTAAACGGGGACGCTGGGCGTAAATGTCCACAGTGTTGGCAAAGGCAAAATACTATTATGACTTGCAAAGGATTGTGGGAGATGTAGTCCATTCATACCAGGATCAGACGTTCACAAAATAATGAGTTGTGTTGCTCGAGTGTAAGCAAAGAAAAATATACTTTATTCTTGGGGTTAATTCTCCCACACAGATTTACTTGGTAACACAAAAGGACACTTGCTTTCAGTATTGTACTTAGGAAAAACAAATCATGATATAAGCAACTGAGCTTCTTAAGCAATCAATCAAACAATAAAGACCTTGATGGGAAACAGAAAAGGTCTTTCTGAGGGCTCCTGCTAATACCTTTTAGCAGTGCTCCAAAAGCAAAAACAAAACCCAAAAGTAACCAAAACCTGTTCTTTTTCAAGGATAACTTTCTTCTAGTTTCACACACAAACAGTAGTTTCCTTTCAGAGCTCACGTGCAACTGTGCATGGCTTAATTACCAATAATTAGCCAGCTGCAAACCCCTTTGCTGGTTCACTTTCTCTACGTGGCTCAAATCCTACCCTAAAGCTTTCTTGTAAACTTTTCTTGGTAGATAAAAGAACAAGTTATATTTCCTTTTGATGGTTGTTGTATTTGTGAAAGTATTTTACCACAGCAGCCTAGACAGAGAGCAATCCATGTATTCATTCTGATCATTTAAAATATCTCCTTCTTCTTCAACTATCATAGAATCAATATCATGGTCTGGCTCAGAGGAATTCCTTAATGAAGCACTCTCAGGATAATATCTGTTTCCCTGCTGTCTTCCAAGTGAAGAGCTAGGGCATAGATCAGTGTTCATACCTGAGCTTCCTTTGTTGTTAGGTTTCCTCTCCAGATATCCTGGCCAGTAAGTAATCCAGCTTTTATGTCCAGCCTTCCAATCAAGATCCCTGGACACTGGGTCTCTCTTCACATACCTTCTTGCACTGGTCTTAGGGCCCCTTCCAAATGCAGCCGTCTCCTTCACAGGTGCCGTCCGGGAATTCCTGGCTCTGTAACCCCACTCCTCTGGCTTCCTCCATTCCAATGGAGTATGCTTGCCTCTGGAATGACTCCCAACACACGTACTGCTATGGGCTCGTTCTTTAGACCTCCAAGATGTTTTTCTCTTCTTTCTTCCACGTTGTGGCTGCTGCTGCTTCCTGATCTGGAACTTGAGCTCTGAGTTCCTCAACTGATTCTGTGTTTTACTTTTAACTTGTTTAGAGGGATACTCCACCATAGCACAGCTCAGCTGTGCTGAATCAAGCCCTGCCCTTGGAGATGAGTGATTGGGGATTACCTCATAGCTCTCCTGATTGAACACACGTTTCCCCACTTCAGCTCTTCTAGAGGCTGTTTGAAACCTGGTGCATTCTGGGACTGGTAGTCTTTTATGAAAACATTCTGGTTTAGTATTTCTACCAGGTAAGACAGGTTGCTTGTTCAGTGCCAATTCACCTCTATTATAGCTCCTTCCTGAACTATGATAAGCTTCCTTATCACAAGCACTACCTTAGCCGTTTCCCAGAGCAACTCCGGTTCGTCTTTATGCTGCTCATGATGGGCCATAAAGTCCTGCCAACATTGTGCAAGATGCTTACGGAAATTAGCGTCATGATACAGCCCCATGGGAAAGCGCCAAACACGCGGCGAAGTGGCTGGACCCCCCCATGAAAAATCCACCCAAACCGGATATGGCGGCATATGCTGTGGTGCAGCTGGGGCACAGTGTGGACTACGGTGATGCCTAGGTGGCACATAGGAATGCTGAAACTGTGCAGCAGCCAGACAGCAACTGATGAGGGCCCAACATGGGCACGAGTGCGTTTCTCAAAGTGTCACAGGGGATAGTACCCAGCAGGTACCCCCAAGGGCACAGAACATTGGCAGGCGGTGGTGGGGGGGGAAGTGTGGATGTCTATGCAGGCACCCCTACCCCACATTCTGCACCATAGGCAGCTGCCTACTGGCACACTGGATGGCTTGAGACTGTGCACCACCAGCATAAGGGCATGTCAGCATGGTGGTGGTACATTATCTGCCTATGGGTCCAAACAGCCCCATCACTTACATCATGTGCCCATGGCACCAACACTGGACATGCACTAGTCTGGGTGCATCATAGCCCATAAGGGCTATAAGTGACTGAGAAATGCAGATGCATCCTAGGTGTGCCTGCACACTCACACTCTCACTCTGCTGGGGACCTTCAGGATGGCCTAATCCAGCCATGAAAGGTACTGTGGACCTGGTGCTGGGTGCCCCACCTCACCCTCAGGGTGAGCACAGTACCCGCAGAATGTGACGATCTGTAGCTACTCTGTGCCAGTAACACACACGGTCAGTACCCCCTACCAGGCTGTGGTGCTGTGGGGGTGCATACCCCATCTTGTGATCATCTGTAGACTGCTGATTTGCATGTGCAGTGCATCATGAGTATGGGTGGGTTAACCCTATCCAGGTAACCACAGCAGACAGTTTGTGTGGTGACCTGCAGTCCTGTAGCCAGCCAAGGTTTTGTTAGTAGCTGTAGCCCACTGATTACTTCATTGTCTGTGGAGCCAGAGGTCATGGGTTTGATCCCACAGTGTGGTTATCTGATAGGGCCATCTGAGGCATTTTGTTTTTCTAATTTAAATTAGTGCTGCCTGCAAAAACACACTCACAGTGCTGTAACCGTAAGGTGCCCCATAGGGCGTTCCATAAAGCGCCCCGTAAGGTGCCTTATAAGGTGCCCTATAGGGAACATTATAGGGTACCTTGGTGGACAATGCACCTTATAATGTGCCCTCTGGAGTGCCTTATAGGGTGCCTTATGTGGCACCGTAGGTTACGGCACTTTGAGGATGTGTTTGCTGGCAGCACAGATTTAAAATAAAAAAAAAAATGCCTCAGACAGCAATGAGTAAATATAAAGGGTAATACCTCAGACAGCCTTATTCATCAAGCCCACTGGAAGATTGAACCCATGACCCCTGTACCATCAATCAATGTATTAACCATTGTGCTACAGCTCTGTTACTTCATTTGCAGGTCAGCGTGCCTACTTAAGATTAACGCGCGGTAACGTGCGCTGCGCACATTATCGCACGATAACGTGCGATTGCTACGCTTAGACCGGAACACCCACTCCTTTTATGGCATCCTGCACATTATCACCGGGTGCATGTTAGCGTCCTTTAGTAAACATACCCCTAGGTCCCATGTTATTCAAGGGGACCTAGTTACAAAGAAGATATTCTGTTATCTCAGCATAGTAAATATGCCCCCAAGTTTAGGGTTGCTTAAAGTGGCTGTGTCTACAGTAGATTTGGCACATGTAGCTCAGTACTTATTCCCCCATGCCCCTATTCTATAAATAAAGTGTACTTCTACTTTACTTCATAGAATGGGTCCTTCATACATGCGTGGCAACAAGAGTTACCAGCAGGGAGTTTATAGAATTATCTTCATAGTAACTGAGTATCATCACTATTCATTTTATTTGTTTATTTAATTAATAAAATTGATATACTGTTTGCTGGTAACCAGTCATCCAAAGCAATATGCAGCATTTAAAATAAACATAAAAAAGTAATGCAGACACATAGAAACTGGTCACAGCCTATGTGTAGCAGGGGTGTACAAGCCAAAAGGTTTAATTTTGTTCAGATCCCCATATCATATTTTTATTTATTTCAGGAAAAATGTCATTAATAGTGCAGACTATCACTCAATAGTGTGCACTATTTACCCATAGTGAGCACAATTGGGAAGTGATAATTTTTGGGGGTTTTCTTCCGTTTTAATTTAAAGATGACATGAAACACATGGAGGCCAATTCTATATAAATAAACAAAAAATATACGATGAGCATATTAAAAACTCTAAGAAAGAATACCATACAAATATAATAAATAATTCCATCAACAAACCTAGAGAACTGTTTGAAATTGTAAAATCTTTAACAAAGGAGCAAAAAACAGAAGGGGAAGCTCAAATTGAACCGCAAAAATAAAGGACTATATTAAGGAAAAATTCCACTCTAAGACAAAAGCTACAGAAAGACTTAACTTAAAATCAGTCTCAAATTCCAGGGTTTGGGAAAAATTCTCCTTTCCATCAAAGGAGCAACTCTTGCACATTATTTCTTCTATAAACACATGCACTTCTCCCACTGACCCATGTCCTGTATCGTGGATCAAGTCTACAAAGTCAAATTTTATTCACATCATACAAAACATTGTGCAAAATTCCCTCTCTCAAGGTATTTTACCAGAGCAACTTAAGCTTGCAACTGTTAGACCAATTCCGAAGAAAACAACGCTAGACAAGAATAATCCAGCAGCCTACCGGCCAATTTCCAGCATACCCTTTTTAGCAAAGATCATAGAGAAGATAGTGCAACTTCAACTTCAAGAACACATTGATGTTCATGCACCTCTAGATATTAACCAACATGGTTTTCGCCCAAACCATGGAGTTGAAACTTTAATGATTTATCTTTTTGACTGCATACTCCGCACCATTGATGACATTAAGAAAGGTATTATAATGATTTTTATAGACATCTCTGCAGCATTCGACTCAGTAAATCACAATAGATTATTAAATAGATTAGAGGAGATTGTTCTACATGGGGTCACTTTAAAATGGTTCCATTCCTATTTGACAGAGAGATTTTTACAAGTAAAGATAGGGGAAAAAACCTCTATGCCCATAAGAGTAATACAAGGTGTACCACAAGGATCTGCACTTTCATCGCTCCTTTTCAATATTTATATGCAACCAATATGCAAAATTCCTTTGAAAAGTGGAATTAAGTATACAATCTATGCTGATGATATTATGATTTTCACAACTATCACTATTGAGAACCCTGATTTCTCGGGCATTACAGAATGTCTCTCAGAAATGTCCAACTGGTGTAAAACAAACAACATGGAAATTAATTTTAGCAAAACAGAGGCGTTATTTATTTCTCGTAACCATAATTTTGCGCATCCTCCTGACATCAAAATAGATAACTCAACTATTCCTATTAAATCAGAAGTGAAATATCTTGGAGTTACTCTGGATAATGAGTTGAATCTCAGATCACACATAAATAAGACAATTAAAAGCGCTTATTACAGAATGAAGCTCATCAAAAGACTAAGGCCGCTTCTTGATACTGTTCACTTCAGAAATGTTTGTCAAGCATTGATTACTCCATTACTTGACTTCTGTAATCCAATATATCTGGGTTTATCTAAGCAAGCACTTAAGCCTTTACAACTGGCGCAGAATACTGCTGCACGTATAATTTTTGGTCTATCAAGTAGAGAACATATAACTCCCATCTTGAAAGAGCTTCACTGGTTACCTATAGCTTCACGTGTAAAATATAAAACTATAATTTATATTTTCAAGATAAAACAACAATATTCTGCAGAAAGCCTGACATATCTCATACAGTCAGATATTAGCAACAGACCTAGAAGAAGAGGATCTGACAACAGAATCAGCTTATCAAATGATGTCAGAAAAACACGTAAAGACACCTCTGAAAGGGCTTTCTCTTTTGCTGCACCTTCCATCTGGAACTCTCTACCTAATGAGCTGAGAGCAGCTCAGGACATCAATGACTTTAGAAAGCAACTGAAAACATCTTTGTTTATAGAACACTACGGTCATGCAATTAACTAACTTAATTTGTCTGGAATGTAAATCATATACATATTGTATAATAGCTCACATTATAGTATAGCTCACTATGTAGATAATGCAACTCACTCTAACACATTATACCATAACTTTAACTTTTATTTCTTTACATTTTCTCACTAATACTCTTAATATCTTTGTTTGTAAGACCGCTTTGATTGTATGATAAGGCGGTATAGAAATCCAATTAAATAAATAAATAAATAAAATATATAGGCCTGCTAGTGAACTCGGAAACATTTAACTCAGACATTGGCGCGATTCCCATCTGATTCTGAAAACACGGGTTTAGACGCCCCTGTGTTTCAGACATTAAAATCATACATGTGTCTGGCAAAGCACATCCAACATGCTGTCTGACAGGCCCATGCAGGTATCCAGCACGAGGCCCTGCACACGGATACAAGCATGGGCCATAAAGCAAAGTAGAGAAAAACATCTCTGGCAATAGTGGGAGATACAGGAAAAAGGATGATCAGGTTTTGGATATTCCTGTTCTCACCATATTCTGTGAAGTTAGCCATCTCTGATCATGTCCGTCTCCGAGCTGGCCATTCCTCTGTGTATAAAAATTTGCATCTCCTAAGCTATTGTGCTCACTGACAGTAGTTTGCTGATGCATTCAAGACATAGAAACTGATGATAAATGCATGCTGATACAAACTAGACCATATCCTACATGCCCAGAACAGTGCTAGATAATCTCAGCACACTCTACGATAGTAGAAGAGAAGGTAAATATGAACATGTATGACAGAACATACCTTACATCAAATGACATTATAAGAAGGCTTCAGTGAGGCATGCATTGGTCAGCTCTACATACAACCTTAAAAACGCATTGGATGGACCCTCATCATGTGCACAAAAAACAACATTAAGATAACAATTCTCCAAGGGATAGATAAGATTGTTGGGCCACAAATGTATGCCCTGGGTGTGGCATGCTACATGGCACAATCTGGGGACTGTCGGCATTACATCAGTCCTATCTCCCAGTGCCTGGACCTCCTCCCTGATATGCAGATCAGAACACCAGATCCTCCTGTACAACCCTCAAACCCCCCCCCCCCCCCACACACACACATACACACTCTCTCACTTGCTATCACAAAAGACATAATTCCGGGAAAGAAATGCTCAGCATCTATAGATAACAGCTGGTATATTCTAAAAGCATGGAGTGCCAGGACTACAGATCTGATCCCCATCTCTCACTCAAATAAACTCCTGTGGCAGACTCACACCTCTAGCATCAACAGTCCCATTTTACAGTACAAAGGACTTGACAGGGTCCCTCAGATTAGCTCATGTAGCAAAAACAGCAATAGCCACCATATGCACTATTGTTGGTTTTCAGATATCTTTAAGAGTAGTTATTAATGCCCCTTAGCATATAAGATTCTCTCACTCCTGATTTCTGTCCAGTATACATGCATCTAGCTGTGTTTTCCAGACTGCAGTCACACCAGTTTGAAGCATACTTGTCACGGACTCTAAACAAGCACAACAGAAATATTTCTAAGTGCTGGCCTTATTCCACGTTTCCACAGGAATCACAAGCATATTTGTGGGGAACACAGAAAACGTACATGTGCATTTCCTGCCCCCATTCTGCCCCTCCTGTGCACATTCTGAGATCCCCATGCTAGTGCATGGGTGTGCACTGGCGCAGGGTTTTAGAATAGTCATAGATGTTTTCGTAAGAAAAACGTCTCCCACACACATCTAAACGATCTATTTGCATTATGGAATTACCTTCATAGGCAGTGGCCTTGGAGAAGTAGCCTAATGGTTAGAACAGTGGACTAAGAACCAACTAAACTCAGTTTGAATCCCACTGCTGCTCCATGTGACCTTGGGCAAGTTGTTTAACACCTCACTGTAAGCTTGATGAGGACAGAAAAATACTGAATGCAACTTGCCTTAAAGTTTGAGAAAAGCATGAGCTAAATCCAATTCCCTTTCCCTATGTCATTTCAAATGACCAAATATACTTTTTTTTTTTTAACACTGAAGCTTAAAAAATGTTGACCTGGATGAAATATTGACCAAAGGTTCTTATTCCTTTCCATAACCTCAAACAATCAACCTCCATTCCTGAGCTGGCAAATGCCACAATTATGGGGCCTTCCAAGGAAATGTTTTGGATCCTGTCATTATCATTTTGCCATACCAAACTAAACTAATTACACAGGTACACTACCAAAAAACTGCCTCCAGTTTTGCAACTGATTCCTATAGATTTTGGGGTGCTGAATCCAGGAAAAATAGCCAAAATGTTCCATCACATCACGTTTTCTTGCAAAATTAGATTTCTTACCCATATAAGGAATGTTCACATAATTTCTTTTTAGCCGACTGCAGTTTATTTTCTTGGCCCAAAATAGAGGTTGTAATGGTTAACTAACTAGAAACACTCCCTCATGATATTTTAGAGTGTTTTGTATTCATTTTATACATTAACAGGACAATTGGGAGGCGGGGGCTAAATCCAGTACTCGCGCTGCCGCATGTTCTTTCCTGTTCGCCTCGCCTCGTTCGCTCGCTCAAACACGGTGGTTGCGACATGAACGTTCCTGTCAAATTTCAGTTTCTTGCAAGTTCATTATTACCTTTAGTTTGCTCAGTCGTAATCCAGCTTTATTCCGAAGTGGTTCACTACAGTTGTAGTTTGCAGTGCTGTGTATTTGTGATGGCTCACAGAGCCAGAGGTTGCGTCAACTCTCCGGACAGTTTTTGTTTTATTTGTGGGGAAAATACCGTGAAAAAGCGGCAGAGGAACATTTCTGCATTTATTAAAAAAGTATATTTCGCCTATTTCGGTTTGAAGTTAGGCGATCAAGACAAACCGTGGGCTCCTCACAAAGTGTGCAAGACATGTGAGGAAGATCTACGCTTATGGATGAAAGGTAAAAAACAAGCATTTCGTTTCGGAATACCTATGATGTGGCGTGAACAAAGAGACCACAGCAGTGACTGCTATTTTTGCTCTTGCATTGTGAAGGGATACAACTTAAAAAATAAGAACGTAATAAGTTACCCCAACCTTCCCTCAGCAATTAGGCCTATGCCTCATAGCAACGAAGTACCTGTGCCTGAACCACCAAAATCTTTGGATCATATTTGTGTGGACGGTTCTGATCATGATGAGACTCATCAGATGGCTTTTCCCGATGAGTCCAGTACTTCCGAGTTTGAAACTGAACCAGATCCGAAACCTGAACTTTTCTCTCAAGCAGAATTGAATGATTTAGTCCGGGATTTAGGACTCCCAAAAGATGCTGCCCAACTGCTAGGTTCTCGGCTTAAACAGAAAAATCTATTGTCACCAGGAACAACTTTTTATTGGTACCGCAACCGCGAGACACAATTTTTGAAGTATTTCAGCAAAGAGGAAGATTTGGTATTTTGCAACGATATATACGGAGTGATGGAAAAGTTTAAACTCAAGTATGATCCTGCTGAATGGCAGCTGTTCATTGATTCGTCAAAAGACAGCATAAAAGGTGTTCTTCTTCATAATGGCAACACATTCGCTTCAGTTCCTACTGCTCACTGTGTTATTCTCCAAGAAAAATACAAGAATTTGGCCCTGATTCTTCAGAAGATTCGTTATGATGAGCATAAGTGGATGATTTGTGGAGACTTTAAAATTCTATCCATGCTATTAGGGCAGCAATCCGGTTTCACCAAATATCCCTGCTTCCTTTGCTTGTGGGATAGCCGGGCCCGCGACCTACACTGGGGGAAAAAAGACTGGCCAATTCGGGAGTATTTGAGACCCGGTGAGAAAAATGTTCTTCATGAGAGCTTGGTACCTCGTGATAAAATTCTATTACCACCTCTCCACATTAAGTTGGGTCTCATTAAGCAATTCATCAAGTCCCTTCCAAAAGATGGTGAGTGCTTTCGGTACCTTTGCTCAAAGTTCCCCCGACTTTCTGAAGCAAAGCTAAAGGAAGGAGTGTTTGTTGGCCCTGATATAAGGAAACTCATTTCAGATGGAGCATTCGCTGAAACGATGTCTGAGAAGGAAAAAGAAGCCTGGGATTCCTTCAAGGATGTTGTTCTCAAATTCTTGGGGAACAGGCGGGATGAGAACTATAAGGATATTGTTGCCAGGATGCTCAATGCCTTCAAAGAACAAGGCTGTAACATGAGCCTGAAAGTCCATTTCTTGCACTCCCATGTGAACTACTTTCCCGAAAACCTGTGGGCGTACAGTGAAGAACAAGGTGAAAGGTTTCACCAGGACATCAAGGACGCAGAGAGAAGGTACCAAGGAAGATGGAACACCACTATGATGGCTGATTTCTGCTGGTTGCTGCTGCGGGAAACCCCAGATGAAAAATACGCCAAGCAGCGCACCAAGAGAAGCATTCGGGGGAAGAAGAAACGGGCCCACCAGGAGATTGATTGACCCAAGAATGACTTTAAAATCTAAACTGTGTTGACAAATATCGTGTTTTTACTAAACTTTGAAATAAAAATTTGCTAGTTATTACCACAGTGTCGGATCTCATTTATTAGAATTTTATTTTCACACCATCGGGTGTTTGTCTTCATGTATTGCAATGGTGCGGTTTGCGTTTTCTATTCTTACATACATACCTGTACAACATTTTTTGCACATTTCTTTGCTTTGCTTTGTGTCTAACCTCGCTCTTATATGCTCAATGTTTGTGCACATGTATGTGGCTGTTTTAAGTGCAGACAATTTTGCTACCATCACAGTGTGTTTTGTTGACATTACTCTATTCTTATGTGCTGCCTTGTTACAATTTTCTTTATTCTTATTTGAATAACTACTAAACAATTAGTATAAAGAATTCATCCAAGAAACTTTTATCTCGATCGCACTCAATCTGAAACGTTCACCTCAAACTGCTAACCCAATGTAGCAAAAAATCTGTACGTGATGGAGCAAATTGGTTACCAGATTTGGATTCAGCGCACCAAAAAACATAAAAATCAATCGAAACATTAGAGGCAGTTTAAAAAAAAATTTTTTTAGTGTACCTTTGTAATCTTCTCTGTTTTTTTTATGTTTATGTAAAGATCATGAAGCAAGTTAGCTGCAGAATTTTATGGTAATGTCTGTAGCAATTGTACTACCTCATATGCACCTTTTGGGTTACATGTGCATGTTTTATTTATAGGTTTTTGTTACAATGTCCTGACTGCCATCAGAATATATATGCAATTGAAACTTTTGTTTGTTCTTTACTGTACAGTTTGGAGACTATTATTGTATTTTTAACATATTTTTAATATTCATGTGTTTTATTTTTTTGACCTCTGATGCAGGCTGACAGCCGAAACTTAGCCAAGTCGGATCTGTACCTTTGAAGGTTTTACAAAATAAAAGGTTTCTTTGTTTTTAAGAGGTGTGGTCATGTCCTCCCTGTGCTGTTCTGGTGACTCCTGTGATTTCTGTGGAGGGTTGTTGTTTTTCTTCTTCCCCTGGTGTTCTCTGCTGCTATTAAAATATCCCCATTCAGTTTTGCCAGTGCAAGCAGTGTGGGCTGCGTAAGGTGTTGGCAGCCACCACACACTGGATGGACAGACACACACTCCCACACCTATGCCAGCATTGTGCAAATATAGAGGCTTTTGGCAGCCCTGGCCACCTCACCAGTCCTGGGCACAGTGCAGGCATGGCTGTGGTACGCAATACTGTTGGAGTCACTCCCCGGGGTGGTACACACTGTCAGACACCAGAACTGAAAGACACTCCACAGACATCAGAAGGTTGCAATGATGCAGCTCAATCAGAAAATTGTGCTTAACCTAGGAATTGTTATCTGCGATTAATCATAGCAACCTTTTGATATATGTGTAAGGTATTCCCAGGTTTAGGGTGGCATTGTTAAGGTATGCAAGTGCTAGTATTGGGAGGTGCTGCTGCACACAGGGCCCAACATCCTGCCTCTCCATGAGGCTGTGGATATTGGAGCCTGTGGGTGCGGGTGTTTCTGCCCCTGTTGGCCGCTGCTCTGGGGCAGAGGTCCCCAACTCCAGTCCTGGTGGGCCACACACTGTTCGGGTTTTCATGCTGTCCCTAATGAATATGCATGTGATGCATTTGCATACCATGGGGGCGGCGCATAGATACACAGCACAGGCATCTTTGTTAGAGACAGCATGACACCTGAATGATTTTTGGCCTTCCAGGACTACATTTGGGAAACTCTGCTCTAGGTATTGCACGTGTCTATGGTGTCTGTGCTCTGTAGGGTAAAATATAGGCATTTGAGGCATGTTTATGTTATCTGCAATAAAGGTTCCCTCTTTATTATCATGGTTTAGTAGTGGGTAAAATATGGGGACTGGGTTGGCAGGAACCACAGCTGGGACTTGAGCCTGTGACCTTCTGCTCCTGAACATACTGGCTGTGTGTACTGCACCACTATTGGCCGGCTTGGTTATGTGTTTTTTACATTTTGTTCAGGTCATTTTCAATGTTTATTTGCCCTTTTGTTCCGTGCACATGTATCACACTTATCACTATTTGTGGGTTTCCCTGGCTTTGCTGTACAAGAATGTAAATAAACATTGCTGACGGAAATGGTTTCTCTTCCCTTTAAATCTGCAGTTAGGGTAGGATTAACCCTTTTGGGTGCTCTAGGTGAACAAGAATGTTGGGTCCTCTATCATAATATGCAATACATTATAAAGCTCCCATAAATGGGGCATTATACAGTTCTTACTGCACGGAGGATATAGCAGAGGAGTAAGCCATATGTAAGAAACAATGCTCATCTATTCCTCTGCAGACTGGAAGACAATACAGAACAGACAGACTTATGCGGGCAGCAGTGACTCTGGTCCCCTCGCCCCAATCTTCTTTTTGTCAGCTGCTGACTTACCAGGGCTAAACTCTTAGGCTCTAGGCATGCACCTAGTTTGCTCATGCCTTATTCTTGCCCTGATTATAGGGAAATAAACAGCGGGAAGAGGTTGCAGGACCTGAAAAGAACAGACACATGCTAAATGGAAAGATAATGCAGCCAGAAGAGCAGAATGTGGGAAGTATAGTGAAAAACATAAAGCTTCCATTCAAGGTTAGTTGAAAGACTACCAAAAGGGACTGCTACTGCTGGAAAGAAATCTGCACTTTTAAGTATTTACCTGCTGGGAAATTCTCTAAATCTTGGGGAAATAGGGAATTATTTGGGTTAACACTAGAAACCCCAAAGTAGTCAATTGACACACTCAATTGCCTTGGATGCGTCAATTGACGTACTTTGGGGCTTCTAGGTATAAATTCATGTTCCCACTAGGTGGCACATCTCAATCACTGTTTACAGTTTTACTCCAACATTACAAACAATAAACACATGATGACGTCAAATAATGGCGTCACATATTGCACGTATTTAACAAATAAGTAACTTCACATTAATTCACATCTGCATTTCATGCTAAACGCAGTTGTCATGATAATGCGCCAATTGACACACTTTGGGGTTTCTAGGTAAAATTCCTTTTGGGAATTTCTAGTGTTAAAGCTAATAAATCTGTGCATTTTAGAATTCAGTGTACTTTTCAGAATTCAGAGAACTTTTCCTTTAAATCAAAGCAGAGTCTAGCTTAGCATAGAAGATAGAATAGGGTAAATATTTTTGAGTTGAAATAAATAAATTGCTTTTAGAGACCTTTACAAAGAGGCCTTCCAGCTAGGAGGCAAGAGACCTGTGAAATTGTTTTAATAGGCGATCAAAGGGGCAATTTGAAAGACTCCTTCTATCGAACCAAGAACTGTGTGAATCACCCAGAAAATTGTTAAGGGATTACCTTAGAAGCACAGGTCAATGCACTGTGTAGCAGGCCAGCTTTTACTAAGTGTTTCTTTCCCTCCTACCCACCCAAGGCATAATCTTAGATTTATAACCTCTTAAAGGGAAAGAGGCGGTCAAATTCATTTTTAGGTTCAGCTGATCTTTATCCTCATCAAGAATAGATTAATTAAGGACCTGAAATTAATTAATCTTGAGGTGAACAAAGTCCCTTAAACTTATTGGACAATAGTTGTATTGGTACAAGTATCCCTAGCAACTTTAAGTAAGTAAAAAATTTAAATATCTAAACAAATCCTTAAAATTAAGATGAATAGATCAAATAGGTGAAGGGGTTGTGCTCTATGTTAGAGAAGGAGTTAAGTCACACAGGAAAAATGTTTTGCAGGAAACTAAACACACTGTAGAATCTCTATGAATAGAAATCCCATTTAAAAAGGGGAAGGCAATGGCAGTGGGGGAGTACTACTGTCCGCCTGGCCAGAATGAACAGTTGGATGATGAAATGCTAAAAGAAATCAGGGAAGCTAACAAAAGCTACAGTAAATGCGGTAATAATGGGTGGTTTCAATTACTCTGGTATGAAATGGGTTAAGGAAACAGGAGGACATGTTATGGAGATAAAGTTTTTAGATTAAATAAATGACTGCTTCTTGCAGCAGCTGTTTCATGAACAAACAAGAGGGGAAGCTATGAGGACCTAGATTTTAGTGGAAC
The DNA here is from genome assembly GCA_033557465.1 of Ichthyophis bannanicus. Taxonomy (NCBI): domain Eukaryota; kingdom Metazoa; phylum Chordata; class Amphibia; order Gymnophiona; family Ichthyophiidae; genus Ichthyophis; species Ichthyophis bannanicus. The sequence goes on from CM066034.1 coordinate 238,538,846, forward strand.
ACAGGATCTAGTGCAAGAGATAACAGTGTTAGGGCCACTTGGCAATAGTGATCATAGCATGATCGCATTTGATTTAATAAATGTAAAGAGGATGGCAAGGAAATCCATAGTACTACCTTTTAACTTTGAAAAGGGAGACTATGATAAAATGAGGAAAATAGTTAAGAAAAAACTAAAAGGGGCAGCTGCAAAGGTTAAAAATTTACATCAAGCATGGGCGTTGTTTAAAAATACTATCTTGGACGCCCAGACCACATGTATTCCACTGTTTAAAAAAGGTGGAAGGACAAAAAACTGCAAGCATGGTTTAAAGCTGAGGTCAGAGATGCTGTTTTAGCCAGAAAAGTCTATTTCAGGAAATGGATAAAGGAGCCAAATAACAAAAACAGGAAACAACATAAGCACTGGCAATTTAGATGCAAAGCATTGATAAGTAAGGCAAAGAGAGAATTTGAAAAAAAGCTTGCCGTGGAAGCAAAAACACACAATAAAAACTTTTTCAAGTCCTTTTGTAGCAAAAATACCCAATGGGATCAGAATCAGTTGCAACTGGCCTGGACCTGCAAGGTCATATCCCAATTCAGATATTTGGAAATCCGGAGCCCTGATCACCCTCCAGCTCTGTAATGCACCATTTCCCCTTAGCCCAACCCCTGATCAGGCCTGCCAAGGCCGCTGTCAGGCTGTGGGGTCCCCCATGTCCAGGCTCAACTTGTTGGGGCTGACATCTGGCACATCCCTCCGACCATGGGATAACTTATTCCACCTCAGAGGTGGAATAAGTTCCCTGTTCACCTCCACAGCCCCAGATGTACAGGACCTTCAATTGAATAGGCCCTATACATCCGGGTTAGATGTCATGCCTATGGCCCTCCCTTGCTCCTCCCTCAGCCTGCCCCCTCCCATCCTCACTCAGAGCTCCCCGCACATCTTAGAAGTATGTGTGGGGAGCTCTAGACTCAGAATAGCAGCTAGGGGAATAGTGGGGGCTGGATGTCCATGTTGGACGTCCCGCCCTCACTATTCACAATCAGAATGACCCCCTATTTGAACAGAAAAGTCTTACATCTAGTAGAAATGATAATCAAAATCAGTATAGTAATTACAGTCTACCAAGGAAAAAAAACTCCAAAGACCCAATCCCACAATAAAGTGGGAGGCATCTCATACAAAACAAAAGCAAGAAGAAAACAACTTAAGCAGTCAACAAAAAGGCGAACTGAACCAAAAGTTACGAACAACAGTATTATTACAATACGGATCAAAGTTGACATCCTTTAAGCAGAACTAGATACTAGCAGGGCCCACTGAGTTAAAATAAAAGTAGTTAACTGAAGATGATCAGTGAAAACATATCTCACAGATTTAAATTTAATAATACATTTACAAGGATATTTTAGAAAACATAAGGCTCCTAGATGCAACACCCTAGGACGCAACAGCAAGACGTCCCTCTTTCACCATTGTGTCTCACAAGAAACATCAGGAAACATTTTAATTTTATATGAAAGAAATGTAGCATCTTTATAGCGAAAGAAAAATTTCATGAGCTAGTCCCAGTCTGAAGAGAGAGCCAAAGTTAACCAAAGAGTTGCAGGAACCATGCCATGTGAGTCTGAAGACTCCAATATGGCAGAAACATCTAAAAGATCCATAGAGACACCTTGCACCTGCACTTATTCCATTGAACCCTACCAGTGGGCAAATATTTTTTGAGATAGGAGAAACAGCCTCTGGAGACACCTTTAAAACGTCAGTCAAATAATGCTTAAATATCTCACGTGTAGATATCAGAGATAACTTTGGAAAGTTAATAATTCTGCCTGACAGTATTTTCTAATATTTCAACTTTACTATGTAAGAAAAAGTTATCTTTCATGATGAAATATATATTATTAGAAACCTGTCCCAGTTGTTCCACATTCTGAGTGGAAAGTTCCTCAAGGCCCCTTGTTATTTCCTCCTTCTTTGTAATCCGCTGATCCAAGGACAAAACACCAGCTGATAATGCATTAATAGTCGGGACCAGGGCTGCACTCAAGTCAGAAATACAGTAACTTGCCAAATAATTTCCAAAGAAAAAGTTGCTACGTGTCTCAAAGTGAAACTCAGCAAAAGAGAGGTAACTGAGGAGAGACCTGCAGCTCCAAAGCTGTGGCTGTGCCATACCCTGTTTTGCTTGCTCTCCCAATTCTCTACCAGCTGCCTGATGACATGAAGCAGCTTTGTCCTTGGTAGAACTGGCTCCACCTCGAGGCCCCAAACTGCTCTCAGCAATGGTGCTCAGCTCTTCTGCCTAGACCTGGCTCACCAGGGAAGCTGATGGCTGCACAAGAGGGACCAATTGCTCTGGGCTCAAGGTGGTATCAGAGCCAGAAAGAATGCCCAAGCTCCCTGCTTTGGGCTTCATCTTTAGCAGCTCAGATCATTGCATGTCCCCTAGTCTTTCTATATTCTGATAAGGTAAACAATCGATCTACGTTTACCCGTTCCACTCCGTTCATTAATTTATACACTTCTATCATATCTCCCCTCAGCCGTCTCTTTTCCAGGTTCAAGAGCCCTAACCTTTTTAGCCTTTCTTCATAGGAGTATCCTTCCATCCCCTTTACCATTTTGGTGGCTCTTCTCTGAACCTTTTCTAAAATCGCTATATCCTTTTTAAGATACGGCGACCAGAATTGTACACAATATTCAAGGTGCGGTCTCACCATGGAACGATATAGAGGCATTATAATATCTTTTGTTTTATTTTCCATTCATTTCCTTATCATACCTAGTATTCTATTTGCTCTCTTGGCCACTGCTGCACACTGGGCCGAGGGTTTTAACATGGTATCCACAATGACGCCTAAACCTTTTTCCTGGGTGGTGGTTCCTAATGTGGAAACTTGCATCGTGTAACCATAGTTTGGGTTCTTCTTCCTTAGGTGCGTAACCTTGCACTTGTCCACATTAAATTTCAGCTGCCATTTTAATGCCCAGTCTTCCAGTTTATCAAGATCCTCTTGCAATTTTCCACAATCCTCTTGGGTTTTAACAACTTTAAATAGTTTTGTGTCATCTGCAAATTTGATTACCTCACTCGTTATTCCACTTTTCAGGTCATTTATGAATATGTCAAAAAGCAGCGGACCCAGCACAGATCCTTGGGGTACACAACTATTCACCTTTCTCCATTGGTAAAATTGGCCATTTAGCCCTACCCTCTGCTTTCTATCTTTTAACCAGTTCCTGATCCACAATAGTACACTGCCTCCTATCCCATGACTCTTTAGTTTTGCCAAAAGTCTCTCATGAGGGATCTTGTCAAAGGCTTTCTGAAAGTCCAGATACACAATATCAACTGACTCACCTTTGTCCACCTGATTATTCACTCCTTCAAAAAAACATAACAGATTGGAAAGACAAGATCTTCCTTGTCTAAAGCCATGTTGGCTGTCTCCCATTAGGTCATGACTATCTATATGCTGAGTAATTTTATTCTTTATGATGGTTTCTACCATTTTTCCCGGTACTGATGTCAGGCTCACCGGTCTGTAGTTTCCCAGATCACCCCTCGAACCCTTTTTAAAAATTGGTGTTACATTGGCGATCCTCCAATCCTCAGGTATTAGAGATGATTTTAATGATAGTTCACAGATTACTGATAGCAGGTCTGCAATCTCAAATTTCAGTTCTTTCAACACCCTTGGATGTATACCATCCGGCCCAGGTGATTTGCTACTCTTCAGTTTATCTAATAGTTGTAATACATCTTCCCGATGTATCGATATTTCCTTCAATTTTTCCACACCTTTAAATACCACTTCAGTCATGGGTAACATCCCTACATCTTCCTCAGTAAAGACTGAAGCAAAGAATTCATTCAGTCTCTCTGCTATCTCCTTGTCGCCTCTTAATGCTCCTTTAACCCCTTTATCATCTAATGGACCAACTGACTCTCTCACAGGTTTTTTGCTACGAATGTACTTGAAAAGGTCTTTACTTCGCGTTTTTGTTTCCGCAGCAAGCTTTTTCTCAAATTCTCCCTTTGCCTGCCTTATTAATGCCTTGCATTGGACTTGCCAGTGCTTGTGCTGTTTCCAGGTTTCGTGGTCTGGCTCTTTTTTCCATTTCCTGAAAGATGCTTTTTTGGCAACAACAGCCTCTCTGACCTCACCTTTAAACCATGCTGGCAGTTTTTTGGACTTCCTTCCACTTTTCTTAAAGTGTGGAATACAGCTGGTCTGGGCTTCCAAGATAGTATTTTTCAACAACAGCCAAGCCTGATGTACGTCTTTAACCTTTGCAACTGCTCCTTTTAGTTTTTTCTTAACTGTTTTCCTCATTTTATCATAGTCTCCCTTTCAAAAGTTAAAAGGTAGTACTATGGATTTCCTTACTATCCCTCCTCCTTCTGTGTTTTAAATTTAAATTAAAAGTACTTTGCTGTTACTAGGCCCTGAGTGACTATTAAATTTAAACTACAAGCTCTCTGCTGGGTATGAAATGTAACCAGAAAGTTCTCCTCTGTGTTTTAAATTTAAACTTAAACTGCTGCTACTAGGCCCTGACTGATTTAACAAAAAATAGTGGGTTCACAGATTAATTAGCTTTAATACAAAGAATTCCTTTTAGAAAATTACCAGAAGTATATACTCACGGTTGCAGATCTCTCTATTAGTAATTCTGAACTACTGTACCAGCAGATTGGAGAATGGCCAATATAATGCCTATTTTTAAAAAGATTTCCAGGGGTGATCCGGAAACTACAGGTTGGTGAGCGTGGCATCAGTACCTGGCAAGATGGTAGAAAGCATTTTAAAGAATATAATTACTGAACATGTAGATGCCATGGTTTAATGGGAGAAAGCCAACATGGATTTAGCCAAGTAAGATCTTGTTTTACTAATCTGTTATATTTTTGAAGGTGTAAATAAACAGGTAGGTAACAGTGAGCCGGTTGATATAATTTATCTGGATTTTCAGAAAGCCTTTGACAAGGTCCCTCATGACAGACTCTTGGCCAAATTAAAAAGTCATGGGATAGGATGCAGTGTAGTATTGTGGATCAGGAACTGGTTCAAAGATAGAAAGCAGAGAGTAGGGATAAATGGCCAATTTTCTCATTGGTGTACCCAGGGATCTGTGTTGTACCTGCTGTTTTTTAACATATTCATAAATGAACTAGAAATGTGAATAATGAGTGAAGTGTTCAAATTTGCAGATTACACAAAATTATTCAAAGTTGTTAAAACACCAGAGGATTGTGAACAATTGCAAGAGGACCTTGATAAATTGCAAGACTGAATTTCAAAATAGCAGATGAAATTTAATATGCTCAAGTTCAAAGATATGCACCTAGGAAAGAACAACCCAAACTATGGTAACACAATGCAAGATTCGACATTAGGAACCACCATCCAGGAAAAGGATTTAGGCATCTTCATGAAATCCTTCATTCAGTGTGCAGTGGCAGCCAAGAAAGCAATCGAATGCTAGGAATCATAAGGAAAGGAATGGAGAATAAAGCCAAGGATATTTTAATTCCTCTGTATCATTCTATGATGCGGCTGCACCTTGAATACTGTATGCGATTCTGATTGCCATATCCTATAGAGGATATAGCAGAATTAGAAAAGGTACAGAGAAGAGTCACCAAAATGGTGAAAGGGATGGAAGGATATCCCTATGAGGAAAGGTTTAAAAGGTTAGGGCTCTTCAACTTGGAAAAGAGATGGCCAAGGGGAGATATGATTAAGGTCTATAAATGAATGAATGGAGTTGAACGAGTAAATGTAGACTGGTTGTTTACTCCATCAAAAAGTAGAATGACTAGAGGACATGCAATGAAGCTACAATGTAACCTATTTAAAACTAATAAGAGAAAATATTTTTTCACTCAACGTGCAACCGGAGGATGTAGTAAAAGCTCTTAGTGTAGCTGGGTTTAAATAAGGTGTGCACAAGTTCCTGAAGGGGAAGTCCATAAACCATTAAAGAGGAACAGGGAAATTCACTGCTTAACCCAGGACAAGCATTGTGGAAGCTATGTACCTTTTTGGGAACCTGCCAGGTACTTGTGACCTGGATTGGCCGCTGTTGGAAACAGGATACTGGTCTTGATGAACCTTAATCGGACCCAGTATGGCATTTCTTATGTTCTTATATACAAGCTGTCAAAGAGCCTGGGAATAGGAACCTATGGTTCCCAATCTGTGGTCTGTGGCCTCCAGGGGTTCTGCAAGATCATTACAGAGGATCCACAGAACTCTCTGAAAAAGAGGAAAACAAAAGAAGCTGGTGGGTATTGGCTGGGTGGAGGGGAGAGAAAAGAAATACTGGCGGGAATTGGCAGAAGGGAGGGAGTAAGAAAGAGACTGAAACTGGTAGGGACTGGCTTGAAGAGAAGGAAAAAGGAACAGGTTCTGTTCCAAAAGGGAAGGGTCTGAGAAGAGTAGTGTAAATGAACTGGGGATCCCTGACCTTTTTGGAGGTTAATAAGGGATCTACACAATTGCTCTCTCGCTCTTCTAAAGAAAAAGTAATATCATTCCAACCTATTCAGTTTTTCTATCAACCGTTCTAGTGAGCTATTCAACATAGCCTTAAACCTGCTCATGGCCCCAACCACCACAAAGTCCAATACCACTCTCACACCAACTGATATGGCACAATTCTTATAGGCTAAGCAATCTTACAAAACATCTCCACCTCAGCCCTCCAACGATTCTGCTAACACCCTTAACATAAAAACCTGGTGAAGATTTTTATGTTAAGGGTGTTACGTGTATAATTTTGTTAATGCCAACTTGTTATATGTAATTTCATTTCTTCAAGTTCTCTGTAAACCAGTTTGATTCACGAAAGGCAGTAAATAAGTACAAATAAATAAATAAATAAATAAATAAACATTCAGCTGTCTATATGCCCAGCAACTGAAAACTATCATATCAAACTTCAACAGCACACCTCTTCTCTCAACCTCTGCCCATTCTCCTGGATCAAGATGGCCAAGCAAGAGCTCATCTCAACCATTCTTCACATAGTTCAGACTTCACTAACACTAGGCTATCTGCTGTCTGCACTCAAGCAACCATCCACCACCCACTTCAACTGGTGCAGAATACTGCATCATTACGGGCACTGCCAAATACGAACACATCTCACCCATACTTCAACAACTGCACTGGCTACCGATAATTGCACGGGAGAGATTCAACGCAACTATAAACATATTCAAAGTCATACATCACTGCTTAGCAGACGTCCTTGAAGACATAATAACCAAGGATACAAGCACTAACAGACTCCGCACACCCACAGGATACCATAAGACAAAACAAGCAACGTCCAATAGAGCTAAATGACTGCAAGGACTTCTGCAAGTCCCTCAAAACCCTCCTGTTCGCGGAGTTCTATGGGCAAGTAACATAAAAATGTCAAGAACCACAACTCTGCCACACATGGCCCACCAACAGCCTGCACATCCAAATGAGAACTGAGAACTAATTGTCTATAGTCTATATATATGTCCTGTCTTACCTCCCCTCCTGTTGAATGTAGACCCACAATTTGTGTTGCTAACCACTTTGATTGAAGAATAAGGTGTTACACAAAACTGGTTAAATAAATAAATAAATAAATACATTTCCTTACAGAGGAAGGACAGTATTATGATGATGGTCAACTGTCAAATCCTTCTGATCAAAGGAACTGTTTCCTATATCACTAGCTCTTTCTGTGCTATATGGAGGGCAATTATGAAAGCCATTTACACAGATCAAAAATTTCTCTCCCTCAACATAACTGAAATAAATGTTTTGTGCAGTTAGAAGAGGCATTCCACGTGGCATATTTAGGCCAGGGAGGAAAACAATGCACACAGGGGACATTTGCAATTATAAGCATTTTATTTTCATTCACAGAGGACATGCAGAAGAAAAAAGTGCAATTTTCATGACATACTTCAGTGCAAAAAGATGTGTGTGATTTCATAATGAAGCTTAGAATAACAGCTGTGTGTAAAAACTAATTTATTTGGATTTAGTTCAGGTCCTAACTTTCATCATTTCCTTTCCCTATGCGATTCACAAACTGAAATAACTGAAGCAATGTGCTGATTGCTACTGTATGTATGAAATTTGATGACAATATTTAGATATGAAAAGGATATTTTTAGGCATGTTTCGCATGTGTGGTGTCTATTGTCCAGGGTCCAGCTGGTTGTATACATTTTTATCAGTCCATGTGCATGTTTGTGCATGAGTATGTGCAAGAAATGCACATGCTACCCCTTCCACTCCCTACCCAAACTAGCAGGATGAAGAGCTTGTGAGAGTCAGAGGAGCAGGGCTGCAGCTGTAAAGGCTAGCAGGAGACTCTGGGTTCCACCAGCAACAGAAGCAGAGGGGGATGATGAAAGACAGGCAGCTGAGAGGGTGGAGCATAAAGGAATTAAGGGAAGGGATGGGGCTAGGAGGAAAGAAAGGGACTGTGCTAAAAGAGGAGAGAAGAAGAGGGGTGGAACATAATAGAAGGGGCAGGGTTAGAGGAAAAAAGGAGACGAGATAGTGAGTGCATTAAGGGAGAAGGGAAGGGAAGGAGGGAATGAATGGATAGCAGAAGAGAGACAGTGCTTGGGTGGGTGGAGGAAAATGAAGGAGAATGCAAGAGAGGACAGTGAAGAACAGAAAGGGAGAATAGTACAAAAAGGTGGAAGGGAAAAGGACTGTGTGTTATTTGCTTCTGTATATCGCTACATGTGATACGTAGCACTATATACATGCTGAGTAGTAGTTGGATTACTGGTATTTGAGATCAGTAGGGGAAGTTACTGCAACACCACAGTGTGCCTGTATGTATAGATCTGCATTTACCATACAAAAACTTGAACTTTTTTTAATTTCATTTAGTTTAAGATTAATGTGTTAATTCCCAAAGGTCTGATATAAATAACAGCACTTAAAACTTTGGACCCTAGTTTTGAGTCCTAATCTTGTGCTTATCGACATCAACGACCTTTTTAGTGGGAATAGCTGGTGATATTAAAATTCTAGTGAGAAGAACTCCATTCTTCGGACATAACTTAAAGTACTCAGCTTCTTTGGTTTTCCATATATGTCACAGTCTTAAAACGCTATACTTTCTGAAAATAACAGTTCTATGACCAAAGTACTTAACTCTCTTCTTTTGTCTGAAGTGTGGTCTCACATTTTCTCTTATATCCCAACGCCAGAATTTTATTCGCCCATGCATTTCACTATAATCCGTTTCTTCAGGGGATTACCCACTTCCACCATTACACTGTGTATTGACGCTGCACGCATACTTCACAGCTGAACTCTTATTCAAGCTTCAGATCCATTCTTTCTCTTCCCAGCTAAAAGACGCCGCACAGGTTACGTAAAATTAACCTATAAAAACACCTGCACACCTGGTTCACGTTGAGGGGTTTGTGTAGGCGAGGGAGAGAAGGCGTGCGTTGTTGGTGAAGCGACTAGAGTGTCGAGCAGAGTGAAGAGAGATGGCAGGTGTGTCGTGGAGAGTGGTTGGGTCGTGAGTGGTGGTGGAGAATGTCATAGGCAGGTGTGGTGTGGTGTGGAGAGGTGTGCAGAGATGTGGAGTGGTGGAGGTGTGGAGGCAAAGCAGGCGAGAGAGAGGAGGGGAGTCAAAGAGCAGTCTAGAGATACAGCATCAGAGTTGAGAAGCAGGCATCAGGGAGAGGAGGTGGGGCGAGGAGCAGGTGTGAGGTGTAGCAGAGGAGCTGGGATGTGTGACAAGGAGGGAGAGGGCACAGAAGGCAGGGAAAAGGAGCAGCAGGACATGGCAGGAGGGGAGGAGGGGGCACTTGTTCACAGGACCCAGAGACGGCAGGGAGTGTTGGGCATTTGGTGGTGGCTGCAGGCCCATCGGGTGTGTCCCAGCACACACAGGGACCACCCAGTGCCAAAAGAAGGCGTATACCAGTGCCAGCTGAGGAATGGAGGAGTGCTGTGAGATTCAGCCAGCAAGAAAACCACATCCTGCTGGCCAGTGTGTTGGAGCAGTATGACGTGCTTTATGGCCAGCTGAGCAACAGCACCACTGTGGCAACACGTACACACGTGTGGGAGGAGGTGCAGTAGGCTGTAGCCCAGGCAGGGGGACCAACCAGAGACCTGGACAGCCTGAGAAAAAGATTTAATGATATTAAGCGTGGTGTGCATGCACACATGGTGGCTGAGAGGCAACATGCCATGGGCACCGGTGGGGGTGCCCCCTTTGCCCCAACACTCACACCCCTGGAGCAGGAGCTGGCAGACCATCTTGGACCCATCTACCTGCATGGACTGCCAGAAGCGCTGGACACCGCCCATCCACAGGCAGGTAGGTATGCCCCTTATACCTTGCTGCTCCTTACGCTTGGAATAAACGCCCTTTGTCTAGGTGTCAGGCATCTTATTTGTCCCTCCTCACACTTGGGTTCATAGCTCATATCTTTGCCTCTGCCTTTGGCTCATGAGTGTGCCGTTCGCCATTCCACCCCTTTTAAATTGCATGTTTCTGTCTGCCTCTCACAAGTGTTCCTACCACCATCCTTTGTCCTGTCTCCCCTGTTCCTGTCTCTTTGCTCCTGCTCCAAACCTCTTTCCACACCTGTTAGTGCTATGTCTATTTAGATTATAAGCTCCACTGAGCACGTATTGCCTTTTTGTGTGTTCACTTTCACAGTGATGCGTGCGCTTGGTAGTGCCCATTAAAATTGTAACCCCCACAAGGGGTTAAGTTTTTTTTACCTGAGAGGGTGTTTTTGCAGCATTGGCAGTTGTTGAGTGCCTCATTTGAGGGGAGCTGGAGGAGTAGCCTAGTGGTCAGAGCACTGGCTTGGCAACCAAGCAACCAGGGTTCAATTCCCACTAGCACTCTTTGTGGCCTTGGGCAAGTCACTTAACCCTCCATTGCCTCAGAAAAAAGGCCTGGCAATCTACTTCCAGTGACACTGCCAAGAAAACCCAGGAGCTTCCAGGTCACCAGGAGTCAGGACTGACTCAAAGGCACACATTGCATTTTTGGAGTATGGTTTGATCCAGATTGGATCTGTGATGGGAGAGGAGTTGGTCCGTGACGAAAAGTAAATGCATGAGAAAAGATCCGGAGCAGATCAGGCGGATCCGGGTCTCTCAGATCAAGAGACTGGTATCCCACGCTGTGAAGTAGCACTTGAGAGTTATTGCAGGTGGAGGTGAAAGCTGAGACTCCAATTTGATTTTAGAAAGGGAGGTTGGATTTCAGAGGTTTTTTTGGGGGTAAGGTTAAACTGGTGAAATGTCATAGCGGAGTGCTGTTTTGAGTTAGAAACCTGAGAAAACAGGGTTTAATAGTCAGTCGGTGATTGTTGGGAAAGGGATAATTTCTTTTGGAATTTATGTTATTTTTCCTGTTTAAATTCAACATAGAATTTTGATACCATTATTTCTTATGGGAGTTTTAAAAGATAAAAATAGAGATTGTAGCTGCAAAATAGAATTCGTGGCAACTGTTGTTATTAGAATACTGGTGCAAGCATGCTTTTTATTGGCTGTAGGTTTTCTGATGATGTCATTTTTTGAGTTAATGTTGCCTGGGGTTACGGCTGAGAAGATGGAGAAGTGAAGAACTGTTTGTGAGAGTGAGCAGTTGGTTATTATAGGATTTCTTATAAAGGTTGAAGATTTGCTTTCAAAGTAGGAAAATATGCTTGAGTACTACTGAAATTGGTCAGGTATTTTAAAAAGAAGGAAAGCTGCTTGTGGAAGTGAGAGCAGAAATATGTTAAACAGAGCTCCTGACTGAGTTTTGTGACAGAGTGACCGGTTTGAATGTGCTTAGGAATTGCACATTTAATTACAAAGAGCTGTGTATATACTTATTTACTGTATACTTGACTCAGCTGAAAACTTTTTTTTTAAGGTGATGCTAGTAAAAAAGCTCCCTAAAAATAGGTTTCCTGTTTTGAATGGTCCAAAGGTGACCAGAGTATTGGAATGACTCTGAAGTGAGGATAAGTGTAAAGTAACCTGTTCTAAAGGAAAAGAAAACTGTTGTTTACTATCTCCAGGAACAAGCAGGAATGAGTCTTCACATATGGGTACGTCGGTACCGACGGAGCCTGCGCGGGAACGCTCCCCAGCGTCCAATCAGAAAGCTTTTGGGAGCATCCCTCAGCGCCTGCGTGCTGCCTTCCCGCCTTTCCAACTGTCTCTCCTCAGTTTTCGTTTTTCCGCGGAGTCGGCAGCACGTCCTCCTGTCACCGCAGAAATTTTTTTCTTTTACTTTTTTCATTCTTGTTTTCTTGTGGTCACGGCTGTTTTCCCGCCGCCACCGGTACCGCCGGTGGGGTTTTTTCTTTTCTTTTTCTCAAACTGAGGGAGAGCTTTCCCTCAGTTTCTGTCTTACAATTTTTTGGGCCTATAAGGCTTCTCCATCATGGAGCCTTCTTCTCCTAAGAAGTGTCTTCACTGTGGAAATACAGTTTTCTTTTTAGACTCCAATAACTGGTGTCTAACCTGTTTGGGTCCTGACCCTTTTTCCCCTGAACCATCAGGCTACAATGCTGTGAGAGGAGATTCTCTCTTTCGAGTTTCCCTCGATACCATTTTCCCTTCTTATGGCAGGGCACCGGCCATCTCTTCTCTACCGGATCAGGTAACCCACAAACAGTCTGTTAAGACTAGCCAATTCTTGAGTGGTAAGTCTCATGCTAAGCATGCTGACGGCTCCGGCCTTACCCTTAAGACCCCATTGGCATTAAAACCACGGCGGGAGTCTTCGGGCTCCAAAGCATTTCAGGGGTTTCAGGTTGTTCCTGGGGCTCACCCCTCACAGAACATACCTGAGCCATGCTTGGTGGTGGCATCCGCTTCGAGCGGTACCGATACCCCGGCATCGGCACTGGTGTTGAGTGATCCGCTCTTCACCGGGGATCGTCATCTGGCGTTCTCGGTACCTTCGGGACCGACCGATACATCCCAGTTTGACTTTCCAGTATCGGCAGTACCGCCGATACCACTACCGACATCGGTACCCTCTAGGCATGCATCGTTAGACTCGCTTACTTCGATGCCGAGTCTAGAATCAATTTCTAGTCTAGAGGAATGGGTACCGGCGCGTCTCGGAACCGATGTTTACCGATTCCGCATGCACGGTACCGAGGATAATCACCAAGGGTTTTTAGTTACCTCGGTACCGCTTGAGCAGCCTCCGATGACTGCTTTGGTGTCGGTTTTCCCTTCGATTCCGGCACAACTACCGGTATTGGTATCGATGCCGGTACCTGCAGTATCATCGGGACCAGCTCCTTCCATGCTTTTTTCACCTGGATCGCTCCTCTCTATACCTAGTTTGGAGTCAATACGTGGCATGGATGATGCACCACTGACTGTCTCAACTCATAACTGCCAGTTCCAGTGTCCATCCATTACAAATCCTGTTCTGCACCGGACAGGTACTTCCTCCGGTGCCCAGGCTACCCTTTCAAATTTAGCCTGTCCAGGGATGGTTCCCATCGGAGATCCTTCTTTTCAGAAATTTCTCCTTGACATGGCAACCTTCCTTAATATTCCTATCCCTGGCTTTGAGTTTTCTCAGAGTTTTTCTGCAGAAAAGGAAAATATAATGCTTCCTTTACATCACTCTTTGCAGAATCTTCTTCTGAGGGTATGGGAAAAACCTTTAAGGGTTTCTTCACCTCTTACAGCAACTGATCTTCTGTATCAGGTGCCCCCCTCTCCAGGATTTCAAAAACCTCAACTTCCCCATCATTCCATTGTAGTGGAATCAGCAATGAGGAAGGTAAAAAGCAAGAAAAAACATTTTTCTTTTCTGCCAGGGCGTGCATCTAGAACACTGGATGCCTTTGGACGTCAAACCTTCCAAACATCTATGCTGGCAACAAGGATTCTCTCATATATTTTTTATATGAGTCTATCCCTTTAGGAGGCAAAGAAATTATCTCTTTTGACTCCTTTTCTATCAGAGCCCAAGGCTGCAGACTATGCCTTACTTCTTAGTCATAGCCAAAATATCTCTTGGTTTCTTTCTCGTGCTTCCCTAGACTCTTTTGAGTCTGTTAGCAGAACTTCTGCTATAGCCATAGGAGCACGTCGTAAAGCCTGGCTTCAAGCATCAGACTTGAGCAGATGGGCACAACAAAGACTGAGTAATACTCCTTGTACTGGAGAAAATCTCTTCAATAAGGAGTCCTTACGTCAGGTTGCTTATTGCTCCACTGACTTTCCTGTTTCTGAGGGCCATCCTAAGCCCTCTCCTTCCTCAGCAGGTAGGAAATGCCCTACCAAATCTTCTTTCCCTAAAAGAAAGAGGTTTTCCTCTTATCCTGCCCATCATTCGGATGTTCCCAAGCAGGGGAAGTCTCGCCCTGGTCTAAAGAATCCAAATTCTAGCCAGGCTGAATAAACACAGTTAATTTCTTTTCAGCAGAAGTTTTTCACTGTTTTTCCATTCAAAACTCTGCTCAGGGATTCCTATTCTCAGGAAATCCATTTACTCTTCAGTATGCTGAACTGTCAGGATATTCATGTCTATAGGTTACAGAGTTTTCCACCTCTTCCTGACTAGAAGAGAGGTTTAGCAACTATCACATGATAGTGTCTCTGTACCAGCATGACTTCTTTCCTTCCAAGGACTTACCATGTGGTAAGTCCTTCTTCAGCTTTTATCTACCCTCTTCATCAGGGTTTCCCCTGTAAGAGTGCTCTGCTAGAAAAGTGGATTTTGCCTCCTGAGAAACTTTGCTGTGAGTTCTAGCTGTTTATTTAACTATTTATTGTTTGTCTAACTGTTTATTTAATTATTTGTTTGTCTTAGTGCTAGTTCAGCTGTTTTCAGCTGTAATTTACCTTGCCTCTCTCAACTAACTGGGCTTTGTGTGGTAGCCAGGCTAACTGTTCATTTTAAATTAAATCTCTCTCCCCAGACCCTGCTGTGTTTAAACTTTTCCTGCCCTAGCCTGCTTGAGTGAATCCTCCCCTCCCCCCCCCCTTTGCTGAGGTACTGTGTAGCCTTCTTCCTGTTTTCTCCACGTGTGCATAGTCTGTTTTAGTTTGCTTCTTCTGATCAGAGAGGAGCAGTGCTTTTTACAGTGCTCTGCTAGAAAAGTGGATTTTGCCTCCTGAGAATCTTTGCTGTGAGTTCTAGCTGTTTATTTAACTATTTATTGTTTGAGACCACGTGATGTGTGAGTGAGGGTGGACGTGTCCCGCTCGCTCCGGTGCAGCCCCGACAATTAATCGGTCAATTTATCTCTCAATCTCGGTGATTGCTTCCTCCCACCTCAGTGGTCACGCTTGTGAGATTCGGCGCAGCCTGCATTGCTTCCCACCCAGCCTGACGATGCCTTTAGCACCGAAAAAAGACCGCGAAAAGCCGACGAGAGCGGGGCCCTCCTCCGCGGCCGTGACACAGCCATCCTCGCCGAGTGGAGACAGTGTAGACTCGGCTACAGTCGAATTGGCCAAAGAGGTGGTCAAGCTACTTGATCCTAAATTCGATCTGTTACTAAAAAAGCTGGATGGTATGGAAGAAGCCTTAACGGCTTTTGGGAATCGAATGGACGAGGTGGAACTCCGCGTGGCGAGTGTGGAGGAGAACGAGGGCACCCGAGACAGAACGCTTGAAGCCCAAACACAACAGCTACGTGAGCTACAACAGAAACTGGACGATCTAGAGAATAGATCCAGGCGCAATAATCTGCGTATTGTGGGCATCGGAGAAGACAAACCGGAACGGGAGCTGTTGGCCTTTCTGGAGCGCTGGTTGCCAGAGGCTTTAGGCCTGACTGATCTGGCGGCGAACTTTAAGATCGAATGAGCTCATCGATTGGGTGCCCGTCGGGACTCAGCAGAGCGACCACGAGTTGTCATTTTGCGCGTTTTGAACTTTCAACATAAAATGCAAATCTTACAGGAATACCGGAAGAAGGGTGAGCTGATGTTGGGCAATCGCAAGATCCTCTTATTCCAAGATTATTCTGCGCCAGTGGCGGCACGGAGACGAGAATTTGGCCCGATCTGTGCGGAACTGTTCCGGCGCCATGCGAGATTCACACTGGCATTCCCAGCCACGCTGCGCATCACTCATCAAGGTCAGACTCACATATTTGAGAACGTGAGTGCGGCGCAGCAATTTCTCACGAAATGGCAGACATCGGACCTGGCTGTATGAGGCACCGCGGGTTTTGGGCGACCCTGAATGGCCTGAATACTGGACTGGCACGCCGGCAGCGAGCTCGGGTGGGGGGCCTTGGACGCATGGCCGGCTGAGAGTTCATTTTACTCTGCTTGGCCTGGATGAGCCGGACTTCCGTCGTTTTCAGCTAATGTCTGTAACCTGATAAGATCCTCTGTAACTTACTATACTTTTGTGTTTTTCTTCTATGTATATTCTGCTTCTATATTCTGCCTTCCTTATGTTGCCAGGTTATCATATTCACGGGCTAAGTGGGTGGGTTGTCTAGTGTCTAGTATCTTTTGTAGGTGCGCTATATAAGTGGGAGGGGGGGGTGGGCAATGTTGGGGCTGCACCGCGGCATCACTTAAGGCTCGGACCTCAGTGAAGTTAACTGAGGTATAGGATGTGCCTGGCATTTAGGGGATTTTTTTGGGAGGGGAGGGAAGGGGACGGGGGGGGGGGGAGAGGGGGAAGAGGGTGGGAAAGCAGTAAAGAGCCCTAAGGGGGGGGACCGGGACTATTTATTCCATATGCTGGACTTCCTGAGTGATTCCTGGGGTGACTTGCTCCCATATTTTGAGACTCTGTTGTCTCGGTGCGGAGTGGAGGCTGGGCTGCTCCGCACTAAGGGGGGTAATATTACTGGTGATCATTTGGTAGTGCTGACTCCACCTGATATATGCCTTCTGACCTGAACTTTGTTACTTGGAATGTGGGGGGGGGGGTCAGCACACCGGTGAAACGTACAAAAATCTTGCAAGCCCTCAAACGGCGTAAGGCCCAAGTAGCGCTATTGCAGGAAACCCATTTAACTGCCGCAGAACATGCTAAATTGAAGCGGGATTGGGTGGGGACAGTCTACTCTGCCTCGTCGGACACGCGGCGGAAAGGAGTGGCCATCTTGATACATAAAAACCTTTCTTGCGAACTTCTGGGGATGGAAGGGGACCCCATGGGCAGATATCTTTTTCTGCACGCTAAAATTCAGGGAGAAGAGTTCTTTATCGGAAATATTTATGCCCCAACTACTTATAATCATGACTTTTTCCGGGAAGTGTTAAAGAAAGTCTTGGCAGCCCCAAAAATCCCGATAGTCTTAGCGGGGGATTTTAATTGCCCCCATGACCCGCTTTTGGATAAATCCCAACCCCACCCTGGACGGAAATGGGACACCAAGGGAGTAGGTTTTCTCTGTGACCTGGGGGAGCTAGTGGACACGTGGCAGGTTTTGCATCAGGACAGCAGAGACTACACACACCTCTCGCGCGCCCACCACACCTGGTCGAGAATTGATTATATTCTGGTGTCGAGACACTGGTTTTGGAAAGTGCGTAATGTAGAGATAGAGTCTATTATTGTGTCAGATCATGCCATGGTCTGTATGGGTTGGAGGGGGGAGAGATTGGGGAATAAAAAATGGACTTTTCCCGGCTATCTCTGGAAGAAACCGGAATTCGGTGAATATCTGCGGAAGAGCTGGGCAGACTATGTATACCATAATGAGAAGTCCACGAGTTCGGTGGCCAATTTTTGGGAAGCAGGTAAGGCCGTTCTTCGCGGACATATCATTGCTTATGTCGCTGCAGAGAAACGTAGGGTTAATGATGATATTCTTAGACTAACCCGAGATCTCCGCAAGGCGAAGGCGCAGGCACTTCGTCGGGCGGGCGGCGTCCTGCCATATGTGGGCATCCAGAAACAGTTGAACGATTTGTTACAAGAGAGAGCCATTCAATCGCAACAATATTACCGACATCAATTTTTTCGGTACGGGGATCGGTCTGGTAAACTACTGGCACGCTTAGTGCGAGATAAGGCAGGTCCCCGTGGTGTTACGGTAATTAGGGATACTGAGGGACGGCAGCACACGCGGGGTGATGAAGTGGCACGTGTGTTCCGCTCTTTCTATGCACACCTCTACAGACAGGAAGATGGGGATCCTGATCATGTGGCAGCCTTCCTGCAACGACTTTCTCTCCCTAAACTCTCAGAGGAGCAACAAATGGCTTTGAATCAACCTCTCACGGGGGGGGAAGTCCAAAAAGCGATTCACGCGGGCTCCCCACACAAGGCCCCGGGGCCCGACGGCTTCACGTATGAGGCCTACAAGCTGTTGATGTCGGAGTGGGTGCCCACGCTGGTGGCGGTCTATGAGGAGGCGGGTGCCTCGGGCACTTTTCCACGTGATATGCGCACTGCTAGTATTAGTTTGATTCCAAAAGTGGGGAAGGATTTGGAGGACCCGGCCTCCTATAGGCCTATATCTTTGATCAACGTGGACTTGAAACTGTTTGCTTCTGTCCTAGCGAATCGACTTCAATTATTTCTTCCGGCCTTGATAGGACGACATCAGGCGGGTTTTGTTAAGGGACGCGAGGCTTCGATCAATATAGGCAAAGTACTCCTAGGAATTGAGAAGTGTCTGCTCCACCGCGAACCACTGATCCTTGCTAGCTTAGACTCGGAGAAGGCGTTTGATAGGGTATCGTGGCAGTATATGTTCGCAGCCCTACAGAAGTTTGGTTTTCAGGGTCAATTTCCCCAGTGGATCCAGGCGCTTTATACAGACCCCCGAGCGATGGTCGACACTGGAGGAGGGTGCTCTCACCCATTTACCTTGCACAGGGGGACCAGACAGGGCTGTTCTCTATCCCCGCTGTTGTATGTTTTACAATTGGAGCCCTTGTTAGTTGCCCTAGCCGAGTCGTCCTCCATACAGGGTATCGAGTGGCGAGGGGGGGGCATTAAGGTCAGTGCTTTTGCAGATGATCTTTTACTTTGCCTTACAGATCCTGAACGATCTCTGCCAGAAGCCCTACGCCTTATTGAGAGTTTTGGAGCTTTTTCTGGACTCCGCATCAATCGCTCGAAGTCCCTGGTCCTAGATGTAGATAATCAGTCGCGCCCAAGGTGGCAGGGAGTCTTTCCATTAAAGTGGGCATCGGGGCCCATTCGTTATCTGGGGATTCATATCCCGACACACCCACGGAGTCTCTATGAGGTCAATGTTCGGCCTATGCTGACGTCGACGATAGCAAATCTGCAGAAGTGGAGGGATCTTCCGCTCTCCCTCATGGGGCGAATAGCCTTAGTGCAAATGGTGGAATGGCCGCGTTGGATTTATCTATTACGGCACTTACCTGTATGGGTAACTCGGCGAGACTTGATGGAGCTACATAAACGACTGGGTTGGTTTATCTGGCAGTCTAAACGGCCTAGGATAGCCCTGGCAGCGCTTATGCGACCGGTGAGTGAAGGGGGTGTGGGTTGGTCCTCCCTACGAACCTATAATCTTAGCTACCTAGCGCGCCGGGTGAGCGACCTAGTCATGGGGAACGAGGAGCGCCTCCCTGTTGCTCTTCTGGATCAGGTCTCTGAATCATGGCACAGAGCGTTCTTACTGCATTGTGGGGGCTCGTTGTTACCGGCGTTCTGGCGTGAGTCGTGTTATTTACGGACGCTGCGGCTGGCGTGGAGAGTTATCTGTCGGTCCCAGAAGCAGCGCTGGTCGATCACGGATTGCCTGCCTCTGCTCGGTAATCGCAGTTTTGCGCCCGGGCGGGAGGGGGGGGTTGCTCGGGCCTGGAAACAGGCGGGGGTGGAATATCTGGGACAATTGCGAATGGAGACCTCCGATCAATTAGAATCGTTTACGCATCTTTGTGGTCGATACCGACTCCAGAGGTCCTCTTTTTATTTCTATTTGCAGGCTCGCCACTATGTGACTAGTCTGGCTCGGGATGCCTTGCCCTGGTCGAGCACAACTAGTCCTTGGATATTGATGGGCAAACTTCAGGAGGCCACGTCTGCACGTCAGCTCCGTGCTGAGCTGACTCTTCCGCCCACTCTGCAATGTTTAACTTCTTTGGTGGCCCGCTGGAGAACGGATGGGATGGAAGGCCTTACTGAGGAGACTCTGGGACAGGCTTTTCTGCTGCTTCGGTGAATGGTGGAAGCCGTGCGGTATCGTGAGTTACAATTTAAGTTGCTGTGGAGGGCGTATATCTCTGAGGTGAGGGCGCGGCGGATGGGCATTGTCTCAGTGGACGTGTGTGGTCTCTGCAGGAAGGAGGTGGGAACCCTATTCCATAGATTTTGGTCCTGCTCCATCATCTCCTTATTCTGGGAGGGCGTCGGAGTAAAACTCAGCCGCTGGACTCATACGCAGTTATCCCTGCACCCTCTTTGGTGTCTATTTCATTTGGTTGCCCCGGGGGACCCCGGTTCATTGGCCCAGAGGCAGCTTTATGACAAGGGCTTCTTAGTGGCCAAGCGCTGTATTTTGCGCCATTGGCTATCTGAGTTCGGACCGGGATTGGAGGAGTGGGAAAACAACCTGCGTGATTTGATGCAGATGGAGCATAGAACAGCCAAATTACTCGGGCACAAGTCTTGGGAACGATTTCAATTAATTTTGGAACCCCTGTGCGGAGCGGTTGGGGTGCCCCTAGATGAGGATTAAGCGGGGCTACCTGGTTTTTTTTTTTGTTTTTGTTTTTTTACTCAAAGACTGGTTAGTGGGGAGCGGTTGGAAAGCTCAGGAAAGTGGGATTGGCGGGGTTCCCCCTGGGGCTTCTTCGGGCAAAGGGTAGGGTTTGGGGACGTCAGGGTGGGGGGGGGATGGGGGGGCCTACAGAGGGTGGGGAGGGGAGGTGAGAGGGAATTGGGGAATTTGGAAGGGGCGGGTTTGTATTTATTCATATCGCTTTCCTGTTTACTGTTTTTCTCCCTTATTGTTGGTTTTGGGCAGATCCCCTGTGAGGCTGATGCTAGGTAGGGGGTCCCTTAGAGGCCTCAGGCATACTGTTACTACTGTGAGGGGATAACCCTATTGTGTTTGCTCCTCTTCTGTTAGGCGCTAACCCCGGTTGGCCGGTATTTTCCTGTTATGTGTATTTCTGCATTCCTCTGTTAGCAGATCTTGCTTATTGCTTATT
The DNA here is from genome assembly GCA_033557465.1 of Ichthyophis bannanicus. NCBI lineage: Eukaryota > Metazoa > Chordata > Amphibia > Gymnophiona > Ichthyophiidae > Ichthyophis > Ichthyophis bannanicus. Next base: position 238,559,974 of record CM066034.1, read on the forward strand.
ACTTGTTTGAGCCTCCCTGATTGCTTGCCCTACCTGTTGGGGGGGAGACACAAGTGACTGAGACTGTGTGTATCTTTATGGAAAACTCAATAAAAATGATTATACATAACTATTTATTGTTTGTCTAACTGTTTATTTAATTATTTATTGTTTGTCTTAGTGCTAGTTCAGCTGTTTTCAGCTGTAATTTACCTTGCCTCTCTCAACTAACTGGGCTTTGTGTGGTAGCCAGGCTAACTGTTCATTTTAAATTAAATCTCTCTCCCCAGACCCTGCTGTGTGTTTAAACTTTTCCTGCCCTAGCCTGCTTGAGTGAATCCTCCCCTCCCCCCCTTTGCTGAGGTACTGTGTAGCCTTCTTCCTGTTTTCTCCACGTGTGCATAGTCTGTTTTAGTTTGCTTCTTCTGATCAGAGAGGAGCAGTGCTTTTTACAGTGCTCTGCTAGAAAAGTGGATTTTGCCTCCTGAGAAACTTTGCTGTGAGTTCTAGCTGTTTATTTAACTATTTATTGTTTGTCTAACTGTTTATTTAATTATTTATTGTTTGTCTTAGTGCTAGTTCAGCTGTTTTCAGCTGTAATTTACCTTGCCTCTCTCAACTAACTGGGCTTTGTGTGGTAGCCCCCTGCCCCCCTCCCCCCCTGCTGAGGGTCCAGGACAGGGTACCTTGTAACTGCCCTCTTTAATAGGACTTATCTCCCTCCCTCCCTCCCCAGCACCCACCCACCCCTGGGGTAATTGTAGTTTTATAGGTACTTGCACATCTTAGAGGAAAGGGGCTGCTCTCAGGTGCAGCTCATTATCCAAATCAGTCACACACAGAGGACCTGAGATTAATTAATTAAGCTTTAGGTACACAAGGTGTATTAGGGGTATTAGATACACTTTTATTGGTATAAGCATCTACACCAATCCTTATTATATACAGAATTTAAAAGATCTAAACACAAGCTTTAAACTAAGATGCAGGCAGAAGTCCAGAAACGAGATGGGGGTTCTCCGGTCTTTTGCATTGAGTGTCACATGTATGATTTTCTCCCAGTTGGTGAGAGATCTTACGTGTGCTCTAAGTGCAAAGAACTCTTTGCTCTCAGGGAACGAGTCTGTTCTCTAGAGGCTAGAGTAGCAGAACTGGAAGACATAAGAAAGACAGAGAAGTACATGGACGTGACCTTCAGGGATATAGTCCTGAAGTCCCACCTCCAGTCTGGCAGCATCCCTGTTGCCATGGAGGAGAGAGGTCACGTGACAGGAGAGCATCACCCTGGTGTGGCAGGAAGTGATCCTGTAACTAGGACCTGTCCTCCAGGTGATGTAAAACCCTCTCGCACCGAGGGCGTTTCTCCAGGGCCATGTGCCCATGAGGGGAGGGTCAGGACAGCTGTTATAGTCGGTGATTCAATCATTAGGAATGCAGATAGTTGGGTGGCTGGTGGACGTGAGGATCGCCTGGTAACATGCCTGCCTGGTGCGAAGGTAGCAGACCTCACGCACCGCCTAGATAGGATCGTAGATAGTGCTGGGGAGGAGTCTGCTGTCTTGGTACATGTTGGTACCAATGACATAGGAAAATGTGGTAGGGAAGTTCTGGAGGCTAAATTTAAGCTTTTAGGTAGGAAGTTGAAATCCAGAACTTCCAGGATAGCGTTCTCCGAAATGCTTCCTGTTCCATGTGCAGGACCCAAAAGACAGGCAGAGCTCCGGAGTCTCAATGCGTGGATGAGACAATGGTGCAAGGATGAGGGTTTTGGATTTGTTAGGAACTGGGGAACATTCTGGGGAAAGGGGGGGCTCTTCCGAAGGGATGGGCTTCACCTTAATCAGGATGGGACCAGACTGCTGGCATTAACCTTTAAAAAAGAGATAGAGAAGCTTTTAAACTAGAAAATAGGGGAAAGCCGACAGTCACCCAGGAGCGCATGGTTCGGACAAAGGTATACTTGAAGGATACTACCAAAAGCAGTGAGGTTCCAAAAGGGGGTATAGTAGCCCAAATGCCCTTGAGTAAGGAGCAGACAGAGCATAAAGATTCCAAATTACCCCTGCCTACCAATAGCCAGATTAGTATGAATAAAATACAGTCTCTAAAATGCTTGTATGCCAATGCTAGAAGTCTAAACAATAAGATGGGAGAGTTAGAATATATAGCACTAAATGAGAGGTTAGATATGATTGCACTCTCAGAGACATGGTGCAAGGAGGATAACCAGTGGGACACTGTGATACCTGGATACAAACTATATCGTAATGATAGAGCTGATCAAATTGGTGGAGGGGTTGCGCTCTATGTTAGAGAGGGCATTGAGTCAGAAAGGATTAAAGTTTTGCAGGGAACAAAATTTGCTGTAGAATCTCTATGGATTGAAATCCCATTTATGAAGGGGAAGGCGATGGCAGTGGGAGTATACTATCGACCGCCTGGCCAGAATGAACAAATGGATGATGAAATGCTCAAAGAAATCAAGGAAGCTAACAAAAGTCACAACAGAGTAGTAATAAAGGGTGATTTCAATTACCCCGGTATCGACTGGGTCAGTGTCACGGCAGGACAAGCTAAAGAGATAAAGTTTCTAGATGGAATAAATGACTGCTTCTTGGAGCAGCTGGTTCATGAACTGACCAGAGGGGAAGCCATACTGGACCTAATCCTTAGTGGAACGCCAGATCTGGTGCAAGAAATAAGGGTGTTGGGACCACTTGGCAATAGTGATCATAGTATGATCATGTTTGATTTAATTAGTGGAGGACAGATAGTAAAGGAATCCACAGTATTACCTTTTAACTTTCAAAAGGGAGACTATGATAGAATGAGGAATATAGTTAGGAAAAAACTAAAAGGAGCGGTTCCAAAGGTTAAAGACTTACAGCAAGCTTGGGTGTTATTTAAAAATACTATCCTCGAAGCCCAGACCAGCTGTATTCCACGCATTAAGAAGAGTGGAAGAAAGTCCAAAAAACTGCCAGCATGGTTTAAAGGTGAGGTCAGAGAGGCTGTTGCTACCAAAAAAGCAACCTTCAGGAAATGGAAAAAAGAGCCAAATGATGAAAACTGGAAACAACACAAGCACTGGCAAGTTAAATGCAAAGCATTGATAAGGCAGGCAAAGCGGGAATTTGAGAAGAAACTTGCTACGGAAGCAAAAACACAAAATAAAGACTTTTTCAAGTACATTCGTAGCAAAAGGCCTGTGAGAGAGTCAATTGGACCGTTAGATGATAGAGGGGTAAAAGGGGCAGTAAGAGGAGACAAGGCTATAGCAGAGAGACTGAATGAATTCTTTGCTTCGGTCTTTACTGAGGAAGATGTAGGGATGTTACCCATGACTGAAGTGGTATTTAAAGGTGATACTGCAGAGGAATTGAGAGAAATATCACTACACCGGGAAGATATATTACAACTATTTGATAAACTGAATAGTAGCAAATCACCTGGACCGGATGGTATACATCCCAGAGTGTTGAAAGAACTGAAATATGAGATTGCAGACCTGCTATTGGTAATCTGTGAACTTTCATTAAAATCATCTGTAATACCTGAAGATTGGAGGGTCGCCAACGTAACACCAATTTTTAAAAAAGGTTCCAGGGGTGACCCGGGAAATTACAGACCAGTGAGCCTGACGTCAGTACCAGGGAAAATGGTGGAAACCATCATAAAGAACAAAATTACACAACATGTAGATAGTCATGGCCTAATGGGAGACAGCCAACATGGCTTTAGACAAGGAAGATCTTGTCTTACTAATCTGATATGTTTCTTTGAAGGTGTGCATAAACAGGTAGACAAAGATGAGTCGGTTGATATAATGTATCTGGACTTCCAGAAAGCTTTTGACAAGGTCCCCCATCAGAGACTTTTGGCAAAGCTAAAAAGTCATGGGATAGGAGGCAGTGTACTATTGTGGATCGGGAACTGGTTAAAAGATAGAAAGCAGAGGGTAGGGCTAAATGGCCAATATTCCCAATGGAAAAAAGTGAATAGTGGAGTACCCCAGGGATCTGTACTGGGTCCACTACTTTTTGACATATTCATAAATGACCTGGAAAAGGGAATAACTAGTCAGGTTATCAAATTTGCAGATGACACAAAACTGTTTAAAGTTGTTAAAACCCAAGAGGATTGTGGAAAACTGCAGGAGGATCTGGATAAATTGGAAGACTGGGCATCCAAATGGCAGATGAAATTTAATGTGGACAAATGCAAAGTTATGCACCTAGGAAAGAACAACCCACACTATAGTTACACGATGCAAGGCTCCACATTAGAAACCACCACCCAGGAAAAGGACTTAGGAGTCATCGTGGATAACATGTTAAAACCCTCCGCCCAGTGTGCAGCGGCGGCCAAAAAGCAAATAGAATGCTAGGTATCATAAAGAAAGGGATGGAGAATAAAACAAAGGATATTATAATGCCTCTGTATCGCTCCATGGTACGACCGCACCTTGAATATTGTGTGCAATTCTGGTCGCCGTATCTTAAAAAGGACATAGCGTTATTAGAAAAAGTACAGAGAAGAGCCACCAAATTGGTGAAGGGAATGGAAGGCTACTCCTATGAAGAGAGGCTAAAAAGGTTAGGGCTCTTTTACCTGGAAAAGAGACGGCTGAGGGGAGATATGATAGAGGTCTATAAATTAATGAATGGAGTGGAACGGATAAACGTGGATCAATTGTTTACGCTATCAGAATATAGAAAGACTAGGGGACATGTAATGAAGCTACAGGGTAAACTATTTAAGACAAATAAGAGAAAATATTTTTTCACTCAACGTGTAATCAAACTCTGGAATCTGTTACCGGAGGATGTAGTAAGGGCTGTTAGTATAGCTGGGTTTAAAAAAGGTTTGGACAAGTTCCTGGAGGAAAGGTCCATAAACCACTATTAAAAAGGGACCCAGGATATCAATGCTTGACCCAGTACAAGCATTGTGGAACCTGTGTCTTTTGGGGATATTGCTAGGTACGTAGGACCTAGATTGGCCACTGTTGGAAACAGGATACTGGGCTTGATGGACCTCGGTCTGACCCAGTATGGCATGTCTTATGTTCTTAGTGGTACCATACCATTGAAAGACTTTTCTTCTCTTGCTTTCACTGTAGAGTTTCTTCTCCTCAGTAAACTCCACTTCTTTATCTGGGCAGCTCTGCAGACAGAGACAGCTTGCTCTCTTTATTCAGTCTGTTCTCTCTGTTTGACACAGACCGACTCTCTCTGTTGTCCTATTCAGTAGCTGCCCATGTAGGAGCTCCAGTACTTTACTACTGGTACTTTTCCACCACTCCTGTCTGGCCTTAGTAGTGATTCCAAGACAGTTTTTCTACATCTTTCTTGGATACTCCTTTTCACTACAGGCTCCTTATACTATCTTCTACCCTTGCCATCTCCAATCTCTGGGTTTGGCAACGTAGTAGATGTGGCTGTCAGTTTTCTCCATCAGCCAGTTCTACATACCAGTTCTACTGCATAATGCACCTCTGCAATCTTACTGAGAAGCTTTCCACTATGGGCCCTTGCTAGAGAGCATAGAGTTTCTCTAATGGCTATCCATCATGGTTGAAAAAGGCTTCCTCAGTCATCCCCTATGACTGTGAGGGTTCTTCATACCCTACTATCTTCTTTTTTAAAAAAAAAAAAAAAAAGGCAAAGGACATAAGCCTTCTCCACGTGAAATTCTAAGAGTTATCCCATTCCTTAGGGAATGTACTCTCTTTTTTCTTACAGCTTGTCCTCATGGTATCCTCATATTTCAAGGACAGCACATCTTAATCTGAAAAACGCCTGATACCTCCTTTGTCCCTCACGTAGGTCAACCTGGTATCTCATTCCATGCGTTTCTGTCCTTTTACCATGCTGGAGTTTCACAGGACTCCGGACTTGCTGTTTACAGACTGATATTATCCTCTGTTTTTTCACGTACCCATCCTGGTAATTCAGGGGATAGCATTCCTTTACCATCATCTCTGGCGGAATAGATTCTCTATATATCTTCTCAAGTAGGTTCCACCTCCTTGTTCTAAAATGAATCTTTTCCTTTCACATCTCCATGTAAATGTCCTGAAATGCGTAGCTCTGTCTGCTTATTGCAGGCCTCTATCTTTAGACCTATATATTCAGGTATATATATATATATATATATATATATATATATATATATATATATATATATATATATATATACCTATATACATCTCCATAGATGTATCTGTCTGTCAGCTAAGTGTGCATATGCTATGCCCTTTAAATCTCATCATACCTATATATATATATCTATATACCCGTATATATATATACACATATCTCTACATATATGTGTGTATCTCTCCAGATACTTATTATAGGTAGATATATATTTCCATACTTATCTCTCTGACTGTCTATGCTCATGAAGGTTTTTACCTTCCTGTATATTTCTGACAGTGGGCTTGCACAGCTTCATACTGTTCCACAGTATGTTTCGGATTTTATGCACACAACCACTGCTGTGGAACTGACAGCCCTACCTTATCCTAAGTTTACGTATCCCTGAAGCTCCATGCCCCAATGTCTTCCTACCTCTCACCAGTTAGGAAAGACATGGTGGATCTTCAGTGGATTTCAGATTCAATTCCTCAAGCATCTGTCCTTTCCTGGGAGTATGGGGTTCTTCTCATACACTTTCCCCCCTCAGGGACTAGGTCTATTTGTCCAGATCGGTCAGTCTTCCTCTTTTGCTCCTACCTCTGAATATTTTTGTAGCCAAAAGAGTTTTCAGCTTTCCTTGAAGCTTCCCACTGAAGACCTGCCGTGTTTCTGCTACCCCAATTGACTCCTGGGGTCACCTCTCACTTCCAGATGTTGACCTCCACCTTCACTCCAGTGAGGTCACCTTGAACATTATTCTACTGGATTCCCAGTAGACTCCATCAGCCTCTCTACTTCCTGCAATCCAGTAGGTGAGCGTCATTTGGTAATTGTTCATTCCAATATTATGATAAATGTTTCATTCAATATTATGGTGATTGTTCATTTCAATATATTTTTTGATAATGATCATACATACAAGGACTTCTTCAGAGTAGTCCTTTCTTAAGTTAGCTGTTTTTTCTACAGCTCCTCTCTTTTCAACTCCTGCCCTCCATCCTCAGGCTGCCTGGCTATGAGGTGTAACATGTTTTCAATCTTCAACATGTTAGGGCTCCAGGCATCTTAGCTTGGGAGTCCCCATATGTGAAGACTCATTCCTGCTTGTTCCTGGAGATAGCACAGTTACTTACCTGTAACAGGTGATCTCTGGGAACAGCAGGAATAAGTCTTCACAACCCTCCCACCTCCCCTAGGAGTTGTATTTTTATATCTATCTTTCCTTTCCTCTTTCTCTCTCTTTGTCTCAGCTGTGAAACTCAACTGAGGAGAGACAGTTTGAAAGGCCGGAAGGCAGCGCGCAGGCGCTGAGGGATGCTCCCAAAATCTTTCTGATTGGACGCTGGGGAGCGTACCTGCGCAGGCTCCGTCGGTACCGACGTACCCATATGTGAAGACTTATTCCTGCTGTTCCCAGAGATCACCTGTTACAGATAAGTAACTGTGCTTTATTGCATGTGGAGTAGCACTACTGAAATTGCATAGTGTACTACAAGTTAATTGTACAAAGCATGCTGTAAGGTAGAATGAATCTAGTTATTGTGGAACAGACACAGTATTTGAGCGCTGAGTGCAAGTTTGAGTAAATGTGGTGCAAGTATGTGTATAAGGAAACAAGGAGTTTAGTAAGCTCTTCAGCATAGGGAAATAAGTTTAGATAGGTACCTTTAGGTAGGGACTTTGTTTAATTTTATTTATTTAGTTAGGGAACGTAACAAAGTTTGTGACAAAGGAATAATTTAGGTTGTCTCATACCTAAACTAGAAAGAAGTTAGGGTTTTGTCTCCCTTTTTATTTAATTAAGTTAAGGAGCCAGGTATCCCGGACTCCGTGGATTCAGACGTACGGCAGTTCCTGCGCGAATCTTGGGCCCCTACACTTCAATTCTCGCAGCTGTGTGGACAATAATAAAAAAAAGAAGTCAGTCTTACATCCCATCTGAATGAACAAAGAAAGCTAAGTGAAGTACTTAATATAAGCTGTGTGTTAAAAAGAAGGAAAAGGAGAGCAAGGGGAAAAGAGTGGACAATCCCCACTTGTTACTGATGTAATATGTCTTCATCACAAAGAAAAATAAAACATCACAAAACATCAGGACTTACAAATTAACAAGTGAAGTTAACAGAAAAGGGTTTTTTTGTGCTACATTAGTCAGAGAAGAAACTTATCTGATTAGAATAGTTAGGATTTCCCTTATTAGAGTTGTGACAGGTTGCTATTGATTTTTTTGTTAAAGAAAATACTGTTTTTTTTATTTAAGAAACTAAGTTACAGGAGTAGCTAGTAGTATAAAATTGTTTAGAAAAAAGAGAAAACATGTGCAACTTTTTGGTGCAATAAAAAAGAGATGTATAATGGGTCTTTCTTACATGTTTTACTGAGAATCTGGAAAGATTATTTCAACTAAATATACACAGTAAATAACAACAAAAGTGTCAGAACCTGTGTAGAATAAATATTAAGACACTTTGCAATAATTCTATTTGTAAACTTTATTTATACCACCTAAGTTTTGCTTATTTTATTTATTTCCCCAGTTCCTTTTGAAGAAACTGGTGTGTACTGTACCTTTCTCATTTGTAAGCTGGTGATAGTGCCTTTCCTTACGGCACCGTGACACACAATTTAAATAAGGAAGCTACATCAGGGCGCTGGTCACTGGTTTGCAAATAGGGGTGGGTTACAAAATGTTCAGTAGGTGTAGTAGGAGTAGTAGTAGCAGATATGCAGCACATGTACAGGGCACGCCCAAGCACATGTGGCACATGGAGGGGAATGGTGGGGAGCATGTCCTGAGAGCATGCGTGCCCCAACACAGGCAACTGTGGGGTGATGACACAGCAGCACATGGCAGGGTAGGTACAGGTGTGTGTGACAGGTACCTGGACCTGTGTGCATGATAGACACAGTTCTGAGCGTATTTGAGGTCCGCAAAGCAATGGTGAAGCAGGGGGCATGGCAGACCAGACCCATATCTTGTTCTACACTGCATACATCCATGGTCCAGGCAATAGACAAGCAAAGCCCAGAGGGCTAAGCTGCATAGCAACAGTTTACAGCACCACAGATCATCAATGTACCAGTGATTTAAAGGACCTATCTGAGGAGTGGCTAATGATATCCCACTGTAATCAATGAGACGCACAGCATACCTGAGCAGCACTGTAACAGTAATGAGCCACATTGGGATATCATTTGACAGTATGCAGATAACCCCCCTGGTATCACCTCTACATTGTTGCTCTCTAGTGCTGTGAAGTCTGGCTGTGATGCTGGACCCTTGGGACCTTTCATATAGGTAAGTTTGGCCACTGATGTCTGCAGAGTTCATGTGATAACAGGGCTGGTCTGTCCTTCTAAGTACTCTTCCTCCTAAGGATGGGAGGTTGGGGGACTAACTGAGGTCAGATGTCTTTACCACTGGAGTAACCATACCCAGAATGGTCTAGCGTTTCATCCTCACATATGGGTTATGAGGGCTTACGTTTAATTAATGTCTGTGCCCACCCCATTTGGGGTTGTGTACTTCATTAGCTGCCTGCGGTGTCTGTCCCCCTGAGGTCTACTTGCTAATATAGTATCTGGCATATAGGTCACAGCCAGTCATCACAAATCTGCAGCCAGTCCCCAAACACAGTGAGACAGGGGGAGACATACAAGAGGGACATACAACTAGCCCAGGACACAGTGGCCTGTGGGTACCCACACACCCCGCCAAAACACATATGATGTCTGTATTCACCTACCTATCCAGGGACATGCTCCAGACCACTGACAGGGAAGGGCCTAACACACAGGGATCATGACTTAGATGCAAGAAAATGGCAGCAGAAACATAACATACGTCACACACCTAACACTCTGTTGGGGCCCACATTAAGTGGGGATACCCCACCCACCCTCACCAAACCTTGGACGGTACATCGCCACACCCATACAAAATGCACATAGCACAACCCCCACAACACCTGGGATCAGCCCATATACACATCCCGCAGTGCCACACACGCATTCCCATACCCCCGCACACTGTGCAACCCCATACCCAGCAGTGCTCCACCCATCCCCCAAGACACCCCACCACACCCCTGGAGTATGTTATAGCTGTCCACCCACACTGCACAGTGTCTGGAAAAGCGGAGGGCCCCCACACACATCTGGCTGACATGGACACATCCTGAAACCCCTAACATGTATGCCACTCAGGGCAATGCAAGCACATTGCTCACACACACAATGACGACACACAATCCCACTCAGGACTCCCACACGAGCCACAGCCACATGTATTGATGAGGCCACAGACAAGGTCAAGTGGACAGTCCATATCTGATACTGCAGATAGGGGGCACGGCACTCAACACACCATCCCTCACACACCACATCCCATGTGTCACAGCTGCACCAGGGAATGAGCCTACTACACCCCCACCCCCTGCCAGGCACAGCACACTGTAGGCACCTTTGCTGTCCCTATTCTAGGCACAACAACAGCAGGCACAGGCGGACAACACATTGATTGTGGGGTGGATGTACTACACAGGTGTATATAGGTGCACTGTGCAAACTTATCTGTGCTGTGTATGCTTTTCCACAACCCAGGTGACTATAGGACCATGGAGGCACCTGAGGAGGAGGATGTGGCAGGACCTCAGGATGGTGAGGGGCCAGAGGCCACAATGTCCGGGGACACCACCAGCAATGGTGAACGCACACCAGAAACCAATGTGATTGCCGAGGCAGAGGACATGCCCCCAGATGTTACCGCTACAGTGGGGGCCACTGGCAGCCACTCACAGGCTCTAGAGGGTGCTGAGATGGAGGGGAACCACCACCCCATGCAGGCGCCAGGGACATCAGCCACCCCTCCCACAAACATGGCTACAATCCTGGTGGAGCTGCGGGCCAACAGTGCCTCAGTACGGCATGATGCCAGAGGTGGGTAATAGCATATACAACAATCCCCATGGGGGTTGTCGGAACATCCACAAGGAGATTGCATGTTGCCTAGTGGTTGGGGCAAGGTACTTCAGGCCGGAAGGTCGGTGGTTCAAATCCCACTAGAGGACAGGAACCTTGGGCCGGAAGGACTGGGGTTTCTAGTCCCATAGGTGCTCCTTGTGGTCTTGGGCAAGCCACTTAACCCTCCATAGCCCATGTTCCCTGTAAAATAGTTATCTCCAAGTTATAATGCCCTGTTCAATGTAATTTCAGTTTGTTCAATGTAAACCGCACTGATGCAGAATAGCGCGGTATATAAGAGAATGTAAATAAATAAAAATAAATAAACAGATCGATTCTTATGTTGGGGGGGGGGGTGTTCTGTGCCTTGTGCATTCCACCCTCCTGTAGCATGGCTTGTCAGGTGTCAGCATGTGTGAGGGGCTCAGACACACGCACACTGTGCACGGCCATATACCCCAAGTAAGCGCACAGTGGAAACCACCTAACCCAGGTCACCCAGACACCCTTCTTGACAGACACCTCTCCATGGGTATTGTTATGCAGCAGAGTTTGTCAACATAATCTGTACTGTGCACCAGCATTATAGAAAAGAGGGCCCCCAGATATATGTATGTGTGTGCCATGACTGCTCACATAATCTGACCTATCTCAGTGTGCAGATCAAGCATTGCCAGATTAAACTGCGACACTGTGCCATGTGTGAGATTTGTGATTCTCATGACCCCTCATCAAGACCCCTTCCAGGTATGAGAATGGCTCATGGGACACACAGCTCTAAACATGGTCATGCGTTGCTAGTTGTGGCATACATGATTGTTCTGCAGACTGATCTGGTGGGATATGCCTGACATGTGCATGTGTGATGGTGGGGTTTGAAAGAGGTATCTCACATATCACCTTCTGTCCCACCCACAGGCACTCGTCAGGCTCTGTTGGCCATTCACCACGATCTGTTGGCCACTCAACAAGAGATCCAACAGCTGCGGACCACAGCAGACACTATAGCAGGGGCGGTCCTCCATATTGCGGATGCCCAGAAGGCCATAGCAGCCCGGATACAGCAGCCAGCACTGGCACAAGAGGCTGCACCAGCAGTCCCGCAAAAGAGGGGTGGGTGGGGCCGTGGTCACCGTGGCCGGCCACGGAGGATGTGAGCAGTACGAATAAACCATCATAAACTATTACATCCTATGTGTTTGTTTCCAATGTGTGGCACTGTGGTCCCCTACGTACCCTGCAACTCATGTTGTCTCCTTGCCCACATGTGCCTTACCCATGCCCCTCAGGGGTGGGGTGTCTGTACTGCCACCTATCAGCGCACATAGGTCATACCATGCCCTGTGTGCCATGGACTGTGGCAGGTCGCCACCCCACTACCTATGCGTGGGGGTATACCTGTCCTCTCCCATTGCCCAGGAAGATGTTCATGGTGGTACATGTCTGGTGTGGGGATCTGTCAGCCTCTCCCACCCATATACTCTCCATCATTGGACACACATGTGTGACCATTCTTCCTGCCCACACGAGGGCCTACGTGGCTGTCTTCCCACATAGGCTTGCATGCAGCAGAGGCATACAAAGGTGGCTTGCTTCAGTTGGCTGATCACTCTTCACTAGCGCTTATAGTCCCCCACCGCTCCTCCTTGTGACATGCATTGACCTATGTCACCCTCAACAGCTATCCCCCTGTGCAGCTCCTGGGTACAGCATTCCATCTTACCCTCCATGCCACATACCTGCTGCTAGCCTTTTCCCCTATTGCCACACAAGCATCAGATATGGTTCCCACACATCAGATATGCATCAGATATGGTTCCCACACATCGCACACAGCATGCACGTGACCATAGATTTTGGGATATGCTCCACATTGGCACATCACAGGGACAACATGGGACTCAGATGCCTACGTACATGGGCAGCCCTCACAACTGCGTGTGGAGACAGTCCATGTATGATACCCATATCTACCATGCTACCACATAGTGATCTACACACATGTCCCATGCTTACGTCCACAGTCTGTCTGTAAGGGAGACACATGACCATTGTGATGTAGTAACACAACTGTATTTCAAAACATATTTACAAAGGGTATTATATACCAACGCCCACATGTTGGGTCCTGGAAGACAGTACAGCACAGGGCACCTGTGTGGGCACCAAAGGGGCCATCACATGCTCCTGGGACGCCCATAAGAGGATGGTTGTTGAGATACAGCACCCCTACCCATCACACACTGCATCTTGCCAGCCACCAGATGGTGCGGTCCTGGACCCACAGGCATTGCACCATGCTGTCCATTGCCACATACAGGTCCTGGATGCACCTGCTACCACATACACACATGGTGCCAGGTGTCTGTGTGGTGGCATGTGCGTGGGCCCTATCTGTGGCAATGGGTGGCGTAGCTACACCCAGATGGGCACCATTGCCACGCGCATGCGGTGGTTGGCAGGTACCCACAGTGCCCTGTGCTGCAGACACACATAGTAGTGATGTGTTTGCCATTTCTTAACACAATTGGTTTATTATGCATTTATCTCGGTGTTGGCACACTGGGGTCTCGAACCTATCACCACTGACTGTAAGGGCATTGTATTAACCGGTATGCTATGCCTTTTCACATAGCAATGGCTGGCTAAACAGTTACACCAGGTCATCTACATATACTTTCTACTCTGCTTACCAGGCTAGTGTATGGACACAGTTAGGGTACTTTACAGGGCACCTTGGTTTGTTCCTGAGCTTCAGGTGTTTTGGGATGTGCACACGGATTTCAGATCTATGTCAGACTGCTACATGCATAGATAGCTGTATCCTCTGACAGTTATACTGACGGACGCAATTTGTACACAGCTCACCAGCTGATCTAGAAACCTGCAGCCCACACCACTCTTCCAACATAAGCACTGCATGCAACTGGCCACACTTTTGGACATATTGTCATCTGGTAACACGCTCTGATGTGATGATAATACACTATATCCTATACATCCTTATACATCAATATACAGGCCCACTGGGGTATTGAACCCATGACCTCTCCCACTGTGGTCAGTATATTCACCATTGTCCTGCAACAATATTGGTTGTAATTAAACTATGGCTAGCTACTCAACCAGTGCAGGTCACCAGACACACTGTCTGGTGTGGCTACCAGGATAAGTTAGCACCAAGGGTACCCATGATGCAATGCACATGCAGATCAGCAGTCTACATCTACTCACCAGATAGGGGTTTGCAACCCTGCAGCACATCAACTGGGTAGGGGGACCAAGCATGCATGTTACTGTTACAGTGTGCCTACTGACCATGCCATTGTGCGTGTTCTGTGATCACCCTGAGAGTATAGTCGTGAGGACAGCACCAGGTCCACGGTACCCGGGAGGTTTGCAGTAGGTTTTGCTGTAGTTCACCATACTGCCAGTATATGGGGTGTTCTTTGCAGACAGCCTTGGAAATTTTCTATGTGCGTTCCTATATGCCATTGATGCGTAGCCCATGTGGACCAGGATGCTTGCAACATTATGCATATTGAGTGTGATTGCCATGGGCAGCTGTTTTTGGAGCAGGGGTGTGTCTGCACTCACATGAGGATGATTATACAGAGCAAGCCCACTCTCTGTGGGTCAGGGTGGGGAACATGATCTGGACACAACAGTCATACACTATCATTGTTTCCAGTAAGGACAGTTGAGCTAAATGATGACAGACTGTGGGTTCAGCAACCCACAGCCAACTAAAGAACAGAGAGCTGATACAGATATGAACATGGAACTCAACCACTGGCAGTGCAGCTGGTCAGCTAAGCTACCCCCCACTGCATTCTGACATTCAACAGCAGAGGGCAGTCAGTGTGCACCTGCAGGGTGTTGCAGCCATGCACATGCTAGCTACAGTCTGCTGCCACATACATAATGCATGTTCCAAAAGGAACACTGTGCACCCTGGTGTGGGATCTGGGGAACACACACCATGGAGCTATGTCAGTGATTGGGCCCCAGAAAATAAAACCTATAAATATCACTTGAGTGAAATGCTACATGGTACTAGGGGGAACCTGTCCATGCCATGGTCACTGCTCAGTCATGGTGAGAGTGACCTTCCAGTATGACATGTTGTGGCCATCCTGTCCGTGCAGGTGGTGGTCGGCCACTACAATGTCCCAGCCATTGCCCTACACCCTGTGCAGATGCATCCTGCCCAGGCTGCCCTGTCCGGCCCATACCCACAGTGCCTTGCTCCTCATTATGCACATTGGCAGCCTTACACTGGAGACAGTGCAAGCAGTGTGGGCTGAGTAAGGTGTAGGCAGCCACAACATACTGGATAGACAGACACACACTCCCACACCTATGCCAGCATTGCACAAATATAGAGGCTTTTAGCAGCCCTGGCAACCACACCAGTCCTGGGCACGGTGCAGGCATGGCTATATGCACCGTAGTATGCACTACTGTTGGGGTCACTCCCCGGGGTGGTAAACTGTCAGAAACCAAAACTGAAACACACTCCAGAGATATCAGAAAAGTTGCTATGATGCAGCTCTATCAGCTAATTGTGATTAACTTAGGAATTGTTATTTGCCATTAATCATAGCAACCTTTTGATATATGTGTAACATATCCCCAAGTTTAGGGCGGCATTCTAAGGTATGCAGGTGCTAGTATTGGGAGATGATGCTGCACACAGGGCCCAACAGCATGACTCTCCATGAGGCTTTGGATAGTGGAGTCAGTGGGTGTGGGTGTTTATGCCCCTGTTGGCCGTTGCTCTAGGGCAGAGGTTCCCAACTCCGGTCCTGTTGGGTCAAACACTGTTCAGGTTTTCATGCTGTCCCTAATGAATATGCATGAGATACATTTGCATACCATGGGGGCGGCACATACAAATGCAGCACAGGCATATTTATTAGAGACAGCATGACACCTAAATGGTGTTTGGCCCTCCAGGACTGCAGTTGGGAAACTCTGCTCTAGGTATTGCACATGTTTATGGTGTCTGTACTCTGTAGGGTAAAATGTAGGCGTTTCACGCATGTTTATGTTATCTGCAATAAAGGTTCCGTCTTTATTACCACGGTTTAGTGCTGGGTAAAATATGGGGACAGGGTTGGCAGGAGCCACTGGTGGGACTTGAACTTGTGACCTTCTGCTCCTGAACACACTGGCTGTGTGTACTGCACCACACTTTTGCCACAGGCACAGATCATTCCCTGGGGATACCATGACTGTTCGTCAGACAGACCCTGTCTGTTGCAGTGCACGGCACCCACCGAAATGGGGCTAGGCCATGGTCTGCTGTGGGCAGATGCCACTGCCCCCTCTGCCACCAGCACCCTTCCGCCACCATGCTGCCATGCCATTATGCCAGTGTAATATATATTGTTGCTTACCTATTTATATGGTTATTGATCAAATGCACTCTTTACTATGTAATTTTTTATATTTTAACTTTGGAATTAGCTTTTTTATTTTTGAACACTTTTATATTGCTGTTTTACTGTTATATATGTTTTTAACTTCTTATGATTGACTTAGGATTTTTTATATATTGTTTTCATTATTTATTTATGTTTTATGTATTAGATTTTTTAATATCATTATGATGTTTTATGGTTTATAGTGAGCCACAATAAACCTGAAGAAGTGCTATACAAAACAAGGCCTGTGTTGGGTTCTGTCTACCTCTGTCAAATAAGGGAGTGGAGGAGTAGCCTAGTACCCAGAAGATCAAGGGTTCAATTCCCACTGGCACTCCTCGTGACCTTGGGCAAGTCACTTTACCCTCCATTGCCTCAGAAGAAAAGGCTGGCAATCTACTTCCGGTGATACATTGCCAAGAAAACCCAGACGTAGAAGGGTCACTATGAGTCATAAGAACATAAGATATGCCATACTGGGTCAGACCAAGGTCCATCAAGCCCAGTATTCTGTTTCCAACAGTGGCCAATCTAGGTCATATGTACCTAGCAGTTTCCCCAAGAGACACAAGTTCCACAATGCTTGCATTGGGTCAAGCATTGATATCTTCGGTCACTTCTTAATAATGGTTTATGGACCTTTCCTCCAGGAACTTGTCCAAACCTTTTTTAAACCGAGCTACACTAACAGCCTTTACTACATCCTCCGGTAATAAATTCCAGAGTTTGATTACACGTTGAGTGAAAAAATATTTTCTTTTATTAGTCTTAAATAGTTTACCCTGTAGCTTCATTGCATGTCCCCTAGTCTTTCTATATTCTGATAATGTAAACAATCGATCTACGTTTACCCGTTCCACTCCGTTCATTAATTTATAGACTTCTATCATATCTCCCCTCAGCCATCTCTTTTCCAGGTTAAAGAGCCCTAACCTTTTTAGCCTTTCTTCATAGGAGTATCCTTCCATCCCCTTTACCATTTTGGTGGCTCTTCTCTGAACCTTTTCTAAAATCGCTATATCCTTTTTAAGATACGGTGACCAGAATTGCACACAATATTCAAGGTGCGGTCTCACCATGGAACGATATAGAGGCATTATAATATCTTTTGTTTTATTTTCCATTCCTTTCCTTATCATACCTAGCATTCTATTTGCTCTCTTGGCCGCCGCTGCACACTGGGCCGAGGGTTTTAACATGGTATCCACAATGACGCCTAAATCTTTTTCCTAATGTGGAACCTTGCATCGTGTAACCATAGTTTGGGTTGTTCTTCCCTAGGTGCATAACCTTGCACTTGTCCACATTAAATGTCATCTGCCATTTTGATGCCCAGTCTTCCAATTTATCAAGATCCTCTTGCAATTTTTCACAATCCTCTTGGGTTTTAACAACTTTAAATAGTTTTGTGTCATCTGCAAATTTGATAACCTCACTCGTTATTCCACTTTCCAGGTCATTTATGAATATGTCAAAAAGCAGCGGACCCAGCACAGATCCCTGGGGTACACCACTATTCACCTTTCTCCATTGGGAAAATTGGCCATTTAGCCCTACCCTCTGCTTTCTATCTTTTAACCAGTTCCTGATCCACAATAGTACACTGCCTCCTATCCCATGACTCTTTAGTTTTGCCAAAAGTCTCCGATGAGGGACCATGTCAAAGGCTTTCTGAAAGTCCAGATACACAATATCAACTGACTCACCTTTGTCCACCTGTTTATTCACTCCTTCAAAAAAACATAACAGATTAGTAAGACAAGATCTTCCTTGTCTAAAGCCATGTTGGCTGTCTCCCATTAGGTTGTAACTATCTACATGCTGAGTAATTTTATTCTTTATGATGGTTTCTACCATTTTTCCCGGTACTGACGTCAGGCTCACCGGTCTGTAGTTTCCCGGATCACCCCTGGAACCCTTTTTAAAAATTGGTGTTACATTGGCGATCCTCCAATCTTCAGGTATTAGAGATGATTTTAATGATAGTTCACAGATTACTGATAGCAGGTCTGCTATCTCATATTTCAGTTCTTTCAACACCCTTGGATGTATACCAACCGGCCCAGGTGATTTGCTACTCTTCAGTTTATCTAATAATTGTAAGACATCTTCCCAATGTATCGATATTTCCTTCAATTCTTCCGCACCTTTAAATACCACTTCAGTCATGGGTAACATCCCTACATCTTCCTCAGTAAAGACCGAAGCAAAGAATTCAGTCAGTCTCTCCGCTATCGCCTTGTCGCCTCTTAGTGCTCCTTTAACCCCTTTATCATCTAATGGACCAACTGACTCTCTCACAGGTTTTTTGCTACGAATGTACTTGAAAAGGTCTTTATTTCGCGTTTTTGCTTCCGCAGCAAGCTTCTTCTCAAATTCTCTCTTTGCCTGCCTTATCAATGCCTTGCATTTGACTTGCCAGTGCTTGTGCTGTTTCCAGGTTTCATCGTTTGGCTCTTTTTTCCATTTCCTGAAAGATGCTTTTTTGGCAACAACAGCCTCTCTGACCTCACCTTTAAACCATGCTGGCAGTTTTTTGGACTTCCACTTTTCTTTTTTTTTTTTTTAATTAACATTTCTCAATATACAAAAAAAACAATCATGTATCAAAACACATAATTTGTGATGAAGAAAACATTTACAAAAATATACCAAAATGAACAACCACTTCAAGGAGGAGTTCTGCAATAAGACAAAACAGAAAACCTAAATTGCACCCAGAGCAACCTAAATAAACTCCAAAAAAAAAAAAAAAAAAAAGGCTATGTTTAAAATTTATCTTTGAGAAATTCAGTCAACTGTGCCGGATCAAAAAACAAATATTGTTTACCCTGAAAAATAATAAGGCATTTACATGGAAACCTCAAGTGGAAAACTGCCCCAATGGCCAACAGTCGCGGACGCAATTCTAAAAAAGCTTTGCGCTGCAGCTGCGTGGCCCTGGACACGTCATGGAAAATTTGAATAGATTTACCACAAAACTTTTCAGACTTTTTTGGAAAATAAGCCCGCAATATTTTATCTTTATCCAATTCAGAGGTAAAGTTACTACAGATAAAGTTCTTTCTTCTACCTTAGATATTTCTGCTTTTTTGGAAACAACTTCAGACGAAATTTCTTCTAGGGCTACCTTATTGGTCCCTTCCACTTTTCTTAAAGCGTGGAATACAGATGGTCTGGGCTTTCATGATAGTATTTTTCAACAACACCCAAGCTTGATGTACGTCTTTAACCTTTGCAACTGCTCCTTTTAGTTTTTTCTTAACTGTTTTCCTCATTTTATCATAGTCTCCCTTTCGAAAGTTAAAAGGTAGTACTGTGGATTTCCTTACTATCCCTCCTCCACTAATTAAATCAAAGGCGATCATGCTATGATCACTATTGCCAAGTGGCCCCAACACCCTTATCTCTTGCACTAGAACTGGTGTTCCACTAAGGACTAGGTCTAATATGGCTTCCCCTCTGGTCGGTTCATGAACCAGCTGCTCCAAGAAGCAGTCATTTATTTCATCTAGGAACTTTATTTCCCTAGCATTTCCTGACGTGACACTGACCCAGTCGATACCGGGGTAATTGAAATCACCCATTATTATTACTGCGCTGTAACGTTTGTTAGCTTCCTTGATTTCTTTGAGCATTTCATCATCCATTTGGTCATTCTGGCCAGGTGCTCGATAGTACACCCCCACTGCCATTGCCTTCCCCCTTTTATATGGAATTTCAATCCATATAGATTCTACAGCAGATTTTGTTTCCTGCAAAACTTTAATCCTTTCTGAGTCAATGCCCTCTCTAACATAGAGCGCAACCCCTCCACCAATTTGATCAGCTCTATCATTACGATATAGTTTGTACCCAGGTATCACAGTGTCCCACTGGTTGTCCTCCTTCCACCATGTCTCTGATATTCCAATCATATCTAACCTTTCATTTAGTGCTATATATTCTAACTCTCCATCTTATTCTTTAGACTTCTAGCATTTGCATACAAGCATTTTAGAGAATGTATTTTATTCATGTTAATTTGGCTATTGTTAGACATGGGTAAATTGTGATCTTTAAGCTCTGTCTGCTCCATACTTGAGGGCATTTGGGCTACTTTACTCTTTTGTGGAACCTGTCTGCTTTTGGTAGTATCCTTCGAGGATACATTCTTCTGAACCATCCGCTCTTGGTCGACTGACGGCTTTCCCCTAATATCTAGTTTAAAAGCTGCTCTATCTCCTTTTTAAAGGTTAATGCCAGCAGCCTGGTTCCATCCCGGTTAAGGTGAAGCCCATCCCTTCGGAAGAGCCCCTCCTTTCCCAAGAATGTTCCCCAGTTCCTAACAAATCCAAAACCCTCATCTCCGCACCATTGTCTCATCCACGCATTGAGACTCCGGAGGTCTGCCTGCCTTTTGGGTCCTGCGCGTGGAACAGGAAGCATTTCGGAGAATGCTACCATGGAAGTTCTGGATTTCAACTTCCTACCTAAAAGCTTAAATTTTGCCTCCAGAACCTCCCTACCACATTTTCCTATGTCATTGGTACTGACATGTACCAAGACAGCAGACTCCTCCCCAGCACTATCTAAGACCTTATCTAGGTGGCGCGTGAGGTCCGCTACCTTCGCACCAGGCAGGCATGTTACCAGGCGATCCTCACATCCACCAGCCACCCAGCTATCTACATGCCTAATGATCGAATCACCAACTATAACGGCTGTCCTAACCCTTCCCTCATGGGCACATGGCCCTGGAGAAACTTCCTCGGTGCGAGAGGGTTTTACATCACCTGGAGGACAGGTCCTAGTTACAGGATCACTTCCTGCCACACCAGGGTGATGCTCTCCTGTCACGTGACCTCTCTCCTCCATGGCAACAGGGGTGCTGCCAGACTGGAGGTGGGACTTCAGGACTATATCCCTGTAGGTCTCGTCTATGTACCTCTCTGTCTGTCTTATGTTTTCCAAGTCTGCTACTTTAGCCTCTAGAGAACGGACTTGTTCCCTGAGAGCAAAGAGCTCCTTGCACCTAGTGCACACATAAGACCTCTCACCAACTGGGAGAAAATCATACATGTGACACTCAATGCAAAAGACTGGAAAGCCCCCATCCCGCTGCTGGACTGCTGTTTGTGTCTAGAACTTTAAGTTCTTACTTACTAGGGGTTGCTATGGGTATTTATACCAATAAAACTGTATCTACTACGTTTAATATACCTTGTTCACCTGAAGCGTAATTAATCTCAGGTCCTTAGTGTATGACTGATTTGGGTAATGAGCTTCACCTGAAAGCAACTCCTGTCTTTTAAGATGTGTAAGTACCTATAAAGCTATGATTATCCCAGGGGTGGGTGGGTGTGGGGAGGGAGGGAGGGAGGGAAATAACACTTATTAAAAGAGGGCTGCTACACAGTACCCTGTCTTGTGCTGCTGAGGTAAGCTAAATTCTGATTTGATTTAAATTATAGCTCTTAGCTGCTGCTAGGCTCTAACTTCTTATGAAATGTAAACTACATGCTCTCTGCTGGGTTCTAAATTTAACCAGAAAGCTCTCTTCTGTGTTTTATAACTAAAAGTACTTTTCTGATGCTAGGCCCTGAGTGACTATTAAATGTACACTACAAGCTCTCTGCTGGGTTCCAAATGTAACCAGAAAGCTCTCTTCTGTGTGTTAAATTTAAACTAAAAGTATTTTGCTGTTACTTGGCCCTGAGTGACTATTAAATTTAAACTACAAGCTCTCTGCTGGGTATGAAATGTAACCAGAAAGTTCTCCTCTGTGTTTTAAATTCAAACTTTAATTGCTGCTACTAGGCCCTAACTGATCCAACAAAAAACAGTGGGTTCACAGATTAAGTAGCTTTAATACAAAGAATTATTTTTAGAAAATTACCAGAAGTATATACTCACAGTTGCAGATTTCTCTCCAGAAGTAACAGTCCCCCTTTCTAGTCCTTCAAGTCAACATTGACTCGATGGCACTAAAAAATCAAATAAGGATCAATAAAGGTTTTTCTTGTTTTTTTCTCTGCCCATGACTTTGGACTGGTTTTTCCTGCATGTGGAGTCTGACTTCTTGAGAGTTCCAGGTCAATTTTTGTCTGCATATTTTTATTTCTGTTTGTGGTCCCTTGCTCGGTATTTGTTAATGATCTGCCTGCGTTTTGTAGGTGTGACCAGAATGAGGTATTTACTAGTATGTTCTTTCTATGTAGAGATCTGTAGCAGTCCTGTTTGTTTTGTTTTCCGAATAATACTTGTACTGGCTTTTCATAGTTAGGGTTGATTTGGTCATAGCTGGTTGCAGCATTTTGTATTACTTCATTATACAAATTGCAATTGGTACTGGAGGGAACTTGTATTGTTGCTAGTGAGGCAACAGCAAAATTAAGATATTCTTTTAGGGCCCGATATTTAAAAAGAATTTGCATGGTTTACAGCCCAGTAAACTGTGTAAATGCCTTTAATTGGGATATTCAATGGCACTTACATGTTTAGTGCCATTGAATATCCCCTTCTAACCCCGCTACATGCCCCAATGTGATGTGGTAATCATCAGGGCGTATTGGGGGTGTTCTGGGGCAGAGGGGAGGTGGACACTGTCACTAACTGGGTAGCAGTGATATTGCATGCTGGCCAGTTAGTGACCTGTGCCTAAAAGATAGGTGAGGAAAAACCTTGCCTATCTTTAAGGTGCAGGAACTAACTGGCCTCCGGTGTGTGTGGTGATCCACAGATATTCAATGCTGGGGTCACATATGATCCCGGCATTGAATATCCAGGGTTAAAGGTCGGCAGGCAGGGCTATGTGACATAGTGGTGCATAGCTTGCACAATTGAATACCGGGCCCTTAATGTGTAATACATAACAATATGATGTCCAAGTATGTGTTTTTGCAGGATTACTCTTGGTGAGGGTGAGAATCATGATTTTTCCTTTACTAATCAGAATCATGGATGGAGGGTCTAAGGGCCTGAGCCCTGATGTAACTTTTCTAGTAATGCCTTTGCCTAATGAGCATAGGCACTGTCCATCCCTCTTTTCTCACCAACTTCTCAAGTTTATTTCTCATACTCTGCTGTCCAGTCCTAGCTGATAGCAGGAGGGAAAGAGTCACTGGTGTCTCTTCCACTGTGCAGTAAAAGTCAGCAGAGCATCAAACAACTTATGCAAACTATGAAGTGTTTGGGCAGGAAAGGCACCAATGGCAGTAAGAGAAGTGTTGGGGCATTTTTTTTCCCTGTAAATTGGGATTGGATGGGGAAGGGGGCAGAGAGCTATAAGAGATCGAGGGAGGGGGTACAAATGCATGTCCTCCAGACATCACTGCTCCTCCCATTCATCTATACTGCCCTGCCTCAGCCCCAATGTAAACATGAATCCAGGATTTTTTTCTCTATCATTTCCGCCTTTCTGTCTTGCCTCCTCCAACCAATCACACACGCGCACACACACACACACACACACACACACACACACACACACACACACACACACTCTCTTTATCTCTCCTCTTATCTCCCCCATCATACACATATGCTCCCTTTTCTGACTCTTCTCTCCTATCCTTCATTCTTTCTGGTACAGCCTAGTAGGCAATAGCAGCAGCTCTTCTTCTTTTCAACCAGTGATGGTTATTCCTCCAACTCACTTATGTCCTTCCCCCTCCACGCAAGACAATACATGTTGCTTTCTCTTATGTTCCCTGGTCTTGTCCCTGGTAAATGCAGAGATCAGGGAGTTCTGTGATGGGGCCCCTGCTTTCTCTGCCCTTGCTAGGAACTACCTCCATGGCACCAGATATATGGTGAAAGAGATGTTGGGGATGGAGTGCAAAGGCACACCATTGCTCCCCTTTCCCTTCCTATTTCAATTGTTGATATGGAAGGCAGTATGCATATTCATG
Organism: Ichthyophis bannanicus; assembly: GCA_033557465.1. Taxonomy (NCBI): domain Eukaryota; kingdom Metazoa; phylum Chordata; class Amphibia; order Gymnophiona; family Ichthyophiidae; genus Ichthyophis; species Ichthyophis bannanicus. The sequence continues at coordinate 238,584,379 of CM066034.1, forward strand.
GTCATGCACACATCTCCCGTCAGGAACAGACAGCCTGCGACTATCCTAGGGCTATTATTTATAGATAGAAAGCAACTGGTATTGGAAACATGGCAGATACAGCTATAAATGGTCAATATACAGGGGGAAGGCGGTTGAAGTTCTAAGCTTATCTGGAAAACTTTAACCAGATATTCAGCAAATTTGGTGAAGCAGAAACCATGCCCCCAAATGCACCAAACACTACCTCAAGATAACAGGAACTATTTTGTTCAATTAACAAATTGGCTGGGTAAAGCATATCCAGTCAGTGAGGATGCATTGGGGAGGGGAGATATTAAAAAGACACATTTTGTCTAAGAAAACTCCTAAAGTTACCTGGATAGATTTTCAGAATATTGACCTCAACATGCTTGTTTCTGTGGTCTAAGCTTTGCACAGTATGAAGCTGGAATTTTCCTGCTTATTGTTTAAAGGGAAGATTACATGTACAAGTTGTATAGTATTCAGTTAAGCTTTAGAGCACGTTTGTTGCTTTGTGCATCTTGAGATTATTTCTGTGACTAACATATCAGTGAGTTTTAACCTAATCTTTTAGCTTAGCTTCTGCTAGAAAGGCAAATGTGTTGTATCCTGCATCCTGCTGATAAAAGAATATGCACTTACAGATGTGTTATGGATGTGATTCACAGCAAACAAAATGTGTGCCTGATATCTGAGTGAAAACTAGCTCACAAATGCAGACTTTCAAAAAAGGGGGAAAAAAACCCTCCTCAGGCTGTTAAGGACTATACCAAATCCACAAATTTGAATGTCTGCCAAATGGTATTAGTTTGAAAGAACTTTCTTTTTCTTCAGAACCCTGGCCAGACCAGTGGAACATCTCCGATAAAAGAATCGACCGACATCATTTGCAAATATCTCATTTATTTTGTGGCAGAGGAATTACTGATTCTGAAGTTTCTTTGCTACCCATTAAAACTTTATGAAAAGAAATGAATTGATAAATGAATTAAAAGGTCTTTTTTGTATTTCAAGGGAAAAATTGTTTTTAAAAATGCAAAACCCAAAAGTCCATGATTAGAAATGTGGATAGAAAGTAATGTCAGTGTTAATGTGTAAAGTATATGGAATAGACAAAGGTACGCCAAGAATACAAGGCACTGAAAGACATCTCTGAGCATAGCAAAATTAAATAATATAAGGTCAGTGAATGGTAATAACCCAAGACCTAGCTGAGAGTGCCCATTCTTCAAGGTCACTATCAGAATGATAAAACCCTGCTATAGTGGACAATTGTGACCTCTAAGGGTATACAGAATTTTTTTTAAATGTGTGTTTCATTGGTAAATCATTTCAGTAGTAACTTTGATTATTTTCCATTTCCTTCTGATAATGCTTGCCATCAATATTACCAAATCTAACCCCCTCCGCTAGGCTCCTGATCCCTCCCCCACTCCCCAGCATCTTCCTTTATCCATGGTTTGTATAGGGTTCACAAACAGTCCACAGTCACTCCTATCCCAACATGTCTGTATAGTAGAATGGTGCTGACTGAATCAAGGCCTTGGATTAGTTGGTGCTATTTTTCCATATAGAACTGCTGAGAAAGGAGCAACTGCTTGTTTGCTTGAGGAGTGCCCAGGCACTAGGGGATGGATTTTTATTTTTATTATTTTATTTTTATTAGCATTTATTCAAGACACATCTAGGTATACACATGAATGAAAAAAGAAAATGGCTCAAGAAAAATTACAAGGAAATATGAAAACAGCCAAGCAATATAACAAACACCATTATCACATTAGTCTACCATAATGGGAAAACCAAAGGGAAAAAACATAAAAAGTAAAGTCACCCCCACAGATTCCTTAACTACCAAAAGAAAACCTACTCAAATGGCAGGCAGAGACTTGTACGCCAACCGTATGTGACTCTACATCAACTTTAAATTAAGACTCTTCCCTAGCTATCAAGAATTCCAAACATTGTTTGGGATCAAAGAAAATAAATGATTTCTCTTCATAAGAGCAAAACATCTAGAAGGAAATTTCAAAATAAATGTAGCCCCAAGGGAAAGGACTCTGGGCCTATAGCTCAGGAATTCCCTCCTCCTCAATTGGGTGACACAAGACAAATCAGGAAACATCCTAATTTGAGAGCCCAATAAATTTTCATTGTAGTTCTCATGGTAACAACCTCCAAGGAGCTCTCGAGGAACCTCATAAGGGCCTCCAGCTCCAAGGAGGCAGCCCCGGCAGGGCAACTCTGGTCACTGGGACCCAGGGACAAGTATTGCACCCGGGTGATGGGGAGAAGACACTCCCTGAAGTATCTTCTAACCATCTCCACTGGAGACAGAACTGGAAACATAGGCAAGTTAAGCAGTCTCAGATTGTTCTTGCGGACTTGGTTTTCCAGAAATTCCATTTTCCGTGACAACATAACCTTGTCCTTAATCTGAGCAGTTTGCAACTCTTGGAGCTGTTGCAGTTCTTCTTCCAACTGAGAAATCCTCCTTGTATGGTCCAGCTGAATCCTTGCAACCTCTTGAAGATCATGCATAACTTGAACTAACTCAGTACTTACAGTTCCGACAACAGCAATAAGAAAAAAGTTTAAAGTAGCCAAAGTGTCTTTTAGCACTTCTAAAGTTATACTGTAATTGTAGGCTTTATCAACCCCAAACTTACAGGAAGCTGCAAACCTCCAGGCCCCACTAAATGCAACTCCAACAGAACAGATGACTCCACACCACCAGCCACTCACTGCTCCAGGCCAGGAGGAATCAGAGACACTGCCGAAGTGCCCTCTTCACTTCCCTGCTTTGATGTGCTCGATAGTAGACTGGCAGGAAGCAGTACTCCAGCATGCCCCAAACTTCCAGATCACAGTGGGGGATATTCTGCTCCGGGGGCAACCATATCCCAGATGCGCTCAGGGCAGAATGTGATTCACCGCCCTGCCCTGCCAAAGAGGCTGCTCCAGTCCCCAGTGTGTACAAATGACAAGAATCCAACATCCGCTGCAACACCAAGATGGGAACAGTGTAGCCTGATGGCAAGCTTGCTTGCTTTTACTTTCTACGCCCCATGTCCCGGAGTGCACATATGGAGTGGCTTGAAGGGAAGAGGGTCTAAGCAGCTCCCACACTGAGGCACCTTCCTGCCACCATCTATGTTTCTATATGTTTCTATTCGTGTTTCTATGTTTCTATTCTTAAACAATTTTCAGAAGTCTGTGTTCATGAGAAATTAGCTAAACTTAAAGTAGACAAAGTGATGGAACCAGATGGGATACACTCTAGAATACTGAGGGAACTTGGGGACGTTCTAGCAGCTCCACTGACTGACCTTTTCAATGCCTCGTTGGAATCAGCAGTGGTGCCAAAGGACTGGAGAGAGGCTCATGTGGTCCCATTACACAAAAGCGGAAGTAAGGATGTGCTTGAAAACCACAGGCCTGTTAGTTTAACTTCGGTGATGAGTAAATTATTGGAAACGCTGCTGAAAGAGAAAATAGTGAGGTTTCAGAAGTCCAGCGGATTACAGGATCCGAGGCAGCATGGATTCACCAGAGGCAGGTCTTGTCAGACAAATCTGATTGATTTCTTTGACTGGGTGACCAGGGATTTGGATCGAGGGAGAGCCTTAGATGTGGTGTATTTAGATTTCAGTAAAGCCTTTGACACTGTTCCTCACAGGTGACTTATAAACAAACTGAGCACCCTAGGGATGGACCCTAAAGTTACTGTTTGGGTTAGAAATTGATTGAGTGAGAGGCAACAAAGGGTACAGGTAAATGGAGCTCACTCTGAGGAGAAGAAGATTACCAGTAGTGTGCCCCAGGGATCTGTCTTTGGTACGATTCTTTTTAACATCTTTGTTAGTAATATAGCGGAAGATCTGCTGGGTAAGGTTTGCCTCTTTGCAGATGATACCAAAATCTGCAATAGAGTAGACACCCAGGAATGTATACATAACATGAGGAGGGATCTAGCTAAGCTTGAAGAATGGTGTAGAATTTGGCAGCTGAGATTTAATGTTAAAAAATGCAAGGTCATGCATTTGGGCTGCAGCAATCCAAAGGAGCAATATAGTAAAGGGGGTGAAGTACTTTTGTCCACTAAAGAAGAGCGGGGCCGAGGTCTGATTGTATCTTATGATCTTAAAGTAGCTAACAGGTAGAAAAGGTGATGGCAAAAGATAGCAGGATGCTTGGGTGCATAGGGAGAGGAATGGCCAGCAGAAGAAAGGAGGTGATAGTGCCTCTGTATGTCTTTGGTGTGACCTAATTTGGAGTAATGTATGCAATTCTGGAGACTGCACCTTCAAAGGGATATAAACAGGCTGGAGTCGGTACAGAGGGTGGCTACTAAAATGGTTAGTGGTCTTCACTATAAAGCATTTGAGGACAGACTTAAGTATCTTAATATGTATACCTTAGAGGAAAGGCGGGATAGAGGTGATAGGATTGAGATGTTTAAATACCTCCGTGGCATAAATGCACAGGAGGAAAGCCTCTTTTGATTGAAAGCAAGCTCTGCTATGAAAGGACATGGGATGAGGGTGAAAGGGATAGATTCAGGAGTGATATGCAGAAATATCTCTTTACGGAAAGAGTGGTGGATCCATGGAATAGTCTCCCAGGGGAGGTGGTAGAGATGATGACAGTATCTGAATTCAAAGAAGCATGGGACAAACACAAAGGATCTCTAAAGGAAAAAAGGGGACTGTTGTAGTGGTTGATATGGAAGAACAGACTAGATAGGCCATGTGGTCTTTTTCTGTCGTCATGTTTCTATGTTTCTATCTTGCCCCCTCAAGGGGTGAATATTATTTTTATCTTTTAGGAATGAAGGAATCCTAAACAAATGAAAATCAGCATTAGACATTGATTTTAATGTGATAATAAAAAATGCAAATTATTACATACTGTGCTAATTAATATGTGTGGTTAAGCATACACTTAACAACACCTTTCAAGCTATAGTTTTCTTCATTAAAACCTTTGTATTAATACGTGCATTAATACACATCCAGTTTACTCATAATAATAATGACGTAATTTACATAATTTCCACATTATCATAAACATTTTAATTAATGTTAACACTATTGCCAAGTTAAATGGACGTCTAAACTTTTCTGCCAGTTTGGTAATAGCTAAAATTCAGGCAAATTTGTCCTGGGCACATACTGGTGAAAGCTAAAAATCTTAATTTGTATATCTCAAAATAAGCAGCAGATACAGACAGCACCTGTGGCTTTGCTAAGGCCTAGTAAATTATTCAACAGTACTCTGCTCATTTTCCAGAACAGATTCTTTCATAATAGGAAGTCAGAGAGTAGCAACAGGGTCACAAATTCAGCTTAAAAATATTACCATAAAAATGGAAATTTGAGTTGAGATGTAATCTGCAGTGCCTTCCTCCCCTGGTGAAGCATGTATGGCAAACAAAGACAATTGTCTTAACACATTCATTGATTTCAAATGGTACTGTGTGAACTCTTGCTGTGCACAGAATTGAAGAGTTTTATATGTGTATTAATTTACTCTGGTGGCTTATATTTATTACTGTACACAAACTCATTACTTTTAACTTCTTGTTACAAGGGACTCTTGACAAGCAAACCTAAGATAAGTGAATGTGCTCCTAGCAGGAGTTAGGAGTTCACTTCAATAAATTATATTCCTATATATGGCTATATGTACACATGTTAATATACACGCTAAGTTCATTTTGCATGTACAAAAGATAACATGATATGTGTGAAAGTCCTACACAGCTGGCCCTTGGTACTTTAGGCTGTGTTTCATGCACACGGCCCCACTGCCACACAGGCCTGCTCCCTCAGTGCTGGCCTGATGGGGATCCCCAAGCCCTGCCTACTAAATAAATCTGGTGATGTGCAGACCTACCCATGCTCTGTCCATAACCCAACCATTTCTCTCCTTGTCAGGTGCTAAGCAAATAGTGCAGAATTAACCTTGCACTGTCTAGCGCCCACGCTAAATATTAAGCGGACCATTAGTGTGCTCTTAAGTCCAGCTAATGAAGCTTAATACAGTAAGTTGCCTTTATAAAATAATAGATAAAAAATACCCCCAGGTAAGGAATTTTTTGTGATATGACTTTATAAAATAGGCAGAAATAGGTACTTTTTTAGATATCTCCCAAAGGTGCTCAGGGTAATATTACAAAAGGGAACCTAATTAAGGTGTGTTTTTAGATAAGCCTATTTCATAAAGACAAGTAACATTTCTCTTTATAAATTTCTATCATAAGTGGCCTAATTCATGCCTACATTAAAGCTCCAGGATGTTTACATCAGTCCAAGAGCTGTTGTCCACATCTGTATTTTTTAAGTATGCTCTCAAATTTTAGTATTTTCTAATCTACGAGTGGACTTGTACGATCCATCTATGCTTCATTCAAACTCCAGTCTTGTACATATCCATCAGCAAAATATGGCCCTTGTTGCCAAAGAACACATTTTTACACCAGTTGCTGTTATATTAGATGTTAGTCACTGCGTAAGCCCAAAATATATTTGAATAGATGGTGTTTTGAAGTCTAAGGTTTTCACCCTGTTTGGACAATTCAGATAGGCATTCTGCCATTAAATTACAGCCCACAGAACCTACTTTTTTGTGTAGCTGTTTCCAGGGGTAGAAAATAGGTAGAGCAGGAGTACAATTGATATTTACTGATGCAGAGTCAAAAACTCTAAAGGTCATGTGTTTACTGGCTATCAATTTTTATTGGTATTATGGGGGTCACTTTAAAAGCTCAATCCATGCTTTGGATATCTGAAAACAGACATTCAGACATGCAAATCACAGAGACATCCTTGAACCCATTTTAGAAAGCTAGGTCTATAGACATCCCCAGTCTGAGCACATCCATGTAGTATGGCGTGGCCTGGGCAGTACAACGGAGATGTACGTCACCATGCAATTTTAGAATGGAATGAGTATGTCTAGATCTAGCTGATGATGTATCCATGACTTTACCTGTTCCTGCCCTTGAATAATGTGCAAAAAAAGTGCTTGTTTTGTGGCAGCAACAATTACAGGGGAAAGAGTGACATGTGCTCTCACTGCTACAGTAAATTTTGCCAAGCCACAAAAGCCTGCATGTAAATTAATGGTCGTCATTTTAACTAACCCACTGCTGCATGTCCACTGCTCTGAAATTGCCACCTGTGACATGCATGTCTCGTAAAATAGATGCCCTTTTTTTGAAATACCCTGGCTGGCACGTCCAAGTACCCATTTCTGCTGCCTTGCATTCAGGGACATCCACATTTCTGAAATGGCCTGCAACCACACATTACCTGCCATGTTATCTGCATGTGCCCATCTCCAGACCTGGTTGTGGGGATGTGCATCATTTAGGGTGGGGATGGCATGATTTCAGAAGACACAGACATCTCCTTTCACTGTCACCATGTTCCTGGAATTTTGGATGTAGTGTCCTGGACGTCCCAGATTCCTCCTACACAGTCTTTCTAAAATCTTACTTCACATGTATAGGGGGTTAATTTAGAAACATCTCCACGTGTAAATAAAGGCATTTGCATGTGGAGAGAGGAATACATGTGCAAATATGATTTTAGAAAGCAGCTATTTACATGCAGAGATCCATACCATGTAGAAAAGCCAAGGGGGCATGGTGGAGGCATGTTTTGGGTATGGCCTGGGTGGGCAAAAAATCTATACATGTAGTCCTTATTTTACAAAGGGAATGGCCAGAAATTTCCACATCAAGATTTACACCTTCCCTGAGGCATGAATAGATTTTCAGAAGTTCTCATTTCAACTATGGCTTTACGTGATGGATTAAGGGAGTTATTTCCACTTTCAAAATGAAATTAGCACAAATTGAGTATGTAACTGATGGCAATTATACATATAAGTTTGCAAAATAATGTGGCTACACATAAAGGTGCCGGCACTTACAAATACAAGAAGCAATATCACCACTTCCACATGGAAGCATGCTCCACATAAAAAAAAATAGGCATCAACTTTTCTTAGGAGTGAGGTTCATGACTGTTCAGCAGAGCCTTTTGTAAAATACTGCCGGAATTTGGTATCTCTCAACCTCAACACCTCAATTCTGATCTCAATGTGCTATGTAAAATTGGTCTCTTATAAAAGGTAATTTTATAAAGAGGCATAGGGGTATGTTTACTAAACGGCGCACTTGTGCGGGGCGCACCTGAGCACCTTAAAATGATGCATTTAAGTGCTCTTAAGCACCCAGTACGCATGCGCGTCACATTAATGGGCCCCGCACGCGTGCGCCGAAAACGCGCACGTTTGCAGGGCGCTCATGTGCGATAGAGACGTGGAAAGGCAAAATGAGGGCGGAGGAAGGCCCCCGAGGGGCAGAGAGACGGGATCAATGGGTGGAATGTGGGAGGGAGAGACTCCCCGCACAGGAGCGTGCCCGAATTTACAAGGAAAAAATACCGCGAGTGAAACACTCGCGTTAGAGGTGATTTAAAGGGAAGAGAAACCATTTCCGTCAGCAATGTACAGCAAAATCGGGGAAACCCAAAAAACGTGAGCAGTGTGAAACATGTGCACAGAACAAACTCGCTAATATAACATGAAAATAACCACAACCAAGTATGAGAAAATTTTAATTCTGCTGGGCAACACTGCTATTAATGGGCAACAATAATAAACACTCCCAGGAAAGCTCCAAAGAATTGAAATGAATATTGGAAGGGTCTATGCTCCGTGGACTCATTCAAAAGCACTGCAATGTAATGGAGCTGTCCTGGGAGTGCGTATCAGGTTTCCCAGTGATATCACTGTTGCACTGTTTGGTTTATTTCTTTGACTGCCCTTATTTGGAGGGCATATTTGTGTGTGTTCTGCACCTCTGTCCCCATACAAGGAAAACGTGCCCACAGTAAAATTATGCAGAGCAGGGTGTCAGGTTCGTGCGGGCAGGTTTCCTATCTCCAGATACTGCACTGTCTCTGTGGGCACAGTGTGGTGCAGCGGACACAGCCAGTGACTGTATGACTAGAGGTTCACAGGTTTAAATCACAGCTGTGGTTCCTGGCAACCCAGTACCCATAGTTTTAACCACCACTAAACAGTGAGAGGTCACACACTGCTTTACTGCAGAGAACATAAGCATGGTCTCAACACCTACATTTTACCCCACACCGCACACAAACCAGAGCAATGGCCATTATGTACAGGCGATTCCCTCAAATTCCGTCCTGGAGTGCCACAATGCAATCAGGTTATATGGGTTTGCCAGATAAGGACATGTCTGCATGTTGGCCGAGGGGTAGAGGTGGTGGACGGGGCAGTGACTGCAAGCCACAGCAGACAGTGCCGTAGGCGTGTGTAGCCTGGCACCGTACACAACAACAGACAGGCTCTGTCGGATGTAAAGTCATGGACTTCCCTGGGAATACAGAATATATGTTTAGAAACGGTGGTGCAGCGTACACAGACAGTGTGTGCAACAACAGAAGGTCACAGGTTCAAATTCTGTCTGTGGCTCCTTGCAACTAGTCCACATAATTGTACCCTTAAAAAACCAGGCATTAAAGACTGAAAATTTTCTGTTGAGAACCTAAGATTGTTTGGCATATTTTTATGTTACCTTCAACAATACCCACCACATAAACATGTGCATCACCTACAGAAGAGTCAACCAAATGCAGTCCTGGAGTGTCCCTCATCATTAAAGTTTTATGCAGACTACAATATAGGGCCATGTGAGCATGTTGACGGCAGGGGAACTGGTGACACCTGTCCACATCACACCATGGCCTATCCGTTTTTAGGTGGGTGCTGTGTAGTGCAACAGACAGGGTTAGTCTGACAAACAAACATGGATTTCCCTGGAAATGCACTGTCTCTGTGTCAAGAAGGTGGTGCAAAGCACACAGGCAGTGCCTGCAGGAGGTGAAAGTCACAAGTTCAAATCATGTGTGTCAGGTCTGCCGAACCAATCCCCGCAATTGTCACATCCCCCAATTAAAAAAAAAAAAAAAACACCTGTAGTGCCGAAAGTGCAAACAGGGACAGTACATGTATATTGTCTCTCCAAGTGTACATATAAGAGAGAAATGTGCATCACATAGATCAGATTTCCTCCAATGCAGTCCTGGAGGGCCACAAATGATTCACATGTTATGATGTCTTAAATAAAGATGTCTCTGTTCATCTGCATGTGCTGGTCCATGGTATGCAGATATATCTCATGCATATTTCTGAGGCACATTTGTGAAAATTTATCAGTGTCTGTTCCAACAGGACTGGAGTTGGGGACCTCTGCCAGAGAGTACCGGCCAACAGGAGGCGAAATGACCAGACACACAGGCTTCATGACCCAAAGCCTATTGGACAGTCATGATATTGTGCGTTGCGTCCATCTCACAAAACTAGTATGTGCGCACTGTAGCACTGTCACCATAAACCTGGAAATACACCACACATATAGCAACATGTTGATGTGATCAGTGGCAATTATCAATGTCTACATTAATCACAATATGGTTATTGAGTGGTATCACACCAATATGTCTGATGTTTGTGGAGTGTGTCTCAGGTCTGTTGTTTGACAATGTTCCCCACCTTGGGGTGTGACAGTAGCACTATTGCATAGCCTAGCCATGCATGCACTGTGTCCACGACTGCTGATTTGGCCTAGACTGGAAAAACTATCTATAGTAGCACAGTGATGGCATAGCTGTGGGATTGTGTGGCTGTACATCCAGTGTGTGATGTATGCAACACCTTACTCTGCGCACAATGTTTGTACTGTGTCTAGTGTTAGCTTGCCATTGTGCATAATGAGGTGCTAGGTATTGTGGTTAGACCCCCGACAGGCTGGTCTCGGCAGGATGCATGAGGACAGAACTTAGGGCAATGTAGCTGACATTGTAGTGTGTGGTCATCAGTAGCATGGACAAGGTAGCCCAAGCATGTCCTCCTGGAAGGTCACTTTCACCCTGACTGAGCAATTATCATAGCATGGCTAGGTCAGCTGTAGTGCCGACAGCATCTTTTGCAAGTGATATCTATGGGTTGGCTTTTGGAGCCCAATCACGAACATAACTGCTTGGTGAGTGTGCAGACGTCCCAGTTTGGGTTGCACACATTGTCTCCAGTAGTATGCACTATGGACTAGCTAGCAGACTGCTTGCACCTAGTATGTGTAAGGGTGCCACGCTTTGAAGGATGTAGCAGCTGTAGCTTGTCTGTGTTTGCTGCTGGACAATGTCAGATAGTGGTGGTGGGCCGCTGAGCATTTCCAGTCATGCCATCTGTCTGCTTTCACCTTATGGATGTTCACATAAATGCATGCACCACACTGTATGTTGTATTTTCCTCTGCTGGACAGAGGTCATCACTTCCCGCCAGCAGCACCATTGCAGTGATGTGGATGTGTTGGTGGGTGATGATGAGTTCAACTGGTACGTGTGGTTGTTGTCACAGAATCCGTCTGTCTGTCCAACACACTTCTCCCCCTCCCCCAACTAATGTGGCGGTGGCAATGGCCACCACACAGGATATGACTAATGTGGTTGTATCAAATTGCTCAAGGGCTAAACATCACAGAGAAATAACAGGTGGCCATAAGTGTATGTGGAAGTGCATCTACAAGTGCTACTCATCAGACACTGTCACTGATGTGGACTCACACCATAGCCTATCTTAGCTGAGCCAGGTGCTGTGGTCATGGTGCTGGGTTTCCTCTCTCCCTCTCAGGGTGAGCACAGGAGCCACACAATGTGATGTTCAAGACTAACTCTGTGTCATTAACCTACACGCTCAGTAATCATTTTCATACGTAGGTGGTTGTGTGGCTGCATAAACCATATTGCTGTTATGTGTACACTGCTCATTTACATGTGTAGTGCATCATGGGTATGTGTGGTTGAAGCCTATCTTGGTAAAGAAAGCAAACAGGTCATGTGTTGACCCATAGTCAAACTGTAGCCAGCCAGGGGTGTGTTAGCAGCTATGGCAGTGGTTCTGAAGCAGTCCTCCTTGAAAGGCTAGCCAAGACGTGTGTTTATGTTAGCACAAATGAAGATGCATGAGATATATATGCATTACAGATGTCTTGCCAAACGGAGTGGTGTGTGGCCCTCCAGGGCTGGCAATCAACAACCCTGCCAAACACCTCTGTCATTAACGTTTGGAAGTGGGCAAGGTGCTGATGTGCAAGACATCAAAAAGTTCAGATAGACTGTGTAACATGCTTCTTTGCCTCTCAACACCACCAACATCTTATTGATTACACAGGTACACTACCAAAAAACTGCCTCCAGTTTTGCAACTGATTCCTATAGATTTTGGGGTGCTGAATCCAGGAAAAATAGCCAAAATGTTCCATCACGTCACGTTTTCTTGCAAAATTAGATTTCTTACCCATATAAGGAATGTTCACATAATTTCTTTTTAGCCGACTGCAGTTTATTTTCTTGGCCCAAAATAGAGGTTGTAATGGTTAACTAACTAGAAACACTCCCTCATGATATTTTAGAGTGTTTTGTATTCATTTTATACATTAACAGGACAATTGGGAGGCGGGGGGCTAAATCCAGTACTCGCGCTGGCGCATGTTCTTTCCTGTTCGCCTCGCCTCGTTCGCTCGCTCAAACACGGTGGTTGCGACATGAACGTTCCTGTCAAATTTCAGTTTCTTGCAAGTTCATTATTACCTTTTGTTTGCTCAGTCGTAATCCAGCTTTATTCCGAAGTGGTTCACTACGGTTGTAGTTTGCAGTGCTGTGTATTTGTGATGGCTCACAGAGCCAGAGGTTGCGTCAACTCTCCGGACAGTTTTTGTTTTATTTGTGGGGAATATACCGTGAAAAAGTGGCAGAGGAACATTTCTGCATTTATTAAAAAGTATATTTCGCCTATTTTGGTTTGAAGTTAGGCGATCAAGACAAACCGTGGGCTCCTCACAAAGTGTGCAAGACATGTGAGGAAGATCTACGCTTATGGATGAAAGGTAAAAAACAAGCATTTCGTTTCGGAATACCTATGATGTGGCGTGAACAAAGAGACCACAGCAGTGACTGCTATTTTTGCTCTTGCATTGTGAAGGGATACAACTTAAAAAATAAGAACGTAATAAGTTACCCCAACCTTCCCTCAGCAATTAGGCCTATGCCTCATAGCAACGAAGTACCTGTGCCTGAACCACCAAAATCTTTGGATCATATTTGTGTGGACGGTTCTGATCATGATGAGACTCATCAGATGGCTTTTCCCGATGAGTCCAGTACTTCCGAGTTTGAAACTGAACCAGATCCGAAACCTGAACTTTTCTCTCAAGCTGAATTGAATGATTTAGTCCGGGATTTAGGACTCCCAAAAGATGCTGCCCAACTGCTAGGTTCTCGGCTTAAACAGAAAAATCTATTGTCACCAGGAACAACTTTTTATTGGTACCGCAACCGCGAGACACAATTTTTGAAGTATTTCAGCAAAGAGGAAGATTTGGTATTTTGCAACGATATATACGGAGTGATGGAAAAGTTTAAACTCAAGTATGATCCTGCTGAATGGCGGCTGTTCATTGATTCGTCAAAAGACAGCATAAAAGGTGTTCTTCTTCATAATGGCAACACATTCGCTTCAGTTCCTACTGCTCACTCTGTTATTCTCCAAGAAAAATACAAGAATTTGGCCCTGATTCTTCAGAAGATTCGTTATGATGAGCATAAGTGGATGATTTGTGGAGACTTTAAAATTCTATCCATGCTATTAGGGCAGCAATCCGGTTTCACCAAATATCCCTGCTTCCTTTGCTTGTGGGATAGCCGGGCCCGCGACCTACACTGGGGGAAAAAAGACTGGCCAATTCGGGAGTATTTGAGACCCGGTGAGAAAAATGTTCTTCATGAGAGCTTGGTACCTCGTGATAAAATTCTATTACCACCTCTCCACATTAAGTTGGGTCTCATTAAGCAATTCATCAAGTCCCTTCCAAAAGATGGTGAGTGCTTTCGGTACCTTTGCTCAAAGTTCCCCCGACTTTCTGAAGCAAAGCTAAAGGAAGGAGTGTTTGTTGGCCCTGATATAAGGAAACTCGTTTCAGATGGAGCATTCGCTGAAACGATGTCTGAGAAGGAAAAAGAAGCCTGGGATTCCTTCAAGGATGTTGTTCTCAAATTCTTGGGGAACAGGCGGGATGAGAACTATAAGGATATTGTTGCCAGGATGCTCAATGCCTTCAAAGAACAAGGCTGTAACATGAGCCTGAAAGTCCATTTCTTGCACTCCCATGTGAACTACTTTCCCGAAAACTTGGGGGCGTACAGTGAAGAACAAGGTGAAAGGTTTCACCAGGACATCAAGAACGCAGAGAGAAGGTACCAAGGAAGATGGGACACCACTATGATGGCTGATTTCTGCTGGTTGCTGCTGCGGGAAACCCCAGATGAAAAATACGCCAAGCAGCGCACCAAGAGAAGCATTCGGGGGAAGAAGAAACGGGCCCACCAGGAGATTAATTGACCCAAGAATGACTTTAAAATCTAAACTGTGTTGACAAATATCGTGTTTTTACTAAACTTTGAAATAAAAATTTGCTAGTTATTACCACAGTGTCGGATCTCATTTATTAGAATTTTATTTTCACACCATCGGGTGTTTGTCTTCATGTATTGCAATGGTGTGGTTTGCGTTTTCTATTCTTACATACATACCTGTACAACATTTTTTGCACATTTCTTTGCTTTGCTTTGTGTCTAACCTCGCTCTTATATGCTCAATGTTTGTGCACATGTATGTGGCTGTTTTAAGTGCATACAATTTTGCTACCCTCACAGTGTGTTTTGTTGACATTACTCTATTCTTATGTGCTGCCTTGTTACAATTTTCTTTATTCTTATTTGAATAACTACTAAACAATTAGTATAAAGAATTCATCCAAGAAACTTTTATCTCAATCGCACTCAATCTGAAACGTTGACCTCAAACTGCTAACCCAATGTAGCAAAAAATCTGTACGTGATGGAGCAAATTGGTTACCAGATTTGGATTCAGCGCACCAAAAAACGTATTAATCAATCGAAACATTAGAGGCAGTTTAAAAAAATTTTTTTTAGTGTACCTGTGTTATACAACTGCATGGTGGTGATGAGATTTGAGGAAGTATGTCACACAGTCTATATATGCTTTTCATGTCTCTGACATCTGCACTTTGTACACTCACACACCTAAATGACAGAGGTGTAAGACAGGGGTCTCCAAATTCAGACCTGTAGGGCCACAAATCTGTGAGGTTGCCAGGGTAGCTCTGATGCCTATAGATCTCATGCATATTCATTAGGGCTATACTGATCAGCAGACTGGCCTAAGGGTTCAAGGAGGAGTGTCTCTCATACACAGAGCTATGGAGATTTCGCCCCCTTTGATGTCACAACGTGTAGAGACATAAGTAATGGCTCTGATCCTACAGTGGGCTAATCTAATATGGCTCTCTGAGGCCTGTTCCCTTTGTAATGTCATTTGGTGGTGCCACCAACAACACCCTCAATGCTGTAGCATGAGGCTTCCTCAAAATTACCCTATAAGGTTCTTTTATTTCAACATTAGAAGGTGCTGTTGTGGACACTGCACCTCATATTGTCCTCTCTGGAGTGGCTCATAGGGTACCTGATGTGCCACACTAGGTTATTGCATTGTCACAGTGTGTTTGTTCAAAAAACAAAACCAACAAACAAAGGCCCCACAAACCACTGTTGATAGTAGATAGCAATGTGCCAGCAAGTCATATAGATTAGGCTGACGGTGTGAAGGAAAACACGACTTCTGTAACATAGGTAGATATGACAGCTAATTTGGCACACCCCAGCCACTCAGTCTGTATGTCAGCACATCAACCTAACTTCTACATGCATGTCCATCGCATGCCAATCTCAATAAGCTCAATATGTGTGCTATGCAACCTAATGTGGATGTAGCATGTGCAGATGCAACCCCCCCCCCTCCCCTATGCCATCACATACATAATTTATGGGCTGACAGTGAGATGGAGTAGTGAACATCATCTATTGGGATACATATCCCCATATCACCAGGGTGCCTGATAGGCCAATTTGATGGGCTCTCAAAAAACCTTGTTGTAGTAGCATTTGTAATGGCAGTCAGTGCAATGTGAAAGGCATAGCACATCACATCAAACAAATGCCTAAGAGCCAGTGTGGAAGTGGTGTATAAGTTCAAGTCCCAAATGTGTCAACACCATAAAGTCATGAAATATTTTATGTGTTTTAAATAAGAGACACACAGCACTGTATATTTAAGTTGTGGTGCGCATGTGCGCAACTCGTTCCGCATAACAATGTGCGGGGCGCAGTTGAACGTCATATGTAGTTAAATTGCGCCAGTTGCGGGACGCTGTGGCACAACAAATGTATGAAAAATGCATCAGCTGCGGAGCGCAATGGGACGTGTTACGTCGCCAAAGTGCGCCAGTTTTGGGGCGCAGTTGGACGTCATACGTCCCTAAACTGCGCCATTTGCGGGACGCAGTTGCACGTAAAACTTTGTAAATGTGTGGCATTTGCGCGGCGCATGCGCGTGATTGACGCTGCGTGCAATCAGGTGATCATATCTGAAAATGGCGACCAGAACCAGAAAGCCTTCATTCACTCCTCGGGAGCGCCGCACCCTGGCTCGCCTGATTGCCACCAGGCAGGATAAGCTCTTCCCCGGGGCAAACAGGTACAGGGACAGCAGAAAGGTCCGCAGGGCCTGGGAACGGCTACAGCGACGATTTAATAGAGAAGCTGAATACCCAAGAGAGGTAAGTGGATGGGGACAGGTCATTAGAAATAGACATATATATATATAGCCTGTGTGCATTGCAGATCTTCATGCTGTTGGGGTCAGGTATTGTGTGTCAGTAATGTGCTGCAGCTGAAGATACATCCCATATTGTCTTTGCATAAGATGTGACAGGTTTGACCTGTACCCAGGTGGTGATGGATATGGTCACACAGGTCATGATGCTAGCCTTATTACCTGGCAGTTGCTGCTGTGGACGTGCCAACACATACTGTAATAAAGCAAACCCATAGATCAGCTTAATTAGATCCAAACCACATCATATGAATATGGTGAAATGTGTACCTGCATCAAAACACCCTTCGGTCCACAGAAAGGGTATGTGAAACAAAGCATTAATGGGATGTCAATCACCCAGGTGATCTGGTTGTTTTTGCCAATGTTGTTCAATATGCCCCCCTATCCCCAGCAGTCCTGAGAGCTCATCACAGTGGGCTATCAGTCACCCTGGAGATACGGTTGTGTGTGCTCAAACAATGTAATACATACAACCTATCACCAGGGGACTAGAGAGCCCATCACAGTGGCTCACCTGTCATCATGGTGATATTGGTCTGTGTGCTGTCAAAGTACAAAACAGTATCCCTATCCACAGGGATCATCACAGTGGCCTTTCATGTCTCCTGGAGATATGGCTTTGTGTGCTGAAACAGTTCATTACATCTACCCTATTTCCAGGAGTCAAGAAAGGCCATCACAGTGGCCTTTCTTGTATCCTGGAGATATGGTTTTGTGTTCTGAAACAGTTCATTACATCTACCCTATTTCCAGGAGTCAAGAAAGGCCATCACAGTGGCCTTTCACTCATCCTGGAGATATGGTTGTTTGTGCTGAACTAGTTCAAAACATCTACCCTATTTCCAGGAGTCAAGAAAGGCCATCACAGTGGCCTTTCATGTATCCTGGAGATATGGTTTTGTGTGCTGAAACAGTTCATTACATCTACCCTATTTCCAGGAGTACAGAAAGGCCATCACAGTGGCCTTTCACTCATCCTGGAGATATGGTTGTTTGTGCTGAACTAGTTCAAAACATCTACCCTATTTCCAGGAGTCAAGAAAGGCCATCACAGTGGCCTTTCATGTATCCTGGAGATATGGTTGTGTGTGCTGAACTAATTCATTACATCTTCCCTATTTCCAGGAGTACAGAAAGGCCATCACAGTGGCCTGTCATGTATCCTGGAGATATGGTTGTTTGTGCTGAACTAGTTCAATACATCTTCCCTATTTCCAGGAGTACAGAAAGGCCATCGCAGTGGCCTTTCATGTATCCTGGAGAGATGGTTGTGTGTGCTGAACTAGTTCATTACATCTTCCCTATTTCCAGGAGTACAGAAAGGCCATCATAGTGGCCTTTCATGTATCCTGGAGATATGGTTGTATGTGAGTAATAAGTTCAGTATGTGTTCCCCATCCCCAGGAGTTCAGTGAGAGCAGCACAGTGGGCTGACACTCACCCTGGTGATATGGTTGTGTGTGCATAAAGAGTTTAATAGATCCTCCCTATCCCCAGGAGTTAAGTGAGACCATCACAGTCGGCTATCACGTACCCTGGTGATATGGTTGTGTGTGCATAAAGAGTTTAATAGATCCTCCCTATCCACAGGAGTTAAGTGAGGCCATCACAGTCGGCTATCACGCACCCTAGTGATATGGTTGTGTGTGCATTAAAGAGTTTAATAGATCCTCCCTATCCCCAGGAGTTAAGTGAGGCCATCACAGTCGGCTATCACGCACCCTGGTGATATGGTTGTGTGTGCATAAAGAGTTTAATAGATCCTCCCTATCCCCAGGAGTTAAGTGAGGCCATCACAGTCGGCTATCACGCACCCTGGTGATATGGTTGTGTGTGCCTAACCAGTGAAATACATTCTCCCTATCCCCAGGAGTCCTGTGACCTGTGTAAGGTCGCTTGTCTATTATCCTTCTGCAATGGAGTATGTAGCTGATGATGTGTGCCACGACACACAACCCCCATGGGGCCGCAGGCCACATTGCATTGGTGGGTATGGCAGTCACATGTTGTGGTAGGTTATGACAGGTAAGTTGCACCTCTCACATAGTCTGTGAGGTCACCATCTCATCACACATGTCTGTGATGTATCACGATGAAAAGCTATGTGCACATGTTGATGTGTGTATAGGTACACCATCTCCATGACCTAGGCGAAGGTATTCCCAAAGGCTGTAACAGAGCCATATTCCCCTCACTTTATGCATAGTTAGGTTACCCATCCTCACACCTCCTACAAATCCATTACCTTGCAGCAGATGAACAGAACTGATGTTGTAGGAAAGCTACAGTCACCTCTTGTGTTTGGACACCACAGACACAAGCAGCCACATGAGCACAGGTGGCAATTGCGTAGTGTGTTTGTTTGGTGTCTGTCCATGGTTTTGCAAAACACACCTGCTGTCATCATACAGGTTTTAGTTCATAGTAACATTTCTACAAGATATAGGCCATACTGGGTCATTACCACATCTGTCACGCACAGTATTTTTTCCAACTAGTCCCTACACAGCTTGCACGTACCCCATGTGAAACACGTTAAACAATGCGTTTCCTGTGTCAAACATTGTTATCCTGGGACGTGCATAAACACAAATGTCATGGGAGTGGGCCCTGGCAAGGTGAATAGGGACACCCATATAATGTTCCATGTAGGGACAAATCAGTGACGTTTGTTAGAATATAATGTTGCCATTGGGACTGTTGTCCAGGACATGTGTAGGTGACGTCACAGCAAATGGCTTGCAAGACCAAAACAGGGTTACCGGGGTTAGCAAGTACACCATCATTGTCATTCTCAATGTGGCATGGTCATGCAACGTAATGCAAGGGGGCCCCAGGGTACTGTTTTGATGTGTTTAGGCTGGCAGTCACACTGCAGATAGGTGTCACTGCACACATGTCCACAGACGCAACTATGTATGCAGGTCTCAATGGGAACAGAAAATGGCACAGCACCAGCAGGACGTTCTCCATACGTGTGGGTGTCATCAGTACCGACAGAGCGTGTGTGCAAACAGTCTACAATGTCGTCTATGAAAGCTATTGTAAGCAACCCACAGCACCTGTGTATGGTTACGTTTCCTTTCCAAAATAACTTGCACCACGTAATGGCTTCCCACAGATTAAGCAGGTCATTGTACCTGGCCTTGCATAAAAAAGTGTATGGTACGGATCCCCCTGTGCCACTGTCATTGTGTTTCTTTGCGAATATCCTAGAAATGAAAAATTCCCCAAGGTACATTACACCAACACAATGAAACATGTGGGGGAAATTAAAACACACCTTGCAAGACCACCCCCGGTGTCAGATTGGGCTCTGATGCCACATCAACCATGGGAAAGGCCCCCTGGCCTGCAGAACATATGTGGTTAATGTGCAGGTATTGTCTCTGTCACTGACAACCATTGTTGCTCTCGACATAGGTGATGGCTACCACCAAATATGTTGGAATGTATGGGCAGGGGGATATCAGGCAAGAGTGGCGTGCAGGACACATGAGCCAACCTGAGTAACCTCTTCCCCACCAACGTGGCCTAGCACCAAGATGTGTTGCAAGGCCATACTCTTTCACCCGTGCATCTCATGTAACCTAAACCAAATGGTTATGGCTCACAAAGGAAAATACCCATCATGAGAGGTGTACTGTCAATGGCATTGCCTTTGCGGTGGACGCTCGAAACATACAAGGCCAGTGGGAGTGGCAAGCCCCCAAAGCCACTATGGAACCCCATGATGTAAGACATGCCTCATCCTGTTGCAGTAAACCTGCTCCATGCTGTGGCCACCTGGCGTGGTCCACAACTCATACACAGACATCATCAGTGTTGTTTGAACAGAGGACTGTGGCCATTGATCTCAATCTGCCATGTGACCATGTGGCAGGCACAAGCCACGTTCCAACACAGATCATCCAAACTGCAACACCGGTTGGTGTAACAATTGCATGACTGTCAATGACAAATGCAACATGTGTTTGGCTGATTACTCGTATGTTCACACCAATACCATGGCACAACCATACTGTGGCCAATTGGTATCACGACAGCATGTTACCTGAGCCTACATACATTGTTACCATGCATTTACCTGAGGGGTGTGATGACTGTTACAGCTCAGAGGGGAACAATATACCTTCCAAGGACAAGCGTGCCTGTACGAAGTGGAGAATGTCCCCCATAAACTATATGTCCTGGCAGAAATGTAAAAAACATGTCATTGGGGGCCTTTCCATGTCATTAGTAACACGATGTGAGCACAGGCCATGGGATACATAGATCTTCCAGTATGTGTACAAATCATAGGGCCAAGACATTCTGCCACTACAGCACATTATACGGAGACACCTTTAGAGAAGGTGGATGATCGCCCCTACCACCTCTGCACAAAACCACAGGAGCCCCTGTCACCTGGTCTGCAGGTCGAATAACACCCAAATCACTCTGTCATGGTTGAGTGTGCTAGGGGGGACATAATGTTTACAAACATGATGCCACCCAACCCCCTGTTAGGGTGTGTAAAGCTTTAGTTGTGTGAGATTGATCGGTCGTCCATACATTCGTGCTCTATGACATGACAGGTGCCTACATCGAGAACATGGGTATGTTCCTGATGGGTTTTCCAAAAAGATGTACTATTGTTGTGTGCACATGTCCCACCTCACAAAGAACCAGACTCAAAAGCACCGGTCATGCATGTCCTGTAAATTTCACATGATGTGATCAGGGCAGCCTCCTACTGTGTGTCATGCAAAGGTAGAGTACCAGACATAGCTATTGGGGCACAGACATCTTTCTGCCCTCAAGTCTGTCACCTGCAACAATGTGTGCAGGTTAAGTGGTCAACATCCCCTTGTGTTAATAAAAAAGAAAAAACCGTCAAAAATATGGTTGATGGAGGTCACACACACATCTGACATCTCAGAGAGGTGAAACAGTTTCTGTTCCTGATGACATTCCACATGAGGTATTGACAACACATAATTGCTAACCCACACACACACAAATGGCTGTGTTGTGTAGCTCAAATCGATGCATACACACATCCTCTTTGTCCACAGGCACACTGAAGGTCCTGTTATTCCCCCCATCAGGGAAACAACAATCTCACATATGTTCTCCCCACAACGGTGCCACAGCAGCCACAGTATGTACAAAGTGCATGTTTGTGTTTGCTGGTGTGCTCCGTACTAGGGGTGTATTTGGTTGTCCAAACGTGGACGTATGCCACATCCACCCACAGTCACTAACACATGTCCAGGCACCTCTCCCTTGCACAATATTTGACGTCCAATATGTAGGCCTACTCAGCTATTTTGAGGAATGTAGTCAGACTCCTATGGGAACCATGGAGCTGCTCGGTTCAAGGCTAGATACCTGACAAACAAAGACATACCTGACTCAGCTTCACTGTCATGGCATTGTGCAACGTGTTTGGACAAACATACAACAGACGCATCTCGCACCTCATGAGATGCATGAGTTGCTACGTCACATGGCATCAACGGTGCATGTGGTTCTATACGCGTGTCTCCATATGAGACCTGCGCAGTGGTTACACGATCTACCTAGTGAATGGAAACATCTGACTGTATCCCAGATGTCACAGAGAATGGAAACCCCATACCATGTGCCTGGACTGATGGTTAAGATCACTGACACTGATGAAGGGCACAGCTTCCCAAAAACATTCACACCTCAGATAGCATGTTAAACAGGTGTGGGCAAAGTGGCCTGTGCCGCACATGATTTCTAAACCTACAACCAAGGCACGAGCATATGTCAGTCGAGGCAGCTTGAAAACAAGCTCTCTGACCTCATAGATATGATCCTTGATAGTAATGTGTGACATTCACGTCTACAAGTCACTGGAATTTGACTTTGCACCAACAGTGATGTAGCTATGGTATAGGTAACATAACAAAGAGGACCGAGCTCTGTGTCACTTTGTAGAGATGCACCCTAACTGTGTGTGTCATCAAAACAGCAGCAGATCCATTTGGTGTTTGTCGAGTCCCCTGCAAAGCACTATTCATAGCCATACAAACCTTTTGGTGTTGTGCTGTTTCACACATCTTTTGACAACATTTACCCACTTTGGTGAGGAGCTCAACTCTGGCCAACTCAGGAGTCATACATCTTTGTACGTCCGGATATGCAAATCCGTAATGTTTTGAGACAGCCCTCCCAGCTCAGAACTAATAAGCACCGGATGAGGCCCCCCTCAACTGGGAACACTAATTCCTATATTGCTTACATGCCGTTGCGTTGTCTGCATAGACCCCATTGCAACCCCTGAGGGGGAGAGGCAACATGATCATTAAAGACCTACACATGCACTAACTTTTGTGATGCACTCTGTTAACACATATGATCCAGGTGTATCCACTGTATGGTTTAACCTGTTATTTAACGTAGATAGCAGCATTCACTGTTAGCCCATGTAGAGACACACAATATGAGAGTCATGGCAGAGTCATGGTGTCAAGTACACACCTGACATATAGACTACATTTGTGGACGCAGCTACCTAGACCAGCTTACATGGGCACGGTAAGCTCAGATAAGGGCACCTGCAGGTGTTCTATGTTTGTTTAGGCTGCTCTACCAAACCTACCCCATATATACTACACCCCAACCTGACTCTCACACCGGATGGCCAACCAACATGGGTGGAGGTACAGACCCTCCACAGCACATGATCAGTTTTGTAACCCTTTCCTGCCCTCCTCATCCCACTGTTTCCCACATGTGTGACTTAGCCATGTTGGTAGCTGCTGATAGCATAGTTAATTGCCTGTAACAGGTGGTCTCCGGACACAGCAGGATGAACAAATTAACAAACATCCCTCTCCCCCTTGGGTTCTGTCTCAGTCAGCAACTGCTCCAATGTATCCCTTCACCCACTCCTGGTGTGCTAAACATACACAACAAGAGATACGCATTTTGGACAGCTAGTAGCATCACGCAAGCACCATGGGATGGCTCCAGAGACTGACATATGTGACGATGACCAACATTGGTGAATAGGCTCAGTTGGTAATGCTGTTGTCCACATGTGATAACACATTCCTTGTGCCCATGGAGATCCCCTGTGACAGGTGCTGAACTATGCTATACATGAAACACACATCAGTGGCGCTGAAGTGTCCAGACCCAGGACACACTGTTGTATGTTTATGTTGCCCACCCACCAGACGTGAGTGCTCACTCATGCTCCCACCCATATTTTCTCACACACACAGGTTGAGGATCTTAGAAAGAAAGGAAGGGAGCTGCGCCTGCACCATGGCCCATACCTTGAGCGCCTGAAGAATGCAGAATCATCACATGGTGATGGTGCGTATTGATGACATGTCTGCCCACTATCAGAGGTCACAGTGGCCCATCAGTGTGCATGGTACCTGCATGGGTTGTGATAAGGAAGCTTATCATAGCTCAGGAAGGAGCTATAGAAAAGGTGAAGTGACTCTGAACAAGCAACCTGTCAGTTCTGGTAGAAATAAGAAAACAGAATTTTCCCATAAAAGACTACCAGTCCCAGAATGCACCAGGTTTCCAACAGCCATTAGAGGAGCTGAAGTGGGGAAACGTGTGTTCAATCAGGAGGGCTATGAGGTAATCCCTAAGCACTCATCTCAAAGGGCAGGGCCTGATTCAGCACAGCTGCGCTGTATTAGGGAGGAGCACTCATCTAAGCAGAATAAGAGTAGAGTTTATTCTACAGGTGACCATCTTCATGATCACCTTGGATATCCAGAGAATGGTCCTCATTATCCTGAGAATCAGCTTGAGCCTGATCATCAGTTTCATCTGAAGGATCATCAGAAGCAGAAGCCAAACCGGACAGACAGAGAGGGAAAGAGACCCTTTGGAAGAAGGAAGAGAAAAGCCTTTGAGAGGTCTAGAAGAGTCCAAAGCAGTACGTATACTGGGAGGTATTCCAAGGGCCAGCATACACCATTGGACTGGGGAAAGCCAGAGGAATGGTGCTGCAGAGCTAGGAATCTCCAGACGCTACCTGTGAGGGAGACGGCTGCACGTGGAAGGGACCCTAAGACCCGTGCCAGAAGGTATGTGAAGAGAGATCCAGTGTCCAGGGATCTGGATTTGAAGGCTGGACATAAGAACTGGACTACATACTGGCCAGGCTATATAGAGAGGAACTCTAGCAGCAATGGAAGCTCAGGTATGAACACTGATCTATGTCCTAGCTATAACCTTGAAAGACAGCAGGGAAACAAGTATTCTCCTGAAAATGCTCCATTGAGAGATTCATCTGTGCCAATCCATGATATTGAACCCATGCTTGTTGAACAAGGGGGAATAATAGCAGATGAAGATCCTATTTATATGGACTGCTCTCTATCTAAACTCCGTTGGTAACTTTCTGTTATAAAGTACAGCAACCATCACAAAGAAATACAAATTTGTTCTTTAATCTACTCAGAAAAGCTCCTGAAGCAGGATTTGACCCATACAGTAGAAAGCAAGCCAGCTAAGGGGTTTCAGCTGGATAACTGCTAGCAATTAAGCCTTACCTAATTGCTTGTGAGCTAGGAGAGAATCACTTCTGTATCTATGTGGGAAGTAATCAGAAGTTAACCTGAAAAGAACAGTTTGTTTCTTGCTTTGTGGCTTTTCATTTGTTGTTTTCCTGATTTTGACTTTGTTTTTCCAAGTTAACACTGAAAGCAAGTAACCTAATTTATGTGCTACCAAGCATATCTGTGTTGGGAGAAATAACCCCATAAATAAATATCTTATTGGCTTTACCCAAGAGCACAACTAAATTATTGTCAGCAGCTGTGTCTGGTGTGAATGAACTACATTGCCCACAATACCTTGCAAATCATATAGATATATGCACTTGACAAGACTGTGAAGATTCTCACCCAGGCAGCCGTCTGACAGGGTACATGTGATGTGTCACACACATCTACGTGTGCTGATGACTGTCATCTTCCACAGATGGTGATGACAGTGACGAAGACCCCTGCACCTCTGCCTATGCCCTCCGAAGGCCCACCTCCCGTGCTGCCGTGGAGGTGGTAGTCCTGGACACCAGTGGGGAGGAGGCGGAGGGTCCTGAGGACGACACAGCGGAGGGGGTCATGGGGGATGCTGGGATGGAAGGTGTGGGTGCCAGGGTCACAAGGGGGGGAGAGGGTGCAGGTGATGTGGGTGGGGGGGAGGCGGTGGGGGATGTTGGGGAGGAGTCAGGGGGGGGAAGAGTGGCCGCAGGGTGTCTGGGAGAGCGACATTGAGGACAGTGCAGCACAGGGCACTGTGGGCTCCCGCCATCAAGGGCAGGTGGCTCCAACATCCAGGGCCCCACACACAGTGCACGCAGATGCCACCACACAAACACCAGGAACTATGTGTGTGTGTGGTGGCAGATGCGTTGTACATCTGTGTGAGGCTCTGGATGCACTGGAGCAGCGGGTGCACCGGTTGGTGCACCTGCAGGAATGGATGGCGGGAGCCATGGAGAGGGTGGTTGCTGACATGGAGCATCTGCCATGTCGGCAGTCACCCCCTGAAGGGCGTCACAGGCATTATTGATGGTGCCTGTGATGTCCACACATGTGCCCTGTGCTGCCCTGTCTGCCATCACGGGGCAGGCTGAGGGAGGGTGGGGCTCATGTGGGGGTTCGGGGGTAGTGTGATGGAGTGTGTTCTGGGCGGGTGTGTGTGTGCGGGGTGGGGAGGGTGTGGTTTGGGGGGGTGGGTGATGGCATTTTCCCCCTACCCTAAATATGTATATAGGTGTCCTTTTGTGTGTTACTATTAAACGTTTTTTTCACAACCCTGTAATGGTTACGTGTCTCACGTAGCATATGACTATAGATGCCTGCATGTCATATGTGTGCAGCTACATACATTCCTGACGGGTAAACATGCGTGTGATACCTCAATTGGCACCACATGCAGTTTGTCTGGAGAACCATGTGTGTAGGTGTGTGATAGCAAGGTGCTGCATTATATGTTACAATGTAGTGGCTGCCCCAGAGACGTACATGCCACAGGGATGGATATACATGACCCATATGTTCTCACATATATGAGCAGGCAAAATATGCAGCCCACCCATGTCTGCCTCTGTCACATGCATCCCTATGGTGGATTGGGGGGCATGTGACCACTAATATAGGCAAGGGCACGGGTCACACATATGCCACCAATGTGTCGTGTATGAGGGGTTGCAGACGGTGATGTTTCTGGAACATAAACAGGCCATTTATGACACAGTCCCCCTGTGTCCACATCAAGGGTGGTGAACCATGGTTCTGTAGAGCCGCAGGACAGTCAGGTTTTGGGAATATTCCTAATGACTATGCCAGAGATATATATGAATTGGAGATATACTGTCAGCGTGACTGTTTTTTTGGTCCTCCAGGGCTGGATATTGAGAGACCTGGATTACACCTATGGCATTTAGGACTGTGAGTGGGCAAGGCGCAGATGTCCAAGACATCAAACATGTTACCTAGAGTGTGTCATATTCCTCCTCACTTCTCACCACCAACAACATATTGCCTTTGACACCACCTTTTGCTGCTGGTGAGAATCAAGGAGCAATGTTACGCATTCCAAATAACCATTCGATGTCTCTGACATCTGCACCTAGCCCAACAACAATCTTACATGACAGAGGTGTAAGGCAGCGCTCTCAAAATCCAGTCTTTGAAGGCCACAAACCAGTAAGGTGGTCATGATATTTGTAATACTGATATATATCGCCTGTATATACATTAGGGATATCCTCAGAACATGACTGGTCTGCGGCTCCACAGTAACACGGTTCCCCACCCATGTTCTACATGGATGTCTGTGCACACTGTGCCGCTGCAGCTCAGAGGCTGTGGTGACACATTGTGCTAGTGAAACATTACATATGTGTGCATCCTGGAAATAGTATATGCCTGTGCCAAAGTAGCTTATGCAGTGGACATGGGTGCAGATCATATGGTCCTCCCAACCCCCCTCTCAAAGATACACATGGGACCACATGGACACTCTTTGGAAAGACACAGTGTATCTATTGTTGGACAGCTGTTTATTGTCACAGCTATTCTCTCATATGAAACTATTGTTACAAACATGTCTGTAATACATTTCAAAGATCCCCCAAAACCATTTTCATAACACAAATACAACATAATAATCGCATATGTCATTTTTTAACATATAACCCAAACCAAGCCGCAAAAACAGGAAGAACTATGTACATAGTTGCTAAAAATGAGCAGTGCAACAAAGAGAAACCTTTGCTTTCTTGCTGTACATTTCTATATTATCATAGGTTACTGACGGCGTGGTCGGCCACGCCTGCCACGTCGGGCCCCTCTCCCTGGCAAGGCTATACCCTCCTCCGGATACATTGGTGGTGGTGGTGCAGGTGCAGCTAGGATCAGAACATCACGTATGCCCTCAAGGGCCTCACACATGCGAGTTAGTGGCATGGCTACGACCCCCTCATGTAATTGCCGGAGCTCAGCACAAACCTCCCTGGTGTTCTGCTCCACAGCACTGCAAATCCGCTCCAGAGCACGTCGATTGGCTGTGAATGGGACACAGGGTGGTCTATGAGATACCTCTCCACTAATACACCTTCATAAAGCAACATGTCATGCACATCCCACACTAATGCTAATGTGATAGTGCTGAGTCATATGGGAACATGGGTAGGGGTAGAATACATATATCTCACTGTACTACAACTCATAAAAACACAGAGGACACTATACAGGACAAAGATGTGTGAGGCCAACACAACAGTCAATAAATAGCTTCTGCATACACACCCACATACTACTGACGTGGCAACAGAATTGGGCAAGGACAGTTATCTCATATCCATTATTTAGGGCAGGTGCAGCATGCAGCAGGCATAAACACCTCAGATGGCCAGCAGCAGTGTTGAACCGAGGACGGTTTGGAAACGTCTGCACAGGTAAAGCCACCTTCAGAGACATATACTCAATATGTACAGGTTACAGGTGATGTGTTATGAACTCAGTGGTATGGAATGACAGCACAGGAATGTCACACCTTACCTGCACATGTGCACTGCTGGCACGTGTGTGTGACACGTGAGAGTTTCATATGCACCTTGTGTACCACTGATGAGGGCTTGGGGATCAGATCTGGTACACTTTGGAAAAGATTTGTAGGGTTCAGACAGAGCAAGAGAAGCAACAGAGGAGGCCATCAGTGGTGGGCAACAACCAGGAAAATAGTGACGGGGTATGTTGAGGGAAGCACATCTGGTGGTACTGACTGGTGAAGGACAGTGATAGCCTGAGTTGGCGGGGTATATGTCTGATTTCAGTATCCATCAGGGGTTTGAGCGGGGGGTTGTGTATTGTTTAGGAAACACACATAGGTAGTTTGCTCAGCTATGTGCTTACGTGTGTCAATCCAATACAGGTCCAAGCACACCTTTGATCACGTGTGTATTTGCACTGGTCATGCTCTTCCAGGGGTTTGCACGCAAGGAACATTGCTGATTTCTGCACCCTTTGGAAAAGGATTTGAGAATCTGGCTACTGCCGCTGCTGCACCAGAAATGGCAGAATGGAGTGTTGTCTAGGTCCCCCCTGTTTTCCTATCATGTGTGCAAGTATTTTATGATCTGTAAAGGGATAGTGTCTACCTTCTGTTTCTGTTTAGGCCACATGTGCTTTTGGTAACTGTCGTCTTAGCTTCTTTGGACACAGGGGTGTGATGGATAGCGTGTCAGTAGGCACATTGCCTTAAGGGAGACGCAATGCAGACAATGTTCCCTGTCCATGATGTGTGGCTCTGCAGAGGGGACCAGCAGACAGAGGGCTTTTTTTCGCCCCCCCCCCCCCAGACACTCCTTTCTGCTACAGCTACAACAACATCACAATAAAGCAGTGGATTTGTGCAAAACATCACATAGCCAATGGTGGGCTTCTGGTCATGACGTTAAGTGCGTAGGGCTGTGGGTTTTTTTGGGTTATGACAGGATATGTGTTTTTAGTGAGTGTGTAGGGGGTAAGGGGGCATTTGTGGGGGGCCGAGACCTTCAACCGACAATAGCTGATTGACACCAGTTATGAGGTGTGGGATGACGGGTCATGTATGAGTCTAGAGTTTTGCAGTATTTGGCATAGAGATGCACATGAGCTGTTGGGGCATGTTATGACAGGAACTATGTGTTATGGGTTTATGGGATTTGCTAGTCTCCATGAGATGTTTGTACTGGATGTAGCCTCATGGGATGCCTTATTCTTGGGTCGGACTGTGACGGCTAATCAGGTTTG
Organism: Ichthyophis bannanicus; assembly: GCA_033557465.1. Lineage (NCBI taxonomy): Eukaryota > Metazoa > Chordata > Amphibia > Gymnophiona > Ichthyophiidae > Ichthyophis > Ichthyophis bannanicus. The sequence continues at coordinate 238,614,522 of CM066034.1, forward strand.
ACCTGACCTAATGATTGTTTTAGGACAGGACTATGTATGGTCTGATGGGTTACATTGTCAGTAGAAGGGCTGGATGTGGGGATGTAAACATTATCCAGATGGATGTGCTGGTCCTTGGAATTGCCTGGTGCAAGGACTAAACAGATTTGTATGCTTGGTGGTGTAGAAAATGTATAGGAGCTGATGTTGGGGAATGACTAGAATGTGATGGTGCTGACACACGTTAATCCCATGAAGCATTTACGTGTTTTGTGGGAGTGGGTGATACCTTAAGAACATAGTTGCTTATGTGAGTGTAGTTGAGGATAGACATTGGCATGATGAAAACGTCATTGATAGTGTGGGATGTGAGAGACCTACTACAAGGAAAAGATGGCTATGTTAAAGCAAATGTGACAATGTAGAGCGGATAAAACAGTACAATAGAGCTTTTTGAACACATAAACATCAGACAATGGTGAGTGAGCAGAACTCATGAAGAGGCATGGTGAACGTGGATGCAGCAATTAGGACTTGGAAAATAGACACAACAACTAGACAACATATGTTTTCCGCTTTCTCATTTGACATAGCATATGGATCCTTACAGGCTGAGCTTCAGTATGTTTTTTTTTACCTTGCTGCAAGGGATAATGTATGTATCACTGTACTGATTGGTCATATATTTCTAACTCCCCACTGGCCATTGTACTAATAGTTTAACTTATACAGTGTTGTGTCAAATTCCATGGTTGCCTTTTGTGGCTCCAAGAACACTTTTTGACTAGGTTTATGTTTTCTTTGGTTGTTTGCTCTACGATGATGTATCTTGTGATTTCGTACAGGAGCTGAGGTATTTAGTTTATGTTATTCCTCATTGGCCTTGACAATTGCTATCATCCACCAGTATGTTATGTAAGGTCTTTGTGTAATGCTCTAATTTTTGCATTTGGAAAGGAGGGGTAGGGTGATGTGCCAATTCTGGTCATGTTGTTTGGATACATGGTGTATGATATGGTCTCAACATGGCAAGCTTTTGTTGTAGTTACTCATATGTGTTTAGGTTTTCTTTGCAGCACAGTAATTGTTAAAGGTTTTAGTCCTTCTTTAACCATTTGCTGATAAATAGACATGCTTCATACTCATTACTGTATGGTTGCATACAACACATATTGCAAGTATGACACTTATGATAATGGGGACCATCACAAAGTATGGGGACATAGGCCCGCAATCCAACTGGGACACACATGCTCACAGCCTATGCAATCTGGTGATGGATTGTTGGCGTTACAGTAAGGGGACATGGTGTTTTACTTTTCTGTCTGGATTGCAGTCTATGTTATGTCTTTATGTACAGGGGAAATTGAGGGATGTCTTCTCCAAACAAGCCAACATGTTCATTCTGTACGTTTCAGACCCCTCTGTAGATCCTTATCTATGGGTGACCTTACATATTTTCACACCTCTCTCCATATGCTATGTATTTTGACACCTGCAGATGCAGACTGTGGAGAATGGAGTCTTTGTGATGTTACATCACAGAGGAAGGTTGCATTGCTTTATATATGCTATTTTTGTTTCTTTAACTATCATTTAGTTGTCATCCTGTGGTTTACCAGACATCTGAGTGTCTGCAATGAGGTAGACTGTTGCAAGGGCAATTTTTGGTTTTTCTCATAACAACAACATGGTGGCCCTTATACAACATTCCTCTTAGGCCTGCATCTGTGGGTGTCACCTGACCTTAGGTGGTTCTGTTGTGTGACACAATAACACCATATATTATACCCCACACCGTTCTTTACAGAAACAACATCCCAACAACATGAGCCATACATGTGACATCTGTGGCGGTAATGTTGCAACATTCACCACACAAACACCAACTAGTGACTATTGGTTTTTGTTTTGAAATTATGACTGTCGTTTGTCACCCACCTTCAGCATCGCGACGTGCTGATGCGCCATGGGCCCTCAACTCCGCCATCATCATCTGAGGGTCAGGTCTATCGGTGTCTACTTGCGGCCTGGGTCCTTGGATGTTCTCCCTTGATGCTGCCCCTAGTGGTGATATACTGGGTACAGGTGGCTCTATGGGCTCATCAACAGCACTTGTGCTGCCCCCTGAGACAGCAGGTTCATCCTCCAACAGACTCATTGGCACTGTGATGTCAAAATCACCCTCTTCCTCCACCTCCTCCTCCTCCTCATCTTCCTCTCCCATTTTACTGTAGTCACCTGCATATTGAACAATAACAGAGAAAACACATATGTTTCAACATCAACATATATATAGATGTGTGGTACAGACACCACAGAGATGATGGGGTGGGTATGTGCGTGTGTGCTGCATACCCGACCCATAACACCCTCCTATACATGTTTGTCGACGCCATTCAGCTGTTTCTGGGGCACATGTGTGTCATGTGGCCATGCACATGTTGCATGTTTTCCATGTGTATTTTTTGAGTCCCATTCCACATGTGTCCCCCATCACATCCCTTCCCCTATCTGTGCAACATATGTCCACACATGTGTGCGAATGCAACACCCTTACACTTGTTTTGGCCATACATTGCCTGTTTATGTTTAATTATGCATAGGGAATATTGTCTTTAGACATACTATATGCTCATTGTTGGATATGTTTGGCTGTGACCCATTGTGCCGTGGATCCCAAGTAGCCAGCACCTGTGGGCCACTGAGAAGCACATGTAGCACTGTGCAAATAGTATGTCAAACACACGTTACCTGATTAGTGTGCCACAAAATCATATGGTGTTTTGCAATCACAGGTGTGGAGGTAGGGTAAGAATTAATGTGTGGATTTTTGGAAACAGATGGGGAGGTTGTTGTTTTCGAGGGACACATATGTAATGTTGTGCCAGGACATGGCAACAACACAGTTTGTGCATGGCCATAACACACACATGTGACACCAATTGTAAAACATGGTGTGGATTGGGTCACAAGTATGGGAGTGTCTGTGCAGATGACTGATGTGTACTGAAGGGACATTGTGAACATGAATTTATACCTGGCAATTACTATACATACCTGCATCAGGATGTGCCGTGTCGAGGGCCTCCGGCAGTCCACGGAGATAGATGTGGCCCAATCTTGTTGCCAGCTCTTGTTCCAATGGTGTGAGTGATGGGATAAAAGGGCCCCCACCACCTGTGCCAAGCGCATGTTGTCTTTCAGCCACCATGTGCTGGCGCACCCCTCTTTTAATATCAGAGAACCTCTTTTTGAGGCTTTCCACATCCCGTGTGGGGCCCCCTGCCTCTGACAGTGCAGCACGCACCTCCTCTCATACTGCCATTCTGGTGGCCACTGTTGTGCGGCTGCTGAGCCTGCCAAATAAGAGGTCATAGTTTTCAATTACATGCGAGAGTAGGATATAGTTCTCGCTATCACTGAAGCGTAAAGCTCTTTTTTCGCTGTGGACCAGGCACAGGTACCCTTTTTCTCTTCCCAGTTTGGACATATTGTGCAGGCTGTGGCCCAACAGATGGTCCTGCCTGTCCCTCCCTAGGATGTGCAGTCTGTAGCGTCGGTGTATCACCCACCACAGGTTGCCCCACATCCTCCACACCCTCACCCTCACCCTCACCATCTCTCTCCCTCTCTCTCTCCATCTCTGTATGTTTTAAATGCTCCTTTCAACACACCAGCACTCACTTAAACAAAACAAAACACAGCATGCAATACAGACTTACAAAAAGGTACAGTACAGGACACAGTAAAGGACACAATAACAAAGGAAACGTACAAATTATATTAGCACAAAGTGAGGAATCTACTCTGCTCCTAACTATCTTTCTCTGCCTCTCTCTCCGCTGCCCTACTCCCTGGACAGGCTCTCTCCCTCCTTCCTCTGAACTACTCCCACCACAGCCTCTCTACCTATAGTTTTTGTTATCCCTCACTGTGCTTCTTTCCTGTGCACTAGTCCCACCACTGTCTCTGTTTCTGACTTTATCTATGACACCCTCTCTCTCTAACTGTAACTCCTTTATCAACCTTCAACGTGATGCATGTGTGCAGGCCTATTTATAGTGTTTTGCCACGTGTCTTTCATTGCACATGCGCAATTGGGCGGGTGTGGCGCTCGTGCGTTGCACGCGTGCTCGCCAACGCATGGGTGCCCGTACGCGGACACACGCACATGCGCCCTGAGACACAGTACTACGCATGTGTCACAGTACGCATGCGCACTACAATGAGTACCGCATGGGTGTCTGTGTTTTTTGCGCATGTGCACGCCGGCGCACATACGCGTGTGGCCACGCACTGACGGACACCCATGCATAGAGTCGCGCACGCGCGCCACCAACGAGCATCGCATGCGATCAACTGCGCATGCGCATTGTGCGCAAACCACACACCCCATAATACCATATATTAACATCACAACATTACCCACGTTGAGGGTTGTAGGCGAAGAGCAGGAGGAGTGTGGTTGTTGTGAAGAAGAACGAAAGTCTAAGCAGTTGTACTAGAGGATTGTATTGGTGTTTGTATTGGTTATTATATTGTGTTGTGTGTGTATTGTCAGGTGTGGTTTTTACTTTGGATACTGTATAGTGTGGTTTGTGTGTTTGTTAGAGTGTGTTTCGGTAGTGGGACAGGAGGAGTTTATGGCAGCAATTTATGCTTATGCATGTGTCCAGAGTGGTGGGCAGATGCTGCGGTTGCCAGACAGGGGAGATGGTGTCCATGGGGCTGAGGCACAGGGCATGGGTGTAGTCCCGCAGCAACTCAGACCTGCAGCTGTGGAGGTGGTCCAGCCATGTGCTGTGCGTGCACGGTGCAGAAGGCGTGCCGAGGTGCAGGCTCGGCAGCCTCGCCTCTACAGGCCCAGGGCACAGCTCCAGGGCATGCGTGAGGACCAGGTCATCTCCCTGTACCGACTGAGCACAAGGGCTATTAGGGAGCTTTATGAGGATTTAAGACCTGACCTCGAGCCCCTGACTGATCGGTCCCATGCAATACCAGGTTTAGTCAAGCTCCTTGCTGCCTTACATTTTTTTGCCTCTGGCTGTTTCCAGTCATCTGTGGCTGCAGTGGGTGGCATGAGCCGCCCGTCCTTCTCACGATGTCTCCACCAAGTACTGCGTGCCATGGTCAGCCGGGTGGGGAATTACATAGCCATTCCCCACAATAGGCAACAATGGGGGACCCTGAACCAGGCCTTTGAGACATTAGCAGGGATACCACACGTGATGGGAGCTATTGATTGCACACATGTTGCCCTGGTCCCGCCTAGAGACAGGGAGGTGGCGTTTCGCAACCGCAAACACTACCATTCCCTGAATGTTCAGGTTGTATGTGATGCTAATCTGCATATTCTGAATGTGGTCCCTAGGTTTCCAGGGTCCACCCATGACTCCTATATCCTGCATCACTCGGCAATCTTCACACAATTTGAGGGCTGACATTATGGGGACTGTATTTTGCTGGGTGAGTATGTCAGGTGTCGTAATGTATGTATGTCTTTGTAACTTTCTTTATGTTTACTCACATATCTAGCAAACTCTTTTAAACCCATAAACTTAAATCAACATATGAGCAATGTTAGGTTGCGGACTGTTGTATGTTTAGATTATTACAGGGGTATAGACGTACACTGACAGCAACTACAAACAAACATAGACCATCAGACTCCTAACATTATATGATCCTGACATTCACATGGTGTACAGGTGACAACACCCCTGTGCATGTGGCTAGGCTGTTGCACAATCCCTCATAGTGTGTGGTAATAGCAACTGCACACATTCTTGGGGGGGGGGGGTTGGCCCTCAAATGCACGTATCATGATGGTTCATTGCCAACTACTGCTTGTATGTCATTTAACCTTGAGATAATTGCTCATCCATACAAGTAACCCTTCTCATGTGTGTGTTGGGTTCACACACTCACTCTGGACTGGTGTTGCTACCCAGGAGCCAGTATATAATATGAGGGGGTGTCTGGGAATATCTGATGGATGCTTTTGCCCTTTCCAGCTAGCAGCACTCGTGTGGATATGTATGGTCATGCATTTTGCCTATGTCACAGCAGGGGTGTAACAAAATATAGTTGGTGCAGTACCTTGGCCTACTGTAGATGATCATGATTTAGCCACATTTTGGCCAGTGATCCTCATGTAGTTTAACATAATGGAAAGGGGATGCCTAAAGCTGTGGGCTAAGTGTGTGCATACAGAGTTGTATTGTTTACAGCTACACATGAAGGTAATGTACCGATGTGTATCTCTTTGAGGTTAAGACATGAGTAGTACAGTGTGCAGGTTTGCAGACCCCACCTTCAGTGGGATGTTCCCAGGATAGACACAGTGCACAGGATGGGTATTTAAAGAATTTCCGTTTAGCAATATACAGCATAAGGAGACAGAGTAAGAAATCTAGATATGTTGCCCGTACAGGACAGGATGCATCTAGGTGATATGGTTTACATTTTTACCAGCCTCCATGGCATACATGTTCTGGCTTTTTTCCACCCTCTCATGGCAGCATATTTTACCTTGGTTACTGTTCAGACATACAATATGAAAATGCGACAAGTGAATCCTTACTATAGTCTCTCATTGGCAGTGATGCCAATGTTGACAGTAAATGCATTACAATACCAATGTCGCGCACACACACACACAATATGTTACAGTATAGATGGAACTGTTGCAGTATTTCCCATGAGTGTACTGACTTTCTAGGCTATGTGGTCCTTTTCTAACAGCATATGTATATTTTTGAAAGCTCATTAATTGTTCAGTTATATGTTTATGTCAGAATTTGTTTTGTGTAGGGTTACTACATCTTAACATATGTCAGTTATGTTGAATATTTACACCCACATTGTCTTTTTTTTTTTTTCCAGGTGATGCAGGATATGGGTGTCGCCCCTGGCTGCTGACCCCTGTACGTCAGCCACGGACACGTGCAGAACGGAGGTACAATGAGGCCCATGCCTCCAGCCGCTCAGTCATCGAGCGTACCTTTGGCGTGTTGAAAAGTCGCTTCAGGTGTCTGGATAGGTCAGGCGGGGCCTTACAATATAAGCCAAAGACTGTTGCAGAGATAATCATAGCCTGTTGCATCCTGCAAAACATTGCTCTCAGACACGATATCCCTGCAGAGATTAATGAGGATCTGGAGGAAGATCCAATGTGCCCCCCTGTACGTGTCAGTGGTGACACACGGGAGGGCACAGCAGTCAGGCGGAGGTTGATTGGAGAGATCTTCTCATGTGCGTATTACCTACCCACACGGCTTTCTAATCCTATGTGTGTTATGCTTACAGCAGTTAAAGTTTATGTCAGGATATCATTTGTATGCGACACCACATTAGCATTTTCGTGATAATTCACAACTCACATATAGGCATGGGTGTGGCACAAACAATGTGGCCAGTACACAACAGCATTTGGTGCCAGATGATGTGGGTGGTTGCTCATACGACTGTGTGTGATTTGTAAGGTTAGATTTACAGTTAGTGGCTGCTTGTGTTAGCACCTGTTGTTGTTGAACACAAATGATGTTTTGTGATGATATGGGTGGAGAACAGTGTTAGCCATATGGTGAGATGTTCACAGTGTGAGACTAGTCCACGTTTGGGGACATTAGTCCAGTGGGTAGAATTTATATTTTTCACCTTTGGGGTGTACATTTGGTTCTTAAACCTCTGTCAGCTGGCTATGTGTTGCTTTGTTATTATGGCCGTATCAGGACATACATATCACAAGACAGATGCTTAGTACTAGTTTTTGCGGATGATAGGGAATCTATGTGAAGGGTGGTAATGTCACCCTACAGTGTGTCGGAATGTATATTGCACCAGAAAGCCATGACATGGACATGGTATAGGATGGGGATCTGAGCATTGTCCAGCCAGAGAGGTAGTATTGCCACATTTACATGTTGGCGAATTGACCTTAAGTACAGTGCTACATATGTACACAGATACAGAGGATAACCTGCCCCATATCAGCAAGGGGTGCGTTACAGTGGGCAGGATGAGCAAAGAATGTGGTGGTGGCTTATGGTTGTGCAGATTTCTCAGGGAGTACATGGCATATCTTGCTGATAATATCTCAACATATGCCATCATGCCTCAGCTACAGGCTGGGTATGTGAGTAGTGTAGGATAGTACAGTCCATATTAGATAGATTGCATAGATAGTTGGACAGAGAAGGGGAGGATTATGATGGCAAAGAAAACCAGACATATGTGAGAGTTGTTTATCTGAGGTACACATATAGGCTATCCATGCGTGGACATTCTCAATGACACACAGTGTGATGGCATGCAGCCATCATGGTTTGCGTACAAACATACATGGCATTGGTGTTTTAATGACATGACGCACACATTGACAGCTATCTGTGGACATCATCAGCAAATAGCTGTCAATATGATTCAAGGTATGAGATCTACACACCAGGATATGTATTTGGTCCCTGGATACATGAGACGCTCCTGCATATTCCATATGTGTTTCCAGAATTGTAAGCGCCTTAGCATTCAACATTGACACACCCCTACACAAAGATAGGGGGCATTGTTGCCAATATAGTCGATCTGTGTTAATCGTCTGTACTTTGTGATGAGGTGCAAACATGGTGGTTGCTGACATGTCTGTTGATCTTTCTGTACAACAACACAGAGGTACGGTAGCGAAAAGATTGATTACGGACACCTGAAGATAGCCTCATACAACTCTGTGCTGCCTCTCACATGTGAGAGATCTGTACATTGTGATAGAGAGCAGTCAGACATTAGGTGATGTTGTGGGGTATGAGAGCTGGGGACAGGAAGGTGCAGTGTGTGATACTCTTGTAGAACATGACATATGTTTGTTACTCTTGTGTTTCCCAATGCACAGGACATAGTTTATGCAGATGCTGTTGATGTGTTGCATTGGCATGTGACTGAACATCACCCAAAATGCTTTGCGTTGGGGTAGGTGGATGTACAGCGAGATTGTGTGTGCCTGGGGTCATGGGGAAAACATATCTTCATTGCTCTATCATATTGGGCAGATGTTGTGCTGTTTCGTTTTTCACTTCAAGCTCCATAAACCATCCCTTGCTGTTGTCACACATATCCCCATGTGTTTGTGTTCAGCATGTCCTCTGCCACACTCTATATGTGACAGGTACAGCAGACCTGCATGTGTGTGTAGTTAACTTTTGTATTTGGTTTGCCTGCACTTGCTCCCTACCCCAACATTGTACCATAAGCCAACAACAGGGTATTATTGCCGGTTCACTGGGCCTTTATATGTATAAAGGTCCACTTGGGCACATACAGGCCATGTGTTGCAGCTGGAATGCAGAAATTTGCATACTTTGTGTGTGGGTGATTACAGGTTGCCTGTGTGATGAGACACTCTTCAGGCATAGTACATTATCATGTACTGTGAGGGGACTGTGCACCTGGGGGGCAGTTGTGACTGTGGTATGTCTTCCGTAGTGCTGTTTACCTTATGAGCATTATCAACATGTGTTGTGTGGTGTGAGACAAAATGTGTCTTGTGTTGTGAGTCACCACTGATGTTCACCTTTATTTATTTTCAGATATGAACATAATGTGGACATGCATCAACAGTGGCTTGACCTTGTGTTTGTACACGTTCTGCTGAGATTCTCTCCCTTCACTGTCAGCTCTTATTGCTGTGTAGTGGTTCATGGGATTGCTGACATACACCTGATGCACACACAAGGTAAGTTGCACATTTGTTAATTGCAGATTTGAATCTATGTTTACCTGTTGATGAATCATAATTGTCTCATATGCATGTAATGTTTCCTCTATGTGCACATAAACAGATGCATGTCATGTGTAGCTGTGACACACCTGTGTGACACGAGCATGGACATGACCATATCCATGTTGTACCCGTGTGTGTGTTTAGGATTAATGATGTCATCACCAATGTTTTGTTGAGTAATGTTATCATGTACTGTGTGGTTTAACATACCTTTCTTGTGAATTTGAAAAGGTGTAACGGTGTGCATTGTGTGCTGTTTTTCAAAGGTGGCTAACAAGAACATACGTATCCTCTCATGACACAGGGCTGAGTACATACCGGACACGTCTATTGCATTGCATCTGGTGTCACCATCACCCACCTTTTGGAGAAAACAACACCATAGACTTTTTACACCAGAAAGTGGCCCATTGGATGTTTTACCTCTGAGAGTGAGACATATGACTGCGATGGACAGTATTACTGTTAACCTACTGAATTCTCCATTAGAGAGGTGTTCTATGCACTGTTTGTGTGATGGTTCTGCAGGGAGTCCTGCTCATTGTTGAGAACACACATGAACTTTCAAGGAATGTGGAATGTTGACATGTCACGCTTGACTATTCCTAGCCATATTTGGTGGAACACTATTAACCTCACCTGTTGGATTGCACATAGTATTGTTACTTTTGGCAGTGTTCCCCCCGTGTGCAGCAGCAAATGACATGGACAGTGCAGCTGATGCATTCGAACACAGTTTTAGTATTGTTGAGTTTTGGCCCTGGGTGTAACATGCCACCCAGGATACGCTCATCTTTTTCTTCCTAATCAAGCATACAACCATGTTTGCGCCATAGGGACAACGATGTAGCACTCCTATTGTCTATGTCCACCTGCTTTCCACCTGCACATGCTACAAGTGTTACCTCAACAATGATTTTGGACACACGACCATCTTAAATTAATGTGGTCAATGTGACAAGGGTGTTTACGTGCATGTGTGGCATCACTGTATCATGTTGCAATGTGGATGGTGCTTTTGCATATGACGGACTATGTTTGTGAGACAAAACATGTGGACCTCAGACTTCTTTGTGGCTCCGTGTAAGATGTTTGGCCCTCATTTCCTTGTTCAGATGCTGCTTATTGTGTTTGTTGAATGTGCAGACGTGACAGTCTGCATGTATGTCAACACCTTGCATTTCCCATGTGCACAGTCCAGGCTATGCCCTGTGGTAGGGACACTCACATTGCGACATGATGTTTGCAGTGTGGCAATGTGGGTCACCGTTGCACTTCTTCAATTGTGCATTCCATGTATTATGTTATATGTGGCCAAACACTGTCTACTCTGAAAAGGTTGCAGGGCCACCTCCTTCATGGTGGTATATGTATAGATATGAGAAGGTCGTTTAGTTTGTATTTTGTTTGTGTTCATGTGCCTGTGCTACCTGTTAGCATATACTCATTGTGATTTTGAGGAGTGTTTGTGTCTACATTGTTGCAGCTTTGATTCCTAGCTCAGCCATTATGTGAGACCTCACACATTATTTTCCCAGCGTGATTTTCAAAATAAAACATTTTATCAACATAGGCTTTTTTGGTTTGGTTGTCTCCTGTGTTGCAAGATGGATATGGTTTGAGGAACACATGATGTGTGTTGTGTCCTCAATATGCAGCGCCAACTCTCTACATGCACTCATATGTGCATTACACCTTTGCAGCATGCAGAAGCAGGTAGGGGCTGGGGGTCTGCTGCCCAGTGCATAGTATGCAGTGGATGCACATTATATCTCCTGCTCTTCATTTGTGGTGAATGAAGTAACTTTTCTGTGTGAGGTGGATTTATGCCCTATTAGAGGGGTTTCAATATTCCATCAGAGATGCGCTCACCTTCATATTATGATGGCACTGACTACACTATCTGTGATGTATAAACCAAATAAAGATATTTATTCCACAAACATTTGACTCTTTTGGTGATTGAGCAGGGTGATAAACATGCAATGCAATGTGTGCCTTTGTATCAGTCCTGCGTCTTTGTGACCCAGAGACTGCATTGTTTTTTTGTCAATGTCATTGGATGAGGATTAACTGGTCTTTGTTCCAAGGTAATGAGGGGTTACATGACTTGACCTAGGCCACATGGGGTGCTAGTGGGAATTGATCAGTGTTTGCTTGGGTCCAAGCCCATTTTGTTACCAGTAGGTTAGTCCTTCTCTCTTTGATCACATTGACACTTGTCTGGGGCCATTTGCCGCACATGTACATGTGCCACCTGTGCTCACATCCTTGTACAGTGGCAGCTGTGTATCTGGCAGACATATGTAACTTCACTGGGTATTAAAGGTTGCCATACAGTGTGCTTAGTATGCTTGGCTCAGTGTGCTCAGTGTGTTACAGTGTGCTCAGTGTGCTGTTTCTGGGAGTGGCTACAGTCATGTGTTTTTACTCTGTAGTTTTTTGGTTTGATCAGCACATGTGCTATATCCTTTGTTTTCTAATCTGCTAACTGTACCATGAGGTAACAGCAGGTTCCTCACCTCTACAAACACCCTTCTCTCTCCTCACTGTACATCAAGGTGCATCCTGTGTGCTGCTTAGCCATCACATATTCTTTTTTTTCAGAGGTGTCCCACTTTAGGGTGTTTGCATGGCAGCGCAGCAGGGGGTTTTGTTTTGCTGTGATTCAGGTGTTGTGTGTTACACCTGATTACATGTGGAACTTTCTCGTGTCTTGATCCAAATTATTAACATGATCCACATACTGTCCTCTGTTGCCCTTGTGGTATATTTTTCCCCTCTTTTGCATGCTGTATCCACTGCAGAACATTTCATTGTGTGTGCACATGTGCACCACATCACAAATAAAGACTGCAATTGTATGAGTAATTAGCAGATCTGCATGTGCATTTCCTCATGCTTACTTTTTGGTGTTTGCTTGTCCTTACAGTCAGCAGGCGGTTTGTTTAATGGACTGCATTCTTTCTTTATGCAGTCTTTGCTAAAGAGCTCACATTGTTGGTTTGGCATGCCGGTTTAGCCATTGTGATTTGTGGTAGTGGTCATTAGTGTGCTTCCTCTCTGGTGTCTTATATTTGTATGCTTGTCCGTAAAAGGTGGTTAACATTTGCTTGAGCGTCATATATGTGCTGATGTGTGATGTGAGCATATTGTACCCTCAACTGAGTTGTTACCCATCCTTCCGTACAATTTTCTGTAATGGCAACTGTGTGCCATCCTACCCTGATGTGCATGCTGATAACCCACATCCTGGCCTCCTACACATTCCAGCATTGCAGCTGTCCCTGATTGCCTCTCCTGTGTGTGCTCTGCATAGCACTTTTACTCCACAGTCATCCTGATATGTCACCTATTCTGCCATTTGAGCCTCCTCTGCTGGCCACATCTTACCATCCTCTTTCACACACAGTCATTATAGCACGGTACATTAACATCACTCTGTGCATGGCTGTAGCTAGCCAGAATATGTTTGTCCATTTTAATGGGTGCCACATGGGATGGAGATGATCTCTGCAGTACAGCAACTGATCTTCATCCCTCTTTTACTTTTGTATTGTTTTTGTGTTTTAGCTCTGTGCAGTGTTTGTGTTACGTGTGGGTTTGCCACATACCTCCTTTGCCATTCAAACTGAGGGATGTTAGTGCTAGTGGGTAACGTTTCTGAGTTCATCTCTACATCCTTGGGGCATCTTTTGCCATGCCTTTGATTGACACAGCTTATGGGTTACGTACAATAGTGCCTTGGGAGTTGACAGCCTTTCGACATGGCCTCTGTGGAGAATGAGGTTTTCATTTCCTAGCAACGTATGTTTATATTGTGCCTTCTGAAACACCATAAAAGGTGCATTAATATCTGGCACAAGGGGGTAGTTCTTTTGAGACAGCATCACAGATTGCTGTACAGTTGCACACAGACAAATGACATACCTCTGCCAACCTTATTCACTGGAACATTCAAACCATGAACACCCCTCTGTGAGATGTGGTCCAGTTACTCTTCTGTAGGTCCTGTTATTCTTCTGTAGGTCCTGGGTTCATTTCACGTCACAGACGCAGGAGGGCTTGTAATAAGACCAGCAAACAGGTGTGGCTTGGAGAAAGGTTTTTATGTAAAAATAGGCTTAATACATAGGTATTGAACAGAGGTATATAGTGATTGTTACAGAGCTGTTTCAGTGTGCATCAGTGAATCTGTGTGTGCAGGTATGCATGTGTGAAGTGTGAGAGAGATAGAGGCCAGAACCTGTGGGTCAGAGCCGCATGGTAGGCCAGAACATGTGGGTAGAGAGAGAGAGAGGGGGAGGGGTGAAGGGAGTTGAGTATCAGAGCCTCATGGTAGTGTCCAAACCTGTCCGATGAAGGAGAGAGAGAGAGAGAGAGAGACAGGAAGTGTGTCTGTCCTTTATAGTGCCTCTCCAGCAGTTCCCCTTGAGGTCTGCTATTGTCTTTGGCCACTCCCTTTAAGGTCTGCCCATCTTGATTTAGCAAAGAGGGGCTGCAGACAGGTCCTAGAGACTGACGTCACCCAGGGGTCAGAGTTTAGACTGAATTAAACAGAGTCCATAGCTGCATGAAATGTATGCTGACATCTCCCACACCTTTTTTATTTTTATTTATTATTTGTGCCTGGAATTGGTGGAAGCAAACCTGTGGTACCTGTCCCAGCTGCCATTACCTGATAGTAGGCAGCTCGTCGAATACCTCCTGTATTAAATACCTTGCTATGTCTAGCAGGTCCCCTGTCCTGCACAGTACTGTCTCTAGTACTGTCTCTAGTGTTCTAGAGATAAACAAGTCTCCTTATGAGTCCAAACCTCGTGTCTTAGGTTGAGCAGCCACTACTGGGGGGGGGAACCCAATATGCCACTTACATACCCGTCTTAGAGAGAGTGAACAGTGCATAAGGTCTGCAGGAATTTTTAAGGAGGCTAAAACCAAACGGTACCAGGATGCTATGAGTGAGGATAGGAAGCAATACTAGACTGCAGCTGACTCTGGTATTCAGTGTAATAGGAAATACAGAATTAGCCAAATTAGCAGGCCAAATTAGCCTGGATGTAGGGGTGGATGCTGGAGAGGTTCAGTGTAACTACCTTAAAATGTTGTTGTTCTGTATGACATGCGCTGCAAGGAAATGTACATTTTTTTCATCTTACAGCACAGGAAAATTACGGTAATGCATAGCAATATTTGTACAGCAGTTAAAATAATAATAGGGTGAATAAGAACATTAAAGACATGATCAGCAGTAGGTGAGTAACCAAATAACAATTCCCACACAGACACATGAGCATCTTGTAGCAAGTGTCCAACAATTTGTTGAATGTGTCCATTCTCATAAGCGATGGTGTGATTCACTTCAGTGGATGTTGTTTTAAGGTGATCAATATAGGCATGGAGTTCTGTAAAGTTGAGCAGTTTATGTAGTGTCTCTTCTCCCATGCCAAGTGGTAAGGGATGCACAGCATATGAGATAAAGTCTGGAATGTCCATAGAGTCATTGGTAACCAGCGGTGTGGAATAAGTTGTCCCATTAATGGTGAGGGAGACCAGTGGTGTATGACTGCACCAGGTATTGTTTGGTAAATAGTTTGAACTGTACAACAAAGTGTTCTTGGGAAGGCGAATGTCATGCATTCTGGAAGCAATCGAAAAAGAGACATTCTGGGGAAAGAACAGATGAAAACAAAAATGTCCAGCTCCAAGGTAATACAAACTGTGTGAGGTAGTCAGGGAATATGAGAGCTTAACAGTCAGGGAGCAAGAGGAAGAATTGTTCCAGCAGGAGGTGTCAGCCTCTTTGAACTGGTGAGGTTGACACTTGAACTGAAATGTAGTCTGCTCACACAAACTGGGGTCCATCGGCTTGAATGAAGTCCAGGTGTCGTCCAGTGGCTGCACCCATGTGAGATGGTCCACAGGATACATAAGCATATTATCAAACTGCACCCCAATATTAACAACAGGATAAATAACTGTGTGTTGTCCTGACCATGGGATCAAAGTACAGATAGAGCAGCCTTGCGGTGAACAAATGGGAACACTAACTGTCCACCAATCAAGGTGAGCTATAGCAAATTCCGGTATTTTGGTACTAGCCATATGAGTGAGAGATGGTGGCCAGTGTCCTAACTTAGCAGTGATCAGAATTTCCTTTAGTATAGTAATAAGCTCGATCTGTACTTGATCACAGGCAAGAGCCCAGGAAATATTCTTTCCCAATCTATATTCTGCATGTGCTAAGGTAACAATTTTCTGTTCTATAATGGGAGATATAAGAGCAAAGGTATCTACAACTACATTGGACAGTTTAGAGGAAGCTTCATTAATAATATGTTGTGAGTTAAAACCATCAGCAGCATGCTGAGCAGTGGATCCCATTTTATTACGGAGCACCTCTATATCAATTATATTAAGGGCACCCAGTGCAGTCCCTGTGCCACCTAAAATTGTATCAATTAATTCACGCTTGTGTCGAAATTGCTTAGCTCTGGGTGTTACTGACTGCATATCAAACCAAGTATTGAGCATTTGTATGTGGTTGGCAACAAACTGAGAGCAATTTGGATATTTGTGAGTAACTAGAAACAATTTGGGAAATAGATGCCAAGTAAGAAAATGGTATTCCACATCATATAAAACATTGTGTGGTGCATCATATTTAATCTGAAAGGGATGTCCTTCCTGAAATGGGTGGATATCAGAAAGGTAGAGTACAGGAGGAGCAGAAGTGGTGGGATGAGGGGTAGTAGGTAAACAAGATACATCCAAAAGGAATGAAGTCTCAGTGATGTGCTGTTGATCACTCACAACCCATGTATAAGTTATTTTCCAGGTACCTCTGTCCTGACAGGAAATATTGTACAAAATCAAAGCAGGAGGACCTAGAAAGTAACGTTCTGGGCGTGCCCTCAATTCTTGTGTCCTTTCTAGAGAAGTGGAAACTGGTGGCTCCCACTGTACTTGAGTGATGTTTAATGAATAGAACACTGGCTTGTCCTGTACCGAACAGAAACTCAGGATGACCAGATCCTTTCCTTCCGGGAACGGTGGGGGTATTTCTTGATAACGATATACCCCACTTATGGAGTTAGCCCAGCCAATCGTGCATATTCAGATGATAGTTCCTGTAATGAGACTTGAGTAGAAGAGAGCAGATACAAGAACAACAGGAAACCGAGACATAATAAAACTAACTAGTTTCATTCTACTAGGGAGTAAACTAATGCTCCCCACTTATACTATGTCACAACAAAACAAAACAAAAAAAAAAATAATAATAATAATTTTTACTACTTATTTACATAACTAACTACTTATTTACATAACTATTAAACACATGTCAACTATACAGCAGGAGTAAATAGTTACCGTCCTCAAGCGACTTTTGTTCAGAAAGCAGCTGTCCGTGCTGTCTTCATAAAGCAACTGTCCGTGCTGTCTTCAGGTGGTAGCTGAAAACAAAGACTGATAAAACACATATTACCCATATGGTTTTAACTGGGTGATGTGTTTCCAGTACTGCTGGTTATCGTGCATTAGGATAGGCTTGGGCCTAAGGTATCAGTAACTAAGTACGGTCCCTCCCACTGTGCAGTTCCAAAGGGGAGGTTTGGTCTAGGTCTCATCTCTGCAAGACACTAGTGACAGGGCTTCATTCATGTAATCATGCAATATTGATGGTGAATCCTTAAATCCCTGTGGAGGCACAGTCCATGCACACTGTTTCGGCCTGGCTGGTGAATTGCATGTGGAAGAAATAGGTCTAATCTGACCTCTCTCCTCCAGTATCTTCACAATTTTAGTCACTGGTTCTATAGCCTGATGAGGTACTGGGTATTGTTTCTGTGGTGTATGATCCTCACCTTCCAACAGTATTTCTGTGTGCATTTTCCCACAATCTAACTTGTCTTGAGCCCAGACTGGAATATCAGCCACTTCTGAGGGAATTACACACAGATCATACTGTTGAGCTGCCTTTGTGCACTGAGTTGCTAACTGCATGGGAATGACTTCATGCACTAAAGTTTTAGAAGCACTTGAAGTTCCTGAATACTGCCACAATTTAAGATTAGCCATATCCACCACCAAAGTTAACTGTTTGGGAACATCAATTCCAATTATTTCTTTTGGTGTGTTCACTATAGTGGAGGCAGTGGTTTCTAACATTTCCTTGTTTTGTTCACTGTGCACAGGGATACCCCATTTAACTGGGATAGCCACACATTTGGAAGCTGTATCATTGATTCCTTGAATTTCATAACTATCCATATTTTTCTGATCTGCAGTGGGAGAAGCTCTGTTAGTAAAACTAATTCCAGCCCCTGTGTCAATCAAAGCTAATTTATCCTGACCCCCTACTCTACTGATAACATTGGGGCATGCACAAGAGTCCAGTATCAAGGGTGTTACAAACCTTAAATTGTGTCCTGGGCCTGTGTCCATTTCATCATCCAGAGGCTCTGGAATTGAGTCCTCTGCTGAGATAAAGGAGGCAGGCTGGGCTATGAAGGCTTGAGACATTTTGATATCTGAACTCAAGAGGTCAGGACATCCCTATGCAGTAGCCTTGTGTTTGTCCTGAGATGCTTGTAAATCCTGTTTTAATTTATCTATTTCTATCTGCAGTATATGTTTATCTTGTTCCCATTTAGTTTTTTCCTTTTCTAGCCCATCTCTCTGTGCTTTGAGCTCTTGAAAGGGGATGTAACCTGAGGAGTTTCTAAAAGTACCTTTGCCATGTGCTCTCCAAGGTGTGTGTCCTCTGTCTGTGTTTCTTGTGTACTGGGAGGGTCCCTCTGCTTGCCAATTAGGTGTGTGTCCTCTGTCTGTGTTTCTTATGTACCGAGAGGATTCATTGGCCTGCCACTTCCGAGCTTCTGATACTGTAATGACCTGTGAGGGCTGGGTCTTCCAAACAGACCCAATTCTGAGCATTAAAGTATCAAAAGGGGTTGCTTCAGGGTCTTCAGAAAATAACAGAAGGTGTTTTGTAATCTCAGGGGATAGCAATTCTAATAAAAATTCCTTATGCATGCTCTCCCCATAATCTTCTGCCTTGGGCCAGGACTCCTGCTCATTAAGGACTGCTTTTAAAATCCAGGCTCTATATGCAAACTGTTCCAGTGTATCATCTGGTAAAGGTGAAACAATTTTAAATACTTGCATTGGGGAACAGTGAAATAGTTTCTCAGTACCCCTTTTAACCAACTGGTATGGGTGAGTGAGAGAGCCAACCCTGTAATAGTGAGGGCCCAGAGCCAAATGCATAAGTCTATCAAAGTCTGATTGTTTTCTTCTGTATTTCCCTAGACCCCAGTGAATCAGAATATCAATCGCCCATTTAACCCACTGATTTACATTAAGAGGCATAGTGCCAATTTTCTCAACTATTTTTTCAATATCTCTATCTTTTAAATTTTCCTGGAACATTAATTTAACTGGTGCTTTGAGTTCTGTACTGGCTGCCATGTCTAAGTCATCTGAATTATTCTCCTGACAGAGATTGCTGGGTTCTGGCTGAGATAAACTATCTGAATTTTCCTGCTGTGATTCATCTGTGTTCTTACCATTCCTAAGTCCAACTATGCATACTTTAGTATTCTTTTGTTGCTGATAAGGTGTGTCATAGGCATAGGGAATGGGTGTATCTTTGTTCTTTTGTTTCTCACTAGCTGGTATGCATGGCTGATAGGGTGTGTCATAGGCATAGGGGGCTGAGGGAGGGGTGGGTGTTGGCTTTCTTGCAGAGGCCAATTGATCTTTAAAGTGCCTCAATTCAAGTTTAAGTGCTTCTAATTGTTCACTAACAGTTATAAAAGAATTTGTGGCTTGAATCACTTGAGTTCTCTGAATAGAAATACAACTTTGTGCCTCCTCCAGTTCTTTGGTCAATTGGCTACACTGAGAAGTCAGTTCAGAGTTTTCTTTTTTCATGCTAATTAGTACCCTGCACATGCCCTGGATGAAAAGGCATTTTCTTTTATTTGTTTTCTTTTTGAATTCATGATCATGGTTTAACATCTGTTTTTGAATATTATACCATGATGATTCAGGGAACTCCCCTTCAAATGGACCTCCTTTTCTCTTACAATATGAAATTATAATTTCTTTAAGTTCTTTAAAATCAAATGCTTCCATGTTTGATACTGCAGAAAGGCTGTAGTTGGGCTAT
Organism: Ichthyophis bannanicus; assembly: GCA_033557465.1. NCBI lineage: Eukaryota > Metazoa > Chordata > Amphibia > Gymnophiona > Ichthyophiidae > Ichthyophis > Ichthyophis bannanicus. The sequence goes on from CM066034.1 coordinate 238,634,459, forward strand.
CTCCAATGTGTAACCTTAGAAGGAGGAATGTTAACTTAAAAAGTATTTCACACCTATTTAACTGGGTGGAAGTGTTAGGGTGAAGTTACAGTAAGAAGGGTGTTAGTAGATTAACAGAATTGTATCAATTGCAGCCATCTTTAAGCCTGCTCTCACTAAGAAAGTTGCTGACAGGAGACAGAGAAATAAAAGTAAAAAAGGGACAGGAGATTAACAGAATAGTCAGATATTCCTGCTCACACCAAGATATATACTGACAGGAGAGAGAAATAAAAGTCAAACAGACAAGAGGTAAATTAATGTTACCAGGAAAGATGTATATTGTACTCTATGAGGAATATTTAACTGTGTAACTATGTATTTTCTTAGCAGCTCAAATACTATATAAAATCTGTAGCAAGCCTATACACTGCAGTGTAAATAGTTTATGTATATAGTTACCCAGTTATCCAAGTTTGTACTCCTGTTCAATGTAAAACCTGACAGTTTGTCGTTATGGTCGTTTTGTTATGATGTAAACCGCGCTGATTCTAAATAGCGCGGTATATAAGAAACCAACTGGAGATCTGCTGTGAAATCCAAGAGACGAGCCCCCATAAAATGTGAGATGTGGTCCAGTTACTCTTCTGTAGGTCCTGTTATTCTTCTGTAGGTCCTGGGTTCATTTCACGTCACAGACACAGGAGGGCTTGTAATAAGACCAGCAAACAGGTGTGGCTTGGAGAAAGGTTTTTATGTAAAAATAGGCTTAATACATAGGTATTGAACAGAGGTATATAGTGATTGTTACAGAGCTGTTTCAGTGTGCATCAGTGAATCTGTGTGTGCAGGTGTGCATGTGTGAAGTGTGAGAGAGATAGAGGCCAGAACCTGTGGGTCAGAGCCGCATGGTAGGCCAGAACATGTGGGTAGAGAGAGAGAGAGGGGGAGGGGTGAAGGGAGTTGAGTATCAGAGCCTCATGGTAGTGTCCAAACCTGTCCGATGAAGGAGAGAGAGAGAGAGAGAGACAGGAAGTGTGTCTGTCCTTTATAGTGCCTCTCCAGCAGTTCCCCTTGAGGTCTGCTATTGTCTTTGGCCACTCCCTTTAAGGTCTGCCCATCTTGATTTAGCAAAGAGGGGCTGCAGACAGGTCCTAGAGACTGACGTCACCCAGGGGTCAGAGTTTAGACTGAATTAAACAGAGTCCATAGCTGCATGAAATGTATGCTGACACCCTCCATCATTCACTATCTCCACCAGTTGTCAGCATTCACAACAGAGGAGTATTGGCTTCTTCCCCAGAGCTTGAGTTTCATGGAGCTGTACTACTCTTATGATTTCAGTCTCCAACGGGAATAGGGCAGTTTACAAGATAAGATAAACTCTAATCCCCTGTTGATATCAGTCGACAGGGACTGTGTGCAGTCGCTCCTTGCTACATCAAGAATGGCTGACCCAGGTCTGCCATACCTGATTTAGCTGGGAGTGGCTACAGACAGGCCCTGCGACTGATTACCATATGAGAATAACTCTGAACCCCTGTTGATATCAGTCGCCTGCCCCTGTCTGCAGCCCCTCCCTGCCAAATCAAGTATGGCAGACCTTGGTCAGCACACCGACTTACAATTCCCATACGTTACAATGCACACTGCTGCCATCTGAGACAGTGCTCTCACCTTACCCTGCCTCATATAGCACACTTGGCTACACTTTCAGCAACATTGTAGGGTGCCATGGCGGACATTGCATTTTCACATGTGCCCTCTGCATTAACCGATGGGCGACGTTCTGTTACACTGCTTTGAGAGTGTATTTGCTATCAGTTATAATTCTACAAATATACAATAAGGTACTCCTAAAACAATACTACCCCTAACAGCTACTGCCTCAGCCAGCTGTTTTCATTTTGCATTGTTGGGTATTGAACCCCTGATCCCTGCAGCATTGGTTGGTGTTGTAACCATTGTGCCACAACTTTGCTTGCTGATTTGCACATCAGCACGCCACTTATGCCTTTCAGTATTAACATGACTCAGAAAACAGTAGCGCACGCTTTCTGCCCAGCAAACCACCGCCTTATGCCACCCATTATTTATCAGCCTCCTAAAATAACGCAGCAAACAGCAGTCTGCATTGGTCACTGTGGAGATCAAACCCCTGATCCCTGCAGCATTGGTGGGAGTTATAACCATTGTGCTGTGGCTATGCTCTTCTAATTTCACATCCATGCGCCACTTATGCAAGCCAGTATTACATTGCGTCAAAAACAATTGCGTGCCGTGTTATGATGTCCATTATTTATATGCCTCCTAAAATAAAAAAAACACAGCCAGCTGTTTACATTGTGCAGGATTGAACCCTGATCCCTGCACCATTGGTAAGTGCCTTAACCATTGTGTTGTGGCTCTGTGTTCCTGTTTGCCCATCAGCGCCCCACTTATACCTTCCAGTATGCGATTGCCGCCGAAACCGGCACGCCGCCTTATGCCGCCCAGTAGTAATATGCTGCCAGAAAACATCAGCGCGCCGCTTTATGCCGCCCAGTATTAATATGCCGCATAAAAACATCAGCGCGCCGCCTTATGCCGTCCAGTATTGATGTGACGCCAAAAAAAATCAGCTTGTTGCTTTATTTGGCCCAGTATTTCTCTGCCTCATAAACTAACACCTCAGCAAGCCATTGAGCATTGTGGGGTTTTGAACCCCTGATCCTCACATCATTGGTCAGTGCTTAAACCATTGTGCTGTGGCTCTGTTCTTCTGTTTGCAGATCAGCGCGACACATATGCCTCCCATTCAGCTCTCAGTTGCGGTAAGGTGCGGGGCGCACATGGGCGCCACGCACCTTAGCGCATCTGTCAATCACGGCTTTTCTTCTTCAGGACGGAACGCCCACTCCTTATACGGCACATGCACTCTACCGCGGCCCGCACTTTACCGGCCTTTTAGTAAACATACCCCATAGTCTTTAAGTGTGAAAATAGGCACATTTTTATAAAAAAAATAGGCATATACTTTTCTTAGGAGTGAGGTTCATGACTGTCATGGCATGAGCAAAACTCGCCCATTTGGAGAAATTGCCCCCAAGATAAGCAACCAGGTACTTTCCGTTTTCCATTTCTACAATGGCTCTTTCCTCTTTATGTGGCAGCAAATCCATGTGTACTGATGCATGTTCTTATATGTATTTTACAAATGACTCCATGTTCATCAGAGCCTTTTGTAAAATACTGCCGGAATTTGGTATCTCTCAACCTCAACGCCTCAATTCTGATCTCAATGTGCTATGTAATATTGGTCTTTTATAAAAGGTAATTTTATAAAGAGGCATATTCTTTAAGTGTGAAAATAGACACCTATCTAGGCACATCTTTATAAAATATAGGCATCTACATTTCTTTATAAAATACTAGCATAAGTGGAGAACGCTGGTGAGATCTACAAGATGGCAGATTGAACAGGACCTCCACCAGGACCCTACTTTAATACTACAGAAAGTCTTCTCTACCATTGGAATTTTCAGGATTTCAGAGGTCTCAAATGTTAGATATAGCAAGGATGAAGCATACATTGAATTATACAAATTTTACAGGAGAAGGTATGAAATACTCTAAACAAGAGCCATCTCCTCCTCTCAAGATGACGGCCAGCAGTGACAATGAGCTCTCTATACAGGCCCTCATGCAAGAAATATTGCAAGCTGAAGACATTCGTAAAGACAATAGTAATGTATTAATGAAGCTTTGCTGGAAATAACTGGAATGAAGCAACATTTAGATCAGATCACATTCAAAACACACTGCTTAGAGGCACACATGAATCAGGACTCTGAACAACTTAAATTGATGCAGCAGTGGCATAAGTTACAATGAGGGGCTCCCAAGCAAAATTTAGCTGAGGGCCTCCCATTGCTGCAGCAGTGACGTGCCCCACCCATGTGTCTGTCACGCTGCTCCACTCTTGTAAGATCACTATGGGGAATACGGGTCTGGTGACTGTTCCCCACCAGACTGAAGTCTCATAGTGTAGATGTTGTTGTGAGACTTCGGCCAGGTGAGCAAGAGCTGCACCATCGACATTCCCCGTAACGAACTTACAAGAGTAGAGCAATGTGGCAGATATGACAAAGTAAGTTTGCCACTGCTGTGTGTGCCCCCTTTCTGCCTGGGCTTACCCGCATTGCAGGGCTTCCTGGGTGGAATTTATGCCAGTGCAATGCAGCATTCTCTGAAGAAAATCCATTTGCTGGAAAGAGATCCCGAGGAACTAAATAATTCCTGCCAGGGCAGCAATTTCAGAATGTTAAGAGTACCCGAAGGCTCAGAGGGAATGGACATGATTAAGTTCATAGAAGGATGACTCCCTCAGTTTCTTGGACTTACTATGAAACCCTTTTTAGAGCTAAAAAGAACACACATAGTTCCTCTTCTCAAAGTGCAGACAGCCATTATCCAAGGTCTATTGCGGCAAAGGCCTTATGTATTCTATAGATGGCATGACTGACAGCTCTGCTATAGCATGAGGGGAATTCCATATTGATTGTGCCTGATTTGAAAAAAACACCCCCATGATGTAAACAATTTTTAGTGCTGTGCCCATTTTTAAAAAAAAAAGAAATGCTAATTTATGTGTGCAGTATAGATCCCTCCTACAGTCTTCCCAAGCTCATCCCCTATGCCAACTAAAACTGAAGGTACGCACAATAGGAATTTCATGTGTGCTTATAGAATAAGTGACTGCACAAAACAGGAGTGTAAATTCCCTTGCACACACATGCAAATACAATGCAATGTGTGACTTTTTGAGTCAATGCTGACTCCTGACAACCCAGCAGCTCCTGGGTTTTCTTGGAAGTGTGACCAGAAGTAGTTTATCAGGCCTTTCTTTTGATTTCCTAAAATGGGTGCATAAATGCCCTTTCACACACATAAGTCCTTTCAAATAGAGACATACCTATGTAAATTCCCATGTGCCCTTTACTGTATACAATTTCCCATGTGTGTTATTTAGGTATCCTGCTATAAAATGTATCTCTGAGTAATTTTATCATGTAAAGAATACAAAAATAATCAAGAGGATGGAATGAGCCTCCTATGAGGCTAAAGAGGTTAGAATACTAGCTTGGAGAAGAGCTGGTTGAGGGGAAACATGATAAAGGTCTATAAAATCCTGAGTGGAAAGGAACAGGTAAACATGAATTGATTGTTTACTCTTTCAAAAAGTATAAAGACTTGGCGAAACACCATGAAGTTCCAAAGTAGCACATTTGAAAAAATAGGAGAAAGACGTTTTTTTTCTCTCAATGCATAATTAAGCTTTGGAACTCGTTAATGGAGAATGTGGTAAAAACAGTCAGCATAGCACAGTTTGAAAAAGGTTTGGAAAAATTTCTTGGAAAAAGTCCATAAACCATTATTAAGGTAAACGTGGGGAAAATCACTGGAGATACGTAGCACTGAACAAGACTGCTTTTGGGATCCTCCCAAGTACTTAATATCTGGACTGATCACTGTTGGTCTGACCTATTATGGCAGTTCTAACGTTCTAAGATGGATGTGATAGCTGCAAAAGGCTACCACCATTTAGTAGACATGGCCCATGATTTTGGCAAAGGAGAATTCATAGATTGCCCCTACCCCATGAAGTATTTTCTGAGCCCACAGATGGGAAGTCCAGATGAGGTAGAGAGACATGAGAAAGGAAGTACTGGAGGATTATTTGCTTTCATTTTTTTTTGATAGGGCAGCAGAGACCAAATATTTTTTATATGGTTTTATTTTTAATTTTTAAACTCTGTTTTAAGTTTTAAAAAAATGAAACAAATAACCAAATTGTCCTGCATTAAAATAATCTCTTTTGCAGTGGTTAAATCAGGGGTCTCAAACACGCGGCCCGCGGGCCGCATGCGGCCCGCGAGAGAAGGTTGTGCGGCCCGCGACGGAGGGAAATAAAAAAAGCCTTGCTTCTGCCGTTGCCGCCGTGGCAGCGGCAGAATCGACTGTCAATTTTTTTTTTAAAACGGGCTTCTGCTGCTCAAGCAGCAAAATCAGCTGTGCTGCGTTACCTTCCTCTCTGCCCAGAGATCCTTCATTGTGCTCCATCAGCGTGTGCTTTTCAAGCCGCAAAGAGAGTATTCCCCTCTCGCGAGGCTTGACAAGTGAATAGGCTTAAGCCGCGCGAGAGGGAAATACTCTCTTCGCGGCTTAAGAAGCACACGCTGATGAAGCACAATGAGGGATCTCCGGGCAGAGAGGAAGGGGCCGCGGGACAGCTGATTTTCTGCTGCAGCAGCAGCAGCAGCAGAAGAAGCCAGGTGTTTTTTTTATTTACCCGGGGGGGGGGGGGTAGGACTGGAAATGGGCTATTGGCAGGGGGGGGGGGTAGGAATTGAAATGGGCTATTGGCAGGGGGGGGGTAGGACTGGAAATGGGCTATTGGCAGGGGGGGTGTAGGACTGGAAATGGGCTATTGGCAGGGGGGGGGTAGGACTGGAAATGGGCTATTGGCAGGGGGGGTGTAGGACTGGAAATGGGCTATTGGCAGGGGGGGTTATGACTGGAAATGGGCTATTGGCAGGGGGGGGTTATGACTGGAAATGGGCTATTGGCAGGGGGGGTTATGACTGGAAATGGGCTATTGGCGGGGGGGGTTATGACTGGAAATGGGCTATTGGCAGGGGGGGTATGACTGGTAATGGGCTATGGTGGGGGCTAGGACTGGAAATGGGCAGGTGGGGGTTAGGAAGGACTGGAAGTGGGCTGATGGGGGGAGTTAGGACTGGTAATGAGCTATGGAGGGGCTGACTGAAATGGGGTAATGGGGGTTAGGGCTGGAAGTGGGCTATTGGCAGGGGGGGGTTATGACTGGTAATGGGCTATGGTGGGGGCTAGGACTGGAAATGGGCAGATGGGGGTTAGGACTGGAGGTGGGCTGATTGGAAGGGGGGCTTGAACTGCAAATGGCTGATGGGGAGGGGGCTTGGAATGGAAATGGGCTGTGAGGGGAGGGAGCTAGGATTGGAAATGGGCTGATGGGGGGCTAGGATTGGAAATGGGCTGATGGGGGCTAGGATTGGAAATGGACTGATGCAGGGACTAGAAGGGAGCGTATGCTGGGTGGGGCTGGAACTAGAAGGGAGCTGATGTTGGGGGAGGATTAGAATGGGATGGAGCTGGGAAAGTGAAATGGAGAGGGGAAAAATATTTTGTCTGGGAGAGAAGACAAATCTACAATTGGCCAGGTATTGGGAGAGTAAGTGGGGATTGAGGATGGAGGGGTAAAATTTGAGTGGATGAAATAGGAATGAGGAAAGAGAAAAAGGAGAAAGATTAGTATGTTAAAGCAGATGTAGAGAGAGAATGGAAAAAAAACTAGGAGAGAAGAAAGGGCAAATGGACAGCAGACGATGGAGAGTTAGCAGAAGACATGAAGAAACCAGAAGAAAGTGGCTGGAACAATTGCAACTGAAAAAAAATGCACAAAAGGTAGAAAAATATCTCTTTATTTTGAATTTATTAACTGGAATATGTCAGCTCTGGGAAATGTGCATCATTAATGTTTGCGCTTTGTTTAGTACAAGAGGAAATTAATTTATAGTTTTATTTCTACAGTGTTGTTGTACATTCCAAGTTTGGCTTTTGGGGTTCCCAGTTTAATTATTGTCTTCCTGTTTCTAAATCTTTTAGTCTTTCTTTATCCATGCACTCATTAAAGAGGCATGTTTACTAAAAGTTAGTGCATGGTAACATTATGCAAATATTTATGCAAATGAGGCCCCTTATGCAAATGAGGCCCCGCGTCTTATGCGGCCCCCGGGTTACTTTACAAGTCCTCATTCGGCCCTCAAAGCAATTTGAGTTTGAGACCCCTGGGTTAAATTTACTTGTCTGGTTTCACTGGGTGAGTATATTTCTCCAGGGGAGAAAGTTACTGTACGTGTCAGTGGAAAGGATAAGTTACAGAATGAAAACAAGCAAAATTTGATTTTCTAATTTATTAAAGGTTGTGCTATCCCAGTTCCCTTTTTCCCCAGTTACTGCAGGTGTAAAGCGCCTGTGTAATTGCATTTTGAAAATTAGCTTTAAGATCAACATCTACAAAGGTGCTCCTTATGTTGCAGCTATGCAGACTGTTCAAAATCTCCCCTAAATCTTCTTTACTTTACTTTTCTGTGTGTCGAATATCTAGCTTCACTTTTTATAGGAACGATGAGAGTGCATTTCCAGGGCTTCATCTGAAGCATGGATATTATTTTAGCTTTAAGTGCAGTCAGAAAATATGCAGATTACTGCTCCAAATTATTCCATCACCAAAAAATAACAATATATGTGTGTGTGGGGGGGGAGGGGGGGGGAATCAAGAGTAGAGGAAGCATGTCGGGAACAGCATGAGATCAGATCTTAAATGGCAGAGAAATTAGATACCGGTATGTGTAAGAGTGTTTCTTTCTCAAAAATAATAAAATCTCTCTGAAAATCCTATTAAGACATTTAGGGATGATTAAGTTTAGTGCAATAGACTACAAAATGTTCCATCCCCTAGAAACATCTTAAATTTGATTCTCCTTTATCTGGTGTTTCATACAGATAGATTGTTATTCGCTTAGAAGTAGCGAGAATCTTGAAGAGATCAACCATAATTCCTGCATTAATAATAATATTTAGATCTAAGAAATATTCTAAGGAATTACTACAAACTTTGAAATAATAAAGATCTGAACATTTTGCAAAATGACTTTCATATGTAAATTTTTCTTAAGAAGAACAGTCTGCAATGCTTGTTTAAGACACCACTCATTAGGTTGTGTATAATAGAATGAATTTCTTATAGTTATGCAATTTGGTGACCTTTAATCTAAAGTTGCAAACTAATTTGAAAGAATAAAGTTTCTAAAGGTCTATACAATGAACACAATGGTGATTATTTTACCCCTGTCTCATAAACACATATTGACGGTGGAATTTCAATGATTCTATTGTCTATTTTCAGTTTGTTTATAGCATTAAAGAACCCAGTGAACATGTGCTTTGCTATTATTATCATTATATTTAATCATTTATACAGTGTTATCTTATCTACACAGAGATTTACAGAGAAAGAAAAAACAGCCGCTTCACCTCCTGCTTTATAATCAAGACAGAAAGACAATTGCAGACAAAACCTAAATTTAAATTTGCAATTTATTTGCTTAGATTTAGTATCTTTAGTGGTAAGCACCAGCATAAACTAACCCCCTTGATGAGTTAACTTTATGCAGGGAATGTTATACCATTTTTGCACATAAGGTGCTGCCCTTATATGGCAGCCTGACCCCTAGTGGTAGTACAATGAGTCTACCACTATGGAAATAGGCACCATTTTGAAACCAGCACCAACATGGGCAGGCGTGACAGGGGATCACTCCTGCCCAATACTCCCTATATCACCAGGGAAGAGTTCAGGTAGGCAAGGGAGGTCTTGGGGGGGGGGGGGGCGGGCGGGCGGAGGGGGGGTTTGGGGAAGGGGTTGGGGATCTTCTTCAGGGAGGGTCTGAGAGGTGGGAAGATGGGACCAAGTGACTAGGAAGTGGCCTTTATGGGCTAATGGTATCTTTTGGGTAGCTGGGTTATCTGGATTAGGGGTGGACTGGGAGTCTTGTGCTTTTAAGATCTGCCCCAGACCCTTTAAGATGCTGGTCAAGGGCATCAGTCCACATGTTAGCAGCCCCTTACTTTCAATCAGAAAAAATAATTCCAGTTTTGAGCTGCTGTTATTTTTTTTCCTGAAATAAGTGCTGGTAGAATTCAATTCAGGGTGCATTATTCAATTTACATAATAATGAGCTGTTTGCATGCATTTGCATCTCATTATTATGCATCCCATCATAAACTAACCTGTATTACAGTAAAATAATGTGTGTTTTTAACATTTAACCTGTGTTATGGGGCAACAATTATATTTATTCTCTTAACACATGTTAGTAAATAAACCCATTGATGAGTTAAATGGTATATTATTCATATAAATTTGAAAGTACATGTATAAGAAAACCTTTTTTTTTTATTTAGCTCACATCTTTTCAGTGACCTCTGTCTGATGATCACATCTTTTCAGTAGCAGTTCAAGAAAAGTTAGTCAGGTACAGTAAATATTTCCACATAGAGCTTACTATATAAGCTTTTACCAGAGCAAATGGGCAGTTGCCCAAAGTCACAAGGGAGCATGTTTAATAAAACCCACACCAGTAAAGTGTGTGTGGGTAGCATTATCAGCACAGGGGGCCAGTGCTAACTTCAGGCGTATGTGCGTCCATCCCCTTGTAGCTATATTGGTGTAAAGACGCAGCACACACAAGTCGGGATTTTTGCTGGTCATTGGAAAGGGAGGGAAAAGTGATGGATATTAGTCAACACTTTGGAGGGTGAAGGGGGCTCCTCAAGGACCCTTCCCTCGGATGGCAGCACTAATGGGTTGGGTGCTGTCAGGAGTGCACAGTGCTGAACTGGGGGGGTTACTGGTGCTGGTGCTGGTGCCCCAAATTACCAGTTCCAAGGCACAGCACATGTTCAATTGGGGGGGGGGGGGGACTGTGGAGAACCAGGAGGGTAATCGGGACTGTTCTCGATGCAATCGGGGAGGTGGGCCCTTGCTCTGGCTCTGGATCCTATAATTTCTGCATCGAAAGACAGTGTGGGAGTACCCACGTTACTCACCGATGCAGGAATCATGGGCACCATGGTACTTTCAAAACCTCCATGGTAGCTGCAGGGCTGGAGCTGGATACCCCCTGCAGATATCGCACTGTTTTTGCAGCTACTGCACAGCATTTGTACCTATGTTGCATGGTAGCATCAAAAGCAATTACAATGGTTTAGTAAACAGGCCCCATATTTGTATACAATGGAGGCAATGAAAACCTGACCAGTCTGTTGCCCTTTCATATATGCAATTTGACACCCCTATCATAAACTATATCAGATTGCACAGACATACACGCCGTGCAATCCAAAAATGCAGCATAAAAGCGTGCAACGTATAGACACATATTAAATGATTGGTTCATATTTCAGCAAATTCTGCATTGGCATTTATAAGATACAAAAGTTCTGTCTTCTTGGCCCCATACATAACTGCTTGTGAAAGCTGAAATCGAGTCTACTGTCTCATTAAGAAAAAGTACAGCTTCCTTTCCTTGTTCCATGTCATTGCTATGTCATCATGGGTTACTTATTTAAAGGACACTGCAGGAAGCAGACAGAAAATTAGAAACTGCAATAAATAACACTTCGGGCCCTTAAAGCAATTTAAAATATAGTTCAAAAATCTTTTTAGGTTCTTTCCTCCATTTCATGTCCCATTTTTATATCAATTGAAGAGGCAGCAGAATTCTGATCTCAGAAATGTTCTATTTCACTGAAGATATAGTTTCATGAGATTTTAATAGCTTAAATCCATAGCTCCCTTACTATAACTATAGAATGTAGGACTGAAAGTTCTGACTGAGAAGAGAGATTAGTTTGAAATTGACATCATGATGCCTTTGGTAGTCGAAATGGTATAATATTGAAAAATGATACCCATTTATCTTCTTTTTGTCTGAGTTAAACTGTTCTGTAGTAAGTCTAAATTGTCACTGTTTCTTGAAGATGGTATAAAGCCAGAACAACTAGTCTAATTTATTTATACTGCTAACAAAGTACTCTGAGTGCCTGCCACATTAACAAAAGATATGTGCATTAGGAAAATAATCTTATAAGCCATTTTCACATCTCAAATGTGGTTTAAGGGTGTAAATGGGCTCATAGAAATAGATTGGGAATAAATGTATGTGCAATGCAAGGGGCACAGATTGAGAAGACTGTGGCCTAAGTCATGAAATACACTCATATTTTATAAAATACATATGTATGTGCATAGAGTATGCAGTGACATTTACACCTGTACTCGAGCAGACTTAATGTCCGTACCTGCAAGCTACTATGTCGTTACTAAGGTGCGCTAATGTTAGCATGCATTAATGCACTTTTTAGTAGCTAACTCCCATTGAATAACCTGGGACCTGTGTTAAAGTAACGTGTGTTAATGGTGAATTAATATACATTAATGTTAGTGCACCTTAGGGACCTTTTTACCAGTGCACTATGCAGGTAGCGTGGGTTAAGCATGCATTAAAGGTGTGCTTATTTCCACACTGTGAATTGTGTGTTAGGGCAGTAAGGGAGTGGGTTGGAGCAGAGAGTGAGCGTGGTGTGCACTGCACAGTTAGCATGAAGGTAACCACCATATACTGAGACTCTGTTGATTGGCGCGGATTCACCTAATGCCACCTCAATAGGTGGAATTAAGTGCACCCACGGTAATTATGTATGCTGCAGTTGCATGTTAGGGTATTGTTCAATGTGGCAATTGCTGGGAACATGCTGGACGCCCCCTCAGGAGACAGCGCTCAGCAGTTGCAAATATTGTGCTTTAGTTTTTACATTAAACACGTATTAGATGCAAAATGCCAGTGCCCTTTAGTAAGAAGGCCCCTTAGCAACTAGCCCCCTTAGTGTGATACCTCCAGGGATTTGCATTAGTATTTTATAAAGACAAGTAGGCACCTACTTGTCTTTCTATAAAGTTCTAAATATTCACCTTTCTGATCTATTAACCTAAGTGGCCTGTTATAAAATTAATCCCCTATGGGAGTTATTTTAGAAATCCACAGATGTACAGTTCATAAGGACATCCCTAAATCCATTGTAGAAACAGGACATATGGACCTCCCTAGCACAAATGCATCTAAGTAGAACCAGGGCATGCTGGAGGCCTGGACAGAGCAATGAAGATGCACAGTGCGATGTGATTCCAGAAAGGCACAAGCATGTCTCGTCCTAGTTGTTGAGGCATGCATGCCTATATCTGCTCCTGACCATGATTAAGGAGAAAAAAGTGCTTGTTTCATGGTGGCAAAGCTACCAAAAGGAAGAACACATGCAGTGTCATCGTCACTCAAAGAAACCTGCATGTAAATGCAAACATCAAACAGATTACTAACCCATCACCACACATCTGAGTGTCTGCAATGAACATGGATGTCCCCTTTCTGGAAAACACCTGCCAGGATGTCCACAAAGCCATTTCTGTGGCTGTCCATTAGAGAACATCCATGTTTCTAAAACTGGGTCAAACTGTAAACATCCAAAGGGTTTTCTCAGACGTTTTGCCCTAGATATCCCAGATTGCATCTGGACAGCCTTTCTAAAATGTTCAAACAAGAGTGGCTTTTTCTCAGATTGTATTCAGCTCTTTGGGATGACAATTGGGGTATCCAGTGGCACAAGCAGCTAATTCACTCCTCACATATTTAAGGAACGGCTTATTGGAAGAAACTTCAAGCTGTTGGGGGTTAGTAACTATATATGCATGTTTTTAGAAGTGGAGGAGAAATATCCATACTTCTCTCAGTTGGTGTTACATTTAATTCCCCTTTCTTCTACCTAGTGTGGAATTCTAGAATTCTAGAAACTACTATAAGTTTGCCATAAGGAAATCAAAATGGCAAAGAAGTCAGATATTTAACTGATAATCAGTTCCTATGAAATTGTGGGCCAATATATTCAAAGACACTTATCTGGATAGATGTACTTGCTATCCAGATGAGTCCCGCTGACCTGGGCTATCCATTGATATTCATCAGCACCATCCACATGGTGTTGCTGAATATCTCATATCCTGAAAGTGCCAGGGCAGAATGTGGGCAGGGCGAGGCAAAGTGGTAAATTATCTGGATAGCAGTTTTTCCACTATCTGGAAAAACTATCTGGATAACTTTGGACAGCAAAAGAATTTGTACCATGCTTGTCCTATTTATCTGTCTTGAATACATTTAAATCACTTTGCAGAAAGGGCTATTTCCGATGGGGGGTCATTCTGAGCAGCGTTTAGAGAGGATGTATGTCTGGTTTGGATGTACATTTCTGGTAAACGCTTGAGCCCCATACTGGATCCAGAGCTCCCCAAACATTCAAAGAAGATGTGAGGGGAGCTCTGGATAGGGGCAGGAGGGGGTGGGTTGGAGGAAGACAAAGGGCGGGGTGGAGACGGGGCACTCTCTCAGACATACAGGGCTGATTCCGGTTACAGCCCTATACGTCTGGGAGCTGAAGGTTAGATGGGGAACTTATTCCACCTCAGAGATGGAATAAGCTCCCCCGAAGTTTGCAGTGACTGTTAAAGGGACCCAGCGAGGAGGTGAGGAGGGGCAGGAGGTTCCCTGCAGCTCAATCCCGGCCTTGACAGGCCCATATGGGGGTCAGGCGGTGGAGTAAAGGGAATTTAGGAGGCTTGTAGGCAATGGGGGCTCCTGTATGGAGTCCCGGTGTCACAGCTCCGGGATCCATGCAGAGGCCTTGGGTGGATTGAACGGGGTGTTCCTGAACATCTAGGCCCTCAGAATCAGGGCACAGCTGGGCTGTCCAAGCCCTCTGCATCCGATTCTGCTCCTGCGGGAACGTATCCCCACAGGTGCAAAATCGGGTACAGATCTGGGCCATCCAGATTTTGGACATCTGGACGGCTTGGGCATATCCCGTTCAGAATTGGCCTCTATGCATATTGTGGTAATGAGGCTTCTGACAAGCATAGAAAAAGGGCTGGTTTTAAAACTTTTTCTTCTGAGTTAAAGCATGGCTCAGGCAGGCATTCATTTAAATCAGCACCTAGAGAGCAAAGCCACATGACTGAGAGTGCTGAGTACAGACCACACCCTGCCTCCATGGCAACACAGAGTGCAAATGAGAAACACTTAGGGGGATGGGGCAGGGAAACGGGTCTCACACTAAAACATTTAAGCTCTCAGGATAAAAGGCAGAGGGAGAGAGAAGCAGAGGAAGGAACAGAAGGAGCAGAGTCAAGACGGGAGTCTTGGATAAGGCAGACACGGGAGTCACGGCAAAGAGGCAAGAAGCCAAAGCCAAGAGAGTCCCGGCAGATTGGACAGTCTAGGGGAGAAAGACTGAGGAGTCTGTCAAGAGGCTCTAGAGAATGGCAGAGAAAGTCTGAGCTTCGGCACAGAAGGGATTCTAACAGCAGCTCTTCTACCAGAGACAGCTGTACAGAATTTGCAAGCCCTTGTGAAGGTAGGAACCCAAACTCTGGGAGAATTGTAGAATATAGCTCAGATAGCAGTGAGGCTGCTGAGAATTCAGAAGGAGAGATCTATCCTTCTGGAAAGCCTGAGAGAAAAACTGTTCCTAGAAGCCAGGGAAGACAGCAGAAACCTGAGTGTCTTGCCCAGAAATACAAAGCCGTGCAGCTCATATAAGAAACCTGAAGGGAGAAAAGGGAATCCCTGGGATGAAATGTTTAAGCTAATGCAACGATTGAAACCTGATTGTGCAGATAAAGACGCAGAGCTGTTTCAGGGTGAAACTGAAGACATGGAGATAGAGTTAACTGGATTGGAGCAGGATACAGAGTCTCTAATGGATTGCTCAACTGCTTATGTTTCATAAGGGGAAAAGCTGAATTGCTAGCCAAAGAGAAAATTCAGAACTGTGATAAATGCTCTGAGGTTTTTGAATGCTGAAAGCAAAAGGAAAGGATTTCAAATGTGTTTTGCTTAACACTGTTTGAAGCATTAGTCCTGTATGCTGAAGAAAGCTACTTGAGTTCATTATTGTTTCTGTTATACCTTGTTCATGTTCTAAAGAAGATTTACTTTGCTAAGTCTGATGATACAAAAGAAAATTAATAAATTTCCTGTGAATTGCCTAAAACTACTCGTACTGCTTATTAACCACAACTAAAAAATTCCAGCAGCATTTGCTCTGGTAATAAGTCAGATTAACAAGAACAGTTGGCACGCAGTGCTCTTTATAGGCAGCTGCCTATACAGGGTGCAGCGCCACAGGTGGCGTAGTTGGTTGGATTTTTTCATCAAACTTCTGCAAGCGTGAACAAGATTTGGGCACCTACAACAAGAAAGAAGCTGTAGGAGGCCAAGCAAGACAGAAAGATACAAGAGTGGAGGAGAAAATCCAGAGTGGCATCCAGAAGGAACCGGAGGGAGTTCCAGCATTGTTCCTATTTGTTGCAGAGCCTGAATCTACGTCAGAACCAGGTAACCCGTAGATAGGAGGGGGTTACTGGTGGATACTGGTGTAGGAAGTGTATGGTAATACCAGTCACTGAGAGAGCAACAAGGAGCATTTGTAGTGCCACACTTGGTGGTTGTTTTTTTTTCTCTTTCTTTCTAGGGAAGTACCAGACTGGAGATGCAGCCACGAGATCTCATGGTCTGGGTCACAGAGCAGTTTAAAAGACAACAGGAGATGGCAGAGAGAAGCCAGGAACAGGCGATTGCCATGCTGCAGGCCCAGCAAAAGCCACTGCTCGAAATGATGGGGAGATGGTTGGGGGTACAAGAAAAGGCAGCGGAAGTTACAAGGACCGTGTCAGGTTCCCGAGCTGTTTTACCAGGGTTAGGGGTGCTTGACATTGGAACTTTTTCTTTTGGACAACTAACTAAGCACACTGATATTGACGATTTCATAGAGTCCTTTGAAAGAGTAGCACTATTGGCTAAATGGCCAAAGGACCAATGGGCAGTCAGAATTGCCACTTCTCTTACAGGGGAAGCCATGGCAGCCTATAGAGCTATGCCCGCAGCGCTAGTTACCAGTTATGAAGAAGTGAAGCGAGCTATAAGAGATTGTATGGGTTTAAATCCAATGGTCTATAGACATCATTTTAGAGCATCTAAGCTAAAACAGGGTGAAACACCCCAAGCTCTGTGCCATCGCCTAAAGAGTCTGGCATGGAAATGGCTCACTCCGGAGACTAAGAGTCTGGATGAGATGTTAGATTGCATTGTTCTTGAGCAATTTATGAATGCTGTACCTTCAGAATTGCAAACCTTCCTGGTCCTTCAAAATTGCTGTAATACTAAGGACGCCATTTCGCTGGCAGAGCGCTTTCTAGCCGCCGAATTGGTGGGCCAGGCGAAACAGGCAGTAATGGAGGCACCAGAAAGGAAGGCAAGGTCAGCAGGGATTGAGAAACAAAAGTATTTGTCTGTGGATAAATGTCATTATGCCCAGGAAAGAAAATGTTTTGCATGTGGGGGGACAGGGCATTTCAAAAAGAATTGTAAGGCCAGGACAGCCCTAGTAACCACAGATACCGGTAGGAAGGGAGAGGGATTCCTATTGGAGGTGGAGGTGGAAGGGGTTCCCACAGAGGCATTGCTAGATTCGGGGGCAGACCAGTCAATGATTTCCCAAAGACTATGGAAGAGGATTGTATACCAAACTGATCAAAACCTAGAGTCTTCTGGAAATCAGGTGAAGATCAGATGTATTCATGGGGCAGCTACGTCCTATCCAATACATCATGTATGGTTGAAGGGTTTAGGCCTGAGAAGAAAGATAGTGGTAGCGGTGGTGCCCAGACTCCCAAATACCTTAGTCCTGGGGAGGGATTGGCCCAAATTTTGGCATGGGTTAGCTGAGGAGGTAAAGAACAGGGCAAGCAAGGCCACTATCCCAAAAAGCTTAGAAAGCCTAGGAGAAGCCTCACCCAGGATAGGAAAGGTTGCAAACAGCCAAAAAGGGAAAGGAAGGCAGGTAAGCTCTTCAGGAAAAACAAGAGCAGGGTTGAAAACCATACCCGGTCCTTTGTTTGGGAGTAGCCCGAAAAAAAGCTATAAGGGTGAACACCAGAAGCTTGAGAGTGACCCCAAGCCAAAGTTTGTGCTTAGGTTCTGTCGCACCACACCTGATGCCCAGGTCCCAAAACGAGCGTCCGAACAGGCCGCAGGTTTTGACCTGTGCAGCGCAGTAGAGATCACTGTACCTTGACAGGGAAGAGCCCTAGTCGAAACAGGTCTCCAGTTAGAGATACCGCCAGGCTGCTATGGACGGATTGCTCCAAGGTCAGGCCTGGCGCTGAAAAACTTTATAGATGTGGGTGCGGGGCTCATTGACCCCGATTATAGGGGACCTGTTAAAGTACTCTTGTTTAATTTTTCAAAAGAGGATTTTAAGGTTAACATTGGGGGCCGTATAGCGCAGTTAATATGCGAAAGAGTAGGGTTCCCACCTCTAGAGGAGGTAAATGAATTGGGCATCACTACCCGGGGTGCGAGCGGATTTGGGTCTACCGGCAGGGCAGAAATAAAGGGTTTGACCGCGAGTTGCGTGGAAAAGGAGGATGAGGATCTAGGCCCACAACTGGCTGATTGTGGGACAGATCCATTTCCTAAGATGGGAGAGGAACTCTCATGGAGCCAACGACAAGATTTGTCGAGGTTGTTAAAAGAGTTCCCAGATGTTCTAACCCCAGTACCGGGGGCGACAAAACTCGTGGCTCATGAAATAGTGACGCCACAAGGGGAAATAGTCCGGCAAAGACCCTATAGGTTGCCTGAAGCAAAACAGAGAGAGGTAGTGAGCCAAGTACAAGAAATGCTAAAAATGGGGGTAATAGAAGAGTCCAGAAGTCCCTGGAACAGTCCAATAGTACTAGTCCCAAAACCCGACGGCACAATGCGTTTCTGCATAGATTTTCGAAAGGTTAATGAAATATCCCGATTCGACGCATACCCAATGCCTCGAATTGAGGAACTTTTGGATTGTCTAGGCCAGGCGACCTATCTAACCACACTTGATATGACGAAGGGGTACTGGCAGATTCCCCTTACTAGGGAATCTCGCCCAAAAACTGCTTTTAGTACCCCTATTGGCTTATTTCACTTTCGCCGCATGCCATTTGGTCTGCATGGAGCGGCAGCGACATGCCAAAGGTTTATTGACATGGTTTTACGTCCACATCAACAGTATGCAACGGCATACATGGACGATGTGCTAATCCACAGTTCAAATTGGGAGCAACATTTGGCCCAGATTGAGGCAGTATTAGGTGCCATGCGACAGGCGGGTATCATGCTAAATCCGGCAAAATGCCTGTTTGGGAGCAGAGAGGTAAAATACCTTGGGCATTTAGTCGGGCATGGGACGGTTAAACCCCTACTGGACAAAGTGGAAAGTGTGAGGTTGTTTCCAAGGCCTCAGAACAAGAAACAACTACGTAGTTTCTTAGGGTTAATAGGATACTATAGGAGGTTTATACCGCATTCCGCGACAGAGAGTGCCACACTCACAGAAATGTTAAGAAAGAATGTCCCGAATCAGCTGCGGTGGACCGAGATTGCAGAACAGGCCTTTAGGACTTTAAAGGATAAGCTCTGCAGAGCTCCGGTGTTGTGAGTGGTGGATTTTAGCTGTTCCTTTATTGTGCAAACAGATGCATCCAAATATGGCCTGGGTGCTGTACTTTCTCAACAGCATGAGGGCATAGAACACCCCGTAATGTTTCTAAGCTGTAAGTTAGCTCCCCCAGAGCAGAAGCACTCGATGGTGGAGAGGGAGTGTTTAGCCATAAAGTGGGCGGTAAATACACTACGGTTTTATTTAACAGGTCGCAGGTTTTTGTTGGTCACCGACCATGCGCCATTAAAGTGGCTGAATAAAATGAAAGACCACAATTCATGCCTAACGCGTTGGTATATGGCCCTACAAGAGTTTGATTTCCGCATAGAGCACTGGGCGGGTAAGTTACATACGAACGCGGATGCCCTTTCAAGAATTACTGACTGTGCATGGCTTAACGCGCCAGCCAGTAATAGCTTAAGGGGGGGGGGGGGGGATATGTGGTAATGAGGCTTCTGACAAGCATAGAAAAAGGGCTGGTTTTAAAACCTTTTCTTCTGAGCTAAAGCATGGCTCAGGCAGGCATTCATTTAAATCAGCACCTAGAGAGCAAAGCCACATGATTGAGAGTGCTGAGTACAGACCACACCCTACCTCCATGGCAACACAGAGTGCAAATGAGAAACACCTGGGGGGATGGGGCAGGGAAACGGGTCTCACACTAAAACATTTAAGCTCTCAGGATAAAAGGCAGAGGGAGAGAGAAGCAGGGAGAGAAGCAGAGGAAGGAACAGAAGGAGCAGAGTCAAGACGGGAGTCTTGGACAAGGCAGACACGGGAGTCATGGCAGAGAGGCAAGAAGCCAAAGCCAAGAGAGTCCTGGCAGATTGGACAGTCTAGGGGAGAAAGACTGAGGAGTCTGTCCAGAGGCTCTAGAGAATGGCAGAGAAAGTCTGAGCTTCGGCACTGACGGGATTCTAACAGCAGCTCTTCTACCAGAGACAGCTGTACAGAATTTGCAAGCCCTTGTGAAGGTAGGAACCCAAGCTCTGGGAGAATTGTAGAATACAGCTCAGATAGCAGTGAGGCTGCTGAGAATTCAGAAGGAGAGATTTATCCTTCTGGAAAGCCTGAGAGAAAAACTGTTCCTAGAAGCCAGGGAAGACAGCAGAAACCTGTGAGTGTCTTGCCCAGAAATACAAAGCCGTGCAGCTCATATAAGAAACCTGAAGGGAGAAAAGGGAATCCCTGGGATGAAATGTTTAAGCTAATGCAACAATTGAAACCTGATTGTGCAGATAAAGACGCAGAGCTGTTTCAGGGTGAAACTGAAGACATGGAGATAGAGTTAACTGGATTGGAGCAGGATACAGAGTCTCTAATGGATTGCTCAACAGCTTATGTTTCATAAGGGGAAAAGCTGAATTGCTAGCCAAAGAGAAAATTCAGAACTGTGATAAATGCTCTGAGGTTTTTGAATGCTGAAAGCAAAAGGAAAGGATTTCAAATGTGTTTTGCTTAACACTGTTTGAAGCATTAGTCCTGTATGCTGAAGAAAGCTACTTGAGTTCATTATTGTTTCTGTTATACCTTGTTCATGTTCTAAAGAAGATTTACTTTGCTAAGTCTGATGATACAAAAGAAAATTAATAAATGTCCTGTGAATTGCCTAAAACTACTCGTACTGCTTATTAACCACAACTAAAAAATTCCAGCAGCATTTGCTCTGGTAATAAGTCAGATTAACAAGAACAGTTGGCACGAGTGCTCTTTATAGGCAGCCGCCTATACAGGGTGCAGCGCCACAATATATATACAGCATTATGTATGCCTTATAGTGCTATATAAATAATAAGTAGAAGTAGTAATAGTAGAAAAAAGGGTTGTGCTAAGTTATCCAGACAGTAGCATTGAATAGTGCCACTATCCATACAATATTACTAGTGACCACCGTATCCAGAAATTGTCTGCATGCCACTATCCAGATACTGGTGCTGAATGTATGGATTTTTTAAAACCATTGTGCCTGACATAAAAATCCCAACTATGGCAGCTTAATGTCTACCCCTGCATTCTCATCTTACTAATAATGAACTTTGCCCCTTCCAACAGCATTGTGTATTAGTACAAGAGCAAAAATCATAAGGGAGACTAAGGAGGACTCCCCAGTACCCGAACGCCATTGAGACATTCCCTCGCATCCCTCTCCAACTTTTGAGCACAGGAAATACTCACCAGAGGATATTTCTTGCCATGAATTCATGGGGAACATGGACAAGGCCTTGCCTTTTTCCATCGAGGCTGAGGAAGAGCCCAGGGTGGAGAAGGTAGAGATCCTACAGTACCCTTCACCCCTCAAGGAGGCTATTACGGTTTCCATTCACAGGATCCTCGAGTGGCTGTTGTTTCACATATGGGAGACTCCACTTACCATACCCTTGGTGAGTAGATGACTGGCCTCCATGTATTGAGTCCATAAGAGTCCTTGCTTTAATAAAGTACAGCTGGGGGTGGGAGGGGGGGGGGGTTTGCTGGTGAGCCAGAGAAAAATGGCCGCATTATAGGAGAGCTCTTCCTCCATTCAATCCCGAAGTGGGCAGTTAACTTACCAACTGCTGTGCTGCAAGCTCAAAAGTGGCTCAAAATACTCAACTTTCCTGATACCATGCCACTTGATGCCTGCCTCTCCCAGCATCTGGCTCTCTGCTCCTCTGACTTTCATGAGTGTATAATGCTCCAACTTCTTCTGTCACCCAGTAAGCCGGTGGAGCATCTATATATAGTAAATTGATGTTTGTGCAAAAACCTCCATTACTCGGGAAATCTACTCTATTTAATTAATGATGCGCCATTAGCACCTTAACCTGCAATCATCCAGTAACAGCTATGATAACCTTCCCTTAATTATCAGCTACTGTCTGTGGGATTCTCAGCCTTTCTTTTTGCTGCATGGTGTCTTGAAAAACAGCCAGCTTCATTCCTTTGTCTCTGAAAGTGCCTCCATCTCTCCTCATAATGTGGTGGAATGCACTTGTGGAATGCAGGAGGAGGGCCGGCTTTGACAGGAAGTGCTGGGACAGACGGCTATATTCCGCACAATTCAATCAGCATTCTGTGGCAAGAAGGGGTGAATGTCCATTCTCCACTCTAGGAAGGCTTTTTTATTCTTGTGTCCTCAGTGCAGTGTAATTTCAGCATCCGTGCTGATGAAAGCGTGCAGCTGCATTTAATAAGCTATCATTTCTATCTTGCTCTAAGAGGTTGGTGGCGATTTACACAGCTGTCATTGGGAGCGCTTCCCTGACCTCAGCTCCGTCTACTACGAGCACCAAAAAGCCCGAGGCAGACCACGAGGATCTGGTCCACTGAAAACTCAGCTATCGCACAGTATTGTGGGACTGCACTTGTGACTTCCTTAGCCTTGTCCAATACTGAATAGCCCAGCAGAAATAGCAGCCGTCATAGAGGTGAACTGCAAGGTTTGATCCATCTTTAGCTTAGCTGACAAACACAACATTTTAAACAGAGCAAAGAGGAAAAAAGAGAAAAGAGAGGGAAGGGAGAAAGGAGAAGAATAAAAAAAGGAAAAGCACAGGGGAGAAGTAAAAGTAAAAAAAAAGAAGCATAAAGGGAACAAAAAAAAAGAAAAAAGAAAGGAAGATATGGGAGAAACAAACAAAAAAAGGGAAAAGGCCAAAAACGGAGAAAAATAAGGAGAAAAATAAACAGAAGGGAGGAAGAAGAGTTAAAGAAAGTAAAGGAGATACAACAAAACATAAAGCCCATAAATGGAAAACTAAGTCCAAGAGTTACACATTCCCTCAAATAAGAGACTGATATAGCTGAAAGTAACTGGGGTCTGCTACCTTCAGCCTCCTCATCACTGTACACTGACTGAGTTCCTATTTAAGTCCGTCTGATACTTTAATGATTTTTCAATCCTCCCAGGAATTCTTGGCAATACTCTCACACAATTATGCACACTTTTATTTCCTGAATGCTACCTCCCTCCTGCTTTGTCTTTTGATTTGCTTGGAGAAATCTCTTCCACAGAACTTGAAGGTGCATAGCTGATCTTCTCAATTTATTCTTAACAACTCTTACTTGCAGTCAGGGCTCCATCCATGGGAGAGGTCCCGGCACAAACTGCAGGAGGTGTTTTTTTTTTGGGGGGGGGGGTTACTTAATCTCTTCAGGTCCCTGAGTTCCCGAGAGCCACAATAATCTCCCTTCTTCTACCATATCCAGCTCCAAAACTTACACTACTGCCTTATCTAAATATGCGCGGTCTACTGACTCTACCCCTGCAACTTCTCATAGTCCAGCAACAAGCAGCACCCCCGCCTCATCCCAAGGTGGGAACCTCAGGATCCACTTCCCCAGTGACAAAGGTGGATCTACTGGAAATTCTTCAATAACTAAAGCTATTGCATTTGGACTTTTCTAAAGCAGTGAGTGACATTAGGGCAGACCTGAAATTACTTGACGATAGAGTGAAGCAGAATGAAATCAACATCAGCAAACAAATTGACTCCATAACCCTATTTCAAGCTAAATTGAAAAAAATTGGCCAATTCACCAAGGGCTTACAAGACAAACATGATGATCTTGAGAATCGCCAAAGATGTAGTAATATTAGAATACTCGGTATACCTGAACCAGCAGGGGAGCAGGAGGATATCAGCTTGCTCATTCAGGAGCCTTATTCATGCTGTGTACTGGAGGCTGAAGGTCCCGTTAAGCTTGAAAGTGTACCCTGAAGTTTGGAGCTCAGAGGAGTTCCAGGTCTCGTCCTCGACCTATAATTGTATGCTTTAATTTTTTTGAGGATAAAATGACTCTCATGTGAAATCTGTGTGGTAAACGATCTCTTCTCTTCCGAGGCCAGGAAATTCAGATCCTTCAAGACTTATCGCAATACACAATGGAAATACAGAAAAATTTCAAACTCCTAACACAGATGTTGCAAGGAAGGTCTGTGCGCTACCTTTGGGGATTCCCTTTTTCTATCATTTTTGAGTGTAACAACATGACTCACTGAATATCAAAACTGGCGGACTGTATGAACTTTCTAGACTTGATCCAAGCCAAGGAGGACCACTCACCACATTAATGAAATGCCCAAGGAGACTGGGAGGTGTTGACACCCATGAGGCATAAAGTTCCTGGTTCTCATTGCACATCAGGCAGTAACCAGGATGGCACGCTTACTAAAGATTTGGACACTACTGCTTCACCTTAACATATTTGGTCTCTATTCACCTTATGCTTCAAGGCTGCAGGCAGGGCTATAATACAAGAGGGACTAGTGTTCTCTTAATTGTTCTTGAAGTTTTTTTTTCTTCTTTTTTTGCTATTCTTCTCGAGGGGGAGGTACTCGGGGGCAGTTATGTTAGCATTGGGTGAATGGAATGATATATAAGTGACATGCATTGGGGGATTTGGGGCAGTTGGAAGTGTTCTTTTGCATTTCTAATGTTAATGTGGAATTTTTGGGATGAATGAGATTGGGGGGAGGAGGATTGGGCTTTCCTCTCTTTCTCTCTTTTTCTCCTTCCCATCTGACACCTTTAGTGTCAATTGCTACTTTTCTTTCTATTTCAGTTTCCATCCTGGAGAGGTGAGACAATCAGGGGTAGGGGTATAGGTGGGTGGGTGGGTTGCTGGGTAGGTAGAGGGGTAGGAGAATGGGGAGTGAGGAGGGGGATGGGGGTTGGAAAATGAGAGATGGAGGTATGATTAATAGGTATTTTAAATCTATTTCAGGGGGTTCTTGGAGATTTCTGAAAATCGGGGTACCATCCTGGCACTGGGTTACGTGGGACGACCTGACCAAATTCCCTTTTCGTATCTACAGACAATTCTTTAGTCTGCTCTTCACTATATATCATAATGGTTAAAATAATTTTGTGGAATGTCCATGGTGTTCGTAGCCTGATGAAGTGATGCAGAGTATTGGATCAGCTTGCTCGTGAGAAAGCAGATTATAGGGCCTGATTACATCCTGGATGTCCTGGCCCTCTGTGCCTCTAACTCCACCCCCCACACCACCCCTTTCCCACCCCTGACTAACCTCCCAGTACAACATACAGGGAAGTTAGTCGGGGTCGGCAGAGGGGCCATTTACAGCTCGGAATTACCCCGATAGTGTTTCTCCAAGAGACGCATCTTGCCCGCCAGGGTCATCTACACTTTGCTGCACAGAAGTATCCCCAGACTTTCCTTGCTAACTTTTCCTCACTGCAGAGAGGGGTTGCTATTCGCTTTTCTCCTATGTGCTCTTTACAGGTCATAGAGCAAATGTTAGACCCAGAAGGTAGGTTTCTAATTTCTTGTGGGTACCATTAATGACTCGGTTTTTACCTTTGTTAATGTGTGCATGCCACCTTTGATGATTGGTAACTCTATCCAGGAAGTTTTGGAGTTAGTGCAATCTTCTCACCAAGGGGAGATTATAATTGGCAGAGACTTCAATTGTGTGCTATCACAACTGGATCGCACTAGCCCTGGGACTGACTCTGGTAGACCCCGATTCAGGTAGACCCCTGACCCAGTTAGTGGAATTGATGTTTAACCTGGACTTATGTGATACTTGGCAGAATACACATGATACAGAATGGGATTATGCCTATTTTTCACATGTCCATGATAGTCACTCCAGTATAGACATGTGGCTGGTTTCCAAATCACTTCTACCATGGTTTTCACAGATACATATCAGTACTATGGGCCTGTCCAATCATGCTTTAATTTCTCTGAACTTGACTCTGGTACACTCCACCGACATGGTCCTTACAGCGAGATCTCTTACTAAATAAGGAGTTTGTGGCAGCTGGAAAGAATATTTATCTTTTAATGATTCTCCGGACACTTCATCCTCTCTCTTTGGGATGTTGGGAAGGCGGTATTATGAGGATACTTAGGGGCATGTTTACTAAAATCCGCAAAATAGCGCGCCGCAAAATAGCGCACGGCAACGCGGCACTGAAACGCACAGAAACGCGTTTAAATACCCCGCACACGTGCGTGTCACCCCCGCACAGGTACGCGGCTCACTAACGGGCCCCGTACAAGTGCGGGCCCGCAAATGTCCGATAGAGGCGTGGAACGGCGAAAGGAGGGCGGAGGAAGGCTCCGGAGGGGCGGAGGGACGGGGTCAATGGGTGGAGAGTGGGAGGGGAGAGGCTCCCCGCACAGTATCGGGCCCGAATTTGCATGTAAAAACTACCGCGAGTGAAACACTCGCGGTAGAAAGCATTTAAAGGGAAGAGAAACCATTTCCGTCAGCAATGTACAGGAAAACCGGGGAAACCAGAAAAACGTGAGCAGTGTGATATATGTGCACAGCACAAAAGTGAAAATAAAAATAGAAAATGACCACAACAGAACTATTAAAAATAGTAATTCAGCTGGGGAACAGTTATAGTGATGGGCAAATACAGAAATCACACCCAGCAAAGCTCCAGAAAAAAGAAATGAATTTTGGAAGGGTCTACTGAGAGGAGACTCTTCCAAAAAACATTTCCACGTTTTGGAGCTTTCCTGGGAGTGTTTGCTATGGTTGCCCATTAATATCACTGTTGCCCAGCGTGGTGATATTTTGTCCCACATTTCCCGTGGTCATTTCCGGGGTTTATGTGCACGTTTGTCACCAGACAGGGTGCATATGCCCACAGTAGAATTGCGTAGAGCAGGGTTTGTGACTCCATCCTGCCAGGCTTACTGCCTCCAGGGGCTGCACTGTCTCTGTGGCCAAAGTGTGGTACAGCGGACAGAGTCATTACCTCTAGGACCAGAGGGCAGAGGTTCAAAACCCAGCTGGGGCACCTGCCAGCCCAGTCCCTATATTTTACCCACCACTAAATAAAATAGCGCAGACACCCCTGTATGCATGGGGAAAACACCCATATTTTACCCAACACCGCACACACACCACAACAATGGGCATTACCTACAGCCAAGTCCCCCAAATGTAGTCCCATACTGCCACATTGCAATCAGGTCAACTGCTTTTTCTGAGAGAAGTTCATGCCAGCATGTTGGCGGACAAGTACATGTGGTGCAGGGGGCAGTGGCTGCTAACCACAGAAGACAGAGGCCTAGCCATGTGCAGGCTGGCACAGTCCACTGCAACAGACAGGTCCTGCCGGATCCACAGTCATGGACAGTCCAGGGAATCCAACCAATCTGTGGCTACACAGTGGTGCAGTGCACACAGACAGTGCATACAAGAACAGAAGGTCACAGGTTCAAAGCCCAGCTGGGGCTACTGTCAATCCTGCCCACATATTTTTCCCACAACTAAACAGTGATAGTAAGGACACACCTTTCATGGCGGGGACATATGCAATGGTAAGACATCTATCTTTTAACCCACTGAGCACAGACACCATGAACAGGGGCAGTACCTAGAGCAGAATCACCCAAATGCAGTCCTGGTGGGCCACACACCAGTCAGGTTCCATGCTGACACTCATACAAATGCCTGTGCTGTATATCTATGCACCACCCCCATGGCATGTAGATGTAGTCCATGCATATTCATGAGGGATAGCAGGAAAACCCGAACAGTGTGATGCAAACCTGGACTGGAGTTGGGAATCTGTGCCGTAAAGCAGCAGCCATCAAGGGCAGACACACCCACACCCACAGGCCCCATTGGCCAATGTCTCCTGGAAAGGCAGAACATTGGACCGTGCATGCAGCACCCAAAACGAGCACTTGCATAACTTACCAATGTCACCCTACACCTGAGGTATACGGTACACAGCTCGGAGACGTTTGCTAGGAGCACAGGCAGGCAGTTATCCATACGTTACGTACATACTGCTAGTTGACCCCATCCAAACAATCTGTTAGGTGTTTGCGGGGCATGCTCCAGGCCTGGCCTCTGACGGTGCTTACCACCCTGGGGAGTGACCACCAGCTGTAATGCGTACCATATCCATGCCTTGCCGTGCTCAGGACCGGTTTGGTGGGCAAGGCTACTTACCCCCTCAATCGTAGCACCATGATGGCAGAGGTGTGGAAGTGTGTGTCTGTCTATACCAGGGGTGGGCACCTCCGGTCCTGGAGGGCCGCAGACCAGTCAGGTTTTCGGGATATCCCTAATGAACATGCATGAGATATATATGCATTAGAGATATCCTGCCAACCTGACTGGTTTGTGGCCCTCCAGGGCTGGATTTGGAGATCCCTGCCTTACACCTCTGTCATTTAAGATCGTGAGTGGGCAAGGTACAGATGTCCTAGACATCGAAAGGGTATATAGAATGTGTCACAGTCCTCCTCGATTCTCACCACCACCAAAAAGTTGTCTAATAGACAATTTTTTGGTGGTGGTGAGAAGTGAGGAGGACTGTGACAAATTCTATCTAACCTTTTTGATGTCTTGGACATCTGCACCTTGTCCACTCACAATCTTAAATGACAGAGGTGTAAGGCAGGGGTCTCCAGATCCAGCCCTGGAGGGCCACAAACCAGTCAGGTTGGCAGGATATCTCTAATGCATATATATCTCATGCATATTCATTAGAGATATCCCGAAAACCTGACTGGTCTGCGGCCCTCCAGGACCAAGTTTGCCCACCCCTGGTCTATACAGTGGGTGTTGGCTGCAAGCCCCTTCAACAGCCCGCACTGCCAGCACTGTTGCCAGTATTGGCCAGTCAATGTGCATAATGAGGTGCAAGGTACCATGGGTATAGCCAGGGCAGGGTGGCGTGGCCAGGATGCATCTGCACTGGGCATAGGGCCCTGGCAGGGACATTGGCTGGGATATTGTAGTGTCCAGCCACCACCTACACAGACAGGGTGGCCAAAGCATGTCCTTCTGGGGGATCACGCTCACCCTGACTGTGCAGTGACCACAGCATGGCTAGGCCCCCCCATAGTGCTGTATAGTAGTTCACTCATGTGATAGATATGGGTTTCTCTTTGGGGCCCAGTCACTGATCTATATGCTTGCTGTGTATGCAGAGAGCCCAGTTCTGGGTGCATGCATCTCCATTGGGAATATGCACTATGGACTAACCAGCAGACTGTTTGTAGCTGGTAAATGTCTTGCTATAATGGCTTGCAGGGTGCAGTGGCTGTTGGCTTGCTGCAGGGGAATATCTGGTGGTGGAGTGCAGCTTACCATATCCTGGGCTTATGTCTGTCTGCTATTGTGTTATGGCTGTGTATGGAGCTGCCTGCCTGGGGGGTGGTGGTGTTCCTCAGCAGGACTGGGGTTGATGTTGTCCTCTACTGCCACCTTTGCAGGGAGGTAGAGTGTGGATCCCTTGATGGGGACCATGTTTGCCACGGGGGGGGGGGGGGGGGGGGGTGCCTGATGGCGGCAGACAGGGATATCCATGGTGTTTGTGCAGAAACTAGCTATCTTACATATTAACACTGCTTTGGTACGCCCGCTTGGCCTCCATCAGCCATGGCAGGTGTTGTTGACCTGGTCCTGGCCACCTCATTGCACACTCAGGGTGAGCACAGTACCCGCACGATGTAACGGTGTGTGGCTACTCTGTGCCAGTAAAACACCCGGTCAGTGCCCCCTACTAGGCCAAGGTGCTGTGTGGGTGCACCCGGTCACTTCCCCCAACAGGGCTGAGGTGCTGTGGGGGTGCATTCCCCATCTTGTGTCCATCTGCAGACAGCTAATTTGCATGTGCAGTGCATCATGGGTACGGGTGGCCTAACCCTATCCTGTTGACACCAGCAGACTGTCTGTGAGGTGACGTGTAGGCTATCTGCAGCCAGCCAGGGGCCTGCTTACAGCTATGGAGCTGTAGCACAATGGTTACATCACTGCCTGTGAAGCCAGAGGTCATGGGTTCAAACCCACAGTGTGGCCCTTTGGTAGGGCTCTCCACAGCTTTATTTTTATTTACTGTACATATGTCTATGCCGGCCAGACCACCCTCAACTTACTATACCCATTAGGTGCCTCTGAGGGTGCTTCATAGGGCGCCCTGTAGGCCACCTTATGGTTGCCATCCCTATAGGGTGCACTATACATTATCCTGTGTCGCAACATACATGCTGCCCTATAGGGGTCATTCAAGGGTGCCTTGGCGAACAGTGCACTGTAACATGTGCCTTATGGGCCGCCGTATGTTAACATGCTGGGAGAGTGCGTTTGCTAGTAGTGATAACAAAATAAAATTATACAGCCTCCTACAGCACTCCACAACATAATACATACTGCCTCAGCAGGCATTTTTCACTGGGCATTGTGAGGAATTGAACCCCTGATCTCTGCACCATTGGTCAGTGTTTTAACCATTGTGCTGTGGCTCTGTTCCTGTGCTTGTGCATCAGCGCGCCGCCTTGTGCCTATCAGCGCGCCGCCTTCTGCCGCCCAAAATGCACTGTGCGCCGCCTTCTGCCGCCCAAAAATAACTGTGCGCCGCCTTATGCCGTTCCAAATTAATTTGCCTCCTAAAACAATGTTAATCATTACAGTTACTGCCTCAGCTGACCTTTGTCATTGCGCACACTGGGGGATTGAACCCATGGCCCCTGCACCATTGGTCAGTGTCTTCACCGTTGTACCACGGCTCTGTTGTTTTGTATACTCAGCAGCGCGCCACTTTGCCTTTCCACGCACTAATGTCGACCCCTGCACATTAGCACGCCGCGCACACGTCCGGTTGCTTACTACCGTTTTTTTTCTATTTTCTGCCTGAACCGCCCACTCCTTATATGGCACAGGCACACTAGCGCGGCCCCGCACGTTAGGAATGTTTAGTAAACATGCCCCTTAATTTCTCTCTCCAGTGCATATAACAAGAAAAAATTAGCTAGACAAGAAGAGTTACATCACAATATCTTCAGTTTGGAAAGTAGACATAGACAAGGAAGAGGCCCTTGAATTTGGCACCAGTTAACTCATTTGCTGGGCGAGTTGACTGCTTTGGATATGGGTTATGTTGCATCCCTGCTGCAGAGGACTAAAAGATGCTTTTATGAACAAGGCAACAAAGCTTGGAAGTTACTTCTGTGGCAGCTTAAAAAAACAGAGACAAAAACACCGCATTGCCACTTTGCAGTCTTCATCTGGCATACCTACCCATCACTGGAGAGATGGACACTCTTTTTGCCAAATTTTATCATGAGCTTTATTTCTGTAATCTTGGCGTGAACAGCTCCTATATCCAGGGTTGGCTACAGGAGGTGGCACTTCTGCAACTCTCTCCAGAGGATAGGGAAGCTATTGATTGCCCTGTCTCTCTTCAGGAGGTGCTCCAAGTAATCCGCAGCCTTAAGTCCTCCAAAGCTACGGGTCCTGGTTTGCTTCCTGCAGAGGTATATAAAACTTTCTCTGATACTTTTGCCCCTGTTCTGGTTTGAGTATTTAATGATATCCTACTGAGGAAGTACTTACTTGCATTCTTTTACCAAGCCACCATCACTGTTATTCCTAAAGGAGACAAAGACCCTTTGGTTTATACTAATTACTACCCCATATCTCTCTTGAATACGGATTACAAAATTTTTACTAAAATATTATTGAATCACTTGGACTCAAAAATTCAGAAAATTATGCACCCAGACCAAACAGGCTTTATCAAACACTGTTATGACTATGAAAATGTGCAGTGTCTTGTGAATATAATGCATGGTCTCCGAACTAAGGAAGGTCAATATGTGGTCTTATCACTTGACGCAGAAAAAACCTTTGACAAAGTGGAATGGGTATATTTGTTTGAAGTCCTTGATTCTTTTGGTTTTGGACTGACCTTCTGCTATTTGATTTTGGCCATGTATGTGCAACTGCAAGCCTCTGTAGTGGTAAATGGTTTCTTTTCTTCTCCCTTTCACCTAGGATGGGGCACTAGACAGGGATGTCCTTTATCTCCATTTTTGTTTGCCTTACCATAGAGCCCTTGTGATACATATTAGACAACTAGCCTCAGAGACCAGCATTCTGGTGGAAGCTGTGCATCATGCAATCTCGTTATATGCCGATGACACTCTGATATATCTAAAAGAACCCTCTGTATCTCTTCCTATAATTGTAGACATCTTAGATCACTTCTCGTATGTCTCCATGTTCACTTTTAATAAACAGAAGTCTATGCTTCTTCCTTGCTTATCTGGGACAACTGAATCGGTTGGGAATTATCCAGTGGGCATCCAGATGGTTAACTAGTTACGGTACTTAGGTATTGTTATCCACCGTGACCTCTCCCAATTGTTCTTTCCGTATTATGACTCCCTCCTTAAGAAAATACAGCAAGAGTTAAATTCTTGGCATTCTGCCGCAGTCTCTTGGCTAGGGAGGGCCAACACTATCAAAATTCTGCAATTACCCAAACTTCTGTTTTTATTCAACCAGTTGTCAAAAGTCATTCCTAGGTCTTTTTTTATGACTTTGCGCAGTGTACTCATCTGTTTTCTTTGGCAGGGTCATAGGCCTCGGCTTAGCTGGAAACTTATGAACAACCCTAAAATTTTTGGTGGACTGTGTTTCCCTGACCCAAAGTTTTATTATTGCTGTGCTTTTCTGAGAGCTATCTCCTTCTGGTGTCATGCCTCGGAAGCTGAGTGGATCACCCTAGAGAGTGAATGGATGACCCTGGTACCACTCACAACAGTTCCCTTTCTTCAGCATTCCATGGAATTATGAAAACACTTGTACACCCTTTTCTTAATCTCCTTTGGAGGGCTTGGCAGTTTTGCTCAAATTTTGTTTTTTTGGTCCATATCTCACATTTTTTCCGCATTAGCTTAGTTTAACTTTGTGAGAGACTTTGGGAGAGAGTTTATAACACACACCATGCCAGTGCAACTTGAGGCATATATGAACACTCAGTCATGTGCACCAAAATTCAATTGGAGCAGTCTTGGTGAACTTGACTTTCTCAATCACAATATATGCAACTTCAACACGGTTTTGACAGTTCAAGATGTAGTAGTGCGCCCCAAAAAGCTTTGGGAGAGGGTCCTCTTTGATTCCACAAGCCTCAAATCTTTTCTTGCGAGACTTTATTGAACAATTGCTTTGACCTACCATGCGCCTCAGGAGTTTCTCTCCCTATTCAGAGATGGAATACAGTACAGCCTGACAACCAAGAGGAATTCTGGACTGACATCTATCACTACTCACACTCCTGTTTAATTTCACTTTCTCTTGTTACTACACAGTTAAAGATTTTGTTCTACATGTCGATCCTTCCAATTGATCTATTTTGATGGAACCTGGTGGATGACCCACTCCACTCTCAATCCACTATGGACAACCCTCAACATGATAGCCAAGATCATCCAAGGGGTGAAGAAATATGACCACATCACCCCGGTCCTGATGCATCTCCACATCCTCCCACTAGAAGCCCGGATCAAATACAAAACCTTAATACTCAATCATAAAGCATTACGCCAGCACCAAATATAACACCTCCACGCCCTACTACCACAAATGAACTCTGGACGACCAACACGCCAGGCCTCTAACAACATGCTGACAGTGCCACATGAAAGAACAAAATACAACCTCCAAACCTGTACCCATCCTTTTGAACTCTACGCTCCCTCCACATGGAACTCCCTACCAACCAAAATCTGAAACAATAAGGACCACTCCTCATTTAGAAAACAATTAAAGAACCACTTATTCAGAGAACATTTCGGTACAGAGCAGAGCATTAAACAGTGAACACATGTCAACACTAACCACCAGAGAAATATAGACTGAGAAGCAAAGCATGCATATTGTGGTGAGGAGAGCTGTGCAGAGGAAATGGAATGGGAGGAAAATGAGCCCTGTTCCTTTAAATCTGGAGAGAAAGGCAGTTCCCATAGAAACCACAAGCCTCCAAGGCAGAGTATTCCGAGTGCTAAGCTCCGCCCACCTAGTGATGTCAGGGCTAGGTTGAGCACTGATGAGCTGCACATGGACAGGAAGAAAGGCGTGGTGCCTGGAAACCAGCAGTTAAAAAGTGTTTCCGTTTTAGAACAAACGGAAAGGGGAACAGAAAGGGAAGAAGGAGCGCAACGAGAAGAGAGGGAAAAAGCACAGCAGAGAGGAACTCATCAGCAGCAAGACAAGAAGGCAGTGTTTGGAGTCTGTCAAGTTCCAGAAACAGTTCAAGTAAGAGGAGCTGATTCTAAAGGGGACAAGCTTGGAAGCAGAGACTTGCTGAGTTTGGTGGATTCTCAGGCAAGAGTAAAGGAGAAACAGAGGGTGTCTGGAACCCAGTGCAGGACACTATTGCCAAGACAAAGAAGTGTTTCCAGATGGGGAAATAGTCCAAGACAGCATTTAAACCCTGAAGGTAATGAGAATGTCTTTTCTTTATTTCCTAACCAAAGCCATACTGAAGGCATTGTTCAAGAGTTAAGAGACAGTGCTAAACGCTGTATGCCCCTGAACTCTGGAAAGCAAAGCTTTAGTAAACCCAGAACTTATGCCAGTGACTGCCAAACCTCCACTCTAACAGAGCTTGCTAAATTCTTAAAAGGGAGAGAAACTCCGTTGCAAGAGCCTGTGGCTGGAGAGCATAGGGAACAGCTGTTGTTACGTTTGCAGGAGCTGATAAGGCAGGAGAATAACCAGACAGCTGATATTCAAGATAAACGCAGTGAATCTGGAGATGAAATGGATATAGACCTGCTGGAGGAACCTAACGGTTCAGATGTTGAAGAAATGCAATGTTCTCTGTGTCTGGCTAAGAGCATGAACAGCTGTTGATTATTTGCCTAGCTAAAAGACTGTATCATGAAAGCCATTTAAAGACTTGTGCTGTGCATGGCTTGGAGAAAGGAAGCTGTTTGAAAGTAAATGACAAAGAAGCTAATCTGGAGTACAGATTAAGCTTCAGAAGCCTGTTCCTCACAGGAAGTGGAATACTGATGTTTTAAAAGGAAATCCTGTATTTTTCTGTTCAACCTGTTTCACATTCTTATTTTGCCTTATTGGAGAATTATCCAGTTTGAGTTGAGGTTCATTTGAATTCAATGCGGAGGGGAAACCCCGAAATAAAATTCTCTGTTTTGCCTATTTACCGTGTGGTCACACTCCTTGCTCACCAAACTACATTACCCAGCAGCCTTCCTTGGCAGCCATATTGAAAGTAATCGTAGAGAGTAAGACAGGTGAGTTCACCTGCTCCCAGGCTACCGCCTGGATGGGTGACCTATGACAATATCAATTCAGGAATGTAAATAAACAACCCCCCCCCTCCCTGATGAAGATATAACCTTCCCCCTCCCCCCACTGTAAATAAGTTATCCCATACTTCAATGTATCTATTGTTGTTTTTTGTGAACCACTTTGACCCGGTGAAAAGCGTTATATAAGCATAGCTAAATAATAAATAATAATATGTGGGAGGAGAGGAGACTTTGAGTATATGTAGTGGTCGTGTCTTCATTTGCAGAATTTTTTGTCTGCTGTTCATGCACATATTACTCACACTTTGGATGTAACTCTTGATTTCACTCTTGAGTCGTGTGTTCTGGGTTTTTTACCTTATGGTCAGCAGGAGGAACTCTCTTGGGTGTAGTTCTACCAGTCTTCTTATGGCAGCTCGGTTGGTCACAGCTTGTCTTTGGAAACAAACTCGGGCACCTTCAGTCTCTGAATGGATGGTTAAAGTCTGGGAGCTTTATTACATGGATAAACTCACTGCAGTGACCCGTGGTGTTCCCTTCCGAGGGGACGCTTTATGGAATAGGATACTTCTTCATGAGACTTAAATTAATGGATATGCCTGTTAGAGCTTCTATATGAATACCTAATGGGGGTCTTTGCTCGGGAATAGCTGATCTGACTCTCTCATCTATTTAAGGTCCTGAGCCTCTTATCTATTTATGGTCCTAACCCTCTTTTCTGGAACCTCTTCTTGCTCCCACCTGACTGTTGGTTTCAATCTTGGGCGGGGGAGGGATGAGTGGCAGGGTGAGGTGGAGGGGGGTTGGGTAGGATGATGAGATGTATTTTCCTTTTGATTAGGTTGATGGGGTGGGTGGGGTTATACTGAGCCTTTGAGCTTCTGACTAGGTTATAGTCAAATGCTATTGATTATGTTTTTGGTTTGATGGTTAATGGAATATGTAAATTCACAGCCTGTAAGGATACATGTTCTGTATTTGTTGTGATTGCTCAATAAAATTTATAACACACAAAAAAAGAAACCACAGCTCCTGCACAATTCTATGGTCGTGGAGTCGGCCATGCAGAGAATCAAGAGCACTAAAACCAAGGTGAAAAAGTGCTCAAAATATATTACCAGGGCAGCCTATGATGGCTCTGAGTCAGTGGCCTGAGTAGCCGTGGTGGGCATTGGAGCTCACCAGCTAACTTGGCTACAGTCTTCTGACTTAGAACAGTGGGTGCAGGACATGCTAACAGATGTTTCCTGCCTGGGTGAGAACCTCTTCAGCATGCCCATGGAGGACAAGGTCGGAGAGATAGAATGTGAGCAATTAACAAAGACTAGACTTGCTTGTAAGAAGAAAGCCTTGGGAAAGAAGCCTTTCCATCTCAAGGAGAAGAAGTACTATGCAGGTACCTACCATAAAAGCCCTTTCATGACTCTCAGCAGGGTCAGCAGCAGAAGGGTCAGGGCAGGCATCAGCACCACTATCCGAAGCCCCAGAAGTCACAACCTGCACTGCAACTGCAGCCTAGAGGAGGATTTTGACTTCCCATTTCAACCATGATTCCGCCTTAGGTGGAAGGAAGATTGATCCATTTTGCCCATAGGTGGCCAACGATAATGTCAGACCTCTGGGCCCTCAAAATTGTTCAGGAGGAGTACCTTTTGTACTTTGATCAACTTCATCCCCCTTTTATCCCAGGGGAGTATCCCCTCAATCTGTCCCATGGAGAACTCCTCCAGAAGGAGGTCCAGGTTTCAAGCTAGTCCCTCCTTCTCAGATTGGGAAGGGGTTTCACTCCTGTTACTTTTTGGTTCCCAAAAAGATGGGAGGCTTTTGGCTCATATTGGATCTTCAGAACCTCAACTGATTCCTCTTGTGAGAAAAGTTCAAGATAATCTTTCTGGGAATGTTGTTTTCTTACCTCCGATGGGAAGACTGACTGTGCCCCTTGACTATCAAAGATGCTTATACTCACATCCCCATTCACTCTCTTCACCGGCAGAAAGTGTCTGGTGGTGGTCGCTACATTCCTTCTGATTCTGGGAATTTTTATCTTTCCCTACCTGGACAACTGGTTGATCAGGTGTCAAACTCTGGATGAGGTCTGGCACTCTGCAAGGATCACCACTCAGCTGCTCGAGATTCTGGGCTTCATCATCAACTACCCAAAGTCTTATCTACAGCCCACTTAGTGCCTCAAGTTTACTGGGGCCCTCCTAGATACTACCATGGCCTGAGTCTACCTACCTACCCAAAGATTGAGTCGT
Organism: Ichthyophis bannanicus; assembly: GCA_033557465.1. Lineage (NCBI taxonomy): Eukaryota > Metazoa > Chordata > Amphibia > Gymnophiona > Ichthyophiidae > Ichthyophis > Ichthyophis bannanicus. The sequence continues at coordinate 238,671,982 of CM066034.1, forward strand.
ATGGCTTGTCCACCTAGTCAAGGAATTATGGACCCATCCGTTCACCATCTCAGCCACATGGCCTCCGAGATTCATGTCAATCCACTTGCCTTTCTACAGATGAGGCAAGTAAATAGACTCTATCTATGCAGTGGTGCCATGTTATGGGTTGCCTCTGAGACAAGGTGGTCATTACTCCGCCACCAAAGCAGTCCCTTTTTTGGTGGCTCAAACCACAAAATCTATGTCAAGGACTTCCCTCACAAGCCCTTCTGCATCAAAGGTATCTGACCACGGATGCCTCCAAGATGGACTAGGAAGCCCATCTCAATGGCTCCAAACATAGGGCCTCTGGACTGCTGGGGAAAGCCTCCACCAGATCAATTTCATTGAGCTCTATGCCATCTCTAGTGAACTCATGGCTTTTAGAGAGCAGGTCGCCAACCAGGTTGTCCTCATCCAGACTGAAACCATGTAGTAATGTTCTACATCAACAAGCAGGGGGACATAGGCTTGTACCTTCTCTGCTGAGAGAGAGTGCATCTCTGGAAGTTTTCCATTTTGCATGGCATGCTTCTCCGAGTAGTGTATTTGCTGGAGGTGCTCAATGCCGTGACATTGAGCGCCCCCGGAAAAACTAGAACTGCTAGAACTGATATTCGTATATGTGTAACTGCTAGAACTGCTATTTGTTTATGCCTTAGCGTAACATGTTGACTTAGCATAACATCCTACTATGCCATTAATGTAAGCCTACAGCATAACTCATATATATCACAGCTTGTGATACTAGAATTCCTTTGACCCCTCTACTGACAAATACAAAAGTATAACGCTAACTGAGCTTGAGAAATGGAGCTAACCAAACTACTGTTAACAACCTATTTTATATAACCATGTATACTCAATCAGGTATAGCATACACAGGTAGCCCTCTGATAGTCACGTGGCAATATGTATACACCTACCCACTGTTTATGTTATACATGTACACATATCCTATTTATGCCCCACAATTTCCCACCAACACACAACACACAACTCAACGCAACCACAGACCTACCAACAAACGCTGCCCACACACCATCAAACACCCCAAACTAGAACCAAGGAAACCCCAATCAGGAGTAACCAAAATTTAAAATGGACCTAAGCCCCTCAACCAAAATGATAACTAATGCACAAACCCCCCACACCTGTATACTGGTAAATGCAAGGTCCATAAGAAATATGATACACATCATGCATCACATAATCACAGATTAGAAACCAGAAATACTATGTATCACAGAAACCTGGATCACTGACACAGACACAGTCCTACTACACCAATTAAATCAACCAGGAGACAACATTTATAACTGTCCTCACAGCAATAGAAGAGGAGGTGGAGTTCTAATAATGGCAAAAGACTCACTTAACCTAACCAACACCACCCAAGACTCTCATGATGGAATAGACTTCCTGAAACTAGAGAGCAAAGTCTTAATAATATGCCTCGTATACAAACCCCCCACTTCAAAACATGAAGTCCTTGCTTCCGCACTAGAAAAGGTGTGCACGACAACAATAAGAAAAGTCCAGATTATTCTTGGAGACTTCAACCTTGCTTCAGTCTCGCCCACGCATGAAAGCACATTCCTGGAAGCCATGGATCAACTGGGATACAAAATCCCACCCACAACAAGGGAAATATATTAGATCTGGTCTTCCTGCCCAAAAATACATATCACAATGAAGAAAAAAACACTGCATCACAAGTGACGCAAGTTCCCTGGTCAGATCATCACCTAATACAATTCACATTCTACATGACAAGGAAAACTGGAAACCAACAAGAAGGAGCAAAGATGCAATATGGTAGAAAATTCAAGAAATTCGATAAAGAAGTCTTACTAAACTCAGTTACCGTGCACATAAACAATGAACATACCAACCTTGAGATGCTTGTAGACCAATGGAATAAAGGAATTGAAATAGTGGCAAAGCAACCAATGGGCACTCCAACAAGCCCCAATAGAAAAGTAAGGAGCAAATCTGAGCCCTGGTACACAGCGGCTCTAACTAAAATGAAGTGTGACCTTAGAAAACTAGAAAAAAGATGGAGAACATCAAAGTCCATGGAATACAAAATGGAATACCTAACCCTACTTACAAGTTACAAGGAAGAAATCAACACAGCAAAAAAGAACCACCACACCAAGATACAAAACGAGGCATTGAACAGACCAAGAGAACTGTTTGAACTCATAAAAAACATTATAAAAACTGGCTACGATGATAGCCCAAACAATGATATAGTGGCGCAAACACTAGCCAACCACTATTCTAGCAAACTCAGTCCCTCAAAAGACAACCACACTCAAACACAAACTGCCAACAATACATCAAAACCTCCTCAAGCAGCCCTGGACACCAACGAAAGCTAGGACTCCTTCTACCCCATCCAGGAAACACAGATGATAAGCATTATCACAAGCCTAAACACCACTACTTCTCCCTTGGACCCTTGTCCAGCAGCCTGGATCAAAGCAACAAAAACTGAAATTGCCCCATTCATAATGCACATAGTAAACCAATCAATGCAACAGGGCACCATGCCGCTTGAGCTCAAAAGATCACTCATAAGGCCTATCTTAAAAAACAAAATGCTCAAGAAGAATGATCCAACCCCATACTGCTATATCTCCAGCATCCCACTCTTAGCCACAACAGTAGAAAAATCAGTCCAACACCAGCTACAGGAACATATTAACACCAGAAATGCACTTGATGAACATCAATACGGCTTCCGTCAACACCACGGAGTAGAAACCCTACTACTAGTACTACTCGACAAGCTATACAAAGGCATTGAAAACTACAAAAAGATGTTCATCCTACTCTTCATAGATATATCTGCTGCATTCGACACAGTACACCACAGGATCCTCCTAACCAGACTTGAATCCATAGGAATAAAGGGAACCCCACTGAAATGGTTTGAATCCTATATCTCCAACAGAGTGCAACAGGTTCACTTCAACCAAGAAACATCAAAGGCATTCCCACAAACACAGGGAATACCGCAAGGGTCTGCATTGTCTTCCCTACTGTTCAACCTCTACTTACGACCTATCTGTACAGTTTTCCAAAAACACAAGATTAACTACCACCTATAGGCAGACGACATAATGCTGTATACGCAACTAAACATGAACAACCCAACCTACTACCATCTGGAAGCATGCCTCAAGGAAGCGCAAATGTGGTTACAGCACAACAACATGAGCATCAATCACAAGAAAACGGAAGTAATGTTTATATTCAAAGACTCGGAATTCAACCCCCCACCAACAATACTCCTAAACAACAATACATACAACATCAAGCAAGAAATAAAATACCTGGGGGTAACCCTTGAGAAAAATCTCAAGATGGAAACCCACCTAAGATTACTAAACCGAGCGATATTCCACAAACTAAGAATACTCCAACCTCTATGCAACATCATTGAACAATCTGACTTCCGAACAGTAGTACAAGCACTTGTCACACCTCACCTGGACTACTGCAACGGCATTCTTCAAGGCCTATCCAAAAAGACCCTCAACATACTTCAAATGGCACAGAATGTCACTGCTCGAATCATAACGAAAGTGTGGCTCTCAGATCACATCACACCAATACTAATGGAACTCCACTGGCTTCCCATCCATGCCCGAATAAAATATAAAATAATTGTAACAATATTTAAATTGATCCACAACCTAGCCCCGTCTCACCTCTCCATACTTCTCTCAACGCAACCCGCCAATAGGTCCAGGAGGACTCACAACTTGAACACCCTTCACGTCCCACACAACATTCGAAACATCAGTGCCCTCACCAGTAACAGAGCCTTCACATATACAGTACCCTCCCAATGGAACAACCTACCCCACAAACTAAGAGCCAACGACGACTTAAAAGAGTTCAGAAAGAACCTGAAAACCCACCTATTCCAAGAATATTATAATCTGTCCTAATTCACCTGTGCACAAAGTTATGTAAATAACCATGAACCATGTGTAAATATGTATATAACCTCACAAATGGAATAATGTATAATTTGTAAACAAATGGAAAATCATACTGTATAATCCCAAATCTTTGGTAATCAAATCTGTACAATCTCAAATCTGTTATATGCAAAGTGTTTTTTCAGTGTAATGTGCAATGTCTGCTGTGTAATGATAAATGTGAACCGCTACTAATCTCTGGAAGAAGCGGTATATAAATCTAACCAAATAAATAAACCAAATAAATGGCTCCAAACATAGGGCCTCTGGACTGCTGGGGAAAGCCTCCACCAGATCAACTTCATGGAGCTCTGTGCCATCTCCTGTGAACTCAGGGCTTTTCTAGAGCAGGTCGCCAACCAGGTTGTCCTCATCCAGACTGAAACCATGTAGTAATGTTCTACATCAACAAGCAGGGGTACATAGGCTTGTACTTTCTCTGCTGGGAGACAGTGCATCTCTGGAAGTTTTCCATTTTGCATGGCATGCTTCTCCAAGTAGTGTATTTGCCGGGGGTGCTCAATGCCTTGGCAGATCAACTCAGCCGAGTCCTCCAGCTGCATGAATCGACCCTCAACAATAGAGTTGTCAGCTGCATCTCTCGGATGTGGGGCACCCTGAGCATTGATCTCTTTGTATCACTGGACAATGCCCAGGTGCCGCAGTTCTGCTCAAGGGTTCTATGCAGCAGTCGGATAGCTTCTGAAGATTTTCTGCTGGATTGAAGTGAGGGACTGCTTTATGGTTATTCACCAACTCCTCTGGTAACCAGTGCCCTCTTCATGCTCCAGGAGGACAAGGCTATTATGATCCTCACTACCCTACACTGGCCCAGAGATCCCTTGTTCCCTATTCTCCTCCATCTGTCTCAGAGGCCACCAATCTGGCTCAGTTCCGATCCGGATCTGTTATCCCAGGATGGGGGATCTCTTCTTCACTCCAACATCTGCTTCCTAGCTCTCATGGTGTGGATGCTGAGCGTGTAGTTCTTGCAGAGCTCTACCTACCAGCTGATGTGGAGAATGTCATCCTGGCTTCTCGCAAGGACTGTACATGGCATTCCTATGCTTTTAAATGGTGCAGATTCTCTCTGTGGTGAACCCCTTTTCTTGTTCAGTGGAGTCTTTGCTCACTTATCTGCTCCACCTGTCTAACTTTGGCCTCAAATTGAACTCTGTGAGAGTGCATCTCAGCGTAGTGGCAGCCTACCATCATGGGGTGGATAGTAAGCCTGTTTCTGTGCATCCCTTTGGAAGTCACTTTATGAGAGGTCTCTTGCTCTCTCGGCCTCTGATTAGGCACCTGCCTGTTGCGTGGGACCTTAATGTGGTACTCAGGCAATTGATTTCCACCCCTTTTCAGCTACTCAGTTCTTGTCTGCTCAAATATCTCACATGGAAGGTCATTTTCTTAGTAGTGGTCACCTCTGCATGCAGAGTCAGTGAACTCCAGGCACTAGTGGTACATCCTCCACACATGAGGTTTCATCAAAATAGAGTGATCCTCCAGATTCAACCTAAGTGTCCTCCTAAGGTGGTTTCTGACTTTCACCTTAATGAATCAGTGGTACTGCCCACCTTTTTTCCCCAGACCTCAAGCCAACAGGGCTAAGGCCACCCTATGCACATTGGATTGTAAGACAGCGCTGGATCTCCACCTCCAAATGTATGAAAGCTCACGACCATTTCTCCCAGCTCTTTGTCTCTTGTGACCCCAATAGGCTGTGTGTGGCAGTCTCGTATCGTACCCTTTCTCTTTGGGTTGCAGATTGCATCTCCTTCACTTATGCTCAAGCTGGTCTGAGTTTGGAGCACTGTGTCACGACTCCCAAAATCCAAGCTATTGCTGCTTTGGTAGCCAACTTGCATTCCATCTCCATGGTGAAGATCTGTAGGGCTATAACATGGTCTTCCGTCCACACCTTCATAGCTAATTGCTATCTGGATGACTTGACAGCAACTTCAGCCAAGCTATACTCTGGCACCAGTTTGGGAATTTTGGGAAATAAGGCAACTACTTCCCACTAGCCCTTCTGTCCATCTGGCTACCATAGCATAACCTGCTGTTGATGTCCATGCTGGACGCTGACTCTCGGAACCTTTCGGCAATTACTCATACTATTGTTCTCGGTTCTTTTTTTTTTTTTTAGTTGCTTCATTGGACTGTTTACAGATTTTTTTCGGTAGCCTGTTGCTGGGGAGTCCCATATGTGAGGACTGACTTCCTACTTGGTCCCAGAGAAAGCACAGTTGTTCACCTGTAGCAGGTATTCTCTGGAACCAGCAGGAATCAGGCCTCACTACCCTCCATCCTCCCCATGGCATTGTTTTCTGTTGTGGCTTGATTAGGCTATGCCATCATACTAAGTTAAGATGACTTCTTTGGGAAGGAAGACAGGCACAATGCATGGTTGGCCTCCCAAAAGCTTCCTTTGGAAGCTGGTGAGCATTCTCATATGGGTTCCGTTGATGACGTCACCTACTGTATATGTGAAGACTGATCCCTGCTGTTCCCGGTGAACACCTGCTACATCTGAGTAGCTATACTCTCTAATCACTGTTATACAGCCAAAATATTTCTGAAATAAATTCAGTCACACTTTACTAAGTCTGGGTTGCTGAAAATGAAAATGATAGTTAAAATTGTTTATAGGCTCTAGTTTACAATTTATACTACTGAGCCAGTACATACGACCTCAATTTCAGAAGTGTCAAGGATATGTGAGTTATAATGGGAATAGAATTCAATTTAAACCATAAATTACTAAAATACATGCATGTTTGACTGGATTTGTGATAAATCTATATTTTTGTTTGGTCAGTACTTGATTTTCAGGAAAAACAATTATTTAATGATGCAGTTTGAAGGTGCTATTGCATCATACATGATATGAATTGCATCATGTTATTCCTAGAAGTCACAGGTGATGCAATCATTACTCAGCTTAATTAAATCACTCTGCAGAATATACTGTGCAACACTTTTTAATAACCTTGATGTGTCAGTAGTATTTTGGCTATAAACTAGTCTTCTCGGTGTTTGATTTTTTTCTGTTTACCCAAAGTGAGAGATGACTCATAATTGTTTGAACAATGCAGATCACTGCTGCTAAGTTTATGGTTAAGTGACTTTTACATCACAAAAATATAGCATAACCATTTTGATTAAGAAAGCCTACCTATATTACATTGGCTGCAAAAATGAAGATCAGGACAAGAGCTGGGCCCCACACATATGCTGCAATACTTCTGCAACAAATCTTCACCGGTGGTTGAATAGAAAAATGAAATCTATGCTTTTTGCAGTGCCAATATTTTGGAGAGAGCTGACAGATCATATCAGCAATTGTTACTTCTGCATGGTGCCTCCTGTTGGAAAAAGTTTGTTGAAGAAGAAAAAATTGACTGTGCAGTATCTAAGCATTCCATTAGCTATATGCCCAGTATCTCACGGAGAAGGACTGCTGGTTTCTGATGTTCCAGAATCATTCTCCCTTGAGTCAGACAAGGAAGAGGAAGGGAATAAAACTTCTGGTTCCAAACCATCAATGTCACATGATCCAGATTTTCTCCCATCCTCCTCCTCTCAATCACACCTCATAAACAAGGTGAACTTGTCAGGGATTTGGAACTATCTAAGAGTAAGGCAGAGCTCTTGGTCTCCAGATTGCAGCACTGGAATCTCCTGTCAGGTGATGTTAGGGTTTCCATGTTATGTGAACATCAAAAGGATCTTTATATTCTTCTTCATGGAAGATGATCTTGTAGCTTGCAACAACACTGATGGTCTGACATGCACTCAACATCATTCAGCATCCAGATGAGTGGAGACTGTTCATCGATTCAATGTTGATGAGTCTTAAAGTTGTTCTGCTGCTTAATGGCAATGTTTTGCCATCAGTTCCAGTATTGTCATTTAAGATCAGCACTCATATACAGTAATATAGAAGCACTGCAGCAACTTCAAGACTATAAATATTACTCTATCTTGCCAGCAGACTTGACAGCTGAGTTATCTTAGTAAGTTAGGAATATGGTGAGTGTGGTGAGTGAAATGGGTTTTTTGACCACCAGTGAACAAAGATTTTTTGATTGAACCAACTCCAGTGACTTCGATGATATATTTCCCCCCTAAAGTCCATAAAAGTTTACTTTGGCCTCCTGGATGTCCAATAGTCTCTAGACGAGGTTCAGAGTTGGAGCCCCTCTCAGTTTATTGATACATTTTTGTGACCTATGGTCTATGAGATTCCTTCTTTTATCCAAGATACAACTTATTTTTTATGATTGCTTCAAGATTTCCCCTTTTGGTCTTCTATTACTTTAATGATATCCATGGACATTGCAAGTCTGTACACAAATATATCACAAGATCAAGCATTACAGGTAATATGGGATATATTGCTGTCTAGATCTCCACCAGCCTGTTTTCCACATGGGTTTCTTTGTGACATGGCTGAGCTTGTCCTACATAGAAATTATTTAGGATTTAATGGGATCTTCTACCAACAACATCATGGTGTGGCTATGGGTGCTATGTTAGCGCCTTCTGTGGCTTCCTTATATGTTGCTTCCATTGGATTAATCAATTGGATGGTAATCTTCAGTTTTCTTTGAATTACCATGCTCATAATATTGATTTTTCGGATGTCCGGATTGAGAGAATGGCAGAAAGAGTCCAAACATCCATATTCTGGAAGTTGTTAGGTCGTAATGTCTATTTACAATTATGAGCTGTCATTCTTTGAATTTAAGAACGACCCTACATATTAGCCAATACTTGCAGACATGCCACATATGTTCTACAGAAGCAGCATTTTGATCTGAGGCTGTTACACTGAACTCTCACTTTGTAGCTAGGGGGTATCCAAAATCTGTTCTCAAACAAGCATTCTTGCAAGTATGCTCAATACAATTTCTTTTTGCAACATAGACAACCTGAGCAAGAAAACTAGTGTTTGTGTTGCCATACACATCAGGTGTGTCTAAGACTGTGAATGTAATCCACAAGCATTGGAAGGTGTTGAGCATGCATGCCTGTTTATCAGCATCTCCCCAGGGTGATTTCAGATGGGGTAAAAAATTGGGAGAGATGCTTACAAATTATTCAGGTCCTCCTGCAGCTATTGATCAGATTATGGGTCATTTCCCATGTGATAAATGTAATTGGTGTGAGCTAGCATTGACTGGTCCTTCCTGGTCTCATCCCAATGGAAAGGTTTATCATGCTAAACATAATACCTCATGCAATACTGCAGGGATGATTTATATGATAATCTGTCCCTGCTCTCTAATTTACGAGGATCGGACTACACATAAGATCCACTTACGGCTGATTGAACATAAGTCACATTAACACTAGATCTGAAACTGCCTCATTGGTGGCCCATTGGATTAAATATCAACACTCCCTCTCTGATCTACACTGGTGTGTTTTGGAGCATCTACAGCACACTTGGAGGGGTGGTGATTATCACAGACAATTGGAACTTAGGGAGCATGCTTGGATGTTCCAGTTGGGATCTGTTGAACCTGGTGGGTTGAATCAAGCAGTAGACTGGTTTTCCCTGATCTGATTGGCTTCCCTGACCTTGAACCTAGGTATTTTTATGATAGGTGTTTGAGGATGAGTGGAACATTCAGCCAGTTGGAGTTTGGCTCTATACTCAGTGGGTTTTTCTTAATGGGTGTTCATTGTACATTCCCCTGATGTAGATAAGTTCATTTTTTACTCTTATTGAAACACAATATTGTGTCTGGCTGGGTTATGTAAGCCAGTGGCTATTTATTCTGTTTTGTGTATAGTTCATTGTTTAGGTTGATAATACTGTGGACCTGTGATGAATATCAAGCATACTAGTTTTGGCCCCTGAGGCTGTTATACTGGAGGGTCCATTTGGGCTCACAATTTGTTCGAGGTCCACTATATTACATATGGTCTACTGGGGTATTTAATATATTAGAAATCATCTTGTTGTTTTTCCTGAGTTTGATTGATTTTTTTGGCTTTATATGTTGAATCAATTCCAATTAGTCACACAGTCCATCTGAAGGCAACCTATGGCAATATAAAACAACTGTTGAGATGTATAAACTATGACCAACATCAGTGGCAGCTTTGTGGTGATTTGAAAGTCATTGCCCTGTTACTCTGTCTGCAGACTGAATTCACAAAATACTGCTGTTTTCTCTGTGAATGAAATAGTCATGGAAAAGATTCCTACTACATGAAGAGAGTTGGCCATTCCGACAGTCATTTTTGTTGTTGTTAAGTGCCATCGAGTCGGAATCGACTCATGGCGACCCTCTGGATAGCTATCCTAAATTGTGTTCGGTCTTCAGTCAGGCGGCTCATTGACAGACTGGTTACAGCTTCTGACTCTCATTTCATGCACAGCTACATCAGCAGTCAGACATCCTGAGGGCTTTAATCCAACCACATCATAAATGCTGGCTTTACTCTGAAAAGTCTTCAGCTCTTCCTCAGTAGCTAGTTGAGTGCCTTCTGACCTGGGGGTCTCATCTTCCAGCACTATAGCACAATTTGTTTTGTTGTAACTATCCATTGGGTTTTCATGGCAAGATACAGAAGTAGATTGCCGGGTCTTTCTTCCGCGCAGTTTGTTTGGTGGTGTTGCCGTTGTCACAGAAATGTGATCCTCCGCCGTCAACACTATCCCATTCTGCTGCTGCCCAGATGGGTGGTTTGTCTTGGTCTGGCACCTCAGCTGAGACCTATTCATCTTGGGAGACCCTGCCAGTAGTTAAACTACTGATAGTTTAGCTCTCAGCATCACTGATGCTCACAAGCCCTCACAGCACGACAAGCTGCAAACCAAGTGAGAGGACAGTCATTAGAGCCTGGAAAAAAAAGTGTGCAGCTTCCACTACTTGTTGAATCAAGGAAGATTTTGTTACTACCCTTACACATTAAGCTGGGTCTAAAGAAAAATTGTGTCAAGGCAAAGGACAAAACAAAACCAACTTTCAAGTATCTCAGCAGGAAATTTCAAAGACTAAGTGAAGCTAAGATAAAGGAAGGTGTCTTTGTTGGTCCTCAGATTCATGAACTTCTTCAAGGTGATGCATTTAACCGTTCACTACGTAGCAAAGAAAGGACAGCATGGAAAGCATTCCAGTTAGTGGTAACAGGTTTTCTCAGAAACAACATGGTAGACAACTACAGAGAGTTGGTGGAAAAACTCCTCAATGTATACAAAGGTCTTGGCTGCATCATTGGCTGATACATTTTTTGCACTCTCATCTTGATTTTTTTTCCACCGAACCGTGGAGCAGTGAGCGATGAGCATGGCGAGCAATTTCATCAGGACATTGCAGCAATGGAGAAAAGATACCAAGGCAAATGGAGCCTGTCAATGCTTGCAGGCTATTGCTGGATGGTGACAAGAGATATTCCATTTACAGAATACAAGAGATAAACCAAGAAACGCTGAGTAGACACTGAATAAGGTCTGAAATGAATACTAATGCATACACAGTCGTTTCTTGCTTTCTGTTTCATACTAACTTTTTCAATAAGTTGTATTTGGCTGATTTTTAAACTTTTAAACAAAGATGACAGGTGAAATATTATCAAGGTCATATACTCTATATGGCAAGCATAAACACTTGAAAATACCTAGGTTTATAATAATCTGTGTTTAAAACTCTACTACCAACATGTTATATATACACATAAAATGGAAAAGCTTAGTTAGCCAATCAGTAGTATTAATTGTCTGTCTTTTTTAAATTCAGCGCATCAAAATCCATAATAATGGCAGATTTTGTATCCAAAGCAGGCAATTTTTAAAACATTATAGACCAATGCAATAAGGGATGCACATGAAAAAAACTGTCAGTTCCTTTTAAACCTTTTTTTATTTTTTCCTGATTTCAAACATCTTTTATGCTAATTCCACACATTTGTTTTAATACATTTTTTACTCATGTTGAAATTTTAAAACATGTTTTTCTATATAATGTACATAAATTAATTTAACACTTGTTAAGCTATGAAATAATCAGGTACTAAAAGGCCTTTTTACTAAAGAGTGCCGTGATATTGCACCAAATGCACCCATAGCGCACAAATCCATGACATTTTAGGGCAATACCTTGTTGTCACTGCCCATTAACTGTTAACTACAAAAGACAATTCCTCCATTCCCTGTATCAAAATGATGCTTTGCATTTTATCTGTAAAATGCGAGAATTAGTGCATGCTATTAATGCTCTGCAAAAATAACTGTTAGTGCTCAATAATGTCTGCATTAAACAGTTAACACTTTTTAACAAACAGGCTCTCAAATGTAGCATGTGCTGTTTCATTTTAATGTGCATTAAAACTAAATAATTCACCTTAAACTATAATAAAAGGAAACTACATGAAATAACAAAGAAAAGGAAACCAAAGGAACATGCATTTTCTTCCAGACTATTCCTAATAGCTACTTTATAATTATACTTCAAAGTAATTGAAAGAAAGTTAAAGAGATGTTACAGAATTGAATTCGGTGTTAGCATACAGTAGGGACAGGTTATTGGATATTTTCATAGTAATAATATACATTAGTGAGAGTAAATCATTATAGAGGGAGGGGGGAATATTCAGCTGTGGTGACTGTTATTTAAAGCACCTAGCCACCACCCCTTTAAATAAACCCAGATATTCAGCACCAGAACCTATCTGGTATCTGGCGCTGAATATTTGGGTTGCCAGTTATCAGTGATATTCAGCCGCTAAATGGATAGCTAAAGCTGGTGAAATTTAGGACTGCTGGTGAGATGACCTAACTTTAACTGGCTAGCACTGAATATCATTGCTAACCGGAGAGCAACTGACACTGCCCCCGATCTGTCACTAGACCGCCCTGATTTTAACTGATATTTTTCATGCAGTCTGTGGTGATATTCTCACAGGATCAGCACTAAAATGCCTTGAATACTGGCCCCATTATTTTTTAGTAGAATATGATATATCCTTGTTATAGAGAGAATTCAAATTTAGCTCATATCTTTTTTAGGCCAAAGCTCAAGGCGAGTTATATTTAGCTACAGTAGGTATCCAGAGGGTTTACAATCAAAGGGCCCTTTTACTAAAGCGTGGTAGGTTTTTGCACTTAATGCACATATAACACAAAAACTAGCATGCATTAAGTACAAAGCCTCTTCATTAACTACTGGCAGTATAGCCAGCATGATCCCAATAGTTAACATGCAGATATGTACCTTAACACATAGTGCTATTACCCTGGGTGAACCTACAGTAATCTATTTAAAATCAACGCTTATTGAGGAGGTGTTTGGTGAACCCACGCCAACATTGATAGCATGCGATATGTACCGCCATGCTATCTGCAGTGAGCTCACTGTGCCCCTGGATAAGCTATCTGGTTATTCTTAACTATCATTCAGCTGAATATTGGTCCCAATTAGCTTATCAAATGTTTGTATGGGTAAGAATGACCATATGCCTATAAAAAACAAGCAGTAGTTGTCCTGAATAAACAAGCTTCACTGTACTGGATTGTTAATATGATCTTGTTCTACTTTGAAAACAAATGGAAAAGGTATTTGACTATTTTTAACATTATCCTTATTGGCCACTTGGATTATTCTAAAGTCCCCGTTGTTGATGTGTTATTTAGTTCAGTTTCTATATCCTTCTTCAAAGAAATTTTCATGAATTATCCTGTGTCTTTTTTTACAAGAGTCATTTGCCAGTAATCGATATCTGCAATGGAAAATATTGTTTTACATTATGCTTTCTATTTTCTTGTCAGCACATGATCTTCTGACTCAACATTCCATCTATTCTGTGATTTTAGTCAGCAGGAAACCAGGATCTTCTCACATTTTTACAGCAGCAGTGAAAGTGCACAAAATAAGTGGCTCAGTGAGAACCATACAAGGAAGTGCTAAGGAGCTTGGGACAATATGTAATTTATCAGTGGTGTCTTCTGGCATTGCCGGAAAAAACACATTAAGGAAGATCTTCAGTAATATTTGCTCAGAATCTTTGCTCTTAAATTCAGTTCAGTTGTATTGCAATGTCCTAAATGCACTTTCCTGCATTGTAATATAAACTTTATGGGCAGAATGATAGGAATATTTACTTTCAGATACTATACAATAGGTCTGCGTGTTTCAAATGTGCACATGCAGCTTTGCAATTATTTAAAGATTTATTTTATGATGCATGAAATAAAAGCCTTTTTAAGACTGTGAGATGCACTCTTACTACATGGTCTATGGCTGATACCTCTGGTAGTGGGCTATAATTCTAGAATATAGAAACATAGAAACATGATGGCAGAAAAAGACTACATGATCTATCTAGTCTACCCTTCCATATAACAGTCCCCTTTTTACCTTTAGAGATCCTCTGTGTTTGTCCCATGCTTCTTTGAGTTCAGATACTGTCCTCATCTCTACCACCTCCACTGGAAGACTATTCCATGCATCTACCACTCTTTCCGTAAAGAAATATATCTGCATATTACTCCTGAGTCTATCCCCTTTCACCCTCATCCTATGTCCCCTTGTATCAGAGTTTGCTTTCAATCGAAAGAGGCTCTCCTCCTGTGCATTTATAATATCTCTATATAGCTTGCCCATGACAGACAATGGTTAGAGCATGGGCAACCTGTAAACCTGCAAACTCCTATCCAATACTCAAAAATTTACCTTTAGAAAATTAATTAACTTCCTTTTGACTGCAAAATTGTTGGGTGGCACACTTCCAGAACACTGTGGCCCTGCAATCTGCCTAGACCTTATTCCCCCACTAACTCTCCCCATATGTCCTGTGCTTCAGGATGAGGAGAGTCAGCAGGGGTCGGGAGAGAGTGGAGTGGGGGCGGAGCAGGGGCAAGCCACCCTGCAGCATGTACAGGGCTGACTCAGGTCACGACACTGTATGTCCTGTTGGGCCTGTTGGGACATGCTGCTTAAACCACCTCAGACGTGGAATAAGCAGCACAATTTGCCGGATCGGGGCAGAGGGGGGCCAGCTCTTGGGGGGTCCCCACCACCCAATCCAAGCAGTAGGAGGCCAGCCGTGGGTCAGGCAGTGGGGATTTGGGGAGACTGGAGTCACAGATGCCAGGGGTACCTATGGAGAGGACATCCCTGCAGGCAGAAGGGGCATACCGAGCTGTCCACAGGCCCGGCTCTGGCATCCGTGGGAATGTGTTTTTTTTTTCTTTTCCCACAGAACAGAAAAAATGGCCCTGTTTTCATCGGGGATATCTGGAAGGCCTGGACATCCCCCTCCTGGAATGGGGCTCTGTGTATCCTAATGGAATTATATACACAATCAATATAACAAAGGATGCAATAAGAAACAGAAAACATAAGAATTATCGCATTGTCAGACCAAAGGTTCATCAAGTCAGCTATCCTGTTTCCAAGAGTGACAAATCCCGGTCACAAGCACCTGACAAGATCCCAAAGATTAGCTAGATTCCATGTTGCTTACCCCAAGGATAAGTAGTCATTTTCCCAAAGCCACTTAATAAGGGTTTATGTATTTTCCTCTGTGCAAAGCCTAAGGTGTCATAAGTGCAAAACCTTTGTGGTAAATGCCAAGTGTATAGCAAGCATCTGCCCTGCATCTAATATACAGGGTAGACATTTACTACTACTATTACTACTATTACTGAGCATTTGTATAGCTCTATAAGGTGTACGCAGCGCTGCACAGACATGTAAGAGACAATCCCTGCTCATTAGAGCTTACAATCTAGTCAAGACAGACAACTTAGTAAGTGTAGACAGGGATACATCTAGGGGGAACGGTAAGGAAACACAAGGAGATCAGGTGAGTAAGATCCAAAAGTGGCAGTGAAAAGTGAGTTTTCAGCCTGGATTTGAAAAGGGTCAGAGAAGGCACCTGACATAGAGACTCAGGCAGTTTGTTCCAGGCGTATGGTACAATAAGGTGAAAGGAGCGAAGTCTGGAGTTAGCAATAGAAGAGAAGGGCACAGATAGAAGTGATTTGCCAGAAGAGCGGAGTTCCCAGTGAGGTGTGTAGGGAGAGATAAGAGAGGAAAGGTAATGAGGAGCTGCAGAGTGAATGCACTTATAGGTCAGCAGGAGAAGTTTGAACTGGATGAGGAAACAATAGGGAGCCAATGAAGTTACTTGAGAAGAAGGGTAATATGAGCATGACAAAGCTGGCAAAAGATTAGCTGCGCAGCAGAGTGTTGAATAGATTGAAGGGGAGAGAGATGATTCAGCGGGAAACCAGCAAGGAGTAAGTTACAATAGTCAAGACAGGAGGTGATTAAGGAGTGGAAAAGTGTCTTAGTAGTGTGTTGTGAAAGGGATGTGTGGATTTTGTTGATGTTATACAGAAAGAAACGACAGCTATCAGATGGATGTGTGTGGAGAAGGAGAGAGAGGAGTCAAAGACGACCCAAGATTGCGAGCAGAAGAAACAAGGAGGAACAGAGAGTTATCTACAGAGACTGAGAAAGAAGGGAGAGGGGGTTTTAGGGGGAAAAAGAAGCTCGGTTTTGGCCATTTTCAATTTCAAGCAACGGTGAGACATCCAAGCAGCAATGTCAGAAAGGCAGGCAGAGATCCAGGTCTGGATTGCCGAAGAGATTTCAGGTGTAGAGAGGTTGATCTGGGAGTCATCAGCATAAAGATGGTACTGAAAGCCATGGGAAGAGATGAGTGCAACAAGGGACTTAGTATAAAGAGAGAAAAGGAGTGGACCCAAGACAGATCCTTGGGGTACACCAACTGACAGAAGGATAGCAGCAGAGGAGGATCCACCAGAACAAACACTGAAAGAGTAATGGGAGAGATAAGAGGAGAACCAGGATAGTACAGAGCCCTTAAAACCAAGCGAGGAGAGGGTATCCAGGAGAAGGTTGTGGTCAACAGTGTCAAAAGCAGCAGAGAGGTCAAGAAGGATGAGGGCTGAGTAGAGGCCCTTAGATTTTGCCAGGAACAAGTCTTTGGAGACCTTGGCAAGGGTCGTTTCAGTAGAATGTAAAGGATGAGACCCAGATTGTGACGGATCCAGAAGGCTTGAGAGGAGAGAAAGTCAAGGCAACAGTGGTGAACCGCATGTTCAAGTAGTTTAGAAATGAAGGGGAAGAGGGAGATGGGTCGATAGCTAGAAGGATAGATAGGATCAAGTGAGAGTTTCTTGAGGAGAGGTGTAACTACTGCATGCTTGAAGGATGCAGGGACAGTTGCAGTGGAGAGCGATAGGATGAGAATAGGAGAGATGGGAGGGACAACAGTGGAGGAGATGAGGCTTAGGAGATGGGTGGGAATAGGAGCAGAGGAGCAGATAGTGAGGTTGGAGGAGTAAAGAAGGTATGCGGTTTCCTCCTCAAAGATCATAGAAAAAAGAAAGGGTAGCAGAGGTAGAGGGGGAAAGTTGGGAGTGAAGAGGGGGAGGAGGGGAAGTAGCTGAATTTGTGGGGAATTCAAGGGTGATTTTATGGATTTTGTCATGGAAATAGTCAGCCAGGGTTTGGGCAGAAAGGGAGGGAGGGGTCGGAGGTGAAGGCACCTTGAGGAGATTGATAGTAAAGAGATGGCAAGGGTCAGAGGCAAGAGAGTTAGTCAGATGGACATAATAGTCTTGTTTGGTGAGTGCTATGGCTGACTGGAAAGAGGTAAGCATGAATTTGAAGTGTAGAAAGTCTGCAAGGGAGCGGGATTTGAGCCAAGCGCACTCAGCTGAACAAGCACAGGAACATAGATAGTGGGTAGTGGATGAAAGCCAGGGCTGGGATATAGCACTCCTCACAGGACATAGCATGGACAGAGCAAGATGATCCCAAGCAGAGGAAAGTGCAGCATTATAGGAAGCTACTGCCTCATCAACAGACTCAGATGACATAGTGGAGGAAAGAGTTGATGAAACAGTGGAGGAGAGAACCAAAGGGTCAATAGCATGAAGATTTCTAAAGAGGATGGAGGAGAAAGGACGAAGTTGAGCTGATGGATGATGAAGAGTGAAGCTTAGTAGGTGATGGTCAGATAAGGGAAGAACTGAAATACAGAAGTTTGAGGGTAAGCAATTAGAGAAAAATACAAGGTCAAGGCAGTGGTCATGCTGGTAAGTGGGGGCAATAGAAAAGTAGCAGAGGACAAGGACCACGGCCAACACAAGGAATGTCCAAAAATCTTTATTGAAGACCCAACTAAACAGTATCTCCCAGACTGTTTCTATGTCCTGTGTGTATATTTATTTTGGTAATGTATTATACTTTATTGATTGTGCTCATTTTTTGTATTTGAAGTTTTTTATATTTTAATTGTGTTTTTATATGTCTGTTTATAGACCCCTGACGAAGGCCTATTGCCAAAACTGTTTAGTTGGTTCTTCAATAAAGTTTTTTGGATATTCCTTGTGTTGGCCGTGGTCCTTGTCCTCCACTACTTTTCAACAATATTTTGCGAAAGGCATCCTTTCCCCCCCCCCCTTGTAAGTGGGGGCAGTAGAGCAAAGCTAGAGGTCAAATGCAGAGGTAAGGGAAAGGAGCTTTAAAGCATAAGGATAAAAGGGGTTATCAATATGAATGTTAAAATCCCCGAGAATAAGAATGGGGGAAGAGGAATCCAGAAAGAAGGAAAACCACAAGTCAAAGTCAGTGTGAAAGGTAGAGGTGGAAATAGATCTGTCAGGAGGTCGATAAATAACAGCTGCCCAGAGAGGTAGTGTAGTGAAAAGGTGGATGGAGTGGACTTCAAAGGAGGGAAAGACGTGAGACTGAGGCAGCAGGAGGGGTTGGATTTGGCAGGAAAGAGAAAGTAGAAGCCCAACACCACCACCATGGCCAGAGGGCCGAGGCGTGTGGGAGAACTGATAACTACCATGACAGAAAGCAGAGACAGATGCTGTGTCTTCTGGGAGGAGCCAGGTCTCAGTTAGAGCAAGAAGATGGAGAGCATTAGAAATAAAGAGATCATGAGTAAAAGCAAGTTTATTTGAAATGCAGTGTGCGTTCCACAAGGCACATGAGAAAGGGAGAGAGGAAGGAGAAAGGAGAGATATATGAATAAATTTAGAGGTGTTACATGAAGATTTCTTCTCAGAGTGTAACAAAGGTCTAGGGGGGGTCAGGATTAGGGTTGATATCAGAGAGGAGACAATAAGGTGGAAACGAGGGTGAGGTTGTCTTAGAGAGAGAGGAGATGGTTGAGTGAGAGGGAGAAAGTGGTAAAGCTCAAGAGTTGATGACGGTAGAGGACAGAATGGAGAGGAAAGTGAGGTTGGTAAAATGGAGATAAGGAGGGGAGGAGTGAAGGTGTTGTTAGGAGGGGAGACAATTAGGGAGTATAAAGAATAGGAAGACAAGGTGATGAAGAGCCATAGAAGGGAGATGGAGAGGAGAACAGAGGTCAGAAGAAATAGAGAGGTGAGGGAGAGCCCACAGGGGATTAGGTGCACCTGTGAATAAGTATGGTCATGAGCAGGTGATAGCCGGGGGAGGGGGTGGTGGCTGGGTAGAGGAGAGGGGTGGGGTGGGGTATAAGTTATTCAGTTGAGAAAAGCTGACCAATAGTGCAAAAAGGTACAATGAGGTAAAAGACCACACTAACAATGATAAATAAATAAATAAATATATAGAGAGAGGCAGACAGGACTCACAAAAAGCAAGCAGATTCACTCACAAAAAGCAAACAGATTCAAAGTTGCAGCACAGCTTGCAATGGAGTAGTTCTCTTTCCAGTACTCTGACCACATTACATGCATTGGCAAACAGAGTGGGTGCGACCACACTACCTGCTGACACATGTAATATTGCCCCTCGGTGTTGCCCATAGAAAGGTTAAAATAAATACATTACAGCCGGGGAGTCCCCCATTGACTCAGTTTAACCCTCCCTGCTCTGATCCTATAGACATGATCCAAACACTCACCCCTTGATTCGTTCTCCCTCTATAAGATCATCTAACTCTTGATCTGCGTCTCCCAATCAAGTCCCACCATCCGATTTCTCAATCCAGACACCACATAGATGAGAACCCAACTATCCCTGACCCCTCTCATCTCCCATCACTCTGACTCTCCCTTCAGTTACCTAAGCAATCTTGGTAATCTAGTGAATGAGATTCAAAATAGCAGCTGTAACTCCTAGAGGTACCTTTTCAGTACTAATGCTAGGGGGTCAATCACACAAATAAAGAACAATTGTCCTTATTTGGCAGATAACCCCTAGTGGTAGTACCATGAGGCTACTGCTAGGCGGTCAGAGTCACCATGCTGAACCTCAGTGGCAATGGGTCAGAATTGAAGGGGACCCCTCCTGCCTCATACTCTAAAAGATAAATGCTTAGATAAATGAAGGGGGAAGGTTGATTCTTCAGCTATAGCAGGATCAGATGAGGGGGTGATCAGGGAGGATCACATCAATGGATGGGTGATCTTGTAGGGAAATGGATCTGGCGATGGGTACTTGGATCATGTGTAGAGGGTCAAAGCGAGGAGAGGGGTTGGATGAATCAAGAGATTCCTTAGTCACAATGGGTCCGATATTGAGTTGTGCAGGCTATGCGCCGCCGCTGCACATAGCCTGCCTGCCATCCTCCTTATCCCGGATTTTCACTTCCGTACTGGTGGAAGTGAAAATCCAGGTTAGCCTGCATGCCCCGGCAGCCACAGAGGCTACACAGGTAGCAGCGAATTTTGATGCTACCCGCATAGCCCTCTGTGCCCTACCCATGTAGCCCCTTCCTCCACCCCTACTCTGCCCCGGAACACCCCTAACATGCCCCAGTGCTATGCGGATAGCATCTGGGCACGTTAGGGACTTAGCTGGGATATTCAAAGGGCTCTACCCGTGTAGGTGCCCTTTGAATATCCCAGATACGGCCCTTACATGGGTAACTAAGGAAGTTACCCATGTAAGGGCCTTTGAATATCGGGCCCAATGTATTTTATTAACTTTATTATGGGCAGCTGCCAAACTACCTGATTGCCAGTAGGACAGCTGCACTTAACACCACCTCTTGAGGTAGACCACTTTCTGAATTCTATGAGGTCAGCATCCTCAAGATTAGTCCTCATCAGTTTCATCTCCTCCACAGGCCCTAGGCTGGGTATATGAGACTTCTTACTCTAACTATGAAAAATATTCTCAACATACAATCCACAAAACACAGTTTCTCTGGCATTTGGTTTAAGCACGTGTATCTATGCTATGGACTTTCTACCAGAAAATCTCAAAATTGATATATAAAAGTAGGTAACATTGGAGAAAGACACCAGAGAAAACTATCCAAAGACAAAATAAACAAAACACTCAGTTTTCTCCTTAATGTATGTTTAGGATGCACAGGGATGCATTCTGGGCTTTTCTAGATATTAAATGAGATATACTGTACACTATAGGCCCTACTAATCTCTCAAGACAACAACAAATCTAATATTGCTTATATCCATTTAGAGAATTTAGTGGTCCCGTCATATCTTTGCTGTTTCATTCAGCCCATAAATGAACACCATCACCAGACCTCCCTTAGGTGTGCACTTCTTTTAGCTTCACTCCATTGATTAGGTCAAGATGGCCTAGGAAAATCACTCTCTGAAAAAAGGCCTAACAGTCAATGAAAAGAGGCAACTTCTCATGCGTACTTTGGGAACCCCAATGGACTCCTTCAGCTCGCCTCCATTATGGACGTCTCCTACTGAAAAGCCTCCAGCCTGCAAAGTACAAGATCCTTTATAGGTCCTTCCAAAACAAATCATGGAAGCACCCACTGGCCATAATGGATACTTAAGTCATCCTCCTTTAGTTAACTCTAAACACTTCTCAACAGATTAGAAGCAGGCTTCAGAATATTCCTCCACTGAAAAATGTAGAGGGAAAACTGGGGAGTCCTGCTACACAATTAAATCAGTGTGTACCAATTTGACCCTTGCCTTTCACAACCATTGCTCATTTGGATTGATCAGCATTGCAGTAAATACCATATTGACCAATATTATTAGCCTATTTTGGTTTTCCTTGGATATCCTTTCTTTGACCAATACAGGAGCCGCATATACTAAAGGTTTTAACCTGCAGTAATGAATGTTAATATACATCCATCCCAGCTATTCATGGCTTCTCCTGCCCCCGAATAACTTCCCTGCCAGTTGTGCAGGGAAGTTAGATGGGCAGCGGGGAATGGGTGGCCCGGGGGCAGAGTCTGGGCGGGCAGTGGGCGGTCACCGGCCCTGGACATGCAGTGCCTATTCTAATGTCAACCCTGTATGTCCAGGGCTGACAACATGTTTGGGGAAGTTATTCTACCTCTGAGGTAGAATAACTTCCCTGGACATTTTGTTTTGTGGCTGCCAGGGCAGGGATGGGGTGGGGGGGGGGGGCAGGGGACATTCCCTGCAGCCCGACCCTGGCTTTAGGAGGCCAGATTGAGGGTCAGGCTGCGGGGAATTAGCATTTGTTGCAGGCAACCGGCATTGTGGCTTTTAAATGGAGCCGCAGTGCCATGGCAACAGGAAGCCATGGCACTGCGGCTCCATTTAAAAGCCTTGATTAAGTTAGCCAGGCTGTGCATGTACGTGCAGGCTGGACTGAATCACAGTTCTGGCCTGCACGTACATGCCTGATCGCAATTCTGATCCCACGGGGCTAGACATGACTCACGGGATCAGAATTGCGATCCCTTTGTACATCCGGCTCCGACCTGATGTACAGAGGGGATCTACATCTGGGATGGAATCGGGCTGTAAACAACAGGATCCATTTGGGTTTATCATACATGGAGCTGAGATTAGAATCAGTCCTTGAGATTTTATGATCATTACAAACTTCCATTTGCATTCCTGAGGATCCTCACTCTAGACCTGAGAAGTGATTATGGTGGTACCAAACAGGTACGAAATCTGAATAGAACAATTTACAATTTAGATTTTACGGTGTACAACTGAGCTGTGCAGACAGATTGACTGTTCAGGAAGGCAGAGATCCTTTGTTCTCTTTATAGGAACAATAAAACCTAGAAAAATGTCACCTGTAAGCAATGACTTTTTGCTTATTAAATTGTTGCCAAATACAGTTGTGGTCAACATTATTGGCATCCTTACAGTTCAACCCCTTAATGTCCAATATCTCCTAGAAAAAAATAGCCTGTGATATGGCTTTGGACTATATATGCACACACATTTGATACATTAAAATATCAAATAAAATAAGACCAATTAAAAAAGGAAATAGTAGAAACAGTATTAAAACTGGGACATTGCCAGGACATGATTATTGGTACTCTTATAAACAATTCATATCAGTTTCAACAGAAAAAAAACATGTTCCCATTGAGATAAAATTAGACACACCTGTGATCAATTGTCAGTACTCACATGACTTAAATCAACCAGTGAATGATGGCTCTGATGTTTAACATGGCCACATTCACTCCCTGTTCCATTTTCACAATGGTGAAAACAAGAGAGCTGCCTGAGACCGTCAGAAAAGCCATTATCACCAAGCATCAAAGGGGTTAGAAGCCCATCTCCAAAGACATTGGGATTCCTGTGTCTACAGTTTGCAATGTTATTAAGTTCTCTGCACATGAAACTGTCAAGAACCTCCCAGGACACCGTAGGAAGAGAAAAATTAATCCACGAAGTCTTTCAATGTTAGTGCAAACTGTTGGAAAAACACCACGTACAACATCCAAAGAGCTTAAGGCTGACTTGGAGCAATCTGGAGTGGTGGTTTCAGCCTGTACCATATGCCACACACTAAAGAAAGAAGGACTTCATGGACAAAGGCCAAGGAGAACCCCACTGCTCAAAGACAGACATAAAATGGCATGCCTGATCTTTGACCAAACCCACCTTGAGAAACCACAGTCCTTCTCGGAAAATGTTCTGCAGACAGATGAAAACAAACTTGAGCTCTTTGGCAATGCAGACCAGCGATACATTTTCAGATGAAGAAATGAAGCTTATAAGGAAAAAACACCCTTCCTACAGTTAAATATGGTGGTGGTTCCATAAAGTTGTGGGGCTGTTTTGCTGCCTCAGGAGCTGGAGACCTGTAATGTATTAAAGGGATCATGAAGTCAGAGGACTACTAAGGTATTTTCAAGTGAAATGTGCTACCTAGTGTCAGAAAGTTAGTTCTGAGTCGAAGGTCAGGGGTCCTCCAACAGGACAATGACTCAAAACATACATCCAAAAGTACAAAAGAATGGTAAAAAAGAAACAAATTGACTTTTTTAAACTGGTCAATAGCAAGTCCTGATTTTAATCCAATCGATAACCTTTGGAAAGAGCTGAAATTTGCCATTGGTAAAAGGAATCGTGGAAACACTGATTAGCTGCAACAAATTGCAGTTGAAAAGTGGGAGAAACTACGAGCAGACAGATGTATGGAACTTATAAATGGCTACAAGAAGTGTTTGGAGGCTGTCATCACTGTCAAGAGCTGTGCAGCCAAATATTAGTGAAGGATGCCATTAATTCTGTCCAGGTCATATTTTTTTTTAAATCAGAAACAGCTACCTCTTAAGTTCCACAGACATCTTTTTTGGTTGTATACCTTTGAACATGCTATTACAATATTATGATGACATACAGTTGTAATATTTCTGATTATTTCTTAAGATATTGTATATAACACATCTAAAATGCAAGGGTGCAAATAATTTTGACAACTGTACAGTGGAACCATACCCAGAATGGCTGGGATGAAGTTAGATCTGGATAAAGGATTTTTCCAGAAAGTAGAAGTTTTTAATAATGAGAATTTTCTCATAAAAGCATTTTGGATAATTGGATTTTTCTAGATAACAGTACATTAATAGGGCAATCTTTGCAAAACCCTAAGCCTGCCATTTGTGTGCAGATGCTTTCCCTGTATATCCTTGACCTGGCCAAAGCCCTTTTCAGACCCTTGTTCAAATATCCATGCTGCAACATTGTGAGTATTTTTTACTTACAACGGGGATGGACAATTTCCAGCTGGACCTGTTCTACCATGAAGAGATAATAACCAATTTATGGATAACAGAAGCCCTTTCAGATAATAGATCATGAATTGAAGTTTTTGGATAAAGGAAGGACTATTAGATATGTCGTTCCACTGTACTTCAATAACACAGGTACACTACCAAAAAACTGCCTCCAGTTTTGCAACTGATTCCTATAGATTTTGGGGTGCTGAATCCAGGAAAAATAGCCAAAATGTTCCATCACATCACGTTTTCTTGCAAAATTAGATTTCTTACCCATATAAGGAATGTTCACATAATTTCTTTTTAGCCGACTGCAGTTTATTTTCTTGGCCCAAAATAGAGGTTGTAATGGTTAACTAACTAGAAACACTCCCTCATGATATTTTAGAGTGTTTTGTATTCATTTTATACATTAACAGGACAATTGGGAGGCAGGGGGCTAAATCCAGTACTCGCGCTGGCGCATGTTCTTTCCTGTTCGCCTCGCCTCGTTCGCTCGCTCAAACACGGTGGTTGCGACATGAACGTTCCTGTCAAATTTCAGTTTCTTGCAAGTTCATTATTACCTTTTGTTTGCTCAGTCGTAATCCAGCTTTATTCCGAAGTGGTTCACTACAGTTGTAGTTTTCAGTGCTGTGTATTTGTGATGGCTCACAGAGCCAGAGGTTGCGTCAACTCTCCGGACAGTTTTTGTTTTATTTGTGGGGAATATACCGTGAAAAAGCAGCAGAGGAACATTTCTGCATTTATTAAAAAAGTATATTTCGCCTATTTCGGTTTGAAGTTAGGCGATCAAGACAAACCGTGGGCTCCTCACAAAGTGTGCAAGACATGTGAGGAAGATCTACGCTTATGGATGAAAGGTAAAAAACAAGCATTTCGTTTCGGAATACCTATGATGTGGCGTGAACAAAGAGACCACAGCAGTGACTGCTATTTTTGCTCTTGCATTGTGAAGGGATACAACTTAAAAAATAAGAACGTAATAAGTTACCCCAACCTTCCCTCAGCAATTAGGCCTATGCCTCATAGCAACGAAGTACCTGTGCCTGAACCACCAAAATCTTTGGATCATATTTGTGTGGACGGTTCTGATCATGATGAGACTCATCAGATGGCTTTTCCTGATGAGTCCAGTACTTCCGAGTTTGAAATTGAACCAGATCCGAAACCTGAACTTTTCTCTCAAGCTGAATTGAATGATTTAGTCTGGGATTTAGGATTCCCAAAAGATGCTGTCCAACTGCTAGGTTCTCGGCTTAAACAGAAAAATCTATTGTCACCAGGAACAACTTTTTATTGGTACCGCAACCGCGAGACACAATTTTTGAAGTATTTCAGCAAAGAGGAAGATTTGGTATTTTGCAACGATATATACGGAGTGATGGAAAAGTTTAAACTCAAGTATGATCCTGCTGAATAGCGGCTGTTCATTGATTCGTCAAAAGACAGCATAAAAGGTGTTCTTCTTCATAATGGCAACACATTCGCTTCAGTTCCTATTGCTCACTCTGTTATTCTCCAAGAAAAATACGAGAATTTGGCCCTGATTCTTCAGAAAATTCGTTATGATGAGTATAAGTGGATGATTTGTGGAGACTTTAAAATTCTATCCATGCTATTAGGGCAGCAATCCGGTTTCACCAAATATCCCTGCTTCCTTTGCTTGTGGGATAGCCGGGCCCACGACCTACACTGGGGGAAAAAAGACTGGCCAATTCGGGAGTATTTGAGACCCGGTGAGAAAAATGTTCTTCATGAGAGCTTGGTACCTCGTGATAAAATTCTATTACCACCTCTCCACATTAAGTTGGGTCTCATTAAGCAATTCATCAAGTCCCTTCCAAAAGATGGTGAGTGCTTTCGGTACCTTTGCTCAAAGTTCCCCCGACTTTCTGAAGCAAAGCTAAAGGAAGGAGTGTTTGTTGGCCCTGATATAAGGAAACTCATTTCAGATGGAGCATTCGCTGAAACGATGTCTGAGAAGGAAAAAGAAGCCTGGGATTCCTTCAAGGATGTTGTTCTCAAATTCTTGGGGAACAGGCGGGATGAGAACTATAAGGATATTGTTGCCAGGATGCTCAATGCCTTCAAAGAACAAGGCTGTAACATGAGCCTGAAAGTCCATTTCTTGCACTCCCATGTGAACTACTTTCCCGAAAACCTGGGGGCGTACAGTGAAGAACAAGGTGAAAGGTTTCACCAGGACATCAAGGACGCAGAGAGAAGGTACCAAGGAAGATGGAACACCACTATGATGGCTGATTTCTGCTGGTTGCTGCTGCGGGAAACCCCAGATGAAAAATACGCCAAGCAGCGCACCAAGAGAAGCATTCGGGGGAAGAAGAAACGGGCCCACCAGGAGATTGATTGACCCAAGAATGACTTTAAAATCTAAACTGTGTTGACAAATATCGTGTTTTTACTAAACTTTGAAATAAAAATTTGCTAGTTATTACCACAGTGTCGGATCTCATTTATTAGAATTTTATTTTCACACCATCGGGTGTTTGTCTTCATGTATTGCAATGGTGCGGTTTGCGTTTTCTATTCTTACATACATACCTGTACAACATTTTTTGCACATTTCTTTGCTTTGCTTTGTGTCTAACCTCGCTCTTATATGCTCAATGTTTTTGCACATGTATGTGGCTGTTTTAAGTGCAGACAATTTTGCTACCATCACAGTGTGTTTTGTTGACATTACTCTATTCTTATGTGCTGCCTTGTTACAATTTTCTTTATTCTTATTTGAATAACTACTAAACAATTAGTATAAAGAATTCATCCAAGAAACTTTTATCTCGATCGCACTCAATCTGAAACGTTCACCTCAAACTGCTAACCCAATGTAGCAAAAAATCTGTACGTGATGGAGCAAATTGGTTACCAGATTTGGATTCAGCGCACCAAAAAACGTAAAAATCAATCGAAACATTAGAGGCAGTTTAAAAAAAAATTTTTTTAGTGTACCTGTGTAATTGATGAAATTTCCCATTAATGATAATGATATTGTGTCTTCATAATGATAAATAAATATAAAAAGGACACTTCTAAAATATATAATTCTGTATATCTGTGTATGTGCACTATCACCATGCAAAAACCTAATGCAGTCAAATCCATCCATATTAATTTGTAGAATAATGTAAAAATAATGAACAAACAAACCTCTTCAAAGAAGCTGTAAAACTAGAGGGCATAACATGAAGCTGAAAGGGAGCAAATTGAAAGGCAATGTCAGGAAATACTTTTTCACTGAAAGATTGGTGGATGCTTGGAATGCCCTCCCGATGGAAGTGGTGAGGGCAAATACAGTGACAGAATTCAAAATGGCATGGGACAGACACAGTGGATCCCTTTACAACAACAGGATAAAATCAAACTAAACTTATCTAATTTTCCTACATACAGGGGTGTCCCACACAGAGCGGTGGGTTTACCCCCCCTAAAACAGACATGAGGAGGGGTGGCCTGCACAGAGCGGCAGATGCACCTACTCTTGCCATCTTACTCGGTAGACTAGATGGACAATACTGGTCTTTATCTGCCATCATTTATTATGTTACTATGGGGGATGTTTACTAAACTGCGGTAATGTTACATAACGTGCGTTATGTAACGTTAACGATCGTTAAGTAATGTTAACACGCGTTATGATGTGTTAACAATCGTTAACGTCTCATAACGCGCGTTAACGTTACTTAACAATCGTAAAGTTCCGCGGCACGGTAAAACACTGCAGAAGGTGGAGAGAGGGCGGAGAGAAGGGGTCAATGGGCGGAGTGTGGGCGGGGAGAAGCTCCTTTCACACTAACGCGCTGATCTGAAGAGCTGAATCCTAACACGATTGAAAACCTGCCGTTAAATTCACATTTCAGGGGAGAGAAACCATTTAAGTGTCAGCATAGGCAGGGAAACCAAAAAAAAGTGAGAAGTGTGATACATGTGCACAGAACAAAAGGGCACATAAACATTGAAAATGACCTCAACAAACTGGAAAAAAACCATAACCAAGCTGGCCAATAGTGGTATGAATGGGAAACAGCCAAAAATACCACTGATAAAGCCTCAGAAAAAGATATTAACTGTGGAAGGGTGTATGCTCTGTCACCATAGAAGGTGAATGATGCCACAGTGAAATAGCACAGATCAGGGCTCCCCCTGTTAGTAAACAGGTCCCCCATGGCGTGCACATGTTCAGCAACAGCAGGGTGGGCATGTCGTAAAGGGCAACTGGGCAGATGCTGGAAAAGGGGATACAGAGGGCTGCAGGCGGCACATGCTGTGGTGCAGCTGGGGCACAGTGCGGACCAGGCAGATGCTCAGTTTGGCCCACAGGAATGCATAAACAGTAGAGCCAGACTGCAACTGTTGAGGGCCCAACAGGGGCATGAGTGTGCCCCCCACAGTGTCACAGGGGACAGTACACAGCAACCACCCCAACGGGCACAGAACAGTGGCAGGCGGTGCTGGGGGGAAGTGTGGGCGTCCATCCAGGCACCCCTACCCCACCACCCATACCATACGCAGCTGCCTACATGCACACTGGATGGCCTGTGACTGCCCACCACCAGCACCACCAGCAGAAGGGCATGTCAGCATGGTGGTGGAGGGGTACTGGTGATTGAGGGGGAGGGGGGAGTGACACCTGACCATAGCATGCCACGGCCCAGACCCATGTAGGTGGGTGCCATGCACTGCAACAGCCAGGCTCAGTAGGACAAACAGTCATGGCACCCCAGGGAATGATCCATCCCTGTGGCACCAGTGTGGCACAGTAAGCACAGCCAGTGCATTCTGGAGCTGAAAGTCACAAGTTCAATCCTGTGCTGTGGTCCCTGCCAACTCTGTCCCCATACATTTTACCAGTAAGAAGCCGTGGGTGGAAAGATGCAACCATGTATTGCTGATAGAATAAACATGCGTAGAACACCAACATTTTTCCGCACAGAGCACAGACACCATATACAGGCGCATTACCGAGAGCCGAGTCTGCCAAATGTAGCACGGGAGGGCCACAAAACATGCAGGCGTCATGCTGATTCCAATAGAAGGACATGGTAGCATGGTGGCGGAGGGCGTACAGATGGTGGAGGGGGCAGTGGCACCTGGCTGCAGCAGACCATGGCCTAGCTGGGTCAAGGTGGGTGCAATGCACTGTAACAGACAGGCTCAGTAGGACAAACAGTCATGGCACCCCCAGGGAATGATCCATCCCTGTGGCACCAGTGTGGCGCAGTAAGCACAGCCAGTGCATTCTGGAGCTGAAGGTCACAGGTTCAATCCTGAGCTGTGGTCCCTGCCAACTCTGTCCTCATACATTTTATCAGTAAGAAGCCGTGGGTGGAAAGATGCAACCATGTATTGCTGATAGGATAAACATGCATGGGGCACCTACAGTTTACCGTACAGAGCACAGACACCACAAACAGGCGCATTACCGAGAGCAGAGTCTCCCAAAGGCAGTCATGGAGGTCCAAATCACATTCAGGTTCCAAGCTGACTGCAATAAAGATGCATGTGCTGTATGCCAATTCGCCGCCCCCATGGTATGCAGATGTATCGCATGCATATTCATCAGGAACAGCATGAAAACCCGAACATGGTGCGGTCCACCAGGACCAGAGATGGGAACCTCTCTCCAAGAGTATTGATCCACAGGGGCGGAAACACCCGCAACCATTGGCTCCATTAGCCACAACAGCCTGGAGAGGCAGGATGGTGGGCCCTGTGTGCATCCATCAATAGTAGTACGTGCATACCCTAGCAATGACACCCAAAACCAGGGAATACGGTACACAGATAGCAAAAGGTTGCTATGATAACTGCCACATAGCAATCCCCAATGTTAGCACAAGCGGCCCATTGTGCTGCACCATACCAACCTCTGTGATGTCTGTGGAGTGTGTGTCATGTCTGGAACCTGACATTGCCCACCACCTTAGGAAGAGACCCCAACAGTACAGCATACCATAGCCATGCCTGCATGGTGCCCAGGACTGGTGCAGTGTCCCGGCCTGCCAAAAGTCTACATTGGTGCACTATACGTGCATGGGTGTGGGGGTGTGCATCAGTCTATCCAGTGTGTTCCGTCTGCCAACATCCTCTTCAGCACACACCGCTAGCAATGTTGCTAGTATTGGCCCTGCCAATGTGCATAATGAGGAGCAAGGTACTATGGGTATAGCCGGAGAGGGCGGCCTGGCCTGGTCTGGATGCACCTGCACAGGGCCCATGGCAATGTCTGGGACATTGTAGGGCCTGCCCACCACCTACATGGACAGGGTGGCCACGGCATGTTCTGATGTGTGGTCATACTCACCCTGACTGTGCAGTGACCACGGCATGGCTGGGTTCCCCCATAGTACTACATAGTGTCCCTCTGAATTGAGATATATGGGCGCTGTTCTCTGGAGCCCTATCACTGACCCATCTGCTTGGTGGGTGTGTGTACATCCCAGGTGTGGGTGCACACATCACCTCCAGGAACATGCACTATGGACTAGCAAGCAGGCTGTCTGCAGTTAGTACGTGTGTGTGGCTGGAACATCTTGCAGGGTGCAGCGGCTGGTGACTCACTTTGCTTGCTGCTGGAGGATGTCAGTTAGTGGTGTGGGCCAGCTGCGCAGAATGAGGTCTACAGTCTGTCTGTCACTACCCAATGTACTGAGGCGTACAGATCAGCATAAATGGGGGCTAAATGTGGACCCACACAGTGTAGGAACTATTCCGGTTGCATCACAGTCCACACAGGTAAGACGTGATGTACAGATTGACACAGGCAAATGCTGAGGGTATCGGCAGGGGCCACCTATCACACAGAGGCACTGATGGGGACCTGTAGCATAGCCCATCACAGAAATGCCAGGTGCAGCAGAAATGGTGCAGGGCACTCCACCTCACCCTCAGGGTGAGCACAGGATGCGTCCACTGTGATGGACAGTAGCCACTCTGTGGCAGTAACACACACGGTCAGAACCACCACCGGGCTGAGGTGCTGTGGGGTGCACATGGTCAGGACACACAACCAGGCCGAGGTGCTGGGCGGGTGCATCCCGCAACACGGGACCCTCTGTAGACTGCAGATCTGCATGTGCAGTGCATCATGGGAGTAGCTGGTCCAATCCAACCCTTGCAACCACAGAAGACAGTTTGAGTGGTGACCTGCAGTCCCTCTGTAGCCAGCCAGGCATGTAGCAGCAGCTATAGAGGGGTAGGCCACTGGCAAATGTACTGGCTGCGCAGACAGAGGTTAGGGGTTTGAACCTGCTGTGGTGATATGTGGTAGAGCTGTCTGAGGCTATTCATTTTGTAGCAGCGGAGTGTATGCGACCAATTAATACCAGGAGTCCCTTACAGAATCCAAGCCAATTGATTGTGCACACGGCCCAGACAGAAACGAGTCCAAAAGTGGCTGAGCAAGTTTGAACTGGTGTAAATCCCTCATATGCAGCTGCGAATAGTCAAATAAACACAAGCTCCCCATTGGTGCCAATGCCCCCCCCCCCTCTTTATCCAATCAGGGTCTCTCTCTGGGCCTCTATCTCTATTTCCCCCCCTCAATCCAGCTGATCAATATGCACATTAAAAGTAATAGATACATCTCCACAACTAGGACATCTCTAGGCAAAGGAATGTGCAAGTATCCTAATGTAAAATGTCTGAAGCAGACTGGTCTGTAAGGAATCATGCAGACTCTGCAACAAGCAGACATCTCGAACAGGCAATTCTGAGTCCCCTCAGCAATACTGAATGGTAGGGGGATTAAAAGCAAGGTCCCACATACAGGCTCTTATAGGCCATAGCCTATCACACGTTGAGTTGGTAGCATCAATCTGAACTATAAAGCACCCTCAAGCTCTGATAATCACAAGTGCCCACACTCGTAGCGACGCACGTACCTACGCGCGTGGCGACGCACGTACCTACGCACGTGGCGACGCAGCACAAACAATTCTAGAGGAGATGGCTGCCATGTCGAGGAAGCCTGCTTTCACCATGGCAGATCTGTATTTGCTCACAGAGCTATTCTGCCTCCGCCAGGATCGCCTCTTCCCTGGCTCATCCCGGAGGCAGAACCTGGCCAGAGTAAGGAGGACCTGGGAGCGCCTCACCAGGAGGTATAATAGAGGTTCTGACTACCCACGTGAGGTAAGTACATGGGGACAGGCACCCCAACCTAGGATGTGAAGGAGAACAACTGATAACCTAACCACCCATCAGCCACACACTGCCAGGGAATGTCCTGTGTTGGTGTGTCCAGCTGGGAGGAACATCAACCCCCCCCCCCCCCATAACAACTGTAACCACCCTGCTCCCCGGGGGTAGCTGAGACCACCACAGAGATGGAGTACACAGTACAATGTAATGGTACATGGTTCTGTTGAAGCCTCAGTGATGTGCCCAATCCACACACCACCACATGTCCATCACAGAGGCCAAGAGAGACACACAGGGGTATGTCCCTGCCCCTGTCTGTGATCACAAGGCTCAACTATATCCCCAGGATGCTGCAGGCCTCACCTCAGGGCTCTATCCCCCATCCTGGTGCTATGGTGACTGCCCCTGTCTGTGATCACAAGGCTCAACTATATCCCCAGGATGCAGCAGGCCTCACCTCAGGGCTCTATCCCCCATCCAGGTGCTATGGTGACTGCCCCTGTCTGTGATCACAAGGCTCAACTATATCCCCAGGATGCAGCAGACCTCACCTCTGGGCTCTATCCCCCATCCTGGTGCTATGGTGACTGCCCCTGTCTGTGATCACAAGGCTCAACTATATCCCCAGGATGCAGCAGGCCGCACCTCAGGGCTCTATCCCCCATCCTGGTGCTATGGTGACTGCCCCTGTGTAGGAGTACAAGGCTCAATTATATCCCCAGGATGCAGCAGGCCTCACCTCAGGGCTCTATCCCCCATCCTGGTGCTATGGTGACTGCCCCTGTCTGTGATCACAAGGCTCAACTATATCCCCAGGATGCAGCAGGCCGCAACTCAGGGCTCTATCCCCCATCCTGGTGCTATGGTGACTGCCCCTGTGTAGGAGTACAAGGCTCAACTATATCCCCAGGATGCAGCAGGCCTCCCCTCAGGGCTCTATCCCCCATCCTGGTGCTATGGTGACTGCCCCTGTCTGTGATCACAAGGCTCAACTACATCCCCAGGATGCTGAAGGCTTCACCTCTGGGCTCTATCCCCCATCCTGGTGCTATGGTGACTGCCCCTGTCTGTGATCACAAGGGTCAACTATATCCCCAGGATGCTACAGGCCTCACCTCAGGGCTCTATCCCCCATCCTGGTGCTATGGTGACTGCCCCTGTGTAGGAGTACAAAGCTCAACTATATCCCCAGGATGCAGCAGGCCTCACCTCAGGGCTCTATCCCCCATCCTGGTGCTATGGTGACTGCCCCTGTCTGTGATCACAAGACTCAACTATATCCCCAGGATGCTACAGGCCTCACCTCAGGGCTCTATCCCCCATCCTGGTGCTATGGTGACTGTCCCTGTCTGTGATCACAAGGCTCAACTATATCCCCAGGATGCAGCAGGCCGCACCTCAGGGCTCTATCCCCCATCCTGGTGCTATGGTGACTGCCCCTGTGTAGGAGTACAAGGCTCAACTATATCCCCAGGATGCAGCAGGCCTCACCTCTGGGATCTATTCCCCATCCTGGTGCTATGGTGACTGCCCCTGTGTAGGAGTACAAGGCTCAACTATATCCCCAGGATGCTGCAGGCCTCACCTCTGGGCTCTATCCCCCATCCTGGTGCTATGGTTACTGCCCCTGTGTAGGAGTACAAGGTTCAACTATATCCCCTGGATGCTGCAGGGAGCACTGCAGAGGCCCACCTCCCATCCCCACATTGGCTGATGGGCACTGGCAGATATGTGGAGGTGGACCACAGAGGTGTGCTGTGTCTGAGTCACAGGGCCCCACACACAGGGCACATAGGGTACAATCCAGACATGCGTTGACACAGTGCACACATAGGGGGTGGCCCTGGCAACAGCATGGGGCATGAATGTATCACACAATAGGGGCGGTCACCTGTTGCACAGAGAGATATATATGTGTTGTGGCAGAGGCCCCTAAAGGGTTTCTGTCCGCTAATGTTAATGTGTGTTGTCAATTCAATAGGTGGAGGATCTCCGTAAGAAGGCGCGGGAGTTAAGGGCAAGGTACCCTCGCTATGTAGCGCGCGTACAACGGGAGCGGATGGCCCAACGGGATGGTGAGTGATGTGACATGACCCTGTGGGGCAATGGCTGGCAGAACCACAGGATGCATGTGACTGCCATGGCTGATGTGTGACCATGGAGATGACACATGTTCCCCTCTCCCACAGTGGATGCACGCGCTGCCATGGAGCCTGTGGGGCCGGAGGTGCCGGATGCAGCAGTGGGGCCAGAGGAGGTGCATGGCGACATCGGGCAGGAGGAGGAGAACGCCCCAGTGCCCATGTTGGCAGACAACGGCGGGGGGGCCGATGAAGAGGGTGCTGCAGCTGACACCGAGGGGGAGGAGGGGGGCGGGGAGGAGGAGGGGGAGGTGGGAGCGGGGGAGATGGAGGTGGTGGGGTGGTTGGAGCGGGGGAGGAGGGGGAGGTGGGGGTGGGGGAGGCGGCGGAGGAGGCAGGAGGGCAGGGGGTGGAGGGACGGGGCGGGTGGAGGGGGAGGGGAGGGGCTCTGGGGTGGGGGGCCAGGGGCCGGAGGGGGAAGAGGTGGGCAGGGTAGGGGTGGGGGTGGAACAGGTGGGGGATGGGGTGGGGGCGGGGATGGGGTTGGCGGCTGTGGCAGGTCCCGATCGGCATGGTCCACCACAGGGCAACGGGGGCACCAGCTACCTGCCCCATGATGCTGGCGATGCATCCCCCCTGGACGTGTGCCTGCCACACATAGCCGCTGACAGGCGCACCATGCATGCAGCCACACAGACAAGGGGAGATCTGTGTCTGTGCAGCTGCATGTGTGGGCTGTGCATAGCTGCGGCTGTGCGTGCCCAGGCACACGCCCAGAGGCAGCACGCTCTCATCATGGGGCAGGTACTGGTGACCCTGACCGTGGTGGATGACCGGCTGCGCATGATGGAGGTGCGTGTCACCGGTGGCGCACCTGGCCAGCCACCATGTGACGGGGTCCCCGGGGTGTATAATGTGGGGATACGCATGGCACACCCGTCCTGTGACGGCCCGTGCCATGGCCTGCCACAACCACCAAGGACAAGTATGAGTTGGCCCCACAAATGTCGGCATGGGCATCCATGTGCATAGTGTGCATTGTAAATAAAGTTATACATATGTTGCAGATAACTATGGTGGACAGATGTCCCTCATTGCTATGTGTCAGTGTTGTGTGAATGACACATGTGAGCACCCACATGTGTGTCTGTGTGCACTACAATGGGAGGATGCAGGGCACTGTACCCATGTCAGGGGTGGGGTGATATTATGGGAATCACATGGGGTAGTGCCACACATTGACAAACCCACACACGTGACATAGTGGGTATGGGGCAGCTGTGGTAGACCATGCAAGGTATGTGCAGCAGTGGCAATGGGCACAGACAAGGGTGGATGCTGACATGGACAAAGCAAGGAGGCTAATGGACACAGGGGTGGGCAGTGCACATGGCTAGGGGTGGACCGAGTGGCCATGGCCGCAGGGGGACAGGGGATGGGTGGCGTATACGGGGCACAGGGGGGGATCTCCACAGGTGTGGCTGGACATGTGCATATGTTGAGGGTGCCAAGATGTACCTGGGTCCTGGGGTGAGTGTGTTGGTGTGGCAGCATGCAGCATGGAGAGCTATGCAGAATCCACAGTGCACCTATCACAGTCCTGTAGACCGTTAGCCCTATGTGGCGATGGTGCTGTGGCCCTGAAATGCAGTATGTGTCTGTCCATGTCCATCAGTAGTGTCAAGGCATCTCAGGGTATGGGCCGGCAGGGTGGGGGAACCTCCATGGCACACAGTGCAATTTGTTATACACGGTGGTGTATCTGGTACCAGCAGTGGCTACAGGTGTGATACCAGTGTCGAGCATGGAGACATAGCAACATAGCAACATAGACATATGACAACAGGGAACGACCACTTGCCCTATCTAGTCTGTCCTTCCCGAAGAACTACAACTGTCCCCTCTCTACCTTTTAGCGATCCTCTGTGTCTGCCCCATGCTTCAGTGACGTCAGTTACTGTCCGCATCTCCTCACCACCTCAACAGGGGTACTATTCCACTGATCCACTACCCCCTCCATAAGGAAAAAGCCACGCAAAGCACACCTGAAGCTATATCTCAATACCCTCACCCCATGTCCCCACCTAGCGGAACCTGCTCTCAATGGAATTAGGCTCCCTCCTTGAACAGTTATGCCACGGAGGTATGTAAACATCCCAACCATGTCACTTCCATCCCGCTTGTCTTCTAAGGAGAACATCTTACGCTCCATCAGTCTGTGCCATATGCCGTATAATGGAGACCAAGAATCATTTTAGTAGCCACCCTCTGCACCGACCCCATCCCGGTCACATCCTTTTGAAGGTGCGGTCAACGGAATTGAACACAATACACCAAATGGGGTCGCAACAAATGCCTATAGGGAGGCATGCACACCCCCTTGTTACAGTTGGTCATCCCTCTCTGTATGCACCCACACATCTCCCTAGCCATTGCCGTTGCCATCTCTACCTGTTGAGCTACCCTGAAATCAGCAGACACAACCACCCCTATGCCACGCTCTACGTCCATGGACAAACGTACCCGACCCCCCATACGGTATTGCTCCTTTGGATTGCTGCAGCCCAAATGCATGACCTCACATCTGTCAAAATGATACCCCAGCTGCACAATCGTAGACCATTCTTCACGCTTAGCTAGATCCCACCTAATGTTATCCACCCCTCCCTGAGTACCCACCCTATTGCAGGGTGTGTTATCAGCTGCACAGAGGCAGGCCATACCTGAACGCCCTTGCGCTATAACATCAACACAGATGTTACATATAAGCAGAGCAGGAACAGCTCCCTGGGGCACCCCACTGACAACATCCTACCCCTCAGGGCGAATACCATGTACATGTACCCTCTGTCGCCCCCCACCCAATCAACCTCTAACCCAAGCAGTAGCATTAGGGTACACCCCTAGGGTGCCCAGTCTGTGTTTATGTCGCCTGTGAGGAACATTGTCAAGGGCAGTACGGACATCCACATACACCACATCTAGGGCTCTCCCTCGGTCCGACTCCCTGGTCACCCAGTCAAGGATGGCACTCACATGTGCCTGACCGGACATGCCTCTGGTGTATCCATGCTGCCTCTGTTCCTGTAATCTGCTGGACCCCAGATGCCTCAATATATGCTCCCCCAGCAGCGTGGCCAATAATGTACTCACTACCACAGTTAAACTAACCGGCCTGTAGTCTAAAACCACACCTTTACATCCACCTCTGTGTAACGGCACCACATGAGCCTCTCTCCAGTCCTGTGGCACCACACCTGACTACAACGAGGCAGTGACACGGTCAGTCAGTGGAGCTGCTGGAACGTCCCCGGGGCCCCTTAGTATTCACGGGTGTATCCCATCCGGTCCCATCGCTTCGTGTACGTTAGACTGAGATAGTTTCACATGTACAGAGTCGTCTGAGGATTGCTCAGGATGACCTTTGCTCCTGTCCCAATTTGTGGGTGTGGGCTGAGGTCTTGCCCCCGGTTCACCATCTGTGAACACAGAACAAACATATTTGTTAGGCTATACTGCTGTACTCCCATCAGTTCCAACATATTCCTCCCCTGCACCCCTGAGTCTGACAATACCACTCTTGCCCTTCCCTCCTCACTAATATATCTGGATAATGTCGCCCCCCCCCCTCCTCTTGCATTGGCTATTTCCCCATCCATTGAACACTGTGCCCTCTTGGCTACTGTGCTAGCTGCCCCAGGTGTCTCCAAATACTAACATGTGGACAGGTCAGACAGCATGCACATGTCAACAGACGTAGTGGCAGGGACACCTGAGGCAAGAGGGAGGGCAGAGTGACACGCAACCCACCACTGTAAGGGGTCCCCTCTCCCCGAGGCAGGGTAGGAGCGACACAAATACTGCCAGGGATCAGACGTCTCCCACTGGGCCCATATTGCAGGGTCCCCCTGGTGGGGTGAAGGGGGAGGTCACAGAAGCCAGGGCCTCTTAGGCAGGGAATGCAGCGGGTACACAGGTGCAAGAGGGCAGGCCGGGTGCCATCACCTGGGTGTGGAGGGGTGGGGGCTGGAGCCCTGGATGTAGGAACCGAGGCCATTATATGGACAGAAAGGCCAAGGTGGGAGCCAAGCCGTGGACGGGGGCAGCAGCAGGGGAGATGGGGAAGCAGGATGCCAGCATGCTCAAAGCCGAAGCACAACTGCAGGCTGGAGGGGTTTGACTGGTGCAGGGGAGAGCAAAAGCACGGGGCGCCCGGGAGGGGAGACTGCGTAGTGGGATCTACGACGTGTACAGGAGGGTTGGCAGCTAGGCACAGGGGGGTAACCAGGTCAACTTAGGGGAATGGGAGCTGGGGAGAGTGTGAAGGACAGAGAGCCTGCACCTCTGCAGCTGCGTGAGACTGAGGTACATCTGACAGGCGATGTCACCACAATGGACTGTTCTGTGGGCAAAGCCTATCAGCCTGAGGAATAGGTATGACACAGGCTATTCCTGAGAGAGGGTGTACCAGGGAGGGGAACCCATAGTTCCCAGGCCGGGTGGCCCTAAAGCCCTCCTGTTGCTGGGGGGAGGGTCATAGGGACCTGGGAGTACAACCTGATTCTGATATGGGCTGTCAAGCACTTGCTGCAGGAACGGGGACACTGGGGTGGGGATGTAGCCTTTGTCATGGAGCTGTACCCTACCCTGCATTGTGTCTGTGGTGTAGAGGTATCTGAAGCTGAAGGGCGGCTGTGCTAATATGGCCACTGAATGTACATCTGGGTTTCTGCTTCGGCCAGCACCGCTACCAGGAGAGTGACCTATCCCTGCTGCTGCAGACCTGTTTACCCTGCAATATGGGGAGTCATTACACAGACATTGCTGGCTATCTGACAGGCTCCGAGGGATATCCTGTCACAAATATGTATGTCTGTCTGTGGTAAAACCGCACCATTGGGTATCATACATATCTGTCAGCTGCCTCATCACTCGGAGCTCACCTACACTCTTATTGTGTGATGCACACATACAGCCAAGCACTGCCTATGTCCCCCAGACGGCCCAACGGTGGGATATTTGTGGAAGGCTCAGAGAAGTGGGCAGCAGAGGGTTCCCATAGGGACACACGCCCCTCCAAGCCAGGGGCGAGGGGTGCCAGTGTGGCAATGTACAGGGTCTGATGTACATCCGATGTGCTGCAGGGGGCACTTCATGGGGATGTATCCGTGGCCACCCCAATGTGCCCCCAGTGGCTGCTGTTGGGAACAGGTGGGGTGGAGGGGGTGGGGGTCAGGGTGAAGGGGGGACCATGCGCACTGGTGGGGCTGGGGGCAGCTGGGTGGTGTGTGCCTGCGGGTGGCTGCGCCACGGCAGGTGGGGCAACCCATGCTGGCCACAGCTGGGTTGGTGGGGACACAGGCTGGCTGCATACGTGGCACGGGGTTGGCCCCTGGGGCAGACACGGGTAGGGCTGTGTGTAACATGGCCCCCTACATGCAACACAGGACACATGACATCAGTTCGGCTGCATGTGCACCCA
Organism: Ichthyophis bannanicus; assembly: GCA_033557465.1. NCBI lineage: Eukaryota > Metazoa > Chordata > Amphibia > Gymnophiona > Ichthyophiidae > Ichthyophis > Ichthyophis bannanicus. The sequence continues at coordinate 238,712,667 of CM066034.1, forward strand.
TTTATTTGGCACGCCCTCGGCCACGCCTTGTGCGGCCCCTCCCACCCCATGTTGCTGGTGGCATGCCCGGTGCAGCTGCTGCTGCTGCTGCTTCCTCTGCTGGTGGTGGTGGTGGTGGTGGTGCTGGTGACCCCTGCAGTCCTGTTGGGGCCCCCCTGCCTGCCACTAGGAGCTCCAGGCTTGCAGCTACGGCACGTGCTGAGGTTGCCAGGTCATCCAGCCGTGCCGTCATCCTTGACATTGCATGTCGCATGCAGTGTGTCTCATGCCTTTGCCTCCGCTGCTCGTGAGTGACCACATGCAGTACATGCTGTACACCTGGGGGGGCCAGGATGTACACTGTGAGACAGGGAACCATCTGCCAGCGTTACATAGGCATACACACACCAACGCGGTTGGCCACTCACCCTCGGCATCCATCTGTGCCGCCTTGGAGTGCGCCCGCATCTCCCCAATGACCCCTGTGATGGCGGACATTGCCTCCTGCCTCTCCCGATGTGGGTCAGCTGCAGACACCTCCGGTGGCGTGCCGGCCTCTGCCTGCCGTAGGCCCGTCCCGCTGTCCTCCTCCAGGGGTGGGGCTTGACCCCCCACTCCCACTGCTATGGCCCCCATTGGCGGCACCTCTGGCACAGCGTCCTCAATGCACCCTGGCCCAGGGTCAGTGTGTTTGTCCACCTCCTCTGCCACCTCAATGGAGTAGATGTCACCTGTAGGGCGAAATGATACATAGGTTAGGTAGGGCATGGCTGCCTGTCTGCACCCTGTGTAGGTGTCACCCCCTGTATCTCCGTCAGTCATGTACTGCCCCTCCACCCCCTAGCCCACACCTGCACATGTGTGTGTATGGTCCCCCACCAGTACAGCTCACTCAGACCTACTGGCACTTGGGTGCACCGTGTCCAATGCAGGGGGCAAGCCATGTATATAGATGGTCCAGAGCCGGTCTTCCAGATGCTGCTCGAGCTCCATCAGCTTGGCTATCTGTACTGGGCCCCCTCCAGTGCCCTGTGCTGCAAGTCGCTCCCTGTCCAGCTCCGTCCTGATGTTGCATTTTATGTCACAATACCTCTTCCTGAGGCTTTCAGTGTCATGGTGGGGTCCCCCTGCTACCGCCACTGCTTCCTGGACCTCAGCCCATGCCCTGTTGCATGTGGCACTGGTTGTGGTTGCGCTCTGCTGACCAAACAGCACCTCATAGTGTTCAAGGTTGCTGGCCAGGAGTAGGTCATTTTCCCCCTGGCTAAACCTCACCGCCCTTTTTCTGGCCTCCTCTGCCACAGAGGTCCTATGGCGCTTCTGCCCTGGTGCAACAGTGGCCTGTTGGCCGGGGTGGTGTGGAGCTCCAGATGGCCCTGGCCTTTCACTATCCTCCTTGCCAGCAGGTATGGGCACTGGTGGCTGTGCACTGTGTCCCTCTGCAGCCCCCTGGTTTCCTCCATCGCTATCCGCCATGCTGTGCTTGGGTATGTGTGCTGAGGTGTTTTGCGTTACAAACCCACCATTTTTGTATGTGTAAAGTGGGCGTGGTTCTACGCGCGTACAACCACGCGTTACACCATGAGTTATGCCATGCGTTACGCTTCCGCACGCATTCACGTGTCGTTGAGCTGGCATATCCTACGTGCGTTACTATAGATGGAACACAGCGTTGTGCCCATCTCCCCCTAGGATCCTCCAATATCGGCAAGGTTGGTGTGTACTGCACCATATACGCACCCATTGGCTTCCATCGTGAGTCCTACTGCATGCACGCACGCTGATCATGCAGTCATTGTTTGGTGTGTGCGTGCACGTTCCCACGCACATATGGGGATCCTGCAATGTGTCGCAAACATTACGTCACATGTACGCGCCACGCTACGTCAACGTGCGTGGGTACGCGGTGTGCGTTCCAGTCGCACCTAGTTCTCTGGGTGAGGTGTGAGATGTAGGACGCCGTATATTTGCACCGTGCTGCCACCCCCTTCCCCCGCTGGCATCCAACGTGTGCGATCACATACATCCATGTAGTTGGGTCTATTGTGGTGATGCGCGTTCCCACGTGCTCTATGTCACTCCTGTAGCTTGGTGCATTGTGGGGACGCGCGTTGCATCATTCCAGGCTCATCAGGTGTGTATTGTTGTTCTGAATGTCGACCCCGCCCCACACCCTATTTCCCAGCAACCTGTCCTCCATTCCATGTCTATCATGGCTCAAACTGTGAATGCAGGTTGTGCGGTGTTTGCATTGCTAGAGCTGGCTGGGCTACGCGTTCCGGAGGAGGGAGATGATGCACCTGGAGCTGCGGCACTGGGCATGGGTGCTATCCCGCTGCAACTCTGGCCTGCAGCTGTGGGGGGTCCACAAGCGGATGGTGGAGGATGCCGGCGCCATAGGTGTGCTGAGGCATGGCCCCGCCTGCAACGCCTCTACAGATCCAGGCCCATGCTCCAGGACATGAGAGAGGACCAGGTAATCTCCCTCTACTGGCTGGACACAGGGGCCATTAGGGAGCTCTACGAGGATCTCAGACCTGACCTTGAGCCCCGGACTGCCCGGTCCCATGCTATACTGGGATTGGCCAAGCTCCTGGCTGCCCTACATTTCTTTGCCTCTGGCTGTTTCCAATCCTCAGTGGCCGCAGTGGGTGGGATGAGTAGGCCAACATTCTCTCACTGTCTCCACCAGGTACTGCGTGCCATGGTCAGCCGGGTTGGGAATTACATTGCAATTCCCAACAGTAGGCAACATTGGGGGGCCCAGGGACAAGCATTCCAGTGGATTGCAGGGATACCACATGTGATGGGAGCTATAGATTGCACACATGTTGCCCTGGTCCCGCCATGCAACAGGGAGGTTGTGTACTGCAACCGCAAACACTTCCATTCCCTGAATGTGCAGGTTGTTTGTGATGCAAGTATGCATATTCTGAATGTGGTTCCACGGTTCCCAGGGTCAGCCCATGACTCCTATATCCTGTAGCACTCGGTACTGTTCGAACAATTTGAGGCTGGGTAATATGAGGACTGTGTCCTGCTGGGTGGGTATTCCCCATATCTAACATGCACCTATGGTATATGGTTGGCGGGACCCATTGTCACCTGTGTCCTCTGCATGCCGTACATTGCGGTGGTGTTTTGGGGTGCTGCCTATTTGTGGCACTTCACACGTGTGGTGTGTCCCTTCCGTGGCTGCATGCAATACCTCTGGCTTGCCCATGCCGTCCACACCTGGCCTCAGGCATACTTCACGGGCAGTTGTACATATGTATGCCTGTGGGGTGTCTCCCTCTCTCACCCTATATGGCACATGTTTGTGCATGTCCCATCCAGGGAGGGGGAGTTAGAGGGACAGACCCATCCACATGATGTACAGTGTGTATGAGGACCCCTCTCTGTTGGCCATGTAGGGGGTGACACATGTTCGGAGCTGTGGGTGCACCTGCTATCACCCATGTCTGATACCTGTCTGCTCACTCTATCATGTTTCCACTGCCCCTCTCACCTGGACCCTCGGGGGTATGTTCCATTGACCTCGGCTCTATGTGCACTGTATCATGGCTGTCACATACTTGCACATCTCTGCCCCTCCCAGTATGCCGTACCGCTGTCAGCCAAGTGCCCTCACAGCAGCCACTGCTGCTGTCTGGGCACAGGTTTGGGACGTGTGTCTTGACATGGTACCGTAGATGTGTATTGCCCCCATTGGCCTTCCCCTGAGCTTGGGGTCTCCCAGCATCCGACTCTGGTACACTGGCATCATATGCAATGATGTGACATCATATGTTTGTGTCCATGCTTATCTACTGTCCAGTCGAACATTGCTACGTCATTGGTTCTGTGGGTCCCTCATCTCACATGTGCCTGTGCAACGTTTATATTTGCAGGTGATGCAGGTTATGGGTGTCGTGCCTGGTTGCTGACCCCTGTGCATCTCCCTTGGCCAGGTGCAGAGATGCGGTACGAGGCCCATGCCTCCAGCCGCTCAGTCATTGAGCGCACCTTTGGCATTCTAAAGAGTTGCTTCAGGTGTCTGGATAGAACTGGCGGTGCCTTACAGTACAGACCCCTGACTGTGGCACAGATCATTATTGCCTGTTGCATCCTCCACAACATTGCTCTCAGGCACAATGTCCCAGTCGAGATTAATGAGGATCTGGAGGCAGATCCTGTGTGCCCTCCTGCACAAGGCCGTGGTGACACATGTGTGGGGATGGCAGCCAGGCAACATCTGATCGAGCAGCTCTTCTCCTGTAAGTTCTGCATGTGTGAGCATGTGCTTCTGGGTCACCATGTGTGAGCTGCTCTGTGTTTTTCACAGCACTGTCATGACATGTCTCTATATGGCTCATGTGTTATGGCTCCACAGGATATGCTGCTGTGTTTAGGCCTCCTCAAGCTGGACTGCCAGTAATGCCCACTGCTGTGGTGCATATTGGGACTGTGTGTACGTCAATGCAACATGCAGGTGACTGGGGTGGGTGGACATGCAGGTAGGTGTACTGTGGTGGCAGCACAGCATGACAGATATATGTGTCTCCCTCTCCACTGCTCCTCTGGTGTTCCACATGTCTTTGGCCTACCACTCCATCCACCGTATGTTCTGTTTGACTCACATGTGTCCATTGCCTGTGCACATCTTGGGCGTCTACATACTGCACCTCCTGCACATGTTACCAGGCTGTGTGTATCTCCTGACTCAGGGCATTGTATTGTTTGAGTGCACGTACAGACGTCACTGCCATTGCGGCATTAGACAACTTCGGTGCACCCATGCATGGACTGGGATGGTTGTCTCCACTGGTCCCTGATTGTCCACAGTGCAGCCATCTGCAGCTTGCGGCATGCGTACCTTGTCTAACGGTGTATGTCTCTGTGTCATTGGGACGTGTCTGCCTGCGCTCCCCTCTGCTCCCCTCTGCCTTTGTCTGTGTCAGGGATGTGTCTGGTCACCTGTCTAGTGCTGTTCACCTGACTCTCTATGCCCTTCTGCTTATGGCCTTCTGTACATTGTGTGCATGTGTCATATGTTGTTCCCTGACGTGTCTCATGGTTGATGGCAGGACACTGCATGTGAACGTTTTGTCTCCATGCAACGCAACATTCCTCAGACATGCTACACTGACAGCTGACCGTGCAGACGTGGTGATGGATACAGTTTCTTGACATCTGCAGCCTCCACTGTGGCCCCTTGTGCCCTTGCCTGACTCGACATTTCCCCATCAGACCATGCTATAACTTTCAGGTAGGTTCCACCTTCGATCATCTGGGACATACACCACGTTCAGATGCTGCACTTGGCCTGTTAGTATCAACGTGCCTTTTTGTGGTATCTCTTTGCACCACCACTGCTGGACACGCTGTGGACCTCTGGGACGCCTGTGTGACATGGGCATTTACATGACCATGTTGAGATGGTGACCTGGTCTGCAGGTCCATCTCCTGCTGTGGTCCATGTGCACTGTGCTGTGTATTGTGGCCATGTCATGTTGTGATATCTACGCCTTCATGATGCACATATTGTGATGTCACTGTCTCATTTGTATATGACATATCTATTATGGTCTTCTTTTACAGGGTTACTATCTGACATACTAATGTATCAGAGGCTCTGTATGGTGTTCACAAAAGTATACAGTGTATCTTCTGCTGACTCAAATTAGCAATGTACGCAGAAACGTCTTCTGAAAGCTAAGCACTGGTGTAATATAATTACAAAACGGTTAATGCATTACATTCCGAAATAGCTTTAAAGTCTGAAAGGGGGTGGTCGCCTCCAATCAGGGTTGTTGATGTGAAAGGGCGCTTGTCCATTTGACAGAGACAAAGGTCAATGGTAGCCTATCATTGCTGAAACTATGTGACCACTCTGATTTAAATATGAAAGATTGTCAGTGGAAAATGACAATATGAGTCAGCAGAGGATACACTGTATTCTTTCGTGAGCACCATACAGAGGTTTCGAAACATTAGACTGTCTTCAATTGTGACCTGATGGTGGGGGTTGGTTGTGTAATTCCCTTACCTTATTTCCACCCCTTTTCACACAGGACACAGACAACATACATGAGACATCTACTACAGTGCATCTGGAGACCCCATCAGCCATATTTGTTTGGACACGGCACCTCTGTGAAACTGTCCCTGGGTGGTGTTGCCACTGGGAGATGGACCTCTGCGAGTTGGACACAGGCCTTTGTTGGACCTCATTGTTGGCCTGCTACATCAACTGTCACTGGGGGGACTGACACACCGTCGCTGCCATGAACTGTCTGGGTGTCTCGTTGTTTGCAGCTGGGGGGGATCACCTTTGCATTGTTGGGGAACATTGATACATCACTGGTGATGTTGCATGGTCCCTGTTGACTTTGCATGCTTCATCCTCTGTCTGTGGGAGGTTGGGGATGATGACCTCTGTACATACGGTGGGGGTGAGCTCACAGCATATGTTTTATCATGGAGATGAGGCCAGAGTGTAGGGCTGCCAGTAGGGGTGTGCTGCACTGGTGGTGGGTGCCTGCTTGGGCACAATGTTTTCAGGGGTGGTTGTGCAGGGAGGTGGGAGATGAGGGGTTGTGTGACACCACGGGGTCCCTGCATCTTGGTCCCTGCACAGGGGTCTGTCATGGGGTTGGTAAGGGGTTGGGGGCGCTTTGCCGTGACCAGACAGGGGGGTGGTACACCCATGACTAGCATGGCACATGGTGGTATGCAGGGGGCAGGCTACTGCGGTACCAATGGTATGCAATTGGACAGTGCGTGGCCATATTGGCATAGTGTTGATGGTGGGTGGGGCAGGTATCACTGGTGTTGTAGGGGAGGGGGTCGGGTGCTAACTACAACCTGGCTGTGTGGCGTGGAGTGGGGTGGGGTCCATGGTTGGCACGGATTGCAACCTGGGGACACTGGGGGGGCTACAGAGTTATCCACAGACACCGACAATGGTGGGTGGTGCAGGGCTGTGTAACAATGATGAATGGAAGGTACAGTCATGGCCATGTCCACTTTCTGGCCTTGGTGAGCCATCTGGGCACCACTGTCATCATGACAGGCATCACCCTTGGTTTGCTTAGCCTGGGAGGGATCAGGTGTGTGTAGATGGCTCTGTGGGCCATCAGTATCAACCTGGTACAGCCAGCCATGGTTGCTGATAGTCACACTGGGGAACTGTATATGGCGGTACGCACGGGTATCCATGCATGGTCAGTTGCGTACGACACCCGGGTGCATGCATGTGGGTGCGGGGGTAGGTGGTGTTGGGGCTTTTCTGGGCCTCCCCTACCTTTCTTTGGGGACTGCCTATGTTTTTTTTGGTTGTTTGTGTTAGACCCCAACATACATCTACAGGACTCTGGCTTTCTGTGTTACTGGAAACATAGGCGCATAGGATTTGTTTTATTTAGGTTTTGCCAGGCAGGTCAGAACATGCTTTGGTTTGGTAAGGTATGGATTTCATTTTCAAACCGTGGGATGACATACGGAGCACCTGGCTTAGGCATAGTCAATCCTGGCGATGGCGGACAGCTTCACCCCACTGGGATTGGCTATGTCTATGTATAGGGACATCCTCTCCCTGTTTATCTCCACAGCTTTCTGAAAATTTGATTTCTTTCATTCTTCTTCTGCATTATTGTTGATATACATTTTGCTTCCCGATATGTCACACTGTAGCATCCTGTCTCCACTTTTGGCTGTTAAATCCTGTTCTCACACACTGTGTACTGACCTTCGAGTCATGTTTCCTGCAGATAAACTGTGGATAATGATGCATTTCCTTAACTCATAAAAGGATGCAATTAACAATGCCAAGAAAAATTACCATGCCTCAATACTAAACAATGCAATAAATAGACCCAGAGAACTATTCGCAATAGCTCATAAGCTAACGAATAACACCCACAACTCCAGCAATGAAATTACAAAAATCTCCCCACAGGACCTGGCAAACTACTACATGAACAAAATCACGTACCACCCCCACTTACCAAAATCTAATTACCTCTCTCAAACCCATTATGCAGATGAATGGACTGACTTCCAACCTCTATCTAACATTGCACTCAAGAACATCATAACAAACATTAATACAACAACCTCACTCCTTGACCCTTGTCCAGTAACATGGATAAAGAATTCTCTACCTATTCTCTCACAATTCATACTCCCCATAATAAATCTTTCGCTAAAAACTGGGTACTTACCCCCAGCACTAAAACATGCACAGATTCGCCCAATCTTAAAAAACTCCACCCTTGACAAAACATCTCCTAAATCCTACAGACCCATATCAAGCATCCCGTTTTTGGCTAAATTAATCGAAAAAGCAGTACAAATCCAGACCCAAGAATACATTGATAGCTCAGCCCCCCTGGATGACCAACAGTATGGGTTTCGCCCTCACCACGGGGTGGAGTCACTACTAACAGTCCTTATTGATACCCTTGTAAGAGGTATCGATAATTCAAAACAGGCATTCCTACTCATATTCATTGATATCTCTGCCGCCTTTGACAGTGTTCACCACTCAACAATGATTAATAAACTAAGACAAATAGGTATAAAATCCACGGTTCTTAACTGGTTTTCATCATACCTAAGTGACCGAACTCAAACGGTACGAATTGGCAACCTCACCTCAAAAACTTACAATCAGGAACTAGGCCTCCCCCAGGGCTCTGCACTGTCAGCGCTACTATTTAATATTTACTTAAAACACATCTGTCAAATATTTAAAAAATTCAATGTGCACTATCACCTTTACGCGGATGACATAATGATGTATGTCCCATTCACAATACCTAATATTGCTACACTACTTATTAATACCTGCCTCAATGAAATAAACAATTGGCTAAATGAAAACAACTTATTCATTAAACATGCAAAAACCGAAGCCCTAATAGTAACTAAAAACACAACATTCATTCCCCCAGCACACATCACACTGCAAAATAATGATATCAATATAAAAACTGAAATACGCTACCTAGGAGTAATACTAGACAAACACCTCAGTATGGACACACATATAAGAAATATAACAAAAAAAGTTTATTTTAAACTAAAAGTCTTAAAACAACTCTGCCCCCTAATGCATCTACAGGATTTTCAACGTATAATACAAACTATAATAACTTCCCATTTCGATTTTGCGAACTTAACCCTACTAGGCATAACAAAACAAAATCTAAAAAAACTCCAACTAGCACAAAATGCAGCAGCAAGGACTATCATGAATGCCCCACCATTCCAACATATAACACCTATTTTAGAGAATCTACACTGGCTCCCGATTCAATGCCGGATACATTATAAAACTCTTTTAACTACTTACAAAGTCTTGAACAACACAGCACCTCTTACTCTAAACAACCTTATTAACAAAGAACCCAATCATAATCTCCAAAGGCGAGACCAACTAAACAAACTTATAACACCAAAGGAATTTATAAAGGCCAAAAAATCAACAAACAAGAAAGCATTCTCTCATGCTGCCCCTATAATTTGGAACAACACTCCATCGGAATTAAGATCCTTACCTCAAATCATGGAGTTCAGGAAAAAACTCAAAACTCACTTATTCTCAACATACTACGGATCCTTGTCGAACTCACCTATTCAACAGGAAAAAGGATAGCTTCACCAGCTGACATATCCCATCTTTGAACTGGAATAAATGAGAAAACCCCAAACCGACGATCTCAAAAACATACATACCTGTACATAGTTAATATTTGGTTCTTTGTATATAGTTAACAAACTGTTAATTGTAAAATTGAATTTCTTTGTAGTTTCACAATGTTATCTGTAAAAGCAGCTTTGCCTGTTTACTGTTGTTCCATGTAAACCGCAACTGATCAATGGAAGGTGCGGTATATAAAAACTCGCTAATTAAATTAAATTAAAATTTCAGCTTTGGGTATGTTTTCCTTTGTTCATTTTATAGGCCCATGTTAGCCATGTGATAGCCTTTCATTGGCTGTATGGTATTCTGAGATACTCATTTTGTACACTCTCTGGGGCAGGGTCGAGGCTCGTTTCAATGTTCAATCTTTGCTGGCTTTGCATTTTGAGTGTTATGATGTCAGAGCAAGCTGTCCCTTGGTCCTTAGTTGTAGACGTATACACAGGCGGCATTCCCCATGTACTGACTGTACCTGAGAGGACTCATTTTTATCCCCACAGTGAAAAGGTGTTGCTGATGTGTACCATGTCTGGGTATGGTTACAGCACATATTTCATTTTTTAAATTGAAATCAGTACTGCCAGCCAAAAAAACCCTCACAGTGCAGTAATCATCAGGTGCCCCATAGGGCGCCCTATAAGGCACCTTAAGGTTACATCACTGTGAGGGTTTTTGTGCTGGCAGTACTGATTTAAATTAAAAAAATGAAACTTCCCCAATAAATAACCCCACTGTGGGATCAAACCCACAAACTCTGGCTCCACAGGCAGTGAGGTAACCAGTGAGCTACAGCTCTATAGCTACAAACAGGCCCATGGCTGGCTACAGAGGGACTGCAGGTCACCGCACAGACTGCTGTGGTTACCAGGATAGGGTTAATCCACTCGTACCCATGCTGCACTGCACATGCAAAGCAGCAATCTACAGATGGGCACAAGGTGGGATATGCCTTGGCGGACAGTGAACATTATACTGTGCCCTCTGGAGTGCCTTGTCGGACGCCTTAGGCGGCACCTTGGGTTACGGCCCTGTGAGGGTGTGTTTGCTGGCACCAGTAATTAAACTTATACAACATATGCTTCAGACAGCACTGCTTTAAAGTAAAAGGTGATGTCTCAGCCAGTTTTACTCCTTGGACCCACATGGGGATTAAACTCACACACCTTACACCATCGGTCAGTGTATTAACCATTGTGCTACAGCTCTTGACACCTTGCTGCACACCTTATCAAACGCCTTATGGGCGCCATACAGGGCGCCTTGTGTAGCGCTCTGCACGGTGTTTTTTACCACTTGTTGAGTTATGGCGCCTGGTAACGCGCGTTATCGGGAACGATATACCGCCCATGTCCTTATTTGGGATTTCTGCCTGTACTGCGGATCCTAACGCGAGTCACACTAACGCGGTTTAGTAAACATACCCCTATATCACTATGAAAAGCCTTCACTGGGGCAAAAAGAAACGTCAAACTCACTGAAGAAAGCATCTCAAAATCTGGCTTCCACTCTAGAAAGCACACGAGCAAACAGCTTCTATTAAATCAGTAACAGATTTTGTGACAATACAGAAGCAACATAAAAAGTGCCAATTCCTGCAATGAAAAACTTCATCCACAAAATCAGCAATTCTCCCATAACATTTATCCTAATACCCAACTAAATCAATATAAGAACTTGTTACAGAACCAAACAGTTCACCCACTCAAGCTACAGGTACTCCAGTAGCATTCCACCATTCATCAATTAGATAAGACTACCTGTATTGCTGATGTCAGCACCAATATCATGGGAACTTACCAAGCTTTATATCTTCACAACAGTCATATACAGCTGTTGAAAGTAGCAGTAGGAATGCCATCCATCCAATACCATATTTAAATGGAGCATTAACATGGGAAAGGCATGACATCAGCATAAATTAGTGATGTAATTATCAGCAACATGGTCTTTTCTGTATTATAAGGCTAAACTACATATTTCTAAGAGTATATAATCAATATGAGTTTATAAAGTCATCTTCTTAATAATGTTGCCATGATGATACTAGATGTTAAAACTAACTGTGAGGGAAAATATTTTGAAATGTCAATACTAATAAGATATTTATCGCCAATATACAGTAGAAGATATCTGCCGCTCCATATCAAATGTAGTCGTGGTGAATCGGCATACAACAATCAAGATGAAATATATCAATATTTCAATCTACAATTATAGGGGTATGTCTACTAAACACTGGAAAGGCTGCAAAGGTGCCATTAGCGGGTGTTATTAGCGCCAGCTAGAGGTTAATGTGGTGGAAGGTGCCGATAACGCCGGCTTAATAGCCAGTAGCCTGTTACCGGGCAGTAAGGTACAAAGGAGAAGAGAAGGGGTGTTAACTGGGAAGAACGTGGGCAGAGACAGCATGCATTCCTTAATACCAGGTGCTATTAATGTGCGTTAAAGGCACAACCGCCGAGAACCTTATCATCTGCTCAGAGCAGGCATTAAGGGCTCATTTTCAGGGAGAGAGCCATTTTCGCACGTTAACCAGTAGAAAGGAAGCACACTGAGATGTATGCATTGTGCATCTTCCAGATTCTAGCACTGAAATAAGTGATAGTTGTGGCCCATTGGCAGTCACAGCATGGGGCCCTTTTAATAAAGGGCACTATGTTGTTGGTGCCAAAGTGCCCAAGGTGGTGCTACATTAGTGATTCTGTAGGGCTGGCAAGTCTTATTTATTTATTTACATTCTCTTATATACCATGCTATTCTGCATCAGTGTGGTTTACATTAAACAAACTGAAATTACATTGAACAGGGCATTATAACTTGGAGATAACTATTTTACAGGGAACATGGGATATGGAGGGTTAAGTGGCTTGCCAAAGACCACAAGGAGCACCTGTGAGACTAGAAACCCCAGTCCTTCTGGCCCAAGGTTGTTGTCCTCTAGTAGGATTTGAACCCCTGACCTTCCAGCCTGAAGTACCTTACCCCAACCACTAGGCCACTCCTCCACTCCTTCTTCTAGGCAGACTAAACAACCACCTAGGGATCACATCCATGGTGGCTGGTGTTACTCTTCTGTGAGAGTGACAGCACACATACATGCCATCGCTGTCGCAAAGGGGACATACCACCACCACTGTCACCACACAGGCAAGTTAGCATCGTGTGAGGGTTGGAGTGGTGGCGGCAGCAGCGGCTTCTGCGTGGTACAGAAGAAAGCTTTGTCCCAGTCCTGCATGTCAGGGGCAAAGCCTCTGTATCTACTGTCAGAAGCATGCCAGGCAAGTCACTGTCAGGTAAAGTGGAGCCCATACTGTGTGTGGTATTAGCACGGGAGCATGTAATGCCACCTACTGTACTGCTGGTAGGTGATCCTATGCTAAGGCATTTCATGCGTGGTGAGAACTATGTACCAATTGTGCAGATCCCACTATGCCTACACTGTGCCCCATCTTCCCACTCACACCGTAAACATTAGATGTACAGTGTGTATGGAAATGTCCTGCACTGTCAGTGGCCCATGCTAGCTGCCAATGAATGTCCCAATGCACAGACTGCATGTGCCAGAACACGTGTACTCAACAAAAGCCCTCTAGACAAAAGGCCCCTATGGTGATGCATATAGAGATGCCAATGGTGCAAGCATGTTGCATGGGAGTGGGACAGTGAACTGTCTCTGTAAGGGCAGCAGGATTACAGGTGCAGCAGTCCCCCATAGGTAGTGGTTCACCATGTGCAGGGTCAGTCGTCTGCATAGTAGTCATGCTTGCATCCTTGCAGAAAACTAGCCCAGGGTAGAAGACAATATATCATATGAGAAACAGCCACCCTCCCTGGCCATCTCCAGGACCAAGTGCTCACCCTCCATTGGCCTAATTTGTGGGCTACAAGCAAGCTGGATGAGCATCTGAGGCCTCATCTGGACTCTCTGATTGCCCCATCACAAGACATACCAGGGCTCAGCAAGCACCTGAGAGCTCTCCCTAACTTTGCCTCTCACTTCCTTCAAATATTATTGGCTGCAGTGGGTGGAATGGGCAGCACCCAGTTTGCCAGCTACCCCATCAGGTACTGTCAGGGCCATGCCAAGGACCTTTGCTGCCCTAAACAGTCCCCCCCCCCCCCCATGGCACCCTGCTGGTGTCTTGAGGATCACCTCAGAATGGAAGGGAGGATTCTCCAAGCCACTCCCCCTCTCAGCATCCATTGTCTGCGGGAGGAGGATGGCATGGCGATTCCTCCCTTTTGTGTGGCGGCGAGGCTTAAGGTAGCAGCACGCATGCTCATAGCATGCTGCTTTTAACCCCATCCAATACATCCTGTTGTATGTATGTGAGCTGCTTCTTTAAGGCCACCTGCAGCACTGAAATGACAGCTGTGCCACATTTGCAGGGAGGGAGGGATTGGCCAGCATTCCACCTAGCAGGGTCTGTGGACCTAGGAGCCTGCCTAGTTAGCATAGTGGATGGGCGGACCCTGGGTACTGCGAGCCATGAACAACTGCATTATGACTGACCATGCATTTCCTAATGAGAGTCAGCTGTGCGTGAACCTTAACCTGCAGTGTCAGAGAATGCACGGGCAAGCACAACTGATGGAGCCTACATACAGCACACATGTGGCACCTATAATACCCAGAGATTGGAAAGTGGTGTCTGCCAACCACTATCGCCTTCATGCCCTGAATGTGCATTTGGTGTGTCTTGGGTACATCATCAGTCCCAAAGTGGGGGACAGGTTGGCTGTATCCACTCATGACCCATACATTCTTTTGTAATTGCCAGTGTCACAGCACTTTGACAGGGGAGGGTTGGATCAGCATGCCCCCCACATGCACATATTGACTGGATATGTGCATGTGGGGGGGGGGGAATTCCAGTGAGGTAGGAAGATTAAATATCATGATAACACCCCATGTCAGAGGAAAAATACCCACACTGCTCTCTCAGTTGCCAAATAATGAGCAGGGACCATGTGTGATGCGGTGACCTGTTCTTGAGTAAGCACATCCATCTGAGCCACATAGGAGTCTAAGCTGCCTATAATAGTCTGTCAATAATGAGCTTATTCCAGGACTGGCCCACACACACACACCAGGAAATGGTTACATTGGATACTCTGCTAGGTCACCTATGGTCTTGAATGTGTGTGTTCATATATCATGCCCTACCCCTCTGGCAAGACAGATCTCATATGTAAGACATCAATGTCAGTTGAAACAGCAGCATATCAATGCAGTTCTACATACAGATGTAACAAGATATCCCTCTCCCACAACTGCCTAACATACCTTGTCAGACAAGTAGGGCACAGAGCCTGCAGAGAGCTTCGCAGACATAGGCATACCCCAGCTTATGCCCTCATGCAGCCTGACATTGACCATACACATGGAGTGATGCACTCACACTTCCACATGGCTGCTCTGTGGCTCCTAAAACATGGCCATTGTGTGTAAGCAAGAAGGGTCATGGGTTCAATATCAACTTGTAGATCAAAAATTTGTCCAGGTGTGTTAACTATATCCTACATTTCAATGGCTCTATCTGCAGGTGCAACCCTTCCCATCTCAACCAGACTGAGGCCTCACAATCTCCAGCATCACTGAGAAGCTTCACCAACACCAGATGTATGACAGAGGGTGCTAATAGCACCCAGACACAGAACAGACATCCAAGGATAAAAGGAAGCATTGGATCTCCAACACTTCCCTGCACATGCTTCTGCTAAGTCCTCACACTCACTGGGCCCAGGGACAATAAGACGCTACAGCAACACTAGCTGTAGACCCTTGTACAATGCATGAGCATAGGCTAATAGTGGCCCTTGTTGCAACTGCAGACTATTGGGAGCTAGGCTCACATGTAGAGTTGGCTTCTGTGAATGTTCAATTCATTCACTTAGCTGGTGAGTCAGGAAAGATTCTGCGATGTAGCTGCATGCAGTTTGCTCCAGTCCTAAGCTGCAGTATGCAGTATGCAGTATGCAGTATTGCAGAGTGCAATATGGGGGTCTTTTAGCTGTATGGACATCTCCACACAATAGACACTATCTTAACACTGTCTACTGAACACTGAGTATAGCATTCATTACGTATTACTCCAAAACAACAGGGAGGAGTTAGCTCAGCAGTGTGCAACTGTCGCGAGCATAGACTGATCCTCAGACAGCCCTGACACTAACCAGGGCATGGATAAAACGGTTGGTGTCATCGTGAGCTGCTGGGAGGAGTTAGCTCAGCTGTGTGCAGGTGCAGAGAGCTCAGGCTGATCCTCAGACATTCCTGACACTAACTGGGGCATGGATAAACTTTCAAGGCTTCTAGGTGCAAGGCTGTTTGTGCGCAGCCATGGCATGTCGAAAGGGACATGTAACAAGGGGCATGTTGGGCCCTTTGGAGCAGGGTTAAGTATTTCCTTTGTCCTGAGGTATTGTTATCTCCATGGGAAAATGTAAAAAGAAGGTGGTTACTGAAGAAACTATACTTGGCCTAATGGATAAGCATCTGGTTCAGAGGGAAGAAAAGGATCCTCTTTAAGGTACTGACTTTGTGACTTTCCAGGCTTCGGGAGTGTCTTTGAGCTCACCAGATTGTACCCCCCCCCCCCCCCCCCAGTGGTTGTATTGTCACCTGACCCTTTGACCAATGTTTGTCCTTTACAACAAAGTACTTCTTCTTTTGTTAATGAGTCTTTTCGGGCTGTGGCGTGGACACCACCAGCAGAGGTTGGTGGAGAGCTGCCTGAGGCTAAGGTGTCTTTTGCTGACATCTGGAAGGTGGTGACCCAGACTGGATGGACATTGGTTTCAACTGTGACTCAACTTTGTGTGTTCTCTCAGGAGACAGTCACAAGGCTGAGCAGGGTTGAAGGGAAAGTGAATACTTTGAGTAATCAGATTCATAAGTGTGAACAATCCTGCTCTTCTTTGCAATCAGTACATGCTTCTGCTATTAAGGATAGTTTAAATATCCACAGGAGACTGGAGATGTTTGAGAATTTTCACAGAGCTCATAATATTTGATTCTTGAATTTCCAGTTTCACAGTTTTTGTCCCCTGAAGTTTTGTTACGTAAATATTTGAGAGAGGTTATTGTTTTGCCTAAAGCAGAATTGATGATGTTTTAACACTAGAAGCCCCAAAGTGCATCAATTGACGCAAAAGCATCTTCGAAGTTGTATACCAGCGCCACTGCTAGAACTATGTCAGTCATGTTCCATGACTTTGTTAGCAAGGTCAAGATGTTCAAATATGTGCATCGAAAATTAATGACAGATGCACCATCTAGCGGGAAAATGAATTTATACCTAGAAGCCCCAAAGTACGTCAATTGGCGCACTCAATTGTCTTGGATGCATCAATTGACGTACTTTGGGGCTTCTAGGTATAAATTCATGTTCCCACTAGGTGGCACATCTCAATCACTGTTTACAGTTTTACTTAGACATTACAAACAATAAACACATGATGACATCATGCAATGATGTCACATACTGCACGTATTTAACAAATAAGTAACTTCACATTAATTCACATCTGCATTTCATGCTAAATGCAGTCATCGTGATAATGCGTCAATTGACGCACTTTGGGGTTTCTAGGTAAAATTCCTTTTGGGGCTTCTAGTGTTAAAAAATGTAGTATCTTCCTACTGGTCAGGTCTCCAGAGAATCTTTCGCTGGTTATGATATTTTACAGTCTTTGGCAGAATTTAACCTGACAAAATTTCTGGAAGATTCCCAGGATACCATAACTACAAGGGCTATGCTGGTTGTTACTTTTATTTCTGAACAAGATAAAATTGCAGTCTTTAGAAGTCTTTTAAAAACAAGGTCTCTATATTTTGTGGTGCTAAGATACAATTTTTTCCAGATCTTTCTAAAACCACTCAGCTCTGGCGTAAGGGCTTTTTAAGCCTTAAGCCAAGCATGTTGGCTCTTAGTGCTTTTTTTTTTTGTCTGATACCCTTGTAAATATTTAGTTATACTTCAGGGCTCCAGATATGTCTTTTTTTGACCCTTCTCAGCTGGAGTCATTTTTGATTGATTGGGAAAAGCAGGCGGAATATAGGGGGGATAACAATAAGGTGGGATAAATTGATTCGGCTGTGATGGTTTGGGATTGGGTTCCCTTTGATTACCTGTTTGCATTTGGTATCTTGGACATGAGCTAGTTGACTGACGTTTCATATGAATGTTGCTACTTCTTATGTTAGTTTTCCTGTCATATTTCTTGTTACTTGGTTTGTAAGTAATGGCTGAAAACTCAATTTAAAAAAATACTCCAAAACAACAACAGCCTTATGTTTACAGAGATGACATGCATTGATTTGCCTTATTGCGATAGTGGGACACAAACCTCTGAATGGTGCGTGCACAATTCCAGCAGGAGGAATTAGCTACAGAATGTCATGTTGGTCTCTGCATCGCCTGCCACCATGTGGGAAGGCAGTGCCTGGAGGTGGGAGGAACAGTCCCATACATATTTTGAATGTGCCCCTGGTAGGTGGATGTCCAACCAGAGGCAATGTTCAGATGCACAGAAGCTATGAGGGCCTACTCAGTCTCTGCATGTTTCACGATGCCCTGCCTGACAGCCTCACCCACTCTCCATGGGCACTGAGTGTGACAGTCACAAGGACATTGTTAGCGCACAAAGAGGCAGGGGATGGTACGTGACAGATGTAGGCCACTGTGGGCCAACATGTACTCGCCACCTTCTCTGGCCCAGTTTCCAGCAATCTTTGCATCGCATTAGCTGTTCTCAAGTTCAAACTAAAGGGTACACAAATGAAGAGCAAAGGATTCTGGGTATTGTCAGAGCAATTTGCACAGGATGTACATGAGTTAGAGGTTACTTAAATGACTGAGCCATCATAACATGGGCCCAGGCATAGCCTGACTGCACACATCTGTTCATGCTGAGAGGCCACTCTCACTCTAACCGAGTTGTGAGCTTGTCACAGCTATGTATCCACATAGTGCTATCAATGGTTAAGCTGCAGTGCCATGGGCAGTATTTTTTTAGGGTAGTCCAATCACTAGCCAGGTTGATGGATGTCCATTCTGTTTGTAGAAAGCCCATATTTTCATGGTAACTAGCAGACCTGGCACAGGTAACATGTGTGTGACTGACACCTTCTAGTGCTGCACAGCACATGCAGGTTGACTGTGATGGATCTAACTGAATAGATGTCTTAGAAAGAGAGGACAACAGCTTTTCCAGGAGTGCGTGTAACCTGCTGGTGACTATGCTTTTGGGACACCAATGCTGGTTGGTTTCAGTACCCCCCTTTCTGCCTAAGTACAACTCACTGCAGTCAGGTTCCTTGGAAACAGCTGTGCAAACCCTAAAGCATGACATAAGATGTTACCCAAGAGTCAGTGACCAATGAGTGCAGAACACAGGGGCCAGAAGGGACGTGCCACTCCAACATGCTGTACAAAATGGCTAGCATGACATACCATACTCAGCACCTGCAGCATTCCAGCAATGAAATAGATCTGCTATAGAAACCATCTATTACAGAGCCGTAGACCAGGCTATGTGAGCCCTTCCTCACATTCAAGGTGGCCTGTGAAAAGGGACACTTGTACATATGGCGATTGTTATGTCCATGAAGCACACAATGTGCTTGCACATTCCAGAGCTGATATGATGGATTGCTGCATTCTCCATAGGGGCCAAAGTAGTGTATAGGTGCTCAGATTGTGAGGTGCATCCTGGGAAATAAAAGGGCATAGCCCACATTGCAGCCATAGTGGAAATCCTGATCACTGGAGCATTGCCCAGTACCTGTATGTCTTGTATGATGAAGGAACAAGTGTGTATAGCCCCCTGGAGAGGGCAAGATGGTCTGTCATGGACCTCATGGGTCATGAATGAGGTTTGAGTTTGGTGTATGTGCAAAAGTACTTATCTTATAGTGTACAGCAGGTTACAAGGGAATGCATGCCCTGCACAAGTGCTGCCTTAAGGATTAGTGCCATCCTGCAGCTCAGTAAACTTCTATTTGTGAATGTTGTTTGGCTTAGGAGGTACAGTTGAGGGAAGGGCATCTTGCACTCACATGTGGATTGGCTTTTGGGCAGGGGATTAATACTGCTGCTGTGTATCTGTTAAGCAGATATAGTGCTGAGTGTCCACTTCAATCCGTACTGCATGTGTACCTCTGCAGGCAGGCCCTGCATGTGGTTTACAACTGTCTCAGAATGTTCCTTCCAGGTTGTTTACGTCATGGGTTTAAGCCATTACAGGCAGGGGCCTGTAGTCTGGTTTATTCTAGAGAGTGCTGTAGCAGAAGGCTAGGAAGTGTAGCCACGTGGTTAGAGCACTAGTTTAGTAAGGAACAGTCCAGGGTTTGCTTTCCATTTGTGGCCTTGGGAAAGAAATTTCATCCTCCATTACCTTGGAAGAAAGGCCTGGCAATATACTTCTGGGTATACTGCCAAGAAAACTCAGGAGCTGCTGGGTTACTAGGAGTCAGCATTGACTTGAGGACACACGTTATTATGATAGCACATTAGATCTGCAAGCATGCACATTGCAATCATAGGCATCTGACAACATGACTTTATTGGCTCTGCTGCAGCACACTGCAAAGGGTCATACAGCTTCATCCTGTAAATGCATGAGACATGAGTCGTACATGATTGGAAACTTTCATGATAATTGTGAATGATCATCTTTTGCTCTATCACATATATGCAGTACATGCGGGCATGTCACACTCCCGTGATGGCCACCTGCCCAGATGATCACATGTCCTTACTTGCTCCATATGGCCAATATGAGAGACACATTAGTTCAGAGACATGAGTAGATGCCAAGTGTGCAACATCATGTGAGTAACCTTGTCCCGCCAGATAGTATGAGTGTAGACCTTATCTGTACAAGAGCACTTTGTGTTTGCAAGCAACTTGTACAGATGTGTGACTGTTATGTCTTTGGATCATAACCTCCTTACTTGTCCACTTGTTATATGTATAAGTGTCAGGAAGATTGTATGGTGGTTAGACCATCTGAGACAGTTGTGAAACCCAAATTGATGGTATTAAACCTTCTCTGTGGCACAGCAACTATTTTTCACACACACTACAACTGATATTAGCTGCATTTGTGAGGTCACGTTGGATACACCGGGGCAGCAAGGTCATACAGCACTCTCATTTATCCCTATCCATCCTTCAGCCCATTCATCAGCATATATCCATCCTGTTCAATCATGTATTCTCCTGCCAACTGCTACACCCTGACCCACACTGTGGCATTTTACTCATTAGGGCATATCACTCACACCTCACCTGCAGCTGATGTGCAGGTCACCATTGCCACCAGACATTCTTTCTATGCCTACTCCATGGCATACTTCTACTCAATCCTATGTCACCTACTGGCATCACAGTGGATTACATGAGCACACCTCACTGATATAGTCCATCTGCCTCCAACATTATTCGCACACTCACTGTCACACACGTATGTAACATATGGATGTGACTTGTCCATCATCAATTCCCTTTGTTCCCATCCAGCACCTTACTTCTGACCTCCTCTTCATAGGCTCCCTTTTCCTCCATTAAGGCAACCATCCTCAAACATGTTAACCTGCACATTTGCCACTCAACATCTACTGTCCGCTTGACATCTACTAAGCAGCCGCTAGCACCCTTTGGAGTGGAGGAGTAGCCTAGTGGTTTGAGCAACTGCCTAATACCTAGAAGATCAAGGGTTCAATTCCCACTGGCACACCTTGTGACTTTGAGCAAGTCACTTTACTCTCCATTGCCTCAGAAGAAAAGGCTGGCAATCTACGTCTGGTGATACATTGCCAAGAAAACCCAGAGGTAGTTGGGTTACTATGAGTCAATACTGACTTGATGGCACTAAAAAAAAAAAAAAAACACCCTTTACACAGGAACACCTCCTCCCAGCCCCATACTCTAACACCTGCTGGGGCCCTTAATGCTGCCATTTGTTCACACTAAATGGTGCATCCTTAATAGTACTTAGTTAGCATATCCCAAAAAGTGACAGGGACAGCATTTTCCTCTCCAGATCCTAAAATTAAACCTTAATTTACTAAGAATTTTATTGTCAATAATAGTTCATAAAATAATCCCAGAGCAACCTGCAAAAATGCATAATGAGCATCACAATTTTAAATATTAAATGTTGCTTTGTATGTATGTGTGTGCCTGCTCTCCCTGCAGGTAAAGAATTGTGCTGTTCTCTCTGAGTTTGTTGGCTGTCAGGATCTATTGTTTTGCTTTGACTGCTGCAGCTGATTTTTGCTACCCTTCAGAAGCTGCTATCCTAATCCTGCAAGTACATGCTGACAAATGGTACTTGACCAAAACAGGATCTATGTCCTGAACAATATGAGGAAGTTTAGATACTTTCAACACATGTTTTATCTCTCTATCTTTCATATGTGTATCCTAGCCACTTAACCCTCCGTTGCCCATGTTCCCTGTAAAATAGTTATCTCCAAGTTTAATGCCCTGTTCAATGCAATTTCAGTTTGTTCAATGTAAACTGCCTTGATATCATGAAAAGCGGTATATAAGAAATGTTAAATAAATAAATAAATATGTGATTTATGTATATGAATACATTATTTTTTGTACATATATTTTTGAAATCATTGTATTCCCATTATTACTACTGTATTTCATGTATTCATACAGTACCCTTTCCTTTTCCTTTTCACCATTTTTCACATAGTTGACCCTTCCTTCCTCACCCTGCTCTAACTCTGCCATAGCACTATTCCTATAGTGATGTGATGATTAGAAATTTTCATCAGCACTGTCCAAACAGTGCCACTAAGAATCCGCTAATAGAGGAATTATATGCTGAGTGACAGCCACTGAACATAGAAATCACTTTGCATATTTACCTCTTTTTTTGTTCTGGGATCCATCTCCCTGTTGTACTGTTCACTTGTTCTTCAAAAATCCATTTATTGGTCCACTTTTCAGCTGTACATTGCAAGACCCAATGTAACACTTGCATAGGATTCGTGTAAGGATCAACACCAGGGTTTAATTAAAATCTTAATGATGGGTGGGTCTGAGTAGCAAAAGTCATTTTTATCTTAACAAAAGATAAGAGAGCATCTTACTTCCCAAGAATAGTAATCTGCAAAGTATTCATTTAAAACTGGAAAAAAGTAACATACTGTCCTTCACAATATTGAAAATAATTGGATAATAAAAATCCTACAAGAATAGCCAGTCAGTAACAGCACTAGCTTTGCAATTGCCAGACTGAGATTGGTTTACACTATTCAAACAAGATCTGCAGCTGTAATTTACCTTTTTTTCTCTCTGAAAGAGCCATTTCTTGCAGACAGCCATGTAAGAATATAAAAGATCCTAATCACAGGAGAGGAGGTGACAGAGGGAGATGAGACAGCACCTACAGCAATCAAATACATGTAATGAAAAGTCAAGGCAAGATTGGACTTCTAATCTGGCTAATAAGACTTTATCAGATACTAAGGTAACTCTGTTCTCTCGGAGATTAGTTTTTCAACAAGACAAACCTGTAATTCTCATCTGGTTGAAGCAAACCTAATTAATTTCTTTAGTAAGCAGTCTGTAGACATTTTCCTAGTTTAATCCTCTACATATGGCTAGAAGTTGTACATTTTCCAAAACGATTTACTATTAGCTGCATTTAGAGGAGGCATTCCTGAGGGTGTATTAAGGTTGGGAGAGAAAAACAACACATATAGATGCATTTTCCATGAAAAAATAATCTTCATAAAAAGCAGGTGCAGGGGGTGGGGGGCAGAGCTTGCATTGACCAAGATGGCCGCTTGAGATTTTGTTTTGCACAGACTCCTCATTTCCTCCCATTTTTCCTCCCATCTTGCTGGCCTCGTTGGTGTTTGAACTGCCACCCAGCAGGTCAGAAATTAAGCTGGCTAAGTTGGAATACTCAGCCACTGTACCATAAGGTGCTAAACCCTTGAAACCGGAACCCCCATCACCAAGTAAAATGGCAGTGGCCAAAGAATCCGATGATGTCCTCAAAGAAATATTGTGTGAGAACCGTGAAGTTAAAGAACTTCTAGCAGCTAATGGGGGAGCACTCAGTATGATGCAATCCGAACTAACTGAAGTTAAAGCTCAGTTGCAACACTCTTCCTTTGCCTGGACTCCATTGATACCACACTACAGCGGTTCCTTCAACAAGTCAGTTGAAACACTAAACAGATCTCTCAGCTCAAATGAAGCCCTGAGGACTTAAACAATTGCTCATGATGTAGAAATGTGAGAATCCTGGGAATACCTGAAGGGGCCGAGGAAACGGACCCTATCTCCTTCTTGGAGCAGTTACTTCCTAATCTCCTTATTTTAGATTTCCAGCATCCATTTGAAATCTAGTGGGCCCACAGGGCTTCCTCCCATCAGACCCCAGTGATAAAATAGCTGTAGCCAATGGTCTTGAAAGTGCAACTTATCTGCAAACACTTCAAATCCTCCAGGCCGCAAGGCTGCAAGCACCAGTCCAGTTGGATGGTCATCAGATCCTCTTTTTTATTGATATCGACAAGTCAATGGTGGAGCAGTTGTTAGCCTTCTGCCTGAATCTTCAAAGACTGCAAGCCAGGTATAGGCTCTTTTATCCTGCCAGATTCCATATCACACTGCATAACAGAATGCAGACATTTGAAGACCCAGAGGCAGTCCATGTGTTCCTTGCTGAGTCTGTGGGAATGGACACCAATTGACACCCGCTGTCAGTCTACCAAGCCCTAACCTAGGTGCTTTCAGCTTATGATAACTATATAGAAACTGTCTTTGTGAGCTTGCCATGAAATTCAGATTCTTGACTATGTCTCATGCAGTTGGCACCTCCTGGCCACAGTTTATTGCACTCAGACACCAGCCTTACCATAGTCTGCTCTTACTGCCCTTAATGATTTAGCTATCCTACTCTGGATCTTAAGGCTACTTCCTGGTCAATACACAATCAGCTTATCACAAGTTTTTTTGCATTGTGGGCCACTGTGGAGTGTCACCCAATGCTGAGTTTACTCAAGCGTTATGTTGTTGTTAAGTGCCATCAAGTCGGTGTCGACTCATGGGGACCCTCTGTATAGTTGTCCTAAACTGTGCACAGTCTTTAGTCAGGTGGCTCATTGTTGATAGCGTGGCACCCATAGCTGCTGTTATTGTAGTGATCCATCTCATTGCTGGCCTTCCTATTTTGCATTGACCTTGCCAAGCATGATGTCTTTATCTAACAATCTCTATCTTCGCATGATGTGTCCAAAATATGAACGTCAACATTTTGTCATCTGAGCTTCTAAAGAAAGCTTAGGTTTGATCTCCTCTAGTACTGATTGGTTTGTTCTATGGGCAGTCCATGGTTTACACAGTATTCATCGCCAGCACCATAATTCAAAAGCATCAATTTTCTTCCTGTCTATCTTTTTCACTGTCCAATTTTCACATCCATATGACACTAGCATCAGGGTGTGTTTGGGGTGTTCCAGGGCGGAGTGGAGGCGGGGAGTACTGCTAACCAGGTAGCAGTGACATTGTACTGCTATCATGTTAGTGATCCACCGCTAAAACTAGGCCAGCTTTTGGCTCACCTACCTGGTAAGGCTGTATGGTGGTTTTCACTGGGTGCCAAAACCAGATATTCAATGCCATCGCTGCAAAATTGAACATCCAGGGTTAGGGGTGAGTGGGCAGGGCTGTGCGCTGTAGTGGCACATAGCCTGCCTACTTGAATATCAGGCCTATTTTCCTTGATCTTGAGAAGGAAATATTTCACTTCCTCTTCACTTCAACCAGTAATGGGGTATCATCAACATAGCAAAGGTTTTTGATGAGTCTTCCACCAATCTTCACACCTTGGTTGTCTTCACACTGTCCTGCTTCTATGATGATTTGTTCTGCTTATAAATTAAGTAGATGGGGGAAAGTATGCAGCCTCGTTGTACACCTTTGCTGATTTTAAAGCATTCTGTTTCTCCTTGTTCCATTTGAACTGTTGCTTCTTGATCAATGTAAAGTCAGTGCAAGAGAGCTATCAGGTGTTCTGGTATACCCATGTTTCTTAAAGTAGTCCAGAGTTTCTCATGGTTTACACAGTCCAACGCTTTGCTGTAGTTGATAAAACACATATGGATATTCTTTTGGTATTCTTTTGTCTTTTCAAGTATTCATCTCACATCCGGGATGATGTATCTAATTCCTTGCCTTTTTCTGAACCTTACTTGCACTTCAGACAGTTCACTGCGGGTATGGTTGTAGTCTCTGTTGAATATTCTTCAGCAGAAACTTTCTGGCATGTGGGATCAGAGTGATTGTGCGATAATTTCCACAGTCAGTTGAATCACTTTTATTTAATACTGGTATAAACACAGATCTTTTCCAGACAGTTGACTATGATGTTATCCTCCACATTTCCTGGCAAAACCTTTTAAGTATGGTAACAGCTGCAACCATTTGCTGCAATACTTCAATGGGGATGCTTCTCAGAGAATTACAGTCCCACCACATAACCCCGTCCCCCTAGCAGAAGAGACACCCCTCCCGTACAGCATTCATTGTATATAGTTTACATTTGTATATAGTTGCCAACCCATAGTTATCCAATGCATGCTGTATATAGTATAATTGCTACTGTACTATTATCTATGTTGTTTCATGTTCACCGCTTTGACCAGGAGAAAGGTGGTATATAAATACAGCTAAAAAAATTAACAAATAAAATTCCTGGTGATTTGTTTTTTGATAAGGCTTTCGATGCTGCTTCGACTTCTTCTTTCATCACCAATGGTCCCTGATCATAAGGTACAGGTTGAAACGGCTGTTGGTCCACTTGATCTTTATGGTATAATGACTCTGCATATTCTTTTCACCTTTTCTTGATTGTCTCAGCATCATTCAACATGGATCCTTGAGCAGCTTGTAGCATTCCAATTTGAGGCTGGAATTTTTTCTTTAACTCTCGTAGCTTTATAATGATTTCTATATTGACGATGAAACTGGGGAGTATGCCTGTACAGGGATGTTAGGGGATTTCTTGTGTACTATTTGGTTGTAAGTATTCTATGTAGAGGGGCGACGGGTGTTTTCACTAGTTAGTGGGGTTATAGTATGTATGTATTATGTGGGGGGGGGGAGGCATTTCCTGATTATCTTTCTTTAAGAGCTCATCTTGGTCGCTATAGCGAGTAGTCTTCCCCACATATGTGGTGGTTAATTTTGGGTTATTGGAAGTCCCTGGCTTCTTGTTGTATATTTTGTATTCAATTTTTTCTTCTTCTAATGGGTGGCAATGTTTTTATGTTATTGGCTGTTTCATCTCCTGTCCTTTTTTGAGAAGGTATACCTCCAGCACCTTTTTCCAGATGACTGCTGTCCAGACTGGGAGGCAGGTATTGTATCCATTTGCGGGATTCTGTTGACTACGCCTCTCAAATTTCTTTATTTTTATGTCAAACGGATCAACCATCCTTTAAAATGGAAAAAGAAAATTAATATATTGCCAGAAAGGTTTTGCTGACAATAAACTCATTTACCCCCAGCAGTGCAAAAGAAAGGTGGAGTCAGTATTATAGTAAAGCAAACTGTTCCCTAGCATCCTGGAGACTCCTGTCAATCTTGATGGGAAATGGACTAAGGCCACAATACAGTTTGGACGCTAATATTATTTGCCATATATGCCTCCAGTGCTGATGACCACAATTTTTTTCATGTTGTTGCCAGAGAGCTTGTGGATACTTCCCTGACCCCAATAATGCTTGGTGGGGACTTGATTCCCTTTTGGACCATCAGCCAATTCATTGTCACCATCCGGGGAAGGCTCTATCTGCCCTACATTTCCTTATTACTAATAGTGGGTTGGTCGATCCCTGGCATCTGCAGACCCCTATGATGAAAGATTTTACTTTCTTCTCATTGACTCACAAATCCCAATCTCGGAGCGATTTCTTATTCCTATCCAAGTTGTTACTGTCTGACCTCACCTTTACTAATATATTGGGAATTACTGTTTTGGATAATGCAGCGATCACAATGTCTCTTTAATTGACTATCCCCGTCGGCCCCTACTGAAGCCCATCAAGTGGTGACCATGCAACAGAGTAGGTCCTTTGTAGAAAGCAATCGAGATAGATGCTTAATGGCCAACTCACTTAAGGTCCACAAAGACACTGCAAGCATCGCTCAGGATGTAAGTGACAATGGTCCCTTTCTTACCCATGATGTGGAAATTCTTGAGTATTTTTGTCAATTTTATACCTCCCTCTATCACTCAGAGGTTTAATATCAGCCAGGTAACTTTGACTGCTTAGTAAGTGTCCTTGAGTGGGTGATTCTTATGCCACTGCAAGTCACTGACCTAGACAGAGACCTCTTAGAACAGGATGTCCTGCAGGCTATGGACCAGATGTCTCTGGAGAAAGCCCCAAGTCTGAATGGTCTCCCCTTAGAATTCTATCAGCTTTTTAAGAAGGGGCTCGCTTCCCATTGCCTAATGTATTATAAATTACTCACAGATCAGACACCATCCATCAGAGGGTTTGCTGATGCCACCATAATGGTTCATGAAAAGCCTGGTAGGGATCCCCAAAAAGTAGCTATTGTCCAATCTCCCTGTTAAATGCGGACTACAAAATCTATGCAAAGATTTTAGCCTCCTGATTGAATAAAGTTATACTGCGTCTTATACACTCCGATCAATGTGGCTTTGTTAAAGAATGCTCCACTACAGATAGTGGTCATCTGCTGTGCCATTTCCTATCACTGGCCCAAAACTCTCCTACCCTGTGTAATGGGGAAGAGACATCCTTGGATATGGAAACAGAGGAACCTGAGTGCAGTAGGTCTGTTGCTAGCAGGAAGGAAAAGCTCAGGACTCCCAGTTGCCAGGAGCAACATAAACAATCCCAGCCACGAGGGCAGGAACCCCACCCAGCTAACAAACAATCCCCATCTCCTGGGCCTAATAGCTTTCACCTGGGAGGGGGAAGGGCTAGATTAGCTCCCAAGCAAACGTATAAGAAACGTTCATTAGAGTTTGAAAGGGAGGACAAGGAGAACGGAGAGAAAGGAGAGAAGAGGGAAGATGGAAGAGAGCAGAACCAGCTGGAAGGATTGTGTGAGCTGAAGTCTGGGTCTTGGAAACAGCGTCTGTCTCGGTGTGAAAGGAAAACGTATGTGAGTGACTCAGTGGATTCTGATTCTGAATGTGAGAGAGAAAGACAGAAAGCAACTGGCAGGAATAACTGGAGGAGCAGGGCACAAAAACCATTTGGCCAAAACTCCAGGCAATTATCCTATGGTGAAGGCACACAGAGGGAAAAATTACCAGTAAGGATAGCTGGGAAGCACTTACAAGCTCCAAGGAGTGAAAAGTATAAGGTGCAAGACATTTGTATGTCAGAAGAAGAGGGTGAGCAGCCAGAATACAGAGAAAAACCTCTGAGGTTTAAACCCCGTCCTGACAGAGCTGTGCACGGACTTTCCCCTGCCTCAAAGCCAGAAGGTAGGCTGTCTAATTATTATAGAAGTGGTTATAAGAACTTCTCTCATAGAAACTATAAAGAGTATGACTCTCCTCTAGGCTATACCGGGAGATATGGAAAAGCTGAACCCTATCTCACAGAGACAGTAATAGGGAAGCCTCAGGAACAGGCAGACGAGAGAAGCCTGGAAACGTTATATACAAAGCAGAAGTTGTATTCAGCTGAGAGTCAGCATGAGTCAATGCTAATTGATCCTCCAGAAGAAGAATTGTCTGATAACCAAATGGATTGTACATTAACGGTTACTGATGATGTGATTTCATTGTGCTGAGCCAGATAATCTGAGGAAGCTGTTTAACTGGCAGTTGAGAAGCACAGGAGTTTATTGTGCCTAATACCAAGGGACTGTATGCTATGAATACCGTGCCACTTTTGGTTTAAGTTTGAAAGCTGTTATGAGTTCTTTTTCTTACCTTGTGTCAGAGTGTATGGCTTTATGATCCTAAGTTACATTGTGTTTGAATCCGCCCCGGGAGGGGAATTAAAAGCCTGTCTTTGCCTGAACCACTCGATTCACGACTACATCTTATTGAAAAGGGACACAACTACAACTCCCAGGAGGCAATGCAACCATAAAGCATTGACTCCTACCTTTCAATAAAGGGTCTCCAGGCTATCTACCCCGTACGCTGAGGCTACGGGCTGACTACTGGTGACAGGAAATGGCGTAGTTTTATGGATTTTTAAAACACAGTACAAGGACAGTATTAAAGAAAAGGATATCAGTTTGTTAAAGAGGAAAAAGGATTACCTTTGGATCAGGAGAAGTTCGGCTATCCTGAGGAAAGGAGGAAAAGCCTGGACCGGACTTCGGATACAACCTGACTTGGAGCCACCAAAGACATCTTTCTCAAGGCAAGATCCTGCACCGTGCTCAGGTAAAAGTAAGGGGGCACGGGTGTAGAAGGATTGGTGAGAAAGTGTCAATATCTGTGCTATAGGTGGGAGGCAGAGAAATTTTTTTTTTTTTTTTTGGTGCCGCACTTGGTGGGCCTCTGTTGTTTTCTACCCCTGCAGGTACAGAAACCTGAGATGGATCCCCAGGACGTAAAGAGCTGGATGGAGGCTCAATGGAAGGCGCAGAGCGAACTGGCAAGGGTGATCCAGGAAAAGACTGTAGCCACAATGAATGCCCAACAGCAGCCACTTCTTGAGCTACTGGGAGCTCTGCTGAACAAAACTGTGGACAAAGAGGAAACTATTCCCTCATTACAAGTGGGGGTAGGACTTTCTAATTGCGGTGCACTAGCACTGGGACAGTTTAAAACGAATGATAACTTTGATGACTTTGCCGATGCATTTGAACGAATAGCAGAGTCAGCTAACTGGCCGACTGACCAGTGGGCTGTCAGGTTCACTATGTCTCTGTCAGGTGAGGCACTAGCGGCATACAAAACAATGCCCGCTGATCTGGCGTCCAATTACCTGAATGTAAAAAATGCTGTGAAAGACAGGCTGGGTTTGACTCCCATGCACTACAGGCGTTTATTCAGGGAAGCTAGGCTTAGGCCTACAGAAACACCAAAAGCACTATTTCAGCGATTAAAGGGACTAGCGGTGAAATGGCTTGCTCCTGAGAGGAGGACGGTCGAATCTTTGATAGACACCATCATTATGGAGCAATTCCTTGAAGCCGTACCTCCCGAGGTAAAAGCTTTCCTAGTGCTCCAGAAATGCAGTTCCACCGAGGAAGCGGCTGACCTCACTGAAAGATACTTTGAGGCGGAGTTAGCTGGGACCTCTAAGAAAAATGTTTTAAAGGTGGCTGGCATTGATAAGCTATGGAGCTTAGAAAAGACCTCTAAGAGGAATGTGATTGACCAAAATGTAGACAAATTTTCTGCGAGAAAATGTTATAACTGTGGTCAGGTAGGACACATACGCAGAGATTGTACAGTACGCACTGCCTTGATGTCAGGAAAATAGAAACCCCTAGGGGAGGGATTTCTGCTGAAGGTCCGAGTGGAAGGGGTAGAGGCTCTGGCACTGCTTGACTCCGGAGCAGACCAGAGTATGGTCTCCCAGAAGTTGTGGAAGACCATCAGTGACCATGACCGATCCGCCCGGAGCCAAGCAGGTGGAAGAGTAAAAGTGAGATGTGTACATGGGGCAGCCTTGTATTATCCTTTGTATGAAGTGTTAGTACAGGGGCTAGGCACTAACGAAAAGGTGCAGGTGGCAGTAGTCCAGAAACTCCCTTACGATGTTGTTCTAGGGCATGATTGGCCTCCGTTTGTTAAGGAAATTGAGAAAGGCCTTAGGGAAAAACCAGACCCGGCCTTTGTAGAAGCTCCAGGAATGGGTAGCATGCAGCCCGGGATCCCTAAGACAGAAGCCCTGGCCAAGAAAATCTCAAGTCCCTTATTTGAGAGACCCCGTAAAGGTAGTGTCCAGTCTCAGCCACAGGTACGTGATAAGTCCTTACCGCAGAAGAAATTTGTTTTGCAATTTACTAAGATATCTCCTCAGGCCCAAAGTCCGCAGAGGGCTTCCGAAGCCTCCGCAGGCTACGACCTATTTAGTATAAAGGATGTTGTGGTCCCAAAGGGGGGGAGAGCATTAGTTGACACTGGTTTGCAAATACAAATACCTGAAGGATGTTATGGGAGAATAGCACCGCGGTCGGGGTTAGCAGTTAAGCACTTTTTAGATGTTGGAGCCGGGGTAATAGATCCCGATTATCGAGGCCCGGTAAAAGTCCTACTTTTAAATTTCAGTAAAGAGGACTATAAAGTGAAGACAGGCGATAGGATCGCTCAACTAATTTGCGAGCGAGTAGGCTTTCCAGTGGTAGTGGAGGTACCCTCGCTGACTTCCACAAGTCGAGGAGCGAGTGGTTTCAGTTCTACCGGAGTGGGGGAGGTAAAAAGCCTGACAGCTTTGACTGATGAAAAGAGGGAGGAAGACCTAGGCCCGCAACCAGCCGATTGGAAGGAATATCCGAAGCCAATAATTGGCATGGATCTGTCCCTACAACAGCAAAAAGAGTTAGCTACGGTGTTGGCAAGGTTCTCGGACGTCTTAACGACGGTGCCAGGGGAGACGCATATTGTGGCGCATGAGATTGTCACAACACCGGGGAAAGTAGTGAGACAGCGGCCGTATAGGTTACCCGAGGCCAAAAAGAAGGAAGTTATAGCACAAGTAAAAGAAATGGTGGAGATGGGAATAGTGGAGGAGTCCAGAAGCCCCTGGTCGAGTCCCATTGTGTTAGTCCCAAAACCCGACGGTACCCTCCGTTTTTGTATCAATTTCAGACAAGTCAATAACATATCGCAATTTGACGCATACCCAATGCCCAGAATTGATGACTTGCTGGATCGCTTGGGCCAGGCGCAATATTTAACCACGCCAGTTTTAACCAAAGGGTACTGGCAAATACCATTAACTAGGGACTCAAAACCCAAGACAGCGTTTAGCACGCCAGTGGGGCTGTACCAGTTCCGCCGTATGCCATTTGGTTTGCATGGCGCAGCGGCTATGTGCCAGCGACTGGTGGACCAGGTATTAAGACCTCACCAGGACTATGCGTTAGCCTATATGGATGACGTTGTCATCTATAGCAGCACGTGAAAAGAACACCTATCCAGGGTAGAGGCGGTTTTAAGGGCCATACGGAAAGCCGGGTTAACCCTAAACCCTGGAAAGTGTCTATTTGCCAGCAGGGAGGCCAAGTACTTAGGACATGTGGTGGGGAACGGACTGGTAAAGCCTCTGGCGAGTAAAATCGATAGCATCCGGAATTTCCCCAGACCATCTGACAAAAAACATGTATGTAGCTTTTTAGGCCTCATAGGTTATTACCGCAGGTTTATTCCCAAGTTTGCGGAAGAAAGCGCAATATTCACAGAAATGCTTAAAAAGAATGCGCCCAACTCTGTGAAGTGGACCCCGGAAGCGGAGGAAGCTTTTGTATCCCTTAAAGAGAAGCTTTGTAGAGCTCCGGTCCTGAAAGGAGTTGACTTTAAATTACCCTTTATAGTGCAGACTGATGCCTCGGAGACCGGGTTGGGGGCAGTCATGTCTCAAATGTTTGAAGGGATAGAGCATCCGGTCACCTATCTTAGCCGGAAATTATCTGGTGCTGAAAGAAAGTATTCCACAGTGGAATGAGAATGCCTGGCTATAAAATGGGCTGTGGAGGCATTGAGGTTCTATCTCACAGGCCGTAGATTTCTCCTGGTCACGGACCACGCTCCATTAAAATGGCTCAGCCAGATGAAAAATAACAATGCTCGTTTGACAAGGTGGCATTTAGCCCTGCAAGCCTTCAACTTTGAGGTACAGCATAGGCCAGGAAGATTACATGGCAACGCTGATGCGTTAAGCAGGATTACAGGCTGGCAGACTCAGGAAGCTGCAGCCTGTAATATCTTAAGGGGGGGATATGTAATGGGGAAGAGACATCCTTTGATATGGAAACAGAGGAACCTGAGTGTAGTAGGTCTGTTGCTAGCAGGAAGGAAAAGCTCAGGACTCCCAGTTGCCAGGAGCAACATAAACAATCCCAGCCACGAGGGCAGGAACCCTGCCCAGCTAACAAACAATCCCCATCTCCTGGGCCTAATAGCTTTCACCTGGGAGGGGGAAGGGCTAGATTAGCTCCCAAGCAAACGTATAAGAAACGTTCATTAGAGTTTGAAAGGGAGGACAAGGAGAACGGAGAGAAAGGAGAGAACAGGGAAGACAGAAGAGAGCAGAACCAGCTGGAAGGATTGTGTGAGCTGAAGTCTGGGTCTTGGAAACAGCGTCTGTCTCGGTGTGAAAGGAAAACGTATGTGAGTGACTCAGTGGATTCTGATTCTGAATGTGAGAAAGAAAGACAGAAAGCA
Organism: Ichthyophis bannanicus; assembly: GCA_033557465.1. NCBI lineage: Eukaryota > Metazoa > Chordata > Amphibia > Gymnophiona > Ichthyophiidae > Ichthyophis > Ichthyophis bannanicus. Next base: position 238,746,721 of record CM066034.1, read on the forward strand.
ACTGGCAGGAATAACTGGAGGAGCAGGGCACAAAAACCCTTTGGCCAAAACTCCAGGCAATTATCCTATGGTGAAGGCACACAGAGGGAAAAATTACCAGTAAGGATAGCTGGGAAGCACTTACAAGCTCCAAGGAGTGAAAAGTATACGGTGCAAGACATTTGTATGTCAGAAGAAGAGGGTGAGCAGCCAGAATACAGAGAAAAACCTCTGAGGTTTAAACCCCGTCCTGATAGAGCTATGCACGGACTTTCCCCTGCCTCAAAGCCAGAAGGTAGGCTGTCTAATTATTATAGAAGTGGTTATAAGAACTTCTCTCATAGAAACTATAAAGAGTATGACTCTCCTCTAGGCTATACCAGGAGATATGGTAAAGCTGAACCCTATCTCACAGAGGCAGTAATAGGGAAGCCTCAGGAACAGGCAGACGAGAGAAGCCTGGAAACATTATATACAAAGCAGAAGTTGTATTCAGCTGAGAGTCAGCATGAGTCAATGCTAATTGATCCTCCAGAAGAAGAATTGTCTGATAACCAAATGGATTGTACATTAACGGTTACTGATGATGTGATTTCATTGTGCTGAGCCAGATAATCTGAGGAAGCTGTTTAACTGGCAGTTGAGAAGCACAGGAGTTTATTGTGCCTAATACCAAGGGACTGTATGCTATGAATACCGTGCCACTTTTGGTTTAAGTTTGAAAGCTGTTATGAGTTATTTTTCTTACCTTGTGCCAGAGTGTATGGCTTTATGATCCTAAGTTACATTGTGTTTGAATCCGCCCCGGGAGGGGAATTAAAAGCCTGTCTTTGCCTGAACCACCGATTCACGACTACATCTTTTGAAAAGGGACACAACTACAACTCCCAGGAGGCAATGCAACCATAAAGCATTGATTCCTACCTTTCAATAAAGGGTCTCCAGGCTATCTACCCCGTACGCTGAGGCTATGGGTTGACTACTGGTGACACCTGCTAATGGGTCTCTCTTTGGATGCAGAAAAGGTCTTTGATAGGTTGGAGTGGGCTTTTTTGTTCCAAGCTCTCTGTATATCGAGACTGGGGATGTGTTCATCAGAAGAATCCGCTTACTCTATGTGCAGCCTAAAGGCTGAGTGCTGGTTAACTTGACTATTTCTTCCTCCTTTTTATCTGTCGAGACACTAGGCGAGAGTAGCCATTGTCTCTTCTTCTCTTTAATCTGGCTCTGGAGTCACTGACACTTCTTCATCAATACATGGATGTTGTTGGCTTTTCCCTCCCAGGCCTTTCTGTAAAATTGTCTGAAAATGTGAATGATCTTCTGCTTTTTGTGACCCCCTCCTCATTAACAGCGGTATTTGACATCATTGACTGATACTCACAGCTCTCTGGTTATAAAATAAACTGGTAAAAGTCTGTAGCAATTCCACTGAACCAATGTCTCTAAAGAAGATCTATGGGCCTTCCCGTTCCAGGGGACAGACTCCTTCTTCAAGTACTTAGGTGTCCAATATTGCTCTAATATACAGTCAACTTTAGTTCACAATGCAATGAACTGTATTTACATAGTAACATAGTATATGATGGCAAATAAAGACCAACATGGTCCATCTAGTCTGCCCAGCAAGGTAGCAAGAGTAGGTGCTCCCGCCACTCTGTGCAGGTCACCCCTCCCCATACCTTTGTTTAGGTATGTTTGTGCAGGTCAACGCGACTTGTTAAGATATCAGAGACAGTGAAGTTTATTTTCATTTTATCTTGTTTCTATAAAGGAATTCACTGTGTATGTCCCATGGCATTTTGAATTCTGTCACTGTATTTGCCCCCACCACTTCCACTGAGAGAGCATTCCAAGCATCCACCACCCTTTCAGTGAAAAAGTATTTCCTGAGGTTGCCTTTCAGTTTAACCCCTTGCAGATTCATGTTATGCCCTCTAGTATTACAACTTCCCTGTCTTTGAGAAAGGTTTGTTTGTTCATTAATATTCCTTTAGTATTTAAAGGTCTGTATCATATCTCCCCTGTCCCTCCTCTCCTCTAGAGTATACATATTTAGGTCTTGGAGTCTCTTTTCATACGTTTTCTGGTGCATGCTTCAAGTCATTTTGGTTGCCTTCCTCTGAACTGTTTCCAGTCCTTTTATATCCTTTGTGAGATATGGTTTCCAAAACTGAACACAATATTCCAAGTGAGGCCTCACCAGCAACTTGTACAGTGGCATTAGTACCTCCTCCTTTCTTCTGGTAATTCCTCTCTGTATGTAATCCAGCATCTTTCTGGCTTTGGCCACTGACTTGTCACACTGTTTTGACACTTTGAGATCCTCAGAAACAATCACTCTGAGGTCCTTCTCAAGGTCTGGGCACACTGTCTTATTGCTCCCTATCTCATAGAATTCCCTTGAATTTCAGCATCCCAAGTGCATGACAGTGCACTTCTTCACATTAAATCTGAACTGGCAAGCATTAGGTGATTCTTCCAGCTTTTGCAGATCTTTCCTCATGTTATCCACTCCCTCAGGAGAGTCCACACTGCTGCAAATTTTCATGTTATCTGCAAAAAGACAGACTTTTCCATTCAGTCCTTCAGCAATATCACTCACAAATGCATTGAACAATACCAGCCACAGGATCGATTCCTGGAGCACGCCACTAATCATCTTCCTTTTCCTAGTTTAAATGCCTGTCCACATACTGTCTGAATTTTTCACTTATGATCCTTTTCCCTGCAACAGAGAGATGTGGCCCATCAGCATAATATAGGGGCTTGTTTACAAAGCCGCGGTAGCGATTCGCGATGGGGCCGCGGCTCCGATAACGATCGCGAACCGCTACTGCGGCTTGGTAAACAAGCCCCATAGTCTCTTGTTGATCCATCTGTTTCCCCAGTCACCTATATATCTAAATCCTTCTTATTTGCACCAGGTTTGGAGCCATGTATTAAAGTTGTTTATGCAATACAGCCTTTCTGCCCCCTTACCAAGAACAGGTATAACTTCTGAGAATGCTATAGTGTTAACAATGGGCTTGAGTTTCTCTCCTAGAGTCTGGAAGTTTCTTTGAATTGCAGAGGCACTGTTTCTAGCCAAGTCATTAGTACCCAAGTGGATGACAACATCAGTTTTGGAGTGCTCACTTTTTGCACTAACTATACCAATACTATTCCTGCTGGCTGAAGAGCCTGGGAGGCATTTGACCATCTTCTCTCCATTGAACTGTGTTTCCAAGTTGGTGCCTCTGATGATGGAATCTCCAAGTAGTAGTACTTTTCTATTTTGTGATTTTTTTTTCTTCATATTTGGTACATTATCAGTAGATTGATCATTGACCCTCTCATTTAAAGGCACTTCAGTTTCCATGGATTGGGCACCCTCATTATCCAAGGTAGAGAAGGCATTATGCAGGAATCTCTCTTGATATAGAGGGTGTCTCCATGTTACAGGTTGCAACCTACCAGAGTCCACTGTGATCCATTTGTTTCTGGACTGTTTGATTCTTTGTGGGAGTGTGGTGGATTTTGTTCAGTTTGTACCCTAGAAGAGGTGTGTTTAATTGCAGCTAATTCTTCCCCTATTAGAGTCAATTTCTTTGATCTAGACTTATACTTCTCGATGGTCTCCTCTGACTATCTCCTGGTGGGGTCAGTTAGAAACCATTAAAATGGTCTTAGTTCCTAAAATAAACAACATTCGGAGTGTGCTCCCACTGTTATTTCCTGACTCCTTTTGAAAGCTTTTATAAGAAGGTAGAACAATTATTGGTAAACTACCTTTAGAAAAGTAAGACCCTGCGCAGCGCTTTCTGGAAATTAAAGCTTCCCAAAGTCAAGGAAGGGGTGAATTTTCCCAATTATAAGTGGCACCACTAGTCGTATATACTTAAGCAGTGTATACTTTGGAGTGCTGCTACTTTACCAGCAGCTACTGCAGCCTGGGTTCTCTTACAGCGCCAGCTCACAGCTCCCATGCCATATCATCTGTTAATGGGTATGTCATTTGCGGGTCTCAAAGACCAATTTCCTGTTCTTGTATCTACACAACAGGCCTGTCAGGTATTACTTGCACAACTCAAGGATATTAATCCCTACTCGTGGAATAAGCCCATTTGGTTTAATCCTTGCTTTAAAATCCAGAAGTGCCCTATTAACTGGCAGCTCTGTCAGTCTCATGGTATCTGGACCATTGGGCATCTTCTAGCTGCTACCTCTTTCAAAACTTTTCCTGAACTCTAACATGAGTATGGACTGCCTACATAGTATTAATTTCAGTGGTATCAGCTCAAACACTGTCTACTGCATTCTGACATTAATCCATGAAGGATGATCTTTGGGCTAAGGTGCAAAGCCTGAGTGGATCCCACAAGTTAGTATCTCTTTTCTATAATATTTTTTGGGAAGGTTCCTACCATTTGTGTGTCGGGATGGAAACGTTGTGGGAGATAGATTCTGGTGTCCTTTTGATGTGTAGTCACTGGACCACTTTTGGGGCCATCTACCTTATTCCTTATTCTGCTTCCCTCACACAAATGCTTTTTTTTTCTAGCCCATCAAGCATTCAAAAAGGCATGGGACAAACACAGTGGATCCCTTTACAGTAATAGGATAGTGGTGGGTTTACCCCTAAACAAAAACATGGGGAGGGGTGGCCTGCACAGAGCGACAGGTGCACCTACTCTTGCCATCTTGCTGGGCAGACTAGATAGACCATGCTGGTCTTTATTTGCCGTCATTTACTATGTTACTATGTTATTATTACTCTGGTAATTCTTAAAAAGTGGAATCCTCACATAGGCAACCATTGCTGGTCTTGCCCTACACATATGAGCACCCTAGTGCATATGATTTCTGAGTGCCCAACATACAGAGTTTTTGGGATCCTATATGGACTCAAATAACTAGCATCCTACATATTAAGGAAATCTTGACTCTGGATATTATTATTTATTGGTCTGCGGCAGGTATACCTTCTCTGCAGGAAGAAGATGCCTTTTTATTAGATTTCATGATCAGTATCGCAATCAAGCTCATTCTTATTAACTGGAAGGACTCCTCATAGATTGACTACTTCCATTGGTGGAATATGGTGTGCATGCACTGGAGATATGGAACAGCCTATGCTGATTCAACTCCTCATCTTTTGTGTCACTCTGTTAAGCGGAAGAATCTTGATTTTGTACCCACAACCATCTAATGTCTTTGCTTAAATGACATATTTACTTTGTTGTTGAGATCCTTTCTGTCTTATAGAAGTCAGGGGCAGGAGGGAGGATTGTTGCTGTTATTGGATGTTCATTGTACAATGTAATGTAAACTTAAATAAAAGTTTTTAAAAAAAGGAAAAGGCAGGTGCAAATGTCCATAGGCGTGGAGGAAGGAGTATCTTAATAATTAAAGAAGCCATTTGAGAACTCCGGAAACCAGAGTTGAAATCCTATTTCTCTCACTGACGCTCTTTGTGAACATAGTAACATAAGAAATGCCATACTGGTTCAGTCCAAGGTCAATCATGCCCAGTATCCTGTTTCCAACAGTTGCCAATCCAGGTCACAAGTACCTGTCAGCAGTGGTGGGATCCAAACCGCCAAAGAAGCGGTTCGATCCCAGTCCCCACTTTTGCGTGCTTGCCGGATTGCTGCTCCTCACATGGGCATCCCAGATATACAATTTGTAAGGCATTCAAACGGGCATTAAATAATCATAGAGAGTGGCTGCTGACATCCACCAGACAGGAGGCACAGTTAGATAAAATAGTTGGGATTTTACCTTTTAATAGCTGCACTCAGACAGTGAAATCAATCTTGTATTAACATTGGTGGGTCCTTTCTGTTTATTCATGTTTTCAGAAAAGATTATGTGTGGCATTTACAAGGGGTAAAAATTTGCGGGACAGACTAGTTCATGCGGTTTTGAAATCTCCGCTCCTAACTGATCAACGGGGTCACTCCCCTTGTGGCAATTTCCCGTATTGTTTTGGTTCCTTGGTTGGGACCACATGGATGGACCCCTCTACCAACAAGACTTGGACTTTTCATCACACTACTACATGTGAATCTTCTTATGTAGTGTATCTAATCTGTTGTCCTTGTGGCCTTATTTGCATTGGCCGCACTATTCGTCCCCTTAAAGTATGTCTAGCGGAACATGCTTCACGCATTCGTACTGGGGTTCTTTCGGCACCAATGGTTCAACACATCCTTTCTCATGGTCATACTTTTGAACAGTTAATTTGGAGAGCGATTGATTGGATGCCACTCAAGAGTTAGGGGGTGATCACACTCAGAAATTACAATATATTGAGCAACGATGGATCTTTCACCTAAACACCATAGTTCAGAGGGGTTTAAATCTGGAATTAGATTGACACAGTTTACTGTGAGGTTTCTTCCTGGGGGGGGCGAGAGCTGGTGTGTGCTCTTGGCCCTGGATTGGAGGCACAGTGGACATGTGACCATTATACTTACGTCAGCTGCAGGCATTTAAAAGGGTGTTCTCTCAGTTTTTGTTTTATGGCATTTTTGTTGGGTGATGACAAGCTAACCTGAAGCAGAGTGTTGAAAAATGGAAACCCGAAAGGCAGGACATGTTTCAACATTTTTCACCAAAAATTGCAGTTAAGTGAAAGGTGCTCTGACTGGATGAATTTCTGGCATTTATGAGTTCTTATTGCTTTTTGATTAAAAAGGACTCTTCTCCCCTTTACCACAGTTTTCACTGATTGTAACTTTGGTGTGGGGATTATAGGTCCGACAAAAAATATTTATGAGGGACTTTACCTATTTTGGAGTTCACTTATAGGTGTTCTTATTTGTATTTGGGCTTGGTGAACTTATTAGCCCATGGGGTTTTGGTTTATACCTTGTGTTGGCTCCTCACATGGAGGCATTGCAGTGGCTATATGCTTGGGCCAATGCTCTCTGCTAAGGGTACACAGCTCCCTGGTGGCCCCGCGGCCAAATCCCCTGCCTGACAATGTTCTGACGGCATCAGGGGCTTCTCCCAATGCCGCAATACCCCAATGCTATCAAACATTGTCAGACAGGGGGATTCCTGCCAGTGCAGAGCTGTTTCTGCAATATCGTGTTAGACCCATTTCGGCAAACGCAGTCAGTGGCAGGAACTGGTTCATGTAAACCAGTCTGAACCGGCCGAATCCCGTCACTGCCTGTCAGGTTCCCAACAGGTACACAGATTCCACAATGCTTATCCCAGGGTAAACAGTGGATTTCCCTGGTCCTCTTTAATCATGGTTTATGGACTTTTCCTCCAGTAACTTGTCCAATCCTTTTTTAAACCCAGCTACACCAACAACTCCCACCTTGCATCCTCCAGTAATGAATTCCAGAGTTTGATTACTCATTGAGTGAAAAAATATTTTCTCTTATTAGACCTAAATGAGCTACACTGTAGCTTCATTGAGTGTCCCCTAGTCTTTCTACTTTTTGAAGGAGCAAACAACTGATCTGCATTTATCCATTTCACTCCATTCATTAATTTATATTAATTTATTATATCTCCCCTCAGCCACCTCTTTTCCAAATTGAAGAGCCCTAACCTTTTAAGCCTCTCCTTATAGGAGTATCCTTCAATCCCCTTTACCATTTTGGTGGCTCTTCTCTGTACCATTTCTAATTCTGCTATATTCTTTTTAAGATATGGCAATCAGAATTGCATGCAGTATTCAAGGTGCAGTTGCATCATGGAATGATACAGAGGCATAATATCCTTGGTTTTGTTCTCCATTCCTTTCCTTATGATTCCTAGCATTCTATTTGCTTTCTTGGCCACCACTGCATACTGGCCTAAGAATTTCAACATATTATTCATGATGATGCCTAAATTCTTTCCCTGGGTGGTGGTTTCTAATGTGGAACCTTGCATTGTGTTACCATAGATTGGGTTGTTCTTCCCCAAGTGCATAACTTTGCACTTCTCCATATTAAATTTCTTCTGCCATTAGGACATCCAGTCTTCCAATTTGTCAAGGTCCTCTTGCATTTTTTCATAATCCTCTTGTGTTTTAATAATGTTAAATAATTTTGTGTCATCTGCAAATTTGATCACCTCACTCGTTATTCCCATTTCCAGGTCATTTATGAATATGTTAAAAAGCAGCAGGCCCGGGGGGTAGAGCCTGATTTCTGGTTCAGATGGACGTGTAAGAGCGGTGCTGTGGAGGGTAAAGACAAAAATCATGTTTTTCTGCAATATTTGATCATATGGTTCCTACCTACGTGGTGCCATTCGATCCCGGATATGTCAGGTTCTAAGCAGATGCGGTTGGATTTCCAACTTTTTCAAAATGTTAGTGCAAAGAGATCCAAGACAGAACCTCTCTCACCTCACAAGATGGTGGTCATCCGAGATGGTCCTGAGACCTCGCAGGAGAACTTGGCTGAGATTCGGGTGGTCAAAGAAATGGTCAAAGCCAATGGTAAATCGCTAAGGGCAATGCAAGAAAATATCAACGCTTTGAGATCATCGTTAGAGGCAAATATGACTCGTTTGGAGAAGGTAGAGAAGGTAGCAGCGTCGCATGAGGAAAGACTTGAGGCTGTCGGGAAGCAGGCCAAGTTGATTCGCTCATTGCAAAGAGAGGTGGAAGATGGCAATAATCGCTCGTGGCGAAACAACATAAGGGTGCTGGGAGTGCCTGAAGGAGCAGAGGGACATGATTTGATATTTTTTCTGCAGGCTATGATTCCAGATGTGTTAAAGCTGCATTTCACAATGCCTTTTGAGATAGAGCATGCCCACAGAGTGACTATGCAATCCAAGGCTATAAACAAGCTTCCACGCCCAATTATCCTGAAAGTTTTATGCTTTCAACAAGTGTTGCAGATAATGAGTGCTGCCAGAGCACTCACAGCTTTGGAATATCAGGGGTATAAACTCCTGTTCTTTCTGGACTTTGCGAGGGCGACGGTGGATCGGAGGAGTCTTTTGGTGCTGCATCCATGCTTCATACAGCTGAAGGCCCGTTTTGGATTGCTATATCCTGCACAACCAGACCAAGACTTTTGATGACTCTAGGGATTTATGTACATTTCTGGAAGAAATAGAGTTGGTGATGATGCAGTGAAGGACATATTGTATCTTCTGTTTGCCACAGTTTTACGGCGCTTATTTTTTGAGCGGTTGACTGGCATGTGATCGTGGGAAGGTGAATTATCCACGTAGAAGCGACACATAACTGTGTCACACTGCTACGTATTTCCTGAGACATTTGTGCTGTTCTGTGTATAAGACATTATTTCTACTTTTAAGATGGGAGGTGGGCAAGATGTGATATTCGGAATATTGCAGGAGTGTGGGAGAGTTGGGTCACTGAGCCCTCCATGTCTATCTTGTCCTAGTGGGCTCACCCAATAAGTTTTGTGATTTATATAGCCCCCCTGGAATGTTTTCTGTCATTTTTTTCTCTCGCTTCTTTTCTTACTAAAGTTGGGTGTTTTTATTGTACTTGATCATATGACGGGGCCTTTGCTCATTTATTGGGCTATGGATGCAGCCATACTTTAAATGTGCTTATAAAGCTGTCCTACAATGCTAAATGAAAGGCTACAACACCAAATTTCATCTGTAAGTAATGAGTGCTTCTTCAGAGATATATTTAGTATGTTCCTTTCTGGGATTGGGTACCTAAACGTTAAGGGTATTAATCATTCGCTATTATGAAGAGCATTTCTCTTCTATATGGTAAGATAGAAACTGTTGACATTTCATTACTGCAAGAGACAAATTTGAATGTAATGGAGTTATTGAACTTTGGCACGCCAGCCTGATTTCAAAGGAATTTCTACTGCCCATGTTACAATCTCACTCACCCTCTTTGACTTAACGAGCTTTATTTATACACAATAATGTGGTCGTCGGTCTGATTCTTGGTGGGGTCATTTTGAAGATATAAATATGTCTATCACTCATAAAGTGAATTATTTAATAGGAATACTGTCAGTGTTCCTTCAAGTAAAACACGTTGTTAATATAGATAGAACTTTAACTCAGTTCTCACAGAGAAATAACCACCTAGATTTGCTCATGGGAAACTTGGGTGTGAATAAGACAGTGGGGAAGGAGTTTCACTGAATAACTGGCCTGTATTATGGTTTTGTTAATACAAGGTTCATGATGGGTGGAGGGGGCCATAGGGTTCAATAGATAAATGAGAATAAATGTTGGCCCCATTAAGGAGATGTTAACAACTTTGGGATAATTGATATAGGATTGACTTAACATTCAGTTGCATGGCGCTTAACGCATAGAATTACACTGGGTTGTGCTGGGATTCGGGGCCGATCTTACCTGGTCTGGGGTCGTTTTTCAATCAGTAAATCGGCATTTGTACTTAGAAAGTAACTACCTGTTTGAATTAGCTCCGTATTGGGGAGTGGCCCTTTCCTGTTATTTCTAATTGGAAACATATTACTGAGTTTAGTAGACATTCATGATGGCGCAGCTATGTTTACGCTTCTCCATAATGGAGTTTTGGCTCCTTTTTAGCCCTTGCAGGCCTTATAGGTTTGCAGTTTCATTTGGCTCCTGATGATCATAGGATGATGGGAAGGACAGGGTGGGGTGGGCTGTTTTCTGTCTTTAAATAGCTTATGTCACAGAAAGATTTGTATACTTTAATTGTATTGCAAATTGGTTATTTTCTGTTATGTTTTGCTTTTCTGTTTGTATTTTGTTGGAAAATATAAATAAAGACATTTAAAAAAAAGCAGCAGGCCCAACACAGATCCATGGGGTACTCCACTATTCACCTTTGTCCATTAAGAAAATTGACCATTTAGCCCTACCCTCTGCTTTCTATCTTTAACCAGTTCCTGATCCACAATAGTACACTGCCTCCTATACCATAACTTTTTAATTTCACGTTAATGATCGTTAAGTAACGTTAACGTGCGTTATGAGAACTTAACGATCGTTAACGTCTCATAACGCGCGTTAACGTTACTTAACAATCGCAGACGTTCCGTGGCGTGGTAAAACACCGCAGAAGGTGGAGAGAGGGCGGAGAGAAGGGGTCAATGGGCGGAGTGTGGGCGGGGAGAGGCTCAAATTCACACTAACGCGCTGAGCTGAAGAGCTGAATCCTAAGGCGATTGAAAACCTGACGTTAGATGCACATTTGCAGGGGAGAGAAACCATTTAAGTATCAGCAATGTACAGCATAGGCAGGGAAACCTACAAAAAGTGATGTGTGATACATGTGCACAGAACAAAAGGGCACATAAACATTGAAAATGACCTCAACAAACTGGAAAAAAACCTAACCAAGCTGGCCAATAGTGATAATATTGGGAAACAGCAAAAAACACTACCGAGAAAGCTCCCAAAAAAGATATTAAGCGTGGAAGGGTCTATGCTCTGTCCCCCGACAAGGTGAATGATCCCACAGTGAAATAGCGCTGATCAGGGCTTTCCCTTGTTATTGGACAGGTGTCCTATGGCATGCACATGTCCCGCAACAGCAGGGTGGGCATGTCGGAACGGGCAACTGGACAGATACCGGAAAAGGGGATACAGAGGGCCGCAGGCGGCACATGCTGTGGTGCAGCTGGGCCACGGTGTGGACTAGGGTGATGCCTAGGTGGCCCATACGAATGCTGAAACAGCAGAGCAGCCAGACAGCAAATGATGAAGGCCCAACATGGGCACGACTGTGTTTCCCACAGTGTCACAAGGGATAGTACCCAGCAGCTACCCCCAAGGGCACAGAACAGTGGCAGGCGGTGCTGGGGGGAAGCGTGGATGTAAATGCAGGCACCCCTACCCCAGAACCTGCACCATAGGCAGCAAGCTACCCGCACACTAGATGGCCTGAGACTGCGCACCACCAGCACCACCAGCAGAAGGGCATGGCAGCATGGTGGCGGAGGGGTGCTGGTGGCGGAAGGGGCAGCAGCATCTGGCCGCAGCAGACCATGGCCTAGCCCTGTTTAGGTGGGTGCCATGCACTACAACAGACAGGCTCCGTCTGACAAACAGTCATGGTATCTCCCTGTGGCAACAGTGTGGTGCAGTACACACAGCCAGTGTGCTCAGGAGCAGTAAGGTCACAGGTTCAAGTCCCAGCTGTGGTTCCTGCCAACCCAGCCCCCATGTTTTACCCACTACTAAAACATGCTAATACAGACAGAACCTTTAGTGCAGATGACGTAGACATGCCCAAAACACCTACATTTTACCCTACAGAGCACAGACACCATAAACATGCACATTACCTAGAGCTGAGTCTCCCAAATGCAGTCCTGGAGGGCCAAACACCATTCAGGTTCCATGCTGCCTCTAATAAATGTGGCTGTGCTGCATTTCTATGCACCGCCCCCATGGTATGCAGATGTATCTCATGCATATTCATAGGGACAGCATGAAAACCCGAACAGTGTTTGGCCCACCAAGACCGGAGTTGAGAACCCCTGCCCTAGAGCAGCGGCCAACAGGGGCAGAAACACCCACACCCACAGGCCCCATTATCCACAGCCTTTTGGACAGGTAGGATGTTGGGCCCTGCGTGCATCTCCCAATACTAGCACTTGCATACCTTAGCAATGCCACCCTAAACCCAGGAATATGGTACACAGATATCAAAAGGTTGCTATGATTACTGGCACATAGCAATTCCTAAGTTTAGCATAATCTGCTCAGTGAGCTGTATCATACCAACCTCTCTGGTGTCTGTGGAGTGTGTGTCAGGTCTGGTATCTGACAGTGTCCACCACCCTGGGGAGTGACCCCAACAGTACTGCATACCATAGCCATGCCTGCACTGTGCCCAGGACTGGTGCGGTGGCCAGGGCTGCCAAAAGCCTCTATAGTTGCACAATGCTGGCATAGGTGTGGGAGTGTGTGTCTGTCTATCCAGTGTATGGTGGCTGCTAACACCTCCCTCAGCCCACACTGCTTGCACTGGTACCAGTGTTAGCCTGCCAATGTGCATAATGAGGAGCACAGTACTGTGGGTATAGCCTGGACAGGGTGGCCTGGCCTGGATGCATCTGCACAGGGCATAGGGCAATGGCTGGGACATTGTAGTGCCCGGCCACCACCTGCATGGACAGGGTGGCCACAGCATGTCCTGCTGGGAGGTCACTCTCACTCTGACTGTGCAGTGACCACGGCATGGCTGGGTTCCCCCATAGTGCTATACAGTGTTTCTTTTAAGTGATATATATGGGTTCTGTTTTCTGGGGCCCAATCACTGACTTATCTGCTTGGTGGGTGCGCACACATTTTCTCCAGGAACATGCACTATGGTCTAGCTAGCAGACTGTCTGCAGTTTGTATGTGTGTGGCTGGAACACCTTGCAGGGTGCAGCGGCTGGTGACTCACTGTGCTTGCTGCTGGAGAATGTCAGATGGTGGTGGGGGGCAGCTGTGCATTTCCAGGCCTACTGTCTGTCTGCCATTGCCTTATTTATGGATGTGGACAGATCTGCATTGACTGCCCTGTAGGGTGTCTATTCCCCAGCAGGACTGGGGTTGATGGTCCCCTCTACTGTCACCATTGCAGGGGGGTAGAATGTGAATCTGTTGGTGGGAGATCCTGTCTGCCACCCTGAGCCACAGATGGTGGGTTGGGTGGTGGTGCGTAATCCGCCTGTGGGTCCAAACACCCCCCTTCACTTAAATCATGTGACCATGGCACCCACACAGGGTATGCACTTTTCTGGATGCATCATAGTCCACAAGGGCTAGATGTGAAATACAGCTGGACACAGGCATATCCTAGGGGTGTTTGCAAAGACTACCTATCACACATTGGCACTGATGGGGACCTGCGGCATAGCCTATCTCAGCAAAGCCAGGTGCTGCGAAAATGGTGCTGGGCACTCCACCTCACCCTCAGGGTGAGTACAGGACCCGCACACTGTGACGGTCTGTAGCTACTCTGTGCCACTAGCACACACTGTCGGCTCCCCCTACCAGGCTGAGGTGCTGTGGGGTGCATACCCCATCTTGTGATCATCTGTATACTGCTGATTTGCATGTGCTGTGCATCCTGGGTACGGGTGGGTTGATCCTATCCTGGTAACCACAGCAGAATGTTTGTATGGTGCCATGTAGCCAGCCAGGGGTTTGTTAGCAGCTGTAGCCCACTGGCTACTTCACTGTCCTTAGAGCCAGAGGTCATGGGTTCAAAACCCACAGTTGGGTTCATTGATAGGGCTGTCTGAGGCATTGTCTATTTTTAATGTACATTAGTGCTGCCAGCAGAAACACCCTCAGAGTACTGTCACCTTAGGGTGCCTCATAAAACGCCTTATAAGGTGTCCTATAAAGTGCCTTATAAGGTGTCTTATAGGGGACATTATAGGGTGCCTTGGCAGACAGCGCACTTTATAATGTGTCCTATGGAGTGCTTTCTATGGTGCCTTATGCGGCACCTTAGGTTACGCCACTGTGAGGGTGTGTTTGCTGGCCGCATTAATTCAAGTAAAACTAAAATTCCTCACAACCCAATACTTAAACATAATGCCTCAGGCAGCTTTATTCATTAGGCACACTGGGGAATCAAACCCATGACCCCTGTACTATCAGTCAGTATAGCAACCATTGTGCTACAGCTCTGTTTCTATGCTTGTATGTCTGCGTGCCTTTTTAAGATTAACGCGCAGTAACGTGCCACAGCTCCATCATGTAACGCTCGTTAATTTATGGCGCCTTGTAACGCACGTTATCGGTAACGATGTACCACCCATGTCCTTATTTGGGTATTTCTGCCTCTACTGTGGATCCTAACGCGAATGGCATTACCGCAGTTTAGTAAACATACCCCCAAGAGTCTCTCATGAGGGATCTTGTCAAAAGCTTTCTGAAAATACAGATACACCATATTGACTGGCTCACCATTGTCTACCTGTTTATTCACACCTTCAAAAAATATAACAGATTAGTAAGATAAGACTTTCCTTGGCTAAATCCATAATTGACGTTCTCCCATTAAACCATGACTATATACTTGTTCAGTAATTTTATTCCTTACAATGGCTTCTACCATTTTGCCCGGTATTGATCTCAGGCTCACCAGTCTGTAGTTTTCCGGATTACCCCTAGTACCCTTTTTAAAAATTGGTATTACATTGGCCATTCTCCAAACTTCAGGTACTGCAGATGATTTTAATGATAGTTTACAGATTACTAATAGTAGGTCTGAGACCTCATATTTCAGGTCTTTTAACACCCTCAGATGTAGGTTATTCGTTACTCTTCAGTTTATCAAATAGCTGCAATACATCTTTCCGGTTTATCAATATTACTTTCAATTATTCTGATACATCGTCTTTAAATACCATTTCACAAATGAGTACTTCCCTACATCTTCAGTAAAGACTGAAGCAAAGAATTCATTCAGTCTCTCCGCTATAGCCTTTTACCCTCTATCATCTAATGGTACAACTGACTCTCTCATGGGTCTTTTGCTATGAATGCACTTGAAAATGTTTTTATTATGGGCCTAATCCATGAAGGTGAATAGCGGGGATGTCCAGCTCCGCTATATGCCCTCAGCCTATGCTGCCTTCCAGCCCTCCTGCACATATAGAGCTGCTGTCCATGCTGCGGGGAATGGAGGCAGAATGGAGGCAGAGAGTGGGTGGAGTGCTGGTGGGACTGACCCCACGGACATACAGGGCTGATTCCAGTGATGGCTCTGTACGTCCAGGGATTGCCAGAGGAATACCCTGCTTATTCCACCTCCAAGGTAGAATAAGAGTGAGGCGCCCCTCTGATTCTGGCCAGAAGCCCCCCCCCCCCCCCCGAGCCCAGCAGCCCCCCTACCGGAGCAACAGTACACTCACAGTGAGTCCCCACCACCCGATCTGAGCCCCATCTGCCCCACCAGGGTTGGGCAGTGAGGAATTGAAGGCCACAAAGGCAGTGGGTAGGTTGTGCCATGGGAAGAATATCCCTGTGGTGAGGCAGAGGCATGTTGGGCCATCCCAGGGTCTGATCCTGCACCCGCGGGATCGTCTGCTCTCACGGTGCAGAATCAGGTTCTAACGAGCCTGTCTTGCCCAGGGGCACCTAGATGGCCCAGATGTGCCCCTTTGGGGATCAGGCTCCACATGTTTTTGCTTCCATAGCAAGCTTTTTTTTCAAATTCTCTCTTTGCCTGCCTTATCAATGCCTTGAATCTAACTTGCCAGTGCTTATGTTTCCTGTTTTCGTCATTTTGACTCCTTTTTCCATATCCTGAAAGATGCTATTTTGGCTAAGACAGCCTCTGACCTTGGGCAAGTTACTTTACTCTCCATGTCCTTAGGTACAACCTGGATTATGAACCACTGGGAGAAGAAAATGTTTCATGTACCTGAAGGTAACTCCCTTTAAGTTTGGATTTGGACAAGGCAAGCGTAGAGACCTCTTGGACAAGCAGCATAGACCTCTAGGTTCCCTACAACCTACTACAATTTAGTCTGAAGATGACTTTGTAATTTTCTAGAAAAGTAGAGATTATCTTCTGCCCAGTTACATAAGACTGAGAGGAGACTCTTAGGAGGGAAAATCCAACTTCTATATAAACCACTCCTAAAGGCAGTTTGTCTTTGGTGGCCAGTGACTGTATCATAAAGAGGGAGTAAACAGTCTGCCCTGGGGGATGGGAGCAGGTGTGGGTAACCATTCCCCAGCTCCTCATACCATTCAGAGGGAGCCATAGGACAAAGAGCAGCAGAGGAGAGAGTAGAGGGGCAGGAACAGGACCAGCCCATCCACTAAGAGGGCTAGGTGGCCACCTAGTATGGCAGACCTCTGGGGGTGGCAAACCATATACCTTGGCACACATGGTCTGCCACCCCCACCCCTGTGCACCGAGCTGAGCTGCTGCTGATCCCATTACTGCTGATTCCAGTGGCGGTGGCAGCTCAGTGGCAGTAGTAGTCCATGTGCATTGCATACATCGCCTGCTGCTTCTGTTGGAGGGGGGGTCAGATGCAGCAGGCCATGTGTGCGGACACACATGGCTTGCTGCCATACTGAGCCATCCTCTCCGCCACCAGAATCAGTGACAGCGTGGCTCAGCATGGGAGGGGGGCATGCATTGGGGAGGGGGCATCATAGCCATTGATTCTGCCTAGGGCAGCAGAAACCCCTGGGCCAGCCCTGGGCAGGAAGTATTTTGATCTTCAGCCTACATCCTTGAATTCCTGAGTGACTGTGCATACCCTACCAGTACCCCAACTAGCTTAAGAGGAGAGCAGCTCTGGATATAGAAAATAGGAGCCAAGAAGTAAGAAGAGGGAAAGATAGAGGATCTCAAGAAGTATGTCAACTTCTCAGTAATTCCATAGCCAGTATTGCATGCAGAATGAGCAGCAAAGTGAGAAGAACATGGGAGATCTCCCAAACCTTAGTTATGGAGAAAAAGAGACACCAGTGTGACCCAGATTCCAAAGACAGCTTAATGGTACAAAGTCTGCAAGTGAGAAAGGGTAAGATAGATTGTTCCTTGGTTGTGTGACTGGCTTCAGCATTTTGTTCTCTCCACAAACTGAAGATAGAATTCTGGCATATGCTAACTATAGAAATGAAGAGGGCAGGAGTCAAAAGACTGTGACTTTTGGTGGGGGTGGAGGGGTAGTTTTGCAAAGTCAGCCACAATGAAGCTAACAGAGCAAAATGACTGCATAGTATGTATATTCTTTTTGTTGGCTGATTTTTTTTTACTCTTTTCCAGAGCGCTGATAGTGAAGCCAAAAGATAAGGTTGAAAAGAGGAAAATAGATAGGGTTTGGTTTGGATAGGTATGGCCCAGGAGTGAAAGCAGATGGTATTTTTTTTAGACTGATCACAGAGTCACAGAAAGGCAGGGCTGGGAGTGAATAAGGACTACTTTGTTTTGAACTGATTGTACACTCCTGTCCTCAAGGCCCCACTAGTGTAGAACTCTGCAGGCACGCTGCTGCTGGGGACAATGCTGGTTTCCTTAATGTAGATTTGTTCCTCCTAGACCAGGCCAGTGATTTAGGAGCTGAAGTGAGTTTGGCCCAAGAAAAAGAATGAAAGAGAGATTGCAGCCAAAAGGGACAGACATATGATTATTTGTGCATGCGGAAAGGTGGGTCCACGTCACATGCAAGTGTTTAGAGCATTGAGTGAAGTCTAGGAAAGAAAGTCTAGGTTTTGGTGATGCAATTACTGTGTATATTCTTGCTGTCCATGTCCCACAGGGAGTTAATGGAGACATTGACCAGGGAAGAAAGACATAATTGCAGGAAGTCCAGGACTAGGAGGACAACACCAAAGCACAGGCTGATCCAGGAGTCAGCAGGAGTGATGGCTGAGGATGTCACAAGATACAGAACTGAAGAAACTTTTAGGAACAAATGTGAGTTTTTTGTTCTCTTGATAATTCTTTTCTCATTTTTGCTGATTTAAAAAGCACCGTCAGCAGGATAATGTCTATCTAGAATCTAGCCCTGGATAATCAGTAGAGTCTCATGGGATACTGAGGTTACCGGTATATTCTTGTCAATAAGAGTGAGAATACTGCAGATTTATCAGGGATATAAGCTTGCACCTGCTGTTCACAATTATGCACACACAAACAGCTTGCAGTAATGACAGGTAAATTGAATATGGCACATGCATTATGCTACCGTAGAACACACTACATTATCAGCTAGCAACTGGAGTCAACTCTAAATGTTAGACTGAACAAATAACCTGTGTCCTATGCCTATATTTAACTCTTCTTTGTTATTATCTAACCTAGACTATCTGGTCCAAAGAAGTAAATTCATAAGTCATGGGAGGTCTTCTATGTTTCCTCTTTTATTTCCTTCAGAGTCACATGCATATAAAATACTAATCCAAACCCTTATGTCTGACCATAGAACATTACTTTTATCTGCCTTTTCTATATAATTTTTTCATCAGCTATGAAGCAATAATAAGATCAGACTTCCTCTCCAAAGATTTGTGGGCTTTGCCTTTTTAGCACTCCCATTCCTAATTAGTCTGCAGGAAGCGGGATGAAATCCAGGAACATAAAATAAACTCTGTTAATGTTGGTTGAGCTCTAGGTCACTCTGTACCACTCACAATTATTTTTCATATCCATTTCAATGATGCATTTGATACAAATGTATTACGCTGCAACTCTCATCAAAGAACAAAATAGCTACTTGAACACTAAGGGCCCGATTCTGTCTTGCACGTAGATCCCCTCTGTGCGTTGGTCTGAACCGGATGCACAGAGAGGATTGCGATTCTGATCCCATGGGACATGTCTAGCACCTTGAGATCAGAAACGTGAACAGTCATGTATGTGCAGGCCAGGACTGTGATTCAGTCTGGCCTGCACATATAAGAAAAGCCCAGCTAACTCAGTCAGGTCTTTTAAATGGAGCTGTGGTGCCATGGCATCATGTTGCCACGGCACCGCGGCTCCATTTGAAAGCCAAATGCAGCAGCCTGA
Source organism: Ichthyophis bannanicus (assembly GCA_033557465.1). Taxonomy (NCBI): domain Eukaryota; kingdom Metazoa; phylum Chordata; class Amphibia; order Gymnophiona; family Ichthyophiidae; genus Ichthyophis; species Ichthyophis bannanicus. Next base: position 238,766,123 of record CM066034.1, read on the forward strand.
AAAAGGGATTTATTCCCCGCAGCCCAACCTCCGATCTGGCCTCCTAAGGCTAGGGTCAGGCTGCAGGAATAAACCGTTGCCACCTTGCCCCATCCGTGCACCGGGCTGTGCAAAGAAATCACGTCTCGGTAAGATATTTCACTTCGGAGGTGGAATAAATTCCCTGGACATTTCATCAGCCCTGGACATACAGGGCCGACATTAGAATTGGCCCTATACATCCAGGGCTGGTGATGCCTACTGCCCACCCAAACTCCACCACCGGGCTACTCATTCACAACCGGTGGGAAAGTTAGTCAGGGGCAGGAGCCGGTACGAATAACAGGGATGGATGTTCCATCGGGCTGTCTATCCCCACTATTTGTAGCATAGAATAACCCCCTAAGGGGGTTATTCTGGACCATGAATAATGGGGATGTATGTCCAGTCTGGACATACATCCCCGATATTCATCCAAATGTGGCTGCCGGAAAAGGCTTCCCGTAAGTACATCTGAGTTGTACGGGGAGCATTAGATGGGGGCAGAGGGAAGATGGAATGAGGGTGGAGTGAGGGCAGATCATCTCCCTGGACATACAGGGCCTATTCTGATGTTGACCCTGTATGTCCGGGGTTGGCCAGGTAGACAGGGCACTTATTCCACCTCAGAGGTGGAATAAGTCCCCCTGGACACGAGCTTTTGGCGGCGGACGGCAGAGACAGGTTAACGGGGTGAAATAAGTTCCCCACAGCCAGACCCTAGCCATGGGAGGCCAGATCAGGATCTGGCTACGGAGAAAGGACAATTTCGGTGGGGGCCGGGGATCTCGGCTCCTGAATGGAGCCACGGTGCCATGTCAATGCGACACCATGGCACACGGCTCCATTCAGGAGCCTTACTGAGTTAGCTGGGTAAGTGGCTGGATGTCCATGGTACCTGAATAAGGGCACGTTCCAGACATACAGCCACTCTGCTGTGAATCTGCTCCCGCAGGGATGTCTAGCCCTCACAGAAGCAGGATCGGCTGTATCTCCAGGACATTTGGATGTCTGTACATCCGGATGGCCCAGAGATGTACAAAGGAGAATGTGCCTTCACGGGGTTTATCTTAGAAGCCCTATTTGAGTTTTATGTGTAAATATGATTATTAAACCACCAGCATGACAAACACAATAACAAAGGCCATATAAAGCATACAGCATCAAGTTTAACATTCCCATATGGCCAAAGGCTATGGCTGAAAGATTTTTGTACCAGACATTTCTTTATGCAACAAGAGAGGGGGGGGGGGGAGGGAGTCACTTTGTCATATAGGGCAATTTTTGTCTTACATGGCAGTCTGAACCCGCCCTGTGCATCACAATATGCACCGCAAGGGGGCCAGGTGCTGCCATTTTACAAGATGTTAGCATGGGGTAGGAGCATGTGGGCAACACTTCCATTTTAACATTTAGGGTATGGGAGGGGGTATCAGGGCCTCTGGGCAACAGGTCTTGTGATTTGGGGATAGGAGGGATCAGGGCCACGGGCCACCAGGTCTTTTTGTTTCTCTCATAGAGTTGGCATCCATGGGTGCACTGGCCATCCAACACTGTGCAGTGGCATTGGGGGCTTCCTCCGATGCCTTGATCATCTGAGGTGAATTGTCAAACCACCTCAGATGATCTTTTAGCTCCTGACTGGATCTTTAGCCTGCCTAAGACTGGTGTGAAGATTCAGCTTTAAAATCAGTGCAAAAAACTATGCTAAGTTTCAGCGCAGTTTTTTTTATGTTGGATGCAAGTAAGCATGCAGTGATTTGCATGCCCAGTGACCTGCAATTTAGCGTGGTTGTTTTTCCGGTGTTTTTCCAACACTAGCTTGCTTTCTGCATTGGAGAGAAAGCTTAGTGCGGACAAATGCCATGCTAAGGTTTTCTGCATCAGCCCCAGAGATAGCAACTACTAAGCTCTATAAGCACTTTTTTTCCCTAGAGATTCTCAGTGCCTCTCCCACATTTCCCCATGACTGCTTGAAATTCAAATGCAGTCTCATTTACAGCAGCTCTGCTGGAAGGCCACTCTCCACATCCACCACCTTTTCCAAAGGAAATATTTTCTCAGATTATGCTTGAGTCTATTCCCTTTCACCTTCATCTGATGCCTCTTTGTTCCTGAGTTTCCTTTCAATTTTATGATGCTTACCTCCTGTGCATTTATACCACAGACGTATTTCAATATCTCTATCATCTCTCCCCTCTTCAATTTTTCTTCCAGAGTATAGATATTTAAATCTTTATGTCTCCTTCCCATATGCTTTATGACAAAAACCACTGACCATTTTAGTAGCTGCCCTCTGGACTGACTCCACCTTGTTTATATTTTTTTTGAAAACGTAGTCTCCAGAATTGCACCCAGTACTCCAACTGAGATCCCATCAAAGAATTCTGCAGAGGCATCATTCTTTTCCTGCTAACCATTCCTCTCCATATGCACCCAGGCATCCTTCTGGCTTTTGCGGTCATCTTTTCTACCTGTTTGGCCACCTTCAGTTCATCAGATATGATCGCCCCCAAGTCCTGCTCTTCTTTCATGCACAAAAGTACTTTAATTCCTATACTGTAGCACTCTTTTGGGATTTTGCAGTCCAAATACATGACTCTGCATTTTTGCTATTAAATTTTAGCTGCCAAATTCTCAATCATTTTTAAAGCTTTGTTAGATCCCTCTTCATATTATCCATATTTTCCAAGGTGTCTACCCTATTACAGATTTTGGTATCATCCTCAAGGAGGTGAACTTTACCCGACAACTCATCTTCAATATCATTTACAAAAATGTAAAAAAAAACAAACAGACCAAGGACTGATCCCTGCAACACACCACTGGTAATGTTATTATCCTCAGAATGAACTCTATTTACCACTACATTTGGCACCTCCTTCTTAACCATTTTCTAATCCATTCAGTCACTTTAGGCCCTATCCTTTGAATGCTCAGTTTATTTGTAACTAACCTATGGAACCTTGCCAAAAGCTATACTGAAATCTAAGTACAGTGCACCACATCTAGCACTCTTCCTCAGTCCAACTTTCTTGTCACTCGGTCAAAAAGATTGATCAGGTTCATTTGGCAAGACCATGCTGCCTCCGAAGATGTTTTGTTTATTCTGGACCGTTTATTTTATTTTACTTTATTTTTTTGCAAGTTAGGGACTATAATGATTAATACAGTCAATTGTAAAGCTTTGTATTCAGATGTAAAGAAAACTTGCAAAATAAAGTTTAAAACAAAATAAATATTTCCAATTAATTTATTTACCACAGGGGTCAGACTAATTGGCTTGTACTTCCCAAACTCCTCTTTACTTCAGTTGTTCTGGATAGGGACCATATCCAACCTTCTCAAGTCTGCTGGGACAACTCCAGACTTTACTGAAGCATTGAAAAGGTTAGACAGTGGAGTTGCCAGAACTTCTTTAAGTTTCTTCATTACCCTCATATTTATTCCATCCATCCAGTCCCATCACCTTGTATACTTTTAGTTTAACTAGCTTCTCATGAAGACAGTTTTAATCCTAGCCCTTCATCTGTGAACACAGAACAGAAATATTTCTTAAGCAATTCCACTTAGCTTTTCCAAATACTGTTGCTTTTTTTTCTCTTTTTGCAATCTCATGTAGTTTATGAAGTTTAATTTCATTTTCCTTTCCTTTTCAGCTACTTCTTTTGAGAAGCATAACAGCTTCAGTTTCCCTTTACTTGTATATACTTCCATAACAAAAAGGTTTGCCCTTAAAATATTCTTTGAGTGTTGCCCACTATTTTTCTATTTTCTCCAGACATTTCCTTCCAGCTAATAACTTCTTGAGTTATTCCCCCATTTTGATAAAGTTAGTTTTCCTGATCTAGGATTCTCACATAATTCAATGATCACTAGATACCAGATGATCACTCACGATAACATTGGAAAGACTCTCTCAATTTGTAAGCACTAAGTTCGACCTAGCCCCTTTCCAAATCAGTTCCATTACCAATAAGACCCCTCACTTGGTTTGCAGCTTGCTGTGCTGTGAGGGCTTGTGTGCATCAGTGATGCTGAGAGCTAAGCTATCAGTAGCTTAGCTGCTGGCAGGGTCTCCCAAGATAGACAGGTCTCAGCTGAGATGCCAGACAAAGACAAACCACCCATCTGGGCAGCATCAGAATGGGATGGTGTTATAAGTGGCGGACCATATTTCTGTGACAAATGCAACAACACTGGATTCAGGAAAGGGAGAGGAACGAGAGACATTATCACGGATGTGAGATGGATCCTTGAAAAGACAAAAGAATACCAAAAGGATATCTATATGTGTTTTATTGACTACAGCAAGGCTTTTGACTGTGTAAACCATGAGAAACTCTGGGCCACGTTAAGAAGCATGGGTATACCAGAATACCTGATTGTTCTCTTGCACAACCTATACACTGATCAAGAGGCAACAGTTCAAATGGTACTAGGAGAAACAGAATGTTTTAAAATCAGCAAAGGTGTATGACAAGGCTGCATACTTTCCCCCTACCTCTTTAATTTATATGGAGAACAAATCATCAGAGAAGCAGGATTGTATGAAGACAACAGAGGTGTGAAGACAACCTTCGCTATGCTAATGATACCACATTACTGGCTGAAGGTGAAGATGATTTGAAACATTTGCTTCTCAAGATCAAGGAATATAGTCTTAAAATGGGTCTGCACCTTAATGTTAAGAAGACAAAGATCCTGACGACTGGCAAAATTAATAAGTTCATCATTGATGGAGAAGAAATTGAAACAGTTGACAATTTTAACCTAATTTTATCAACTATCAATAAAGAAGCAACAAGCAATCAAGAAATCTGATGATGCATTGCTCTTGGCAGAATGGCTATGAAGGACCTAGACAAGATTCTCAAGAGCAGAGGTATCTCTCTCCATACAAAGATTTGACTTGTTCAAGCCATGGCATTTTCAGTAACATCATATGGATGTGAAAGTTGGACAGTGAAAAAGATAGACAGGAAGAAAATTGATTGACTTTGAATTATGGTGCTGGCGATGAATACTATGTATACCATGGACTGCCTGAAGAACAAACCAGTCAGTACTAGAGGAGATCAAACCTAAGCTTTCTTTAGAAGCTCAGATAACAAGACTACGACTTTCATACTTTGGACACATTATGCGAAGAGAGAGATCATTAGAGAAAGACATCATACTTGGCAAGGTAAAAGGTCAACGCAAAAGAGGAAGGCCAGCAATGAGACGGATCGATACAATAACAGTAGCTATGGGTGCCAGTCTGTCATCAATGATCTGCCTGACTGAAGACCAAACTCAATTTAGGACAACTATCCAGAGGGTTGCCCTGAGTTGACACTGACTTGACGGCACTTAACAACAACAACAACAGCCAATAAGAACAGTTCTCCATGTAGAGAATACAGTATCTCCCTACTTCTAAATGACACTGTAACAGGGGTATTCCAATCAAGTTCTAGCATATTGAAATCACTTATCAGTAGCACTTCTCCTCTCATAGCAATATTGTGAATGTCTTCAATTAAATTTCTGTATTGTTTGTGAAGAAGACCTGTATAATCACACCAGTGTACATAGATATTCTAGTCTCTCTATCCATATTAAGCCACAGTGCTTCCTCCTTACCTTGTGAGCCTGTAATTAAGTGGTTTTAGTACTTTTTTATATATAACATCGCTCTTCCTCCTTTCTTCCTACCCTGTACTTCCTGAATAAATTATAGCCCACTATAACAATATCCAAGTCATAGTTCTCCATGAATCATGTCTCTGTGACAACCACTAAATCCAAGTCAGTTTCTTGCATTATAGCCCATAGATCCAAAACCTTATTTCTCATGCTGTAGGCATTATTATATATAGCTTTCAAAACTTCACCTCTTTTTCCTGTTTCTATACAGGTATTTAATGTTGTACTTATCTGAGGGCTTTTACTTATCTGCTGCTGCTTTGCTCTTCTCCTAGTGCCTTAGGGATTTGCTGTCAGTGCTGGAACTATTTCCCCCTTCTAGTACCTTGTAGTTTGTGCCACTTTGTCCTTTTCACAGTGACTTAGGGACATGTTTACTTAACTGTGCATTTTCTGTGCTATCTACAAGAGTGGGTGGGATATGGGCAGAGAGTGGGGGTCTACAATGCATAGTCAGCATGAGCATCAACAGCATGTGTTAACCATCCAAAGTGTAGACAGCAGTGGTGCAGCTACCACCACCTCAATGGGTGGGATTAGCAGCATCCATGATGTTGCCATGCCACAATCTCTGCACGTTCTGTGCAGTAGCTGTTCACAAAATGTTGTGCATTCCCTCAATAAATAGTTCACAGCTTTTGCAGCTAATGGTGCACTATTTGCTGTAAAATGCCATGTTGGCTGCAAAAGCCTAATGTAGCTTAGGAGACAGACCCATTATGGTCTTCATGCCACTGTTAGGGGTCTGGTTACTAAGACACATTAATCTTTCGCAGCATTTTACTGCAAATAGTGCAACATGAGCTGCAAAAGCCATGAGCTAGGTGTTGGGGCTGTGCACACCGTTTCCCCAGAAGATGCTGCAAAGAAAATGCAAATAATGTGGTGTTGCAGCAATGTGGATACAGTTAATGCTACCTATTAAGGTGGAAGCAGTTGTGCCCATGCTGTCTAAACCTGGATGGTTATAGCATGCTGTTGATGCTCACAGTAGCAATGCATTGCAGACATGCCCACTCTCTACCCATAGCCTGCCCACTCTTGCAGATATCCCAAAAAATGCAGATAACAGAGAAAATCATGATACTATCTGCATTTTTTCATTAGCTGTCTGTTAATATAGGCCAATATCCTTCACTATCTGCAGCTTAGTAAATATGTCCCTTAGTGTTCTTCGCCCTTGTTATGGTACAAAGGGGTCTTCATGATATTTTTGGTGACCTGTATTGCTGTTGCCTCTGTTACGAACTTCTGCCAGCAGGTTTTGGGTTTAGTTGTCACCTTTCCAGTAGAAATATATTTAGAAAGAAGGTCAAGAGTTTTTTTCTTTTTTAGCTCAGGCTTTTGCATGAAAGATATTTTAGTTATGTCTTTCTGAAATCTATGTTTAGGCTGTTCTGAGTGTATTTATTTTGAGAAGTAAAATTTCATTTTACTTTTATAATTGGTTTTGCTATTTTTTTATTATATCTTTCTTCCTAACTAATCGTATGTTACATTATTTTAATGTTCTTCTGTTTTTGTAATGCCACTTAGAATGAGTGACTAGTGAGATATAAATCTTTTTAAATAAACTCTAAGAGCTTCTTTTATGAAACCTTGCTAATTGGTTAATGTGCGGTTTAGCATGCAGTAGCTGACTGTGAGGAGCATTAATGTACCTCCATGCCAGCTACCATCCACCAAAACACACGTTAACAAGCAATCATGTGCTACTGTGCAGAGTTGGCAGGTTAGAGGTAGAGCATGTATATGAAGAACACAGTTGTGTGTGATAACAATTAGCATTGCACATAGACTGAGTTCACCTAACGATTCCTCTATGGAGTCGTTAGGTGAATTTGCGTTGTTGTACCACACTTTAGCTGTCAGGGACATGCAGAGCACAGTCAGATAGTTAGTACTGAGGTTTTGCACTAAACATGTAAAACAAATGCAGGTTTTAGTAAATGAAGTTGTAGGTTTGCAGCTGAGGCAGTAGAGCTCTCTTGATTTACCCTGGCTTCCTTTGGTTTTAGCCCAGTCTTCCTGACCATTAGGCTACTTTTCCACGTCAGGTTTAGATAAATTGAATTGAAAATGAATGGAAAGCCCTGCTGTTGCATACAGAATTGCTTGATCATTGACTTCAATGGAAACAAATGAACTAATGAAACAAATAGTTCAGTATCTGCAAATGAACAGAATGAATCATTTTTTGCATGCACATCCCTAGTGGAGATCACTCCAGCCCCTGAAGACCCCTAGAATTTATGTGATAAGTCTGGGAATGTCTAGGAGTAAGGAGACAATTTTCTAAAGGAGGCCAATTTTTGGCAAAAGGTGAAGCACAAAGGCAGGGCTTAAGAACTATTACATTTTTTTTTTAAATTCATAGGCTCGGTAGGGATGTGGTGGATAGTCAGGATTAACCGTTGGATCATCAAGTCTTTTCTTATGATATAATCTTATAGGGCCTTGCTGCTCCTTTAAAGTTTGCCAGCCCCAAAACTGTGGCCGCATATCTACAGCCAGTAATACTATTTTTATATATGCAGTGGCTAGTAATACTGTCATCCTCCTTGTTTCCTTGGCTTGCATCCCTAGGATCATCTTTGACTCTTACCTCTTTCTTTGCCCATATTAAACAGATAGCTAAAACTGTTGTTGTTTTTTCTCTATAACATCAGCAAAATTAGCCCCGTCCTCTCTGCACGCACAACCAAGACCCATATCCACTCTCTTGGCACCTCTTGTCTAAACTATTGCAACCTGCTCCTTGCTGGTCTCCCACTGAATCATCTTTCTCCCCTCCAACCCATTCAAAGCTCAACTGCATGGATAATTTGCTCACATAACCTCTCTTCTCAAATTTCTTCACAGGCTCCCTATTCATTTCCACACAGAGTTCAGACTTCTACTGACCTATAAGTGTATGCACTTTGCAACTGCTCATTTCCCTACAACATTCCCCATCAAGCAAATCATTTTTATCATTGCCTTTCTCTTCTACATCCAACTTCAGACTCCATTGGTTCCATCTTGCTGTGCTACATGCTTCAACTTGCTTAATAAATGTTTCTGTTCTGTGTTCACAGATGAAGGGCCAGGAGCAGGACTCAGCAAATACCCACAAATAGGAACAGAAGTGACGGGGAACTTGAATGATTTTCAGAAGTGTATCATGTGTATCATGAGGGAACTAGCTAAACTAAAAGTAGACAAAGCGATAGGACCGGATGGGATACGCCCTAGAATACTGAGGGATCTTGGGGACATTCTAGTGGCTTCACTGACTGACCGTTTCAATGCTTCTTTGGAGTTGGGAGTGGTTCCAGAGGACTGGAGAAAGGCACATGTGGTTCCTTTACACAAAAGCGGAAGTAAGGATGAGGTTGAAAACTACAGGCCGTTTAGTCTGACCTCTGTGATGAGTAAATTATTGAAAATGTTGCTAAAAGGGAGAATAGTGAGGTTTCTGGCATCTAATGGATTACAGTATCCAAGGCAGCATGGGTTTACCAGAGGCAGGTCTTGTCAAACAAATCTAATTGATTTCTTTGACTGGGTGACCAGGGAGTTGACCAAGGAAGAGCCCTAGATGTAGTGTACTTAGATTTCAGTAAAGCCTTTAACACCATTCCACACAGGCGACTTATAAACAAACTGAGCACCCTAGGGATAGACCCTAAAATGACTGACTGGGTTAGAAGTTGGTTGTGTGGGCTCCATTTACCTATATCCTTTAAATGGAGCTCACTATGAGAAGGAGATTACCAGTGGTGTGCTGCAGGGATCTGTCCTTGGTCAGATTCTTTTTAACATCTTTTTAGTGATATTGCATGAGGGCTATCGGGTAAGGTTTGCCTCTTTGCGGTTGATACCAAAATCTATATTAGAGTAGACAAGCAGGAAGGAGTAGGTATCATGAGGAGGGATCTAACTAAACTTGAAAAATAGTCGAAAATTTGGCAGCTGAGATTTAATACTAAAAAATGCAGTATCATGCATTTGGGCTGCAAAAATCCAAGGGAGTGGTACAGTATGGGGGGTGAAGTACTTCTGTCCTTGAAACAAGAGTGGGGCCTGGGCGTGATTGTTTATGATAATCTTAAAGTGGCTAAACAAATAGAAATGGTGGTGGTGAAAGCAAGAAGAATGCTTGGGTGCATAGGGAGAGGAATGGCCATCAGAAAAAAGGAGGTGATAGTGTCTCTGTATAAGTCTCTGGTGCAACCTCATTTGGAGTATTGTGTGCAATTCTGGAGAACACAACTTCAAAAGGATATAAACAGGATGGAGTTGGTTCAGAAGGTTGCTACTAAAATGGTTAGTGGTCTTCTTTATAAAGCATATAAGAACAGACTTAAAGATCTTAAAATGTATACGTTAGAGGAAAGACAGGATAGAGGAGATACAATAGAGATGTTTAAATACCTACGTGGCATAAATGCATAAGATCCTCTTTCGATTGAAAGCAAGCTCTGCTATGAGGGGACATAGGATGAAAGTGAAAGGGGATAGACTCAGGAGTAATATACAGAAATATTTATTTACGGAAAGAGTGGTTGATGTATGGAATGGTCTCCCAGTGGAGATAGTAAGACGAAGACAGTATCTGAATTCAAGAAAGCATGGGCAAGCATAGAAGATCTGTAAAGGAAAACAGAGGACTACTGTAGCTGATATTGAAGGGCAGACTAGATAGACCATGTGGTCTTTTTCTGCCGTCATGTTTCTATGTTTCATCTCTCATCCTATGTAAATCTAGGCTAAAACCCTACCTCTTTGAGACTGCTTTTGGATCCCAATCCCTTATTCTTCTGTTGAACATCCAGGTGTGTTTTAATATTTTCCCTCCTGAACTACCCTAGTCCCCTGGTCTGTTCTGTTTGTCTCTCTTGATTAGATAAAGCAGGAACTGTTTGGGTACAGTGCTGTGTATGCCTATAGCACTATACAAATGATTGAGAATAGTAAATAATTAGCTGTAGGAATGAATAAAGCTCCTAGCCATGGTAATGCATAGTACTGCAATCAGGTAACATACTTCAGCAAATCATGTGAAGTTTTAAAATTGCAGTAAAATGGCACTTCTAGTACTATCTTATCACACCTTATTAAAAAGAATCCTTTATCTTCTTCTGCTAGCTGGGCCAAATGTAAACAAGAGATTTACCTTAATCTAGCTTTTCAGTTTTAAAGCTTTTCAAAGATCAGTTTTAAGAAATACCTGAAAGTTATTGGCTATCCTTTCAAATCAGAACAATTGTCCTGCTGGGGACCATGACTTAGAAAAAGAATATAATGAGGGAACAAATGAATTTGTATAGTACAAAAGAACAGAAATTTTTCGACAATCTCTCTTCTTTTTTAGATGTGCATTTCAGGGTCATTTGGATGTTTTGTTTGGACACCTAAAAACTAAAAGTGTGTGAAATCACTTTTGTGCACGTATATGAATAAAAGTACATACAACTGATTTGAGTATGCATAAAAGCTGTGGAATGCATAAAAGGCATGTGATTAAGTTGAATATGCAAAAATGCACAAAAAATACATGAAAATCATCAAAACTTTGCTTTAAATGAGTCTAACCAAACTTCTTTTGGCTCTGTACATCCCTATCAGATAAAATAATGCTACAGGAGGAAGAAAACTAATGAATAGCTTCAAGGATGAAGGAATTAGGATGTGTTCAGGCAAACATTTTCTGCTTTGTTTTCAGGTTTTTGGGCTATTTTCCAGATTTCTTAGGGGGGGGGGGGTCGGTTCATTTCACACATTAATTATGATCCTTCTCTTCTGTCCAACTATCATCCTGTTTCTAATCTTCCATTCCTGTCTAAGCTTCTGGAGAAATTTGTGTTCGCACAACTTTCCCATCACCTTGAGTCTATCAATTTCCTTCACCCCCGTCAATCAGGCTTCCGTTCTGGGCACAGCGTTGACACCGTTCTTCTGGCTTTCACTAATGCACTGCATGTAGCTCACGATCTAGGTGATATTTCGGTGGCGGTTGCCCTGGATCTCTCAGCAGCATTTGATTTAGTCGATCACTCTCTTCTTCTTCACCGACTTCGCGAAGCTGGTCTCTGTAGCACTGTTTATCACTGGTTCCACTCTTTTCTTTCCTCTCGCTCCTGCACAGTCCTTCCCTCTTCATCTGCTCTTCCCCCTTCTGATCCACAGCACCTCCCCTGTGGGGTTCCGCAGGGCTCCGTTCTTGCCCCCCTTCTTTTAAATCTTTTTCTCGCTCCCCTCGCACTCCTTATTCAGCAGTCAGGTATCTCAGCTTTCTTCTACGCGGATGACATTCTCTTACTTCATCACACTTCTTCTTCCTGCCCTGATCTCACCCCTCTGAACTCTTGCCTCTCCTCCGTTGCTAGCTGGCTTACCACTAACTGTCTCCATCTTAACCTCACTAAGACTCTTGCTATTTGGTTTACTCATGGTGCTCCCCCCCCCCCCCCACTTTAGCCCCTTCTTTCTCCAATTCCCCAGTCCCATTGGTTTCCACATTTCGGTATTTAGGTGTCCACTTGACTCAGATCTTTCCTTTCGTTCTCATATCTCCCATATTACTAAAACCTCTTTCTTTTTTCTCCGGCAAATCCGCTCAATCCGCCCTTTCCTCTCCCCTTCTGCTCTGTCTACACTAGTACTGTCCTTAGTCATGTCACGGGTGAACTTCTCTAATGCATTGTTTCTTGGTCTCCCCAAAAACCAGGTGACTATGCTCCAAAGAATACAAAACACTGCTGCACGTCTTATCACTTACTCCACTCTTCGAGATCATGTCACTCCTTTACTTTTCCATCTTCATTGGTTGCCGGTCCCATTCCGCTCTCAGTTTAAACTGTTGACTTTGCTTCACAGAGCCTATCACACTGGTACCCCATCTTATTTGTCTGACCTTCTATCTTTCCATTCCCCTCGCTACACTCCCCGCTCTTTCCATCTCAATCGTCTCGCCCTTCCCGCCCCGTCCCGTGCTCACCTCCAGCTCACACGTCTATCTGCGTTCTACTTCGCTGGTCCTGCACACTGGAACTCTCTCCCCTCCTCCCTCCGCCTGGAACCACAATTTGCAGTCTTTAAACAAAACCTTAAAACCCATCTTTTTTCACTGGCATTTAATATCCCCTCTCCTTTTGTATGAGCCCGCTCTCATTGTACCTACCTACCTGTTGTATCCTGTCCCGTACCCCCTGCATATTACCCTTCTGTCCTTTACAAAATTGTATACTTCCTTTCCTTTTCTGGCCATGGCCGAAGTTTTTATGTATTATGGTTTTTTTATGCTTTGTATAATTTATGTATTTTATGAAATTTTTATGTATTTTATTACCTGTACACCGCTTTGATTACCCCAGAAAGGCGGTTTTTATCAAATAATTAAACCTTAAACCTTAATCACATTTGAACATGCATTAAAACTCTTTAACACATACAAATTGCATTTGTGTGCATTAATTCGTAGGTTCATGCTTGTTCCATCAATTCTGTATGTGCTAAAACTTTTAAGGCACGTTAACAAATTGAGTGCACGTTAAGGAAAGTGTATTCCTAAAAGGAAGATCTAAAAAGTTTAGGGACTGGAAGATGGATGTATCTGAACGGTGCACATCTGCTACAATCTGTATTTTTGGACTAGTCTTAATAACAATAATAAAGATGTGTACAAACAATCACTGTTTGGTTTGGTGTATAGGATTTTCTGAATTTGTACACAATTTTATTTTTTTTCAGCTTATTTCACAGATTCATTTTTGTGTGCACATTGTATGCTAATTAGAATGTTCTAATGCAGTAGTTCCCAACCTATGGTCCACGGAGCCCTAAAGGTCCATGAGACTACTACCGGGGTCTGTAAGACACAAAAAAAGAGAGAGAGAGACTGTGGGGATTGGTTGAGGGAATGGGGGAGAAAGAGAGGTGGGAGAGACTAGAAGGAAATGACTGGGAGGGAGAGAATGAGAAGGATGAGACTGGTGAGGACTAGTTGAGGGAGAGAGGAATAGCCTGGTGGAGTCAGGAAGAGGAAGGGAGATAGAAGGCTACTTGAGATAGGCTTAGCGCTGAGTGGAGGGGAGCTCGGAAAAAGTGGTGGGATAAATTGTGGGTCCTTGAACTTTTGGCAGTTTAATAAGTGGTTCACACAACCAAAACATTTGGGAACCTCTGTTCCAACCCATGCAAATCAATTGGGTGCAGGTTAGTTCATAGGTTTACATATGCAGAATTGAGTTTGTGTGCACTAATATTTTTAAGGCACCTAAAGTATCAAAGGCATGCTAATGAACAGCACCATACCTAGCCCTGTGCGAGCACTGCAGCCGTACAGGGTGCAAGCAATTAGTGGCACATTTTGGGCAGCCAACCACGGCCCCCCCCATGCTGCCAGCTGTTGCCCTGCTACCACCACTTTTTGTTTTCTCAGAGGTGGTGGCACCAGGAGCAGACCTGACTTCAAATTTAAATTAAGAAAAAGCACGTGGGTCTTTCAGACTCTGCACTTGCATGTAGGTCTGGTCCCTCCCTCCCTTTTCTGATGTAGGTCATGTCAGAGAAGGGAGGGACCAGGCCAGTCCTTCAAGCGCAGAGTTGCAAAGACCCGCATTTGAATGGCTGGTCTGGTCCCTCCCTCCTCTGATGAAATCTACGTCAGAGCGGGGAGGGATCAGATCTGCGTACAAGCACGGAGGATAGACCCACGTGTTTTTTTTTTAAACTTTGAAGCCAGGTCTGCTCCGCTGCTGCTGGCATCACCGCGAAAACCAAACATGGTGGCAGCAGGGCAAGGGCAGGCAGCCAGTTGGACGGAGGTATGGGTGAGATGGGGGGGGGGGGATGCATGCTAGTTGTGCAAGTTACACAGGGCACAATTATGGCTTGGTATGGCCCAGCTAATGAATGTGTATCCAGTAGTTTCTAAATTCAGTTTCTACATGGATAATGATACTAGATTATCTCTTAATTTACAAAATGCTAAAATTATTACTCTTTCACGTTCAAGAGATTTTAAAAGACTTTGTTGGACACACATGGGTTTAATCTTCTCAGTAAGTAGGATTTACTTGTCCTTGATGATATTCCTTTTCAGAGCAGATTTGCAGCTCAGTAAAGTGTTAAACACTACAATGTCCATGAGGCCTTATGTGAGAGCATTGGTCAGGACTACATTTTTTAGACTACAATTGCTAAGAAGGTTAAACCCATGTGTGGCCATTGATGATTTTAGAATAGTTTTACAAAGTTCAATTTTAACTGAGCTTGATTATTGTAACTCTTTACTGTGGGATTTGCCATATGAGACAACTAAAGCACTCCAATGGATTCTGCTGCTAGACTATTGACTGGTGCTTCTTTTTTATGAGCATATTACCTGCAATCTAATTTCCTTGTACTGGCTTCCAGGAGTATCTTGAATAAAGTTTAAGATCCTGATGCTGATACACAAAGCACTTCAGAATTATGTGCCCTATTATCTGACTTCAGTGCTCAAAATATATATAGGACATTGTATGCCTTTTGCTTAGAAAGTGCCCAACTTCTTTCCATTCTATCAATCACTAAAATACATTTTGCAGAGGTTAAATGTTGTTCCTTCTCTATTACAGGCCCTATTGAGTGGAACAAGTTGACAACTGGATTAAGGGTAATGGAGGCTGGCCACATAAGGTGAGCCGGCCCATAACCAGGCTACTTGGGGGGGGGGGGGGGGAAGAAGGGCTCCAAGAGCAGCACAAAAAAGGGCAGGCAGCAAGGGGTAGAGGTGCCAGAAAAGGGGCAGATAAAGGCCTGAGCCCTCCTTTAAGACAAGTCAGCTGAAGACACCATGGAGCAGCAAGCATAGACGTCACCCTACTGCCTCAGACTGAATGCTCTGCTACTGGCTGCTCGATATTTCCATGGGATTGGGGAGCTTGCAGGCACCTGATAGTGGTGGGAGCAGCTGCCGAGGTGAGCATTGCAGTGAATTGTGGTCTGGCAGCGGGAACCATATGCAAGGAAAAAAAACGAATGCATAGCGGTGTTGTGAGCAGCCGCAAAAGGCAGTGGCAAACGAGTGGGGCAGAGGCATAAGAATGGCATTGGGGGGCTGCTTACCTCAAGCAATTGGTTACAGAAGGGAGCCCCGGTCTCCTCGCCAGCATGAGAAGGGAGCTCCCAGCACAGGCAGTGGCCATTTTTGCTCTAACCACATGGCAGAAAGAGGGTGGAGCACAAGGCAAGGCTGGAGTCTTAAAGGGACAAGCCCCTGTATACACAGCCTGGCTGAACAGGCACCTGCAGCCTCATACAGAGATGACTTTTGGCCTGGATAAGTGTGCTAAGGCAACCTTTTTCAGAGGAAAATTCTGAAAAAACGAAAACATCTCCCTTGCTGAGGGCTGTGACATCAAGGCCTTGAACAGGAAGGCATATACAATTATCTCGGAATAGTGGAAGAAATGACACTTGAGCAGAAACTATTGAGAGAGAAGACCAGTAAAGAATATTAAAGGAGAGTAAAACTGTTATTGAAAAGTGCTTTAACATTACAAAATAAGACACAAGCCATCAATCAGCTTGCAAATCTTGTATTCTCATACAGTTTTGGGATTGTGGATTGGCCTGAAAAACTGAATGTGAGAACAAGAAAACTCCTCCATGCTCATGAAGTAATTTACAAAGATCAATGTATGCCAAGATTGTACATTCCTAGAGCTGAAGGAGGGCTAGGACTTAAAGAGCTTGACTACACCTACAGAGCTACCGTAGGCCTCCAAGCCTATCTGACAGCATCATCACATCCAAATATGCAAAAGTGCTGAAATATGAAAGTAAATGTCTAAAGTCTGTCTCCATCATCAAACCTGGACAAGTTTTCCAATTAGAAAGAATGAGTGAGAATCCACAGGCATGCATGGGAAAGAAAATAACAGAATTTGCAAAACAAGAGAAAAAACTCTTCAAAGAATTAGATCAGTAGGTGAGGAAAAACAAGTGGAAAATGTACAAATACAGTGGAAAATACAGAGTGATACTCCAAGAATCGTTTGTCAATCAAGAATGGACACATGAATCGTCAATGAGAGGTGAACTGAAGCTGAAGGATGAAAGATTGATAGTTGCAGCCCAGGACAGCAGATTACAGATGAGATGGTTTATGCCGAGTATTGAAAAAACTAGCACAACAGACATATGCCAATTCTGTAAGAATGAATTGGAAACAATGACTCACCTAATAGCAGGCTGTGAAGTTCTGATGGCAGGACATTTCTATACAGAAGGCACAACAAAGTAGCATGCCTCCTCCACTGGAAACTCTGTAGACACTTCAACATCACTGTCCCTGAAAAGCACTGGGATCATGATCCTAAGAAAATAACAGAGAATGAAAAGGTTATGACCACCTGGGACATTCCCATTCCGATGGATAAGAAACTGGATGCCAAGAAACCTGACATAGTGGTAAAGGAATAAAAAAACAGAACAACATTGATAATAAAAGTGTTGGTACCGAGTGATTATTCTGTGAATTATGTGGAGTGGCGGAAGATCCTGAAGTTCCAAGAAATGCAGTCAGAGACCAAGAAAATATGGCAGAAAGATACAGAAATATTTCCTATTGTACTGGGATCCACAGGCTTGATAAAGAAGAATTTTCAAGCACATCTTGACAAACTACCCATACATGTTACAACTTACAAACTCCAGCAGGAGGCTGTTTTTGGCACAATGCAAGTATTACATCAAGCATTAGCAGTAAATTTGAGAGACTAAGATCATCCTACACATACCCTGGCTTAGAAGTGAGGTTCACGATTGCCATAGTATGCACAAAACTAACCCATTTGGAGAAAGGCAGAACTTCCTAATGCATGGCAGGAAGCATGGCCCTGAGGCAGGAGACCAGATGGAAGGACAAACAGGTACCTGCCAAACGAGAAAAAAGAAAGGCCAGCAAGGTAGGACTGGGAGAAAAATGAGCAAGAAACAGAAGACAGCAAATGGATCAGCTGGGAGAGGTAGGACAGCAGCAACAGGACTTGACTGGCAAGAGGAGCCAGGGTGAGAGACCTTGTGAACAAAGTCAGAGACATGGACGTTGTCCAAGAAGGAACCGCAAGCCACAGCACACGTGGCGCCGGGAGGCAAGAGTGCCAACAGACCGGTGGCACCAGAGGGATACGAACAGAGGTGTGAGTACGAACATGTTGCTATTGCTATACGGGACACTGTAGGGGATGACAAGGTGGAGGGGAGCAGGCAGGTTTGGGGAGGTGACAGCTGTGGGGCGGAAGTGCGTGGGGAGTGGGAAAGCCATCTGGGGGCAAACCTTGGCATTACCAAGTAGGAGCAATACCAGAGTAGGAACAAAAGGGGTTATGGTGGTGACACAGGTGTGGAGGTTATGAGGGGAGCAGCAGCAAGGTATCCTGGGGTTTCTGCACAAATTGGGGTTGTTGCACAAATTGGGAGGAGTGGCCTAATGGTTGGGGCAAGTTACATCGGGGTCAGGGATTCAAATCCCACTAGAGAACAGCAACCTTGGGCCGGAACGACTGGGGTTTTTAGTCCTACAGGTGCTCTTTGTAGCCTTTGCAAGCCACTTAACCCTCCATTGCCTCAGGTACAAAAAACATAGATTGTGAGTCCTTCGGGGACAAGGAAAATATATATAAACCGTACCTGAATGTACACCGCTTTGACTCATAGAAAAGCGGTATAAGCCTAGCTAAATAAAATAAATCATTGCAACTAGCAGCAGGACACAGAGTGCAGCTCCTGCAGGGACACGTGTACAAGGGGGCTCGGTCCCTGCACTAGGAAAGGGCGGTGATGGCAGTGCCATGATGGGATCCCCTGTGGGGATGTTGCCAGGCACAGTAGTGGGCCGGTATGCAGGTGAGTGGGGAGGTAAAGGGCACCTGGTGTCCAAGGCATGGCTGGCGGAGTATCTCTTCCTCACTAGCATCTTGGATAGCTATGTACCCATGGCCCAAAGGAGAAGATATGGAAGGGCAAATACATACCAAATTCTCCTTACTGATTAGGCGAGCCGATGACAATTGTGAGTGCACAGGATGCTGTGTGAAGGACAAGCTGGTCAGCAAAAGAGTGGACAGTATACCAAGAACAATTTTGAATTGGTGCACTGCCTTCCATATCTTGGCTAATTTCATAGGGGAGAAGTATCCCAAGCAGTGTAGGAGCCTCTTCAAATACCACAAAAGAATTTGTGAGGCCTACAGGGTGTACGGAGGAATGCTTGGTTGGACTATGATGACCAGTTATGGAGAAACATGGCGGGGGGCGAGAGGGCTTAGCTGGGATAGAGAGGACATTGATTTCTGGATTAGGCTGATGGAACAGGACCAGAGGGGGAGCAGAGTGATCAGGAACACACCAGTGCAATGGCCGGGGAAAAATGCAGGACCATAACAGTCCTTTCGGGAAGCTGGGGCTGGGAGAATGGCAGTATCCCATTGCCCTATCTGGACTCATGGTGAGGTGTGTGCAGGTTATTCAATGGCGGATCATGTAGGTTTGGCATTAACTGCAGATAAAAACATACTTGTACCATATGCGTGGAGGTGCACCCCCAATCCAAATGCAGGAAGAAGTGAGGCAGGGATGCGCAGCAGATTCAGTGAGCCCAGCCAATTCAGGCAGGCTGCCATGCCCATCGAGATTCAGGTGTAACCTGGTGGGTTATGATGGATGTAAGGTGACTGTGGCTGAGGGGGGCGAGTAACCTTAGATCTGCGCTAAGGGTACAAAAAAAAATAGAGAAAGAGCTGGCAAATAGTGGATCCCTTCGGACACAGGCTCCTCCCTAATTTAATAATTTCACCATTGGGCCTGGTTCCGAAAAAGGAGCCAGGGGAATTTCGGCTTATACACCACCTGTCGTACCCAGATGATGACTCAGTGACTCATTTAGCACAGGCAATATGCTCCATCAAATACACTGTGGTAGACAAGTGATGGACTTGGTGAGGGCGCACGGACAAGGGGCATGTCTAGCAAAGTCTAACGTGCAGGCAGCATTCCGTCTGCTGCCAATCCACCCGGACAGCTTCCAGCTTTGGGAGAAAGCATTAATTTGATAAGTGCCTCCCAATGGGGTGCTCAGTGTCCTGCATGTACTTTGAGGAATTTAGTTCTGCCATACAGTGGATAGTGGAACGGGTAATCAGATGCGGCAACATCCTACATGAACTAGATGCATTTCTTCCCCGGCAGAAGTGGGCAGGAGACAGGTGGCTGGAGGCAATCTAAAATAGCAGGAAAAAGTTGAACATGGAGATAGGAAACTTCATGCAGGCCTTACGGGGATAATGCTTAAACATGATGGCATATTGGTGAGTGGGGTGACGGTTCACTGGGGAGATGCAGTCCACCTAAATGAGATTGGTCTGGACATTTTCAGTGCAGACATCATGATGGGGGAATCGGATTGCTGCCCCTCCTTGGTGGCGGGACCTCACCGACAAAAAGGGGGGGTATCACAGGGTACAGGTGGGTGCAGGTACTAGATGAGAGTGCCTGGGCCTAGTAACGGGGAGGCCAGATACCAAGGATGGGAGAGTCGGACTGCTGCCCCTCCTCGGTGGCAGGACCTCACTGACAAAAAGGGGGGATATCATATGGTACGGGTGGGTGCAGGTACTGGACGAAGGTGCCTGGGCCCAGTAACAGGGAGACCAGCTACCAAGGATGTGGTGCCTGGCTTTGGGTACAAGGTTCATTCGAAGCAAAAGATCCCATCTGGGTGCCAACATGGAGCGGTCAGCAGCCAGGAAGGGGTTTCCCTGGTCACGGGGTGGGCTGAAGGGACAAAAGAGACAGTGTTGTGGTTTCACCATCAGCATTATTGTTAACATTGTTATTATTGTTGTGATTATTAATATTGCTATTTACGCTGTTAGTTTGATACTATTGTTGTTAAATGAAGAGGCAGGGTTCGCAAGCTGTGGTCAACCAATCCCATGATTAAAAGTGTGTTGTACTAAAATGGCAAAGCGTGATTTATGGTTCAGGCAGGGAGAGAAGAAGTGCTGGCAGGGGAGGGCAATACTGGAGCCTGTGGGCCTCCTTGCAGCATGTCCTGGCTTATGGAGGCTGGCCACGTAAGGGAGCCGGCCCATAACCAGACTGCTGGGGAGGAAGGAGGCTCCTAGGGCAGTGCAAAAAGGGGCAGGCAGCAAGAGGCGGAGGTGCCCGAAAGGGGACAAATAAAGGCCTGAGGTCTGGGGGGGGCAGCCTCCTCTTCAACAGGACACAAACCCTACCCTCCATACTCAGAGTGGGGGTATGGAATGCAAAGGAGAAGGCATGGGGGGATATTGTCATGGTCTGCTTGCGAGACAGGACCTCCTGACAAAAAGAGGGGCACCACATGTACGGGGGGTGAGGGATGCAAGTACCTGTCGAGGGTGCATGGGCCCAGTAATAGGGATGACAGGTACCAAGGATGGGGTGCCTGGCTTCAGGTTCAAGATTAATTTGAAGCAAAAGGGCCCACCCATGCGCTGAGATGGTGTGGTCAGCAGCAGGGAAGGGATCTCCCCAATCACGGGACAGGCCAGAGGGTCAAAGGAGACAGCAGTGTGGTACCCCCCCCCCCCATCAGCCTTATTGTTAACATTGTTATTATTGTTGTGATTATTAATAATGTTGTTATTTACGCTGTTAGTTTGACACTGTTGTTGTTAAATGGAGGGGCAGGATCCACAAGCTGTGGCCAATCAATCCCACAATTTAAAGTGTGTTGTACTGAAATGGTAAAGTGTGGTTTATGGTTCAGGCAAGGGGGGAAGAGGAGTGGGCAGGGGGAGGGAGTACAAGAGCCTGCGGGCCCCCTTGCAGCATGCCCTGGATTATGACTGATTCCGGCTAATTTAAAAAGCTTCTAAAGGGTTTTATATTTATACAGACTTTTGGACAGGTTAGTTGGGAATAGTTAAATTGCTTTTGGGGTATATTTACTAAAACATGCTAATGGTTCATATGGAGTTTACCATATGTTAATTATGGCATGCTGTTACTGTGCAGCAACATAGTAAAAATCCCACATTAACCACTTAGTAATGGGGCAATTTTATGAGACACTGATTATGTGACGGCTTGTCTTTGCATTTTATTGTTGACTTTATTTTTTTTTATAACTTTATGTATGTTTCTCTGTAATCTGTTCAAATTTGTGAGGTGCAGAATGAAAATTATTTAAATAAATAAATAAATAACCATAATTAATTAAAAAAAGATTCTCAAGAGAAATTAACCTATTCTTACCATTTGTATATATTTTTTCATGTTGTTTTCCTTGTAAAATGTCATGGAAATGGCAAATCCTTTGCCAGTCCCTGCTGAAATGAAATGGAAGTCGTGGGTGCCACTTAAGCATGATTCATCGTACTGTACCTTTGATGTGTTAAGTGAAAAAAAAAAACAATTGCAGTATGAATAACGAGGACAGCAACTTCAGTCATAAGCTCTGCAGCACAATCAAAAGCCCAGAATAAGAAATCAATAAGAAACAAAGCATGTTCAGTCCGGTCAATTAGTAATGAAAGAATGGCATCATTTGTGCTGTATTAATCCAGATATGTACTGGGTGGAATTATGATTAGGTGTTTTCCTTCCCTGGCTTCCATTCTTTTATTTCTTGTGCTTCCATGCACATGTAGAGAATTCCAATTTTAACCCGTTTTGGACAGCTCGTATATTCTTCCTCTGTTCTGGATGATTTATTAGATTTGCTACACTCAAACAACTATGAAATACCGGCAATAATAAAAAATATTAAAACTTTGCAGAAAATAGAAGTTTCACATAGTGTATGTTCTTCATACACTGGTCCAATATAGTATATTGTCCGTCTTCAGAAAAGATAGGGTTCAGTTCCAATATTCATTGACATAAACATAATGTATGATACTATTGAAACTGCAGTTTTCATTTAAAACACTTTATTATGATATAATATAGTTTGTCAACAGTCCATTCTGATGGCGGAATATGATACACGTGAAAACATTTCTGATGCAGTGCGTCAATATTGCACCATTGAAATACCTAGAACAGAATGCTTGACAGCAATTAGTTTCGACAACATATTAGCCCAGCATATGAAAAACATACAAGGCCGATATACGCACCAATCACTCTGACACTAAGGGGCATGTTTACTAAACACCGTTGCTGTGCGGGTTCCCGTTAGTGTGCTGGTGCCATATAAAGAGTGGGCGGGCCAGGCAGAAAAAAGCAAAAAACTGGACCGTACGTGTGTGCGTCGTGCTAATGTGCGGGGCCCACATTAGCGCGTGGGAAGGCTAAGTGGGGCGCTGCTGCAAAACCAAACAGCAGAGCTGTAGTACAACGGTGAAGACACCAACCAATGGTGCAGGGGCCAGGGGTTCAAACCCCCATTGCACTCAACAAAAAAGACCAGCTGAGGCACCAACATTTATGGGCAAAAGTGGTTAGGAGGCATATTAAATTTGGGCAGCAGAAGGCGGCGCACTGTTATTTTTATTACAGCATGAGGCGGCGCACTGTTTAGTGTGGGCGGCAGATGGCGGCGCATTGTTAAGTTTGGGCGGCAGAAGGCGGTGCGCTGATAAATGTGGGCAACAGAAGGCAGCGAACCGGTGGGCAGAAGGCAGCGCGCTGATGTGTGAGGGGGCAGTCCAATAGTGGGAGGGATAAGTGGCGCGCTGATGTGCAAATAACAGGAACAGAGCCATAGCACAATGGTTAAGACACTAACCACTCGTGCAGGGATCATGGGTTCAATTCCCCACAGTGCCCATTGAAGACAGCTGGCTGAGGCATTATTTTAGGGGCATTTCCATGTTGTGCGGCATAAGGCGGCGTGCTGTTAATTTAGTGCGCCACAAGATGGCGCGCTGATGGCTACAAGGCTGCGCGTGGATGCACAAACACAGGAACAGAGCCACAGCACAATGGTTAAGACAGTGACCAATGGTGCAGGGGCCAGGGGTTCAACCCCTCACAGTGCCCAGTGAAGAAGGCTGGCTGGGGCATTATGTATCATGGTGAGGAGTGCTGTAGGAGGCCTACCATTTATATTTTATTTCCCACCACTAGTAAACCGGCTCTCACAGTGTGTTAACATACGGATGCCCGTAAGGCACATGTTACAGTGCACTGTCCGCCAAGGCACCCTAGAATGTCCCCTATAGGGCACCATGTATGTTGCGACACAGGATAATGCACCCTATATGGATGGCAACCATAAAGTGGCCTATAGGGCGCCCTATAAAGCACCCTCAGAGGCACCTAATGGGTATAGTAAGCTGTGTGTGGTTTTGCCGGCATAGACATATGTACAGTAAATAAAAATAAAGCTGTGGACGGCCCTATCAAAGGGCCCCACTGTGAGTTTGAACCCATGACCTCTGGCTGTACAGGGAGTGATGTAACCATTGGGCTACAGCTCTATAGCTGATAGCAAGCACCTGGCTGGCTGCAGAGAGCCTGCACGTCACCCCACAGACAGTCTGCTGTTGTAGACAGGATAGGGTTAGGCCACCCGTACCCATGATGCACTGCACATGCAAATCAGCTGTCCACAGATGCACACAAGATGGGGAATGCACCCCAACAGCTACCCGGCCTGGTAGGGGGAATTGTCCATGTGCACCCACACAGCACCTCGGCCTGGTAGGGGGGTCCTGAGCGGGTGGACTACCAGCAAAGAGTAGCTACACACCGTCACATTGTGCGGGTACTGTGCTCACCCTGAGGGTGTGATGTTGTGGCCAGGACCAGGTCCACAACACCCGCCATGGCTGGATGAGGCCATGACAGAGCTCCAAAACAGTACTAACCTGTGAGATAGGAAGGTGCTGCAGAAACATGTTGGATATCTCTGTCTGTCCCAGTTAGTGGAAACCCCCATGGGCCCCCCCCCCCCCCGGGTGGCAAACAGATCCCCATCCCACCCCCACCATGGCAGCAGAGTGGACCATCAAACCCCAGTCCTGCTGGGGAACATACACCCTACAGGGCAGTCCAAGCAGCTCCACACACAGCCATAACACAATATCAGACAGACTTTAGGCCTGGATATCCAAAGATGCACCCCAGCACTATCTGATATTCACCTGCAGCAAGCCATCAGCCGCTGCACCCTGCAAGGCACTCCATCAAGACACATACCAGCTGTGAACAGTCTGCTGGTTAGCCCTGATGGAAATGCATGCACCCAAAACTGGGGTGGCAGCGCACACACAAGCAGAGAGTTCTGTGAGGAGGCCCTAACAGGAAACCCATATATATCACAAGAGAGAAACACAATACAGCACTATGGGGGTGCCTAGCCATGCTGTCATCACTGCACACTCAGGGTGAGAGTGCTCCCCCAGCAGCACATACAGAGGTCACCCTGTCTGTGTAGGTGGTGGCCTGGCACTACAATGTCACAGCCAGTGCCCTATGCCCTGTGCAGATGCATCCTAGCCAGCCCACCATGTCTGACCTATACCATGGTACCTTGCTGCTCATTATGCACATTGGCAGGCCAATACTGGCAGTAGTGCTGGCAGTGTGGGTTGTGGAAGGTGTTTGCAGCCAACACACACTGTATAGAGAGACACACACTCCCACACCTATGCCAACATTATGCTACTATTGAGGGGGTGATTAGCCTTGGCCACCACACCGGTCCTGGGCACGGCACAGGCATGGATATGGTACGCAGTACTGCTGGGGGTCACTCCCCAGGGTGGTGAACACCATCAGAGGCCAGGCCTGGAGCACGCACCGCAGACACCAAACAGATTGTTCGGATGGGGTCAACTAGCAGTATGTGCATAACGTAGGGATATCTATCAGCCTGTACTCTTAGCAAACATTTCAGAGCTGTGTACCTCAGGTGTAGGGTGACATTGCTAAGGTATGCAGGTGCTGGTATTGGGAGATGCACGCAGGGTCCAATGTTCTGCCTCTACAGGAGACATTTTAAAGTTGATCCCAAGCCGTGAGGATGGCGTTTTTGTTGCCGGAAAGAGAAGTGTTTTGCACTTGATACAGGAGTTTATCCGAAACGTGCACGTCGTGCAGCTTCATATATGGCGACTACCCCCTTTTTTTGGGCATGAACATGATTTTCTATGGGAATGGATAAGATAAGTGACTGAGCAATACATTTACTCTTTGGGGTGAAATAAATAATAAAAAGGAGGTTACCGTCTGGAGGGGGTTGGTGTGCAATCCCAGCCCTCCCTCGGTTGGCTCCGACAAGTATAAAAAGTTTTATTGTGGGATTTTGTTTGTTTCGGTGGATGCTGTTTTGGTTGAGTTTAATTTTTTCCACTGGTGGGGGCTTTTTGAAGTTGGTGCATAGATATACAGCACAGGCATTTGTATGAGTGGCAGCATGGAACCTGACTGGTGTGTGGCCCACCAGGACTGCATTTGGGGGATTCTGCTGTAAGTTCTGCCCCTGTTCATGGTGTCTGTGCTCAGTGGGGTAAAAGATAGATGTATTACCATTGCATATGTCCTCGTCACGAAGGGTGTGTCCTTACTGTCACTGTTTATTTGTGGGGAAAATATGTGGGCAGGATTGCTGGTAGCCCCAGCTGGTCTTTGAACCTGTGACCTTCTGTTCTTGCATGCACTGTCTGTGTGCACTGCACCACTGTGTAGCCACAGCTTGGCTGAATTCCCTGGATAGTCCATGACTGTGGATCCGGCAGGGCCTGTGTTGCTGTGGACTGTGCCAGCCTGCACATGGCTAGGCCTCTGTCTTCTGTCGCTAGCAGCCACTGCCCCCTGCACCACATGTACTCGTCCGCCAACAAGCTGGCATGAGCTTCTCCCATAAAAGGCAGGTGACCTGATTGGAATGTGGCAGTACGGGACTGCATTTGGGGTACTTGGCTGTGGGTAATGCCCATTGTTGTGGTGTGTGTGCGTTGTTGGGTAAAATATGGGTGTTTTCCCCATGCTTATGTCCCCTGCAATACAGGGGTGTCTGCGCTATCTGTGTTTAGTGGTGGGTAAAATATGGGGACTGGGCTGGCAAGTGCCCCAGCTGGGCTTTGAACCTCTGACCCTCGAGGTACTGACTCTGTCCACTGCACCACACTATGGCCACATAGACAGTGCAGCCCCTGGAGGTAGTAAGCCTGACAGGATGGAGTCACAAACCCTGCTCTACGCAAATTTACTGTGGGCCTATGCACCCTGTCTGGTGACAAACGTGCACATAAACCCCGGAAATGACCACGGGAAATGGGGGACAAAATATCACCACGCTGGGCAACAGTGATATTAATGGGCAACCATAGCAAACACTCCCAGGAAAGCTCCACAAAAGGAAATGTTTTTTGGAAGAGTCTCCGCTCCGTAAACCCTTCCAAAATTCATTTCTTTTTTCTGGAGCTTTGCTGGGTGTGTTTTTTGTATTTGCCCATCACTATAACTGTTCCCCAGCTGAATTACTATTTTTAATAGTTCTGTTGTGGTCATTTTCTATTTTTATTTGCACTTTTGTGCTGTGCACATGTATCACACTGCTCACGTTTTGCTGGTTTCCCCGGTTTTCCTGTACATTGCTGACGGAAATGGTTTCTCTTCCCTTTAAATGCTTTCTACCGCGGCAGCAGCTAAAGCCAGGTTTTTTTTTTTAAATTTTCCAGAAGAGAAGGGAAGGGAAGGGTAGGGGGGGTTAAGACTGGTAATGGGCTGGGGGGCAGTCTGGAAATGGGCTGGGGGGGGGGGTGTTAGGACTGGAAATGGGCTAGGGGGGTTAAGACTGCTAATGGGCTGGGGCAGATTGAGGCAGACCTGAAATGGACTAGGGGCGAAGGACTGGAAAACGGAAGGCTCGGTTAAAGACTGGTAATGGGCTGGGGGCTGATGGAGGCTGTCTGGAAATGGGTGAGGGGGTTAGGACTGGAAATGGTCTGGGGGGGTAGGACTGGAAATGGGCTGGGGGGGGGGTTAAGACTGGAAATGGGCTGGGGGCTGATGGAGGCTGTCTGGAAATGGGTGATGGGGGGTTAGGACTGGAAATGGGCTGGGGGGTTAGGACTGGAAATGGGCTGGGGGGGGTTAAGACTGGTAATGGGCTGGGGGTTGATGGAGGCTGACTGGAAATGGGGTGATGGGGGATTAGGACTGGAAATGGGCTGGGGGGGTGGTTAAGACTGGTAATGGGCTGTGGGCTGATGGGGGCTGTCTGGAAATAGGGTGATGGGGGGTTAGGATTGCTAATGGGCTATGGGGGGGTTAGGACTGCTAATGGGCTATGGGGGCGCTAGGACAGGAAATGGGCTGATGGGGAGGGGTTAGGACTTGAGGTGGGCTGATGTGGTTAGGACTGGTAATGGGCTGTAGGCTGATGGGGGGGGGGGTTAGGACTGGCAATGGGCTATGGGGGGCTGACTGGAAATGGGCTGATGGGGTTAAGACTGGAAGTGGGCTGATGGGGGGGCTAGGACTGGTAATGGGTTATAGGGGGGCTTAAACTGAAAATGGGTTGATGGGCTAGGACTGGTAATGGGTTGGGGGATTGCTATGACTGGAAATGGACTGAGTGGACGGGGAGGCTTGAACTGCAAATAGCTGATGGGGAGGGAGCTTGGAATGGAAATGGGCTGTGAGGGAAGGGAGCTAGGACTGAAAATGGGCTGATGGAGCAGCTAGGATAGGACTGGAAATGGGCTGTTGGGGGGAGCTAAGATTGGAAATGGGCTTGGTGGGGGCTTGAATTGAAATGGACTCATGGAGGGGCTAGAACTGGAAGTAGGCTCATGAGGGGGCTTGGACTGGAATTGGGCTGAGTGGAGGGGAGCTAGGATTTGACATGGGCTGATGGTGGGGCTAGGAAATGACTAGAAATGGGCTGATGGGGGGCTAGGATTGGAAATGAGCTGATGAAGGGACTCAGACTGAAAATGGACGGGGGAGCTAGGACTGGAAATGGGTTGATGGGGGGCTAGGACTGGAAATGGGCTGATGCAGGGACTAGAAGGGAATGGATGCTGGGTGAGACTGGAACTAGAAGGGAGCTGATGTTGGGGGAGGATTAGAATGGGATGGGGCTGGGAGAGTAAATGGAGAGGGGAAAATATTTTGTGTGGGAGGGATGAAAAATCTACAATTGGCCGGGTATTGGGAGAGTAAGTGGGGATTGAGGATGGAGGGGTAAAATTTGTGTGGATGAAATAAGAATGAGGAAAGAGCAAAAGGAGAAAGATTAGTATGTTAAAGCAGATGTAGAGAGAGAGGATGGAAAGAAAACTAGAAGAGAGAAGAAAGGACAAATGGACAGCAGACGATGGAGAGTTAGCAGAAAACATGAAGAAACCAGAAGAAAGTGGCTGGAGCAATTGCAACTGAAAAAAAATGCACAAAAGGTAGAAAGATATCTCTTTATTTTGAATTTATTAACTGGAATATGAAAGCTCTGGGAAATGTGCATCATTAACGTCTGCGCTTTGTTTGGTACAAGAGGAAATTGATTTATAGTTTTATTTCTACAGTGTTGTTGTACATTCCAAGTTTGGCTTTTGGGGTTCCCAGTTTAATTATTGCCTTCCTGTTTCTAAATTGCGATTCCTTGTTTGGTGATGGTCTATGTTCTGCATGTGTAACTGAGCTGAGGTATTCTGTTTATGTAATTCCTATTTGACATTGCCACTTGTTCTCTTTCCCCAGTATTCTCTGAAATGTACTGGTTTAATATTTGCAGTGTTTCCTTTTGATAGGTAGGGTCTGGTGCTTTGTGAGTCCTGGTAATGCTGTCAGGATACAGCGGTATTGCTATGGGTTCTAAATGGGCAGCGTTTGTAGTAGTTCCTAATGTGCCTGGCGGTTGGCACTGGATTATAGTAATGTAGAAATCTTTTAGTCTTTCTTTATCCATACACTCATTAAGAGACATGTTTACTAAAAGTTAGTGTTTGATAACATTATGCAAATATGTATGCAAATAAGGCCACTTATGCAAATGAGGCCCCGCACCGAGTCTCCGCACATGGCCCCGCACCCCCCTTGGGCCGCCCCTGCTTGTGCACATGTGCTTGAATGATATCTGACAGAATATGGCGATATTATTCTACACTGCTCAGAACAACAGTGTTCTTAAACTCCAATATTATTCTACACAGGAAGGCACGATGCGCATAACATTGTTCCAGCACAGCACCTCCTTAGCAACTCACTCCCTATATGCCCAAGATAGAAAGAAGAAACAGTCTTAAATTCCTCATTAGGGCTGATCACAGACACAACGAGCTAATCCTTCGTGCCTCCTCAGACCTTGCGTTAAAATCCCAGCGCTGAGCTCAGCCTTCTGGTCTGCTCACTTCTCTCCATTTGCCCTGACTAGCTTATTGCTTCATTTCCATAGATTTAAACATATGATGTGCTGCTGCCTGACTGAGGCTTTGTACATAGTGAGCTCATAGACAAAGCTCCTTCCTGCATCAGTGGTGCACAAAATTATGCAAAAACACCAAGCTAACCTATGTGCAAAGCCTAGAGCACCTTACGGCAACGACATATTTGAATTTTTCGGAAAATTGTTACCCAAACAAATTTTATCGGGATAAAAAGATGATGTTGTGGTTACTCCATGACAAGGTTAAACTTTAGCTAGTTGTTATTCTTGACTGGCCAAAGTTACTAAAATAACTCGACAGTAGAGTTGTTGTCCCAGAGTTGTCCAGATAACTTTTTCAAAATAAATTCAGGGTTTTCTGACCTCCATATCACCCTATTTGTTTTTAAACATTCTATTGGAAACATATATCACATGTGATTGAATAAATGTCCCTGCAGCCTTGAACGTGTTGGGATGGACAGGAATTGCAGCCATAGGCCATGGGAGATGAGGCTGGAGACTTGCTTCTGAGCCACAGGAGCTGCATAGCTAGCAAGGCTCTAGAAGGCCCCATTGGACCAGCAATGAGGTTTTCAACTGACTATAAATAAGGTTACCAGACAAAGCTGGGATACTTGTTATCTGAAGCAAGAAGGTGGGCGGAGATGGGAGCAACAATATCACTTCCTAGCAGAGAAATCAACAGAGAAATAGGGAGACAGTAATGCATTTCCCCTGTACTATGCAAGATAGAAAGATAATTTATTTATTTATTTATTTATTAGTTTTTCTATACCACACTATTCGGAATCAGCGCGGTTTACAATGAACAGGTTTGTACAATGTGGAACAATCAGACATTGAACTTACATATAGCAGGGAATTTCAACTTGGATAACAGGTGAACTTTATACACTATTTACATAAAGAGGGTTGCATCATAGATGGATTTGTAGTACCAGCCCTGCAAGGGGTGGTTCTGTGTAATTGAAAGTTAGATTAGAGATTAGTTCGGCGGCTATGGGATGAGGGACTGTTGGGTCGTGTACTGCTGTCTAGGTAATGTTGTCAGAGTTACAGAAGTGCTGTTGAAATAGGTAGTGTTTGATGGCCTTTCTGAATTGGGTGAGGTTGTTTATGGCCCGGATTTCTGCTGGGAGAGAATTCCAGCTGGAGGGTGCAAACAAGGCAAAGGCCCTTCTACTTGTTGATTTGTTACATTTAGTGATAGCTTTTGGGAGCAGAATGGTATTGTAGGACTTGGTTCTTCTGAGTCTGTTGTCTGGGGTGGGTTGTATCAGGTCTGACAAGGTGGTTGAGGTGATTCTATGAACTGCTTTAAATGTCATGGTTAAGATCTTGAATGTGATCCGGTGTTGTATGGGGAGCCAGTGCAGGCTCTTCAGGATAGGGGTAATGTGGTCTTTGCGAGCTGCTCCGTATAGGGTTCTTGCTGCGGTGTTCATAGCTAGCTGTAAAGGATTCATCGAGCTTTTTGGGAGGCCAAGTAGGATAGAATTGGCGTAATCGAAGTGGGGCATTATGATGGCCTGGAAGACTGTTCGAAAGTCATTTGGTTCTAGGGTGTCCTTCAAGAGGCATAGCGTTCGTATTTTATGGTAGATTGTCCTGATGGTATTATCTATGTGGGCATGCATGTCAAGGCGCTGGTCCAAAGTTATTCCAAGATATCTGATCGTTGTCTTGGAGATGATGTCAGCGTTGCCCACCTTGATTGAAGGAGGGGGGGTGAATGAATGATCTCTTCCGATGAATAGGACGTCTGTTTTTTTTTAGATTTATTCGGAGCATTTGAGTGCATAGCCAGTCAGAGACAGCGTTAAAGCAGGAGGAGAGCTGGTCGAGATTTGGATGGTCAGTATCTATTGGGGTGAACATTAGTACATCGTCAGCATATACTAGGCAGTTTATGTTAAATGACCGAATGAGGCTGCAGATGGGCTGCATGTAGACATTGAATAAGAGGGCTGAGAGGGATGACCCTTGTGGGACGCCTTTTTCTTGCTGGAAAGGTTCCGATAGAGAGAGGCCGGAGCGGACATGCTGCCATCTGTTACTCAGGTATGAGGCGCACCACGCTAGAGCATTGCCTCGGACTCCCTTCTTGGCAAGGCGGGATAGGAGTATTCTGTGGTCAACCGAGTCAAAGGCGGCTGCGATGTCCAGAAAGATGAGAGCAAAACCCTTTCTGATGTTATCGAGACCGGTGGTAAGGGTGTTGAAGAGCGTAGTAAGTAGGGTATCAACTCCATGAGATGATCTGAATCCATGCTGAGAGTAATCGAGGGGAGCATTGTTTTCAATGTGATGGGTCAGTTGCTGTTGTGTTTGGACTGTTTTTTCCATAATTTTAGCTAGGAGCGGAATGCTCGATATTGGCCTGTATGAATCCATTTTGTAGGGTCGAGCTTTTTATTCTTCAGTAGCGGTTTTATAGAGGTTTGCTTCAGGTCAAGTGGAAATGTCCCAGACGTGAAAGATTTTTCTATTAGGTTGGAGAGAAATGGGCTGAGATCTGATTTTAGCGCTTTTACCCAGTGTGCGGGGCATGGGTCACTTGGTGCCGTAGTGGTGTTTATGCCTGTGATGATATTTTGGATCTCCCTTGCTGTTGGAGGGGAGAAGGAGGTGAGAATGCCATGATCATCTACTGTCTCATTTTGCGGGGAGGAGTAGAATGATAGCAATGTTAGTTCTTCTGGGTGGTGATTGTTTTCAGGGGTAACGGGTTGGCTCGACTTTGAGCGTAGATAATCTGCGTATTCTTGGGGGTCGGGTAGGTTTGTTTGGTTCGGGGAAGGATCGTGAGCTAAATTTTTGACTATACTGAAAAGCTCTCTCGGTTTGTTTATGGCTCTCATTAATACTTCTGAGTGGTGGTGTTTCATTCTTGCGGAGACTGCTGTTCTATGTTCATCGAGGTGGACGTTGTATGCCTCCAGGCTCTCAGTTGTTCTTGATCTGCGCCATCGTTTTTCAAGTTGACGCAACCATCGAAGAGACTCAGTAAGTTCAGGCGAATACCAGGGTGCTTTCTTTCTACCGCTGTAATTCTTTTTGGTAGGAGGAGCATCGATTTTTGCATTGAGGCACTCGTTCCCTAATGTTATCATGTCGTCGAGGCTGAGTTCGGGTGGATCAAGGAGGGGGTGCGCTCGCTCAATGATCTCTTGCTCGTTGAATGGACGGTAGCGTATATGGGTAGGGATGGGTTCGTTGGTTGGGGTTGTGGGATAGTTTGTTCCATGAAGGGACGGCAGTAGGAATCTGATCAGACTATGGTCAGACCATGGTACTGAGCTCAGTGAAAGATCGAACTTTTGGGAGGGGTAGTTGGCTATTTGAGGGGCAAATACCAAGTCTAATGCGTTTCCCTTGATGTGTGTGGGGGAGTTAACTAGTTGGGTGTATCCCAGGGCTTTGAGGGCATCGAGGAAGGCATTGGCTTGGGTGTCTTGCAGAGCAGGGAGGTTGAAGTCTCCTAACACCCAGTTTGCCGTACGAGTTTTGCATGGGTTGCATGCAAGGTCAACAATTGCTGATAGGTCATCTGGCATTGGGGAAGGTGTTCTATATACCAGATTGATAGTGTGGTATTTGTTGGCTATGGAAAGGTAATCGAGAAGGGGGGTACTGTTGGAATTGATTGGTTTAAATTGTAAGCTCTCCTTAGTGAGGATGATTACTCCACCTCCAGTTCGGTCAGTCCTGTGACATGAGTGTATGGCAAAGTTAGGGGGGACGTGTTGATGGAGGAGGACAGAGTCTGATGTGGACATCCATGTCTCTGTGATGCATAGGATGTCAAGATCATGTTCAGCTAGTAAGTTGGTGATTGCAGGCCATTTCTTGCGGATGGATCGTGCGTTGATGAGTGCACATTTCAGGTTGTTGAGGGGGGCGTGAGTCGCTGGTTTCAGAGGTTGAGTTTGTTGGATGGCGACGTAGATTAGATGGGTGTGTAAGGCTTGTCCCTGTTTATCGGGATGTTGGCGGGGAGGCAAGTAATGTCTCCTACCTGAGGCATGTAGGACAGGGATTGGGTTATAGGTAAGGGCTTGGGAAAGATGAGTGAGGGCAAGTAGCAAGAAACATGCTACTAGGGTATGTAGTGATGGTGAGAACATGGTGCCTATCTGGACGTGTTGTTCTGTTTCTGTATAGCAGCGTAACTAGGGTAGTCTTAGCAGTATTCAAGTTGAAAATGAATCAATGTATCAGAATAGCAATGATACTTGTAACAGTATGCAGTTTAGCAGAATACAGTATAGCAGATTAGCAATGATACTTGTAACAGTATACAGTTAGAAGCGGTACAGTGTCAAATCTTTACAGTAATTCAGGTAAAGGAGCATGCAGCAGATAGCATCAATATGGTCATGTTTACAGCTACTTGATAGAGAGAAGGCATTCAGCAAAAGGCAGCAATGTGACCAGGTACCTGTGAGTAATGCGTGCACTTTGTGCTGGGTCTTATGGTCCCGGCCTGTAGCTGTAGAATTAGACTGTGCGGTGGCGGCGGCACTCTGTGTCCGATGTTGATTCGACGGTGTCTGAGATCGCTTGTGCGGTGTGGTGATCGCTGTCCTGCGGTGCAGATTAGGCTGTTGCTGCACTGGTGGGGTCCTCGCCTAAGGGCCACGCCAAAGGGCCCTCTGGCGAGGCCCTCAGGCGCAGGCCCGACAGGCGCGGGCCTGCCTGACGGCGGCTTCTTTTGGGTGCGATCTGCCCTGTTGGCTCCGCCTCCCACAGTCCCGATTGGACTGGAGGCTCCTGGGCAGGGGAGATGGCGGTTCCTGCCCAGGTGTGCTCTACCCGGCTCGGGGAGCACGGAGCTGGGCTGGCGAGGAGATAAAGGCTGGCTGCTGGACGGCGGCTTCTTTTGGCGGCGATCTGCCCCGTTGGCTCCGCCTCCCACAGTCCCAATTGGACTGGAGGCTCCTGGGCAGGGGAGATGGCGGTTCCTGCCCAGGTGTGCTCTACCCGGCTCAGGGAGCACGGAGCTGGGCTGGCGAGGAGAAAGGCTGGCTGCTGGACGGCGGCTTCTTTTGGCGGCGATCTGCCCCGTTGGCTCCGCCTCCTACAGTCCCGATTGGACTGGAGGCTCCTGGGCAGGGGAGATGGCGGTTCCTGCCCAGGTGTGCTCTACCCGGCTCAGGGAGCACGGAGCTGGGCTGGCGAGGAGAAAGGCTGGCTGCTGGACGGCGGCTTCTTTTGGCGGCGATCTGCCCCGTTGGCTCCGCCTCCCACAGTCCCGATTGGACTGGAGGCTCCTGGGCAGGGGAGATGGCGGTTCCTGCCCAGGTGTGCTCTACCCAGCTCGGGGAGCACGGAGCTGGGCTGGCAAGGAGAAAGGATTTAAAGTCTAACAATTGACATATTCCAGTCACTAAATTGAAAATGAAATATATTTTCAACTTTTGTTCCCAATCTTTACCTTCTGCTTTCTTCTGTGTCTTCTCTTAACACTGTTCCTGTTGTCTCCTGTCTACTTGCCATTTCTTTTCCCTCTTCCTGCCCTTACTTCCCCCCTACATTTATCTCTAAAATTGATTTTTCACTTTCATTTTTTTCCATTTATTATTATGCTTCTCTATCTGCTCAGATTTCGCCCCTCACCATTCAGACCTCGGTCTCCCTCTTTTACTGTATCTACCTACAGTGTTCCAATTTCCCTCACTCCAACCTCCCATTCACCATCCCTAGCCTCTTATTAACTCCACCTCACACTTTCCTTCCGTCCCCCTGATCTGTATTCATATTTCCTCTTATCTTTCCCACTGCAACCTGTAGTCCAGCATCTTCCCTTTCTATCCCTAATTCATATGTCCTGCATCTTGCCCCTTCTCTTCCCTTTACCATCTTGCAGTACTCCTGCATCTTCTCAAGTCTACCCCTCCCCCTAGCCTAGCATCTCCTCTTCCCTTCTCCCAGGGCCATAGCGAGGTTGAATCGCTTCCTGTGCGACTTGCACAACGGGCGCGTGCCCCTCCCCCCTCAACTGCTGCAGGAGAGAAGAGGCGCGCCTGCAAGTTGCCAGCACGCTAAGCAGATCTGTCCCTCCCTTCTCTGATGTCGCATCAGAGCAGGAAGGTACAGATGTGCTTAGCATGCCGCGAGAAGGCTTAAGGGGCGCATTTCAGATGTCTGCCGCTGCCTGCCACCACTGAGTGAAGAAAAAAGTGTCTGTGGCAGGCAAGAGCAGACAGCCAAAATGTGCCCATTAAGCCTTTGCGCCCTGTGCGGCCGCTTCGCTTGCACAGGGCTAGGTATGGTCCTGCCTTCTCCTCCACCCTAGATATCCAGCATCTCCTTTTCTCTTCCCTCCTCCCAGATGTCCAGCGTCTCCTATTCCTTTCTCTTGCCTACTCCCCATTAGGGTGTGTCAGTTTTGGAGATGTCATAATTATAAAAAGAACTAGTGAAAAAATGATATGATTTCATGTGGCAAATCAACAACTAGCTTTACATTTTGTGTAATATGTTATTTATTTACCTGTAATTTCTAGGAAATTACACAAAAATGCACAAATTAATGAATTATGTTTAAGTGCTCTGATAATAGTTTTTATGTATTTGCATTGCATATTAATGCCTTTTGTGCCTCAATTATCAATTTGTTTTACTTATTTGCCCATATTGACACTA
This sequence comes from Ichthyophis bannanicus, assembly GCA_033557465.1. Classification (NCBI taxonomy): domain Eukaryota; kingdom Metazoa; phylum Chordata; class Amphibia; order Gymnophiona; family Ichthyophiidae; genus Ichthyophis; species Ichthyophis bannanicus. The sequence continues at coordinate 238,802,841 of CM066034.1, forward strand.
ACACATTTGTTTCTCATTCACAGGTTTTCTACATAGCATTGTTATAGCGATAATCTTATATTGAAAATGTCCAATAGAAAAACAAGACTGAAAGTTTGGACTCATTTAATTCACTTGGTAGGATCAGGCAGAGACCTACCTGTAGCTGAACTACCAACTGTCAGAGATCTCATTGGATATGGGTTGTATTTGAGAGACCTCAGTGATCAAGACAGACGGAATTACAGCACTGATAAACTGGATTACTTGCTCAGTGGTACAAAGCAAATTCATTGGTCCTGTTATAAACAGCTATGTTAGGATTAAAGCAAAGTTGAAATCCATGTGGGAACAAACCAGCAAAGATTCTTGGGCAGAGCAAAACTGGAGGAGAAAAGTTTATGGAGAAGCACGACAGACTGATGACTTACCTGCAAGTGTGATAAAAAGAATTGTACTGATGTGGGATGCAATTCTGCCTGTGTCGGTGGAAACCTCATACTTTGTGACTGCTGCAGATAGAAGAAGATTCCTGTGCTTGAGCTAGCCTTATAAAAGGTGAAAGAGAGAAAGTTGGGAGTGCTGGACCTCATCAGATTGGACTAATCGACCTCCCTGAGACCAAAAGACAAGAACTATAGAAGGAAAGACAGGCAAAAAGGAAGTAGAATGAAGAAAAGCAGAGAATGAAGTATGAAAAAAGAACTGCAGAAGACCAAGAGATGATGGAGAGATCTGTGCTTGAAGTAGAACAGGAAAATTTGGATGACGCGGCAGAAGAACCAATGGAGGAAGTTCCTGTTGCTCTAGAGAAAGCTAAGAATAGGCCAAAATATAATACTGAGGATATAACCAACAAAGCTCTTGCCAGTTTAAGACACCATACTGGACTGAAAGAGACAGCAGAGACTGCTACTGCTGCCTGGATTGATTCAGGACTTATCCCTCACTTGGACACTGCTTTGGTGACTGATCACAACAAGTTGAAGAGGGCCCAGGCAAGAATCATGAAAAAATTGGAAGTACAGTTTGAGGAGGAACTGCAGCAGAATGGCATCGGTTGCATTTTCTTTGATGGTCATTGTGCTGATACCAGGATCATGTTAAGGATGATTGCAGAGTTCTGTGTTGGGGTTTATATAGTGAATTGGTTCATATAAAAATAAATAGCAATTGGACACAAGGTTCCGGTCATCTCCTTTTCCAGCTGCAACTGTTGAAAAAAACAGTTTGAAGAGATAAGGAAGATAGTCATGCCTACAGTGAGAAGGTCAACTTGGTATGTTTACTGCGAGTCTGTTCAGCAAGCTATATTGTGCAGTGAAAAGGAACGGAGGAGAGTAGATGCAGTGGAGAAGATATTGAAGATTAGAGATGAAAGAGATGAGAAGACTCAGCATTGAGTCAGCAGTGTGAGACCCAGGAAAGCACCATCCATGAACACTGAGGCAACTACACTAACCCAATTACTTGACTGGAGCTCCAGCGTCTCTGAGCCTCCTCGTTCCTGTACCATGACAACAGCAGGCATTTCTGAGCAAGCCCATGGTGGTTCCAGACTGGCCATCACACACCTAGTCCATAGAAAGGTGTCTACAAATGACAACTGAAGCTGCTAGTCATGTGTATAATCAGGAGATGAGGGAATATTATATTAGGGGTCAGATGGTCAGCAGGGAGCTTATGAGCTGAAAGAGAAGCAAAAAAGATATGGCTTCTTTGCTGGATTTACATAGCATTAAATTAATTGCATAAATGACATTTTAAAGATAATCAACTGGCTACAGGTGTTGTTCAGACTATTTGTATGTTCAAATAAATTCTTTTTAATTTCAACTTATTTCTACTGTGATTTGATGTAGGTAAGACTCACTTTAAGCAGTTTCTGAAGATAGCTTTTGATTCAACAAGCAAAACTGCATAAGTTGGTCACTAGTAGTTTGCAAAGTTTGGGAAAAAAAACCCTAACATTGAAATGCCCTACTCTCCATGTCCAGCATCTCTTCTTCCCTTCTGTTCCCCAAGTTTCCAACATCTCCCCGTCTCATCCCCCTCCCAGATATTTATCATCTTCCTTTCCCTTCCCTTTCCTTGCCTTGCAGGATGTCTAGCATCTCCCCTTCCCAACTACCCATGTCCAGCATCTCCCTTTCTCTCAAATCCCCCCCCCCCATATTCATATCTTCTGCCTTTTCCTTTCCCCTTTCTGAGCCTGCTCCCTCCTCTTGTTTGCTACATGAACCCTCTCTCCACCAAGATAGTCCTGCATTCAGAGAAGAAGTGCGATGGGCAATGTGGCCATTGGAACTTTGGAACATCAGCCCTCTACATTGCGTTCTCTCTGACATAAGCTTTCTGTCGGGAGTAGGGGAACATGACAGACCTTCAGTGCATGGATGCTGTCCAAAGCTCTGAGCTGTCTTCCACACAGAGTGCTTTTAAATGCCCTTTTCTGCTACAACTACTACTACTGCTGCTTCTTTCTCAGCCAGAGGAACAAAGAGGAGAGAAACATAGCCTTCCTCCTCCCTCCCTCCCCCAAGGAAGCATTGCAGCCTTCCAAGTTTGCTTTGTTCAGAACTGAAGGTAAGTCTGGCTGTTAGACAGATGAAGAAAAATGCATGTATTTATCCTTGTCACTGTGTTGATAGTGGGGTTTTCATTTAATTATTTTCTCTGTATTTTAGATGTTTTCACCTTTATTCCCCTTCCTGGTTAAGTTGACTGATGGACACTTGAAGAGTGCATTTCCTGGGTCTCCTTTCACTCCCCTCCCCTATCTCTTGCAGCTAGCTTTACTTTAGGTGGCTCTGATTAGGAAACTTCAAGCAGAGAGCCTGCAGATTCATACAACTGCTAAGGCTGGAAAATGTTATTTTCGCTTTTATCTTTTGAACACTCTGTTTGCTTTCTGAGAGTTCAAAATAATAAGCTATGCATTAGAATGGTGTTCTAAGCTTCAGCACATAGCATTTTAATACACATACTAAAAAAAACAACAACAAAAAACACTTATTCCAGATGCAGTAAATTAATGGCATGAAAATTACTGCAGCATTCAAAAATGTACACCGACATGGAAAACAGAGCACACTGTCATGATAAGCTACAGTGTTTTGTTGCATTGGGAGTAAAAGTCTCTCTTCCTGTCAGTGCATGAGTGAGGATTGGCAAGTAGCTCAAGGTCATACACATTCAGGTAAAGCAGATAATTGTCTGCTGCTTGGAGTGCTTACAGTATAATGGCCAGATATTCAAAAGGCATTTTCATGTTTTACAGCCCCGTAAACTGTGCAAGTGCCTCTAACTGGGATATTCAACCGCACTAACACAGTTAGTGCCACTGAATATCCTCAATCTTCTCCCTTACATGCCCCGATGCTAACCACTTAGCATCAGGGCGTGTCGTGGGTATTCCGGGGACGAAAGGAGGTGGCGACAGTTGATAATCAGGCAGCAGTGATATTGCATGTTGCCCGGTTAGCAACCCGCAGCTGAAATATAGGTGAGGCAAAAGCTTGCCTATCTTTTAGCAGCAACAGCTAACTGGACATCATGCAATATTTATTTATTTTATTTATTTAACAGTTCTTCTATACCGCTCTATTTTAGATCAGAGCGGTTTACATTTAACATCAACTATACAACACAAGGAACTTTGAGTTGTATTTACAATAAACAGGGAGATCAACTTGGAAGTAACTGGGGGAAACTATGTACAATTCTTAACTCTATACATTGTATCACACTGGTACCTGATTTCAGGCAGAACATATCTACATCTTATTTACACTGGGGTACATTCTGAGCGATCAGTTGATTATCCTTTTTCATGCTGAGTCTGATTGTTTACTTGTAATGAGAGATTGTCTGGGGGGCCATATGTATGGTTACTAAGGCTAGATTCAGGGTAGTATGTAGTGAACAGGTGCTGCTTTATTGCCTTCCTGAAGTGGGTTAGGTAAGTGATATTTCAAATAGAGGTAGGGAGAGCATTCCATGCTCTGGGAGCGTAAATCGTAAAGGCCCTATTTGTTGTTGTTCTTGTGCATTTTGTTATTACTTTTGGGACCTCTAGGGTGTTTTGCATCATGGGTCTTCTATTTCTGTTCTGTGGAACTTTATGTATCATCTTGCTGAGGGCTGTGGGGGTCAGAGTGTTTGCAGCTTTGAAAGTTAAGGTTACAACTTTGTGGAGGGTTCTTGCTTGAACCGGTAACCAATGGAGGTTCATCAGTACTGGCGTTATGTGCTCTCTCCGTGAAGCCCCTGTTAGTACTCTTGCAGCAGTGTTCATTGCAAGCTGGAGAGGAGCTAGCGTTGCTTGAGGGAGACCGTGTAGAATTACGTTGGCATAGTCGAAATGAGGTAATATTAATGCCTGATAGATCGATCGGTAGTTGCTGAAGTCGAGTAGCGGTCGGAGATGTTTTAAGGTCTTTATTTTCATGTATACTGTTTTTACTGTGTTTTTTATGTGAGTTTTCAGATCCAGGTGTTGATCCAGTGTAACGCCAAGGTAGCGGATTGTGGGTTTGGTTTTCAGTTCTGTGTTGCCGATTTTTAAAGAGAGTGGAGGGGTGAAGTCCTGGTTCCTTGAGATGAAAAGGACATCTGTTTTACTGTAGTTGATTCTCATGTTTTGTGTGCTGAACCATTCTGCTACTGCCTCAAAACATCTTGTTAGAGGGGAAAGGTCCGGTTGGTTAGTCCTGAATGGGATGTATAGGAGGATGTCATCTGCGTAGGCTAAACAGTTGACCTTGAATGAACGTGCTAGGGCACATATGGGCTGCATGTAGATGTTAAACATCAATGCAGATAGTGACGAGCCCTGTGGTACACCCTGGTTTTGTAAAAATGGTTCGGAGGTTGTGGAGCCTGACCTTACATGTTGCCATCTATTAGTCAGGTATGACTTGCACCACTTTAGGGCTGTTCCCTGAATTCCTTTCTCGCTGAGGCGTTGTATGAGTATCTTGTGACTCACCGAGTCGAAAGCCGCCGCAATGTCGAGGAATATGAGGGCGAATCCTTGATGAATTTTGTCGGTTCCAGAGACTAGATGGTCAAATAGGTTGGTGAGGAGGGTTTCAACCCCATGTGCTTCTCTGAACCCATGCTGGGAAGGATCCAGTGGGGCTTCAGTATCAATATGCTGTTGGATTTGGCGCTGTACTAACTTTTCGATTATTTTGGCAAGCATGGGGATACTTGAAATTGGTCTGTATGATTCCACTTTCGATGGGTCCAGCTTGTTATTTTTTAGCAGTGGTCTGATGGATGTTTGTTTCAGACTTGGTGGAAACGATCCGGTTGTAAGAGATTGGTTTATTAATTCACTCAGATATTGGCTTAAGTCACATCGTAACTCCTTTATCCATAAAGCAGGGCATGGGTCATTGGGTGCGGTAGTAGGGTTGATTTCAGCGATAGTGTCTTCAATCTCTCTGCGTGATATTTTTTCAAATTTGTATAGTGGTGATGGTTGGGGCAAGGTATGCTGAGAGCTGTTTTCCGCGGAGTTCGAGGTTGTACCAGCCTGGGTCACTTCAGGTTGAAGGTAGTTAGTTGCAGATGTAGTAGTCTGGACCATTTTTGACTGTAAATAGTTGGAGTATGCCTGGGGGTGTGGCATCTGTGACTGGTCTGCAGGAGGTTCTCTTATGAGAGATTTCACTATATTGAAGAGGTCGTGGGGCTTGTTTAGTGACCGCTTCAAGATGTCGGAATGATATTGTTTCCGCTTTTTTTGTTAATTCATCACGGTGTACTCTTAGGTGAGCGATGTAAGTATCTTGTGCAACCGTAGAGTGAGACCGACGCCATCTTCTCTCTAGCCTGCGCAGGCACTTGAGTGAGTCTCGGAGGTCTTTGGTATACCATGGTGCATGCTCTCGTTTCTTTGTTGTTGTTTTATTTGTGGCTGGTATGCATGCAATGGTCTTGAGGCTCTCGTCCCAGGTGGACACCAATGCATCTAGGTCGTGTGGTATGTTGTTGAGGAGTGGGAGGATCTTCTCTCTAAGCTCTTCTTTATTAAAGGGGCGGAAGCGCTTCAAAGAGGGTTCGTGGGCAGTGTTGGTTTTGTTGGAGTTTTTATTGTGTGTGTTAATAGGTATCTGGAATTGGATCAGGCTGTGGTCGGACCATGGCACAGGAGTTATGGTAGGTGGTATTAGTGGGGTGGTATCCTTATCCGTCTGCGGGGCAAAGATCAGGTCAAGTTTGTTTCCCTTGACGTGGGTGGGATTAATGACTAGTTGCTCATATCCTAGATCTTGTAACGCTTCTAGGAAAGCAGAGGCTTGAGATTCATGTAGCGTAGGCAGGTTGAAATCACCTAGGATCCAATTCTGGGATCGTGGTCTGTTTGAGTTGCAGGCGAGGCCCATTATCGTTGCAAGATCCTCTGAGGATGGTGTTGGTGCTCGGTACAGTAGGTTGATCGTGCAGGTGTTATTTGTTATGGTGAGGGAGTCCAGGTGGGCTGTGCTGGTTGAGTTGCACATCTGGAAGCCTAGGCAAGTTTTGACAAGAATGAGTGTTCCTCCTCCTCTCTGATTGGTTCTATGGCATGTGTGGACTGAAAAACCTGTGGGTAACATCTGGTTGATGATTGCGTTGTCAGATTCTGATAGCCAAGTTTCTGTGATCATGATGATATCAAGATTATGGGTTGTGACCAGATCGGTAATTATTGGCCATTTTGTACGTATTGACCTTGCGTTGATGAGTGCATACTTCAGGGCTTGATGGTGTTGCTGACGGTCCAAATGTGACTTCTTGAGATGTTGAAGTGGGATGTGTAATAAATGCGAGTAAGGCGTGTCGTTGGGTTCTCTTGGGAGGTGTTGGTGATTCTCCGTCCATCTTTTCCCGTCACTGTGGAGTATCGGGATGTGGTTAGTGTATGTGTGAAAAGCTTGGGCTGTAAGGGGGATCCAGGAGGCTAGGTGTAGACATGCCAAGGCTAGAAATGGGTGCATTTTGTGATGTTTTTGTGAACTAGTATGTGAGCTGTTTGTTGCTGGGTAATTAGTGGGACCGGTATTGACTATTGTGCTAGCTATCCGCAGAGTATAAACTTACTGTCTGGCGATGAGTAGGTATTTGGAACAATGTGGCAGCATATAAGACAGGAATAGTACAGCATCGAGCAAGCAATGAAGCACTGTGTCCGTCAGCGGATAATGAGACAATGTGACACTCAGCAAAGAACAAAACAGAGTAATATACTGCCAACAGTAATAATAAGTTCACACTTTTTGGGTAAGGATGAATTACTGGCGACAGTAATGAGGTATGGCACAGTTGTCAGTAGTAGGATTAGCACTGATGCATGGAAATGGGTTTTTGGCAACAAAATAGCAGTTGAGTGATACTAGCTATAGTATGAAATTAGCATTGATACATATAATGTAAAATCTGGCAGTAAAGTGCTACTGGCTACAATAGTAAGATTAGCAGTGATACATGCGAATGTATTATTGGTAACAAAATAAGGTCTAGCAGTTGGGTGATACTAGCAATAGTATGAAATCAGCACTGAAACATGTAGATGTAAAATCTAGCAATGTAAAATACATTGACACATGTAAATGTAGAATATTAGCATGGTAATAAGATTAGCGCTGATACATGAACATGTGTTATCGGCTGTAGAAATATAATCTATCAGTTAAGTTGACTGTCAGCGTTAGTGCTAGTGAATGAGTGTTAATCAACGGGCAACGGAGTTACTGGGTAAATATTACACATCTTATGGCATTTCGTAATACTTGCGGTTCAGGAAAGGGAACAGAGACAGCTGGAAATGTGTCCCAACTAGAAGTAGATCTTGTTGATTCTTGGGGTTTTTTCGATGTGCCACCGCCTAAGGGCCACGCCAAAGGGCCCTCTGGCGAGGCCCTCAGGCGCGGGCCCGCCAGTCGTGGGCGCGCCTGAAGGCGCGAATTTTAAAAGTCCCTTGCTGGGCCCGGATTGGGTGTCGGGAGTCAGCAGGCCCCTGCTGCTGCCGGTGGCTCGATCCCCGGGAAGGGGAGAGCTGCTGGTGGTGGTGGGGGCTCCTGGATGTCGGCGCCTGAAGGCGCGAATTTTAAAAGTCCCTTGCTGGGCCCGGATTGGGCGTCGGGAGTCAGCAGGCCCCTGCTGCTGCCGGTGGCTCGATCCCCGGGAAGGGGAGAGCTGCTGGTGGTGGTGGGGGCTCCTGGATGTCGGCGCCTGAAGGCGCGAATTTTAAAAGTCCCTTGCTGGGCCCGGATTGGGCGTCGGGAGTCAGCAGGCCCCTGCAGCTGCCGGTGGCTCGATCCCCGGGAAGGGGAGAGCTGCTGGTGGTGGTGGGGGCTCCTGGATGTCGGCGCCTGAAGGCGCGAATTTTAAAAGTCCTTTGCTGGGCCCGGATTGGGCGTCGGGAGTCAGCAGGCCCCTGCTGCTGCCGGTGGCTCGATCCCCGGGAAGGGGAGAGCTGCTGGTGGTGGTGGGGGCTCCTGGATGTCGGCGCCTGAAGGCGCGAATTTTAAAAGTCCCTTGCTGGGCCCGGATTGGGCGTTGGGAGTCAGCAGGCCCCTGCTGCTGCCGGTGGCTCGATCCCCGGGAAGGGGAGAGCTGCTGGTGGTGGTGGGGGCTCCTGGATGTCGGCGCCTGAAGGCGCGAATTTTAAAAGTCCCTTGCTGGGCCCGGATTGGGCGTCGGGAGTCAGCAGGCCCCTGCTGCTGCCGGTGGCTCGATCCCCGAGAAGGGGAGAGCTGCTGGTGGTGGTGCACTGCCTAGTTATCTGCTGCATCTGGGAAGCTGTGCAGCAAACCCGGATATTCAGTGTCGGGGCCGCATATGACCCTGGCATTGAATATCTGGCATAGTGGCACATAGCTGACATAACTCAATATCGGGCCCTAAGTTTATACCCAATGGAGGGTTAAATGACATGTCTGAGAAAGTAGGAATTTGAATGTAAAAGATTATTTATTTATTTACATTCTCTTATATACCATGCTATTCTACATCAGTGTGGTTTACATTGAACAAACTGAAATTACATTGAACAGGGTATTATAACTTGGAGATAACTATTTTACAGGGAACATGGGCTATGAAGGGTTAAGTGACTTGCCCAAGACCACAAGGAGCACCTGTGGGACTAGAAACCCCAGTCCTTCCAGCCCAAGGTTGCTGTCCTCAAGTGGGATTTGAACCACTGACCTTCTGACCTGAAGTACCTTGCCCCTACCACTAGGCTACTCCTCCACTCCAGATTAGATTCCTCAACCCCCATATCCTACCCTGATGTCACAAAATGGCATGCTGGTTCACTGAGACCTGGCTCTCCAATCCCCACACACAAAAATTCTTTGGTGTCCAAGTGAGTCCTGGATCCTTGACACCCATCTACAAAAAGTCCTTTAAGGCCCAGTGGACCCTAAAGACACAGGGGACAGATTTTCAAAGCCTTTGGTGCATGCTCCACATGTAAAAGCCGGCCTTACCCATGTAAAACCGCCATAACCATGTAAACCAGATATTCAACAAGGTGCATTGAATCCTGTAATGTTTTCTCCTGCTCTCCCCTGGATGCTCCTTCTGACCCCTTCCCCTTGCACTGTGGTGTCCCCCAAGGTTCCTTCTTAGCTCCCCTCTTATTCAATATCTTTATGGCACCTCTTGCACTACTGATCCAACAGTTCGGAATTTCTGCCTATTACTTTGCTGATGACATCATCCTTCTGCACCACACTTCTTCATTTCGCACAGACCTCTCCCCTCTTGATTCCTGTCTTTCCACAGTAGCTGACTGGCTGGTCACTAACTGTTTGCACTTGAATGTTTCTAAGACACTTGCTATCTGGTTCACACATGGGAGTCCCTCGCCTCTGGTGGCCCTCTCCTTTTCTGGTTCACTCATTCCATTGGTGTCTTGTTTTCATTATCTAGGTGTACTTCTTGATTCTAATCTTTCTTTCCAGGATCACATCTCTCATGTCACTAAGACCTCCTTTTTTTTTTGACAAATTCGCACCATTCGTCCCTTCTTAACATCTCCGGCTCTCACCACCCTTATGATGTCCCTGGTGATGTCACGTCTCGATTTCTGTAACTCTGTCCTCACTGAAATCACCCAATCCCAATTAAAAGGATTACAGCACATACAGAACACAGCAGCATGCATCGTCTCTCACTCTACACGTTGGGAACACATCACCCCTCTTCTTATAAACCTTCACTGGCTCCCCATGGTCTTTCGCATTCAGTATAAGCTTCTCACATTGGTCCATCAGATCATCTATACTCATATCCCGCAGTACCTATCTGATCTCATACAATTTCATACTCCTAGTCGATCTCTCCGGTCCTTGCACATCAATCATCTTCATCTTCCTTCCCCTGCCCGTGCACATTTACAATCCACTCATAATTCTGCTTTCTTCTTTGCTGGTCCTGCACACTGGAACTCCTTACCCTTCACTCTTAGATTAGAACAGAACCATAGCACATTTAAAGCCCATCTTAAAACCCACTGCTGCTACTAGGCCCTGACTGATTTAACAAATACACCGGGTTCACAGATTAATCAGCTTTAATCCAAAGAAGTCCCTTCAGAAAAATTCCCAGAAGTATATACTCACAATTGCAGATCTCTCTTCAGAAGTAGCAGTCCCCTTCTCTAGTCCTTCAAAAGTGAGGATCACAGAACTCTGGTTGAAATATTTATGCCTGTGTTGCTGAGGTAAGCTGTGACCAACTTCCTGGGTGATTAACAGTCCTTGCTTGGATAGAAGGAGTCTTTCAAAATGGCCTTTTGACCTGCCACCTGGCTTTAACACCTATTAAAAATGTTACACAGATCTCTTACCCCCTAGGTAGAAGGCCTCTTTGTAAAGGTCTCTAGAAGACTTTATTTGTTGCTCAAAGAATACTGACCCTGTTTTGCCTCTAATGCTAAGTTATATTCAGATTTGATTTTAATTAAAGTTCTTTGCTGCTGCTAGGCTCTGACTTATTATGAATTTTAAACTAGAAACTCTCTGCTGGGTTCTAAATTTAACCAGAAAGCTCTCTTCTGTGTTTTAAATTTAAACTAAAAGCACTTTGCTGCTACCTAAAAGCCAAATTTGTCTTCCAGAACCTTCCCATAGCTTTCTTTGTCATTGCTGCCTAGATAAGAACATAAGAAATACCACACTGGATCAGTCCAAGGTCCATCAAGTCCAGTATCCTGTTTCCAACAGTGGCCAATCTATGTCACAAGTACCTAGCAGTTTCCCTAAAAGACATAGGTTCCACAATGCTTGTTCTGGGGCAAGCAGTGGATATCCAAGGTCCCCTTTAATAATGGTTTATGGACCTTTCCTCCAGGAACTTGTCCAAACCTTTTTTTAAAACTGGCTACACTAACATCTTTTACTACATTCTCCGGTAACGAATTCCAGAGTTTTATTACACGTTGAGTGAAAAAATATTTTCTCTTATTAGGTTTTTTTTTTTTTTTTTTGGCAATTCTTTATTGAGTTTTCCAAAAGAAAGGCACACAATAACCAGTAAACAATCACAGAACTACAAAAGATAAAATACAAATAAAACACAATATAGCACCCCCCCCACCCCCCCACCCCCCCAGGCTCTCAGGGAAAGGAAAACAAATGCCACATCAGTTGCAGAGAGGTCAGCTCCAATTTATATTTCCATCTGCTAAATGGCCATGCCGCATCCGCAAAGAGCCAACATGGCATAAAAGTGGAGGGCGATAGTTAGACAGCAACTGAGCGGGCGACATACTGATCCAGGAGAGACCATTTGTTATGACAAGTCTCCCCATGGTCGGGATAGTGCAGCTTATCATACAGTCTTTCATAGTTAGCGTATTGACATACCAGACTCCACCATGCACCCTGTCGCAGCTTCGCCAAGGTCTTCCAATTGACCAAAATCAGTTTAAAGGCAACAGCAATCATGAAATTCAACAGGAAGTCCTTGGCCCTGCATCCACCCTGGGAGAGCCCCAGGGAGCGTAGGAAGATAACATCCCTAGAGAGCTCATCAGGTATGTCTAATATTACTTGGATTTTACGCCAAATCTCCGTCCAAAAACGCAGGACGTGAGGACATTCGTAAAACATATGCAAGAATGTACCTTTCGCAGTCTGGCAGGACCAACAGACCCCTGAAGATGCCCGGTCCCATTTAGCTACTTTCACGGGCGTGAGATGAGCTCTGTGCAGCAGGAAAAATAGGGATTGAGTAAGGGATGCCGAGCGGGAGACCCTGGTTATAGTACCCCACAGCGTCGTCCACAGGCCAGGCACAGGGGACAATGGCAGATCGGACTCCCAGACTTTATAGAGCCCCCTCGGGACCGTACAGGCATAATCCCTGAACAAAGCATATATACTAGAAATCGTGCCTTTTAGCCCATGCATAGCCTTAAGATTTAAAAGCAGTGTACCCTCCTCTGCCAGCTCGCGGACGGGAAGCTTGACAGCCTCAATACTATGCTTAATCTGCAACCATCGAAAGTAGTTATGCGGGGGCAGGGAGAACTCCTCCCTAAGGGAGCTAAAGCCTTTCCAGCCGGTGGCCCCAACCAACTGCCCCAAAGACCAGATTCCCCGATCTTGCCAGCTACGCCAGGCAAATCTCCGCCCCCTGATCTTGAATAAAGGATTCCACCAGAGCGGTGTCCATCGAGAAGGCAACCCATCTTTACCTGCCACTTGAAGTAACCTCACAAATGCGACCTGAGTGGCCCGGATTACCTGACTCTGCGGACCCTCCTCAGGATGCAACATCCCTAACAAGTGCCCCATAGGGTAAGGACCTACCAAATGGGCCTCTACTTGGAGCCATCTGGGGCCAGGGATTACCCCCCCAGCGTCCAACCACTCCAGTCCCTGCTTGATAAGGAGTGCGTGATGGTACCATTGAAAATCAGGGAAATGGACACCCCCCTTTTCCTTAGGGGCTTTAAGTTTCTCTTATTAGTTTTAAATATGTTATCCTTTAGCTTCATTGCATGTCCCTTAGTCTTTCTACATTTTGCAGCCTCACAATGTGCCTTATCAGTATTCTGCCTACCATCATCCTTCAATGCACAGAGCCACTGTGTATGCTGCGGGTGACATGGGTGGAGAGTGTGTGGGACTGATCCCTGGATGTACAGGACTGATTCTAGTAATGGCCCTTTATGTCCGGGAACCGCCAGGGAGATTCCCTGCTTATTCCACCACCATGGTATGGTGACCCTCCAATCTTGCCCAGCAACCCCCCCCCCCCCAGAGATTAGCAGCCCCCTCTGGAGCAACAGGGAGGCCAAGGTGTGTCCCTGCCACCTGATCAGGGCCCTAGCTGCCCCCATCAGGATCAGGCAGCAGGAATCGGGGTCTAGGTCGGCATTGGGCAGATAGTGCAGCGGGGAGGACATCCCCACTGCGATGCTGAGGCAGCCGGGCCATCACCCAGCAACTGATTCTGCACCCACAGAAGCATCTTGCCCCCACAGTGTAGAATCAGCACTGACGGCCCAGTCTTGGTCGGGGCCATCCAGGCGACCCAGATGTGCCCCATAATGAATCAGCCTCCCCATGTTTACTGCTCACCAGTATTGGCTACTGAGATGCATCTAAGAAGGTCCCCTCAGGAAATTAAATATTCAGGTTTTCTCTTCAACAGAGATCTGGAATGCAAAGATCACTTGTTGGGAGCAACTTAGTAAAATGATGATCAGCCCAGTTGTTAATTGTTCCTTAAATATACTCCTTTTTTGTTTCACATGTTACCAATCAGGAAAACCTGTATCTTCCCAACAATTTCCCAGTTTACTACAGCTTATGAGGAAGGAAAAAGACCTCAGAGACTATTATTCAGTCCAATTTGGATTGCCATGTATTATGTCTCATTTGAGACATGAGAAGCCAGCTTGGGCTAAGTAATAGTCTCAGAGGTCTTTGTCATTCCTTGCAAGTTGCAGTAAGCTGGGAAATTGTTGGGAAGATACAGGGTTATATGATTGGTGACGCATGAATTTATATCATCTGTACGGCCCTGTTTCATACAAAAATGGACCACAACCTAATTATTATTATTACTATTATTACCTGAAATGATCAGATCCAAAATGTCAGTACAGGTGCAATCAGAGTCTCCGTTTATTAGATAACTGATGACCAAATACAGGCAGCAAAGTGGGGAAGAGAGTTCTATCGGGCACTAGGCACCTCAAGAATACAACTCTCCCCCCTGAATATAGAAAGCATATTACAATTTATACCTTTTTTTCCTTCCGCATTTTTTACATACAGCCCCGTCCCCAGAGCTATTCCTTTGTGTTCTCTCCCCCTCCCCTATCTTATTTCCTATTATTACTCTTTGCTCCCCTTAGTTCCTGTTGCAAAATCCCCCTGGCCCCCCTCCTCCCATACTCACCATGATCCAGCTAATCTGCTTTCTTCAGAGCCGGGCCCAGCATATATGTTGGTAGCTTTGTGGTTTCCTGTGTATGCATTTCTTTGCACATAGACCTTACAGGCCTATATCTGATATCCCCTTGCAGGTCCTAGTCTAGACTCTCCAGCCCAAACTGGCCCCTCACAAGGCTCATGATATCTCCTTATATGGTTCTTTCCGGTGCTGGATCTCTTCTTGCAGAGGCCTGTATGCTGGCTCACATGTTATAGCAGCATGACTGTTCTTTTTTGTGAGATTCAGGGTAGCCATTAAGTGATTATGAATCAGGAACATTATTAATCCTTAGCACTTAAAAATTAAAAGCAAATCTATCATACTAAACCCCAAATGTATCATACTTAACCTCTACCTCTACAAGCACTTAAACCCTACACATCCCTCTACCATTGGATTTGATCCCTTTCAGACTAATTTTATATAGAAATAGCCCAACTGGTATCTCTCTTTCTCTGGTGGAATAAAAGTCACACTGAGGCTGTAATTTATGTGTGTAACAGATAAGTAATTATAGTAGGGATATGCATTCAAAGGGAAATATTACAAAAATGTTCTATTTTATATTGTTTTTATCTGAAATATGGCACTGAAAAACTGTTTTTTTTTCCCTTGGCTTTTTTGTCATAGGTCAGGCTGGCCTCAAATGGATAACCTTAAAGTTGGAAGGCAGGCATCTTTGAGATCAACCACCAGAATTCCTTAGGAGCTGGTTCTTGCAAGCATTGCTTTATTGCTGGTGATTTTATTTTCTGTTTCCTGATTGGCCCAAAGATTGTCTGGCCTGCAGCTTTATGCAAAATGTTCTCTGCTAATATACTTAGTCATAGTTTCACAGAATTTCTGGCATAAGAACATGGCAAAATAAAACTCTTTGGAGTAAATCGTTTCAGTAGGACTTCACCCATTTGCAACTTTTTCCCTAAGAATTCCTTATTCCTCTGTTGTTCTGTTTGTCTGCCTTATCAGATTATAAGATCTGTGGAGGAGAAACTATCTTTAATGTAAATCTGTATAGCACTGCATATGCCTATTAGCACTATATAAGTAATAGTAATAGTAGTAGTGATCAATGGATTCATAAGGTATAAAATCCAGTTAGCATTTTACATAGAGCTGCAGACCAGACAAACTTTGGGCCAATAAGAAAACAAGAAGGACAATTATACCAGTAATACAGAAATGCTTGTGAGAGCCAGCACAAGAGATACTTGATGTCTCAGTAACAAGATGCTTTCCTTGTAACCAGAACATCACTGGTTTGCTACCAGCCTCCTGAAACCTCTAGCAAATTTACAGCTATTTGTTTTTAATTTAGAAAGGTGCCCCAACTACTTTAATGAAATTGCCCTGAAATAAAAATGTATAAAATGAAAATTAAACAAAGCAAACATTTATTAAAACAAAGCAAAATAAAATTTAAAGAGCTTGCAAACCCCCCCCCCCCCCCCCCAGGAAATCAAATGAAATGAAACTTTTTTTTTTTTTTTGCCTGCACACCCCTAGAGCAGGGTTGGGCAATTCCAGTCCTGGAGGGCTGCAGACCAGTCAGGTTTTCATCATGTCCCTAATGAATATTCATGAGATCTATTTGCATCCACTGCCTTTCATTGTATGGAAATAGGTCCATGAATATTCATTAGGGACATCATGAAAACCTGACTGGTCTGCGGCCCTCCAGGACCGGAATTGCCCACCCCTGCCCTAGAGTATAGTGGAATGATGCTCTATTATAAAATAAGTAACTATGATGAAAATGATTCAGTACCATGCTCCTACAGCACGCAGTGAAAATATAGTGAAGTTGCTGCCACATCATGTATCTTGCTACAACAGGCAGTAAACATGGTGATAGTGAATCCCATGATGAAATGCAATCCAGAAATACATTGACTGCGAAGATCAGTATAATTACATCATAATGCCAAAATTGTTAGCATAAAGGTTCCTATATATTATGAAGATGACCACCAATCTTGTTCCTTATAATTATAATTATTATATGAAAAACTGCTGAACCATGGCCAATAGAATTTATGTAGAGAAAAGTATAGAGAGAGCAGTACTGAAAAGAACAGGTGTAAATTCCCACATATTGAGATAGACTAGTCTGTATGCAGTTGGATGCCATTAAAATTTAAAAGGTTTATAGTATTTGAAATCTGTAATGTGACTTTGGATTCCTTTATGCCTTGGAGTTATTTAGAACTTGATTTTCCAACTTGCTTGAAGTGGTACTCCCTGCTGCTGTCACAACCTGAATCATTGCTCAGTCTGCAATGGTTTATGCAGCAGAAAATTTTATGAGAAGGATTTATATTTTTATTTTGAAAAGGTTTGCCATGGGCAAAGAATGGGAGAAGCCCTTTCTGAAATGTGGTCCATAAACAATTTCCCTGATGTGATTCCTTAATTACAACATATAAGACAAGGCCATATTTAAACTCAGCTTGTGCTATAGGATTTGAAGAATATTAATGACAGATGAAGTATGCTAATTTACAGAAAACACATGAACAAATAATTTGTGGAGATCTCTTTAGGGACTAATTATGCACCATGAATAAAAAATAGGGGTATACAGGCAAAACAAAAAAAATGTTAATTAGTTTCCTGTGCAGGTTTGATATTTTTTATTTCAATACATTTTCATTTTGTTTTACTTTCTTTTTATACATTTTCATTTGAGGTTAACTTTTTTTAATCAAAGGGGTAGCTGTGGATGCTTCCCAAACAAAAAAAAAAAAAAACATATCTGAAAAGTTCCAAGAGGTTACAGACAAATAAAAACCCCAAATGGCCTTTTTGTCTCATTGTCATGGGCTGACCTCAAACCAGTGACCTTTGCATTATGAGACAAAAGTGAAAACCTCGCGGTAGAGCCGATTTAAAGGGAAGAGAAACCATTTCTGTCAGCAATGTACAGCAAAACAAGGGAAACCTACAAAACAGTGATAAGTGTGATAAATGTGCACGGTACAAAAATACAAATAAACATTGAAAAGGACCCCAACAAAATTTTAAAAAATTATAATTAAGCTGGGCAATAGTAATAGTAATGGGAAACATCAAAAAACACTCCCAAGAAAG
This sequence comes from Ichthyophis bannanicus, assembly GCA_033557465.1. NCBI lineage: Eukaryota > Metazoa > Chordata > Amphibia > Gymnophiona > Ichthyophiidae > Ichthyophis > Ichthyophis bannanicus. The sequence goes on from CM066034.1 coordinate 238,820,361, forward strand.
CCGCAAAAAAATAAATATGAATTTTAGAAGGGTCTACGCTCCGTCCCCATACAAGGTGAATGATCCCAAAGTGAAATAGCACTGATCAGGGTTTCCCTCTCCATTGGACAGGTTATCTATGGCATGCACATGTTCCACAACAGCAGGGCGGGCAGGTCAGAATGGGCAACTGGACAGATGCTCGGAAAGGGGATACAGAGGGCTGCAGGCGGCACATGCTGTGGTGCAGCTGGGGCACGGTGCGGACTAGGCAGATGCCTAGATGGCACTTAGGAATGCTGAAACTGAACAGCAGCCAGACAGCAACTGATGAGGGCCCAACATGTGCACGAGAGTGTTTAGCACAGTGTCACAGGGGATAGTACCCAGCAGGTACCCCCAAGGGCACAGAACATTGGCAGGCCATGATTGGTGGACGTGCGGACAGATATGCAGGAACCCTTACCCCAGAACCTGCACCATAGGCAGCCGCCTACCCGCACACAGGATGGCCTGAGACTGCATACCACCAGCACCACCAGCAGAAGGGCACGTCAGCATGGTGGCACAGGGGTACTGGAGGTGGAGGGGGGCAGTGGCAGCTGCCCAGAGCAGACCATGGCCTAGCCCTGTATAGGTGGGTGCAATGCACTGCAACAGACAGGCCCTGCCAGACAAACAGTCATGGTATCATCAGGGAATGCACTGTCTTTGTGGCAGCACAGTGGTGCAGTGCACACAGCCAGTGTGTTTGAAGACAGAAAGTCACAGGTTCAAGCCCCAGCTGGGGTTCTTGCCAATCCAGTCCTCATATTTTACCCACAACTATATCGTGATAGTAAAGACAAACCTGTATTGCAGAGAACATAAGCATGGCTCAAACACCTCTATTTTACCCTACAGAGCACAGACACCAGAAACATGCACATTACCTAGAGCAGATTCCCCCAAATGCAGTCCTGGAGGGCCACAAATCCTTCAGGGTTTATGCTGTCTCCAATCTAAGGATGGAGCGGTACTGGTGGTGGAGGTGGCAGCAGCTGGTGGCAACAGCAGACCATGGCCTAGCCCTGTCCAGGTGGGTGCCGGGCACTGCAACAAACAGGCCCTGTCGGATGTACAGTCATGGATTCCCCAGGGAATACAGCATATCTGTGCCAACACGGTGGTGCAGTGCACACAGATAGTGTGTGCAAGAACAGAAGGTCACAAGTTCAAAGCCCAGCTGGGGCTACTGCCAATCCAATCCACATATTTTTCCCACAACTAAACCGTGATAGTACGGACAAACCTTTATTGCAGAGAACATACGCATGGTTAATACGCCTATATTTTACCCCACTGAGCAAAGACACCATAAACAGGCGCATTATCTAGAGCAGAGTCTCCCAAATGCAGTCCTGGAGGGCCAAACACCATTCAGGTTCCATGCTGCCTCTAATAAAGATGCCTGTGCTGCATATCTATGCACCACCCCCATGGTATGCAGATGTATCTCATGCATATTCATGAGGGACAGCATGAAAACCCGAACAGTGTTTGGCACACCAGGACTGGAGTTGGGAACCTCTGCCGTAAAGCAGCAGCCAACATGGGCAGACACACCCACACCCACAGGCCCCATTGGCCAATGCCTCCTGGAGAGGCAGGACATTGGGCCCTGCGTGCATCTCCCAATAATAGCGCTTGCATGCCTTAGCAATGCCACCCTACACCTGGGTATACGGTAAACAGCTATCAAACGTTTGCTATGATTACTGGCAGATAGCAATTCCTACGTTAAGCACAGTTTGCTGATTGAGCTCCATCATAACAATCTTTCTGATGTCTGCGGTGTGTGCTTCAGGTCTGGTCTCTGACAGTGTTTACCACCCTGGGGAGTGACCTCCAACAGTATTGTGTACCATATCCATGCCTGTACTGTGCCCAGGACTGGTGTGGTGGCCAGGGCTGCTAAACTCCTCTAGAGTAGCAAAATGCTGGCATTGGTGTGGGAGTGTGTGTCTGTCTGTCCAGTGTGTGGTTGCTGCAAACACCCTCCACAGCCCACACTGCCAGCACTGTTGCCAGTATTGGCCTGCCAATGTGCATAATGAGGAGCAAGGTACCATGGGTATAGCCCAGACAGGGTGGCCTGGCCAGGATGCATCTGCACAAGGCATAGGGCAATGGCTGGGACATTGTAGTGCCCGGCCACCACCTACACAGACAGGGTGGCCACAGCATGTCCCGCTGGGAGATCACTCACACCCTGATCGTGCAGTGACCACGGCATGGCTAGGCACCCCCATAGTGCTATATTGTATTTCTCTCATGTGATATTTATGGGCTTCCTTTTGGGGCCTAGTCACTGACTTATCTGCTTGTTGTATATGCTGACATCCCAGTTCTGGGTGCATGCATTTCCACCAGGGACATGCACTATGGACTAGCTAGCAGACTGTTTGCAGCTGGTATGTGTCTTGATGGAGTGCTTTGCAGGGTGCAGCGGCTGAAGGCTTGTTGTAGGAGCATATCAGATAGTGGTGGGGTGCAGCTTAGCATACCCAGGCCTAATGTCTGTCTGCTATTGTGTTATGGATGTGTACAGAGCTGCATTGACTGTCCTGTAGGTGTCTGTTCTGCAGCAGGACTGGGTTTGATTGTCCCCTCTACCTCCTCCAATGCAGGGAGGTAGAGTGTGGATCTGTTGATGGGAGACCCTGTTTACCACCCTCAGCCCTGGAGAAGGAGGGTGATGGATACATAGGAGCTACACCTGACTGAGACATACAGATATATCCAAGGTGTGTCTGCAGAAACTACCTATCTCCCACATTGGCACTGCTGGGGATCTGCAGCATGGCCTATTTCTGCCATGGAAGATGCTGTGGACCTGGTGCTGGGCGCCTCACCGCACCTTCAGGGTGAGCACAGTACCCGCACAATGTGACGGTGTGTAGCTACTCTGTGCCAGTAAAACACACGGTCAGTACCCCCTACCAGGCCAAGGTGCTGTGGGGGTGCACATGGTCAGTTCCCCCTACCAGGCCAAGGTGCTGTGGGGGTGCACATGGTCAGTTCCCCCTACCAGGCCGAGGTGCTGTGGGGGTGCATAACCCATCTTGTGTTTATCTGTGGACAGCTGATTTGCATGTGCAGTGCATCATGGGTACGGGTGGGCTAACCCTATCCTGGTGACCACAGCAGACTGTCTGTGTGGTGATGTGCAGTCCCTCTGCAGCCAGCCAGGGGCTTGCTAGCAGCTATAGAGCTGTAGCCCACTGGTTACTTCTCTGCCTGTGGAGTCAGAGGTCATGGGTTCAAACCCACAGTGGGGTTGCTTGATAGGGATGTCCAAAGTATTATCTCTTTTTAATGTACATTATTGCTGCCGGCAAAAACACTCTCAGCGTACTGTACCCATAAGGTGCCTCAGAGGGCGCCCTATAGGGCACCTTATGGTTACCATCCATATAAGGTGCACTATACGTTATCCTGTGGAGCGACTTATAGGGTGCCCTATAGGGGACATTTTAGGGTGCCGTGGCAGACAGTGCACTTTATAATGTGCCCTATGGAGTGCCTTATAGGGTGCCTTATGCGGCACCTTAAGTTACGGCACGTGAGGGCGTGTTTGCTGGCAGCAATTAATAAAATACAAATAAAGTGCTGCAGGAAACAATACGTACATTGCAAAGCTGATGCCTCAGCCAGCCTTACGTATTAAGCACAATGGGGAGCAAACTCATGACCCCTGTATCAGCAGTCACTGCCTTAACCATTGTGCTACACTGCTGTTCCTCCTTGCATGTCAGCACACCTACTTCAGATTTCCATGCGTTTAAATGCACTGTGCTGCCATCAAACACAGTGCTATGACCTTGCTGTGCCTCATAGGGCACCCTATATACCGCCGTATAGGCCACCCTTTCAGCAACATTGTAGGGTGCCGTGGGGGACAGTGCACTTTAAAATGTGCCTTCTGGGGCACCCTATGAGGCGCCTTATGCAGCACCTTATGTTACAATACTTTGAGGGTGTGTTTGCTGGCAGCACTAATTAAAATAAAAATAAAATGCCCCCTACAGCAATATTACCTATAACAGGTAATGCCTCAACCAGCCTTCTTCATTAGGCACAGTGGGGGATTGAACCCATAACTCCTGCATCATTGGTCAGTGTCTTAACCATTGTGCTACACTGCTGCTCCTCCTTGCATGTCAGCGTACCTACTTATGATTTTCATTCCTTAAACTGCACAGTGCTGCCATCAAAAACAGTGCTGTGACCTTGCGGTACCTCATACGGCACCCTATAAAGCGCCCTATAAGCAACATTCTAGGGTGCCTTGGCGGACAGTGCACTTTAAAATGTGCCCTCTGGGGTTCCTTATGGGGTGCCTTATGTTACAGTGCTTTCAGAGTGCGTTTGCTAGTAGCAGTAATTAAAATAAAATTAATATGCCTCAAACTGCAATATTTCCTTTAACAGGTAATGCCTCAGCCAGCCTTCTTTATTGGGCACAGTGGGGGATTGAACCCATGATCCCTGTACCATCGGTCAGTGTCTTCACCATTGTACTGTTGCTCTATTCCTGTGTGTGCACATCAGCGCGCCACTTATGCTTCCCGCGCAAGTTTCTCATGCGCTAATGTGCGCGGCACACATGAGCACACAGCGCACATTAGCGCATGATTAATCCCGGTTTGCTTTTTCAGGCTGAAACGCCCACTCCTTATATGGCATCCTGCACACTAGCGCGCCGCGCACCTAACGGGGTTTTAGTAAACATACCCCTAAATAGCAACTCATTAGTGACCTTATAGCAACTCAATAACAAATTGTTAGCTACTCTACTGTATAGTGGTGTATGGTAGTTAGCATTTTCTGATCAACTCAGCAACAATTTGCTAGCAACTCTTTCAGTCAGATAGCAACTATGAAATAGCAGTTTCATACTCTGACCCATTAGCAGCTCAGTAGCAGTTCAATAGCAATCCACTGCGAGCTTGATGAGAACTCATTAACAGTCTTATTGTACCTCAGAAGCAAAAAATCAGCAAGTCATTGGTGGCAAAAAGCAACTCTAGTGCTTCAATAGCAACACATTACAGCCAAGTAACAACTCATTATCAAATCAAATCAATAGCAAATTGTTCACAACTCAACAGCAATATGTTAACAAATCAAAAAACAACTTAACTCATTATCAATTCATTGGAAGTCAAATAGCAGCTCAATTACAACACATTAGGAGTGGAGGAGTAGCCTAGTGGTTGGGGCAAGGTACTTCAGGCTGGAAGGTCATGGGTTCAAATCCCACTAGAGGACAGCAACCTTGGGCCAGAAGGACTGGGGTTTCTAGTCCCATAGGTGCTCCTTGTGGTCTTGGGCAAGCCACTTAACCCTCCATAGCCCATGTTCCCTGTAAAATAGTTATCTCCAAGTTATAATACCCTGTTCAATGTAATTTCAGTTTGTTCAATGCAAACCACACTGATGCATAATAGCATGGTACATAAGAGAATATAAATAAATTAGCAACATGTTAGTAATTCAAACATTTGAGTAGCTATGAAAGAACAACTCTGTAACTCAGTGATAACTAATTGGCAGCCATATAACAAATCATCAGCACCTCAAACATGGAATGGGATGAAAATTCATAAAACAAATTGATTGCAGGTTCTTAACAGCAATGTCTTAGCAGTGCAATGCTATCTTTTTATTTCTTATTAACAGCTTATAGCAACTCATTAGCAACTCATTGGCACCTCATTAATATCTTGTTAGCAACTGAGGAATTCAATAGTAACTTTTCCAATAGCAACTAAGGAACTCATTAACTACTCAATAGCAACTCATCAGCTACTCAATAGCAACTCATTAATAACTCAACAAGAAACTTGACAGAGCCTCATTAGCCACTTAATAGCATTTCATTAGTGACTCATTAGCAACTCACTAGCAACTTGTTAACCACTCATTAACAACTTTTTACAAGCACATTAGCAATTCAATAGTAACATGTTGACAACTCAGTAGCAAGTTCTTAACAGCCAAGTTGCAAGTTAGACTAGCTACTGCTTAGCAGCTCAATGTCATCTCTTTTGCTTCTTGTTTAGCAGCTTAATTACAACAACTCATTAGCATCTCATTAATATCTTATTAACAACCGTATAGCTCAATAGTAAGTCTTTGTCATTCAAATGGAAACTCATTTTCCTTAGCAACTCATAGAAATTCATAAAAAAATCATTAGCATCTCAATGGCATCTCATTAGAAACTCATTGGCAACTCACTAGCAACTCAATATCATCTCAACAGATACTCAATGACAGCTCAATAGTAACTTGATAGCAACTCATTTGCAACTTTATAGCAACTTGCTTGCAACTCAAGAACAGCTTTTTAGTGACAGGCTAGTTAGCAATTTCTGACCAACTCAGCAAAACTTTGCTGCTGAATAGCTACTTGGAAACCAAATAGAAGCAGTTCCATAGTGACCCATTAGCAACTCAGAAACAGTTCAATAGCAATCTACTGCCAGTTGATAACAATTCATTAACAGACTTGTTGCAACTCAGAAGCAGCACATTAGTGAATAACTAGTGGCAAATAACAACTCTAGTGCTTCAATAGCAATGCATTAGCAGCCAATAAGTAACCCATTATCAAATCAAATCAGTAGCAACTTGTTCACTCAGTAGCAATATGTTAGCTTGTGAAAAATGATATCAACCAAATAGAAACTATCAGCTCATTAGAAATTCATTGGCAGTGAAATAACAACACATTAACAGTAGCTATGGATACCACTCTATCAACAATGAGCCGCTTGGCTGAAGACCGAACAAAGTTTAGGTCAACTATCCAAAGGGTCGCCAGCACTTAATAACTCATTAACAACACATTGGCAATTTGTTAGTAACCCAAACAAATGATTAGCCATGAAAGAACAACTCTGGAGCTTAGTGATAATTAATTAGCAGCCATGTAGCAACTTAATAGCAAAACAATAGCAACTTGTTAACAACTAATTAGCAAGTTCTTAAAAGCAAACTGAGTTGCAAGTTATGAGTAGCTTGTTAGTAACTCATTGGCAGTCAAATGGAAATACATTTTCAGCTCCCTAGGAACTCAGTAGCAATTCATAAGAAACTAAATTGCAACTCACTAAAAGCTAAATATCAATCCATTATCACTCACCAGTGACTCCATATCAAATCATTTAAAATCTCAATAACAACTCGTTAGCAGCCAAATAGCAAATCTTTAGAAAATCTATAGTAGCATGTTTGCAACTCACCAGCAACATGTTAGCTAATCAATAGCAATTTATTAGCAGCCAAAGAGAGACTTAATAGCAATTCATTAGCAAAGTCCAACTCAATAGGAGCTAAATAGAACTCTTTAGTAGCTCAAGGTCAGCCTTTTTAGTATCTTATTAGCTGCTTAGTTTCAACTCAGTGACAACTCTACAGTAAACTATTTGCTACTAATGAGTTGTTTTCAAGCTTTTACATTAGCAGGCTAAAATGCAACTTGTTGGCAGCTAAATGGCAACTCATTTTGCCCATCCCAAGGAAAGCTGAAAATAATTATATAAAAAGGGTCAGTAATGTCTTCCCGTCTGTGTGTCTGGGGGGCAAAATAACTTAGAAAATTTAATGGAATGGGATGAAAATTCACATGTAGAAAAAGTAGTGGAAAGACACTTTCGGGATCATTCTGAGCAATGAATAACAGTGATGGACATCCTGTTGGGATGTCCATCCCCTCTATTTGGCTCCCTCTGCTGTCCTCAACTAACCTCCCCATGTGAACAAGATGGGGTGGAAAAGGGGCGGTGTGGAGGTGGAGTTAGGATGGGCAGTGGGTGGTTCATGGCCCCGGATGTACCGGGCTGATTCTGATGTCAGCCCTATTCATCCAGTACCGGCAGACTGAACAGGGAATGTATTCCACCTCAGAGGTGGAATAGGTTCCCCTAGATGGCAGGGAATGGCATGCCCGGGTGGCAGAAAAGGTCAGAGGGGGTGCAGGTGATTCCTCGCAGCCTGACCCTGGCCTTGGGAGGCCAGATTGGGGGTCAAGCTGCAGGGAATTTAAGAATGGGTTGGCCGCCGGGGGTCGCAGCTCCTGAATGGAGCTGTGGTGCCATGGCAACAGGACGCCATGGCGCCACGGCTCCATTCAGATGCCTTGACTGAGTTAGCTGGGTAGAGGCCTGTACTTGCAGGCCGACTGGAATCAGGTCCCAGCCTGCACTTATAGGCCTAGTCGTGATGCTGATCCTGCAGGGCTAAACATGCCCTGTGGGATCAGAATCTCATCTGCCCCTGTGCATCTGATTCTGATCAGGTGCACAGGGGCCTGGACATCCTGATCGGAATGAGGCCCATTGAATTTGAAAATGGACCAAATCAAACAATGGATTGCAGAGAAATAAGTTCCCCAAAAAGGGAGGAGTGGCCTAGTGGTTGGGGCAGGTACCACAGGCCAGAAGGTCAGTGGTTCAAATCACACTAGAGGACAGCAATCTTGGGCTGGAAGGACTGGGGCTTCTAGTCCCACAGGTGCTCCTTGTGGTCTTGGGCAAGCTACTTAACCCTCCATTGCCCATGTTCCCTGTAAGTATTAGTGTATGTGTCTCACATCCCCTTGTGTTAAAATCTATCCCCCAATTGTATTGTGACCACTTTGATTGAAGGATAAGGTGGTATACACAACTGTCTAAATAAATAAAATCCCAGTGTTTGTTTTTTTTTTTTTTGGGGGGGGGAGGGAAGAAGGAGTTGCAGCTTCTGTAGAATAGAAAATTACATACAGTGAGTCATAGAGAATTGTTCTTTTTGAACACCTGGTCTAATCCAATTGGAGAACAGGATCTGGACATGGTAAATATATCTAATAGTATACTTAGACATGGGTTCACAGTGTTTCTAGCACAACATGGCAAAAGAAAACTCTTTGGAGTAAATCTCTAGAGCAGAGGACAATAGATCTACAAGGCAAAACATGCAGTTAGCATTTTCGATAGAGCTCTAGACCAGACAAACTTTGGGCTAATCAGGAATGAAGATCTCCATCAATACAAGAAATAAAATCAAGCTGGCTAGAACCAGCCTACCTGGACACCTTATGGTTCTTCTGCAAGATGCCTGCCTTTAAATCCAAAGATTATCATTTTGAGGATAGCTTGTGATAAAACTGGGCCAGGAAACTGAATTTTGGAAATGGGCCATTTTGCCAACTTTTTCACAGATGAGGCCCTCCACATCTAGAAAAACATGAAAAACACTAACAGCCAGCATTTCGTCACATTTCCAGCCATTTTGCAAGGATTAATATGCAAATGTACCCTCCTAGAAAACATTTGCAGGTTAGTACATCAGCCTCCTTGGAATCTAAATCTTGACAGAGGAATGGTACATCTAAATTTTGGCACTAAGATGCTAATTTTATGTGAATTTTAATATAAATATTTTTGGTTTAGAAATTTGACTGAAAAACTTCCTAAATTTAGCGGCATAAAAATTAGATAATGAGGGCCTAATAGGTAGCCTGCAGTAGTAAGGTGTATCAAATTTTTGTTTTTTAGTGACATCAAGTCAGTGTTGACTCAAAGTGACCCAGCTACCTCTGGGTTTTCTTGGCAATGTATCACCAGAAGTAGATTGCCAGCCTTTTCTTTTGAGGCAATGGAGGGTAAGGTGACTTGCTGAAGGTCCCAAGGAGTTCCAGAGAGAATCAAAACCTTGACTTTCGGGGTACTAGGCAGTTGCTGTAACCATTAGGCTACACCTCCACTCTGTATTAGTCATAGAGATGTGAAAAAATGGTACAATTTCATGTAGCAAATCAACTAGCTTTAAATTTTGTGTAATATGTTATTTACCTACTTGTAATTTCTAGGAAATTATGTAAAAACACACAAATTACTGAAATATGTTTAAGTGCTCTGATAATAGTTTTTATGTGTTTGCATTGCATATTAATGCCTTTTGTGCCTCAATTATCAATTTATCTTACTTATCAACCCATACTGATACTAGCATATTAGTTTTATTTTCTCATTCACAGGTTTTCAACATAGCATCGTTATAGTGATAATCTTATATTGAAAATGTCCAATACAAAAACAAGACTGCAAGTTTGGACTCATTTACTTCACTTGGTAGGATCAGGCAGAGACCTACCTGTAGTTGAACTACCAACTGTCAGGGTTCTCATTAGATATGGGTTGTATTTGAGAGACCTCAGTGATCAAGAAAGATGGAATTACAGCACTGATAAACTGGTCAATGACCTAACAACTGGATTACTTGCTCAGTGGTACAAAGCAAATCAACTTTTCAGTGGTTCTGTAATAAACAGCCATGTTAGGATTAAAGCAATGTTGAAATCCATGTGGGAACAAGCCAGTAAACTTTCTGTGGGCAGAGCAAAACTGGTGGAGAAAGACAGATTTATGGAGAAGCTCGACAGACTTACCTGCAAGTGTGAGATAAAGAGTTGCACTGATGTGGGATGCAATTCTGTCTGTGACAATGGAATACACATACTTTGTAACTGCAGCAGAGAGAAGAAGATTCCTGTGATTGAGTTAGCCTCTATAGGGCAAAGAGAGAAAGTTGGGAGTGTTGACCTCATTAGATTGGACCAGTCAACCTTCCTGAGACCAGAAGATGAACTACAGAAGGCAGGCAAAAAGGAAGGAGAATGCAGAAAATTGGAGAATGAAGAGTGAAAAAAGAATAGCAGAAGACCAAGAGATGATGGAGAGATCTGTGCTTGAAGTAGAACAGGGAGATTTCAATGACGTGGCAGAAGAACCAATGGAGGAAACTCCTGTTGCTCTAGAGAAAGCTAGGAAGAGACCAAAATATAATACTGAGGATATAATCAACAGAGCCCTTGACAGTTTAAGATACCATACTGGACTGAGAGATTGCTACTGCTGCCTGGATTGATGCAGGACTCATCCCTCACTTTGACACTGCTTTGGTGATTGATCACAACAACGTGAAGAGGGCTCAGATGAGAATCATGAAAAAACTGGAAGTACAATTTGAGGAGGAACTGCAGCAGAATGGCATCAGATGCATTTTCTTTGATGGTCATCATGATGATACCAGACTCATGTTAAAGGCAGAAAAGAATGGCAAAATGTTTCCAAGTATGGTGAAAGAGGAGCATTACACAGTTTGTATGGGGCCAGTAGGCAGATATCTGTGGCAATTTGTTCCTGCAAGAGCAACTAAAGAGAAGACTCATGCGGAAATAATTGCTGATAATTTGGTTGCATGGCTGAGAGAAAGTGGAGCAGATAAAACTCTTCAAGCTATTGGAGGTGATACTGGTGATGCATTATGTTGAGGAGAAGCTAGAAAGGAAGCTGGTGTGGATTGTCTGTAACCTTCACACAAGCGAACTACCATTGTGGCACTTGCTGACTGCTTTAGATGGCAAGACATTAAGCAACAACAAATTGGCAGGTCCCATAGGAAAAATATTGGATTCTTTTACTGAACTGGAAATAAATCCTGATTTTACTAAGATCTCTGTTGGCCCTCAGTGATAAAGTGATCAAAGACTTAAGCACAGATCAAAGCTTTGGCTATAGAATTATAACCACCATTAGAACTGCCAAAGGATCTGGCTTTGATATCTAAGGTTCATGAGAATATGGATTTCCAAGCATAAACTGAAAGGAAAGAATCTGAAAAACTTAAGAATGATTGTAGAGTTCTGTGTTGAGGTTTACATGGTGAATAGGTTCAATATAAAAATAAATAGCAATTGGACGCAAGGTCCCAGGCATCTTCTTTTCCAGCTGCAACTGTTGTAAGAACAGTGTGAAGAGATAAGGAAGATAGTCATGCCTACAGTGAGAAGGTCAGCTTGGTGTGGTTACTGCGAATCTGTTCTACAAGCTATGTTGTGCAGTGAAGAGAACAGGTGAGAGCAGATGCAGTGGAGAAGATATTGATGATCAGATCTGAAAGAGATGAGAAACTTCAGCTTGGAGACAGCAGTGTGAGACCTAGGAAAACACCATCCAACAACACTGAGACAACTACACTCATCCAACTACTTGACTGGAGCTCCAGAGTCTCTGAGGCTCCTCTTTCCTGTACCATTACAACAGCAGAGATCAAGGCATTTCTGAGCCTGCCCATGGTGGTTCCAGATTGACCATCACACACCCAGTCCATAGAAAGGTGTGTAAAAATGACAACTGAGTCTGCTGGTCAAGTGCACAATCAGGAGAGGAGGGAACATTATATTAGGGAGCAGATAGCAGGGAGCTCATGAGCCAAAATAGAAGCAAACAAGATATGACTTCTTTGCTGGATTTTGTTAAATAACATTACATTAACTGTCTAAATGACATTTTAAAGAGAATTATGTGGCTGCAGGTGTTGTTCAGATTATTTGTATGTTCAGATAAATATGACTTAATTTCCACATATTTCAACTGTGATTTGATGTAGATAAGACTCACTTTAAGTACTTTCTGAAGATAGCTTTCGATTCAGCATGGAAAACTGCATAATTTGGTCACTAGTAGTTTGTAAAGTTTGGAAAAATAAAAATCTACTCCTAAATTTGACACACCCTACTGCTGCAGTCAGCATTTGGAGCATGCCTAGTCGTTGTGGGCAAAATGAAACCAGATATTCAGCACCGGATACTGGATATAAACCATCTTAAATATCAAGTTTTGCTGCTGATATTCTTTGCTATCCAGTCAGCGGCGATATGCTAACTGGATATGGACAGCTATTGACATGTACTAACTTTATGCAATTATCAAATCCAGTTAATGGGTTGAAAATTGCTGCTGAGCACATAGATACTAGGATCACCCAAGCCCCACCCATGGAGTACCCTGGCACTATCTGGATTGTGCCAAGGCAGTCTGTGGGGATATTCAGCTGCACTGGCTGGTTATCGCAAACAAATATCGTGCTGAGTGGGGTTTATGTGGTTAGCAATCTTACTAATTGTATAAATCCTTCTGAATACTGGGCCTTAAGCATTTATTGTAAATGTACCCTGTTCTATTTAGTACAGGTGATAACCTATTCTAAATGAATTGATTGCATCCAAGTATTAAAATTATGTGAATGTGGAACTTCTACATGGCATTGCTGCCTTTCAAAATGTTGCTGGTATACTGATTTTTCATATTATCCTTTTTGCCACTATTTTGCTGCCTCATAAAACATTAAAGCAACCCATGTGCCAAAAATGACCTCCTTTCCTCCTGATTGCTTAACATGAGGTATTCATCCTCATCCCACACCTTGTTTGCCTCCACCTGTTTTTAGCATATCTCCCTAGAAGAGAACACCTCCTGCTCCAAATTTCATTTTAAAAGCCTTCCCCCCACTATTGGTGTGAGGAGAAAGACTTACCTCTTGCCAGCTCCAGCAATGATTACCAAATGACACCAGTTGTCAGCTCTATACATTTTGACATCCCCCTCCCCAGCATGATTATCATACTATCTATTCAAAACAGGATTTCAGTATCTCTGTCTGAACTAAGCTACCTCAGAAGTGGTTAAGTTGCTCATTATTTTCATAAAAATTACTGTACAAGCATCATCTTATTCCTTTCGTGCAATTAACTATTTTGTGTCTTTCATGTTAAAATATACTGTGAAAGTAAAAGCTAGCTAGTACTTAAAGAAACATTTCACTGGGCCAGGTGCAATGATGATGAAACAAAGACCAAAGAACTCTCAGATCTCAACTACTTTAATTAAATCTAGCATTTATTATTTGCTGTAAGCACGTTTACTGAGAAAGCACCACCAACAAAAATTGTAGCCTTTTCTTTTGATGGTGACATAAATGATTCTAGCATAACCTCCTGCCAAACCCAACTCCTTTCTTTAAAAAAGCAGGAAGGAGGCACAAGAAGAATCTGTACTCTGGTTTTTTTTTTTTAATGCTTTATTTTCGTTTTATAACAACAAAGGAAAGGAAGACATACAGCTAAAAGACAGATACATACATAGAATGTAATACATACACCAAAGTAAACCCCTGCCACCCCCCTCCCCCCTGCTTCTTCTCTAGAAACTAATCATTCCCGAAAACGGGCGTGTACTGACATTATTGTGGTACAAAACCTAACGGTGATCTGAAACATGATGAGTATACATTAAACAGACATGTCGGAGCAATGAGCAGATTGTACATAATCATTGAGCATCTGCCATTTAGACAAGCGAGAGTGAGTTTGGATATGGGGAATAGCTCTCCGAGATATCTGCTCATATTTACTATATAAGCAGACGAGGTTCCACCATTCATTGGCAGTAATTCGAGAGCTATCCTTCCAATTCCTCGTGATTAAACATATGGCTATACCCAGCATGAAATCAAGGAGAAAGCGACCCTTCTTAGGAAGAGAGGGGACCTCCGCCACTGAGCGGAGTCCCACAATCTTCCAAGAAAGAGGCTCGTGGAGGTGTAAGATGGATTGAATACGACCCCAGACCCGCCCCCAGTAAACCTGCAGTTGAGGACATTCATAAAGAACATGAGCGAGGGTTCCCACAGCAGTATGGCAAGACCAACACTGATCCCTAGCAGTTGTGTTCCATTTGGCTATTCTTTCTGGAGTATAAAAGCATCTATGTGCAAAAAAGAAGAGAGTTTGGGTAACAGAGGCAGATCGGGAAACCCGCACTACTTTGCTCCAGAAAACGCTCCATTGCACAGGGGTTAAAGTGGTTTGCAGTTCGCGTTCCCAGGCTTGTTGAGCTCTACAAGTAGCAGTATCGGTACCCTGACATAATAATTTATAAAAGTTAGAGGCTACCCCATGTGTACTACTAATAGAGTGAATTAGTTCTAATAGCCCGTCCTCAGTAGGGGCAGAGGGCGGCAGGATTTGAGCACTTTTGAGGCAGTGTTGAAGCTGCATCAATTGAAAGTAATGTTTCGCTGGTAAAGCAAATTCCTTTTGTAAATCAGAAAAGGTCTTCCAACGAGCTGCAGAGAAGAGTTGTTGGGGTGTCCAGATCCCCCTAGAGTACCAGGGTTTCCATGCGATCGTTTTATTTAGGACTTGAATTCTGGGGTTATTCCACAGCGGAAGTCCGTCCTGAGGACATACGTTTGGGCCCAGTGACAGAATGAGAGTGTTAAAGGCCGCAAGAGTATCGACAATCATTGGGGGATGGCGGGTGTCTACTTGATGGGACATACCGGGGAGATGGATCAACGGAATTGGGCTACTTAGCTCCTCTTCAATGTCAAGCCAAACTGGTCTGTTATCTGTTGAGGCAGCTAGCCATCGGGCACCTTGTTTAAGTAGGAAGGCTTGATGATATCTAAGAAAATCAGGAAAGCGGGTACCCCCTAGTTCCGTCGCAGACTGTAGTTTTTGTTTAGCTACCCTTGGTGGTTTTCCCTGCCAGAGATAACGGACGAGAAGGCCCTCAATGTCTTTGTAGGTGTGTAGCGGGAGGAAGCAGGGCAGCATTTCTAAAATATAGTTCACTTTGGGGACTATCATCATTTTCACGGTTTCTAGGCGGCCCCACCATGTAAGGGATAAGGGAGACCAACGATTTGTGAGCTCACGGACTTTGGAGACTACCTCCTTGGCATTAAAACTAATAGTGTCTTCTAAAGGAGAACAGTAGTGGACGCCAAGATATTTCACCATGCGGGATTGCCAAAGGAAAGGAAAGGCCTGCATGTCAGCCTCATGTACCCAGCGGTTCAGTGGGAATGCTACGGATTTGGTCCAGTTTATTTTATAGCCCGATAATTGCGAGTATCCATCAATCAGGTCCAAGACAGCTGGGACCGAGTCAAGGGATACGAAGAGCATAAGGTCATCTGCATATGCAGAGAGTTTAATCTCTCTGTGACTGAAGGGGACACCTCGAATACGTGCGGACTGTCTAATAAGGAGGGCGAGGGGTTCAAGAGCTAGATCAAAGAGCATTGGTGATAGGGGGCAACCTTGACGCGTGCCTCTTTGGAGATTAAAAGGCCGAGACTTAATGGCATTTACACAAATACTGGCAACGGGTTGAGAATACATGACTTGGAGGTATCGGAGGAAGCCCTCCCCAAAGCCATACCATCGGAGAACTGCAAATAAGAAGGGCCATTCAAGGCGATCAAAGGCTTTTTCAGCATCTAGGGAAAGACCCACCCATGGGTGGTCTAAATTGGCAGCACTGGATAGCACATGGCACAAGGTCCGAGCATTGTCAGCGGTGGAGCGGCCGGGTATAAAACCGCATTGGTCGGGATGGACTAAGGTGGCCATCCTATCAGATAGCCGGGTGGCCAAGATCGTTGCGAAGATCTTATAATCGGCATTAAGTAGGGAGATTGGACGGTAGTTGGCGGTTAGCAGCGGGTCTCTGCCTTCTTTCTCAAAAACTACCACATTAGCTGCAGAAAAGGATCCCAAAGAGGATGTATCTACCGCAAGGGCAGTAAAGTAAAGTTTTAAGTAGGGAACTAAATCTGCACTGAACGTTCTGTAGAATTCTGTCGGGAGACCATCAGGCCCGGCGGCTCGACCCGAGGCTGTTCGTTTTAGGGCAGAATGGATCTCTGAAGTAGAGAAGGGTTCATCCAGCGCATCCCTATCAGCTTCAGAAAGGGTCGGCCGCTGAATACCAGAAAACAAGCGCTCAAAGGTCTCGGATGAGAACTCACATTCAGATTGATATAGACGGGTATAGAAATCCCGAAAGAGTTCTACGATATCGGAGTCTGTGGTCAGTATGCCCCCTCCCTGTGGGGCGCGAAGGGCCGCTACGCGTTTGGCTTCTTTTTGACCTTTCAAGGCGTTGGCTAAAAGTCGACCGGCTCGGTTGCTTTCACGGTAGTATGTCCCTTGTTGAAGTGCAATACTCTGAGAAGCTGCAGTTGAAAGGATTGCATTATATTGAAAACGGAGACGCTGTAAGCGAACTAAGACGCATGGATCAGTACGTGAAGTTAGAACTCGTTCGCCTGCTTTGATTTGTTGGTCTAGTATAAGGAGCTGCTGTTTGCGTTGTTTCCGCAGGCGAATTTGATAACTAGTGATCGTTGCACGAATGGCCGCTTTAAAACCCTCCCACCAAGCCCAATTTGCAGTGTCCTGGGGTAAATTAAAGTGAAAGTAATCTTGTATGGCTGCTCGAATTTCTAACTGGAACTCTGGTTGAGTTAATAGGGCTCTATCAAAGAACCAGGCCCCCGAATTCCCTTGGGGCGCAGTGGTGTGTAATTGAAAAGAAATAGCAGCGTGATCGGAGATATGTTGGGAGTGAATCTTTGCAGTGTCCACCTGAGGAACTAACAGTTTTGATATTAGAAAGAAATCTATGCGAGACTGGGATTTATGAGGGGAAGAGAAGAAGGTAAAGTCAAGCTCATTGGGGTGTAGTAACCTCCATAGATCGACTAAAGCAAGATCTTTGATCATAGAGGTAAGCGTGGTGTGACTCTTAGGGGGACCACTCGTCCTAGGCGGCTGTTTGTCAATCAGGGGATCAAGAACTAAATTGAAATCCCCCCCAATTATCAATGAAGTATTAGCAGAGGCCTGCGCAACCTGAGCAATGGTAGCAAAAAAGGCAGGGTCATCTACATTAGGAGCATAAAGGCATATACATGTAACTTCAAGGTTACCTATCTTGAGGTGAGCCCTGGACCATCTGCCTGCTGTATCTGAGCTAGTCGCAATAATAGTAGCATGCAGAGATTTCCTAACCAGTATGGCAACCCCACATTTCTTAGAAACAGCTGGGGAATAGGCGGCCACCATGTAAGGTTTAATATTGAGTTTAAGAGTTTCCTTCGAATTTAAATGCGTTTCTTGGAGGAAAATCAGGTCCGCAGCTTCATGACTTAGATAGCTCAGGATTTTCTTCCGTTTTATCGGATTATTGATGCCTTTTACGTTCAATGATAAAATCTTACATGGTGCCATCAATCGGTAATAGACATTTTAGGTAAGGGCGCTTGAAAACATACAACATAAGCAGAATCTGTACAACAATGACATAATCACCGAGTATGCTGGCTAATACACCCCATATTGAAAAGCATGTACCAAAGTAACTTAGAGAAGAAGCAAAACCCCCAATGAATATGGCGACCATATGTCTGCGGGAGGAGGCCCTAGAGAGGAGGATAGAGACATGAAAAAAAAGGAAAAGAAACACCAGAGTCCATAATTAACACTGTCTCTGATATTCATCGAGGCTACTCTGGGTAGATGGAGTCGGGTCACAAATATCATCAAAATAAGGCAACAAACCGCCCTCGACAGACTCTTTGCTGAACCGTGGCAAATCCAAGATGGCAGGTACGGCGGATATGAGAACACTGGTAGGAAAACTCTGGAAGTCAGCGCATCAAGTCGGCTTCTTTAGCATCCAAAAACTCCGCTAGTAGATCAGGGTCCTCAAATGTTCTTGTCTGATTGTGAAGCGTGACTCGGAGCTTGGCCGGGTACATCAGGCCATAGCGTGCTTGTAATTGTTGAAGCCTCGGCCGGAATTCCAGAAAGCGCTTTCGGCGATCAACCGTGGGTTTAGCCAAGTCAGGATAGAAGGAGAACTTGTGGCTCTCAAACTCCATATGGCCCTTTGCCCGAGAGGCGCTGAGAATTTGCTCCACATGTTGATATCTCAAAAGTCGAAAGATGATAGGCCGCGGGGTCTTCCTGTTGAGCGTTATGTTTGTGGGTACACGATGAGCGCGATCGATCTCCAATTCTTTGGTAAAGGTGATTTGGAGCAGAGAAGGGAGGATTTTATATAAAAACTCCTTCATGTCTCCCGATTCCGCTCCCTCCGGTATGCCCACTAGTCGTAGGTTGTTGCGGCGCGCTCTATTATTGCCATCTTCCACTTCTTTCTGCAAGGCCCGCACCTGACGTTCAACTTTGTCGAGTTTGGACAGCCGGACCACATGGGAGTCTAATATGCTCTCCATTTTGTCCTGACGCGAGGAGAGCCCCTCTAGCCTGCCTTGCAATACACCAAGGTCTTCCCGCAGCGCTCAGAGTGCTTCCCCGTTTGACTGCACGAGGTCTTTAACCCCTCTGATCTCTGCGAGGATTTCCTGCTGCATTTCGGGGCCCTCGCGTAGAGCCAGCCCCTTCTGCGGGGACGGGGGTTCAGTTTTGGAGCGTTTGCCGTGAGAAGCCGCTGGAGATCCAAATTCCAGGCGCGTAGGTTTGGTCCCCGCCATCTCACCAATGTGCCCCGGTAAGATCAGAGCAGAAATTCAAGTATGTCCGGTGTTAATTCAGGATTCTGAGTAGGCCTCTCGGGAGCCTCAGCGTCATGCGACCATCCCGCTGGACATCGGGCTCCGCCCCCTGTACTCTGGTTTTTAATCTGGCTGCGAATATTGCAAGATGACACAGGAACATTAATTGGATATGACTCATATTTTAAGCATAGAGTGCATTTGGTACTTAGGGGCAATAAGACTCCAGTCATGTGTATATGATATATATGATTGATCTTTACCAGATTACCATTGCATATTAAAGAATATAGCATCAAACTTGTTAAATTTCACAAGATAAGAACTTTAAAATAAACATCAATGTGCACAATGTCTGGGACTAAGGGGTATGTTTACTAAACCGCGGTAACGTTACCGGCATTAAGTGCAGTATTAACGTGAGCAATGCCATATAAGGAAGGGGGCGTACTGGCGGCAAGGTAGCAATGTCTGTTTAACGCACGTTAAAAGGTGCCTTGGCCAGTTAGCACACGTTAACAGGACATTGCATGTTAAAGCTCACAAACAAAGCACAGTACAAGGCTGAGAAGGCACTTTATAAGGTGCCTTATAGGGCGCCTTATAAAGTGCCTTATTAGGCCCCCTAAAAGGTGGCTTATGAGGCGCCTTAGGTTAAGGCACCCTATAAGGCACCTTATAAGATGCCTTATAAGGTGCCTTAACTTAAGGTGCCGTATAAGCTGCCTTAAGGATGTTAAGGTGATCCAAGATATGGTGCCCAAGGGCTGTAATGTGCCCCAAGTTGACAAGCATGAAATGTAAGGCCAAAAAACAGATGTACCCCTAACACTGCACAGAGCACCAAGGAAAGGCAATGGACAAGTGATGGAAGGTAGAGGTGGGAGCGGATGGACCTGCCAAATCTGTGTGCAGCAAATGTGGCAGCCGGTAAAATGGACAAACATATTGGAGGCAGCTGTACCAATGCACAGAGTGTTGGCAATGTAAAGTGCTACAATGACAGTGGTTGGAAGAGGATGGAAATACGTGTCCTCCAGTAGAGGTAGAGGTGGCAAGATATTTGCAATGATAGGAGGACAGAGGAGTAGTAGTGCCATGCAGAGCAGACACAGGAGAGGCAAGCATGAAGAGTCACAATGCAGAAAAGGGTACCAGTGCAGGACATGGGGTAGCAGCCTGCACATGAAGACAGGATGCTACACAGCTGACAGACGCAGATAGATGGACAGAAGGATGGTTGACAACTGTGCTGAGGGTATTATGCATTGGCAGCACAGATTTGTAGAGATATGACTGTTACAAGAATGACAAGTAGTTGTGCAGGACAGGCATAAAGAAGGAGAACAAAGAGGAATTGAACCTATGACCACTGTCTAGAAAAGCATTGTATTAACCAGTGAGCTACACCTCTATGGCCTTTATCATAGCAATGGCTGGCTACAGAAAGACTGCAGGTCACTGCACAAAATGTCTGCTGTGGTTACTAGGATAGGGCAAACCCACCAGTACCCATGATGCAATGCACATGCAGAGCAGCAGTCTACATCTGATCACTAGATGGGGTATGCACCTCTACAGCACCTCAGCTTGGTAGGGGGAACTGACAATGTGTGTTACTGGCACAGAGTAGCTACAAACCATGCCATTGTGGGTACTGTGCTCACCCTGAGGGTGAGGTGGGGCACTCAGCACCAGGTCCGCAGCACCCAGGTTGGTTGAAATAGGCTTTGCTGCATGTCCCCATCAGTGCTAGTGTGTGACAGGTATTCTTTGCAGACACACCTAGGATATTCCTGTGTCCATCTATATTCCCAGGTTATGTCTAGCCCTGGTGGACCATGATGCACCCAGAATAGTGCATATGCAGTGTGGTTGCCATGAGTCACTTGTTATAAGAGCAGGGGTGTGTCTGGACGCACATGCGTATTACGTAGCACGACCTACCAAACCACCCTCTTTGGGTCAAGGTGGTGGACAGAATCTGCCCCCCAACAGACCCACAATCTACATCTTTGTAATGGAGGCAGTAGAGGGACATGATGAAGGGCTGTGGGACTAGCAACCCCAGTCCTGCTGGCAAAAGGGTGCCATCCAGGGCAGGTGATGCAGATATGTACTTATAATAGCAGCACTGGTAGGCAGGAAGTAGGCCTGGAAAAGCTCAGCTGCCCCCCACAACAATCTGACATTCACCAGCAGAGAGCACAGTGAGTCTGCACCTGCTGCACCGTACTCCAACTATACACATGCTAACTGCAGACAGTCCACTAGCCAGTCCATAGTGCACACTCTCAGAGAAACTATGTGCACCCAAAGTGGGATGTAAGCAAAACCACCAAGCAAATATTTCAGTAATTAAACCCCAGAACAGGGAACACACAAATATCACTTAGAGAAAACACTATCTGGCACTATGCTAGGAACCTAGACATGCCATGGTCACTGCTCAGTCAGGGTGAGAGTAACCTCCCAGCATGACATGCTGTGGCCACCCTGTCCATGCAGGTGGTGGTCGGCCACAACAATGTCCCAGCCATTGCTCCATACCCTGTGCAGATGCATCCTGCCCAGTCTGCCCTGTCCGGGCCATACCCACAATACCTTCCTCTTCATTATGCACACGGACAGGCTAACGCTGGAAACAGTGTAAGCACTGTGGGCCCAGTGAGGAGTAGGTAGCCACAAAACAATGGATAGACATACACACACTCCCACTCCTATTTCAGCATTGTGCAAAGATAGGGGTGGTTGGCAGCCCTGACTGCCACACTAGTCCTGAGCACAGTGCAGGCATTGCTAAAGTATGCAGGTGCTAGTAGTAGTGTTGTAGTGGTAAGCAATGTTCCCTCTAAGCTGCGCTGGGTCTGCCGTCAACATTCCTGCCGGCAGGAGGGGGGGTGCAGTGCAATCGACACTCCACCCCTCCCCCCACCAGTGAGAATGTTGGCGGAAGACCTGGTGCAGATTAAGGTGAACATTGCAAGGGTGCTGCGGTGTGTGCTAGAAACAGGGTCTAACACACGCCGCAGCACCCTCGCAATGTTCACTTTAATCTGTGCTGGGTCCTCCACTGGCATTCCCACTGATGGGAGGAGGGGTATAGCACCCCCCACCGGCAGGAATGTTGCCGATGGACCCAGTAATATGCAGCATAGGCAGGGATCAATGCTTCGCCCCTCCCCCCACCAGCGGGAATGCAGGTGGAGGACCTGGCACAGATTAAAGTAAACATTGCGAGGGTGCTGCAGCGTGTGTTAGACCCTATGTCTAGCACATGCCGCAGCACCCTCGCAATGTTCACTTTAATCTGTGCCGGGTCCTCCACCGGCATTCCCGCCGATGGGGGGAGTGACTGAGCATCAATCGCACTGCACCCCCATCCCTGCCGGCAGGAATGCTGCCGGCGGACCCAGCAATGTACAGCATAGGCAGGGATCAACACTTCTTCCCTCCCCCCACTGGTGGGAATACTGGTGGAGGACCCGGTGCAGATTAAAGTGAACATTGTGAGGGTGCTGTGGCTTGTGTTAGACCCTGTGTCTAGCACACACTGCAGCACCCTCGCAATGTTCACTTTAATCTGTGCCAGGTCCTCTGCTAGCATTCCCACTGGTGGGGGGAGGGGCATTGATTGCACTGCACCCCCCCCCCCCCAGCCGGCAGACCCAGTGCAGCTTAGAGGGAACATTGGTAGTAAGTTCTGCTTTGTGCCGGGCCCAACAACCTGACTCTCCATGTGGAGCCTGTGTGTGTGGGTGTTTGTGCCCCTGTTGGCCGATTCTCTAGGGAGTGCACATTTATGTTGTATGTGCTATGTAGGGTAAAATGTAGGGACATGGTCTGCAGGAGCCACAGCTGGGACTTGAACGTGTGACCTTCTGCCCCAGGACACACTGGCTGTGTGTACTGCAACATACTGTTGCCACAGAGGTAGGTCAGTCCCTGGGGCTACCATGATTGTTCATCAGACAGGCCTTGTCTGTTGCACTGCGCGCCACCCACCTGAAAAGGGCTTGGCCTTGGTGTGCTGTGGGCAGATGCCACTCCCCCCTCCACCACCAGCACCCCTTCCCCACCATGCTGACATGCCCATATGCTGGTGCTGCTGGTGGTGCGCAGTCCCAGGCCATCCAGTGTGCAGGTAGGTGGCTGCCTAGGGTATGGGGTCTGGGCTAAGGGTGCCTACATAGACATCCGTGCTTCCCCCCAGCACCGCATGCCAATGTTATGTGCCCTTTGGGGTACCTGCCAGATAATGTCCCCTGGATGGGACACTGTGGGACATGGACTCCTGGGCATGTTTGACCTTGGTCAGTTGGTGTCTTGCTGATTTCCTGTTTCTGCATTCCTATGTGCCACCTAGGCATATGCCTAGTCCACCCTGTTCCCCAGCTGCCCCACTGCATGTCCTGCCTGCAGCCCCCTATGTCCCATTTGCAACATCACCATACTGCCCTTTCATACTTGGGCACTATGCTGTTGCTGCACATGTAGCACTACTATCACTTTTTTTGGGCTCCCTGCCTATGCTGTACATTGCTGACACTTAAATCGTTTCTCCTTCAAATGTGCATCTAATGACAGGTTTTCACGTGCGGTAATGTTTGGACCTTCAGTTCCCTGCATTAGTGTAGTAGGAGCCTCTCCCTGCCCACACCCCGCCCATTGATCCCTTCTCTCCGCCCTCTCTCCACCCTCTGCGGGACTTACTGCAGCCAGCGACATTAGCATACGTTAACGCTACATCTGGTAACATTAGCATGCGTTAATGTAGCTGCTGCTACGTTACCGCGGTTTAGTAAACATATTCCTAAGTATTTACTGTGATGTTAAGATTTAATTCACTCTAAAAGAGAAATAACCAATTCAGTTCAGTGTTGCAGATAACATTAGCAGTTTTTGCTCTACTGTGCCCACTGCAATGGCTTATCTGCAAAGCTGACATTCCATGTGAAGGGTGGATGACTTTTTCCTTCTTGGGGCTTGTTCCTTCTTTCCTGCCAGTACCAGGCTCACTGGAAACATCTTTCAAGCTTATTTCAAATGAATGAAAAAAATTAAGATCCTTTTGAGATATTTCAAAACTAATCCAGGGCCAGTTTCTCCAAATGGGTGAGTTTTGCACATATATAACCTCACTGCCAAAGGGTAAACTCAAACTAACAAACCAAAACAAATACCCTTAATACCACCAAAATCCTAATATTTCCAAAAAGTTTTTATTTCTCAACAACCGTTCAAATTACAATAGGGTATAAATAAGACCTCATGAAAACTCTTTCCCTACATCTGGCGAACCTAATCACCATAGGGTTAAGTCATAGATCTTCACATCACGGGTCATACCCTCTCAATTTTATTATCCAATTATCACAAAGACTGATTAAACTAACAAATACCTACATCCAAAAAAAAGTACTTTTAAGGGATTTTCCATATATTAAAAATAACTTAATAATTTATACATATCTACGTCTTTCAACTTAATAATTTATTCATATCTGTATCTTTCACATCTTCAAACTAATGCTGAAATTCTCCAGCAAATAATTTGCTTCCTAGAAAAGAAAGACAAAACAATTTTCAGCGGAGGAATAATATACGCTGCTTAAATAGCATATAGTTACTTATCTGGCTAGCATTTCAGGCAGCTACTATGCTACCGTAGAAGTCACAAATAGTTTCAAACAATGCGGCAAAATTTCTTCTGTATCCTAGAAGTGCCCGACAAAAGCTTTTGTTTCACCGCACCAGGCTTCATCAGGGATTCTGATACTAAATTTATTATACAGCTCTCTAAAGCAGCTCTCTCAAGCCAACAGAGCTTCATTCATCATGGTTTCCTTCAGACATCATCAATGCCTCAATGCTGCAGTGTGTGCAGGGGCAGAAGGTCAGAGGTTCAAGTCCCAGCTGTGGCTCCTGCAAACCATGTCCCTATATTTTACCCAGTACTAAACCATGGTAATAAAGATGGAACCTTTATTGCAGATTAAATAAACATGCAAAGCCGCCTATAGTATACCCTACAGAGCACAGACACCATAAACATGTGCAATCCCTAGAGCAGTTTCCCAACCCCAGACATGTCTCTACCATACCCTCATTCAGACTTGTAGATACTTATGCTTGGGACGTCCACAGACCAGGCTTCTAAAATGGCTCTGGATGCGTTTCTGTGTTTTGGCTTTCTGTATGTCCATTTTCAGATGTCCAAAGCATGAACAAGTCTTCCAAAATTACCTCCATTGTAAGCCACTATGATGCTGCAGGTCCTGGAGAGAGTTGGCAATGGCAGAAGCGGCAAGGATAAGGTACACCTATGGTGCTTCATATCATTGCACCAGTCCAGGGTGAAATTTAGTCAGTGTAGGTGGAGTGAAAGGTTACACAAATAAATTATAAAATAATATAATTTACATGTGCGTTCCTTACAAATCTAGGAGCAACCATTTACACACCCTAAATTTATGTGCATTTTTGCCTATTTGTGCCCATATTTTATAAAACAATGTAGGTGTATGCTTGACTTTATAAAACACATATTATAAAATACATGCATACAATCACATATTAATTATATGTGGAACTTTATAAAACTAACCTGTAAGAGGATGAAATTATGCAGACAACACCATTTCTCACATACTTTTACCTGTAACGAACAAAGGCATACATATTCACTCTTTGAAAATTTGTCTAATTTACGCGTGCATAGATTTTACAAATTATGATTATGCCACTATACAAAAAAGGGAAAAAAATCATTTATTATACTATTGTTTTGGAAGAATACATTTCACAAATTTAAGAACATGTATGCCTTTGAATATTACTGTATTGTATCCCATAAAAATGCAAATCATTGCTGAAAGGTTGTGTGGAATGTTACATTATTGTTTCCTGATAACGTTCATTGCACTTCCTGCGTTACTATAATAAATTCTTCTGGGACAGCTTAGCACATCCAAATCACATTTCGTAAACTTCAAAGTGCTGGCTGAAGTTCTCAAATATAAATGACAGACACAAGGTCAATATCACAGAGGTGTTGAGCTGAATGCCACTGATGGTCCCAGCTGCCAGATGCAGTTTCTTCTTTTCTTCTGGGATGCATAGAGCGAGATTGCATGCTTAGAAGCAACAATTGAAAGTGAAGGAGACAATCTACTACCTGAAATTTGCTAGAAAAGAGAACCATCTTCAGTATATTAAGGCAAGCCATATCTCCTGTTCACATCTAAATTGCCCAGTGAATGAAACAGGGGCATTAATGGAAAGAATTGGTGGTCTCTTGCGGTGTCTTAATTTGCTGATATTCCCTGTGGATTTGATAAGAAAATGATACAAAGTTATTTTCACTTGAAATTTTGCCTGCCAGAAATGTTTTTGAGAATACCAGCCAAGCCGTGCAAAAGATGAAGGGGGCATTTTCAAAGGCATTTACATGGTTTTCAGACCTGCAAAGTGTGTAAATGCCACTCTGTGTGATATCCACGCGTGCCACCAGTACATGCCCTGATACTAAGCGGTTAGCATTGAGGCATTCTGGGGGGAGGTTCCAGGACGGAGTAGAGGTGGCACCTATTACTATCAACAGCATGCAGCAAATGTCAGGCGCAAGTAATCCTGGCCTAACTTTTGCTGTCTTAACTATGTGGGCAGCAATTCAATATTTCCATTGCCCGGTTAGCCTTGTGGCAATCCAGCAAACCTGGATATTCAATGCTGGGGCCGGATATGACCCCAGCATTGAATATCCGGGGTTTCAGGTCAGTGCCGGCAGCTAGCCGCATTAGCAGCACTAGCTGCTAGTGCTGAATATCACCCCCGAAGTGCCCAATTTGGTGCCTGCTGTTTTTGTATTGCTGTGACCAGCAGTGTGCTCTATTTTCAGATGCAACAATGCAAAAGTATAGTTACTGTGAGATTCACTAACCTGAGGTACTGTAGCTGTGGTCAGTGAATCCTCTAAAATAGTGTACTTTATTGTACCTTACTGACTAGCACACTAAATACTTTAAATATTAAGCAAGTTGAGAGCACAGCACTAATTTTCATGGTTATTTTAAATACTAAATCAGTTAATTTTTATCTCTTATGTTTCATTTCTTTTATAGTCTTGCAGCCTGCACTAAGCACTGTCTTTCAAATCTATATATAAATGAGAAAGTCCTCCAGAGTAGCTAGTGCTAATTAACCCATGAAGCATCCTCTTGTATGACATTTGTGTGTGTGTGGGGGGGAGTAGTTACTAAGCTACAATAAAATCTCAGAGTTTACCGCAGCTTAGTTACCTGCGGGAATCACTGTCCTATGGTATCTCTGTACTGCATGTTAGTAACACCCGCAGTAAAAGAATAATATAGCTTGTGATCATTTTCTCAAGCTGCATAATTATTTAACTCCTCTTGAACACTAGAACAATAGCACATAGTCTGATACTCATAGGGAACCTTCTTGAAGGAGCTAGAGTACCAAAGTGCAAAGAGTGGGCTGGGTGTCCCACCTCCCACCCCCCACCCAAACACACAGTCAGAGATCCCCCTCCATTTGAATATACCCTCCCCCACACACAGATGTGGTCCCCTTAATCACATTCAATCTCCCTCCTCAGAAACCCCCCACCTCCCCAGACCCTGATGCACATCCACCCTGAAACCCACCCAGGCCTAGCTTTGGTAACCATTTGTGGTTTAGTGAGATTACTGCTAGGGGTCACGGGTACCATTTTGAACCCAGTACCTGGACCAACAGGAGCAAGTGGGTGCTGCTCTTGTCTGGCTTTCACTATACCACCAATGATCACCGAAGGTAGGCCCAGGTGGCCTTCAGGAGGTTACAGATTGGGGTATGGGAGATGTGATTCTTCCTGGATGGAAGGATGAAAGTGGTTGGGAGGTCCACATCTGTGTGTGTGTGGGAGAGTATGTTCAAAGGTGGAAGATCCCTAATTTATCTTTATCTTTATTTCCAAACTTGATATATCGCTTTTAGCTATATGCACCAAAACAGTTTACAAAAGCAAATTCTGGGCTCAGGCTAAGAAAATGGTTTCTCCATCCCACACTTTGCACCCGCTGGCCCCTTCAAGAACTTGTCCTGGAGCATCGGGCCACACGTTAGACACCTGATTACTCCTGGTGTAAAATAAAAACAGCATTGCACTGGTATTAATTTTCCAAGAATAACACAGCTTGTGGCAAATTACCACAGGCTGCATTATTCATATGAATAAGGTGTTTTGCATTAGTATTCACAATGCATTATGATGGCAAGTTGTGCGTTATGGTGAAATAGTATATGTCATTGACTGCTAATATGTATTAAGGACCAACTTACATGCATTATTGCCATAATACACTTTAGCACTAACCACTTTAATCAACAAGACCCAATAGCTAATGTAAAATATATAAAGCCTAGAATTTTCCAGGCCAGTCCTAAAGTACCATCTAGGCAGTTTTTTTTTTTAGGATATCCACAAAGGATAGACATGAGGGAGATTTATATGCACTGGATGCATTATTTGCACCTATAGCTCATGCCTAATCATTGTGGACATCCTGAAAACCAGACTAGATATACTCCAAGCCTACCTTGAGAAACATTGGCATAGGCACTGTGAAAGTTCAAATACCTCAGAAGCTGGAGGCGGAAAGCATGCTCAGTGTGTGAAGTGAGTGTTCCTTGTTAGAAACTAGTAACTGAGATGGCAAAATCTAGACAAGACCTCTAAAGAACAGAGGTGAAATTTAATTTTATATTAAAAGATTCTTATTCTTTAACCACAAGATAAAAAACAATTCTCACTGTAGCATTACAAATGTTTTCAAATATTGTTCTCTTATGAAATATATGCAAAGATATGACTTGAATGCAAAAATATGCAGATTATCCAACAGTTTCTGCGTGGAGTTCAGTTGAAAGATGAATGGAGAATCTGCTAATAGATATGCTGAGATCAAAGGGCCAGTCCTAGATTGTTTTCTGAACATAAACCTTGCAACAGTACCATTAGACCTTTTGAAGGAATACTATATTTTTAAACTTTTTACACATGGAAAGCTGAATTGCTATAACAGATGATTGCATCTTCAGACATTTCTTCCCTTGTCCCAAATCTTCATTTAAGAATAACTCTAAAAAAAAGAAGCAAACCATCTGCCTTGAGTTAAAGTGATTGGAGTTCAGAGGTTCTGGTTTCCATACACAGAGAATAAACAAACTCATTCACATGATGGTAGAAGAGCAAACTCAAGGGAATGCCAACTTTCAGTCCGTCAACTTCTGGAGGCAGATATTCAAGCAAAAAATGTGATGAATGTTATTACAAGAGATTATTGGGATTGTTGAAAGTGTAGCCATCCCTCTTTATTCATTATTTTTATTGAACTAAATATCTTTGTTATGTGTCAACAAGCAATAGTCCTTTATTATTCCTATTTACTCCATTCTGTATTTCTAGCAAGATAAGGTCCTAGTATAACAATGAAACATAATCACTGAATATTCATGTTCAACCAAAGAAAATCCATTTGAATAATCCTTAGGCCTTCTGAGCACTCATAACTGTGAGTTGCCCTTTCTGGTAGATAATAGAAAAAAAAAAGTAAATGTGATAAATGGCTTTCCTCACTGAGTGCCTCAGATCTATGCTGGGTCCACATTTGAAAAACCTGGTTCAGTGAGTCACATGATCAGAAGCAATTATGGTTCCCAGAGAAAGAAATAAAAGGAAACTCTCATATCATCCCTATGCCTATTGCAGATCTCATGTGAAGTATCCTACATAATCCAATAGTACAAGCCTACTCAAAACAACTAAAACTAATGAAAATAATCACAAAGCTGTCTAGTCTTTTGACAATGGCTATCTCAGCTGCTAGTCTTGCTTAGACTGCTGCTTTTTGCTCAGAAGGAATCTTTTCCATGCCCATGCTCTTGAATTTCCTGAAAGATATTGACTGAACAGTTACAGTGTAGAATAGTAGGGGCAAGCATTATTTGAATATCCTTTACAGTGAAACATGTTGAAAGGACATGTCATGTTTCTAGACTAACTTCCTTGGGCAAAAGAATCAATGCTACTGCCTGAAGACATAACATAAACCAACCCTACTCTCACTAGTGTTGCTCAGTCATAAACCAGTCAGAAAAATCCATGTAATACAAAAACCTACATAACCATACCATAATAACATAATAGCATTGGTCTAACCAGCGCTCTTAATAAAGCAAACATTATAGTCCCGCAGTCACTCCCAAAGAAGCAACCAAAGGGTGCTGGAGTCAGTTAAAGATTATCATTTGGATGACATCTTAGAGAGGGTACCAAGATAGTGTGGGATTTTTAGTGCAGGCGCCCACACTATGTTTGTAGTTAGGTGCCCAAAATGCATGTTAAACCCTACAGTACTGGATAGCAAACGTTCCCTAGCTGGGAAAGTCACAAATCTGCTTTGAATTGTTAGCTTTCAAAGAGAACCATACAAATAAAAGGGATAAGCATCAATATTTCAGAGCACAGACTTGCAAAATCCATTAAACAAAAAAAAGTACCCTGCCACTAGATGATATTCATTATTAGAATATGCTAAACATCTACTGGTGTATCCTCTATATTTCTTTCAAATTCACATTCAGATGTAAGCATCCGAGTTTCCTTTTTCCCCTAATAAATCTGAATGTGCCCCTGCATATCCCACCAACCATGGTTTAGCCAGTTAACAGGTGTGCTAAACAGCTAAATCACTTTTAAAACCCCCCCCCCCCCCCCCCCCCCCCCCAGTGTCTTATTCAGCAATTGTTTCCATAGACACAGAATGGGCAAAGCTCCCTCTTGGATAAGACTCCAAAGCTGAAATAATTTTTGTGATGCCATACCTTGCTGTGTACAAAATATTATCTAAATCAGTGCTTCTCAACCAAGGCCTTGGTGGCACACCCATGTAGTCAGGTTTTCAGGATATTCACAATGAATATGCATTAAATAGATTTGCAAGCACAGCCAAAGATCAAATTCTTAGTATCATATTAAGGAATTACAGTTTTGTTCACAAGGAAGTGGGTTTTTTCTTTAGTTAATGAGCTTAGCTATAGAAACATAGAAATATGACGACAGAAAAAGACCACATGGCCTATCTAGTCTGTCCTTCCATATCAACAACTACAACAGTCCACTTTTTACCTTTAGAGATCCTCTGTGTTTGTCCCATGCTTTTTTGAATTCAGTTACTGTACTCATCTCTACCACCTCCACTGGGAGACTATTCCACCGATACACCACTCTTTCTGTAAAGAAATATTTCCGCATATCACTCCTGAATCTATCTCCCTTCACCTTCATCCCATGTCCCCTCGTAGCAGAACTTGCTTTCAATTGAAAGAGGCTATCTCCCTGAACATTTATGCCATGGAGGTATTTGAACATCTCAATCATATCACCTCTATCCCGCCTTTCCTCTAAGGTGTACATATTAAGATCCTTAAGTCTGTCCTTATATGCTTTATAATGAAGACCAATTTACTCACCACCGAAGCTATGTTCAGCTTGAATTGTTGAGCGTGACATATCCCTCCTATGTGATAGCAGAGAGCGAGTTTTCAAAATCAGAAGTGACAGTCAGCTGTGACACTCTAATGGTACTTAACTTTCTGTCAGACTTGCACTAAAGTAGTGCCATCATTTTTGCTCTAATACTCCCCTTGACGATGTAATGTATGATCAAAATGCCTGAGAAAAATTCAAACACTGCAATTTTTTGACAGCATCATGTGACTAGCAATGGGAAATCTTTAACAAATAGTACTGATTGCTGCAGGCCAACTAAAAAAAGAGACAGTTTTGCCTTAGAATATGATTTTCTATGAATGTATGAATATAGGAGTAAATCAGATAAATATCCAATAAGAAGGATTATAAGGGATATTTGAAATTCTATGTAGTTATTATGAAGATGGAACTCTCCATAAAAATACATTTTATGTCAGGTTTAAGTAGATGGCTCTGTCTTTATGAGTGTGTAGTAGTCAATTCTGCATCAAGAAGTGCAGTGTGAGGCTTGAACCAACAACAGACTGGAAAACTGCAAAGGAACCTTAGTCAGGCATATAATCAGGGTTGTTTACCCTCTAGTCCTCAGGAAATTATGCACATCAATCTGAAGCCCCATTTAATGAGCAGAGGATATGATCTGATTGGTGGTGGTATATAAGAAAAGCAACAAAGACATATCATTGCTAGCACAATAGACTCCTAGGATTTATCCTTGGGAACTTTTACTTATCTGAAATTCTTCCTCTACAGTTCTCCTGTTCCAGTAACCTGAACTACACCTGGCTATTGAGGGAGGGGGAGGGAGGGGGGAGGGGGGAGGGAGGGGAGGGGAGGGGGGGTGGGGGTATGGACCCAGAGGCAGATTATGTACCACCACACAACCCACCCTCTGGGGCTCAGGGTGGGAAACAGGATCACCCACCAATAGATCCACAGTCGATCTCACTACAACACCAGTCCTGCTGGGGAACAGACAGAGCGCTACACATCCATAACGCAATAGCAGACAGACAGCAGGTCTGGAAATGCTCAGCTGCCCCCCACCATTATCTGACATTCTCCAGCAGCAAGCCTCCAACCGCTGCAACCTGCAAGGTGTTCCAGCAAGACACATACTAGCTGCAGACAGTCCGCCAGCTAGTCCATAGTGCATGGTCCTGGAGAAGATGCATGTACCCAGAACAGGGATGGTAGCATACACACCAAGCAGATAAGTCAGTGATTGAGCCCCATAAATATTACATGAAAGAAATGACATATAGCACTATGGGGGAACCTAGCCATGCCATGGTCACTGCTCAGTCAGGGTGAGAGTGACCTCCCAGCAGGACATGCTATGGCCACCCTGTCCGTGCAGGTGGTGGCCAGGCACTACAATGTCCGAGCCATTGCCCTATGCTGTGTGCAGATGCATCCAGGCCAGGCCACCCTATCCAGGCTATTCCCACGGTACCTTGCTCATCATTATGCACATTGGCAGGCCAATCCTGGCAACAGTGCTAGCAGTGTGGGCTGTGGAGGGTGTTGGCAGCCACCATACACTGGATAGACAGACACACACTCCCCACACCTATGCCAGCATTGTGCAACTATAGAGGTGTTGGGCAGCCCAGGTCACCACACCAGTCCTGGGCACAGTGCAGGCATGGCTATGGTACGCAATACTGTAGGAGTCACTCCCCAGGTTGGTAAACACTGTCAGACACAAGACCTGTAGCACACTCCACAGATATCAGAAAAGTTGCTATGATGCAGCTCACTCAGAAAAGTGTACTTTACTTAGGAATTGCTATCTGCCAGTACTCTTAGCAACCTTTTGATAGATGTGTACTATATTCCCAGGTTTAGGGTGGCATTACTAAGGTATGCAAGTGCTAGTATTGGGAGATGCACGCAGAGCCCAAAGTCCTGCCTCCCCAGGAGGCTTTGGATAATGGGGCCTGTGGGTGCGGGTGTGCCTGCCCCTGTTGGCTGCTGCTTTACGGCAGAGGTTCCCAACTCCAGTCCTGCGGTGCCAAACACTGTTTGGGTTTTCATGCTGTCCCTCATGAATATGCATGAGATACAGCTGCATACCATGGGGGTGACGCATAGAAATGCTGCACAGGCATCTTTATCAGAGGCAGCATGGAACCGGAATGGTGTTTGGCCCTCCAGGACTGCATTTGGGAGGCTCTGCTCTAGGTAATGTACATGTTTATGGTGTCTGTGCTCTGTAGGGTAAAATGTAGGTGTCTTGGGCATGTTTACATCATCTGCAATAAAGGTGCTGTCTGTATTAGCATGTTGTAGTAGTGGGTAAAATATGGGGACTGGGTTGGCAGGAACCACAGCTGGGACTTGAACCTGTGATCCTCTGCTTCTGAATACACTGGTTTTGTGCACTGCACCACCTTGTTGTCACAGAGGCAGTACATTCCATGGTGATACCATGACTGTTCGTCAGACAGGGCCCATCTGTTTCAGTACACGGCACCCACCTACACAGGGCTAGGCCACAGTCTGCTCTGGGCAGCTGCCACTGCCCCCTCCACCACCATGCTGACATGCCCTTCTGCTGGTGGTGCTGGTGGTGCACAATCTCAGGCCATCCAATGTGCAGGTAGGTGGCTGCCTATGGTGCGGGTTCTGGGGTAGGGGTGCCTGCATAGGTGTCCACGCTTCCCCCCAGCACCGCCTGCCAATGTTCTGTGCCCTTGGAGGTAGCTGCTGGGTACTATCCCCTGTGACAATGTGGGAAATACAGTCGTCCCCATGTTGGGCCCTCAGCAGTTGCTGTCTGGCTGCTCTGCTGCTTCAGCATTCGTATGGGCCACCTAGGCATCGCCCCAGTCCGCACTGTGGCCCAGCTGCACCACAGCATGTGCCGCCAGCGGCCCTCTGTATCCCCTTCTCCGGCATCTGTCCAGTTGCCGTTCCGTTATGCCTGCCCTGATGTTGCGGGACATGTGCACGCCATAGGAACCCTGTCCGATGGTGGGGAAAACCCTGAGCAGTGCTATTTCACTGTCGGCTCATTCACCTTGTATGGGGGACGGATTATAGACCCTTCCACGATTTATATCTGTTCTATTGGGCTTACTCTGGGAGGGGAGGGGTTGATGTTTCTCATTGATACCACTATTGGCCAGCTTGGTTATGGTTTTTTTCCAGTTTGTTGTGGTTATTTTCAGTGTTTATGTGCCCTTTTGTTCTGTGCACATGTATCACACTTATCACTTTTTTTGGGTTTCCCTGCCTGGGCTGTACATTGCTGACACTTAAATGGTTTCTCTCCCCTGTAATGTGCATTTAACGGCAGGTTTTCATTCGCGTTGGAATTGAGCTCTTCAGATTAGCGCGTTAGTGTGAAGGGAGCCTCTCCCCGCCCACTCTCCGCTCATTGACCCCTTCTCTCCGCCCTCTCTCCACCTTCTGCGGTGTTTTACCGCGCCGCGGGGCATTACGATCGTTAGCGCATCATAACGTGCGTTATGTAACATTAACAATCGTAAGTGCAGCATAACGCGTGTTATGCTGCGCTTATGATCGTTAACGTTACATAATGCGCGTTATGTACGATTACCGCAGTTTAGTAAACATACCCCTAAGACAAAGTTTCTTGAGTTGTTAGATCAGATCAAGCTACTTTGCATGGATATTGCATCAACAGTTGTTGAATTTAAATAGATTTGTAAGTCTAGATGAGCAGGTGACCCAAAATGAAATCAACATTAGAGACCAGATATATTCCACTGCTGTGTTCCAGAACAAACTCCACAAACTGCAATTACTATCATGGGAAACAAGAGATAAACATAGTAACCTAGAAAACAATCAGAGCCACTGCATACTCCACTATTCACCTTTCTCCATTGGGAAAATTGGTCATTTAGCCCTACCCTCTGCTTTCTATCTTTTAAACAGTTCCTCCTATCTCACGACTTTTTAATTTCTCCAAGAGTCTCTCATGAGGGACCTTGTCAAAGGCTTTCTGAAAATCCAGATACACTATATCAACCAACTCACCTTTATCTATCTGTTTATTCACACCTTCAAAAACATAACAGATTAGTAAGACAAGACCTTCCTTGGCTAAAGCCATGTTGGCTGTCTCCCATTAATCCATAACTATCTATATGTTCAGTAATTTTGTTCTTTCTAATGGTTTCTACCATTTTTCCTGGTACTGATGTCAGGCTCACCAGTCTGTAGTTTCCCAGATCACCCCTGGAACCCTTTTCAAAAATTGGCGTTACATTGACCATCCTCCTGTCTTCAAGTATTACAGATGATTTTTATGATAGTTCACAGATTGCTAATAATAGGCCTGCAGTTTCATATTTCAGTTCTTTCAACATCCTTGGATGTATACCATCCGGTCCAGGTGATTTTCTACTCTTCAGTTTATCAAATAGTTGTAATACATCTTCCCAGTGTATTGATATTTCCTTCAATTCTTCTGCAGCATCATCTTTAAGTACAATTTCAGTCATGGGTAACATTCCTACATCTTCCTCATTAAAGATCGAAGTAAAGAATTCATTCATTCTCTCCGCTATGGCCTTGTCCCAACTTAGTGCCACTTTTACCCCTCTATCATCTACTGGTCCAACTGACTCTGTCACAGTTTTTTTTTTTACTATGAATGTACTTGAAAAAGTCTTTATTATGTGTTTTTACTTCCACAGCAAGTTTCTTCTGAAATTCTCTCTTTGTCTGTCTTATCAATGCCTTGCATCTAACTTGCCAGTGCCTATGTTGTTTCCAGTTTTCATCATTTAGCTCCTTTTTTCATTTCCTGAAAAATGCTTTTTTGGCAACAACAGCCTCTCTGACCTCACCTTTAAACCATGCTGGCAGTTATTTTGGACTTCCTTCCACTTTTCATAAAGCATGGAATACAGCTGGTCTGGGCTTCCAAGACAGAATTTTTAAAGAACATCCATGCTTGATGTTAATCTTTAACCTTTGCAACTTCTCCTTTTAGTTTTTTCTTAAACTTATTTCCTTATTTCATCATAATCTCCCTTTTGAAAGCTAAAAGGTAATATTGCGGATTTCCTTACTGTCCTTCCTCCATTTATTAAATCAAACGCGATCATGCTATGATCACTATTGGGAAGTGGCCCAGCACCCTTATCTCTTGCATCAAATTTTGTGTTCCACTAAGGCAGGGGTGGGGAACCCTGGTCCTGGAGAGCCGCAGACCAGTCAGGTTTTCGGGATATCCCTAATGAATATGCATGAGATATATATGCATTAGAGATATCCTGCCAACCTGACTGGTTTGTGGCCCTCCAGGGCTGGATTTGGAGACCCCTGCCTTACACCTCTGTCATTTAAGATTGTGAGTGGGCAAGGTGCAGATGTCCTAGACATCAAAAGAGTATATAGAATGTGTCACATTCTTCCTCGATTCTCACCACCACCAAAAAGTTGTCTAATAGACAATATTTTGGTGGTGGTGAGAAGTGAGGAGGAATGTGACACATTCTATCTAACCTTTTTGATGTCTTGGACATCTGCACCTTGCCCACTCACAATCTTAAATGACAGAGGTGTAAGGCAGGGGTCTCCAAATCCAGCCCTGGAGGGCCACAAACCAGTCAGGTTGGCAGGATATCTCTAATGCATATATATCTCATGCATATTCATTAGGGATATCCCGAAAACCTGACTGGTCTGCGGCTCTCCAGGACCAGGGTTCCCCACCCCTGCACTAAGGACTAGGTCCAAAATGGCTTCCCCTCTGGTCAGTTCATGAGCCAGCTGCTCTAAGAAGCAGTCATTTATTTCATCTAGAAACTTTATCTCCCTAGCATGTTTTGCCATGACACTAACCCAGTTGATACTGAGGGAATTGAAATCACCCATTTTTATTACTGTGCTGTAACGTTTGTTAGCTTCCCTGATTTCTTTGAGTATTTCATCATCCATTTGTTCATTCTGGCCAGAATTTTGTTTCCTGCAAAACTTTAATCCTTTGTGACTCAATGCCCTCTCTAACATAGAGTGCAACCCCTACACCAATTTG
Organism: Ichthyophis bannanicus; assembly: GCA_033557465.1. Classification (NCBI taxonomy): domain Eukaryota; kingdom Metazoa; phylum Chordata; class Amphibia; order Gymnophiona; family Ichthyophiidae; genus Ichthyophis; species Ichthyophis bannanicus. The sequence goes on from CM066034.1 coordinate 238,858,163, forward strand.
CTCTGCTCTATCATTACAATATAGTGTCCCACTGGTTGTCCTCCTTCCACCATGTCTCTGAGATGCCAATCATATCTAACCTCTCATTTAGTGCTATATATTCTAATTCTCCCATCTTATTTTTTAGGCTTCTAGCATTTCCATACAAGCATTTTAGAGGCTGTATTTTATTCATATTAATCTGGCTATCGGAAGGCAGGGGTAATTTGGAATCTTTAAACTCTGTCTGCTCTGTTCTCAAGGGCATTTGGGTTACTTTTGTCTTTATTGGAAATTCTCTGTCAGACCAATGTTCATCAAGTCCAGTATCCTGTTTCCAACAATGACCAATCCAAGTCACAAGTACCTGGTAGGTTCCCAGAAGGCACACAGGTTCCACAGTGTTTGTCCTGGGACCTGTTCTCCAGGAACTTGTCCAAACCTTTTTTAAACCCAGCTACACTAACAACTTTTACTGCATCTTCTGGTAATGAATGCCAGAGTTCAATGACGTGTTGAATGAAAAAATAATTTCTGTTAATAGTCTTAAATGGGTTACATTGTAGCTTCATTGCATATCCCCTAGCCTTTCTAATTTCAATGGTATAAACAGCTATCTATGTTTAACTGTTCCATTCCATTCATTAATTTATAGACCTCTATCATATCTCCTCTCAGCTGTCTCTTCCAAGTTGAAAAGGCCTAACCTTTTAAGCTTTCCTCATAGGGGTATCCTTCCATTCCCTTTACCATTTTGGTGGCTCTTTTATGTACCTTTTCTAATTCTGCTATATCCTTTTTAAGATATGGTGACTAGAATTGCACACAATATTTGAGATGCGGTCGCACCATGGAACGATACACAGACATTATAATATCCTTGGTTTTATTCTCCATTCCTTTCCTTGTGATCCCTAGTATTCTATTTGCTTTCTTGGCCGCCGCTGCCTACTATGGGGCCCTAACAATTCCCATGTTCAGAAAAATGGGACTGCTGATGCAGGGATAGTATGGGTGTGAGCAGGGAAAGGATTTCATTTTCGGTGAGAAATAAAGATCATATCTGTAGTCTTGGAACCCCATGTGATTATGTGATGTCATTGCTTTTATGTATAATTTTAGGGTATCTTTTTGACAGAATCATGTTTTTGTGACAGAAAGTGAGAATGTGTGTGTGTGTGTGTGTGTGTGTTTGGGGTTTGAGGGGTGCCTGGGGGGACCTGGTGTGCTCATCTACAATGCAGGGGGGATATGAAAGCCTGATCAGTAGCTGGACCATATGGATGACTGCAGTGTCACCAGGTGCCAGTGTGATCGGGCAGTCAAAATCAGAGAGGGTTCGATATAGGTAAATGTCAAAATATATTCCCGTCAATAATAAGGGACTCTCAGAATAAGGGCGCTCAATAGTGAACAGAGCACTAATGCATCCCTATAATGCACAATTGGTGGGACCAATGGTGTTACATTTGAGCATGTATTAATGCTGTTTGCACTGCTGAATGCCCTTATTCTGAGGGTCCCTTATTATTGGCATGGATATGTTTTGATATTTAGCCATATGGAACCTATGCTGATTATTTTTCATTGGATACTCTAATAAGATATGATATTGTTGGCAGTGTGATCGGGCAGCCATACATCCGCTGTGCAAGGCACTGGGAGACATGACTGACGTTGTGCCAACATTCTCCGGATTGTAACATGCGACTTACATCCCTACCCAGGTCTGGATCAATGACAGCTGTGAGAGTGGTGACATATCTGGAGTCTGCCTACTTAGTGTGATGGCAGAGGGATCTCCCCTCCCATGCCCATGCAGGCCTGAGCAGGGGAGCAGTGCCACAAAGCAGACTATGGGAAGGCAGACAGGGTTGCCCCACAGATAGCAGATGTATACAGACCGACATATGGCACGATGGGACAGGTGTAGCTGCTGTGAGAAATGCCAGTACCCAGAGGTAAGGGCAGGATTCAGAATACAGTGGGCATGGGGACATTTAAAATGTTTACCTGTGTCCGAGGCACAGGCCGGCCGAATAGCGCTTGCATGTGCCACACCAAACACATCTATCTCCCTGATTCTGGACCCGTGGGCATGTTCCAACCTGTGAATGTGGAATTAGGTTCAAAGGGGGCCTGTTTTAAATTTAGATGTGTGCGGGGGATGGGCATGCACTTTATGGAATCGCGCTCCAAATGAATATCTGATCTGTTTAAGATTAGGGCCATATATGCAATGGTGCAACTTAAATGCAGTGGCTGGCTGAAAATCCTCATATGCAACAGTCACCTCACTGAATATTGACCTTATACACTTCTTAAGTATATTTTAATCATCTAGAAAGCTCCTGAAATCCTATCTTGTGGATTTAGCAGCAGGTTTAACCCTAAACAAAGGCATAAAGGGAGGTAACCTGCATGGAGTGCCAGATACAACTCTAGCCACCGTACTGGGCAGAATAGATGGATCATTCTGGTCATTTACTATGTTACTATGTTAACTAGCTATTTAATTGTTACATTTGGAATCAAAATGCTGTCTTCCTTGATCACTGTGGGTGCAATTTGCAGAATCAGATTACTAAATTACTTCATAAAATTTGCTCAGTATGCAAAATTGAATGCACAAATGAGAAATGCTGAACTAATTGGCATTATCTTTGACCCCTGCTGAGTTCTTGGGCTTGTTTTCACTGACTTGTCAGGTAGTACAGTGCTGGCTTTTCAATGTCAGAAGTAAGTATTGGTTTCCATTATAAAGTTCATTTTTCACAGATTTGCAGTGTAATCATTTAAAATCATAGTAGGATGAAACATGACAATCAACGTGTCATGCTTGGAGCAAGGCACTGCAGTTCTATAAAAATAACTGACCTCTTGGTCCGGAGGCATTTTGCTGACTTCCAGTTTGCCAGTGCTTCTGAAGTATTTGATCATTTAAACAACTTTCTGTTCTGAAGAAAAACAGATCATTGCATACGTCTCTGGTATGCCCTATGTATGTGGTCATTCCAACAGCAAAACAAGTCTAGATGTTATGCCAATATGCAAAGGTGAGAGGTATGGTAATAATGCTGAATCATGTAGAAAGTCTGGGATAAGAGGAGAAATAGAATTGACAGACAGGAAATTAGAAGAATGGAAATAACAAGGGTTGACTGGGATACCACAAACTATTCTGAGTAGCAAAGAAATTATGGAAGAAAGGAGAGGACAGAAAAGAGTGTTTTATTAGCTAGCATGAATTGTCAGATCTTGAATAAACAGAACCAATAACTATTTCAATTTCAGCTGAAAGGTTATATTTAGGGCCTGATTATATAACAGGATGCCTAGGTGAGAAGTCCGCAATAGTACCTAGTTTAGGCCTATTTTATAAATGCGAAAAAATAAGTCCAAAGGAGAGCAAAAACACCTAAAGAGTACCAAACAAACTGAAGGAGCCGGTGTAGATATGGCAGCAGGAGTGACTCTATAATGAGGCAAAGTGAGATGGCTGCCTCAGGCGTCAAAGTTTTGAGGGCAGCAAAAAATGCCCCCAAAACAGCCACCTCACTTCACCTTCAAAAGTAAAAAAAAAGCACACAAGTTGCTGCCGCTTCCGAGTCCACTTCTCGGCAGCAGCAAACTCACTGTCTTCTGTAGCCATGGTTCCCTGCCTCTTAGAGAACCGCGGCTGTGCTGGTAAATGCAATTGAAAGAAAAAAGAAGCCGGTGCGGAGCCTTCCCGTCTGTCGAAGGACTCCATGCAGCTTTGTCCTGCCCCCAAAGGAAGTTGCTTCTTTTTTCTTTCAATTGCAGTTACCAGCACAGCCGTGGTTCTCTAAGAGGCAGGGAGCCGTGGCTGCAGGAAAAGGAGGCAGTAGAGGAACTACAATGGGGGAAGGTGGGGGCTGGTAGCAGGTTGACACGGGGAGAGGGGAGGAGGGGGCAGGGAATTAACAAGGGAAAGGTGAGATCTGCAATGGGGCTGACATGGGGGGGAGGGAGGGGCTGGAAGGGAATTGACAAGGGGAAGGTGGGGTCTGCAACTGGGCTGACAGGAGGGCTGGGAGGGAATTGGCATGAGGGGGAGGTGGGATCTGCAATGGGGATGACACAAGGGGAGGAGGAGGCTGGAAGGGAATTGACATGCCAGGAAGGTGGGGTCTACAACTGAGTTAACACTGGGGGAAGAGGGGATTGATACTGGGATTGATAATGGGGGAGGAGGGGGCTGACACTGGAAGGGAATTGACAAGGGATTGATCCTGGGGGAGGAGGGGGATGACACTGGAAGGGAACTGACAAGGGTTCCCTCTCATCCAGCAGGAACAACCGGCATGCCGCCAGCATCGGACAAATCAGCCTGATCACTGCAAGAAATTAGGCTAATTTGTGTGGCAGCGGCACTCCAGTTGTTTTAATTTTAGATTTTGCCGCCTTTGCCCTGCCTCTGCCTTCCCGACGCTTTTTTTTTTTTTTGCTGCAAGCATTGTTGAGGAAAATAACATGGCAGGAAGGCAAAGAAACAGAGCAAAGGTGGCAAAATCTAAAATTAAAACAGCCAGAGTGCCCCCGCCGCCGCTAGATGAGAGGTGTGTGTAGGTGGAGCGAGTGGGGACAGGAGGAAGAGAAGGAGAGACAAAGGTGAGAGATAGGGGACAAAGGGGGAGACAGGGGACATGCTGGGCAAAGGGGGAGACAGGGGGGCAAGTGCTGGACAAATGTTGGGGGGGGGGGAGAGAGGGGACAAATACTGGAAAAAGGGGGAGCCAGAAGAAAATTTCTGGACAAAGGGGAAGACAGAGACATACTGTACATAGGGGGAGCCAAGCGAACAAGAACTAGACAAAGGGGAGAGACAGGGGGGCAAATGCTGAACAAAAGGGAGAAAATGTGGGTTAGGATTATAATGGTCTTATGGGGGGCTAGCACTGGTAATGCGCAGATCGAGGGGCTAGGACTGATAATGGGTTGATTAGGGAAGGCTAGGACTGGAAATGGACTGATCAAGGGGGGCTGGGACTGGTAATGGGCTGATTAGGGGGCTAGCACTGGTAATGGGCTGAGGGGAGACTAGAACTGCAAATGAAGCTAATTAGGGGAGGCTAGGGCTGATGGGGGGTAGGACTGGTAATGTACTGATGGGGGGCTAGCATTGGAAATGAGATGATCGGGGAGGCTAGGACCGGAAATGGGCTGATCAGAGGAGGCTAAAGGGTATGTTTACTAAACTGCGGTAATCGTGAATAACGCGCGTAATGTAACGTTAATGATCATTCGCGCATCATAATGCGCGTTATGACGTGCGAACGATCATTAACGTTACATAACTCGCGTTAACCGTAGTTAACGATCGTAAACTCCCACGGCGCGGTAAAACACCGCAGAGGGTGGAGAGAGGGCGGAGAGAAGGGGTCAATGGCGGAGAGTGGGCGGGGAGAGGCTCCCTTCACACTAACATGCTGATCTGAAGAGCTCAATTCCAACGTGAATGAAAACCTGCCGTTAAATGCACATTACTGGTGAGAGAAAACCATTTCAGTGTCAGCAATGTACAGCCCAGGCAGGGAAACCCAAAAAACGTGATAAGTGTGATACATGTGCACAGAACAAACGGGCACATAAACACTGAAAATGACCCCAACAAACTGGAAAAAACCATAACCAAGCTGGACAATAGTGGTATCATTGAGAAACATCAACCCCTCCCCCCCCCCCGAGTAAGCTCCATAGAAAAGATATAAATCGTGGAAGGGTCTATACCAGTGATGGCTAACCTTTTTGAGCCCGAGTGCCCAAACTGCCGCACAAAACCAAAGAATTTCCTCAAAGTGCCAGCACGTCAATTTGCATAAATATTTGCATAATGCTAACATACACTAACTTTTAGTAAACATGTCTCTTAATGAGTGTATGGATAAAGACAGACTAAAAGATTTCTACATTACTATAATTAATTAATTAATTAATTAACAGATTATTTATATACCGCTCCTTCCATTGATCAGGTGCGGTTTCCATATAACAACAATAAACAGTGTGGTCTGTTTTTACATATAACATTTGTAGCTAGGTAAATACAGTTAACAATTAATAATTAACAATTAACAATTAGTAAACTATGTACAGTTGAACATAATTAAACTATATACATTGTTTTGTTTTTCATTTACTTATTCGCTTTGTTTTAGGGTGTATCACTTATAATCCAGTGCCAACCGCCAGGCACATTAGGAACTACTACAAACACTGCCCATTTAGAACCAATAGCAAACCCGCCGTATCCTAACAGCACTACCAGGACTCACAAAGCACCACACCATACCTATCAAAAGGCAACACTGCAAATATTAAACCAATACATTTCAGACAATAACAATACATGACCTACTGGGGAAAGAGAACAAGTGGCAATGTCAAAAAGGAATTACATAAACAGAATACCTCAGCTCAGTTACACAGTTGCAATTGCTCCAGCCACTTTCTTCTGGTTTCTTCATGTTTTCTGCTAACTCTCCATCATCTGCTGTCCATTTGTCCTTTCTTCTCTCTTCTAGTTTTTTTTTTTCCATTCTCTCTCTCTACATCCGCTTTAACATACTAATCTTTCTCCTTTTGCTCTTTCCTCATTCCTATTTCATCCACTCAAATTTTACCCCTCCATCCTCAATCCCCACTTACTCTCCCAATACCCGGCCAATTGTAGATTTCTTATCCCTCCCACACAAAATATTTTTCCCCTCTCCATTTTACTCTCCCAGCCCCATCCCATTCTAATCCTCCCCCAACATCAGCTCCCTTCTAGTTCCAGCCTCACCCAGCATCCATTCCCTTCTAGTCCCTGCATCAGCCCATTTCCAGTCCTAGCCCCCCATCAGCCCATTTCCAGTCCTAGCAACCCCCCAACCCAATACCAGTCCTAGCCCCCCCCATCAACCCACTTCCAGTCCTAAACCCCCATCACCCCATTTTAAGTTTAAGCCCCCCTATAACCCATTACCAGTCCTAACCCCCATCACCCCATTTCCAGACAGCCCCCATCAGCCCACAGCCCATTAGCAGTCCTACCCCCCAGCCCATTAGCAGTCCTACCCCCCCGCCCCCGCCCGCCCATTAGCAGTCCTAACCCCCCCAGCCCATTAGCAGTCCTACCCCCCCCGCCCGCCCGCCCCCCCCCCCCTGCCCATTAGCAGTCCTAACCCCCCTCCCTCCCTTCCCATTAGCAGTCCTAACCCACCCCTCCCTCCATCCCTGCCCGCCCATTAGCACTCCTAACCCCCCCTCCCACCCTGCCCAATAGTCCTAACCCCCCCCCCCTCCCTGCCCATTAGCAGTCCTAACCCTCCCCCCTCCCTCCCTCCCTCCCTCCCTGCCCATTAGCATTCCTAACCCCCCCCCCCTCCCTCCCTCCCTCCCTCCCTCCCACCCTGCCCATTAGCAGTCCTAACCCCCCCTCCCTCCCTCCCTCCCTGCCCATTAGCAGTCCTAACCCCCCCCTCCCTCCCTCCCTCCCTGCCCATTAGCAGTCCTAACCCCCCCTCCCTCCCTCCCTCCCTGCCCATTAGCAGTCCTAACCCCCCCCCTCCCTGCCCATTAGCAGTCCTAACCCCCCTCCCTCCCTCCCTCCCTCCCTCCCTGCCCATTAGCAGTCCTAACCCTCCCTCCCTCCCTGCCCATTAGCAGTCCTAACCCCCCCCCTCCCTCCCTCCCTCCCTCCCTGCCCATTAGCAGTCCTAACCCCCCCTCCCTCCCTCCCTCCCTGCCCTCCCCTGCCCATTAGCAGTCCTAACCCCCCTCCCTCCCTCCCTCCCTCCCTGCCCATTAGCAGTCCTAACCCCCCCTCCCTCCCTCCCTGCCCATTAGCAGTCCTAACCCCCCTCCCTCCCTCCCTCCCTGCCCATTAGCAGTCCTAACCCCCCCTCCCTCCCTCCCTCCCTGCCCATTAGCATCCTAACCCCCCCTCCCTCCCTCCCTCCCTCCCTGCCCATTAGCAGTCCTAACCCCCCCTCCCTCCCTCCCTGCCCATTAGCAGTCCCTAACCCCCCCTCCCTCCCTCCCTGCCCATTAGCAGTCCTAACCCCCCCACCTCCCTGCCCATTAGCATCCTAACCCCCCCTCCCTCCCTCCCTGCCCATTAGCAGTCCTAACCCCCCCTCCCTCCCTCCCTGCCCATTAGCAGTCCTAACCCCCCCCTCCCTCCCTCCCTCCCTCCCTCCCTCCCTGCCCATTAGCAGTCCTAACCCCCACCCTCCCTCCCTCCCTGCCCATTAGCAGTCCTAACCCCCCCTCCCTCCCTCCCTCCCTGCCCATTAGCAGTCCTAACCCCCCCCTCCCTCCCTCCCTCCCTCCCTGCCCATTAGCAGTCCTAACCCCCCCTCCCTCCCTCCCTCCCTCCCTCCCTGCCCATTAGCAGTCCTAACCCCTCCCTCCCTCCCTCCCTCCCTGCCCATTAGCAGTCCTAACCCCCCTCCCTCCCTCCCTCCCTGCCCATTAGCAGTCCTAACCCCCCCCCCTCCCTCCCTTCCCATTAGCAGTCCTAACCCCCCCTCCCTCCCTCCCTGCCCATTTGCAGTCCTAACCCCCCCCCCTCCCTCCTCCCTGCCCATTAGCAGTCCTAACCCCCCCTCCCTCCCTCCCTCCCTCCCTGCCCATTAGCAGTCCTAACCCCCCTCCCTCCCTGCCCATTAGCAGTCCTAACCCCCCCCTCCTCCACCCTGCCCATTAGCAGTCCTAACCCCCCCCTCCTCCTCCCTGCCCATTAGCAGTCCTAACCCCCCCCCTCCTCCCTGCCCATTAGCAGTCCTAACCCCCCCCCCCTCCCTGCCCATTAGCAGTCCTAACCCCCCCTGGCAAATTTTTTAAAAAAAAAGCAGGCTCTGGCTGCTGCCCGCGGCAGATTGCAATGTCCCGCGGGGCCCCCTCCGCCCGCTAAGCCCCTCTGCAAGGGCTTTCAGATTCGCGAGGGAGAGCATCTCCCTCGTGTCTCTGTTATGCCCGCAGGGGCTAATGGGAAATTTCCCATCAGTCCCTCGCGTCTAAAGGGGCTGATGGGAAATTTCCCATTAGCCCCTGCGGGCTTAACAGAGATGCGAGGGAGACGCTCTCCCTCGCGAATCTGAAAGCTCTTGCAGAGGGGCTTAGCGGGCGGAGGGGGCCCCGCGGGACGCTGCATTCTGCCCTTGCCGCATCCGCGGCAGCAGTCAGAGCCAGCTTTTTCTTTTTTTGCGGACCTTCCCGCGTGCCAGCTGCAAGGCCTTCGCATGCCACAGCTGGCACGCGTGCCATAGGTTCGCCATCGCTGGTCTATACTCCGTCCCCATACAAGGTGAATGAGCCCACAGTGAAATAGCGCTGCTCAGGGTTTTCCCCACCATCGGACAGGGTTCCTATGGCATGCACATCTCCTGCAACATCAAGGCGGGCATGTCGGAACGGCAACTGGACAGATGCCAGAGAAGGGGATACAGTAGGCCGCAGGCGGCACATGCTGTGGTGGAGCTGGGCCACAGTGCGGACTAGGGTGATGCCTAGGTGGCCCATACGAATGCTGAAACAGCAGAGCAGCCAGACAGCAACTGCTGAAGACCAACATGGGCACGAATGTGTTTCCCACAGTGTCACAGGGGATAGTACCCAACAGCCACCCCCAAGGGCATGGAACATTGGCAGGCGGGGCTGGGGGAAGCATTGACGTCTATGCAGGCACCCCTACCCCAGAACCCGCACCATAGGCAGCCGCCTACCTACACACTGGATGGCCTGAGACTGCGCACCACCAGCAGAAGGGCATGTCAGCATGGTGGCTGAGGGATACTAGTGGTGGAGGGGGCAGTGGCAGCAGCCCAGAGCAGACCGTGGCCTAGCCCTGTGTAGGTGGGTGCCGTGTACTGCAACAGACGGGCCATGTCTGACAAACAGTCATGGTATCACCAAGGAATGTACAGACTCTGTGACAACAAAGTGGTGCAGTGCACAAAACCAGTGTATTTAGAAGCAGAGGGTCACAGGTTCAAGTCCCAGCTGTGGTTCTTGCCAACCCAGTCCCCATATTTTACCCACTACTACAACTTGCTAATACAGACAGCACCTTTATCGCAGATGACGTAAACATGCTCAAAACACCTACATTCTACCCTACAGAGCACAGACACCATAAACATGCACATTACCTAGAGCAGAGTCTCCCAAATGCAGTCCTGGAGGTCCAAACACCATTCCGGATCCATGCTGCCTCTGATAAAGATGCCTGTGCTGCATTTCTATGTGCCACCCCCATGGTATGCAGATGTATCTCATGCATATTCATGAGGGACAGCATGAAAACCCGAACAGTGTTTGGCACCGCAGGACTGGAGTTGGGAACCTCCGCCGTAAAGCAGCAGCCAACAGGGGCAGACACACCCACACCCACAGGTCCCATTATCCAAAGCCTCCTGAAGAGGCAGGACTTTGGGCTCTGCGTGCATCTCCCAATACTAGCACTTGCATACCTTAGTAATGCCACCCTAAACCGGGGAATATGGTACACATCTATCAAAAGGTTGCTATGATTACTGGCAGATAGCAATTCCTAGATTAAGTACAATTTTCTGAGAGAGCTGCATCATAGCAACCTTTCTGATGTCTGTGGAGTGTGCTACAGGTCTGGTGTCTGACAGTGTTTACCAATCTGGGGAGTGACTCCTACATTATTGCATACCATAGCCATGCCTGCACTGTGCCCAGGACTGGTGTGGTGGCCTGGGCTGCCCAACACCTCTATAGTTGCACAATGCTGGCATAGGTGTGGGGAGTGTGTGTCTGTCTATCCAGTGTGTGGTGGCTGCCAACACCCTCCACAGCCCTCACTGCTAGCACTGTTGCCAGTATTGGCCTGCCAATGTGCATAATGAGGAGCAAGGTACTGTGGGAATAGCCTGGATAAGATGGCCTGACCTGGATGCATCTGCACATGGCATAGGGCAATGGCTCGGACATTGTAGTGCCTTGCCATCACCTGCATGGACAGGGTGGCCATAGCATGTCCTGCTGGGAGGTCACTCTCACCCTGACTGAGCAGTGACCATTGCATGGCTAGGTTCCCCCATAGTGTTATATGTCATCTTTCTCATGTGATATTTATGGGTTCTTTTTTGGGGCCCAATCACTGATTTATCTGCTTGGTGTGTATGCTGACATCTCTGTTCTGGGTGCATGCATCTCCCCCAGGACCATGCACTATGGACTAGCTGGTGGACTGTCTGCAGCTAGTATGTGTCTTGCTGGAGCACCTTGCAGGGTGCAGCGGCTGGGGGCTTGCTGCTGGAGAATGTCAGATAATGGTGGTGGGAAGCTGAGCCTTTCCAGGCCTGTTGTCTGTCTGCCATTGCGTTATGGATGTGTAGCGCTCTGTCTATTCCCCAGCAGTGCTGGGTTTGATGGTCCCCTCTACTGCCACCATTGCAGGGAGGTAGACTATGGATCTATTGGTGGGTGATCCTGTTTCCCACCCTGAGCCCCAGAGGGTTGGTTGTGTGGTGGTACATAATCTGCCTATGGGTCCATACACCCCCCCTCTTCACCTACAGCAGGTAACCATGGCACCAACACAGGATATGCACTATTCTGGGTGCCTCATTGCCCACAGGGACTAGACATGACCGAGACATGCAGCTGGACACAGATGTATCCTAGGTGTGTCTAACGGAACTACCTATCACACACTGATGGGGACCTGCAGCATGGTGCATTTCAGCCATGAAAGGTGCTGTGGACCTGGTGTTGGCCGCCAAACCTCAACCTCAGGGTGGGCACAGTACCCGCACAATGTGATTGTCTGTGGCTACTCTGTGGCAGTGCCACACACGGTCATCTCGCCCTACCGGGCCAGGGTGCTATGGGGGTGCATACCCCATCTTGTGTTCATCTCTGGACTGCTGATCTGCATGTGCAGTGCACCATGCGTATGGGTGCGTTGACCCAGATCCTGGCCAACACAGCGGGCGGTTTGGGTGGTGGCCTGATGCCCTTCAGTAGGCAGCCAGGGGGGTGTTAGTAGCTATGGGGCTGTAGCCCAGTGGTTCTTTCACTACCTGTGGGGCCAGTGGTCATGGGTTCAAACCCACCATGGGGTTATTTTATAGGGCTGTCTGCAGCATTGTTTATTTTTAATGTACATTAGTGCTGCCAGCGACAACCCGTCAGCATACTGTAACCTTACAGTGCCTCATAAGGTGCCCCATGCGGCATCTTATATGGCGCCCTATAAGGTGCCTTATAGGGTGTTCTATAGGGGACATTATGGGGTGCCTCAGCGGACAGTGCACTTTATAATGTAGCCTATGGAGTGCGTTATGGGGTGCCTTATGTGGCACCTTAGGTTACGCCACTGTGAGGGTGTGTTTGCTGGCAACACTACTGAAAATAAACGTAAAATGCCTCCTCATTCACTACTTAAATGTACAGGGTGATGCTTCAGCCAGCCTTATGCATTAGGCACACTGGGGAACCAAACCCATGACAGCTATATCATCAGTCAGTGCAGTAACCATTGTGCTACAGCTCTGTTTCAGTGTTTTGTGTCTGTGCACCTTCTTAAGTTTAACGTGCAGTAATGCACCATGGCGCCCTCTAAAGCTCGTTAATTTCTGTAATGCGTGTTATCGGTAATGATGTACAGCCCATGTCCTTATTTGGGATTTCTGGCTCTACCGCGGCTCCTAACGCGAATCAAACTAACGCAGTTTAGTAAACATACCCCTAAGACTAGTAATGGACTGATTAGGGGAGGCTAGCACTGGTAATGGGCTGATGGGGGGTAGGACTGGTAATGGACTGATGGGGGGGGGGGCTAGCATTGGAAATGAGATGATCGGGGAGGCTAGGACCGGAAATGGGCTGATTAGAGGAGGCTAAGACTAGTAATGGGCTGATTAAGGGAGGCTAGCACTGGTAATGGGCTGAAGAGGGACTAGCACTGGAAAAGAGCTGATTAGGGAGGCTAGGACTGGTAATGGGCTGATGGGGGGTAGGACTGGTAATGGATTGATGGGGGGCTAGCATTGGAAATGAGCTGATCGGGGAGGCTAGGACTGGAAATGGGATGATTAGTGGAGGCTAGGACTGGTAATGGGATGATGGGGGGGTAGGACTGGTAATGGGCTGATTAGGGGAGGCTAGCATTGGTAATGGGGTTGAGGGGGGACTAGCAATGGAAGTGAGCTAATTGGGGAGCTTTGACTGGGAATGGGCTGATGGTGGGGAGGGGAGGATAGACCTGCTGGCCTAGGAAGAAAACTGGGGGCTAGGGCTACAAATGGGCTGATGCAAGGGGATGGTAGAATGGGAATGGAAGGGAGCAGATGCTGAGAAGGGTTGCCATGGTATTTGGACTAGAAGGAGCTGGACAGTGGCGAAGGAGGGGGACTGGAAGGGGACTGGAAAGGAATGGACACCAGTGGCAGTTGTGGGAATGCAAGTTGACATTGGAAGGTACTGGGAGGGAGGACTGGAAATGAGCTGATACTGGGAAGAGTTACTGGGACTAGAAACAAGCTGATGGAAAGAAGTGAAGAAAACAAAAGAAGAGATAAGAAATGGCAGATGGACCATAGACCACAGAAAGAGAGCTAAGAGAAGACAGAAAAGCAGAAGCCTCAGATCGAGACCAGCATGATCAGAGAATAAAATGGTCAGACAACAAAGGTAGAAAAATAATTTTATTTCATTTTAGTGATTGGACTTTGTGCAATCTTTATATTTTACACTGTATGGGGGAACTGCATATCTTATGTATCTGATGTTGCACTGCTTGAAGAGTCTGGCTTCTTGAGGTTTCAGTTTAAATTTAGTCTTCATATTTTTATTTTTACTTCAGATTGTGGTTACTTATTCTGTATTTGGTGAGGGTCTGTGCTGTGAATGTGTGACTGAGCCCAAGTGTTCTGTTAACATGGAGTTTGTACATACGTAAAGATCTATATTGTACTGTAGTAATTTGACATGTTCAGCTTTTCAAATAGGTGTATGGATGTTCAGGGCCCACTGTAGTATTTACAGTGATGCGTTTTTTGGATGGGCTCCTTATGTGAGTTTGGAAGTTGGTGCTAATATGGTATGTATTATGTGCTATGGTAGAATTGCTCTGATATGGTATGTAGTATGTAGTATGGTAGAATTGCTTTATAGATAGTGACTTTGTTGTAGGGGTTTTGTATTAGTATACCATACGCCTGGTACTGGAGAATGTTTGTTTGTTGTTCCTAGTAAGATGATCAGAATCAGATTTTTTTTTTAAGATATTGAGTTCTTTGGGTGAATGTCCTGGTTCTGCTCTGCACCTACTGCTGAAGAAAGGGTTCTGTGAATGCAAAATGTATCTTGAAAAAGAAAAAGCAAGAACTATAACTCAGTTTATAACAACAAAATAAAAATGAGTTATAATTTAGTGTTTTAAACTGTGCTGTGGTTCTCGCTCTCTTTTAGTTCCTTGGTGTGCAAACATATTGCATTTCCTCCACATAATCTAATCATCTTTTTGGCTTGGTTCAATCCCAGATTGGAGTTTTGGAAAAAAAAACCACCCACTCTACGGGGGGGGGGGGGGGGGGGGGGTACCATCTCATCCTTCACCTCAGGCAACAGATTGCCTTGAGCCGTCCCTGTATGGCAGTCACAATATATATACAAACCATAAAATAAAAGCTGGTGCAATCAAAAGGATACTTTTAAAACACTCAAATCGTAGTATCCTGTGGACTTATTGAGACCCATGATCATAAATAATTGTCCGCATAATATCATGTGGGTTAATTGGGCTGTGTATACACTACACTAAGGTCCTCCTGGTCCGGTGTGAGGCATTTCTGATAATATCGCAAAAGTCACTCTTTTTCTATGACTGCCAAAAGTTACATTCTTAACAACATATACAGTCCAATTTATGGTAATTCTCTTTCCTTTTATTTATTTATGGAAGATACACATTTTATAGTCATTTTTATTTTTAGTTGACACTTGACCCTTTTTGGCGCCAAACCGGAACCGGTATTTAAATGACTGCCATTGCCAGCAGGTTCTCTTACGGAAAGTGACAGTATGCTGTATCACGTTGCTCTCAGGAAGGTCAGTCTTTGCTTCTTTTTGATTTGGTTTCATTGTACCATTTGTTGGTTTGTTTCATATGTTTGTTTGTTTCCCACAGCATTTTTTACTGACATTTGGTTCGTTTTTGACTTTTTAACTGGTGTTCTTCAGCAGCAGTTCTTATACTGTTGAGATGACCTTTGCGGTCTCTACATGCATGTATCTTTACACATAGACATTTTTGATTTACAGACTTGGGGGTATGTTTACTAAACCATCTTAATGTTACTGGCGCTAGTTGCAGTGATAATGTGAAGAATGCCATATAAGGAGTGGGCATTCCAGTCTTAAGGTAGCAAGAATCTGTATCGCGCGATAGTGTGTACCGTGGCACGTTAACGCGCGTTAACTATAAGTACATGCTAGCACTGTGCTAGAAGCTATAACAATGTAGCCCACTGGTTACTGCAAGGACTGTGGAGACAGTGGTTATGGATTTGATCCTGCAGTGGTGTAATCTAAAAAGGCTGTCTGAAGCATTTTCTTTTAATTTAAATCAGTGCTGCCAGCAAAAACACCCTCACAGTGCCGTAACCTAAGGTGCCCTATAGGTCACATTATAAAGTGCCCTGTCTGCCAAGGCACCCTATAATGTGCCCTATAGGGTGCTGTATGGGGGCGCCTTACAGGGTGCCCTATAGGGCGCCTATGAGGCACCTTAGGCTACAGCACTGTGAGGGTGTTTCTGCTGGCAGCACTGATTGAAATGAAAAGGAAAAGCCACAGACAGCATTCCTAAATAACACCACTGTGGGATCAAACCCATGACCTCTGCCTCCGCAGTCATTGACATAACCAGTAGGCTACATCTCTATAGCTACTACCACACTGCTGGCTGGCTACGGAAAGACTGCAGGTCACCACACAAACTGTCTGCTGTGGTTACCAGGATAGGGTAAACCCACCCGTACCCATGATGCACTGCACATGCAGATCAGCAGCCTACAGCTGATCACATAATGGGGTATGCACCCCCACAGCACCTAGGCCTGGTAGGGAGAACTGACCGTGTGTGTTACTGGCACAGAGTAGCTACAGACCATGACATTGTGTAGGTCCTGTACTCACCCTGAGGGTGAGGTGGGGCACCCAGCACCAGGTCCACAGCACCTGGCTTGGCTGAGAAAGGCTATGCTGCAAGTACCTGTCAGTGCCAGTGTGTGATTGGTAGTTCTTGCATACACATTTAGCCTACACCTGTGTTTCCAAGTTACTTCTAATCCTTGTGGACTATGATGCACCCAGAATAGTGTGAATCCTATGTGGGTGTTTGGACCCAAAAGCGAATTATGTAGCACCACCCAATCTGCCCTCTGTGGCTGAGGGAGGGTGTGGGGGGAACAGGATTTCCCAACAACAGATCCACATTGTGCATCTCTGCAATGGTAGCAGTAGAGAGGGCCATCAACCCCAGTCCTTCTGGCGAACAGGCACCCTTCAGAGCAGTCGATGCAGATCTGAATGCATCACATAGGGCACTGGCAGTAGGCCTGGAAAAACTCAGCTGCCCCCCACCATAATATGACATTCACCAGCAGAGGGTACAGTCAGTCTCCATCCACAGCACCCTGCAAGGTATTACAGCCATACACACGCTAACTGCAGACAGTCTGCTAGCTAGTACATAGTGCATGTTCCTGGAGAAACTGTGTGCACCCCAAAATGGGATAAGAGCACACACGCCAAGCAGACATGTCAGTGATTGAGCCCCAGGGAAAAAAAAAAAAAGAACCCATAAATATCACTTGAGAGAAATGCTGTATAGCACTATGGGGGAACCTAGCCATACCATGGTCACTGCTCAGTCAGGGTAAGAGAGAGCTCCCAGCATGACATGCTGTGGCCACCCTGTCCGTGCAGGTGGTGGTTGGGCACTACAATGTTCCAGCCATTGCCCTATACCCTGTGCAGATGCATCCTGCCCAGGCCACCCTGTCCGGGCCATATCCACAGTACCTTACTCCTCATTATGCACATTGGCACGCTAAAACTGGAAACAGTGCAAGCAGTGTGGGCTCAGTAAGTTGTAGGCAGCCACAACACACTGGATAGACATATACACACTCCCACACCTATGCCAGAATTGTGCAAATATGGAGGTTTGTGGCAGCCCTGGCCGTCACACCAGTCCTGGGCACAATACGGGCATTGCTATGGTACGCAATACTGTTGGGATCACTCCCAGGGGTGGTAAATACTGTCAGAAGCAATAACTGAAACACGCTTCACAGATATCAGAAAGGTTGCTATGATAAATCTCTATCAATAAATTGTGTTTAACGTAGGATTTGTTAGCTGACATTAATCATAGCAACCTTTTGATATATGTGGAACGTGTTCCCAAGTTTAGGATGGCATTGCTAAGGTATGCAGGTGCCAGTATTGGGAGATGCTGCTCCGCGCAGGGCCCAACAGCTTACCTCTCCATGAGTCTTTGGATAGTGGAGCCTGTGGGTGTGGGTGTTTCTGCTCCTGTTGGCCGCTGCTCTAGGGCATAGGTTCCCAACTCCGGTCCTGGTGGGCCAAACACTGTTCAGGTTTTCATGCTGTCCCTAATGAATATGCATGAGATACATTTGCATACAATGGGATGATGCATACAAATGCAGCACAGGCATATTTATTAGGGACAGCATGAAACCTGAATGGTGTTTGGCCCTCCAGGACTGCAGTTGTGGAAACTCTGCTCTAGGGATTGTACATGTTTATGGTGTCTGTGCTCTGTAGTGTAAAATATAGGCGTTTCAGGCATGTTTAATTTATCTGCAATAAAGGTTCCATCTTTATTACCACGGTTTAGTACTGGGTAAAATATGGGGACAAGGTTGGCAGGAGCCACAGCTGTAACTTTAACTTGTGACCTTCTGCTCATGAACACAATGGTTGTGTGTACTGCACCACACTGTTGCCACAGGGGCAGGTCATTCTCTGGGGATACCATGACTATTTGTCAGACAGAGCCTGTCTGTTGCAGTGCACGGCACCAACCTAAATGGGGCTAGGCCATGGTCTGTTGTGGGCAGATGCCACTGCCCCCTCCACCACCATGCTGCCATGCCCTTATGCCGGTGGTGCTGGTGGTGCACAGTCCCAGGCCATCCAGTATGTTGGTAGGCAGATGCCTATGGTGTGGGTTCTCGCTTAGGGGTGCCTACATGAACATGTGCGCTTCCCCCCTCCCCGCACCGCCTGCCAATGTTATGTGCCCTTGGGGGTACCTGCTGGATAATCTCCCCTGTGACACTGTGGGACACACACTCATGCCCATGTTGGACCCTCATCAGTTGCTGTCTTGCTGCTTTACAGTTTTGGCATTCCTATGTGCCACCTAGGCATCTGCCTAGCCCGCACTGTGCCCCAGCGGGACCACAGCATGTGCCGTCTGCAGCCCCCTGTATCCCATTTACAGCATCAGTACAGTTGCCCTTTCCTACGTGCCCACTCTTCTGTTGCTGTACATGTGCATGCCATAACAAACCTTCCCAATCTAAATGACAGAAACCCTGATCAGCGCTATTTCAATGTGGACTCATTCACTTTGTAGGGGGACAGAGTATAGACCCTTCCAAACATGATATCTTCATTTATACGCTTTGTCAGTAGTGTTGCTTTATATTTTGTCCGCCAGGGTGCTCGGACAAATCTCCCCTGGGGTGGATACAATAATCAATCAGGCGACACTCTGCTTATTCCATAATAAAATGATTTATTTGGGCAAAAACAAAAAGTAAGGAAGTTACAAGCAAAGCTATAAACAGTCTGCCTGATGCGGACAGAGTTCTCTGGCTCTGAATAATAGTGAAAGAGAAGGCTGTCCCACCCACACTCGGCCATTACCTCTGTTATATACTCCTCTGCAGCAAATAGTTCCAGAACATTCTGCATATATTTGCAGGCTCTACCCTGGGACCCTCCCCATTATCAGGTTTCTGTCTTGAGGCCCTTCACTCAGTATCATATAACTAAATGTGCTGTGCTTCTTATCAGGTAGGCCGTTCCCTGCTGGGCTGCTCGGTCTGGGCTGCTCGGTCCTCGCCCTGCATCTTCTTCTTTGTTTCACTGTAGTTTCGCTTGGGTGATTTTCTTTTCGCTTCAAGCACAAGTTAGAATCTTCAAGGCTCTGCAAACTTTTTCATCAACCTTATATTAGGCTGGCATCTGCTCCATTCTGTAAGTCCATTCTCTGCACACTCCTGTCCAGAGTCTGGTATCCTACATGTTTCAGCAGGGATTATACATGTTGTCAATCACAGCCCACATGCAGTTCTTCTGTGCCATTTAGAAGTTAGTCAGCTCTTTGGGATAGGATCATAACTTTCAACATCATTATCAAAGTAAGCCAAATTAAGTAAGCCAAATTAGTCATTAACCCCGTCCTTAACCCCTACATTCCCCACTTTTTATTTTTTATTTTCTGTCAGGTTGGAAAGATGGAGGGCATCCAGTGAAATTTGGCTACGGGGCATGAATTACAATTTGTGACAGAGGGTACATTAAAAGGCAACAGCTCATACTGATCTCTAGAAATGGTATACATGGTTTTAGTGGACTGCAGCAGCATTGTCTAACAACAAGCTAATAAGAGAGAGAACACGCAGCAGACAATAATAGCAAAAATTGCAATGGTTAACAAAGATATGAAAAGAGCCTTTAGGCCACCATAACCCTCCTGTCTCTGCCTGCGTTATTCTGCATAAATTCTTAGGTCATTTTCAGGCTTTCTGCAAAGCCCTTTCTAGGGGCCTCCTATGTTTATGCAGCTGGATCTGCTTATTAAGGCTTGCCTATCTATGCAATCAATCATAATCAATCATAGCCCCCTGCCTCTTCCTGTGTTGTTCCATCCGCAAGCACTAATTGAAACCTTCAGGGCTAGAGTATTAGTTGAATTCCTGGCTCGACCTGTTTGACCCTAGGCTTATATCCCTGGACACTTCTGTCCAGGGTATAGCTTTAGGTTTTATAACAGTAAGCCACATTGAATTCTTCCTTGCTGCCCACATGTTTTGTGCCCACCATATGTTGCTATGTTTGCTTCAAACACACAAGAGTGCAGTTATAAGGCAGATATATATATATGCATTCATAAGGCAAACATATTAAGCAGATCTGAGCCGCTTATCTTCATTCCCCACTGAGGGATCATTGAGGGGCAGCTTCTGGTACTGTTCTCGAGATACAACATACATGGTATTGGTGCTTTGCATTATCATTTTCTTACAGCATCCTAATAAAACAGAAAAATACAGCATGCAATAATACTGAACACATCAAATATTCAACAAAGTAATGAAGAAAGCTTTGAAAATGTCACAGCAAAACTTGAACTGGTGTGGGTATTGCAATTGCTGTAGCCCAAATGGCTTGTAGATTTCAGTTATTTTCTAAGAAGATGATAATAAAAGGATAACAACACAATCAGTCCCAAAAGTTCCCAATCAGTCTAATAGTACTTTTCCTATTTTCAAATAATTTGGTCTTCACTTTTCACTGAAGTTTAAGTGTAAGTTCGCTTTTTTCTCAAAAGTAGAATCTCTCATTCTCATAGGTGGATATCTTGGCCCTTTTTCAATGTGACACACTGATGCAGATAGGGACTCCCTCACACATTTCTGCGGTGTGTAGTTCGGATTTCTCGGGATGGTCTGCTCCATCTGGACTCTGGCCAATTCCCTCTGCATTTCAATTGGTGACATGGTTCCAGGTCCCATTCAGAAGAGCAGCATCCAATATTAAATGAAAAGACTAAAATATTCTAGATTAGATTTTACAATGAGACAATGCAATGTGACAAACATAATTCCATCCATATTTACTTAAGATCATAACTATCTCATATGGTATCAACTGTGTCTCTCAGTTTGATAAACTTCTTATCTCTCCATCACTGAACATTCATTTGCTGGCAGGAAATACTCCACCATACTCTTAACTGATCTTTACATATTAATAGATTAGACAAGTTGCACACACATATTCTGCAAGTTTGGCAAGTTTCAGAATTACTCCAATTTTTATTTGTGAAAATTTGTCATCAAATCATCCCTCTTTTTTTACCCCTGCATGTCTGGCCAGTACATACAAAGGCAAAATGAGGCAAAAAGCATCTGGAAGTACCACATGGCCAGTGTGGATGTTCAAAAGCATATCAGAGTGCAAAATGCACCTAGCCTGTCTCCAGGTGTCTATTTCCAATTGTTGAGTATGTGTTGGGGCTTAAATGACTTCCTGAATTAAAGATTCTGGAGACAGCATAGTTGAATAAAATTTGTTTACATGTTCAGTAGACAGATATGTCACTTTAAATAACCTTCATCAGTTTAATCTCCATCAGAGTACCACCTCTTAATTGGCATGCTAAGAACATCAAACAATTGTTAGAAACTTAGTATTGTGGTAAACAAATAGTATATAGAAAATATAAACTTGGATTCTTCTTAATGAATATAACAACATGAGTAAACAGTGTCTTTTTTTTCACCAACTTAATTGGTATGGTTCAAAAATGGACATATGTGCTCATTCAAAATAGCAATTGTCTTAAACAATCTGAATAAATTCCCTACAGTATAAAAATATTGTTTTTGTAACATTTTATAACGGCAGTCGTAATAGGACAAATCATGACTTTTAACATGACAGCCACATGTCTCTCTCTCACGTATGACTAGAATCTATTGTATATACTGTTCTCAGGGAAAGTGCTGAACAAGGCAAAGTAATTATCCTGAGTCTTTCATTACACTGATACTTTTGCATGTCAAGCGGAGATTTCAAAGCAGTGCTTGGGCTAGCTTCACCTTACCGGCATGCTATCTTAAGAAATACAAATGGACAACAGAACTAGACAGACATGTTAAAAAAAACAAACCTCTGTGCTGTAGGAGACTTTGTCTAATCAATTCAACTTAATGTTATTGTTTTATGTGTAAATAACTTTACAAATATTCTCATATTTTTCTGGGAACTAAGCTCCATTTTTCACCAAATTTGTTTTGCAAGTGTGTAAACTAAAGTAAATTTGTATGTCATAGTGCTACAATATAGTGTATTCCTAAAATTGAAACTTAAAAAAAATCTTTCAAAACAAAGTACACTGTGTTCTCTGGACCCCAACATATAAAATTCAAATACAGAAAAACAGATGAATTTATCCTAAAATTCAGCAACTCCCATGTTACTGTCCTTAGTCATTAGTCATTAGCACTGAGCTTAAGAATACAAACACTCCTTTTCACATTTAAATTGAATGAGACTGGTGTCAAACGGAACTGCAAACTAAACAGTAGATCTCTCTTCCGTCCTTTATACAAAAGTTAAAATAAAACTTAGTTACAGCTCTTTTTGGATGTATGAACAATAAGTATGTCCTCAATGAAATGCTTGCAACAATATACAAAATTCAGTTTTACTTTTAATTTTGCTTGATCAAAACCAAACATATAACTTCACATTCACTCGGGATTCAAATCATTTCTAAGTAGCATTGTCCTGTCAGGGCCGTCAAACCCCCACTCTGAAGGGCAAAGGACAACAAACAGATTCTCCAATTTCATGCCTTGATTGTTTGATCTAACATCTGGGAGCACTTAAGCACAGCAGCCCATCTGATCAGAGTAGAGAGGCTTTCCTGAGAAACTTCATTAAAGCATTCCCCCTTGGGAAATCCCAAAAAGCAATATACCTTTCAGCTTGAGAAACTCAGGAACTTTTTAAAAAAAAAAACAAGTAAAAAGTATTTTCTTCATAATCTTATATAAGGATTTTCTCCAACAATGTAATACTAACTAAACATCTTTGCATCACAAGGTTACATATTTTCTTAACTTTTAGAGCTATTTTTCCTTGGTTACAAAATCCAGCTGTAATCTTTTCCCTTTATTAATTTGATCTTAAATTTGTAAAGTCATAAGAACATGACAAAACTGATCTTGTATCACTGAGTCAAAACTAATCAAACAGAATTTCTTAGCATCACAACAATTTTTTCATCAATCTCAGGTTAATTAGGATCTTCCACATTTGTTAGAAAAATCAAAATAAAGCTTCTCAAAAAGTCAGCTGGCAGTTCAGAATAAAACACTGTCAATTATCTGTGCGGTCTGCTTCTAAGATTCTCACTTCAGTGTACAATACATTCCGATCCTAATCCATTAACTCAGAAAATCCATTCCATGTTACAATACATTCAGACAGACAGCAGGGGAAAAACTAGCTGTCTCAGCACATCAATTACTACAGCAGACCCTGGAAGATTTTTCGTTGTTTTCAATGTTCTAAAGAAGACAGGAAGGACTTGGAAGAATAGAGACAGATAAACAAACACCACTTGTCACTTGCGTTCAAGGGACTCCGGGCCAACGGTTTTACCCTCTCCAGAGACTGGGGCGTCTTACAAGCACATGAATATTGTGGAAGAAAATAAAAGCAAACAGTTACGCTCCCCAGGAATTTCCCACAGGAGTATCCCACTTTTCACATTCTGGTTCACAAAGAATTCTAATCAGTTCAGCTCCAGGGACCAAATGAGTGGGACAATTTTTCTTTTTTTTTTTTTCAGGCTTACAGTATCCTGCAGTCCTGGAAATATAAAGACCTAATGTCTGGACAAACTTTCTCTTTCCCTAATCTTTCCCTAATGTTACAACTAAATACAGAGACACTCTAACATTTACAGAGACTTTTTCTACACATCAAAGCAACATTAATAACATAAAAATACATGTGCAATCAAACCTGGGTAAATCTTCTGTTCTTGTTTGTAGTCTTTGCGCGATATCCAAATCTCTCTCTCGTTCCTACCAGAACGGCATCCAACTTCGTTCATTTCAGAACGGTATCCTCATCCCCTATATGTAATATATATATATATATATATATATATATATATATATATATATAGGAGGTATACTCATCCCTGATATAAAGCCAAAATCAGGGGTATCCCAAGACAATTTAGAAAAATATTAGGAGTCTCATCCAAACTTTTTGTTTTTCTCTCGTTCATCTCAGAACGGTATCCAAATCTCTCTCTCTTCTCTCACAACAAAATTCTCATCCCCTGAACCGGCAGGAGGTATCCCCTCCTCTATTTAATTAGTGAAGCAATAGGGGGTATCCTCATCCCTGATGTACAGCCAATATCAGAGGAATACGGGACAATTTAGAATAAAAGTTTTAGGAGTATTAAATACTTGGAGTATTAAACACTCAAGTCCCTGTTCGGGCGCCAATTGTCCTCCAGGGTGCTCGGACAAATCTCCCCTGGGGTGGATACAATAATCAATCAGGCGACACTCTGCTTATTCCATAATAAAATGATTTATTTGGGCAAAAACAAAAAGTAAGGAAGTTACAAGCAAAGCTATAAACAGTCTGCCTGATGCGGACAGAGTTCTCTGGCTCTGAATAATAGTGAAAGAGAAGGCTGTCCCACCCACACTCGGCCGTTACCTCTGTTATATACTCCTCTGCAGCAAATAGTTCCAGAACATTCTGCATATATTTGCAGGCTCTACCCTGGGACCCTCCCCATTATCAGGTTTCTGTCTTGAGGCCCTTCACTCAGTATCATATAACTAAATGTGCTGTGCTTCTTATCAGGTAGGCCGTTCCCTGCTGGGCTGCTCGGTCTGGGCTGCTCGGTCCCCGCCCTGCATCTTCTTCTTTGTTTCACTGTAGTTTCGCTTGGGTGATTTTCTTTTCGCTTCAAGCACAAGTTAGAATCTTCAAGGCTCTGCAAACTTTTTCATCAACCTTATATTAGGCTGGCATCTGCTCCATTCTGTAAGTCCATTCTCTGCACACTCCTGTCCAGAGTCTGGTATCCTACATGTTTCAGCAGGGATTATACATGTTGTCAATCACAGCCCACATGCAGTTCTTCTGTGCCATTTAGAAGTTAGTCAGCTCTTTGGGATAGGATCATAACTTTCAACATCATTATCAAAGTAAGCCAAATTAAGTAAGCCAAATTAGTCATTAACCCCGTCCTTAACCCCTACAATTTATCATTTATTTATTTATTTATTTAACTTTATTTATATCCCGCTTTTCACCGGGTCAAAGCGACGTAACATTAAAAGGGGGGGGGGGGGTGAACAATAATCAAATTCTGGGGTTGGGGCTATCACCGGGTGGTCAACATTGATGATTTCAACAAATATTTGGGACATAGACATAGACATTGTATTTCAGTTTCTTAGAAAATATGTTCGGGGGGGGGAGTTGGGGGGGAGGTAATCAGTGGTGGGTGCTTGTTTCTGGTCCGAGGTATTCCTGGAATAGGACCTTTTTAGTTGTTTCCTGAATGATAGGGGGTCTCTGTTGCCTCTGATGTGACTTGGTAGAGAGTTCCAGAGGGATGGTGCGTATAGTTCGAAGGCTCGGTTGCAGGTCCGTTGGTTGTATTTGGTTCGTTTATGGGGGATGGTGAGGGAGTTGCGGATGGTTTGTCTGGTTGTTCTGTTGTGGGCTGGTCGGGGCAGTAGTGCGCAGCGCTGGGAAGTCTGAGTTTGGTAGAGAGTCTTGTGAGTAAGTAGGGCGGATTTGTATTTGATTCTTGCTTTGAGGGGGAGTATGTGCAGCTCCCTCAGTATTGGGGTGATGCGGTCTTGTTTTTTTGCTTTCTGGATAATCCTTGCTGTGATATTTAAGGCAGTTTGAAGTGGGTTGGTGTGGGTGGCTGGTAGTCCGTGGTAGATTATATTGCAGTAGTCCAGGTGGGGGAGTGTCATGGCTTGCATCACTTTTCTGAAGTCCTGTGGTTCAAGGAGAGGTCTGAAGCGCTGTACTGTTTTAGCCTTGTGTAATATTGCTCCGGTGGGGTTTTTTTATTTGTTGCTTGAGTGTGAGTGCTTGGTCGATGATGATTCCTAGATACTTTATGTGCGGTTGTATTTGTATTTGTGTGGTTTCAATGTTGAGGTGTGTAGGTGGTGTGAAGTCTGGGTCCTTTGTTACTATGAGGGCTTCTGTTTTCTTTATGTTGATGGATAGGTTGTTCTTCTGTAGCCAGCTGGATACTTCTGTGAAACATTCTGATAAGTGGTTGTTTGTTGGGTTAGAGGTTGTGATTGGGGCATAGATGTCATCTACATAGATGTGATAGTTGATGTTGTGGGCGTGTATGATTGAGCAGAGTGGTTGCAGGTAGATGTTGAAGAGCATGGCAGATAGTGTGGATCCTTGTGGTACTCCTTGGTGTTGCTAGAAGGGGGGTGAGGTTGATGTGTTTGTGCGGATCAGTTGTTGTCTATTGGTTAGGTAGGAGTGGAACCATTGAAGTACGGTATCTTTGATGCCAACTGCTTGTAGTCTGTGTAGGAGGATGTTGTGTGAGATGGTGTCGAAGGCTGCTGATATGTCTAGGAAGATCATGGCATATCCAGAGTGTTTGGCTTGAGTTCCTATGATGAGGGTGTTCATTAGTGATGTCATGAGGGTATTGACTCCGTGGAGTGGACGGAATGCCATGTTGTTGCGGGTCCAGTATGTTGTTGGTATCTAAATGTTCTTGGAGCTGTTGCTGAACTACCTTCTCAATGATTTTGGCGGTGAACGGGAGGCTTGCTATAGGTCTGTAGGAGGTGGGGTCCAGGGGATCCAGGTTGTGTTTTTTTAGGGTTGGCTGGATGATTGAAGTTTTGAGGAGGTCTGGCATGCGTCCCTGGCTGAGGGATTCATTAACGATGCGGGTTAATGGTGTGCTCAGGTCTTCCTTGGTTTTCTTTATCCATTCTGTAAGGCAGGGGTCTAGTGGAGAGGTGGTGGTATTCAGGCGGGAGATGGTGGATGTTATTTCTTCTTTCATGATTGTTTCGAATGTGCTCCATTCTCTGTCTATGGTGGTGGGGTGGTTTGTTGTTGCTGTCTCTGTGTTCAATTAATATCACTATTGGCCAGCTTGGTTATTGGGATTTTAGATGTGGTTCTGGTCCTTTTATATGTTTATTTGCCTTTTTGGTTCCTGCACATGTATCACTACTATCACTTTTCTGGGTTTCCCTGCCTTTGCTGTACATTGCTGACTGAAATGGTTTCTCTCTCCTGCAAATGTGCCTCTAACGCGAGGGTTTCACTAGCGTTAATGTTCAGACCTGGATTTCACAGCGTTAGTGTACCTGGAGCCTCTCCCTGCCCACTCTCTGCCCATTGACCCCTATCTCCGCCCTCTGGGAGGCCTTACTCCACCCTTCAGAGCCAGATTTCACAGCGTTAGTGTGCCTTAATGCTGCTGCCAACGTTATCGCGTGATACATGACGTTATCGCGCGATATTATCGCGCGATAACGTTACGTATAATGCAATAACATTGTCGCTGCTACGTTAAGACGGTTTAGTAAACATACCCCTTAGTTTCCATTTGTCCTCCTTATCCCTCATGGCATTAATTGTTTTGCATGAGCATCATTTTCAAAGTGCACCTAGATGTTATGGGTTTTATTTTCCTATCCTATTTATTTTAATTTTGTATATTACTGATTTGTTTTCTTTCATATGTGCTTTTATCACAGTAATAATGTATTTATGTATTATCTTATTGCCCTTTTTATGATTGTACCTTTTTAATACATATTCTTCCCCTCCCTGTTTTTATATGTAAGTTTGACATTATTGGTTTTATTAACATTTGAGCTTTTCAAATGTATCTTTTTGAGTGCACCAGATTTTATTTTTTGGTTTGTATATATATTGATAGTTTTATGATTTCTGTTTATTGGTTCTTAATATATGTTTTTCTGTTTTTATTTTATGAGACTGTTCCCCCTTATGAAGGCCTCTGGCTAAAACACATTGGGATTTTTACAATAAAGTCTCTGTGACTGCCAAATCTACAACAGTTCCTTCAGTTCATTCTATTTTATAAATGCAACATGGGTGCCTGCGTGCCTTTTTAAAACAGGTTCCCAAAGAGTGTTCCATACTGATGCACAAATGTACACCTGTTCCAAAATCAGTGTAGGTTTATGTATGTACTTTAAGGGGTATGTTTAATAAAGGTTAATGTGCTTTAAATGCTGCAATGGTCCAATGAATGGGCAATGGCAGCACTTAATGTGCATTAACCTTTAGTAAACATGCCTCTACGGGTGGACTCACATAGTTCAAATTGCATATAAATTAGTCTTTACATGACAAGAAACCTTTTTAAAATGACCCTCCCTCCACCTGTATATTATTCCTCAGAATTAGAAAGAAAAGCTTGTGGATATAAGCAGGGCTGTACCAAGGGCAGTGGGAGCTGTGAGGCTGCACAGGGCAGAAGCACAGAAAGGGGCAGATATCCTCACTATACTTCCAGGAAGCTCATAAAGAGGGAATTACTGCATGTGGCTGGGATACAGGGTGACTCCAGTTTCGTTAGTCGCACAGGGCGCCTTTCTAGCTTGGTAGGGTCCTGGGCATATGAATTCTAATGAACTTTTATTTAACTTGTTGGCAACATAACTCAGCTCTCTGAAATGGATTTTGGCCTAATGTTATATAGTCAATGGTATAATTCTCCCTTTAAGAAAATGTATTGTACCAAGCCATGAAATTAATGAGACAAATTACTTCCAAGGCACCAAATTCTTTAAGGTAGTATGACCACATATAATCAACAAGCTGTCTCAGTTCTTGAAGGGCCAGAAATGCAGTAGGATCTGTTATAACTGTATGTTTATGGATTATCATTGTCAACAATCTCCATTCTATTTTGACTAGCAATGCTATTCATCATAGCAATGATCCCTTATTGGCCAACTAAAAGGCTCAGAATAAAAAAAAAAAAAACGGAGCCATGAAATAGCCTGAAAATATTGTATGCCATTGTAGTTAAAATTCTAGCAATTACTATTAATATTCACAGTTTTAAGTGATAAGAAACTCTAAAGGGGTAATTTATAACTGAGCACATACGTTAATAATTTGTGTATACATTTCTCTCTGTGAGTACTGGTGAATTTTCAAAGCAAAGGTATACAAGAACTTTCACTTTGTCTTGACAATGCACATGTTTGCCTGGTTAATTTAAGTGCATACACTCATACTATCATAGTGAGGGTCCTATGACTGAAGGAATGCAGATTATTTTTATGCAAATGTTAATTTCAGAAGTAATTTTATAAAGCATGTTCCACATATAAAGCAATTTTGCATGCAGAAAATGGCTGTTATAAAATTGGATGGATGTATCTATGTTGGCAAGTATACGTGCCAACAAGAGTATGCATATTTTTATGTGAATGGTATATAGGTGTTCCTAGAGGCTGGCTTAGGCAGAGCAGGGGTAGGGTTGTTGTGTACATAGATACTTTATAATACACCAGACTGAAAAGGTGGTTAATAAGAGAACCAAGATGGCTGTGTAGGCAGTTGTGTCTCCAGACATTGATTTCTTTATGATGCCGAAGCAGAAAGAAAAACCTCACAGGGAGCCTCCTCAACCTGCAAAGACTTCCTCTCCTGCTATTACCTTGCCTGGTCCTTTGGATGCATTTGTTCAACATTTGGAGAGTCCATTAGAGCAACCTGTGTGTCTCTGGGCATTGAGGCATTGGGGCTGGAGAGCTCGGCGCCCTCAGTTGGATGTGAACTTACACCGAAGCTATGCTTGCCACCCATTCTGCCTGTGGATTGGTCCCCTTCGGTGAGCTTGGATTGCCATGGAGATACTGTACAGAGTGGTCAGCGTCTGGAAGGAGGAAACTTTTCTGATTCTGTGGTGGCTGTAAAACTGGTAGATTATACAACGCTTTTGGCCTAAGGAGGTACTTTGACCAGAAAGAGATGGAGGGCGAGCTGCAAAGTTCAGGCTCACGTTGCTGGGGGCTCCTTGGTAGCGGTTGATATGCCTGCAGGTTTCAGCTTAGGTTTGCCTTTTTCTTTTTTTTTTGGAACGCCCATCGACATTTGCTCGAGCTGATCTGGATTGCGATTTCTTCATTTGGAATAGTTTCCGTGCAGCAGATGAATGGCTTGACAGTACAGGTTCAGTCTAATGCTAAGACATCTTCGGTTAATACTACTGAACTTTCTGCAGTAAAAGATTTGATTGGGAATATACAAACAGAATCTCAGAAGCATGATACTTCTTATGTAGCAATTATGAAGAATATTTCCAGTTTAAGAGTTAAAAATGAACTTTTAGAGAACCAAGTGCGGGCTATGAATTTATGTCTTGTTAATTTCCCTCGTTCACCTTTAGTATCTGCTAGGGACATGTGGAAAATGTATTTGCAGGATGTTTTAGGGATTCCACCTGAGTCTCAACCCCCTTTCGCAAAAGTGTATTATATACCTACTCAGAAAAAAAATTGCAGATGAGTCTCAACAGGGTTTGCAGTTTAACTTGCAGCGTGCTGATATTCTTAATATATCTAACATCTTGGAGTCTTCTGACACTGAAAGTATAGGGTATGTTTACTAAACCATCTTAACGTCGCAGCAGTGATATTATCACACATTAAGTGATGCTATCGCACGATAACGTAACATTATCACGCGATAACATCACTTATCGCGCAATAACGAGGCGGCAGTGTTAAGGCACACTAATGCTGTGAAATCCAGGTCTGAAGGGTGGAGTAAGGCTTCCCAGAGGGCGGAGAGAAGGGCAGAGAGTGGGAGGGGAGAATGGGCAGAGAGTGGGAGGGGAGAATGGGCAGAGAGTGGGAGGGGAGAGGCTACAGGCACACTAACGCTGTCTGGGTCTGAACACTAACGCCAGTGAAACCCTCGCGTTAGAGGCACATTTGCAGGAAAGAGAAACAATTTCAGTCAGCAATGTACAGCAAAGGCAGGGAGACCGAGAAAAGTGATAGTTGTGATACATGTGCAGGGACCAAAAAGGCAAATAGACATATAAAAGGACCAGAACCACATCTAAAATCCCAATAACCAAGCTGGCCAATAGTGATATTAATGATAAACATAAAGCAGCACTACTGACAAAGCGTATAAATGAAGATATCATGTTTGGAAGGGTCTATGCTCTGTCCCTCTACAAAGTGAATGAGCCCACATTGAAATAGCGCTGATCAGGGTTTCTGTCATTTAGATTGGGCAGGTTTGTTATGGCGTGCACATGTGCAGCAACAGAAGAGTGGGCACATAGGAAAGGGCAACTGTACTGATGCTGTAAATGGGATACAGGGGGCTGCAGACGGCACATGCTGTGGTCCCGCTGGGGCACAGTGCAGGCTAGGCAGATGCCTAGGTGGCACATAGGAATGCCAAAACTGTAAAGCAGCAAGACAGCAACTGATGAGGGTCCAACATGGGCATGAGTGTGTGTCCCACAGTGTCACAGGGGAGATTATCCAGCAGGTACCCCCAAGGGCACATAACATTGGCAGGCGGTGCGGGGGGGGGGGGGGAAGCACACATGTCCATGTAGGCACCCCTAAGTGAGAACCCACATCATAGGCAGCTGCCTACCAGCATACTGTATGGCCTGGGACTGCGCACCACCAGCACCACTGGCATAATGGCATGGAAGCATGGTGGCGGAGGGGTGCTGGTGGCGGAGGGGGCAATGGCATCTTCCCACAGCAGACCATGTCCTAGCCCTGTTTAGGTGGGTGCCGTGCACTACAACAGACAGGGTCTGTCTGATGAACAGTCATGGTATCCCCAGAGAACGATCTGCCCCTGTGGCAACAGTGTGATGCAGTACACACAGCCATTGTGTTCATGAGCAGAAGGTCACAAGTTTAAGTCCAAGCTGTGGCTCCTGCCAACCCTGTCCCCATATTTTACCCAGTACTAAACCATGATAATAAAGATGGAACCTTTATTACAGATAAAATAAACATGCCTGAAATGCCTATATTTTACCCTATAGAGCACAGACACAATAACATGTACAATACCTAGAGCAGAGTTTCCCAACTGCAGTCCTGGAGGGCCAAACATTTAGGTTTCATGCTGTCCCTAATAAATATGCCTGTGCTGTATTTGTATGTGCCGCCCCCATGGTATGCAAATGTATCTCATGCATATTCATAAGGGACAGCATGAAAACCCGAACAGTGTTTGGCACACCAGGACCGGAGTTGGGAACCTCTGCCCTAGAGCAGCGGCCAACAGGAGCAGAAACACCCACACCCACAGGCTCCACTATCCAAAGCCTAATGGAGAGTCAGGCTGTTGGGCCCTGCGCGCAGCAGCATCTCCCATTACTAGCACTTGCATACCTTAGCAATGCCACCCTAAACTTGGGGATACGTTACACATATATCAAAAGGTTGCTATGATTAATGGCAGATAACAATTCCTAAGTTAAGCACAATTTGCTGATAGAGCTGCATCATAACAACCTTTCTGATATCTGTGGAGTGTGTTTCAGTTTTGGTTTCTGACAGTGTTATTTGATAGACTGTCTGAGACATTTCCTTTTTTAATTTAAATTAGTGCTGCCAGCAAAAACACCCTCACAGTACTGTAACCTTAAGGCGCCCTATAGGGAACATTATAAGGTGCCTTGGCGGACAGTGCACTTTATAATGTGCCCTCTGGAGTGCCTTATAAGGCGCCTTTTGCGGCACCTTAGTTTACGGCACTGTGAGGGTGTGTTTGCTGGCAGCACTAATTTAAATTAAAAAAGAAAATGCCTCAAACAGCACTGATTTAAAGTAAAGGTCAATGTCTCAGACAGCCTTACTCATTAAGCCCACTGGGTGATTGAATTCATGACCCCTGTTTCATCACTCATTGTATTAATCAGTGTGCTATACCTCTATTGCTGTGATTGCAGGTCAGCATGCAAAGTTAAGGTTAACGCGCGGTAACGTGCGCGGCTCCCTCTATCATGCGATAATGGACACGGTGCACTTTATCACGCAATAACCTGCGATTGCTACCTTAAGACCGGAACGCCCACTCCTTATATGGCATCCTTCACATTATCGCTGCAACTAGCGCCGGGAACATTAAGACGGTTTAGTAAACATACCCCTATAATACCTTCAACTTTGGTTTTGCTTAGCATTATTGTCTGATCGAGAGTGGTTGTTTAAATTATATTTTAAGAAGCGCTCTATTTCTTTTTAAAAGATTATTGGTTGCTATGTATCCCGACATGGCCCATTCCTAGTACTCAAGCCAAGCGTAATCCAGCTGGGGGGATTGTTTTCCTTAAAATTTCCATGTAGGTGTCTTGTGTGTTTGTAGTCTCAGAATTTTGTTTTTTATGATCCCACTCATCTGGCTGCCTTTGTTAGTTTGTGTCCCTCTCTCCATTTTATGAAGTGAACCAGTTAGGTTCTATTTTGTGCAGTAATAGAGTTAGTTTTGGATTACACTGCTTACTTATGCGTTCCTCTCATGCTTGTAAGTTTCTCTATTTCTTTTTTGATCTTGGCTCCTACTGGTTGTTGGGCTTGTAGGCATTCAAGGTGTATTTGCTTCTTGTAATGTTTTTTCCTTCAATTTGTAACCATGAGTGCCTTTTTCTTTACAAGTATAATGCTTGGAATTTTGTAAAATCTATAAACATAAAATAAAAACAAAATAATAATACACCAGACTCAGAGCTGAAATTTGAGCAAGTGCATTTGTACATTTATGAGAATGGTGGTCGAAACCTATTTTATAATTGTACCTATGTTGCTTTCTAAAATCAAGACATTTGTGAGAATGTTTGTAGGTACCCTGCTATAGAATTATCATCTTTGATGATAGTTTTCTAAAGCATTTCTTTGTGTAAAGCAGTGATTTAGGCCCAGAAATTGATTTTTAGAGAATTATACTCAAGGCATCGTTAGCTGGATGGGAATATATGGGGGAGTAGAACAACAATGCACAAAAGTGAAGGGAGATGAACCTTTTTGTTTGAAAAGGAAATAAAAGTAAGATGAAAAGGAGGCCACTATGGTTTTCAAAAAAAGTAGCTGAAAAGGTAAAGGAAAGAGGTTAGACTTACAAACTTTAAAAATTGTAGAAAGAGGAAGACAAACAGCAAAAGCTAGAGAAGCTAAAATAAGCTGTTAGGAAAACAAAAATGCTAATGGAAGAAAAATAGCCAATACAGTAAAATATGGGAATAAGATATTAATGACAGGATGAAATGCAAGTGACAGCGTGAGACTGAAGGATGAAGGGGAGGAATATATAGAGGCTCATGAGTATGAAACGGATTTATCTGACAAATGAAGGGACAGAAATGGGACCTCAAAATCCAAGCACAAATAGGAATAGAAGTGAGGTAGAACTGAAATGATTTTCAGCTAACAAAACTACTTCAATATTTATTTTGTTGTATAAAACTTCTGGAATTGATATTCAAAGGCACTTATCTACTTAGCAGCACCTGCTAACCACTTAAGAGCCTAATGCTCATTGACACTGTCCGTGTGGTGTCGCTGAATATCATCTCTGACTGCCTGAGCACTATCTGTAAAATGCTGGGACAGTCTGGATGTGGAGCTAGGGCAGAACCAGCGTTTATCTGAAGATGGGCAAATTTCAGCAGTGTTATTTGGATAACATTGTGCAAAACTTAGGACAGCAATGATTTGCAAATGGCTGCTGACGAATATCACCAGCATCTGGATACTGCTGCATCCGGGTAGTCAGTGGTAGCCATCATCTGGATACTGCTGCTGATACCCCCATTATAATGTTGTGACCCTGATGTTATCATTTCTAGACAAACTTATACGTGGTTTGAACTCCACAAAAACAAGCATTTATCTTAATCTTTATAGACATCGCCTCAGCATTCAATAGCATTGACGCAATATACGAGTACTTATTAGAAGAATAAAACAGATTGGCTTGCAGGGAACGGTCATTCAGTGGTTTGGGTCCTACCTTTCCAACTGCACACAACAGGTCCGGATTAGTCAGGCATCATCTACAATCTTCAAACAAAAACAAGATATCCCCCAAAGCTCCTCCCTATCCACCCTTTTATTTAATCTTTATTACAACCCATATGTAATATATTTAAAAAGCACAATATAAGCTATCATCTCTATGCTGATATAATGATGTATCATCCCATAGACACTTTCGACCCCGTCTACACATAGATAATCACATGCCTAAATGATATAACAGAATGGCTCAATGCACACAACTTAAAAATCAACTTTAAAAAAACAGAAGTGCTCTATGTTTCCAGAGATCCAAGCTTCACCTCCCCCCCCCCCCAAAAAAAAAATTAGCTACAAGATACAGAACTTGAAGTCAAAGAAGAGATGATTTGCCATGATGTAATCCTGGACCAATCTCTAAATATGGTCTTCCATATGAAATCAGTTACCAAAACCATATACTTCAAATTACGCATGATCGAACATCTCAGACCCTTATTAGAAGATCACGATTTCATAACAATCCTTCAAGCACTAATACCCCCCCCCCCCCATTGATTATTGCAATAACACCCTGCAGGACTTACCAAAGAAAAACATCCACCAATTCCAACTAACCCAAAATTTGGTGGCACATATCTGATATAAAGCATAACGCAGTGATCATATCATTCCAATTCTCTATGACCTCCACTGGTTACCAGTCAGAACAAGAATAAAATACAAATATTTGATGATTGTGTTCAAGCACCACAACAAAATAGCCACAACTCCTTTGTCCTCTTTTCTCATACCCCCCACCAAAATTACGAAGACAGTGCTCACAAAACACCTATGCCTTAAGGATCCAGTCACATCCGCAATAGTAAGCAATGTACCACCTCAAGAGCTTTCTCATACATTGTCCCAGCATAATGGAATATACTTCCTGACAACCTAAGAGCAATAAAAGATCTCCTACAGTTTGGGAAAGACCTAAAAGCACATTTGTTCATCGAGTATCTATCTCCTATGATACATCCCAAACTCAAGCTAAACTCAGTCACTCAGCATCACCTAGCTTTTGAGTATGTGAATACATGAATAATGATGCATATGAGTTGATCCCTACCACAACATTGTGTATTGTGGGGGACCCTAGCCCAGGCCGTGGCCTATAGGCGTAGGGCTGCCCTTGTTAGTCTTTAAATAAAGATTATGTTATCCTCGTCCAGAGCCTGGGCTTCTGGGACTTGTAGTTGTGTTGTTTGTTCAAAAACAGAAGTATGGAAACCAAAAGTTTTTTCAAAGGCAAACAGGAATTTATTTCTTCTTTTTTTTCCAAAAACACTAAGGCTTAACAGAAGGCAACAGGATTCTTCTCCAAACAATATTCCTCAGGAAATTCCATGAA
Organism: Ichthyophis bannanicus; assembly: GCA_033557465.1. Lineage (NCBI taxonomy): Eukaryota > Metazoa > Chordata > Amphibia > Gymnophiona > Ichthyophiidae > Ichthyophis > Ichthyophis bannanicus. The sequence goes on from CM066034.1 coordinate 238,894,448, forward strand.
ACCAAAGACTGAAACTGCTTTAGAAGGCTCTCTTAACACATGCAGCTGTCTCTCAATATATAACAAACTAATACGTCCCTTTTTTTTTCAAACAAAAGTAAATGTCTTCCCTGCATTAAACAGGGTTCTTAGCTTTCCTGGCTAGAGTAACTCTCACTGTTTCCTTAATGCTTTGGGGTTTTCAAGTTACAGGGTTTTCTTTCTCCAGAAGCTTTTATTCAGCTCTCTGACACCATGAACAGTCCATTAATGAATCTTCAGACATAGAAACAGGTTCAGAACAATCTACCTGCATTTCCTCTGGATCTCCTGCTGGTACGTATGACTCTAAAGCTCCATGCAATGCTTCTGGCTCAATGCACTCCAAAAGCTCCTGAACTTTTCTCCACTGAGGTTTTGCACTACGAGCAAGGTTTTTACCTGGAAGGTGAAGCTTCTTTTTCTGAATTAAATGCCACAGTGCCTCTAACTGTTTCAGGTCACTGTTAGCTGTACTTTTGTTCACCCACCTTCTGGGAGCTTGAACGCTTAGAGCTGGTTCACAAACTGTAGAAACTACACTCTGCTGCTGGCCAGTAATTCTCCCAGCCACACCTCTGCTGGCTTCAGAACTACTTGTACTTTTCCTGCAAGCCTGACTTTCTCTTGGGGTGCTGCCTTCACCTCTGAAGTTCCCACGGAAGTCTCCACCGGTCTCCTCCCCGGTGAACTCTCTGGGTCTTTCTTGGGTGCTTCTCTCCCCAGCAGTCTCTGTGGTCAACTCCAACTCCCCGGTCAATTCCCCGATCAAATCCCCGATCGAACTCCCCGGTGAACTCCCTGGTGAATTCCCTGGTGAACTCTCTGGTGAGCACCCTTTCCTTCCTGTTCCTCTGGGTTTATAAAGCTGTTTTTTTCCTATCGTGCACTGCCCCCTGCTCAGGTGTTTTTCATTAGCTTCCAAGTCTGTCCTTAGGTTAGCAGAGCTTGGGTGTGGCCTGCCTTCAGCAACTGCGTGTTTTTTCTCTTTTCCTGCACTCTGCAGGCTATGGATTTGCTGCCTGTCTCTTTCCTTAAAGGTAGATTTTTGATTTTCCTCTATTTCCATGGGCTCAGCCACACTCTCCTCATCACAGTATATAGTTACTGAAACATTGTATTTAGTTGGTTGTAAATTTCCACAAGTTAATTGTACATAAGTTACTAAACTCCTAAGCTCAATGTAAAGTTTTCTTTTATGTTCCATGTAAACTGCCCCTGATCTCTGGAAGGGGCGGTATATAAAAGCATGTTAGATAAATAAATAAATAAATAAGTAAGTAAAAGTCTGGACTTTTTTACCCACGGCAGGAGGCATTTAAGAAAAATGCCCACTGCTGCAAAATGCACATTGACTGCTCTATTTTCATGGACTTTGCAATCAAAGAACCTAAATTCTCTAGCAAAAGCCTGCTGCAGTGATGTTGGAATCTCTGACTTTCAGATGTCTCCTTGCAATTTACTTCTTTCCCAGCCTAATGTCTACAACCTCAAGATCTACAGTGTGATTCATTGTCTATTTCTTCCAGTCAAGATATCTCCTTTACTCTTCTTTACATATTATACTATATCCAGCCTAAACTGAGGGTCACATACTTATTTATGCACTGCTCACACTTCCTTCCATCATTACAGAAAACATGAAGATACTCAGCAATACAAGAGGAATGTCAGGGTAGTTCTTTTAGCAGTAAAACCCAGAGGTATGTTTACTAAAGGGTGTTAAGAGAGCAAGAGTTCTGTTAACACCTGTTATCGGCACCCTTGCACCTTAGATGCTGGTAAAAATGCCCTGTTCAATGTAATTTCAGTTTGTTCAATGTAAGCCGCACTGATGCAGAATAGCGCAGTATATAAGAGAATGTAAATAAATAAATAAATATAAAAGCTGCTTTAACAGGTGTTAAAGGCTCCTGCAACGTTAAAGGCGCTGTAGGCAGAGAGTGGGCATTAACGGGGCAGAGAGTGGGCGTTAACAATGTGTGCTCCCTTAACGCCTGTTGTGCAATGTATTTAAAAGCTCTTTAATACTGGGAACCCTAACTCCAAGTAACACCTTGCAGAAAGGGTGTATTTAGAGGGAAGAGAGCATATTTAAATGTCTACAATGTGATACACTGACAGGGGAGCCCCAGACAGTGATAGCAGTGCTCCATTAGTAGCAACAGCATGATGCACAAGTATGAAAGGACACTATGTTGATAGAGCAAATGGGGCAAAGGAGGTGTCACATGGGTCATGCAGTGGGGGTTGCTGGTACACAGGGAGGACCATGCAGCTGCCCAGGTGGCACATAATAGCACAAGATCATAAGATATGCCATACCAAGGTTCATCAAGCTCAGTTTTCTATGTCCAACAGTGGCCAATCTAGGTCACAGGTACCTAGCAGTTCCCCCCCCCCCAAAAAAAAAAAAACCACACATGTTCCACAGTGCCTGTACTGGGTCAAGAAGTGGATTTCCTGGGTCTCCTTGAATAATGGTTTATGGACCTTTCCTCCAAGAACCTGTCCAAACCTCAAACCTTTTTTAAACCCAGCTACACAAATAGCTTGTACTACATCCTCCAGTAATGCATTCCCGAATTTGATTACACATTGAATGAAAAAATATTTTCTCTTATTTATTTATTTAACTGTATTTATATCCCGCTTTTCACTGGGTCAAAGCGGTTTAACATTAAAGGGTGGGGGACAATAATGAATTCTAGGGTTGGGTCTATCACCGGGGGGCCAACATTAATGATCTGAACATATTAAGGACATAGACAATGTACATTAGTCTCTTAGAAAACAGATCCGAGGGTATGATTAGGGGTTCTGGGGGGTAGTCAGTGATGGGTGTTTGCTTAGTCTTAAATGGGTTACACTATAGCTTCATTACATGTCCCCTAGTCTTTCTACATTTTGATGACATAAATAATCGATCTACATTTACCCATTCCACTCCATTCATTAATATGTAGACCTCTATCATATTTTATCTTTATTTCAAGATTTGATTAATCACCTTTCCCAACATTAGAGCAGTGTACAAAGTGTAAATAGCAGAGGCCAAAGCCAAAATGGGAAAGAACTACAATTTTGACAGGACAGAGAAGCATTCACACCAGATAGAAATACCGGAGAGATAGTAGAAGCACACCACAAACCAGAGGGAGGGAGATCAAAGGCCTGGCAGAAAAAGTGTGTCTTGAGCAAGGCTTTGAACTTATGGTAGGATTGTTTCTGATGAAGGGTAGGGGGGAGAGAGTTGGAGGGAATGAGAATGGTGGGTCTGTTCTAAGTGGGCCAAGGTGGGGGATGGAAGGTGCAGATGGTGATTGTATACTGACCAGAGGTTGCAAGGTACAGAATGGTAGGGCAAGATATCAGCCAAGTACTGTGGAGTGTGGGTGTGAATGGCCCTATGGGTAAGAATCATAATCATATAAGTAATCCTAGATGATACTGGCAACCAGTGCCACTTAATGAGGTGGAGTGTGATATGCTTGTAACGGGTGGTATGGGATAGGATTCGGGCTGCGGCATTCTGGATTAATTGAAGACGATGGAGTTGATGGTGCGGGAGACCTGCAAAAATAACATTACAATAATCTAGTCAGGAAATTACAAGGGAGAGCAAGAGAGTGGTGAGAGCAGAAGAGGACAGACTATCATGGACTGTCCGAATCTGGCAGAGTGCTCCACACCCGCACCCCCCCAGTATCTAGATGACACCATTCATCTTCAGCCCTCCCCCCCGCCTCCTCAACTCAGTTCATGGCAACCATCTCTTCCTTCCCTCCCCTTCTCAGACTCACTTGGAGTTGACTCGTCAATCTGCTTTCTTTTTCCTGGCCCCCACCCTCTGGAATTCTCTCCCTCCCACCCTGTGCACGGAGCTGTCCTTTTCACGATTCAAGGACTTGTTTAAAACTCACCTCTTCCAACTACCATTTGACCTCCCCAACACCCAATTTCCCTCCCTTTTTGTCAGCCCCCTCCCCCTTCCCTCTTCCCACAATCAGGGGCTTTCGGTTCCATTTCCTTTTGCTTTTTCTCTTTCTCGCTCTTTCCTGTCTAAACATTGGCATTCCTCTTCTCTTCTATTTCTTGTTTGCAGCCTGTTTTTATTGTACACTGCCCTGATAAATGTGCCTGGGTGGTATATCAAGTAATAAAATAAAGATAAAGATAAAGATATAGAGATGGATTTGAGGAGTTCATCGGGGTTGATGGGCTGGAAGGTAGATCAGGTGTGGGACAAGGAGAGGGAGTGAGAGGCTGGGGTGATGGAGGGGGGGGTGGATGACAAGGGAGGAGTAACGAGAGCAAAAGAGGAGCAGAGACTGTCAATCTTAGATACAAAATGGGTGGTCAACTGCAAAGCACTGGGGGTGGAGGACTGGACATGGCATGGAGAGATCTGATGTAGGGTAATCAGAGACTGGAGGGTGAAATAGAGTTGGTGAGTGGAATTTGGGGCTGAGGAGATTAGAGTGGAGTAGTAGGAACATTTAGTATCAGAAATAAGAGAACGGTACTGTAAATGGCCGAGGTTAAAGTGATGAAGGGAATCAGGGGAGGGGGCCTTCCTCCATTGGTGCTTCACCCAGCGAAGACCGGGGTGAAACCAAGGGTTGTGGGAGAGGGGCAGGTGAGGCTGGAGCTAAAGGGGAGCCAGTTGATTAGGGGAAGAGGAAAGGCAGGAGGTCCATAGTGAAGCTGGACATCAGTATCAATGGAAGGGAAATCAGGAGGAAAGAGCTGGTCAGATGAGGGAAACTGTTGAAGGGTGGCAGGGGTTATGTGATGGGTCAGACGAGGTGAACCCATGGTGGGGCAGGAAGAGGGGGTGGACCAGAGGGAAGGGGGGCGAAGAACATAAGAACATAAGATATGCCATACTGGGTCAGACCAAGGTCCATCAAGCCCAGTATCCTGTTTCCAACAGTGGCCAATCTAGGTCATGCATACCTAGCAGTTTCCCCAAAAGACACAGGTTCCGTAATGCTTTTACTGGGTCAAGCACTGATATCCTGGGTCCCTTCTTAATAATGGTTTAGGAACTTTCCTCCAGGAACTTGTCCAAACCTTTTTTAAACCCAGCTACACTAACAGCCTTTACTACATCCTCCGGTAACAAATTCCAGAGTTTGATTACACGTTGAGTGAAAAAATATTTTCTTTTATTAGTCTTAAATAGTTTACCCTGTAGCTTCATTGCATGTCCCCTAGTCTTTCTATATTCTGATAACGTAAACAATCAATCTATGTTTACCCGTTCCACTCCGTTCATTAATTTATAGACTTCTATCATATCTCCCCTCAGCAGTCTCTTTTCCAGGTTAAAGAGCCCTAACCTTTTTAGCCTTTCTTCATAAGAGTATCCTTCCATCCCCTTTACCGTTTTGGTGACTCTTCTCTGAACCTTTTCTAATAACGCTATATCCTTTTTAAGATATGGCGACCAGAATTGCACACAATATTCAAGGTGCGGTCTCACCATTGAACGATATAGAGGCATTATAATATCTTTTGTTTTATTTTCCATTCCTTTCCTTATGATACCTAGCATTCTATTTGCTCTCTTGGCCGCCGCTGCACACTGGGCCGAGGGTTTTAACATGGTATCCACAATGACGCCTAAATCTTTTTCCTCAGTGGTGGTTCCTAATGTGGAACCTTGCATCGTGTAACCATAGTTTGGGTTGTTCTTCCCTAGGTGCATAACTTTGCACTTGTCCACATTAAATTTCATCTGCCATTTTGATGCCCAGTCTTCTAATTTATCAAGATCCTCTTGCAATTTTCCACAATCCTCTTGGGTTTTAACAACTTTAGTTTTGTGTCATCTGCAAATTTGATAACCTCACTCGTTATTCCACTTTCCAGGTCATTTATGAATATGTCAAAAAGCAGCGGACCCAGCACAGATCCCTGGGGTACACCACTATTCACCTTTCTCCATTGGGAAAAATGGCCATTTAGCCCAACCCTCTGCTTTCTATCTTTTAACCAGTTCTTGATCCACAGTAGTACACTGCCTCCTATCCCATGACTCTTTAGTTTTGCCAAAAGTCTCTGGTGAGGGACCTTGTCAAAGGCTTTCTGAAAGTCCAGATACACTATATTAACCGACTCACCTTTGTCCACCTGTTTATTCACACTTTCAAAAAAACATAACAGATTAGTAAGACAAGAGCATCCTTGTCTAAAGCCATGTTGGCTGTCTCCCATTAGGCCATGACTATCTACATGCTGAGTAATTTTATTCTTTATGATGGTTTCTATCATTTTTCCTGGTACTGACGTGAGGCTCACCGGTCTGTAGTTTCCAAGATCACCCCTGGAACCCTTTTAAAAATTGGTGTTACATTGGCAATCCTCCAATCTTCAGGTATTAGAGATGATTTTAATGATAGTTCACAGATTACTAATAGCAGGTCTGCAATCTCATATTTCAGTTCTTTCAACACCCTTGGATGTATACCATCCGGCCCAGGTGATTTGCTACTCTTCAGTTTATCTAATAGTTGTAATACACCTTCCCGTTGTATCGATATTTCCTTCAATTCTTCCGCACCTTTAAATACCACTTCAGTCATGGGTAACATCCCTACATCTTCCTCAGTAAAGACCGAAGCAAAGAATTCATTCAGTCTCTCCGCTATCGCCTTGTCGTCTCTTAGTGCCACTTTAACTCCTCTATCATCTAATGGACCAACTGACTCTCTCACAGGTTTTTTGCTATGAATGTACTTGAAACAATCTTTATGTCACGTTTTTGCTTCCGCAGCAAGCTTCTTCTCAAATTCTCCCTTTGCCTGCTTTATCAATGCCTTGCATTTGACTTGCCAGTGCTTGTGCTGTTTCCAGGTTTCGTCGTTTGGCTCTTTTTTCCATTTCCTGAAAGATGCTTTTTTGGCAACAACAGCCTCTCTGACCTCACCTTTAAACCATGCTGGCAGTTTTTTGGACTTCCTTCCACTTTTCTTAAAGCGTGGAATACAGCTGGTCTGGGCTGCCAAGATAGTATTTTTCAATAACACCCAAGCTTGATGTAAGTCTTTACCCTTTGCAACTGCTCCTTTTAGTTTTTTCTTAACTATTTTCCTCATTTTATCATAGTCTCCCTTTCGAAAGTTAAAAGGTAGTACTGTGGATTTCCATACTATCCCTCCTCCACTAACTAAATCAAAGGCGATCATGCTATGATCACTATTGCCAAGTGGCCCCAACACCCTTATCTCTTGCACTAGATCTGGTGTTCCACTAAGGACTAGGTTTAATATGGCTTCCCCTCTGGTCGGTTCATGAACCAGCTGCTCCAAGAAACAGTCATTTATGTCATCTAGGAACTTTATCTCCCTAGCATGTCCTGCCATGATACTGACCCAGTCGATACCGGGGTAATTGAAATCACCCATTATTATTACTGCGCTGTAACTTTTATTAGCTTCCTTGATTTCTTTGAGCATTTCATCATTCATTTGTTCATTCTGGCCAGGCGGTCGATAGTACACGCCCACTGCCATCGCCTTCCCCTTTTTACATGGAATTTCAATCCATAGAGATTCTACAGCAAATTTTGTTTCCTGCAAAACTTTAATCCTTTCTGACTCAATGCCCTCTCTAACATAGAGCGCAACCCCTCCACCAATTTGATCAGCTCTATCATTACGATATAGTTTGTACCCAGGTATCACAGTGTCCCAGTGGTTGTCCTCCTTCCACCATGTCTCTGATATTCCAATCATATCTAACCTCTCATTTAGTGCTATATATTCTAACTCTCCCATCTTATTTTTTAGACTTCTAGCATTTGCATGCAAGCATTTTAGAGACTGTATTGTATTCATATTAATTTGGCTATTGGTAGACATGGGTAATTTGGGATCTTTAAGCGCTGTCTGCTCCATACTCGAGGGCATTTGGGCTACTTTACTTTTTTTTGGAACCTCTCTGCTTTTGGTAGTATCCTTCAAGGATACATTCTTCTGAACCATCCACTCTTGGGTGACTGTCGGCTTTCCCCTATTATCTAGTTTAAAAGCTGCTCTATCTCCTTTTAAAGGTTAATGCCAGCAGCCTGGTTCCATCCTGGTTAAGATGAAGCCCATCCCTTCGGAAGAGCCTCTCCTTTCCCCAGAATGTTCCCCAGTTCCTAACAAATCCCAAACCCTTATCTCTGCACCATTGTCTCATCCACGCATTGAGACTCTGGAGCTCTGCCTGCCTTATGGGTCCTGCACGTGGAACGGGAAGCATTTCGGAGAACACTACCCTGGAAGTTCTGGATTTCAACTTCCTACCTAAAAGCCTAAATTTAGCCTCCAGAACCTCCCTACCACATTTTCCTATGTCATTGGTACCGACATGTACCAAGACAGCAGAATCCTCCCCAGCACTATCTAAGATCTTATCTAGGTGGCGCGTGAGTTCCGCTACCTTCGCACCAGGCAGGCATGCTACCAGGCGATCCTCACGTCCACCAGCCACCCAGCTATCTACATGCCTAATGATTGAATCATCAACTATAATGGCTGTCCTAACCCTTCCCTCATGGGCACATGGCCCTGGAGAAACTTCCTCGCTGTGAGAGGGTTTTGCATCACCTGGAGGGCAGGTCATAGTTACAGAATCACTTCCTGCCACACCAGGGTGATGCTCTCCTGTCACGTGACCTCTCTCCTCCATGGCAACAGGGATGCTGCCAGACTGGAGGTGGGACTTCAGGACTATATCCCTGTAGGTCTCATCTATGTACCTCTCTGTCTGTCTTATGTTTTCCAAGTCTGCTACTCTAGCCTCTAGAGAACGGACTCGTTCCCTGAGAGCAAAGAGCTCCCTGCACCTAGTGCACACGTAAGACCTCTCACCAACTGGAAGAAAATCATACATGTGACACTCATTGCAAAAGACTGGAAAGCCCCCATCTCGCTGCTGGACTGCTGTCTGCATCTTAGTTTTAAGTTTTTGTTTAGATTTTTAAGTTCTTTACTTACTAAGGGTTGCTATGGCTATTTATACCAATAAAACTATACCTAATACGTTTAATTTACCTTGTCCACCTGAAGCTTAATTAATCTCAGGTCCTTAGTGTATGACTGATTTGGGTAACGAGCTTCACCTGAGAGCACCTCCTGTCTTTTAAAATGTGTAAGTACCTATAAAGCTACGATTATCCCAGGGGTGGGTGGGTGTGGGGAGGGAGGGAGGGAAATAACACTTATTAAAAGAGGGCTGCTACACAGTACCTTGTCCTGTGCTGCTGAGGTAAGCTATATTCTTATTTGATTTAAATTATAGCTCTTTGCTGCTGCTAGGCTCTAACTTATTAAGAAATTTAAACTACAAGCTCTCTGCTGGGTTCTAAATTTAACCAGAAATCTCTCTTCTGTGTTTTAAATTTAAACTAAAAGTACTTTGCTGATGCTAGGCCCTGAGTGACTATTAAATTTAAACTACAAGCTCTCTGCTGGGTTCTAAATTTAACCAGAAAGCTCTCTTCTGTGTTTTAAATGTAAACTTAAACTGCTGCTACTAGGCCCTGACTGATTTAACAAAAAATAGTGGGTTCACAGATTAATTAGCTTTAATAAAAATAATTCCTTTCAGAAAATTCCCAGAAGTATATACTCACAATTGCAGATCTCTCTCCAGAAGTAACAGTCCCCTTTTCTAGTCCTTCAAGACAAGAAATGTAAAGAAGATGCAAAACTGGTCAGTCCAAGGAAGGTGTTGTTTAGCAATGTTCAGGGGAGAAAATGGGGAGCTTTGTGGAGTGATAACAAGATCAAGGTTCTGATGCGCTATGTGGGTGGGAATGATAACATGTTGCTGGAGCTCAAGATCACTCAGGAGGGTGCAAAATGAGTGGTCACGAGTTGAGGTAGGGGACGGATAGTGTGAATTTTGAAGTCACCAAGAATGAGAAGGTGCTGAAATTGTGAGGCAAGTTCAATGATAGTGAGAGTGAGCAAGTACCAGAAGGAGGGGTAAAGGGTGGGAGGCACATACAGGAGGAGAAAATGGACAAGAGGGGCCGTGTTCAGGCACAGAAGAAGGGATTCTGGATAGTGCAGAGAGGAGGATTTGGGCTGGATAATGGGCAATGAGGAGCAGAAGAGGACTGCCATACCGCCCCCTGATGCACCCCAGGCTTGGAGTGGCAGCAGCCAATAAACCAGCAGGGAGACAGTGAGCTAGGAGGGGGTCTTTCCCTTCATGCAGCCAGGTCTCAGTCAAGAAGAGGAGATCCAGCTGGGAATGGAGGAGGAGGTCATAGAGTAAAGCTGTTGAGAGCCATATTCAGTGAGTGCTCGACCCCAGGCAAAGGGGCGGTGGGGGGGGGGGAGGTCAGACACGGAGGTTGACAGTAGAGCAAATTAGTGTGAACTCGACAAAGATTGCCAGGAGGTTGAAGAGCAGCATACCATGGGTGTTGCCCCCAAATAGGGCGATTGAAGTCATAGCAGAGACAGAAAGCAGCAAACAGAAGAGGCACACCAAGAAGGCAACAAGACGCACAGATGTTTGCCTGCCAGCAGTGCCGGCGAAGGAGCGAACAGCCGTGAGGACCATGCATCTCCGGCTCTGATTGGCCATAACTGGGCTCAAACCTCTGGGATTGCAGGATGCCCCAGGGTTGCTCCAAAGAGCTTACCCAAGTAGCATGACCTGCTCCTTGGGCATGTGCCCATGGCACATGCCACCATGGTGCGGGCTGCCGCAGAGGGCAGATCTTTAAAGCGGCAGTGGTACATGATGGTACCTTGCAGTTTCTGCAATCGGGAGGTGAGTGGAATGGAGCTGGTAAGCCTTGCATCACTTCTGGTTTCTGCAAGTGCGGGGGTGAGTGGAACAGAGTTGGTAAACCTTGCGTCGCTTCCAGTTTCTGCAATCGGGGGGTAAGTGGAACGTAGCTGGTAAGCCTTGCATCACTTCCGGTTTCTGCAACTGGGGGGGGGGGGGGTGAGTGAAATGGAGCCAGTAAGCCTGTATATGATGATAAAGCAAATGTTTGTCATAGCAGGTAAAATCGCACAAACACAACCAGGATAGAGCAGCCGTCTCTTCTCCAAGTTGAAGATCCCTAACCTTTTTAGCCTCTCCTTATAGGGGTATCTTTCCATCTGCAATACCATCTGTGATGTCTGTCATGATCCCACAGTGGCAGTGGCAGCACACAGACATGCTGCTGCTGCGGAAAGGCAGAGATCCCAGCTTCCCCTCCCCCTGATGCTACTGCACCCAACTGTGGAGGAAGAGGCTGATAGCACCAGCAGCTGCAGCCCTCCTGGTAGCTGCAAAATGCAGGTGCCCAGGGAACTACCACTGCAGTGACTGTCATCCTTCCCCCGAGATATACTGGTGTTAGACTGTGATGGGGCTCCTGCAGATGCAGATGGATGGGGGGGGGGCCCTGCGAGGCTGTCCATGTGTTCTTCTGCCCCCCCCCCCCATCTGGACCTTGCGGCCTAGATTTTCACCAAACCTGCAGCAGACCAACGCCATGTCCTGGTCCTGTGTGCTTTGTGCATTGCAATATGTGTCAAGGTCTGTCTGATGGGAAGCATGTCAGCCCCAGGGACTATTGCATACATATGGCAGCACTGTGGCTCAACATACACAGTCAGTGCATATATGAGCAAAGGCTGATATGTCCAAGTCCTGGCTGGGGCTTATGCATTGCATGTCTCTGTGACTAAACTTTAGTCTAAAGTGCAGGTACAGCACCAGCAGGTATAATCCCCCAATGTATCAGCCAGCAAGGGCACAAACACCACACAGACCGCACCACACCGCCATTATCCATAGCTGGATGGAGAGGCAGGCTGATAGCCTGATTGAGCTAATATGAAGACCAAAGTTACAGGCAGGAATGCCAACCATCCCCACTTTTGCACAGTGCGGCAATGTGAGTGTATGTGTGCGTGTGTGTGTGAGAGAGTGAGTATGTCTTTCCATTGTTATGTTGAATTCTGCACTTCACTGTGCCTCGCATTGCCTAAGCTGTTCCCAGTGTTAGTCTGCAAATGTGCATGACAAGGAGCAGAGGATTGTGGGTATAGCCTGAAACACAGTGAATTGGCCAGGATGCGCCTGCCTTGGCAGTAGGGTCAATCGCTGAAATGTCATAGTGCCCGTCTACCATGTGCATGGCCTGGGTGGCAACAGCATGTCATGCTAAGAGAGCACTCTCACTCTCACTGAGCAATGACTATGGCATGGCTATGTATCCACATAGTGTTATATAATGTTTAGCTTCAGTGATGTGGGTATAATTTCTGTTTGGGGAGCCCACTCAATGAGCCAAATGTTGGGTGTCTATGCTGTTTATCCCAAACCAGGGTGCAATATGCAAAAAAAAAGTTAAAAGAAAGGTTTTTCTATTACAGAGCAGTGGACTATGCTACAAGACCCTCATGTCCCACTTTGAAATCATCTCAGACCTCTCCCCCAATGATTTCCCATTCCTGGTAGTCTAGTGACCTCTCTGACTCCTGTTATGTGGCATAAAATATTAAAAAAAAGATCCTCAGGACCCCTCAGTGCCAGTGGCCCACTATTCCCCCCTCCAAGTCTTGACCCAGGATTTATTTATTTAGACAGTTTTGTATACCACCTTATCCTTTAATCAAAGTGGTCACAACAGGGTGATACATTTAACATGAGGGGATATGAGACACATACACTAATACTTACATGGAACATGGGCAATGGAGGGTTAAGTGGCTTGCCCAAGACCACAAGGAGCACCTGTGGGACTGGAAACCCCAGTCCAAAGTTGCTGTCCTCTAGTGGGATTTGAACCCATGACTTTCTGGCCTGAAGTACCTTGCCCCAACCACTAGGCCACTCCTCCACTCTGATTAAAATGGTTAAAATGGTTAAAGATATCTCCTCCCTACCAAAGCTCCATCCCCCTTCTAGGCTCTGTTCATTAAAGTATAAAAAACAAGAGTCATTTGCACTTGTTTCACAGCTAGAAATAAAGACACATTAAACACAGCTAGAGCACACACTTCATTTATTTGAATTAGACCTGGAATTTATCTGGTGTCTGGTGCTAAATACCTGGCTTTGATAGATAGCAGTGATATTCGATGACTTAGTTTTAACTAATTTATCTTATTTAGGCATTTATATACCACCAAGTGCTAATGCCCTTTAGGTGGTGTGCATTCAGGTACATATTATTTATTTATTTATTTATTTGGCATAGATTTGTATACCGCTACTTCCAGTGATCAGCAGCGGTCTACTGGTGAACAAACAAGGGAGTATGTACAGAGCGATTTAAGAATACAGTCTGATTACAGGGAGGAGTGAACATCAACCATATAATTTACAGTTATACATTTGATCAGTGGGGAGGGGTATATTAAATTTACATATGAGCAGGGGGGAAGCATACACAAACACATTATCAATCGCCATATATGCATGAGTAACAACGAAAGGGTATATACATATATACATTTTAACACTCAGTAGATGCGGGAGTATTAACAGTGTCTAAAACCTCTATGACCCGGATGCATAGTAGGTAGGTAGTCAAGGTGGGATAAGATAAAAGTTAAGAACTGCCTAGGTGATGCCGTAATGTGACTGGAACAAGTGGGTTTTAAGCTTTTTCCTGAAGTCCTGTAGGTCTTTGATCAGGCGTATCTCATGAGGCAGCTGGTTCCAGAGCATGGGTGCAAAGTATGTGTAGGACCGGTTGCTCGTCCATTCCTTGACTGATCTTATGCTGCTAGGTACGTAGAGTGTGTTCAGGTTAGCGGTTCGTCTACTTCTGTTGGGGGGTTGTGTGGTGATGAGGCTAGAGAGGAATGAGGGGGATACTCCGTGGAAGATTTTGAATGTGGTTACCAGTATTTTGTATATTATTCGTGCAGAGATGGGGAGCCAGTGAAGCTCAATCAGGACTGGTGTGATGTGATCTGTCAGGTGCTTATTCATGATAATCCTGGCTGATACATTTTGTGCCATTTGTAGGATGTTTAAGGTTTTCTTTGGTTGACCTTGTAGGATGACGTTACAGTAGTCAAGATGGGGAATGATGAGAGCCTGAGCTACTGTTCTGAAGTCCGAGTCGTCAATTACGCTGCGTAGGGGTTGTAGAACTCTCAGCTTGTGAAATATTGCTCTGTTGGTTCTCTGGAGGTGTTTGTCCATTTTTAAGTTAGCATCAAGTAGTACACCTAGATATTTGATTTCATTTTTAGAGTGATAGGTGTTGTTGTTCAGGGTAATGAACTGACTGACATATGACTGACTGACCTTTTCAATGCCTCGTTGGAGTCGGGAGTGGTGCCAAAGGACTGGATAGAGGCTCATGTGGTGCTTTTACACAAGAGCGGAAGTAAGGATGTGGCTGAAAACTACAGACCGGTTAGTTTAACTTCGGTGGTGAGTAAATTATTGGAAATGCTGCTGAAAGAGAAAATAGTGAGGTTTCTGGAGTCCAGCGGATTACAGGATCCGAGGCAGCATGGATTCACCAAAAACAGGTCTTGTCAGACAAATCTGATTGATTTCTTTGACTGGGTGACCAGGGAGTTGGACCAAGGGAGAGCCCTAGATGTGCTGTATTTAGATTTCAGTAAAGCCTTTGACAAATGTTTCTCACAGGCGACTTATAAACAAACTGAGCACCCTAGGGATGGACCCTAAAGTTACTACTTGGGTTAGAAATTGGTTGGGTGGGAGGCGACAAAGAGTACAGGTAAATGGAGCTCACTCTGAGGAGAAGGATGTTACCAGTGGTGTGCCCCAGGGATCTGTACTTGGTACGATTCTTTTTAACATCTTTGTTAGTGATATAGCGGAAGGGCTGTCAGGTAAGGTTTGCCTCTTTGCAGATGATACCAAAATCTGAAATAGAGTAGCCGTCAAGGAAGGTGTAGATAACATGAGGAGGGATCTAGCTAAGCTTGAAGAATGGTCTAGAATTTGGCAGATGGGATTTAATGTTAAAAAATGTAAGGTCATGCATTTGGGCTGCAGCAATCCAAGGGAGCAATGTAGTATAGGGGGTGAAGTATTTTTGTCTAATAAAGAAGAGCGGGACCTAGGCGTGGTTGTGTCTGATGATCTTAAAGTAGCTAAACAAGAGGCGGAGCCAGCACGGGCTAAGATGGCCGCTTGAATCTCGAGCTCCTCACCCCCTCGCAAGTCAATTCCCCCGGCTGCAGTGAAATAAGAGATCGGAGCCTCCCCGGTGTGCTGAGAAGTTGGGAGAGATGGCTGGTAGCAAGCCCACGAGATTAGACTACTCTGCAGCGGTGGGCGGAGGAGTAAAAAGAGCCAAGGCCGAGTCGCCTTCTCCGCAGAAAATGGCGGGAGAAGACGCGGCAGGTATAAAGGAAGTGCTGGTGGAAATTCGAGGCGTGAAGGACATGGTCGCAGTCAATGGCGAGACTCTGAGCGGAGTACAGGCAGATATCGCCGAGCTAAAGGAGATGCGCGAGCAGATGAACATGTTGACGGAGAAGCTGCAAAAGCTAGAAAGCATGGCGGTGGCACATGAGGAGCGCTTCAAACAGGTGGGGGCAAACACCAAGAGAATAGTTGCCCTTGAGCGCAGCTTGGAAGACTTGAACAACCGAACGCGCAGAAATAATGTGCGGATCATCGGCGTCCCCGAGGGGGCCGAGGGAACTGATGTAAGAGCTTTTCTGAGCGCATTAATCCCGAAGCTGCTTAAATTGGAGTTCAGTTACCCTTTGGAGATCGAAAGAGCTCATCGCGTCCCAACGCATCCGGGTCCTAATGTCAAGAGGCCCAGACCGATCATTATGTGTGTGTTGAGGCACTTTCAAGCGACCCAAATCCTGTCGGCGGCAAGGGCACTTCGCACTGTGCAGTTTGAAGGTCAGAGCATTGCCTTCTATCCAGACTATCATAAGGCGACAGTCGAGCGCAGGAAACAGTTGCTGTCTTTCAGGCTGCGGCTCCAGGCCCTGCAAGCCAGGTATGGCCTCTTCGCCCCAGCTCGTTTGCGAGTGACCCTGCACAACCAAACGAGGATGTTCGAAGACCCGGGGGCTCTGAGGGAGTACTTGGAAGATCAAGAGGCCGCGGTTATGCACTGAGAGGCTTCTGGCAGCAACCTGGGAACTCTGTTGGGAGAGGCTGGTGAGGCCCTGGACTTGTAATATGTTTAAGAAGCTGTATGGGTAGCAGTTACAGAATAATTACTCAACGGGTGGAGCCCGGCTGTGGGTTGCAGGAGGGAGCTGGATATGCTTATTATGCCTTGTAACAAGGAAGTGAGGCTTGGATAGGCTTGTTACTGATAGGTGGGGGGGGGGGGTGATAATGGTTTTGTGCCAACTTTGTTAGAGTCTGAGGGTTCGTCTATGTTAGTCTATGTTAATCTGTTAACGATCAATGGATGATGATGCCAATGAAAGGGGGTGCTTTGCTATGTATGTTCTTCCTGTGTGTTAGTGGGGGGAGGGGGCGGGGGTTTAGGGGGGTCATCTGGCACTGATGGTTCACCCATTCGATATCCGCTTGCGGATTGATATGTTGTCTCCTCATGGGTTCTGGGGGGCGGTTTGGGTTATTGCGTTCCCTATGTGGGTTAAGAGCAGCGGAGAGTTTGGTCCTGTTCAAGAAGAACAGCTGAGTCCCTTTTTGCTCCTTGCTACAGAGAGGCATAGCATCTTGTCCCATGGCGATGCTTAAAGTGTTGTCGCTGAACGTGAAGGGTGTAAATAACCCCATTAAGAGGAAAAAAATACTGCAATACTGTAAGAAAGAGCAAGCCGACTTGGTGATGCTGCAAGAAACGCGGCTGTCTGAAGCGGAGACCAAGAAACTTGGCTTGGGTAATTTCTCAATTGTAGCGCACTCGGCTGCGCAGCATGGGAAGAATGGGGTGGTTATCCTTGCTAGGAGGGTTTTATCTCTGGGTATTGAGAGGCAGCGCGCTGATATGGAAGGCAGATGGGCAACAGGATTGGTGCAGGCGCATGGAAAAAAGTTGGCCATTGTCACTGTCTATGCCCCAAATACAGATGAAGTCTCCTTTTTCCAAGGGCTGGCTTTCGAGATACAGGAGCTCTTGGGTCACGAGGTAATAGTGGGGGGTGACTTTAACTTGGTGCTAGACCCTTTACTAGATTGTGCTCCCTTCCGGCGGCACAGGTACCAAAGGGCTACTATGGTCTTATTAGAGATTATGAAGGGGACCGGCTTGGTTGATATCTGGAGGTTGAAACACCCCACAGATAGGGAATATTCTTTCTTTTCCTTGCCTCATAACTCTCATTCTCGACTGGATTTCTTCCTAATCTCTCAGTCATTGTCAGCGGTAGTGGGGAGGGCTGAAATAGTGGCAATGCACATCTCGGACCATGCGGCTGTTTGGTTTACTCTCAGTATAGAGGCAGATCAACTGCCATTGCTGGCTTTTTTCTTCAACAGGAGCTTGTTGGAGGATGAAGAGTTCTGCGATTATATGAGGCAGAGTATCCAGGAATATTTTGGGGCGAATCTTTCTAAAGACAGCTCGGGTTGGGCATGGTGGGAAGGATTCAAGGCCTTCTCTAGAGCAAAAATAACAAGTTTTAGTATCAAACACCGCAGAACGCAGAAGGCGAGGCTGGATCTGTTGGAGATGCAGATTAAGGCAGGGGAGCGTTATTGATTAACAGGACTGAGGCTGGTGTTTTGCTTCGGCTCCAACGTCTTCGATACCGGTATAATCAAATACTGAGCAATGAAGCGGTGCAAATTCTGTCCCTCCAACGGGCTAGCTGTTACCTTGAAAGTAATAAGGCAGGTAAGCTGCTAGCCAGCACTCTGAAGCCTCGGGCAAGGAAAACCACCATACCGGTCATAGTCCGAGACAATCAGGAGGTGCTTATGGGTAATGCAGCTATTGCAGAGGAATTTCGCAGATTTTATAAGTCATTGTACACCTCGGAAGGACAAGCCACTCTGGAAGCTTTTGCGGATATGTTTGATTGTATCCAGCACCCCTCTGTATCAGCGCAGCAGAACAGTAGCTTGGACAGTGATATATCTGCCAAAGAGATATTTGACGTCCTGAAAGCGGCTGATAAAGGGAAGGCTGTGGGCCCAGATGGAATCCCAATGGAGTTTTACCAAGTGTTTGCGCTGGAGCTGGCCCCTTACATGTTAGAGTTTTTTAATTGCTTGGAGGCTCAATTGCCTATAATGGGCTCATTCAGTGATGCGGTGATAGTGGTTCTCGAAAAACCAGGGAGGGACGCGACGAAAGTGGGAAATTATAGGCCTATATCGCTGCTGAATGCCGATTACAAGGTTTTTTCGGCCATTCTGACTAGGAGAATGGCGAAGGTGGTGCCGGAGCTGGTCCATGTGGACCAGTGTGGTTTTGTCTCTGGGCGTGCAACTTCTGATAACGCGCGCTTGTTGTTGAACATATTCTCTGTAATGGAATCGAGGGAAGAACCGATGCTGGGTCTCTTGCTTGACGCTGAAAAGGCTTTCGATCGGCTAGAGTGGAGCTTTCTGATGCTTGCGCTGCAATGGTTTGGCTTTGGCGAGCGGTTTATTCATTTTATCCAGATCTTATACTCTCGCCCTACAGCGCGAGTGTTGGCGAATAGTATCCTATCTGCTCCCCTCTCTCTGTTTAGGGGGTCGAGGCAAGGGTGCTCACTCTCCCCATTGCTGTTTAATCTAGCCCTGGAACCATTGTTGCTGAAGATTAGGCAGTCTCAGGCTATAAGGGGGATTTTGATCGGTGATCTGGAAGTTAAGATATCCGCTTTTGCGGATGACCTCCTTCTTTTTGTGCATCCTCAGTCGGTGGAGGGTTTGCTAACCACGATTGATAGTTATTCGAGGCTATCAGGTTATAGAGTCAACTGGACAAAGTCTCTGGCTTTCCCTTTGAATAAACAGACAAGCAAGGCATTGGTAGAGCCTTGTGCTTTTGTTTGGAAGCCTAAGGATGTCAAGTATTTAGGGGTGAGGTTTTGTACTGAGATAGAGGAAACTATTCATCTTAATGTCAAGAGTATAGAGGAACTGGTTAAGTCCTTTACTGAGCAGTGGTCCCCCCTTCACCTCTCATGGTGGGGCAGATTAGAGTCCATCAAGATGGTATTGGTCCCTAAGATAAATTATCTGTTGGAAATGCTCCCATTGCAGTTCCCAGAGAAGTTCTACCATTCGATCGAGCGCCAATTGTCTGGATTCCTGTGGCAGAACAAAATACCCAGGATAGCTCTCAGAAAGTTGAAGGCAGCGAGGAATAAGGGTGTGGTACAGTTCCCCAATTTCCACAATTATCATCATGCGTTTCGACTCAAGTAGGGTGCTCTATGGCTAGCGCCGGAGAGCAGGGGCAAAAAGCCAACTTGGCTAGAGGTGGAAGAGCGGTTAGTTGCCCCTGTGGCTACGGAGTGGCTGGTAGGCATGAAGCTTCCCGAAACCTTCCCAGCTGGAAGGATTGTGCGGGACACCTAGGAATCTGTGTGTGTAATGAGCCGGGTGGTAGAAGAGGCGAGCTCTTCTCTGGGACGGATGCCTATTTGGTACAACCCACGTTTTAGGATAGGCCACAAGGTAGTTTGCTGGAAGGAATGGCAGGAGAAAGGTGTTTGGACTATAGGTCAATTAGTGGTGGACAAGAATTGGAAGAGCTTTGGCGATTTGCAGCAAGAGTTTGGGCTAGGCGGAAGCCAGTATTTTCGGTGGCTGCAGTTACGCCATTGTTTGGCGCACGCTGGAATAGTGGCTGATGAAGTAATAGCGGAGTGGAAGCTTCGAGTGCTGCTAGAGCAACACGCGGGGCTGCGGGGTGCCTCTTCCAAGTTGTATGCTGTGATGAGGGAGGGGTCTCCCGCAGGGCAGGCGGGCTTGGAGAAGGCGTGGGTGCATGATCTGGGGGTTCCTGTATCTCAGGCTGCTTGGGAAGCGATTTGGGGGCCCATGAGCAGGGTGGTCCAGGGGGCCTCAATACGACAGACTTTCTTTTTTCTTGCGCATAGAGCCTTTATAACCCCTGCGAGGTTCAGCAAATAGGATGTGGGCCAGGCAAGCAAGTGCTGGTCCTGTAACATTGTTCCGGGGAATCTCAAACACATGTTGTATGCTTGCCCTCATGTTCAGACATTTTGGCAGTCAGTAAGGGACAAGATGCTGAAAGTTTTAGATATTCAGGGGCAGATGTCGTGGCAGACCGTCTTTTTGAGGTCTCAAGATAAAACTTTGAAGATACCTAAAGAAAAGTCCTTTTTGTTTGACTTTATGATGGCTGTAGCAATTAAGCTGGTATTGAGCTGCTGGAAGGACTCATCTCAACTTTGTGAGGCCCAGTGGTGGAACTTGGTTAGCCTCTATGCGGGCTACGAGAAGGGACAAGAGATAAGGAATAGGCAGAAGATGAAGACTGGGTTTGGTAGAGTTTTGGGCATGGGCTGCAGGGGCAGGAGGGGGATGGTTAACAAGTGGAGATGTCTGGATGAATTCGCAGCTCGAGCAAGGGTTTGTTAAATTGCTTGACAAGAGAACCAAGATGTGAGGTGCAGATGAACGAGATGATTGCAAGCTGCTCAGTGTTGGCGCCAGATACCCATGGGGAGACAGGGGAGGTCGGGGGGAGGGTAAGGAAGGCCTGGGGAGGGTTGATGTGACAGGATGGGGCGAGAGGAGGGGCAAGGGAGGGGGGTTGGGTTGTTGGGTTGTTGATTGTAGAATGTGATGCTTGGTGTTTGTTATGGAGTTGAAATTCTAAATAAATATATTTTAAAAAAGTAGCTAAACAGGTAGAAAAGGCGACGACAAAAGCTAGATGGATGCTTCGGTGCATACGGAGAGGAATGACTAGCAGAAAAAAAGGAGGTGATAATGCCTCTGTATAAGTCTTTGGTGCGACCTCATTGGGAGTATAGTATGCAATTCTGGAGACCTTCAAAAGGATGTGAACAGTATGGAGTCAGTGCAGAGGGTGGCTACTAAAATGATTAGTGGTCTTCATTATAAAGCATATGAGGACAGACTTAGGGATCTAAATATGTACACCTTAGAGGAAAGGCGGGATAGAGGTGATACGATTGAGATGTTTAAATACCTCCATGGCATAAATGTTCAGGGAGAGAGCCTCTTTCAATTGAAAGTAAGTTCTGCTATGAGGGGACATGGGATGAGGATGAAGGGGGCTAGATTCAGGAGTGATATGCGGAAATATTTCTTTACGGAAAGAGTAGTGGATCCATGGAATAGTCTCCCAGTGGAGGTGGTAGAGATGAGGACAGTAAATGAATTCAAAAAAGCATGGGACAAACACAGAGGATCTCTAAAGGTAGAAAGGGGACTGTTGTAGTTGTTGATATGGAAGGACAGACTAGATAGGCCATGTGGTCTTTTTCTGTCGTCATATTTCTATGTTTCTATATTTCCCTTATTCCCAAAGGACTCATAATCTTTCTTGAACCTGAGGCAACAGAGGGTTAAGTGGATTATCCAAAGCCACAAGGAACACTGGGGGAATAGAAACCCCAGCCCTTCTGGCCCAAGGTTACAGTTCATCAGTGGGCTTCAAACCCATGGTCCTCTGACCTGAGCTAATTTGCCCCAACCACTAGGTCACTCCTCCTCCATCTGGTTAATGGCTGAAAGTTGCCACTAACAGTATAGTGACAGCACCCTCCCAAATGTGTCCATAGACCATCCAGTAACTGGCTAAAACACTTAGAAGATCCCCCAAAGTGTCAGCTGCCTACCAAATGGTTAAAATACCACTTAGATAATAAACAACCTAAGTTTGTGTTTTAACCACATTGGAAGAAGTGAAGTAGTTTGTACTTTAAGTGAACCTAGTGTGTGTTTTTCTTGCAGGCTGCAAGCAGAAATATTTTACATTGACTTCCAAAGTCAACTGTCCATAAAAGAGGGCAGAAAAGACAGGATTTCTTCTATAATTTTTATGAACTCATATCTTACTGTAGCCATAAAGTAAGTGCAATACAGATATATATATATATATATAATAATTTGTTATCTGAATTGTTGAAACATTTGCCTCGAAACAGTAACTGTTAGAATGAACTTGAATGCGAGCCATTGATTGAAATATCACATTATACGGTTTATTATCTTAAAAGCTCTGTTATGGTGCTGAATAAATGCTTCTACTGACTGCTTAGAGTAGGGTTAAATGTATTAAATGCAATAACTAAAATAAAATTGAAACATTTGAAATTTATTATGCATTCATGGAACTGTCCATCATAATTTAATGGGTCAAGCTTCTGAGCTGCTTTTTCATACACAGTGTAAAAGAGTAATTTGTTTGATGAATTATTCTTCCGACATCCATGAATGCTATTGATTTTGTTAAAGGTGCAGTAGAAAGAGGCACTCACTGGGTCAGTCACTCAAAAGAATTTACAAGAACATACTTAAGGTTAATTTGCTTCACACATTTAGTAAAAGCTGGCAAAGTGTTTTGACAGAATAATTTTATGGTTTCCAAATGATTTGTAAAGATACTAGTGGCCAGTTTCCATATAAATTCACTATCCATAGATATCCTGCCTATATATGGATAATGGTGGGTTGAATATCTATCTAACTGCTACCCCAGACTGGCATCCAGCACAGGGAGCGGGACGGAAATTCCTCCTGCTCCCTGCATCGAAGACCATCTAATCAGGCCCACCATGTTGCATTTTAAAAGGTAGCGTGAAAGGAATAATTACCTCCTGCTACCCCGGACTGGCATACAGCACAGGGAGTGGGCCATAGACTCCTCCCACTCCCTTCACCGAAGGCCAGCCAATCAGGCCCAACGTGCTGCATTTTAAAAGGAAGCGTGAAAGGCGCACCTGCACCTGATGGGCCTGCGCCTGAGCAGGACACTTGAGAGTGCACTTAAAATCTACATGTACTGCTTGCTCAAGTGATCACCAAAAACAGCTGCCCACTGAACAAGATACATTGGTCCATCAGAAACAAACATAACTGCTGAGCCCACAGCTGATAAACAATACCCGATCTCTCTTACGTGGTCAGCATCTAATGCTACCTGCAAAGCCTTTAGGCAAGGATCTCCAGGTGAGGATCAAAGCTACCTCCGAGAATTCTGACCAGAACTCCAAAACATATTCAACAACAGCAAGATAGTAAGTAACTAACTTTGACTAAAACCAAAACTACCCCACCCCTTCCTTCTCGGTAATTCCGTCTTTGGCTCTGGAATTCTGTACTCCTCAATATACATATCAGAAGCACAAGTACTCTAAAGAAAAATTATCATCTCACAAACATTTATTGCATGCAATATTATGTTGCATAAAACTTACATTGTGTTTATACTATATTGACTGTTACCTCTTATACCATACCCAATGCATGTCAGATTACCCGTTGTTCATAACGTGGCCATTAGGGCGATATTACCATAGCTAGCTCCAGAACTATTTTTCTCAAATCTTGAATTACTGCATTAGCATCTGTCCATATGATATCTTACATCTACAAAACTGCTTCCCTCAAAGTGGAATTGTTTCTCTGTATGCTAGTTGGCATCCTGAACTATTGCTTACCCCCAATACTTACTCATTTACCTTACCTACCACATGCTCTATTGTTATTATTAATGATCTATTGTATATCAAATCTCCTCTAGTACATCCTTCACCCCTCCACCCCACCTTAATCACCCTACCAGAGGCTCCCCTATAGTCTCCGTTCTCGCCTTTATCATTCTAACTGTTACACGCCTTCACTCATCACACACTAATTCAAGGAAATGGATTTTATACACCTCATAATCTGTGCCCTACACATTCTTGCCCTCCTTTTGGCACTCTTCAGCACCCTCCAGACCCACCAGGAACATAATCTCTACTACCCCATCCCCATCATCCAACACCACTCACACTATAACCAATTATACCACATCAACAAACGTGAAACATTAAGCAATAACTACCACCACAAACATAAACTACAGAGAAGACTAGTTCACATTAATACCACTCCCTCACAGAAAATTGAGGAACCCTTCACCTCTTTAAAATGCATACTCATAAACTCTCGATCCATAAGAAACAAAATACCAGTTATTAATGATACCCTAACAGATGAAGCCCCGGACTTGGTATGTATTATGAAACATGGCTTACTGAACAAGATTCCATCCTATTAAATCACTTAAACAAAAAGGATTACTCATTATTTAATTGCCCGAGAGATTCAAAAAGAGGAGGAGGATTACTCATCTTGATTAAGTCAAAACTAAAGACATTTGCTAGCAACTGCAACAACAGCGATGGTATTGACTTGATCAAAATTGAAAATAAGAATATAGCCATTTGCCTTCTCTATAGACCACCCAAAAAACCTCATTATACTAGGAGACTTTAACTTAACATCTCTCTCCCTGCACCAATTCACAACATTCATAGATCTCATGGAAGAAATGGACTTTATACAAATAATAAACCACCCTAAACACAATAAGGGTAATACCCTTGACTTGATTTTCATCCCAAAACTCCTCACCTTACACCCAAAGTTCTCCCACACTCATTAACACAGGTCAAATGGTCAGACCACTTCATCATTCAAATAAATCTTACAATCAACCTTACTACTCAGGCACCACCTAAAAACTCTTCTCAAATCACACGATTCAGACACTTCAGCAAATAAAGCTTCCTAGCTGAAGCAATCCCACAACTTGCACCCCAATCTTTTAACCTTGAGGAGAACATAGAGAACTGGTTCTCCATAAATAACAAAGCTGCAAAACCCAACACATCCCATAAGAAAAGCAATCACAGATATTCAGAAAAATGGTACACACAAGATATGCAAGTACTGTGGTGAGGAGAGCTCCCAGGAAGAGATGGAAGTGGAGGAAAACCCTGTTTTTCCCTTTAAAACAAGTGACAGTTCACTTGTGCACAGTGCTTGCAAGAAAAAACTCAGCTCTCTGCTAAGGCCAGGCCACGCCCTAGTTCAGATAGGGAGCCAAGCTTGCTCAGTGATTGGTCACACCTGTGCAAAGGGAAGGGAGTGCCCGGCAGCAAATGGCTTTTAAAAGCACATTCAGAGCAGAGAGGGAGAAACGCACAGGAGAGGGAGGCACTTGGAAGGAAAGCACATGGACACGAGAGAAGGGAGACACACACACAGGAGACGCAGCAGAGAGAGCCAGAAGGAGAAACTCTGAAAGATCCTGGAAAGGGAGAAAGGTTCCAAGGAAACTTTCAAGAGAGTGACTATCTGGGAAGGAGTGGAGAAAGACACCAGAAGGCTGAGTTCCATAGCCTGAAGGATATCAGGAAGAAAGGAATCAGTAGTTGTTTGAGAGACTCGCCCCAAGGTAAAGCCAGCACATGCAGAGCTAAATAGCTTGCAGGAAAGCAGTTTGCTACAGCTAGTGTCCAGGAGCCTGACCTAACATCTTCATCTGCTAAGAGGTGGGTGGATAGTTTTATGCATGGAGAAAACAGAAACCCAGATAAGAGCAGAGAAACTGAGCTTTTAACACTAGAAACATTAAGAAAACTGTTTGCAGAAAGGAAGCTTTACCCTCCCAATGCCAGTGTGCCTTCTCAGGGTCATTTGCTGTGGAAACAGTTCCAAGAGTTTTTAGAAGACAGGAAGTCTGGGAAAGTTTATAAAACTGGTGAAAGAGAAAAGTACCCGGTATCCATAGAAGATATGCAGGTGGATTCTTGTATGCCAGACTCTGACTCAGAAATATCACCAATGGATTGCTCTTTTTGTCTCAAGGAGAATTAAGCTTTGTTGAACAGGGTTGAAAGACTGTGAAACAATATAGCTTCTAATTCTTATGACTGCAAAGAGTTGAGAAAAGCCAAGAATGGGTTTTACTAAGTATATGAGCTTCTGAAGCCCAGGAGCTGTCATCAGTAAAACTTTGGTTTGGAAAAGAAAACAGCAGCTGTGAAACGTTTACCTTGTTATGTTGAATGACCACCAGGAACTGTGCTCTGTACAGGTTTATTTGATGAAACCTGCTGCTCAGTGAAAGAAGCCTTTTTGTTGCATTTTTTTCCTGTTATCCTAATTTACTCTTATGTTGGAGAAGCATCCTTTTTGCATTTGTGTTTTGAGCTTTAATGCCTTGGGAATCCTACAATAAAATAAATTTTCTTGCTGCCTTAAACCACCGGACTCACAACTACATTTTGTCCTTATATAAGTAAGCCAACTACAAGTCCCAGAATCCCTGGGGACAAACAAGGGAAGCTTTATTTAAAAGGACATCATAAGGCTGTTCTATGCTTGTAAGCCCTCGGGCCCAAGCTAGGGCATCGCAGTACTCAATAAGGAACTCCATAAGAATGAGAAAAATGGAGAGTAAGAAAAACAGCAGAAAACAAGGACCTTTACTATGCAGCACTACAAACCTATAAAGACGCCATTTTTATAGCAAAAAAGGAACATCACACAAACACTCTAAACAAAGCCATTAATTTCCCTAGGGAACTTTTCAAAATAGTAAAATCCTTATCCAAAATACATATAAACATGACCACTAGCACACCAATCAATCCACAGACCATAGCAGATTACCTAGCAACTAAACTAAAGACCAAAAATCTTACTCCTATTCCCCCCATCAGTGAGGTTCACTCAACAGAAACAATTAACATTCATTCTACCTCATCAATAAGAAACAATTATTAGAAGCAATTATCAAAATCAACACCACCACATATTACTTAGATCCATATCCGGTCTCATGGATAACAGCTACCAAAACTGAACTAGCTCACATCATCTTGGAAATTCTAACTCAATCTCTTCAATCAGGAATAATGCCAAATTCACTCAAATTATCTGTCATTTGTCCCATACTCAAAAACAAATGAACCAACTTCATATAGACCGATTGCTAGCATCTCATTCCTAGCAAAAATTATTGAAAAAATAGTTCAAATTCAGCTGCAAGACTTCATCGACTTTAATGCCCCCCTTGATGAACACCAGTATGGGTTCCACCCTTATCATGGTGTTGAGACACTTCTCTTGGTACTATTCGATACCCTCATCTGTGGCATAGATAATACTAATCAAGCATATATTATGATATTTTTGGACATCACATCCACCTTTGATAATGTAGACCACAGCATCCTCCTAGCAAGACTTAAACAGATAGGCATAAATGGAATAGCATTTAACTGGTTCAAATCTTATCTGTCCAGCCACCTCCAATATCTGAAAATAGATCAAGAATCATCCACCACCAGCGATGGGACCAGATGGGATACATCCTCAAATACTGAGGGAACTTGGGGATGTTCTAGCAGATCTACTGACTGACCTTTTCAATGCCTTGTTGGAGTCAGGAGTGGTGCCAAAGGACTGGAGAGAGGCTCATGTGGTGCCTTTACACAAAAGCAGAAGAAAGGATGTGGTTGAAAACTACAGGCCGGTTAGTTTAACTTTGGGGGAGAGTAAATTATTGTAAACACTACTGAAAGAGAAAATAGTGAGGTTTCTGGAGTCCAGTGGATTACAGGACCTGAGGCAGCATGGATTCACCAGAGGCAGTTCTTGTCAGACAAATCTGATTGATTTCTTTGACTGGGTGACCAGGGAGTTGGACCGAGGGAGAGCCCTAGATGTGGTGTATTTAGATTTCAGTAAAGCCTTTGACACTGTTCCTCACAGGTGACTTATAAACAAACTGAACACCCTAGGGATGGACCCTAAAGTTACTGCTTGGGTTAGAAATTGGTTGGGTGAGAGGCGACAAAGAGTACAGGTAAATGGAACTCACTCTGAGGAGAAGGATGTTACCAGTGGTGTGCCCCAGGGATCTGTCCTTGATCCGATTCTTTTTAACATCTTTGTTAGTGATATAGCAGAAGGGCTATTGGGTAAGGTTTGCCTCTTTGCGGTTGATACCAATAGAGTAGACACCCAGGAAGGTGTAGTTAACATGAGGAGGGATCTAGCTAAGCTTGAAGAATGGTCTAGAATTTGGCAGCTTGGATTTAATGTTAAAAAATGCAAGGTCATGCATTTGGGCTTCAGCAATCCAAGGGAGCAATATAGTATAGGGGGTGAAGAACTTTTGTCCACTAAAGAAAAGAGGGACCTAGGCGTGATTGTGTCTGATGATCTTAAAGTAGCTAAACAGGTAGAAAAGGTGATGGCAAAAGCTAGAAGGATGCTTGGGTGCATAGGGAGAGGAATGGCTAGCAGAAGAAAGGAGGTGATAGTGCCTCCGTATAAGTCTTTGGTGTGACCTCATTTGGAGTATTGTGTGCAATTCTGGAGACTGCACCTTCAAAAGGATATAAACAGGATGGAGTCAGTACAGAGGGTGGCTACTAAAATAGTGGTCTTCATTATAAAGCATATGAGGACAGACTTAAGGATCTTAATATGTACACTTTATAGGAAAGGCGGGATAGAGGTGCTATCATTGAAAGGTTTAAATACCTCTGTGGCATAAATGCACAGGGGGAGAACCTCTTTGGATTGAAAGCAAGTCTGCTACGAGGGGACATGGGATGAGGGTGAAAGAGGATAGATTCAGGAGTGATATGCGGAAATATTTCTTAACGGAAAGAGTAGTGGATCCATGGAATAGTCTCCCAGTGGGGATGGTAGAGATGAGGACAGCATCTGAATTAAAAAAAGCATGGGACTAACACACAGGATCGCTAAAGGGAAAAAAGGGGACTGTTGTAGCTGTTGATATTGAAGGACAGACTAGATAGACTATGTGGTATTTTTCTATCATCATTTTTCTGTTTCTATGTTTCTTTTTTTTTTAAAACTTTTATTTTCATTTTGCAACAAACAAAAGAAACAACACACCAAAGGAGACAAAACAAGTATACAATAAAGAAAAGTAAACCCAATTACCCCCCACCCCCACGCTTCTTCTCTAGCTGATTATGTCAGCATGTGAGCGCTTCCAAACAACAGTGATTATACATCAAAACAATCAAAAGAGTATCTGCGATACAGAATAATCATGGGACAAAGATATATACAAATTTAGACAGTCAGATGAGAGCATTGAGCAGAATGTACATAGTCATTGAGCATCTTCCATTTAGACCGATGATGAGGAGTCTGAATGGGGGAAGCAAACATACGAGGTATTTGTTCATATTTACTGTAGAGACAGACATGATTCCACCATTCATTGGGGCTCAGCTGGGAGCTATTTTTCCAGTATTTCGTAATTAGGGAAATAGCAATGCCAAGCATAAAGTCCAAAAGGAAGTAAGCCGTTTTTGGAAGAGAGGGGATCCCCGCAGCTGAGCGAAGTCCCACTACCCTCCAAGAAAGGGGCTCTTGAAAGTGCAAAATAGACTGGATACGACCCCAGACCCGACGCCAGTAATACTGTAGTGCGGGACATTCATACATAACATGAGGTAGTGAACCAATGGCCGCATGACATGTCCAACAACTATTGCCCTGAGTAGTGTTCCATTTGGCTAATCTGTCAGGAGTGTAAAAACACCGGTGGGCTAGAAAGAAGAGTGTCTGAGTGAGTGAGGCGGATCGGGAGACCCGTGTCACTCTACTCCAGACAAGGCTCCATTGCTCCGGGGTCAAAGTCACATGCAATTCTCTCTCCCATGCTTTCTGCGCTATAGGGGTATCCCTAGTTATAGCATTACATAAGGTTTTGTAAAAATTGGATGCTACACCCGGTGAACTACCGATAGATCGGATAGTCTCCAACCAACCTTGTGTAGGGGAGGCCGATGGCGGGAGCACCTTAGCACTCCGAAGGCAATGCTGAAGTTGCACCAACTGAAAGTAGTGTTTCGCTGGGAGACCAAATTCAATTTGCAATTCACTAAAAGTTTTCCAGCGACCTTCATGGAACAACTGACTAGGAATCCAAATGCCCCTAGTGTACCAGGGGCTCCACGCCATCGGCTTATTTTGTATTCGAAATCGAGTGTTGTACCAAAGTGGGAGCTTGTCTAACGGACAGAGTCGGGAGTCTAAAGATTGCATGAGATTATTAAAGGCACCTAAGGTGTCTAAAAGCATTGGTGAAAAGTGGGAGTCTGATGGGAGAGTCATACCAGGGAGAAAAGTAAGAGGAATCGGTTTGCAAAGGTCCTCTTCTATGTCTAGCCACACAGGTCTACTCGGTACTGGATCTTCCAGCCAACGAGCGCCTTGTTTGAGAAGAAAAGATTGATGATACTTCAGGAAATCAGGGAATCTGACACCCCCATTTTCCTTATCTGCTTGCAGCTTATGTTTCGCTATCCTAGGTGTCTTGTTTTGCCACAAGTATCTAGTCAGAAGGCCCTCTATATCTTTATATATACGTCGAGGGAAGAGACAGGGCAACATTTCTAAGATATAATTCACTTTCGGAACAATCATCATTTTTATGGTTTCTAATCGACCCCACCAGGTAAGTGTTAAAGGAGTCCAGCGGTGAGTAAGCGCCCGGACTTTAGAGGTTAAGTCTTTGGCATTGAAGGAGATAGTGTCTTCCAAAGGAGAACAATAGTGAACCCCAAGGTATTTGACCATGCGAGGTTGCCATAAAAAGGGGAAGGGTTGCATATCTGCCTGATGAAGCAAAGGATTTAATGGAAAGGCTACCGACTTGGTCCAATTTATCTTATAACCGGACAGTTGTGAGTATTTACCAATTTGCTCTAGGACAGCCGGTACTGAGTCTATAGAGACAAAAAGCATAAGATCATCAGCATACGCTGAAATTTTGATTTCCCTATGGGTGAAGGGGACTCCATGAATCTCCTCTGATTGCCGGATTAGTAAAGCCAAGGGTTCGAGTGCAAGATCGAAGAGAAGTGGAGACAGTGGGCATCCCTGGCGAGTGCCGCGTTGAAGGGGAAAAGGCTGAGACTTTAAAGCATTGGCACATATACTGGCTGTAGGCTGTGCATACATGGTGCGAAGACAACGGAGAAAACCTTCCCCGAATCCGTACCAGCGGAGGACTGCAAACAGGAAGGGCCACTCTAAGCGATCAAAGGCCTTCTCAGCATCAAGTGAGAGGCCAACAAATGGGCGATCAAGATTAACTGCGGTAGTCAGTACATGGCATAGAGTCCGAGCATTGTCAGCAGTTGATCTACCAGGAATGAAACCGCATTGATCTGGGTGTATTAAGGTAGGCATCCTATCCGAGAGCCGGGTAGAGAGAATGGTGGCAAATATTTTATAGTCCGCGTTTAGGAGGGAAATTGGACGATAATTAGCTGTTAGTTGCGGGTCTCTCCCCTCTTTCTCAAAAACTACTACATTTGCCATTGAAAAGGACCCAGAAGGAGAACCCTCCTCGGCCAGAGCAGAAAAATAAATTTTCAAAACTGGAGCTAAGTCAGCGTGAAAGGTTTTGTAGAATTCAGCAGGGAGACCGTCTGGGCCTGCGGCTCGACCTGAGGCACATTTCTTGATAGCAGAATGAATTTCTGAGACAGTAAATGGTGTGTCCAAGGCCACTCTAGCTTCGTCAGATAGGGTCGGTCTTTGTACCCCTGAAAGTAAGCGTTCAAATACATCTGGCTCAAAATCACATTCAGATTGATAAAGCCGAGTATAAAAATCACGAAAGAGTTCTAAGATTTCGGTATCTTTAGTGACCAAGCCCCCCCCCGACGGATTACGGAGGGCGGTAACACGCTTGGCTTCTTTTTGACCTTTTAGGGCATTTGCTAATAATTTGCCAGCACGATTATTTTCCCGATAATATAGCCCTTGTTGTGATTCAATATGTTTAACAGCAGCAGTGTACAAAAGCTGATTGTATTGAAAACGCAAGCGTTGTAAACGGAGTAAAATACAGGGGTCAGTACGGGACGTGAGGAGACGCTCCCCAGCTTGTATCTGCTGCTCTAGAATCAGTAAATGCTGCTTTCTTTGCTTCCCTGCCGAATTTGATAGCTAGTTATAGTGGCGCGGATAGATGCTTTAAAACCCTCCCACCAAGCCCAGCTCGCTGTGTCATGGGGTGAGTTAAAATGAAAATAATCTTGGATAGCGGCCTTTATATCAACCTGAAAATCTTTTTGACCCAGTAGGGATCTATCAAAAAACCAAGCTCGGGGAGAATCGTCTCGCGCAGTGACACGTAATGATAAAGATATGGCAGCATGATCTGAAATATGGAGAGGATGAGTCCTAGTCGTGTCTACTTGAGAAATCAGTGCTTTGGAAATGAGAAAGAAATCTATTCTAGATTGGGAGTGATGGGGGGCAGAAAAGAAAGTGAACTCTAAGTCGGAGGGGTGAAGCAGCCTCCATATATCTACCAGCGCAAGATCTTGCATCAGAGCTGTAAGGGTAGCAAGACTCTTGGGTGGACTACTCGTTCTAGGCGGCTGTCTATCTATCAGAGGGTCTAACACTTGATTAAAGTCACCACCAAGTATTAATGGAGTATTGGCAGAGGCCTGTGCCAACTGCGCAATACTTGCATAGTAAGTAGGGTTGTCCACAGTCGGGGCATAAATGCAAATACATGTAAATTCACTATCTCCAACCTTAAGATGTACTCGGGCCCATCTACCCTCCTTGTCAGCGCTAGTATCAATTACAGTAGCTTGCAAAGATTTCTTAACCAGAATGGCTACCCCGCACCGTTTGGAAACGGCGGGAGAATAGGCAGCCACCATGTAAGGCTTAACATTGAGTTTCAGTGTTTCAGCAGAGTTTAAGTGCGTTTCCTGAAGAAACGCTAAATCAGCATGCTCATGGCTAAGATAGCTAAGGATTTTCTTTCTTTTGATTGGACTATTAATGCCCTTTACGTTGAGTGATAAGATTTTACATAAAGCCATTCAGACAAGTTAAAAATTCTGAGCATGATAGCGCACATGATTTCACAATGTCCCTCATATTGACTGTGTCTGGCTGTACATATGGCATAAAAGAAAATAAGCTTAGATAATACAATGAAGCGCCCCACATTAAAAAAGAAAAACCGCAGCGCGGTAGAGAAGAAGCAGAACCCCAAAAATTACTGGCGACCATGTGTCTGCGGGGAGAAGCCCCAGAGAAGGCCGAAATTGAAAAAACACATAACCTGTAGGACTGTGCGTGCTCCGAATCCGACCGAGGCACACATCATGGAGGGATAGGAGACCACAAAACAAAAGTCATAGAAAGAAAGAAAGAAAGTCCAGGTAGTCTCTGTGCTTGACTATGACCGCCGCATCGGGCCCTTCAAAATGGCGGACAGAGCCGGCAAATAAAAGTCCAAGTCGTTGGATTAGCGCATCTGCTCTGCTTCTTTGGAGTCTAAAAATGTTGATAGTAGATCAGGATCTTCGAATGTCCTGGTTTGGTTGTGGAGAGTCACTCGGAGCTTCGCGGGATACAACAGGCCAAAGCGAGCCTGTAGCTGTTGAAGTCGAGGGCGAAAAGCAAGGAGTTTCTTCCGTCGGTCAACGGTAGGCTTTGCCAAATCAGGGAAGAAGGAGACTTTGTGACCTTCAAATTCCAAATGATGGTTCGCCCGGGCAGCATTTAAAATTTGTTCCACTTGTTGATATCGTAGCAAGCGAAAGATAATAGGCCGGGGGGTCGTTCGGTTGAGCGCCATGTGGGTAGGAACACGGTGTGCACGATCGATTTCCAGTTCTTTATGAAAGGTGATCTTCAGCAAGGAGGGAAGAGTTTTGAGCAGGAATTCTCTCATATCTCCCGCTTCCACCCCCTCCGGTATTCCAATGAGCCTCACATTGTTGCGACGGGCTCGATTATTGCTATCTTCTAACTCCTTTTGAAGATTCTGTATCTGGCGCTCAGCCTTGTCCAGTATGCCCAAGCGCACCGCGTGCGAGTCGAGGACCCCCGCCATATTGTCCTGTCGTAATGAGAGACTTTCAAGTCGGTCCTGGAGCACTCCAAAGTCTTCTCGCATGGCTCTAAGCGCTTCTCCATTGGACTGCACCAATTCCTTCACGCCGCGTATTTCCTCTAAAATCTCCAGGTGCATTTCGGGGTTTTCCCGAAATGGAACCATCTTCTGTGAGGAGGACACCTCTGTTTTGGAGCGTTTTCCGTGAGAAGAAGAAGGAGACCCGAAGTCCAAGCGCACTGGTTTATGGGCCGCCATCCCCCCCGAGGTACCCCGGTCAGCCCGGAGCGAAATAGTAAGTTTGTATAGGTATTAAGTCAGGATTCTAAGTAGGCCTCTCGGGAGCTTCAGCGCGAAGCGTCTTACCCGCTGGACATCAGGCTCCGCCCCCCCCTGTTTCTATGTTTCTAAGGAATCCCCCAAGGCTCCGCACTCTCTGCCCTTCTATTTAACCTATACATTCAACCTTATGCAAAATTTTCAAAAAAACAAAATATAAGATATGCAGATGATATCATGGTATACATGAAATGCCTACTTGAAGCAGAATCATGGCTAAATTCAAATATCCTCCACATAAATTTCAAAAAATCAGAGGTCCTCTTTGCAACTAGAAACCAAGCTTTTACTCCCTCCACAGCAATTAAACTCCATGATAACTTCCTACCATTTAAAAATGAGGTTAAATACCTAGGCACCATAGCAGATTGATCACTCACCATGACAACTCAAATTAAACAAACTACCAAACTATATTTTACAAACTCAGAACAATCCAACAACTCAGACCCCTCCTAGAAACCAATGACTTCCGAAATGCCCAAGCCTTAATTACACTTCACTTAGGGGTATGTTTACTAAACCACTACCGCGGTTTAGTAAACATGCCCCTTAGACTACTATAATAGTCTTCTAGAAGGACTGCCAAAAATGAGCCTTCACTCCCTTCAATTAGCCCAGAACATTACTGCTAGGGTTATAACCAAAGCAAGCTTAACCGAAGACATCACACCAATACTCTATAACCTTAACTGGCTCCCAATAGCTAGCAGAATAAAATATAAAACTAGGGTTATGACATTCAAATGTTTAATAATATCTCCCCCTCTTTCCTAATCAGAAAGATGCAGATCCAACCAGAAGGTAGGAGCAGAAGAAGAAGTAAACCAAATGTACTCACAATACCCTCATCAATCCACAAAACCAAGCAAGTGACCAACAATAGAGTCTTCTCCTACACAGCCCCCACCCTTTGGAACTTTTTACCAAATCCCCTCAGAGCCATCAAAAACCTCCAGACATTTAGAAATGAGCTGAAAACTCTTCTATTTACTGAGCACTACAGTAACAGCTCCCCCAGCAACATGAACACCCAGCCCACCTACCCAGCCGCACCTAGTTGACCTTTGTACTCTAGCTCCCTCCCTTCCCCCTGGTAACTAACCTGTAAATTAGTGCCGTGAGCAAAAATGAAAGTGGGTATTCAGTGCCATAGCCTGTCCATCATCTGGCATTGACTATCCTGTTTTGCCGGCGATCAATGTTGCTATTTTTTTATTTTATTTTTATTTAACAAACTTTTATATACCGCAACCTTCCGATGATCAGGTGTGGTTTACATAAAACAGATAAGGAGACAGAAAGGCATTTCTGTTTTTACATTGAACAATCATGAACTATGTGCATAAACAATTGAACTTTTAACTATTAAACTATTAAACTATTAAATTGTAGAACTATGTACAATTAACTATGTACAGTTAGTAGGAGAGAGTTCAACAGTATAAACATCATAGGCAGTGTCAAGGTCAAAATATCTTGAGGCATTGCGGTATTGGTCTCCGTGTGTTATATAGATTATCCTTTTTCGTTTTGGGGTTGAGAATTTGACATTGGTCCGTAGTGGGAGATAAAAAGGTGAGTTTTTAAGTTTTTGCGTAGGTCTTTAAGGTCGGTTAAGGCTCTGATTTCATCAGGTAGAGAGTTCCAGAGTATAGGGGCTGCATGGGAGAATGCTTTTTTATTAGTTGTTTTTTTGGTCTTTGTGAATTCTTTTGGAATCCTTATTTTATTGGCGTTGCCTCTTCTATGTGCACATTGGGGTGTGTCTTTAGTGATTAGTTTATTTAGAGTAGCTGGTGCAGTGTTATTTAATGCTTTAAAAGTGGTTATTATTAATTTATAGTTTATTCTACATTGAATGGGGAGCCAGTGTAGTTTGGCTAGATAGGGTGATATGTGCTCAAAAGGGTGTACCTTCATTATGGTTCTGGCTGCAGCATTTTGAGCCAATTGGAGCCTTTTGATGTTTTGGTTAGTTGTGCCTAATAGAGAGAGGTTGGCGAAGTCAAAATGTGGGGTGATAATGGCTTGAATGATACTTAGGAAGTTTTGCAGGTGAACTAGAGGGTGTAATTGTTTTAAAACTTTGAGTTTAAAGTATATTTTCTTTGTTGTATTTCTTATGTGTGTGTTCATACTAAGGCGTGTGTCTAGTATCACCCCTAGGTATTTTATTTCTTTTTTTATGTGGATGTCATGATTCTGAAGTGTAATGTGGTTAGGGGGGGTGAAAGATTTGTTTTTTGTTACAATCAGTATGTTGGTTTTGGAGTGGTTAATAAAGAGGTTGTGGTCTTCTAACCAAGTTGCTAGTTCCTTGAAACAATCTGTTAATAGTTGGAGTGGAATCGTAGGGATTGTGAAAGGAATGTACAGCATGATGTCGTCCGCGTATATGTGATAATGGATTTTAAATTTTTTAAAGATATTGCAAATTGGTTGTATATATGTTAAATAGAAGAGCAGAGAGCGCTGAACCTTGGGGGAGGCCTATTTCCTGTTTACATGTGTTAGAGGTTTGAGTGTTGATCCTGACAGTTTGAGATCTGTTGGATAGATACGATGTAAACCATTTAAGAACTATTGAGTTGGCACCTATTTGTATGAGCCTATTGAGCATTAGTGTATGTTGGACACTGTCGAAAGCGGCAGATATGTCTAGGAAAAGTAGTAGGAATGCATTTTTAGGGCTGTCTATTCCTCTTACTAGTGTGTCTAGGAGGACCGTTAAAAGAGTGTCTACCCCATGACCAGGTCGAAAGCCGTATTGTTGGTCGGCAAGGGGAGCTGATGTGCCAATGTATTCTTGTGTTTGTGTTTGAACTACTTTTTCTATGAGTTTAGCCATAAATGGTATACTGGAGATGGGTCTATAAGAATTCGGTGAGGTTTTGTCCATAGTATTGTTTTTTAATATGGGTCTAATTTGTGCATGCTTTAGTATGGGCGGCAGGTAACCTTGATTTAGTGAGAGATTGATTAGTGGTATTATGAAAGGGGATAATGTTGGAAGGGTGTTCTTTATCCAGTTTATTGGGCAGGGATCAAGGTGAGAAGTTGTGTTATTTAAGTTCATTATATTCTTAAGGGTCTCTTTTGTTATGGGATAAAATTTATTCCAAGAAACTGATAGAGGTTGGTATGATATGGCTTGTGGGATTGGTAGGATATTATTTATTTTTGATTTGTTTATGTAGTGATTTGCTAATGTTTGGGGAGATATGTCGTTGGCTTCATGGTTGGAATTGTATGTGTTTTTAGTTAGGTTTTGGACAATGGAGAATAATTCTCTTGGTCTGTTGATAGATTTGTTTAGGATAGATGAGTGGAAGTTTTTTTTAGCGCTGTCTGTGGCTTCTTTGTAGTTTTTGAGATAAGTATTATAGAGTTCGTTGTGTGATGTGGATTTAGTTTTGCGCCACTTTGATTCAATTTTCCTGAGTATTCTTTTCATAACTTTTAAAGTGTTGTTGAACCAAGGGGCATCACCAGTTCTGGGATGGATGTTCCTCTTGTTTGGTTGGTTATATGCTGCTGCTTTTGAGATTGTATTATGCCAAGTTGTAATAGCCTCATCAAGGTTGGAAGGAGATAAGGAGAGGTAAGGGATTGTTAGGTCTAGGAAATCATCTGCATTGAATTTTTTTTTTAATCTGGGGGGTAGGGGTTCTTGCTGGTTGCTTTTGTTATTTGAGTCTGTGTATGTAATGTTAAACTTAATCAGGCAGTGGTCTGACCATGGGATGGGTATGTACTGTAGGGATTCCGGATTAAAAAGTTTATGGAGTAATTCCGGGAGAAATATGAGGTCTAATGTTCCTCCTTTGATATGAGTTTCTGTATTAATTATTTGATGGAGGCCTATGTCATGTATAGATTCAAGAAAGAGGGTTGAATATGTGATGGGTAGAGATGGGAGATTAAAATCTCCTAACATTATTATTGGACATTGGTCTGTGGATGAACTGAGAAGCTCTATTAGGACATCCATATTTTCTGTTTTATGGTCAGGTGGTCTGTATATCAAGCATAATTTAATATGGTCGATCTTTATGATGAGGGTGTCAGTGTTGTTAATGATCTCGGAGGATTGTTGTTTAGCATTTAGGACCTTTTTAGTCATTATAAGCACTCCTCCTCCTTTTTTGTTGTTTCTATGTGTATGATAAATGTCATAGTCATTCTTATTTAGCTGGTTTAGGTAGACCACATCTGTGTCAGATAACCATGTTTCTGTAACACAAAGTATGTCAGGTTTATTGTCATTTAAGAGGTCAGTGAAGATAGGGAGTTTGTTTTTCATGGATCTAGCATTTGTTAGGATGCATGATAAAATTGTTGGTTCTTTTCTGTTTGGCTGGGTATTTGGTTGGTGGAGCGTGGTAGGTTTTATATGTATAAGGCGGTTGTGATTTACCTTTGTATTAGGCCAATTTGGTGCATGTATTGATAGTGTATGATGATGGTTAAGACTTTGTATGATTGGAATTGGTTTATAATGTTTGGTGTTTAGACTGTGTGTGAGCGCAATTATTGTTAGTATTATGGCACAGCTGCAAAGTATTCTTAGATGAAAGGTGTGTGAGTATGACATTTTGAGGGCTGGTAGTATAAGAATGCTATTTTGAGGACGTCTATGTAGATGTCTCTATAGATGTCCATATTGGGCAAGTCCATGTTTGTGAAATCGTGCCTGAACTTGGATATGCCTGTTGTTTTTTTTTTTTCAGATGTTCTAGCTTGAACGTCCCAGATTGCATTTGGATGTCCTTCGTAAAATGTGTCTTAAACAAGTACTACTAATATTTATCATTTCTATAGCCCTACAGGGCATTCCTAACAGGGGCTCTGCATTTCAAACCAAGGTAAGAGTGCATGGTTTTTAAATTACTGTCTTTTAAATTACTAGCTCTC
This sequence comes from Ichthyophis bannanicus, assembly GCA_033557465.1. Taxonomy (NCBI): domain Eukaryota; kingdom Metazoa; phylum Chordata; class Amphibia; order Gymnophiona; family Ichthyophiidae; genus Ichthyophis; species Ichthyophis bannanicus. Next base: position 238,933,533 of record CM066034.1, read on the forward strand.
TGCCTGAGAGCTCTTAAAGGTTTTGGTACATTTTTAAAATAGTTATATTATTTTTGGTGCTTTAGTTCAAAAGGGGAAATATTGTCTTTAGTGATGTAGATTTAAAACATTGCTTTTAGTATCTTTATCAGCTCTTTGAAGTTACTGACATCTCATCAGGAGTTAGTGGGCCCGATTAGCCTGTGAAAAGAACTGAGAGCAGCTGAGAATTGCATAAAAGTCTTCGGATCCTTGCACTGTTGAGGCATTCCTAACAGAGACTTTGCATCTCAAGCCAAGGTAAGAGTGTGTGGCTTTTAAATTACTAACTTTTAAATTACTAGCTGTCTGCCTAAGAGCTCTTAAATAGTTTTGGTACATTTTTAAAATAGTTATATTATTTTTGGTGTTTTAGTTCAAAAGGGGAAATATTGTCTTTGGTGGTGTAGGTTTAAAACACTGCTTTTGGTATCTTTCTCAGTTCTTTGAAGCTACTGACACCTCATCAGGTGTTAGTTCCTTCCTTATCCCCCCAACTCCCATCCACCCGATGTGAGTTGTCTTGCTTTATTGCGCACTTCCTCCAATTAACTACACAAAGAGACTTGGAATCAGCACATTTAGAACACACTTAAAAGAGGTTAATTGTTTTTTTCTCTGAAAAGACTGCTGAGAAACAGGATAGTACTTTGGTAGGTCTCTCTTTTGCTTCAACAGGTACCTAAGCTCCACCAACTGAACAATCACTGGTAAAAATCGCATCACAAAGGCTGTTGCACCCATTACAGCTTCTGCCTCTGTCCAGACAGAGATCCCAATGCTGGTTGAAGGACTGGTTCCATGTGCAAGATGCCTGCATGCTAAAGCTCTCAGGAAACAAATGGAGGAGCTCAGAGAAGAGGTGGCGAGGCTGAGGAGCATTCAAGACAGTGAGAAGTACATTGATGAGATGCTTCTTTAAACATCCAAACTCTCCAGCAGAGGAGAAGATGGGAGCCTTCAGAATGATGAAGCTGGACACAAGTCACCAGGGCCTGCAGAATTACCAATCCAACTCCTCCAGCCCTTGAATTGAAGAACCAATATGCAGCCCTAGACAAGGAGGAGGTGAAATAATCCCTGGAAAGGGAAGAACCAGAGCTCAAGCACCCCAAAGTTGCAGAATCAGAAACCACAAGGAAGTGAAGGATAATGGCGGTTGGTGACTCTCTTCTGAGGAGTACTGAGGAATTTTTCTGCTGACCAGACTTGATGTCCAGAGAGGTATGCTGTCTGCCAGGTGCCAAAATCCAAGATGTTATGGAGAGTTTGCTGAGACTTATCAAGCCCACTGACTATTACCTGATGTTGCTCATCCATATCATCACAAATGATACTGCCAGGTATCCCTCTGAGCGTATCAAAAATAACTTCATGGCTCAGAGACAGAGGGTGAAGCAGATAGTGGCAAAGGTGGTGTTCTCTTCAGTTCTCCACATTGAGGGTATAGGCCAAGGCAGAGAAGCTTGCATTATGGAGATGAATGCATGGCTGCGTGGATGGTGTCATTGAGAGCATTTTGGTTTCCTAGACCATGGGTTGCAGAGCATAGATGGCCTATGTAGTCTGTCCTTCCATATCAACCAATACAACATTCCCCTTTTTTCCTTTAGAGATCCTCTGTGTTTGTCCCATGCTTCTTTGAATTCAGATACTGTCATCTCTTCCACCTTCATTGGAAGACTATTCAATGGATCCACCCATTTTCCATAAAGAAATATTTCCGCATATTACTCCTGAATCTATTCCCTTTCACCCTCCCATGTCCCCTCATAGCAGAGCTTGCTTTCAATCGAGAGGCTCTTCTCCTGTGCATTTATGCCACAGAGGTATTTAAACGTCTCAATCGTATCACCTCTATCCCGCCTTTCCTTAAAGTGTACATATTAAGATCCTTAAGTCTTTCCTCATATGCTTTATAATGAAGACCACTAACCATTTTAGTAGCCACCCTCTGTACGGACTCCAACCTTTTTATATCCTTTTGAAGGTGCGGTCTCCAGAATTGCGCACAATATTCTAAATGAGGTCGCACCAAAGACTTATACAGAGGCACTATCACCTCCTTTCATCTGCTGGCCATTCTCTCCCTATGCACAAAAGCTTCCTATTGGCTTTTGCCATCACCTTTTCTACCTGTTTAGCTACTTTAAGATCATCAGACACAATCACGCCAAGGTCCCGATCTTCTTTAGTGGACAAAAGTACTTCACCACCTATACAAGCAGACATCAATTCGACCATTGCTGAAAAATAATAAACTTGACCCAAAGAAGGAGGACTCTTATCGTCCAATTTCTAGTATTCCCCTATTAGCTAAAATTCTAGAAAAGGTGACCTTGAGACAGATCCAACAACATATCGATACTGAAGCCCCTTTAGACACAAGCCAACATGGTTTTAGGGAAGCACATGGAGTTGAGACTCTTCTTGTCTCTTTAATGAATTCCCTTATCATTGCTATAGATAATATCAAGACCGGAGTTGCATTGGTCTTCCTAGATATTGCAGCAGCATTTGATTCAGTTAATCATGAACAACTTCTAGTCTGCCTCCATGAGAAGGGAATACAAGGAATTGCATGGGACTGGTGCAAGTCTTATCTAGAAGACCGATGGCAACAAGTTCGAATTGATAACAATACATCTTATCCATTCCAACAGAAACAAGGTGTTCCACAGGGTTCCTCACTATCAGCATTGCTTTTTAACATCTATATGCAACCAATCTGTAATATTGCCCATACCTTTGGTATATCTTGTCTTATTTATGCTGATGATGTGCTGTTGTTCACACCTATTAATGTGATTAGCCCTGATTACATAGTTTTAATTAACTGTTTCAATTCAATAACCGATTGGCTGCTCACTCAGAACCTTCGAATAAATTTTTAAAAAACTGAAGTCTTTATCGTTACAAGAAACAATGACTTCTCTTCACCACCTTCATTAAGAGTACGAGACGCTGATTTACCTATTAAATCCACCATTCAATACTTAGGTGTCATTCTCGACCAGCGACTTGAATTTAATGAGCATATAAAGTCCACAGTAAAATCCATTTATCACAAGATTAATACTCTACGACACCTAAAACCCATGTTAGACCCCGATGATTTCCGCACAATATTCCAAGCGCTAGTCACTCCACATTTTGACTATGCAAATATTATCCTGCAAGGCCTACCTAAATCTACGCTTAATCCATTACAGCTTGTTATGAATGCAGCAGCTAGATCACTATGCGGAATTACAAGGAGACAACACATAACCCCATTCTAATGGAGCTTCACTGGCTCCCAATAATTTGTAGATTATCTTATAAAACACTTCTTATGACCTTCAAAGCGTTCCATAATATTTCACCTCCTTCAATCTCTGATCTACTCATTCATACCCAAGAAGATCTACAACTGAAAATACTCTAGTGATTCCAAATGAATTAGTAAAATGTACTCAAACTACCATTAACAGATCATTTTCATCCTTTGCTCCAAGGTGCTGGAATAAGCTTCCATTAAACATCAGATTGATAAAAGATATATCACAATTTAGAAAAGCTTTGAAAACCCACCTTTTTTTACAACACTTCTCTTACATCAATATTTCCCCTCCTCTCAGCCCATTATCTCAACTCAGCAATAATAGTTAAATGATGATGTTAGACTGTTCCACCTTATGATATTTCACTGTATATACCTGCTCTGTTAAATGTTATTTATGACATGTCTCTATACCCACTCAAGATCTCTAGTCTGATGTAATTGCTTTTATTTAATTATTTATATGCTATTCCCCAGTTAATCCTTGTTTTATTCCCCTGTTACCTGTAACTTGGACAAGTTCTCTAAATCTGAGTGTATTTTGTTTAATGTAAACCTCACTGATGTCAAATAGCGCGGTATATAAGAGCTGTTAAATAAATAAATAAATACTATACAATGAAAGCAGCAGCCCAGCACAGAAACACCGCGGCTCCACGAGCTCCCTCCCGCCGGACAGCCAAGCTCCCACGATTGGGGTAGAGTGCCTGAGCGGGAAATCCTCCCGCTCGGAAGCTCCTGCCCAATCAGGGCAGTGGGAGCAACAATAAAAGCAGCAGCCCAGCACAGAAACACCGCGGCTCCACGAGCTCCCTCCCACCAGACAGCCAAGCTCCCCCGATTGGGGTAGAGCGTCTGAGCGGGAAATCCTCCCGCTCGGAAGCTCCTGCCCAATCGGGGCAGTGGGAGTAACAATAAAAGCAGCAGCCCAGCAGGGTGTGCCCGCACCTGGCGGGCCCGCACCTGAGGACCTCGCCAGAGGGCCCTTTGGCATGGCCCTTAGGCACGGCCACAGAAGCAGCCACAGTCTACAGCTTCAAACAAAGACACCAACTGCCAGCAACCAACAACAGCAGACCAAAGTAAGTGCAGCCATACAACAAAGTCAGCCAATAAAACATGTATCCAGCCATGATAATACCCTTCTGCCTCCTCCTAACACAACTCCTACCAACCCATGAGACCAGCAACAACCCACTAGCAAGCTTGACATGGCAGCAAGCACTGCTCTACACACACCCACAGTATACACCCTGGAACACACATAAGACACCCAAGAACAGAAGGCAAAATAGACACAAGTCCGAAGCATACACAAACTCAAATGAACCACAAAGAGCACAAAACACCCCAACAACAATCACAATAGAGCTTATCAACGCCAGATCCATACAAAACAAAATCAACACAATAGCCGACCACATAGAAGATAAGCAACCTGACATACTGTGCATCACAGAAACATGGCTCACCCCCACTGATAACGTACTACTTAATCAAATAGTACCACCCACATATGCAGCATTCAACTGCCCACGCACACAACGGAGAGGAGGAGGGGTTCTGATCATCGCAAGGAACAACCTAAGATTCAAGTCACGAAGTACAACCAACACAAACCAATGCAATACCATTACTGTGGAAAATAAATGGATGGCCCTATGCCTCACCTATAGAGCCTAGGAAACACCGCAGTAACAAAACACACCACACACCCTGGTACTCAAAAATCATACGGACCGAGAGGAGAGAACTCAGGAAGTTAGAACGGCAATGGAGACACACCAAATTACCTAACACTCAGGCACAATACCTAACAAAGCAAAAAGAATACAACGACCTCATCAACCAAACAAAGAGAGATTACCACACCAACATTATACTCAAATCAAACAACAAACCGAGAGAGCTCTTCGAAATTGTGAAAACCCTCACCAAAGAACAGAAAACCGAGAATGAAGTACAAATAGACCCACAAGCATTCGCTAACCATATCCAGGAAAAATTTCATTCAGCCCCACAACGGAAAACAGACACAAGCACTACAACAACCACCCCACCAAGAGAAACATGGAACAAATTCAGCATCTCATCCACAGAGCAGTTCTCACACATCATCACCGCACTCAACAAAAGCACAGCACCAACAGACCCATGCCCAGCGACATGGATTAAAGCGACAAAGTCAAACTTCATCCACACCATACACAACATGGTAAACAGTTCATTAACCCAAGGAATCATGCCAGATCAACTAAAGCTTGCCACAATTAGACCAATTCCAAAGAAATCAACACTCGACAAGAACAACCCTGCAGCCTACAGACCCATCTCAAGCATCCCTCTACTGGCTAAGATCATCGAGAAAGCAGTACAACATCAGCTACAGGACCACATAGACAACCACACACAACTGGACCTCAACCAACATGGTTTCCGCCCCAACCACGGAGTCGAAACTCTCCTGCTATACCTATTTGACGATATACTCCACCACATAGACAATAGCAAAAATGGAATCCTCATGATCTTCATCGACATTTCATCAGCATTTGATACAGTGGACCACGCAATACTACTAGCAAGACTACAAAACATCGGACTACAGGGAGCCACACTGAGGTGGTTCCACTCCTACTTAATGGACAAACAAATACAGGTCAAGTTTGGCCACAATACCTCCCGACCCATAAAGGTCACGCAAGGCGTACCCCAAGGATCCCCTCTATCAGCACTATTATTCAACCTCTACATCCAGCCAATATGCAGCATCATCCAAAAACACAGGATAAGATACACAATCTATGCAGATGATATAATGATATACACACCAATCACCCTCGAAAACCCAGACTACTCAAAGATAACAGAGTTTCAAGACAATAACCTGACAATAAACTACAACAAGACCGAGGCTCTAATCATCACCCGAAACTCAGACTTTATCCCTCCTCCCAACATCAAGATAGACACCACAACCATACCCATGCAACCAGAAGTGAAATACCTCGGAGTGACGCTGGACAAAGAACTGAACCTTCAGTCCCACATCAGCAGAACCACCAAAAATGCATACCACAGGATGAGACTAGTCCGACACCTCAAGCCCCTCCTCTCTCAAGAACACTTTCGCACAGTATGTCAGGCTTTAATACCCCAATTCTAGACTTTTGCAACCCAATATATCTTGGCCTAACAAAACAAACTCTCAGTCCACTGCAATTGGCACAAAACACAGCAGCATGCATAATAACAGGCACCAAAAGACAAGAACACATCACCCCCACCCTAAAAGAACTCCACTGGCTACCAATCAGTTCCTGCACCAGATATAAGACAGTCATAAACATCTTCAAAATCAAACAACGCTCATCAGCTCTCAGCCTACACCCACTCATACAACCCAACAGCAGCACAAGACCGAGGAGGAGAGGCACAGCCAACCGTGTCAACACCCCCAGAGACTTCAACAAAATATGCAAGGACACCGAAAAACGAGCCCTTTCAAAAGCGGCTCCAACAATCTGGAACGCACTCCCTGATGAACTAAAGGCAACATCAGACATTAAGGACTTTAGGAAACTGCTAAAGACAACACTCTTCACTGAGCACTATGGTGCTGGCACATAAACTGTACAACAGACAATACCCCAACTCACCAACATTCCATCGAGACCAGATCACAGTATAGACGCAAAGCTCCGATGTACATAGTATTGTAGATAGCGCATGTTGTAATTAGCACACCATGAATCAACAACCAACCACACTCACACGCACACACTGCTCGCTGCATGCGAACGCTAAACACAAGACTTTATTGATTGCTGTGTAAACCGCTTTGATTGAAGGAAAAGGCGGTATAGAAATTAGTTTAAATAAATAAATACTTATTGCTCCCTTGGATTGCTGAAGCCCAAATGCATGACCTTGCATTTTGTAACAATAAATCTCAACTGCCAAATTCTAGACCATTCTTCAAGCTTAGCTAGATCCCTCCTCATGTTTTCTATACCTTCCTGAGCATCTATTGCAGATTTTGGTATCATCCACAAAGAGGCAAACCTTACCCAACAGACCTTCCACAATATCACTGACAAAGATGTTAAAAAGAATTGGACCAAGGACAGATCGCTGGGGCACACCACTGGTATCCTCCTTCTCCTCAGAGTGAGCTGCATTTACCTGTACTCTTTGTCGTCTCCCACTCAACCAATTTCTAATCCAAGCAGTAACTTTAGGGTCCATCCCTAGGGTGCTCAATTTGTTTATAAGTCGCATGTGAGGAAGAGTTTCAAAGGCTTTACTGAAATCTAAATACACCACATCTAGGGATCTCCCTCTGTCCAACTCCCTAGTCACCCACTCAAAGAAATCAATCAGATTTGTCTGACAAGACCTGCCTCTGGTGAATCCATGTTACCCCTCTGGAGCTTTCAGCTAATCCCTCTTGCCAACAGTGTGAGCTGCTTATTCTCAAGTTATAAAGGCAAATATGCCAGCTGCTGCAAATCCCTCCACCCTCCTACCAGCTTGAGCCAGAAAGAAGCATACAAGGGAAATAACCGATGGATTTTCTGCTAATGGAGGTTGTCCTTCAGAATTAGCCAGCTCAAAGCATGCTAAAATCCCAATCTTACTATCAGTAGAGCACCTTGAATTTTGGGTGAATTATTTTCCTTTTGAGAATATCATTTAACTCAATAATGGGGTTGTGGTTGTGTATGTGACTTTGTTTCTTTATTACAGAGCATATTTTTTGACTAACTATGACAAAAATTGAGGATGAGATCCATTGCTATCACCATCTTGCAAAGGGAACATTTTATGAAAGCTAACAGATCCTGCATACATCAGGAACTAATGAAAAAAGAATTCCTATGGTAAGAATGCATATAGCATTATGGGAGGAAACAGTCATTTCTCAAACAATGCTCTATAGAATCATTAGACCCAAAATAGAAGTGTATCTTTTTGTTCATTTGGACCGTTTAGAATTAAACGAAATATGCTCAGATTAACTGAAGAGCTATAATAATTTTATTTCCAATTAACATTTAACAATTACTGTAACTGAGTCCTGAGAGCTGAAAATAGAAAAGTCTTCTGATGCATTTCAGTGGGACTGCCTGGGGCTGCCTACCTTACCATCAGAACAGTGTTGCTAAAAGAGATCAGCAGTATTAGCTCAATAACACGGGGATTCGTGTGAATGTTCTACTTTTTTCACAAAATATATTAAGAAGGTACTTTTATAACAGGGTGCGTAGGTTTGGAGGTGGTTAAGGCACCTATTTTTAGCCTATTTTCTTTATAAAATATGACCACAAATCACACAGAATTGGTGCCTAGATTTTGGGCGCTAACATCTGCTTGGGAATAATAAAGTGATGCCTCTTTTTTGAATGTGTTGCTTATTAAAATTGATGCCAACAGGTCAGCACTTGCACATGTATTTCCCAATATCTGTATATGTATTTTATGGAAAGCTCCACATTCAGTGAGTCTTTTGTAAAATACTTTGGGAAATTGTGTACATCCTAATCTGGATGCCCAATTTCTTTCTAGATGCCCTATGCAAAATCGGGCTTCCCATCAGTCTCTCGCAATCTGACTAGCCGTAGTTGAAGAGAACAGGTAGGGCTAACAGTGTCCTAAAATGAATAAATTGTAAGGGTCAGAATGAAAGCTAACTTTCTGCAGATTAAAGGAGTTATTTTAGAAGCAGATGTCCAAATCACAGAGATATCCCCAGAGCCATTTTAGAAGCCAATGTGACGGACTGCATAGCACACTTTACCAAGAGGACTCCTTTATTTAATTCATCTGAAACCTATCCTGCTCAGAACCCTCTGATCAGTGTTTTGACAGAGGTGGAAAAACTAGGAGTGTGCATTTGTTTGTGTGCATTTGGTTCATCAGTCCTTTTTAAAAAAGGTGAGCACTAAATACATTTAACACACAGTAATCCACTTAGTTCAACTTAATTCATCAGTTTAGCATGTACTAAACATTCCCTAATTGGCACGAGAAGAGGCATTATTGAAATGTCACTCAATAGTATATAAAGCTAATTGATAGCGCTACAAAACCACATCACCGAGAACTTTGTGCTGATGGTACTTCAATGCCCTGCATATCATAGGCAGCCTACATGCCCCAAAATGACCTGCGAGTTATTTTTCCTTCCTTATGTCCTTGAAAGTAGCATTTCTCTTTTTCTTACTCTTCTACTGGGAAGTGTCTTTTCAATCATAGATTGTTCATTAGTACATCTTTGAAACATTCTGACTTACAATATGTTTTTGCTGTGTATTGCACCGTTTTATGGAAATCTAAAAGAAAGCAGAGTAAACATCTCATTTAAAAACATAAAATGTATGGCCTGCCTGCACAATTCAGCTGTGCCTCTTTCAGCCAAATAAAATTGATGAAAATGGATTATTGAAGTGAACTTTAAATGTCTTTCCCTTCTAAGCATGATGATCCCTGAATTTAAAAATCTGCTTTACTGACAAGCTCTGATTTCATTACCATCTCCTTCACTTTCTTAGCACACAGACTCTGCTGTGCTAAGAAACAGCTTTTTGCTCCCGGCATGCACATTGAGCTTTATGCTGATGTTGAACTCTTTCCAAAGTTGCTAAAATCATCATTTTCAGGCCATGAAAAATCTGTATATTTCAGCTACATTTAACAAAACAAATTCCTTGAGTTGCAATTTGAAGCAGCATTACACTTTCCAAAGTACTGGGAAATAGCTCTTGAGTTTCTGATGGTAAACCAATGAAATTAAGGAGGTTATTTTAGAAGCCTAATAATTTCCATGTGGAAAATCAGCCATTTACATGTGTAAATGACATCCACATAAAAAGTGGCCATTTTAGAAAGGGCTGAATTTATATGTGGATGTTCCTACTACATAGAAGTTTCAGAGAAGTATGACCTGGGTGGGTCAAAAATCTACAAGTATACTTTCCAGTCCATATAGGGAATATAAGTGCCTGACCAAAATTATCCACATTGGGGATCATTCTGTCTCACAAATAGCCGGACAAGGACGTCCATCTCCGCTATTCACCCCCCTGCTATCCCTGGCTAAAACCTCCCCATACAAACAATGCATTTGTACGAGGAGGCTGAGACGGGAAGGGGAGGGGACATTCCAGATGCAGAGTGAGGGTAGGGCATGGGCAGGCCGTGACACCAGGCGTACAAGGCCAATTCAGAGGTCGGCTCTCTATGTCCAGGGCTGTGAACATAAATGGGAGACTTATTCCACTGCATAGGTGGAATAAGTCCCCTTGGACATTGGGGTTCCTGCTGCCGGGCCAAGATAAAGGGTAGGAGGATCAAGTAAGTTCCCGGCAGCCGGACCCTGGCCATGGGAGTACTCATTACAGCCAGCCCTTTTATAGGTGGGATTAAAGAGGTTATCCTCCTTAATCCCACATTGTTTATTTTCCTCCCCAAATTCTATTTATATGAATATAGTGGCCACTGTAGTTAATTGACAGCACTTGCACATAGAGGTTTGCAAAATGGCCCATATGTAAGGATAAGGTCCAAGAAAAAACTGAAGATAACACTATCCTGTCTAAAGAGGAGTTAGCAGTGTGTGTGGTGGTGGTGGTGGTGGTGGGGGGGGGGGGCTGGGAAGCATGAGCTTACTGGATCTGGGAATGTGCAGTTAATCATGTGGCTTGAGGTATCTTAAGGATTAGTTGTTTAACCTGAACACTATGTTCTTCTCAGTTATGAAAGATAGCTGGACCTTCCTTCCATACGTTATGTTCTTCATGTCAAAAAGAACAGTCAAAAAGTGAGCCCTTACCAATGGAGACCAAGGAGAGTGTTTTAATGAATCCCTTGAGAGCCTTTCAGAGAGCCCTTTGCCTTAGGTTCCACCAATCAGCATAGGTTTTGTAATGTCTACCTTTAGAAGGAACATAAGCTTTACCACCAAAATCCAATCTAAGAATTTGAAACTGTGGGTTTGGAAGGGAAATTCATTGTTTGCCCAAGTAGTGTCCAAAGATGATAGGATAAAGCCTTTTCAGTCATTGGCCAGAAATTGATATTGGCTAATGGAAATGTTTTTGTATATGCCCAACCGAAGCATTGCACTCAATTTATGAGAACAGCAAACCTGACAGAGGTCTTGCTGGTAGATAGAATAATGTTTTTGGGCTTGATCCCCCAGGAAAGCCTCCTAGTCTCTAATTCACTGCATATTCCAGACTCTGAAGGTTGATAAGTGGCAAGAGGTCTTATTGGGAAAATAGAGAAATGAGCTTGGGCCTGTGCATTCATCTGAAACAAAATTGTAAATATCAAAGGAATTTTCTATTTTTGTTTTATATCATTTTAATCCAAATCATGGCACTGAAAAACTTAAGATTTGGGGTTTTCCTCACAAGCCAGACTGGCCTCAAACCAGTAACGTTTAGATTGGAAGACAATCAGGTAGCTGAAAAGCCACTGGCACTTCATGGGGTGTGGGGTGGGGGTGCTGATCTAGTAAGCATTGCTATATTGCTAGTGATTTTCCTTCCTGTTTCCAGATTAGCCCACAGTTTGTCTGGTCTTCAGTGCTATGACTCCTGTTGTAGAGATTTACTCCAAAGAGTTTTCTTTTTTCTTTTTGTGGTGTTCTTGTGCCAGAAATTCTGTCTCTGATTAGATATTTAGATATGGTTTCACAGAATTTCTGGCACAGGAACATGGCAAAAGAAAATAATTTGGAGTAAATCTCTATGGCAGGAATTCATTCATACGTACTGTATTTTAATTTATACTCCCCCATTTCGACTTCTCAAACTCCATACTACAAGGACTCCCCCGGTCCACCCTGAACCCCCTGCAATTAGCCATGAATAGTGCAGCGAGGGTACTCCTCGGGGCATCCAGGAGAGATCACCTAACACCCCTTCTAAAACAGCTACACTGGCTCCCCATTCAAGCAAGGATCAGTTTCAAGACCTTACTGCTAACATTCAAAGCGGCTAAGGGGCTCACCTCTTCCTCTCTCTCCAACCTCATACAACCACTTGCACCAAACAGGCCACGAAGAACAGCAGAATTAAACACACTAGTTATCCCAAATGACACCACAAGATGCACTAGATCAACAGCCAACAGAGCCTTCCAACTCTGCGCCCCGACTTTATGGAACAACTTACCAGCACAAATCAGAGCAGTACCCAACTTGAGTCAGTTCAGAAAGGCACTAAAACATTTCCTCTTCCTTAAATATCTCAATGACAGCTCCGAACATAACCCCCAGGCAAATAGCTTGAGTGGTCAAACAAACAGACCATCATAACAGGCCAACTTCTCAATGAAATAACAAGCATTTCCAAGTACTATTGTACCACCTTTGTATATAGTTAACCATGATATCCCTTATCAGATAACCCTCCATTGTATTTAGTTTCCCCTATTTCGCCAAGTTATACTTCCTGTTAAATGTAACTGACCAGACATATGTAAACTGTCGGATGTTTTCTGTTCAATGTAAACCGCGCTGATGTCTAATAGTGCGGTATATAAGAATTGTTAATAAATAAATAAATAAATAAAATAAATCATTTCCCTAAGAATTCCTTAGTCTTCTGTTGTTCAGCGCTGTTTTTAATTAATAGTGCTATATAAATGCTAATAGGTATGTAGTAGTAGTAGTAGTAGCAATACTAATAGTCTATATATTCACAAGGCAAAAAATTCCAATTATCATTTTACGTAGAACTTCAGACCGGGCAAACTTTGGACCAATCAGGAAACAGGAAAGAAAATCATCAGAAATACAGAAATGCTTGCTAGTACATCCATGAAGACCTGATGGCTCATTTGCAAGACACTTGCCTTATAACCATAAAATCATTAATTTGAGACCAGCCTCTGATTCGGGGGGGGGAAACAGGTTTTTCATTTGGCTGAAACCTCAGGTAATCTTTCACCTATGCTTTTTGTTTTTAGGTAGCAGCTACAGCTATCTCTTTAATTTAAAAAATTGCCTTGAAATGAATTTTTTTTAAAACAAACAAATGAAAATGTATTAAAATGAAACAAAATAAAATTTGATTTAAAAAAAAACCTGTAAATGCAACGGTAAAAAGAAACACTTTTTTTTTTTTTGCTTGTACCCCCCTTACTGAACCTAACCTTATAGAAGAGCAATTAGGTGAGTGTTGCACAAAAATTAAAATTTGAGAGTCGATATCAATCTCCAAGAAATGCAGCATAAGATTTTAAGCAGAGTTTATGTATCACAAATGAAAGCATTCAGGGCTAGGTAGGTCCAGATAGACCTCTGTATGAAATGCAGGATGGAGACTGGGACATTAAGGGGCATGTTTACTAAACTGCATTAGTGTGATTCGCGTTAGGATCCATGGTACAGGCAGAAATCCCAAGTAAGGACATGGGCGGTACATCGTGTAGAGAGCCACGCAACACGCGCCCATAAGGCGTCTGATAAGGTGTTTAGCAAGGCGTCTGATAAGGTGTTTAGCAAGGCATCTAGAACTGTAGCACAATGATTAATACACTGACTAGTGGTGCAGGAGATGTGAGTTCAATCCCCCTGTGGGTCTAATGAGTAAAGCTGGCTGAGACATCACCTTTTACTCAAAATCAGTGCTGTTTGAAGCATTTTGTTTGTTAATTTTAATTAGTGCTTCCAGCAAACACACCCTCACAGGGCCGTAACCCAAGGTGCCGCATAAGGCACCCTATAAGGAACCCCAGAGGGCACATTATAAAGTGCACTGTCCGCCAAGGCACCCTAGAATGTCCCATATGGGGCACCCCACAGGGCGCAGTATAGGGCCCGCATTGGGCACTGTATCGGGCGCCTGATGAGGCACCGTAAGGAGACAGCACTGTGAGGGTTTGTTGCTGGCAGCACCAATTTAAATTAAAAAAAGGAAATGCCTCAGACAGCCCTACCACATATCACCACAGTGGGTCCAAACCCATAACCTCTGTCTCCACAGCCAATGTAGTTGCTAGTGGCCTACATCTCTATAGCTCCTGCTACATGCCTGGCTGGCTACAGAGGAACTGCAGGTCACCACACAGACCATCTGCTGTGGTTGCCAGGGTTGGATTGGACCAGCCACACCCATGATGCACTGCACAGGGCACAAGAGACACCTGTGGAAACCCACCCTAGCAGGTAGTCATGTACTGACAACAGCTCTATATAGAACTGGCATATCACAGCACCATATCCTTGTTGGGGAGTATCCCAATGGCCATAGCCCTGTCCTGCAACCCAGGTGAGCTGGGTCAGAGTCCCACACATAGGCCATGTGGGCCGGGACCAGGCAGTGCACACCCCAGAGCTGCCAATCAACTGATGCTGATATCCTGGCTGGAAGACCCAGGGGCTGCAGGGCTCTCAGCAGCTGGCACATAAAGGGAGGAAATATCTATGTCAACTTGTTGTACAATGTAATGGAAACAGAAAACAGGGACATTGCGACCCTTGAATCTCCAGAGGCAAGGGAAAAGATCAGAGATGCCCATAAAAAGTTACAGTGAGAATTGAACTTCTCACACATGCATCCTAGGCCACCCCACACCAGTGTCATAGACAACAACCACCAGGCCAGCAGTAAACATGCAATGAGGTTACTGTGGAATCCTTACAGCAGAGATTGCATAAAAGACAGGTGCAACCAAGGTGTCATGCTATGCTGCAATCCCTGTCAGGGAGGCGCACCATAGAAAATGCAAGCACACGATAGCTGGCCAAAGGTCAGAGCAGCAGAAGAGCATAAGAAAACCCACTCTGGATCAGATGTGGATCTAACAAGCCCAGCACCCCTTGTCCAGCAGTGGCCAAACCAGGTCACAAAAACCTCCCGAGTCCACAAAAATGCATGCAGGGTTCACAATTTGCATCCCAGGTCCATCAGAACATTGAATGGTACTAGGAATTGAACCCAGGTCCCTGATCCCATCGTCTATGCACCAATCAGTATGCCATGCTTCCATGCAGTAAATGGGAACCCTGGAGAAGCAGGGCAAGCCACTGTCCATGCTGTGGGAACTGCACACACCTGTCAGCTCTGTGTGCCATGGTCCAGCCACCATCGGAAATAGGACTGTCGGCACACTGCAGCCTGGTCAGATCTAGTATGGCAAAGCACATGCACTCATGGAGGTCTCTGTCTTTTCTATCCACAGATGCTTCCACATCATGAGGGTCATGGAGGCCTACAGGTTCAGGTTCAAGACCATATGATGCATGAGGCCCAGGCTGCTACAGCGGCTTCGAAGGGAGCCACAGCAGAAACAAGGTGAGTGTCCACATAGAATGTCAGTACATGTGTCACGTCACTATACCCCCACCAGATATGTCCCCAACCATGACACTGAGCCACAATGTGTAGCACAGCCTCCCAAGGCAGAGGCACAGCTGTATGCAGATATCAGAGATAGACTGGACACACCATGCCTGTTCATTTTATCCAGACCAACAACACATAGACTCTGGGGGACAAAACCGTGGGAAGCAACACAGAGATGGTGCACTAGTCATAGATGGGAATATTGTCTGCTAAGAGCAGCTAGAGAGAGATAGGACAGGAGCTATGGTCTGCAGGTGTGTCTGGATCCCAGTGAAAGTGCATGATGCTAATGGACTGTGGTGTGTCCCATGTTGTAGGAGATGCAGGGGGGAAAGGGGGCAGCCATGGCACCACCATCAGCCACATCACATGATGGCATGAGCCTGAGTAGTATCTGACCCTTGAAGTCCTTTGTAGATCTATATCACATATGTGTATGAGAAATAAAATGTGAACGAAAGATACACATGTAATGCAATAGAGCACAGGGTGGATCTACCAGATAATGGTGCTGTGGTGGGTTAGTTATACCACATTCAGACAGCTTAATTCTGGCCTCACTGATGGACATTGTGTGGCATGTGTCCTACAGGTTGTTGTCCCCTCACAAACCTGCATGGGTGGTCCTTGCTGCTATACCAAGCCACATCTGTGGGAACATTGCTAACTGCCACACATCAGTGCTCATACCCCAGCATCACTGTTCACTGAGAAGGGGCCTGTGCTGGTCCCCAGCAATTGTAGCTGTGTTCTGTAGATAGACAGCATACATGGTTTGACTTTAGATAGCCCCTTATTGGGAGTGGCTGTGTAGCATGGTGGTTGGCACAATTGCTCTGTAACTCACAGGTTGCTAGTTTGATTCCCATTTCATCACTTTCCACAATCATTCACAGGAATAGCCTCACATATCACTTAACTGTATTCACACCTTACTAATGTGAATGATCCATCCCTTGATTTGGAGTAAGTCCTCCATAGGGCATACCTGCACCAATACAAACTCTGCAGTGGTGCAGACAGGACTGTATCAGGATATTATCAGTGGATAATGGTTGAGATGTACCAAAGATGGGGGGAGGCCACATTCCGAGTGATGTCCCTTGGTTTGGCTAGAGATGATTCATGCTCAGCAGGGGCCAAAACACACCTTGAATCATATATAATATATCACATGTTCCCAGCATCCATAGGGGTAACCAATTGTAGATCTGCAGTTGTCATGTTCCAAACCTTGCTAATAACAACTGGCCTTACTCTCTATACTCATGCACTAATCTATGTTGCTGCAGAAGCCATTCTGCATCCCTCAATGGCTTTACATTCCATAGTCTACAGGGCTTGCTGTTTTCCCCATGGCTTTCTCAGGGGCTGCTATTCAGCATGTTAGGTTTTATGGCCTGCTAGCTTTGGCATCTGGCATCACTGGTCCTCTTTGAACTTGCTCCTGAACCAAGCAAAAAGTAGAGTCTGTAACTCCGTGGACATTAGCCTTCAGCTCATTTGGTTGGTTGCATGATGATTAGATGTACTCTGCCATGAGTGTTGACTGAAAAGAGCAATATGGTGGTTACACAACATTGAATCATCATGTGGGTGGCAATGATGCCAACTGCAGAAATTAAGATCAACAGGTGGTTACTTCCATGGTTCATAGTGGCGTGAAATACATGGTATCTAAATTGGGGAGTCTGGTGGCCCACCATGGTCAGGGATAGCACTTTCCCCATTGGGCCAGTAAAATGTCTAGCCATTTTGTGGGAACTCATGTGGTTAGAGACCTCTTCACCCTGCATCACTGCTTGGTATTCATGTTGGATCCCAGTTAGCACTCTGCAGCAAGGCCATAGCAAACCATGAGTTCATCTCCTCCCTGTTCATGTCCTCTACAGGGCAACACAGCCACTCCCACCTGCATGGGATTGTGCAAAAACAGTGTGTGGGGGAGGGTGTACAGATGTGCACACCAGCCACCATGTCCATGCTCCATTGGTGACACAGGCATCACCTTCCATGGTCATATGCAGACACATGCATCACCAGTCACCCTGCTTATGCCCATGTACAGGCACAAGCATCACTGGCTGTGCCTCTGTTCTGCCCACTGACATATGACAGCCCACAGTGCACTCCTGTTTCACACAGCTCACTTAGGTGCTGTGAGGGGGACATGCTGTGCTCAGGGCTGCATCCACTATACAGTGGGATTCAAGCCCAGTTCAGTAAGGTGGTAGGCTGTGGTTTGAACCGCTGTGCTACAGCATCACTCCAGTGACAGTTGCTGTGGCCTAGTTTGCCATGATTATTGCCATTGGTTTAACACTGAACAGGGTCCTCAGATCAGTACATGTCTGGGGGTGACATGGAGTCAGGATGGGGTATTCATCAGCTGACCCTGCCTCATGCAGCTCAATGACAAGTGCTTTCTGGTTCAGTCATCTGCCTGTCATCATCTGCCTGACATTTGGTGTGGATTAGTGCAAGGCACATTGTTCCTGCCCTGGTGCTGTTGGCCACACCAGTCACCCACAGAGGCACCAGCATTGAATACCTTGCAGGTTGTGCCATGGTCCCCATGCCTAGCCTTTTGGACCTACACATTTTCTACATGAACCAATTGCCACCTACTGTATCTTGTTTGCACCTTCACTGTTGGTGGTTCCTCCACAGGTGTGTCAGCTTGGGTATGGACACAAATAGAGCTTCTGAGGCAGAAACATGGGTGCAGGGGCCTACAGTTTATATTCACACGCACATGTCTCGACGTACACGCTCGTAACATATTCTGGTTGCTTCACGTCGCTGGCCATGCCCATCTAAATGCATTTAAATGTGGATTCCATTGATGGATCTTCCTCTAGGGTTTATGCATGCATCTCTTTTACCTTTACTTTGTCTGGAAAATGGCTCCCAAAGTGGCCTCACACAAACCGAATTTCACAGATGCGGAGCTAACACTCCTGATAGAGGAGATCTTTGGGTTCTTCTAGATCCTCATGTATACAAAGGAGATCAAGGTCGGTGCCTATGAACACCAGAGAAGGTGGCTATCCATATGCCACAAACTAAATGCCATTTTCCACAATAACAGAGATATCGAGGATATGAAATGGAAGTGGTGGCAGGTGCGGAGAGATACCTGCAAGAAGGCCAGATATGTGGGGCCAGATGGGCAGCTTGGGCACTTGATCAACCTCAAACAGTGGGTCCTGGCCACTGTGGACCTCACCGCTATGGATGGTGTTGTCCAACTGGACTCATCACGGTCCTCACTGGATCATGGAGAATTGCTGCTATATGTCCTCCACTTTCACACACTGGTTCTGTACCATACCTGTGTCTCTGTTTCACCATCATTCTCTGCACTGTGCTGCCATCCCTGTTCTTGTTTATTTATTTATTTAACATTTCTTCTATACCGCGCTATTATAATCAGTGCGGTGTACATCGAACAAAACATACTACAATGCATACAGGCAATATTGAGTTTACAGTGAAACAGGATATTAAACATTGAGAAAAACCGGGGAAACTATATATAAGCTAACTTTATACTATGTACACTTCTCTAACTCATCTAGCTGATACATGTGTGTCCGTGGAAGGATAGTACATGTGTGATGGTTAGCAGAGGGACTTAAGAGTAGGCTAGCCATTATCTGTTTGTGTTAGGGTGTTAGGGCGGCTGGGAGGTAGTTTGTCAATTGAGTGTTCACCTCGGCTTGTCTCCGGGTAGAATTTTGTAAATAGGTGGTGTTTCAAGGCTTTTCTGAATGGGGCTAGATTTTTGATGCCTCGGATTTCATGGGGAAGGGCATTCCAGTTTAAAGGAGCAAATATGGAGAAGGCCCTGTTGGAGGTTGTCTTTGTGCATTTTGTTGTCTTCTTGGGGACTACTAAGGTGTTCGTTGTTTGAGGCCTCCGGTTTCTATTTTCAGGGGTACTGTGGATTAGCTTGCTGATTGGCGTGGAGGGGTAGTTATTTAGGGCTTTGAATGTAAGGACAATTGACTTGTATTGGAGTCTGGCATGTAATGGTAACCAATGCAGTTCTTTCATGATTGGCGTTATGTGGTCAGATCTTGACGATCCAGAAAGGACTCTTGCAGCTGCGTTCATAGCTAGGCGGAGCGAATTTAAGGTTGATTGTGAGAGTCCGTGGAGGATGATGTTGGCAAAGTCCAGATGTGGGAGGACTAATGCCTGGAAGGTTGTCCGGTAGTCGGTAAAATCTAGTAGGGGGCGGAGGTGACACAGCGTTTTGATCTTATGATATATTGCCTTCGTGACGTTTTTTACATGGGTTGTCATATCAAGGTGCTGATCGAGCGTGATGCCTAGATAACGGATGGTAGATTTGTATTTCAACTCTGCATTGTTGGCATGTAGTGCTGGGGGAGGTATGAACTTCCGGTTTCTCGTGACGAATAGAACATCAGTTTTGTCATGGTTGATCCGTAGGTTTTGTGTCAAAAGTCAGTCAGCTACAGCTTCAAAGCATCTTATTATTGGGGCGAGTACTGGTGTGTCAATTGTGAATGGCATGTAAAGGAGGATGTCATCTGCATAAGCAAGGCATTGTACGTTGAAGGATCGGATCAAGTCACATATCGGCTGCATGTAGATATTAAACATCAGTGCCGATAAGGGCGAACCTTGAGGCACCCCCTGGGTCTGCAGAAATGGTTCTGAGGCTGCGTGGCCTGCCTTGACTTGTTGCCACCTATTAGAGAGGTAGGATTTGCACCATTCTAGTGCCGTGCTTTGGATCCCCTTTTCTTTTAGGCGTTGGTTCACAGAATCAAAGGCGGCAGAGATGTCCAGAAAGATGAGTACAAATCCTTGTCGGGAGTTATTTATTCCTGTGACCAAGTCGTTAAAGAGGGTTGTAAGGATGGTGTCAACTCCGTGTGCTTCCCTGAAGCTGTGTTGGGAAGGATCTAGCGGTGCCTCAGTATCGATATGATGTTGGATTTGTTGTTGGGCAGCTTTTTCGATGATCTTGGCAAGCAGGGGGATGCCCGAGATTGGTCTAAATGATTCCACTTTGGATGGATCTAATCTACTGTTTTTTAGTTGTCTCCACAGACCCCCCCCCCCCACACACACACACACACTTGCTGAGATTACTGTTCACCAATGCTATATGTACATTATATGCATCAACCACATACAACTGAGGTACAGATTTCCATAACATATCATTGCCATTGGACACCTCTTTCCTCCATATTTCCTGTGCTGTCAGTTTTTTTGTTGTGTAAGGTGTTTGTTGCTGTTGCTGTGACATGCTATATCCCTTCTATTGACTGACTGCTGAAGTTTGGTGTTTTCTATGGGATCCACAGCTACCACACCTATGAAAGCTCGATGTGGGTCCCCAGTCATGGAGGATTGGGGGTTTTGGGGTGGCCATCTGCAGTGGCGCACGTCACAAGAGCATGTACTGATTTGTGTGGTTGTGGGGTTGGGGCATGCTCAGGGCATATTGCTCAGCCATGTGTGGCTCTGCTGCCTATTTGGGGGGCTCCATGGTTGTGGTCTGGGATATTGCACTGTGGTGGTTCCCTGTTTCACACTGCTGAAGGGCACACTGGAACACCAGCCCCCACCTAACACTGTTCTCCTATTTCAGTTGTGTCAGGTGCTTGGTGTTCAGTGTTACACTGACATTCATTTGTATGTGCAATGGTTGCCTCATTCAGCATCGGACACATTGTTGTTTTTTATGTCCACAGGTGCAGATGCAGCTGCGGGACCGAGCAATGCCCCAGAACCTACCACTACTCTTGCCAATCTGCCAATGGTGCAGCCTGATACACATCCTGCCACCTCTGCTGAGCCACCTTTATCTCCGGCTGGCAGCAACCCAGCAGCCTGAATAAATGTGCAGGATGGGGATGTGGGCTCAGGCAGTGATGAGGACCAGCTTGCACCCTACCTGAGCCCCTAAGCAGCAGGATGTGTCTCAACACTGGCATCACCACCAACAGCACACATTGGAGCAGCTGCTACTATGTGCTGAGAAACTGCTGACCGAGAATGAGTCTCATGCCAAACGGGGATGGGCAAAGCTGGAACTTTAGCGTCACAGTGTTGCCCTGCAGGAGCTCTAGCTGGCTGCTACTGAGCACTTGGATGCATCTGTGTGCCGCCTCACTGCCAGCATTGATCACCTGCTGGCTCAACTGGCTCAAACACAGACTGCCCCTGTCCACATCCCTATCTCTGTGTTGGGCAGTGATACTAAACATCCAGTGGCCCCAGATCCAGCTGCGACTGGTGGTGGGTCTGTTGCTACTGGCACCCCTTCTGTCACGTGTGCTGCTGCATCTGGGTCTCTGCCATCCTCCAGCAGGGTCTCCACATGCGACAGTGTGAGGGCTGCCTCAGCTGCAGATTTGACCACCATGGCACCTTCCAATATTTTGGGCCCAGTTCCCCGGTGCTTGGGGCCTCCATTGATCTTTACACCCTTCGATGAGGGTCTAGTGGAGGGGAGTGGGGACAGCAACAGTTCAGGGTCCAATGGCACACCACCCTCCACATCTTTGCAAGCCATTTTGCCCATACTTCGGCTGCTGCCCTCTGAGAGGGGGAGGTCCAGGGGGATGGAAAGGGCCAAAGTAACTGTCACATGGGAGTCCTGGTGTGCATGCCCAGGGTGTGGTGGGGTTGCTGTACTGTTGGTGTGGGTGAGTGGTGTGGGGGTGGCTGCAGGTAATATGCACCAAGATATGTGGGGGCATTGGGATGTGGGGATATGTGCACACTTGTAATCTCTGCATATGGATGTGACTGTGGGGAGTGTGGATGTGGTGGATGGCCAGGGACAGGCATTTGTGTTATCATGCCTTGGGTGGGGGAGGGGGGCTGTGCCTCTGCTTCTGCCATGCCATGAGTAAATGTGTTTGCATCACACTAACTTGTCTCCATGTCTCCTTATGCCTCATGTTTGCATCCTTTGTACAGCCACAGGGTGCCATAGGCTTGGCAGCTGCTCCCATCTAGATGTGTTTCCCTGGCTGCAGCCATGCCGGTTTCTCCTATTCCGGTCACAGTGGCTTTGTTTGCCAAGCTAGTTTTTTTTCTAAGTCCTGCCCTTATACCATACTGCTGGTTTCTGCTGGTCTACTTTAGATGTCTGCAGGGCAGATGCTGGGCATATACAGGTATGACTTGTATGATCGTTATATATCTCTGCCACCCGCCACGTCTCTGTTCTGCCCCTAACGTATGCATTCTGGGATCTCCGCCTTCACAGCATGTACTATATGGAGCCAGATTTCTGGCGTAACCTTCTTTCATATGTCAAAGTATCCAAAGCCGAGGTGCAGAGTTGCTTGGTATATCTTAGAAAATACAGAAGATAGTCACAGATCTGGCAGGTCAAAAGCCCAACCAACAAAGATGAAAGGAAAGCTAGAGGGTCCTGATTCCAAACAATTAGGCCCAGATCGAAACATTCTGTGTAGATGCAGCCTCAAAGAAACAGGATTAAGCATTTTATTTGTTCAGGCAGGAGTAAATATATTTTGAGAGCAAAGTCTCCAAGATGGTGACTAAGAACCCCTGTTAGCTTGTTAACCTGAATTTTAACGTGTGGCAACTGGCAGTCGGGAAACACTAATGTGGGCTTTAGTTGGTTACACGTTGGTGAGCTGCAGCAACTCTGCGCCTCGGCTTTGGATACTTTGACATATGAAAGAAGGTTACGCCAGATACTATTTGGTGGCCGCGATCATATCTTCTAAAAGTTACACAATCGTTTTGAACTTGTTGGAAAGTAAGCCTGAATTCCCCTGATGAAGAGGATTCGAAACATGGTCTGTGTCAGGCGTTTGGGCTAAAGTTGTGAGTAATAAAGTTCTCCTTCCTTGATACCACGAATTAGTACTGGGTTACCTCTACATACAGTCCATTAACTCTCTATGCTCTGACCTTGAACTGATCCATAAGGGATTCTTCACATTCATACCTATGTGAGTTTTAGGGCCTCTTTTACTAAAGCCCACATTAGTGTTTCCCGACTGCCAGTTGCCACACGTTAAAATGCATGTTAACACGCTAACAGGGACCCTTAGTCACCATCTTGGAGACTCTATTCTCAAAATATATTTACTCCTGCCTGAACAAATAAAATGCTTAATCCTGTTTCTTTGAGGCTGCATCTCCACAAAATGTTTCGATCTGGGCCTAATTGTTTGGAATAAGGACCCTCTAGCTTTTCTTTCATCTTTGTTGGTTGGGCTTCTGACCTGCCAGATCTGTGAATATCTTCTGTATTTTCTAAGATATACCAAGCATAAAAATCTTTATTCTGAACACTACCTTTTGTTTTTATTTGTAGTAATTGCTCACACACTGGGATTGTTTGCTTCCATCTAATCTTTTTAAAGAGATGTTTTTGTATCTGTTTTTATCCAAAGATTTGTACATTTTATTTTTACACATAATTGTTTGACCTTGACTACAGTAAAGACTTAAGAAAAATCAAAACACATTAGCAGATGTGCATACCCTCACAACCAGACTTACACTCTTAACCATACTTCATTTAATTCATACTTTATCGGTCTCTTCTTAAATACATACATTATCTCTACTCACACTGTATACATAAAATCGTATTCTAGCACACATTGCTGTCTATTATGGTCACATATCATTAAAGACATAAAAAAGATATAAGAAGAAAACTTTAATCAAATATTAAATTTTTGTGGCATTTCTAGAAATGGGGGACCTATTCCTCTGCAGATGCGATGCTTGACTACATATTATGCATCTATCATTCCTGTTGTTTTTTTTTCCATCAGCTCAATGCTGATTCCTGGCAACCCAGCAGCCACTAGTTTTCTTGACAAAGTATCACTAGAGGCAATAGAGGACAAAGTGACTTGCCCCAAGGCCACAAAGAGTGCTAGTGGAAATCAAACCCAGATTGCTTGGGTTGTAGACTGTTGCATCAAGCACTAGGCTGGTCCTCCATTTGTGTCATCTCTATACTATGCTGAAATATTGAGAGGTGAGGACTTTCTATCCTAAACAGGTGCCAGCTCTGTGGGCAAAATGGGTGCTTGAGAACCCCCAACACTTAGGAAGCTCTATTATGTCCACTCAGGGGTAATTTTTGTTGAATTTAGCACCTTAGATTGTTTTCAGAAGTTGGTTTCTATGATCCTAGAGGTCACTTTCTCAATGCGGGTAATGGATATAGTGGGCATTGTGATGGGTAGCTGGCAGAAGAGGCACGCATGAAGGCATATCTTCTGAATGAGAACCTTACTGCTGTGGATGCTGTCTGTGGAGTTTTGCATAGGTAAAGGTAGCATAGATGGCACCCTTTAATGGGAATATAGGGATCCATTTCCCACTATTGCTGTCCTTAGTTGATCAGTTAAAGTCTGTTGTGAGCAATTTGTCCAGACCCTCCTTCTCTAACTGCTACTGCTTGAAATCTTGGGTGAATTATTTTATCTCTCATTACCTTGGTAATTCACTTAGAGACCAATTTTATTAGAAGTTTCATAGATTGAGAGGGCAAGAAGACACTTATTTGCAGCCTAATTTATAAACATGCATCAATACTTAAGCATATAGATGCATAATAAATATAGAATGAACCCCCATACATGTAAACCAGCTTGAGTACTGGTGTGAATTACTGTGCATACAAAATGTGCAATTATGCATATTTTATAAAGTATGAAAAGTAGAAATATCTTGGCATAAATTGTTGAGATAAAAAGTGAACCTCTCAATCATATTCCATCATCAGTCCATATATTTTTATTTTTTAGCATTTCAAAGAGGTATCTATGGCATTACCAGCAATATTTATTTTTCAAAGACTTTTAAATATTTTATCTAAAAAGTAATTTATCTTATCAGAGTCCACAGTCTAAATATACATGCAAATCACTACTCTGCTCTCTAGTCAAACTACATCCATGAATATGTATGCATGGGGGAATTTAATGAGGAATTTGTTACATGTATACTGGCATATATGGCAAAAATACCTTCAGAACAGGAGTTCTTAACCTTTTTTACAACTACAAACCCAACAATGGATTGCCCATATGTTCTCATTCCTTCTTCACCAGACTGTCAGAATCATATTGTTGTTAATGCCATTGAGTCATTGTCGACTCATGGCGACCTTCTGGATAGTTGTCCTAAACTGTGTCCGATCTTCAGTCAGGTGGCTCATTGTTGATAGGGTGGAACGCATAGCTGTTGTTATTATATTGATCCATCTCATTGCCAGCCTTCCTCTTTTGCGTTGACCTTGCCAAGCATTATGTCTTTCTCTAAAAATCTCTCTCTTTGCATGATATGTCCAAAGTATGAAAGTCAAAGTCATATAATCTGAGCTTCTAAGGAAAGCTTAGGTTTGATCACCTCTAGTACTGACTGATTTGTATTTTGGGCAGTCTATGATATACACAGTATTCATTGCTAGCACCATAATTCAAAGGAATACATTTTCTTCCTGCCTCTTTTTTTCACTGTCAAACTTTTGCATCCATATGATATTATTGAAAAATACCTTGGCTTGAACAAGTTGAAACTTTGTATGGAGAGAGATGTCTCTGCTCCTGTGAATCTTGCCTAAGTCCTTCCTAGCCATTCTGCCAAGAGCAATGCATCATTGGATTTCTTGACTGCTTGTCCTTTCTTTATTTATTGTTGATCCAAGTAGGTTGATGTTGTCATCTATGGGGTCTGTTCTTTAACATGAATAGCGAGGATGGACATTCCTTTGGGACGTCTATCCCCGCTATTTGCCCCCCTTCCATCCCCAGCAGAAGCCTCCCTGTATGAACAAGGAGTTTGGATGGGGAGGCTTAGTCAGGGGCAAGAGGGGGCATTCAGCCCTGTATGTCTGGGGTCAGCAGACTAGATGAGGGACTTATTCCACCTCGGAGGTGGAATAAGTCCCCCTGGATGTCGGGGGATAGCAGGCCCAGGCAGTGGCAGAAAGGTGAAGGGTACAGGGGGTTCCACACAACCTGCCCCAGGTCATGGAAGGCCAGATCGCTGTGTGAAAAGGAGAAAGTGGTCGGCGGCAGGGATTGTGGTTTATGAATGGAGCTGTGGTACCATGGCAATGGGATGCTATGGCACCGCAGCTCCATTCAGGAGCCTGACTGAGTTAGCCAGACAGGGGTCTGTACATGATGGTCAATCAGAATCAGGTTCCAGCCTGCACATACAGGCCCAGACCCAATTCCGATCCCACAGGACACGTCTAGCCCCCACAGGATCGGAATCAGGTCTGCCTCTGTGCATCCCAATTCTGATCAGGTGCACAGGGGCCTAGACACACATTTTAGAATGTGCCTCCACTTCAATTTCTTCTCCATCAATAACACAGGTACACTAAAAAAAATTTTTTTTAAACTGCCTCTAATGTTTCGATTGATTTTTACGTTTTTTGGTGCGCTGAATCCAAATCTGGTAACCAATATGCTCCATCACGTACACATTTTTTGCTACATTGGGTTAGCAGTTTGAGGTGAACGTTTCAGATTGAGTGCGATCGAGATAAAAGTTTCTTGGATGAATTCTTTATACTAATTGTTTAGTAGTTATTCAAATAAGAATAAAGAAAATTGTAACAAGGCAGCACATAAGAATAGAGTAATGTCAACAAAACACACTGTGATGGTAGCAAAATTGTCTGCACTTAAAACAGCCACATACATATGCACAAACATTGAGCATATAAGAGCGAGGTTAGACACAAAGCAAAGCAAAGAAATGTGCAAAAAATGTTGTACAGGTATGTATGTAAGAATAGAAAACGCAAACCGCACCATTGCAATACATGAAGACAAACACCCGATGGTGTGAAAATAAAATTCTAATAAATGAGATCCGACACTGTGGTAATAACTAGCAAATTTTTTATTTCAAAGTTTAGTAAAAACACGATATTTGTCAACACAGTTTAGATTTTAAAGTCATTCTTGGGTCAATCAATCTCCTGGTGGGCCCGTTTCTTCTTCCCCCGAATGCTTCTCTTGGTGCGCTGCTTGGCGTATTTTTCATCTGGGGTTTCCCGCAGCAGCAACCAGCAGAAATCAGCCATCATAGTGGTGTTCCATCTTCCTTGGTACCTTCTCTCTGCGTCCTTGATGTCCTGGTGAAACCTTTCACCTTGTTCTTCACTGTACGCCCCCAAGTTTTCGGGAAAGTAGTTCACATGGGAGTGCAAGAAATGGACTTTCAGGCTCATGTTACAGCCTTGTTCTTTGAAGGCATTGAGCATCCTGGCAACAATATCCTTATAGTTCTCATCCCGCCTGTTCCCCAAGAATTTGAGAACAACATCCTTGAAGGAATCCCAGGCTTCTTTTTCCTTCTCAGACATCGTTTCAGCGAATGCTCCATCTGAAATGAGTTTCCTTATATCAGGGCCAACAAACACTCCTTCCTTTAGCTTTGCTTCAGAAAGTCGGGGGAACTTTGAGCAAAGGTACCGAAAGCACTCACCATCTTTTGGAAGGGACTTGATGAATTGCTTAATGAGACCCAACTTAATGTGGAGAGGTGGTAATAGAATTTTATCACGAGGTACCAAGCTCTCATGAAGAACATTTTTCTCACCGGGTCTCAAATACTCCCGAATTGGCCAGTCTTTTTTCCCCCAGTGTAGGTCGCGGGCCCGGCTATCCCACAAGCAAAGGAAGCAGGGATATTTGGTGAAACCGGATTGCTGCCCTAATAGCATGGATAGAATTTTAAAGTCTCCACAAATCATCCACTTATGCTCATCATAACGAATCTTCTGAAGAATCAGGGCCAAATTCTTGTATTTTTCTTGGAGAATAACAGAGTGAGCAATAGGAACTGAAGCGAATGTGTTGCCATTATGAAGAAGAACACCTTTTATGCTGTCTTTTGACGAATCAATGAACAGCCGCCATTCAGCAGGATCATACTTGAGTTTAAACTTTTCCATCACTCCGTATATATCGTTGCAAAATACCAAATCTTCCTCTTTGCTGAAATACTTCAAAAATTGTGTCTCGCGGTTGCGGTACCAATAAAAAGTTGTTCCTGGTGACAATAGATTTTTCTGTTTAAGCCGAGAACCTAGCAGTTGGGCAGCATCTTTTGGGAGTCCTAAAACTTGGACTAAATCATTCAATTCAGCTTGAGAGAAAAGTTCAGGTTTCGGATCTGGTTCAGTTTCAAACTTGGAAGTACTGGACTCATCGGGAAAAGCCATCTGATGAGTCTCATCATGATCAGAACCGTCCACACAAATATGATCCAAAGATTTTGGTGGTTCAGGCACAGGTACTTCGTTGCTATGAGGCATAGGCCTAATTGCTGAGGGAAGGTTGGGGTAACTTATTACGTTCTTATTTTTTAAGTTGTATCCCTTCACAATGCAAGAGCAAAAATAGCAGTCACGGCTGTGGTCTCTTTGTTCACGCCACATCATAGGTATTCCGAAACGAAATGCTTGTTTTTTACCTTTCATCCATAAGCGTAGATCTTCCTCACATGTCTTGCACACTTTGTGAGGAGCCCATGGTTTGTCTTGATCGCCTAACTTCAAACCAAAATAGGCGAAATATACTTTTTAAATAAATGCAGAAATGTTCCTCTGCCACTTTTTCACGGTATATTCCCCACAAATAAAACAAAAACTGTCCGGAGAGTTGACGCAACCTCTGGCTCTGTGAGCCATCACAAATACACAGCACTGCAAACTACAACTGTAGTGAACCACTTCGGAATAAAGCTGGATTACGACTGAGCAAACAAAAGGTAATAATGAACTTGCAAGAAACTGAAATTTGACAGGAACGTTCATGTCGCAGCCACCGTGTTTGAGCGAGCGAACGAGGCGAGGCGAACAGGAAAGAACATGCGCCAGCGTGAGTACTGGATTTAGCCCCCCGCCTCCCAATTGTCCTGTTAATGTATAAAATGAATACAAAACACTCTAAAATATCATGAGGGAGTGTTTCTAGTTAGTTAACCATTACAACCTCTATTTTGGGCCAAGAAAATAAACTGCAGTCGGCTAAAAAGAAATTATGTGAACAT
This sequence comes from Ichthyophis bannanicus, assembly GCA_033557465.1. Taxonomy (NCBI): domain Eukaryota; kingdom Metazoa; phylum Chordata; class Amphibia; order Gymnophiona; family Ichthyophiidae; genus Ichthyophis; species Ichthyophis bannanicus. The sequence continues at coordinate 238,963,305 of CM066034.1, forward strand.
TCCTTATATGGGTAAGAAATCTAATTTTGCAAGAAAACGTGACGTGATGGAACATTTTGGCTATTTTTCCTGGATTCAGCACCCCAAAATCTATAGGAATCAGTTGCAAAACTGGAGGCAGTTTTTTGGTAGTGTACCTGTGTAATGAACTTATTGATTTTGCCAGTTGTCAGGATCTTTGTCTTCTTAACGTTAAGATGCATGCCCATTTTAAGACTTTATATATGTATATAGCTAGAAACAAACAGTTTAAAAAATATCTTAAGGATTTTATCATATTTATTCAAATCACAAATACACAAGCTAGCTTCAACTAGTGAGATTTTTGGTGTTGTCTTTGTGCTATCGAAACAGGGAATCAAAGTACAGTTATTGACAATATTACTCACATATCATCTGACACATAAAGTCAGTTTCTCCATTTTGATTTCAGGTTTAATAATGCATAAAATCCTGTTTCACAGAGGTAAGTAGTTCTGAAGTGAACCAGAACTTTCATTGCCCTCATCGCCAAGCTAGGGTAAGATGCAATTTTGTCACACCAAAACTGCCTGATATCTAGTCCAGCTTTTTCAAAATCAGCTTTCTATCTTTGGTCTTCTTGGAATTCAATGAAATCATCCTTTGCTAAATCATTATTTCTCAGTGTGGATATATCAAATGAGAATGGGTTCATGATACGAACAGATTCCATGTTAAAATCATTAATATCTGAGAAGTAACCCTCAGAATTTGTACTTAGGATTTCAAAATGATGCTTGACTTCTTGAAGTATTTCCACAGGCAGTGTTTTACCATCTCTTTATATGTTGATAACTGTCCCATACCCCATAGTTTGGTTCAAATACCCCCAAGGTGTATGGATACCCCGGGTTAAGAACAGCTGTTTTATAATATTATCCTCTTAGATTTTGACTTCTTTAAAGCAGATACTCATTGTACCTATATGTGATTTGTTAAATCACACCATGTGTACATTTGGGTGCATATTTTGCCCTTGCTTCAATGTAAGTACAAAATAATAGATACACATGAAGGCACATTTTTGAAAGAAACATGGAAGTCAGCGTCCAACAAAACTCTGAGCTGTGATAGGAAAGACATCGACCTGTGGATCATCACCAGGATGCAGCACAGCAAGGGGAAGGGGTGGGTACATGGGCGGGGCAGCAGCTTGGTAGGCAAGGTGGGAGGCAGGGGGTGAACAGAGCCCTGGATAGGAAGGGAGGTAGGAGCCACTGGGCATTAAGGATTACATGGGGATGCAAAAAGGGGTCTGCAGATTGTTTAACAGTGGTTACTTCAGGTTTCAGAATCAATGCAAGTTTAAACATGAGTGAGGCACTTGCACAGAGAATCACCCAAGTTTAGATGCTCTAAGAAGAGGCATGATCCCAAACAGAAGTGATGAAGCGCATACACAAGGGATAGATGCTTGGCCCCCTTTCTCATCAGATTAGACCACTTAATAAGGAACACAGAGGGCTACATACCAGAAAAAGGGGTCAAAGTGATATGCAACAGGGGTCAAAGGAGTATGCAAAATAAAGGGGTCAAAGGGGTGTGCAACATAAAAGTTCACAAACAGTTGTTGGTGACTTGATGTGGATCTCTTTGGGGGAGAGAATAAACTTCCCTGCTCAAGTCTTGCTGAGTACCTTCACATGGTGATCCCATTGTATAACATCTATACTAAGGGGCATGTTTACTAAAATCCGCAAAATAGCGCGCCGCAAAATAGCGCACGGCAACGCGGCACTGAAACGCGCAGAAACGCGTTTAAACGCCCCGCACACGTGCGTGTCACCCCCGCACAGGTACGCGGCTCACTAACGGGCCCCGTACAAGTGCGGGCCCGCAAATGTCCGATAGAGGCGTGGAACGGCGAAAGGAGGGCGGAGGAAGGCTCCGGAGGGGCGGAGGGACGGGGTCAATGGGTGGAGAGTGGGAGGGGAGAGGCTCCCCGCACAGTATCGGGCCCGAATTTGCATGTAAAAACTAAAGCATTTAAAGGGAAGAGAAACCATTTCCGTCAGCAATGTACAGGAAAACCGGGGAAACCATCAAAACGTGAGCAGTGTGATATATGTGCACAGCACAAAAGTGAAAATAAAAATAGAAAATGACCACAACAGAACTATTAAAAATAGTAATTCAGCTGGGGAACAGTTATAGTGATGGGCAAATACAGAAATCACACCCAGCAAAGCTCCAGAAAAAAGAAATGAATTTTGGAAGGGTCTACTGAGAGGAGACTCTTCCAAAAAACATTTCCACGTTTTGGAGCTTTCCTGGGAGTGTTTGCTATGGTTGCCCATTAATATCACTGTTGCCCAGCGTGGTGATATTTTGTCCCACATTTCCCGTGGTCATTTCCGGGGTTTATGTGCACGTTTGTCACCAGACAGGGTGCATATGCCCACAGTAGAATTGCGTAGAGCAGGGTTTGTGACTCCATCCTGCCAGGCTTACTGCCTCCAGGGGCTGCACTGTCTCTGTGGCTAAAGTGTGGTACAGCGGACAGAGTCATTACCTCTAAGACCAGAGGGCAGAGGTTCAAAACCCAGCTGGGGCACCTGCCAGCCCAGTCCCTATATTTTACCCACCACTAAATAAAGATAGCGCAGACACCCCTGTATGCATGGGGAAAACACCCATATTTTACCCAACACCGCACACACACCACAACAATGGGCATTACCTACAGCCAAGTCCCCCAAATGCAGTCCCATACTGCCACATTGCAATCAGGTCAACTGCTTTTTCTGAGAGAAGTTCATGCCAGCATGTTGGCGGACAAGTACATGTGGTGCAGGGGGCAGTGGCTGCTAACCACAGAAGACAGAGGCCTAGCCATGTGAAGGCTGGCACAGTCCACTGCAACAGACAGGTCCTGCCGGATCCACAGTCATGGACAGTCCAGGGAATCCAACCAATCTGTGGCTACACAGTGGTGCAGTGCACACAGACTAGTGCATACAAGAACAGAAGGTCACAGGTTCAAAGCCCAGCTGGGGCTACTGCCAATCCTGCCCACATATTTTTCCCACAACTAAACAGTGATAGTAAGGACACACCTTTCATGGCAGGGACATATGCAATGGTAAGACATCTATCTTTTACCCCACTGAGCACAGACACCATGAACAGGGGCAGTACCTAGAGCAGAATCACCCAAATGCAGTCCTGGTGGGCCACACACCAGTCAGGTTCCATGCTGACACTCATACAAATGCCTGTGCTGTATATCTATGCACCACCCCCATGGCATGTAGATGTAGCCCATGCATATTCATGAGGGATAGCAGGAAAACCCGAACAGTGTGATGCAAACCTGGACTGGAGTTGGGAATCTGTGCCGTAAAGCAGCAGCCATCAAGGGCAGACACACCCACACCCACAGGCCCCATTGGCCAATGTCTCCTGGAAAGGCAGAACATTGGACCGTGCATGCAGCACCCAAAACGAGCACTTGCATAACCTACCAATGTCACCCTACACCTGAGGTATACGGTACACAGCTCGGAGACGTTTGCTAGGAGCACAGGCAGGCAGTTATCCATACGTTATGTACATACTGCTAGTTGACCCCATCCAAACAATCTGTTAGGTGTTTGCGGGGCATGCTCCAGGCCTGGCCTCTGACGGTGCTTACCACCCTGGGGAGTGACCACCAGCTGTAATGCGTACCATATCCATGCCTTGCCGTGCTCAGGACCGGTTTGGTGGGCAAGGCTACTTACCCCCTCAATCGTAGCACCATGATGGCAGAGGTGTGGAAGTGTGTGTCTGTCTATACAGTGGGTGTTGGCTGCAAGCCCCTTCAACAGCCCGCACTGCCAGCACTGTTGCCAGTATTGGCCAGTCAATGTGCATAATGAGGTGCAAGGTACCATGGGTATAGCCAGGGCAGGGTGGCGTGGCCAGGATGCATCTGCACTGGGCATAGGGCCCTGGCAGGGACATTGGCTGGGATATTGTAGTGTCCGGCCACCACCTACACAGACAGGGTGGCCAAAGCATGTCCTTCTGGGGGATCACGCTCACCCTGACTGTGCAGTGACCACAGCATGGCTAGGCCCCCCCCATAGTGCTGTATAGTAGTTTTCTCATGTGATAGATATGGGTTTCTCTTTGGGGCCCAGTCACTGATCTATCTGCTTGCTGTGTATGCAGACAGTCCAGTTCTGGGTGCATGCATCTCTATTGGGAACATGCACTATGGACTAACCAGCAGACTGTTTGTAGCTGGTAAATGTCTTGCTATAATGGCTTGCAGGGTGCAGTGGCTGTTGGCTTGCTGCAGGGGAATATCTGGTGGTGGAGTGCAGCTTACCATACCCTGGGCTTATGTCTGTCTGCTATTGTGTTATGGCTGTGTATGGAGCTGCCTGCCTGGGGGTGGTGGTGGTGTTCCTCAGCAGGACTGGGGTTGATGTTGCCCTCTACTGCCACCTTTGCAGGGAGGTAGAGTGTGGATCCCTTGATGGGGACCATGTTTGCCACGGGGGGGGGGGGGGTGGGGTGCGCCTGATGGCTGCAGACAGGGATATCCATGGTGTTTGTGCAGAAACTAGCTATCTTACACATTAACACTGCTTTAGAACGCCCGCTTGGCCTCCATCAGCCATGGCAGGTGTTGTTGACCTGGTCCTGGCCACCTCATTGCACACTCAGGGTGAGCACAGTACCCGCACGATGTAACGGTGTGTGGCTACTCTGTGCCAGTAAAACACCCGGTCAGTGCCCCCTACTAGGCCAAGGTGCTGTGTGGGTGCACCCAGTCACTTCCCCCAACAGGGCCGAGGTGCTGTGGGGGTGCATTCCCCATCTTGTGTCCATCTGCGGACAGCTAATTTGCATGTGCAGTGCATCATGGGTACGGGTGGCCTAACCCTATCCTGTTGACACCAGCAGACTGTCTGTGAGGTGACGTGTAGGCTATCTGCAGCCAGCCAGGGGCCTGCTTACAGCTATGGAGCTGTAGCGCAATGGTTACATCACTGCCTGTGCAGCCAGAGGTCATGGGTTCAAACCCACAGTGGGGCCCTTTGGTAGGGCTGTCCACAGCTTTATTTTTATTTACTGTACATATGTCTATGCCGGCAAGACCACCCTCAGCTTACTATACCCATTAGGTGCCTCTGAGGGTGCTTCATAGGGCGCCCTGTAGGCCACCTTATGGTTGCCATCCCTATAGGGTGCACTATACATTATCCTGTGTCGCAACATACATGCTGCCCTATAGGGGTCATTCAAGGGTGCCTTGGCGAACAGTGCACTGTAACATGTGCCTTATGGGCCGCCATATGTTAACATGCTGGGAGAGTGCGTTTGCTAGTAGTGATAACAAAATACAATTATACAGCCTCCTACAGCACTCCACAACATAATACATACTGCCTCAGCAGGCATTTATCACTGGGCATTGTGAGGAGTTGAACCCCTGATCCCTGCACCATTGGTCAGTGTTTTAACCATTGTGCTGTGGCTCTGTTCCTGTGCTTGTGCATCAGCGCGCCGCCTTGTGCCTATCAGCGCGCCGCCTTCTGCCGCCCAAGGGGACCAGTGCGCCGCCTTCTGCTGCCCAAAAATAACTGTGCGCCGCCTTATGCCGTTCCAAATTAATTTGCCTCCTAAAACAATGTTAATCATTACAGTTACTGCCTCAGCTGACCTTTGTCGTTGCACACACTGGGGGATTGAACCCATGGCCCCTGCACCATTGGTCAGTGTCTTCACCGTTGTACCACGGCTCTGTTGTTTTGTATACTCAGCAGCGCGCCACTTTGCCTTTCCACGCGCTAATGTCGACCCCCGCACATTAGCGCGACGCACACACGTCCGGTTGCTTACTACCGTTTTTTTTCTATTTTCTGCCTGAACCGCCCACTCCTTATATGGCACAGGCACACTAGCACGGCCCCGCACGTTAGGAATGTTTAGTAAACATGCCCCTAAATCTCAGCAAGATGACACAATTGAAGTATGCTAAGAATGAAAAAGAAAAATATATACTGGCTGCATGTCGCCTAGGATAAAAAGGTACCCACCCGTAGCTTATGCACTAGGGCTAACGATGACGGTTGTGATAGTGCAAGCACTACAGATATTATTATTATTATTTATTTATTTATTATTTATTACATGCACTTATATACCACGCTATTTTCCATCAGTGCGGTTTACATAGAACCAGTTAAATACACATCTCAAAACTTTCGATTTGTGTTTACAATTAACAGGTAACAGAACTTTGATAGATAACAAGGGGATAACTATTTACAACTGTACAGAAAGAGCGGGCTGAACTTCTGTTTGAAGTGGTTAGTTTACTGATGAGGCATTTGAGGTGCTGTCATCCGGGTAATGCTTGAGGAAAAGGTGGTATTTCAGAGCTTTCCTAAACTGCGTTAAATTAGTGATTGCCCGTATACTAGGAGGGAGGCTGTTCCAGCATTTTGGGGCCGAGAATTTGAAAGCCCTGTTCACTGTTGTCTGGCAGCACTTGGTTGTTTCTCTTGGGACTATTAGTTTATTGTCCTCAGGGGATCTTCTAGGTCTGTTCAGGGGGGTTATCTGAATGAGGTCTGCTAGGGCTGGTGGGGCGAGATTATTTATGATCTTGAAGGTCAGAATTATGGTTTTGAACGTAATTCTGCCTTTTATGGGGAGCCAGTGGAGTTGTTTAAGGATGGGTTTAATGTGTTCCCACTTGGAAGCGCCCTGGAGCACTCTTGCAGCAGAGTTTATTGCAAGCTGTAAAGGGTGTAGCGTGGATTGTGGGAGACCGTGGAGTATGGCGTTTGCATAGTCAAGAAGCGGTATGATCAAGGCTTGGTATACTGTGCAGAAGTCGCCAGGTTCCAGTAAGGTGCGTATATGTCTAAGGGGTATGTTTACTAAACTGCGGTAAACGTACATAACGCGTGTTATGTAACGTTAATGATAGTTAGTGCATCATAACGCGTGTTATGATGCGCTAACGATCGTTAACGTTACATAACGCGCGTTATGATGCGCTAACGATCGTAATGCTCTGCGGCGCGGTAAAACACCGCAGAAGGTGGAGAGAGGGCGGAGAGAAGGGGTCAGTGGGCGGAGAGTGGGCGGGGAGAGGCTCCCCTCACACTAACGCGCTGATTTTCAGAGCTGAATTCCAACGCAAATGAAAACCTGCCGTTGAATGCACATTACAAGGGAGAGAAACCATTTCAGTGTCAGCAATGTACAGCCCAGGAAGGGAAACCTATAAAAAGTGATAAGTGTGATACATGTGCAAAGAACAAAAGGGCACAGAAACACTGAAAATGACCCCAAAAACTGGAAAAAAACAATAACCAAGCTGGCCAATAGTGGTATCAATGAGAAACATCAACTCCTCCCCCCCCCCCGAGTAAGCTCCATAGAACAGATATAAATCGTGGAAGGGTCTATACTCCGTCCCCATACAAGGTGAATGAGCCCACAGTGAAATAGCGCTGCTCAGGGTTTTCCCCACCATCGGACAGGGTTCCTATGGTGTGCACATGTCCCACAACATCAGGGCGGGCATGTCGGAACGGCAACTGGACAGATGCCAGAGAAGGGGATACAGAGGGCCGCAGGCGGCACATGCTGTGGTGGAGCTGGGCCACAGTGCGGACTAGGGTGATGCCTAGGTGGCCCATACGAATGTTGAAACAGCAGAGCAGCCAGACAGCAACTGCTGAAGGCCCAACATGGGCACGAGTGTGTTTCCCAAAGTGTCACAGGGGATAGTACCCAACAGCTACCCCCAAGGGCACGGAACATTGGCAGGCGGGGCTGGGGGGGGAGCGTGGACGTCTATGCAGGCACCCCTACCCCAGAACCCGCACCATAGGCAGCTGCCTACCTGCACACTGGATGGCCTGAGACTGCGCACCACCAGCTCCACCAGCAGAAGGGCATATCAGCATGGTGGCTGAGGGATACTGGCGGTGGAGGGGGCAGTGGCAGCTGGCCAGAGCAGACCGTGGCCTAGCCCTGTGTAGGTGGGTGCCATGCACTGCAACAGACAGGCCCTGTCTGACCAACAGTCATGGTATCACCAGGGAATGCACCATCTCTGTGATAACATGGTGGTGCAGTGCCCACAAAACCAGTGTATTCAGAAGGTCACAGGTTCAAGTCCCAGCTGTGGTTTCCGCCAACCCAGTCCTCATACTTTACCCACTACTATAACGTGCTAATACAGACAGAACCTTTCTTGCAGATGACGTAAACATGCCCAAAACACCTACATTTTACCCTACAGAGCACAGACACCATAAACATGCACATTACCTAGAGCAGAGCCTCCCCAATGCAGTCCTGGAGGGCCAAACACCATTCCGGTTCCATGCTGCCTCTGATAAAGATGCCTGTGCTGCATTTCTATGCGCCACCCCCATGGTATGCAGATGTATCTCATGCATATTCATGAGGGACAGCATGAAAACCCGAACAGTGTTTGGCACCGCAGGACTGGAGTTGGGAACCTCTGCCGTAAAGCAGCAGCCAACAGGGGCAGACACACCCACACCCACAGGCCCCATTATCCAAAGCCTCCTGGAGAGGCAGGACTTTGGGCTCTGCGTGCATCTCCCAATACTAGCACTTGCATACCTTAGTAATGCCACCCTAAACCTGGGAATATGGTACACATCTATCAAAAGGTTGCTATGAGTACTGGCAGATAGCAATTCCTAGGTTAAGTACAATTGTCTGAGTGAGCTGCAGCATAGCAACCTTTCTGATGCCTGTGGAGTGTGCTACAGGTCTTGTGTCTGACAGTGTTTACCAACCTGGGGATTGACTCCTAGAGTATTGCGTACCATAACCATGCCTGCACTGTGCCCAGGACTGGTGTGGTGGCCTGGGCTGCCCAACATCTCTATAGTTGCACAATGCTGGCATAGGTGTGGGGAGTGTGTGTCTGTCTATCCAGTGTGTGGTGGCTGCCAACACCCTCCACAGCCCACACTGCTAGCACTGTTGCCAGTATTGGCCTGCCAATGTGCATAATGAGGAGCAAGCTATCGTGGGAATAGCCTGGATAGGGTGGTCTGGCCTGGCCGCATCTGCACAAGGCATAGGGCAATGGCTCGGACATTGTAGTGCCCGGTACCACCTGCACGGACAGGGTGGCCATAGCATGTCCTGCTGGGAGGTCACTCTCACCCTGACTGAGCAGTGACCATGGCATGGCTAGGTTCCCGCATAGTGCTGTATAGCATTTTTCTCATGTGGTGTTTATGGGTTTTCTTTTGGGGTCCAATCACTGACTTATCTGCTTGGTGTGTATGCTGATGTTCTTGTTCTGGGTACATGCATCTCCTCCAGGACCATGCACTATGGACTAGCTGGCGGTCTGTCTGCAGCTAGTATGTGTCTTGCTGGAACACCTTGCAGGGTGCAGCGGCTGGAGGCTTGCTCCTGGAGAAAGTCAGATAATGGTGGGGGGCAGCTGAGCATTTCCAGACCTTCTGTCTGCTATTGCGTTATGGATGTGTACTGTTCTGCATTGCCTGCCCTATAGGGTGTTTGATCCCCTCTACTGCCACCATTGCAGGGGGGTAGGAAGTTGATCTGTTGGCGGGAGATCCTGTCCCCCAGAGGTTGCGTTGGGTGGTGATATGTAATCTCCCAGCACCCCCGTTCACTTACATCATGTGACCATAGCACCCACACAGGGTATGCACTTTTCTGGGTGCATCATAGTGCACAAGGGCTAGATGTGACATACAGATGAACACAGGCATATCCTAGGGGTGTTTGCAAGGACTACCTATCACACATTGGCACTGATGGGGACCTGCAACATAGCCTATCTCAGCAAAGCCAGGTGCTGTGAGAATGGTGCTGGGCACCATACCTCTACCTCAGGGTGAGCACAGGACCCACACACTGTGACGGTCTGTAGCTACTCTGTGCCACTAACACACACCATTGGCACCCCCTACCAGGCTGAGGTGCTATGGGGTGCATACCCCATTTTGTGATCATCTGTAGACTGCTGATTTATATGAGCTGTGCATCCTGGGTACGGATGGGTTGACCCTATCCTGGTAACCACAGCAGAATGTGGGTGTGGTGCCGTGCAGTCCTCCTGTAGCCACCCAGGTGTTTGTTAGCAGCTCTAGCCCACTGGTTACTTCACTGCCTGTGGAGCCAGAGGTCATGGGTTTAAAACCCACAGTGGGGTTCATCGATAGGGCTGTCTTTGGCATTGTCTATTTTTATTGTATATTAGTGCTGCCAGCAGAACCACCCTCGGGGTACTGTCACCTTAGGGTGGCTCATAAGGCGCTCTATAAAGTGCCTTATAAGGTGCCTTATATGGTGTCCTATAGGGGACATTATAGGGTGCCTTGGCAGACAGCGCACTTATAATGTGCCCTATGGATTGCCTTCTAGGGTGCCTTATGTGGCACCTTAGGTTACGCCACTGTGAGGGTGTGTTTGCTGGCAGCACTATTAAAGTACAACTAAACTCCCTCACAGCCCAATACTTAACCCTTTCCAGGCCAAGCCCAAAACTTTCGGGATCCAAACTTCTGCCTAAATATTCCTATCAAATGGTATATAATACATGACCATGGCAGAGGGAACGTCACTATTGGGACATATTGAATAAGATGGGTACAATTTTCCTGACATATGCAAACATTAACCCGGCTGCAGAATGTGGATTAAACCTTTATAGTTGGCTTTCAAAGGGTTACACATGATGCTTCAGCCAGCCTTATTCATTAGGCACACTGGGGAATCAAACCCACGACCCTTGTACTATCAGTCTGTGTAGTAACCATTGTGCTACAGCTCTGTTTCTGTATTTGGGTGTCTGTGCGCCTTCTTAAGCTTAACGCGCAGTAACGCGCCCTGTAATGATCGTTGCTGTGCGGAGTCTTATAACACGCGTTATCGGTAACGATGTACCGCCCATGTCCTTTTTTGGCATTTCTTCCACTAACGCAGCTCCTAACGTGAATCACACTAACGCAGTTTAGTATACATACCCCTAAGTGATCGGATTGTATGGTATATAGCTCTTGCTACATTGCCTATATGGGTCTTTATGTCGAGTCGCTGGTCAAGTGTGACTCCTAGATATGCAATAGAGGGTTTGGTAAGTAGTTCTGCATCTAAGACCTTTAAGTACGGTGGTGTGATGAATTTCGGATCTCTGGTGACAAAAAGGACTTCGGTTTTCTTATGTTGGATTCGCAGGTTTTGTGATGGAGCCAACTGGATACTGCATTGAAACAGTCCATGACCGGTGAGAGTTCGGGGTTCTCCGTTGCAAAAGGCATATATAAGAGCACGTCGTCTGGGTATAACAGGCATTCCACCTTGAAGGACTGGACGATCTCGCAGATCGGTTGCATATAAATATTAAACAACAGGGCAGATAGAGAGGATCCTTGTGGGACCCCTTGGCTCTGGTGGAAAGGTTCTGATGTTGCTTCATCTGATCTTACATGTTTTCATCTATCCGAGAGATATGACTTGCACCATTCGAGTGCTAAGTCACAAATCCCCTTCTCTCTGAGGCGGTGTAAGAGGATGTCATGGGAAACAGAATCAAAGGCTGCCGCTATATCCAAGAATATGAGTACGTACCCTCGGCGTATGCTCTCAATTCCTGCAATTATGGTACTGAAGAGGATGGTGAGGAGAGTTTCGACCCCATGTGCGGTTCTGAAGCCATGCTGACATGGATCAAGTGGCGCTGAGGTGTCAATATGATCTTGAATTTGTCTTTGAACGTCTTTCTCGACGATTTTCACCAACAGTGGTATGCTGGATATCGGTCTATACGAGTCGGGCTTCTTAGGGTCCAGTTTGTTGTTTTTGAGGAGTGGCCTGATTGAGGTACGTTTGAGGGATTGGGGAAAGGTGCCTGTCGTGTATGAGCAGTCCATTAGCTTTGCTATAAAGGGCTGACTGTCGGTCATAATTCTTTTATCCAGGACACCGGGCAAGGGTCGGTTTGTGCGGTTGTTGTGTTCATTCCAGCAATTATGTCCTCAATGTGTTTGGCAGATGGCTTAGAGAAGGCAGACAGTCGGTCTGAAGATCTTGGCTTGAGTGCCATGATATGTGTGGGGGACTTATTAGTTTGGCACAGTTTTGCTTTTAAGTAGTCGGCGAAGGCTTGAGGGTGGATTTGACTAGGTTGCTCTGGTACTGGCTCTTTTGCTAGGTTCTTTACCATGGTGAAGAGGTCGTGTGGCTTGTTTAGGGACCGTTTTAGAGTGTCAGAGTGGAATCTCCTCATGCTTTCAGATATTGCTTGGCGGTGTTTTTCTAGTTGAGTGTTGTATGTCCTTAGGTCCTCTGTGGAGTGAGTACGGCACCAGCATCTTTCTAGTTTTCTCAAGCAGGAGGGTGACGTTTTAAGCTCTGTGGAGTACCAAGCTGCTGTTGTTCTCTTCTTGGTAGGCTTGTTTGATGGTGGTCGTAATGCAATGGAACTGAAGTTTTCATTCCAAGTGGAAACTAACACTTCAGGGTCGTGGGATGTTAGGTCAAAGAGTGTACGGGTATGGTTTAAGATTTGGTCTTTGTCAAAGGCTATGAACCTGCGTGGAGCTGTTTTGAGGCTGCTGGCCTTATCAACACTCTCTTGGAGTTTGTTGAGTAGAGATATTTGGAACATGATTAACATTTGGTCTGACCAAGGGACTGCAGTAGTGGACAGTATGGTGGTGTTTGTTTTAAAGGCAGTTGGGGGGGGGGGGGCAAAAACAAGGCCCAGTGTCCTACTTTTAGCATGGGTGGGCTCAACAACGAGTTGTGTGTATCCTAGTTCTTCGAAGGCATCCAGGAAAGATGAGGCCTGTGCGTCATGCAAGGATGGTAAATTGAAATCACCTACAACCCAGCTTGGTGTGCTTGGTGATTGTGAGTTGGATGCAAGCTCAATTAATGTTGCAAGGGAATTGGAGTCTGTGGATGGGGCCCTGTATATCAGGTTGAAGGATCAATGTTTATTGGTAATGGTGATTGCGTCTATGTGTATTGCGTTGGTGGTATTGCTCAGGTGGAAGTGGAGATCAGTTTTGGTGATAGTGAGAACACCTCCTCCTCGTTTACCGCTTCTGTGACATGTGTGTACTGAGAAGCCATTGGGTAGGAGCTGGTTGATAAGTACGTTATCATCATTTGATAGCCATGTCTCAGTTATGAAGAGAATGTCTAGGCAATGGAGGGAAATTATGTCTGCAGTGACTGGCCATTTCTTACGTATTGACCTTGCGTTTATGAGGGCACACTTAATGTTCTGCTGGTAGGAAGATATTTCTTTATGAACTCACAAATTATGTTGTATTGCTATATGTAATAAGCGGGGTTGGTGACAGTGTGCATCACCGCCAAATGGGTGGTGGGGAGTGCTTGTCCACCTCCTCCTGTGACTTTGAAGGATGGGTATTTGACTATGTTGAGGGGCAAATGCAGTAGCATTGCCTCGCCAAGCTGTTAGGAGATATAATGCTGCTATGTAAAAGCCTGTGAGTGCCATGTTGAGTCTCAGCTCAGGTATGAAACTTGGTATTTTGTTTACTTGTGGTGTAGTTGTAGTAGTATTGTAACCGTAAAGTGTGCAAGTGGTGTTGACACCTTAGTCTGAACAGGACAATAATGAATGGGCAAGGCAGTATAGCAGTATAAGCAGCACAATCATGGGTAGAGTAGTATAGCAGTATAAGGAGCACAATCATGGGTAGCGCAGTGTAGCAGTTTAAGCAGCCCAATCATGGATAGTGCAGTGTAACAATATAAGCAGCACAATCATGGGTAGCAGTATAGCAATATAAGCAGCACAATCATGGGTAGCACAGTGTAGCCGTCAAGCAGCACAAACATAGGTAAAGCAGTATAGCAATTTTAAACAGCACAAATATGGGCAATTCAGTATGTCAATCTAAGTAGTACAATCATGGGCAGAGCAGTATAGCCATTTAAGCAGCACAATCATGGGCAAGCGGTATAGCATAGGCATATGCAAACATTATGGTGCAATCGTGGGCAGGGTCGTATATCACAGTCAGGGGCAAGCAGTATAGCAGTCCAATGCGGGGTAATCATGCGTGGGTAGAGTGTGCTATTGGGATGGGACAATATGGTAGCGCAATGGTACAGCGATACAGTACTGTATGGAGTCAGGCAGTACAGGGGACACAGGCAGTATACAGGATGTAGTATAGCAAATAGGGAGTGTAATAGTCAAAGGAGTACAGTCGTAAGTGTGCATGTGGCTAGAGGGCCTTCATGAGACTTCTTATCAGTGGGTCGTGAAGCAGGTAGGGTTAGAACGACGAGCTAGGCTCGGTTGTTAACGGAGCAGGTATCACGTATAATGTTTGGTGGGTGTATCTGAGAGTAATGTGGAACTACCTAGCAACGATTGGGTATCTGGTTATGTAGAATTAAACAGTACCTGCATTTTACATCCTGGTTTGAGTCCTGGTTTTCAGTTTGTTCTCCGGCTGTTTAACGGATCCTGGAGAGTACGTGGCCACTGCATAAGGGCCACACCGAAGGGCCCTCTGGCGAGGCCCTCAGGTGCGGGCCCGCAAGGCGTGGGAGCGCTTGCTTGTGCCCTGCTTTTAAATTAGGTGGAGAGCCCTGATTGGGCAGGCGAGAGGCTGGAGGCGTCTGGGTGGAGAGCCCCAATTATTATTTATTTTTTTATTAATTTTTTATTAACATTTCTTATATACCGCACTATTCGACATCAGCGTGGTTTACATGGAACAGAAACATCCGACAAGTTGCATATGTCTGGTCATTACAATTAACAGGATATGGAACTTGGATAACAGGGTAAACTATATACATAAGAAGTGTAGCGAGAAAAGGATACTGTTTGTTGTTTTACATTGTTGGGGACACATGTTGCTAGGGCTTGCCTGGTTGACTACTACTATTGCTGAAGTTCTCGCTATTCAAGTGGGACTGAGGTTCAGTGTTGTCAGTGAGATATTTGATGAAGAGGAAATGTTTAAGGGCCTTCCTGAACTGGCTGAAGTTGGGGATTGCCCTGATATGTGCCGGTAAGGTATTCCATAGTCTTGGGGCACAGAGTCGGAAAGCTCTGTTAGCTGTTGTTTTGGTGCATCTTGTCATTTCTTTTGGGATTGTTAGCATGTTTGACTCTGCGGTTCTTCTTGGTCTGTTAGGTGCAAGTGGTTGGATGAGTTCAGATAGGGAGGTGGAGGAGAGCCCCTTGCCAGCTTTGAAGGTCATCAGCAAGGTCTTAAAACTGATCCTGGCTTGAATGGGGAGCCAGTGTAACTGTTTCAGGAGGGGTGTTACATGGTCTCTCCTGGATGCCCCAAAGAGTACCCGCGCTGCACTGTTCATAGCAAGTTTCAGGGGGTTCAAGGTGGATTGGGGGAGCCCTTGTAGTATGGAGTTTGCATAATCGAAATGGGGAATGATCAGGGCTTGGTAAATGGTGCGGAAATCATCTGGATCGAGTAACGGGCGTAGGTGTCTGAGGGATCTGATCTTGAAATAGATCGCTCTTACGGTATTGGCAATGTGTTTCTTCATGTCGAGGTTTTGATCCAGCGTCACTCCAAGGTAACGTATAGCGGGTTTCACTTGTAGTTCGGCATCATTTACCTTCAAACAGTTGGGTGGT
The DNA here is from genome assembly GCA_033557465.1 of Ichthyophis bannanicus. Taxonomy (NCBI): domain Eukaryota; kingdom Metazoa; phylum Chordata; class Amphibia; order Gymnophiona; family Ichthyophiidae; genus Ichthyophis; species Ichthyophis bannanicus. The sequence goes on from CM066034.1 coordinate 238,978,960, forward strand.
ATGAAGTTTGGATTCCTCGAGATGAAGAGAACCTCCGTCTTCCTGTGTTGAATTCGCAGATTTTGTGAGAGGAGCCACTCCGATATGGTGTTGAAGCAGTTAGTCAGAGGGGTGAGGTCTAGTTTATCCAATGATACTGGCATGTATAACAGAACATCGTCGGCATATATCATACAACTGACATTGAAGGTTCTAATGATGTTGCAGATGGGTTGGATGTATATATTAAACATCAAGGATGATAGGGAGGATCCTTGTGGCACTCCTTGACCTTGTTGAAATGGTTCCGATGTAGCCCCGTCTGCTCGAACATGCTGCCATCTTCCGGACAGGTAGGATCTGCACCATTCGAGCGCCGTTCCGCTGATACCTTTCTCTCTTAGCCGGCAAAGAAGAATCTCATGGCATACTGAGTCGAAAGCTGATGTTATATCTAAAAAAATGAGTGTGAATCCATGTCGGATGTTGTCAACGCCAGAAATTATATTGTTGAAAAGGGCTGTGAGTAGTGTTTCCACTCCATGTGACTCTCAGAATCCATGTTGGGATGGATCTAGTGGGGCAGCAGAGTCAATATGATCCTGTAATTGCCTATGCACTACTTTTTCAATGATTTTTGCGAGCATAGGTATACTAGATATTGGCCTGTAAGACTCTACCTTTTGGGTGTCTAACTTGGTGTTTTTTAAAGAGGTCTGACAGAGGTCTGCTTGAGAGTAGAGGGGAAAGACCCAGTGTTAAAGGATCGGTTTATGATGTTGGCTATAATTGGAGAGAGGTCACATCGCAGATCTTTTATCCAGAACGCCGGACAAGGATCTGTGTGTGCGGTGGTAGTGTTTAGGGCTAAGATGGTATCTTCGATAAGTTTCTTTGATGGTGTAGAGAAGGATGTTAGCGATGCTGGGTACTCTTGATCGTCGGGGGGTCCGGTATTACTATTTTGTCGGTCTTGCACATTTTGGATTGCATGTAGACTGCAAAGTCCTGTGGGTGGATATCGCCATGGTGCTCAGGGGTTGGTTCTTTAGCAAGAGTTTTGACTAGGTTAAACAGGTCATGCGGTTTATTTAATGACCGTCTCAGGGTGTCTGTATGATATTGTCTCATCTTGTCTGTGATGGCTTTGCGGTGCGCAGCCAGGTGTTGGATGTATGCTGCTTGGTCACTGCTGGTGCGTGACTTCCTCCAGCGCTTCTCAAGCCTCCGTAGAAGGGTTAGTGATGCCCTCAGGTCGGCTGTGAACCATGGGGCTGATGCTCTTTTCTTCGGGGACTTGTTTGTTGGAGTACGGATTGCGATTACACTGAGTTTGCTGTGCCAGGTGGTGATCAGCTCATCTAGGTTTAGGGAAGTCTCATCCATGAGTGCGCAGGTTTCGGTTAGGATGCATTCTTTATTAAACGGGTGGAAACTTCTGGCAGCTGGGCTAGAGGTCTTGCTTGGATCCACTTTGGGCCTTGGTGGCTTGTTGAGGATAGGCATCTGAAAAGTGATGAGTTTATGATCAGACCATGGGACTGCTGCTACTGACAGCATGATGTTTTGTGGTCGATTGCAAATTACCTGAGGAGCAAATATAAGGTCTAGAATGTTACCTTTTGCGTGAGTAGGTTCCTGCACCACTTGCATGTATCCCAGGATCTCTAGGGCTTCTATAAGTGCAGTTGCCTGATTGTCCTGTAATGATAGGCTGAAGGCGTCTGGGTGGAGAGCCCCGATTGGGCTGAAGGCGTCCGGGTGGAGAGCCCCAATTGGGCTGAAGGCATCCAGGTGGAGAGCCCCGATTGGGCTGAAGGCGTCTGGGTGGAGAGCCCCGATTGGGCTGAAGGCGTCCGGGTGGAGATCCCTGATTGGGCTGAAGGCATCCGGGAGGAGAGCCCTGATTGGGCTGAAGGCGTCTGGGTGGAGAGCCCCGATTGGGCTGAAGGCGTCCGGGTGGAGAGCCCCGATTGGGCTGAAGGCGTCTGGATGGAGAGCCTCGATTGGGTTGAAGGTGTCCGGGTGGAGAGCCCCGATTGGGCTTGCGGTGTCACTGGAGGCGTCGGGACAAGGCTGGCTCAATCCCTCCTGGGAGAGCACGCATCCAGGAAAGGGCTGATCTCAGCTGGTGCCCTGCTTTTAAATTAGGTGGAGAGCCCTGATTGGGCAGGCGAGAGGCTGGAGGTGTCCAGGTGGCGAGCCCCAATTGGGCTGAAGGCATCTGGGTGGAGAACCCCGATTGGGCTGAAGGTGTCTGGGTGGAGAGCCCCAATTGGGCTGAAGGCATCCGGGTGGAGAGCCCCGATTGGGCTGAATGCGTCCGGGTGGAGAGCCCCGATTGGGCTGAAGGCGTTCGGGTGGAGAGTCACGATTGGGCTGAAGGCGTCCGGGTGGAGAGCCCCGATTGGGCTGAAGGCGTCTGGGTGGAGAGCCCTGATTGGGCTGAAGGCGTCCGGGTGGACAGCCCCGATTGGGCTGAAGGCGTCCGGGTGGATAGCTCCGATTGGGCTGAATGCATCCGGGTGGAGAGTCCTGATTGGGCTGAAGGCGTCCGGGTGGAGAGCCCCGATTGGGCTGAAGGCGTTCGGGTGGAGAGTCACGATTGGGCTGAAGGCGTCTGGGTGGAGAGCCCCGATTGGGCTGAAGGCGTCTGGGTGGAGAACCCCGATTGGGCTGAAGGCGTCCGGGTGGAGAGCCCCGATTGGGCTGAAGGCGTCCGGGTGGAGAGCTCTGATTGGGCTGAATGCGTCCGGGTGGAGAGCCCTGATTGGGCTGAAGGCGTCCAGGTGGAGAGCCCTGATTGGGCCCGCTGTGTCACTGGAGGCATCGGGACAAGGCTGGCTCAATCCCTTCTGGGAGAGCATGCGTCCGGGAAAGGATAAAGATATAGATAACATCCCTGCCGAAGATAAAGGTCATGGTGACCATGTTCATGGATCCACTGTGGCAGGGGATAGACCACAGAAATTAATGAAAATGTTAAGGGGATTAACTGCGGTTAAGTGGACTTCTGTGGATACAGAGGAGATAACGTATTGCTTTTTTTTATACTCCAACCCCAGATTTAAACCAAGAAGGTATACAAGAGAATCCGCCAAAAACCAGAAGAAAGAGGAAAGTTGCCACAAGAAAAACTGCAAAAAGCAACAGATGCAAATTTAAGATCTTTTATTTTGCAGATCAAAGTAAAGGAGTATGTGAGTGATAACATCTTAAAGCAACTAAGGGCTTTTGAGGAAAAATAAATAGAGAGAGGAGAAGGAGGATACCTAGATGAGAGTACCAGAAGAAAGGAATATACAGAAAAAGAAAGAGCAGTTGAGGAGCAGATAGAACTTAAAGATCTGGAACTGCAGGAGAGAGAGAAGAATATAGGACAGGTCAACAAATCAACTGAAAAGGAGGAAGAAAGGGAGGAGAAAGACTTAGAGATGAAGGAATTCAGGATCAAACTCCTGGTCCACATGGAAAAAGATGAATATGCTGGGTTCCAGGCAAGGGAAAGATTACCAAAGTTAAATTTAACATCTAAGGTTAGAAGTATGATAATTAAGATGAGCAAGGCCATATCCAGTATCAAGGGACCATTTATTGACATCATCAAAATTAATTGACTACAATATTGTGCAGCTAAAATTATTACTGCAAAAATACTATCAACTAAAGTGCAGGGCCAGAAGAAAAAGAGAATAACAGTTCCTCCTTGGAAAAAGCACATTGAAGGAAAAATACAATAATTGCATGCGGAGGTATCTCTGATACATGGGTATCTAAAAGGATTAATATTAGCAAGGATATTGAGGAAGATCCAAGACATCAAGCTGAAGCATGCTGCATTAAAAGAAGACCTGAAATTTGCAAAGATAAATTAAAAGTAGCAATAGAAGTGCAAAAACTACAACAATGTGAAAAAAAAAACAGTAAAGAAAGATATCAAAATCAACTATTTAGAGAGAACCCACAACAGTTCTACAGAGAATTGAGAAAAGCACTAATATGTTAAAAGCACCATCAACCGAAGCCAAAATGGAAACCTTCTGGAGAAAACTATATGATAACCCTACAGAGCACAATCAATAAGCACAATGTACCCGGCATACAGGAACATTTAGAAAAAGCAAACATCAAACCTATGGAATGGCCTGCAGTAACAATGAAAGAGCTGGAAAGCAGGTACAAACAAGCCTCAAACTGGAAGATCCCTAGCCCAGATGGAGTAACCAACGTTTAGCTCAAATAACATCATTCCACCAAGACCTGGTGGACTGCACAAATCAATTTTTCAAGCAATCAGACTTAACACCACAATTGCTTACTACAGGAAAAATATTTCTCCTTTCAAGGGGGGACCTGAGAAACATTCCTAAACTTGTCTACCTAAAATCTATAAGCTGTTCACTGCATTAGATGCAGACAGGATATATGATCTAGTCCAATAACTTCATGGCAATAGAGCAAAAGGGTAACAAGAGAGGGGCATATGGCATCAAAGACCAGTTAATATTGAATAAGGTCATCATGGCCAATGCTAAGAAAAGCAGAAATCTTAGTATAGCATGGATTGATTATAAGAAATCTTTAGGTAGTGTCCCATGCTCTAGAATAATAATATGCCTTGAAATATATAAAATAAATCCTGATTTGATAGAGTACATTAAGTTCATCAGGACAATGTGGCAAACCAGACTTTTTGAAATATGAAGATGGTCAGAACATCATTTCTAACATTAAGATCTAGCGAGGGATATTTTGTTTTGTGGGATGCTTAATCCAGTGAGTACTCTCATCAGCTCTTTTGGATACAGATTTGGCCTGACTCCTAAAGAAGGCAACAACCCAGGAACAACATTCCATTTATTATTTATAGATGATCTGAAGTTCTACAGTTCCAGTTACCAACGATTAGCAGAGTGACTTTGTATGGTGAAAAATTTTCTGATGACATCAGGATGACCTTTGGACTTGACAAATGTGCTAAGACAACTTTTTTCAGAGGGAAATTGAGCAAAATGGAAAACACCTCCCTGACTGAAGGCTGTGATATCAAGGACTTTGAACAGGAAGGCATATATAAGTATCTCAGAGTAGAGGAAGGAACAAAACTCAAGCAGGAATTACTAAAAGATCAGTAAAGAATACTATAGGAGATTAAAATCATTATTGAAAAAAGCTTTAATATCATGGAATAAGATACACACATCAATCAGCTGGTAATTCCTGTACTCTTATACAGCTTTGGGATTGTAGACTGGCCTCTTAAAGATCTTGAAAAACTGGATGTGTAAACAAGAAAACTCCTCCATGCCCATGAAGTAATTTACAAGAATTGGTGTATGCCAAGACTGTACATCCTTAGAGCTGAGGGAGGGCTAGGCCTCATAGAGATTGATTATACATACAGAGCTACTAACATAGGCCTCCAGGACTACTTAACTGCATCATCAGATCCAAATACGCAAAAAGTGCTGAAATATGAAAGTAAACGTTCAGAATCTGTCTCTATCATCAAACTTGGACAAGCATTCTGACGACGGGAAGGAATGAATGAGAATCCACAAGCATATACAAAGAAGGAAGGAAGGAACAGAATTTGCAAAACAAGAGAAAAAATTCTTCAAAGAATTAGATCAAGGAAAAACAAGTAGCAAATGCACAAATACAATGGGAAATACAAAGTGTTACTCCAGGAACTCTTTGTTGATAAGGAGAGGTGAACTGAAACCGAATGATGAGAGGTTGATAGTTGCAGCTCAGGACAGCGGCTTATGGACAAGATGGTATACAGTGAGCATTGAAAAATATGGCAAAACAGACATATTTTGATTCTGTGGGAAAAAGCTGGAAACAGTCACTCACCTCACAGCTGGATGTGAAGTTCTGATGGCAGAAAATTTCTATACAGAAAGTCACAATAAAGCAGCACGCCACATCCATTGAAAACTCTACCACATCACTGTGCCTGGAAAACACTCTGATCATAACCTTAAAAGAATTACAGAGAATGGTGAGGTTATAAGCCCCTGAGATACTCTTATTCTGACCGATAAAAAGTTGGTTGTGAGGAACCACATATAGTGGTAAAGGAGAAGAAGAACAGAACAACACTGATTATAGAGGTGTCAGTTCCAAGCGACTATTCTGTGAATTGTGTTGAAAGGGAGAAAATCTTCAAGTATCAAGAAATGCAGTTGGAAACCAAGAAAATGTGTCAAAAAGATACCAAGTTATTTCCCATTGTGTTGGGTGCCACAGGCTTAATTAAGAGGAATTCCCAAGTACACCTTGATACTCCAGAGGGAGGCTCTCTTTGGCACGATGCAAGTACTATGCCGAACATTAGCAGTAAATTTGAGACAGTGAGATCATACTCCACATACTCTGGCTTATAAGTAAGGTTCATGACTGTCATAGTATGCCCAAAACTCACCCATTTGAAGAAACTGCCCCAGAAGAGGCACAATGGTTACAAGAGGAATTCCAAGAGGGTTTTATGATATCTTACCTTGGCCCCCAGAAAGAAAGGGATGCGTGGAACCTGAAGTACGCAACCAATAACCTTGGGATTGTGGGAAAGAAACATGCGAAGGAGAAGACACTGGGGAGGATAATGGGCCCATTCCAGATGAAACCCTTTCAGGACCTAGTTGGGGTGGTCCCCCAGTCCCTTTGGAGTTGGTTCTTAAGAAGGAGCATGAGAAATTATGTCTCATCCACCATCTTTCATACCCAGAGAGGGAGTCCATAAATAATTTTTAGACAGGAGACTGTGTAGGGTGCAGTATGCTTCCCTGGATCAGGTGCTAGACCTCACAGGCTCTGCAAGACACCAGCACATCACCCCTATCCTGAGCCAACTACACTGGCTACCTATCACACTCAGAATCAAATTCAAAACAGCCCTCATCCTTTTCAAAATCCAGCGTAATCTGGCACCAAACACCCTCAAGACTTGATCAAGACAAAAGCTGACACTAGGCCCAGACGTAGACCAATGATGGACATCATCCAGACACCGGCCTCATACTGCAAATCAATGAACTCGACATCCAGGAGTGCACTGTCTCTTGCAGCACCCTCCCTTTGGAACTCACTCCCCCAAGACATCAGGACTACTACAGATGCGAAGGACTTCAAGACAAGACTGAAGACCTTCCTATTCGCTGATTACTATGGGACCATCACATAGTCTACTCTTCCTTCAGTAAAGCCCTTACACCAGCTTTCTCCCTTGCTGTATATAACTCTCTCATTTGTAAATGAGCACCCTTGAACCCCCTCCTTCCCCCCCTACATTCCCCCTTGCAAAGACCTTTCTCTGTAAATAGCTTCCTTACTCCCACCCTTGAAGCGTCCCTCTCCAGTGACCCCTTCTCTCCTCCCTCCAAGTACTCCTTTATATCTCCTTACAATCCAATGTTCACTGAAATTGTTAGTTATACTGTTGTGTAGATATAAGACTACTTATTTTGTAAACCACTCTGTTTAAAGGATAGAGCAGTATATGAAACCTGATAAATAAATAAATAAATAGATAAATAAATAAAGCAAGAGGGGCAGGAAATGTGGCTGACTAAGTCGGACATCAAAGGAGCCTTCTGGCTGGATTTGATCCACCCAGACTGCTTCCCATTATTGGGCTTTAAGTTCAGACGGATGCATTATTATGACAAGTGTCCACCAAATGGATGCTCTATTTCATGCTCATATTTCGAGCAATTCAACACCTTTCTGCAATGGGCAGTGAAAGGAATGTGGGGGATCGTAAGCTCATACATTACCTGGATGATTTCCTAATACTGGGGTTGAGCAAAAAAGCCCATGGGGAGATCCTCTTGACCTTCCAGAGGAAGATAGCAGAGCTGGGGGTTCCACTAGCACTGGGGAAGATGGAAGGGCCCATCCAAGTCCTAACATTTTTGGGTATCGAGATAGATACCATCCGTATAGCCACTAGGTTACCAGTGACATGTTGGCGGCACTAAAGAAGCTGGTGGTGAACATTGGCTTAGCACGGAAGGTGACTCTCAAGGAGCTACAGGTCTTCTTTGGACATCTTAACTTTACCTGCAAAGTGGTGACCATGGACAGGGCATTCAACAGACACTTGGCCATAACCATGATGGGCATAAAAGCACAGCCATCACTTCATTCGGGTCACTGCCCCCAGGATAGTGAACCTTGGATTATGAAATGTATTCTTGTCCAGTTACAATGGCTTGAATATTTGGAGCTGGAGTTTTTAAGGATGTATCCGGGAGCAAGGGGTGCAACTTCTATTTGCAAAGCCAGTGGTGCGTGAAGGAGTAGCTTCTGGAGTGGCAAAATGTAGGGATGACTAGGGATGTAGCGATTCTGTAACTCTCCCCAATCATAGTGGCGATGATGGTTTGGGGTCCTAAATTGAGGAATTGGAGGGTGGTATTCTGCTCAGACAAGGTTCCTCTGATATATGTCATCAACCAGTAGACAGCATGGTCTGATCAGTTGATGGGACTGATTCGCAGCTTGATGCTGTGGAGTCTCGAGCTCAACACTCACATCTCGGCTAGGCATGTGCCAGGTGTCAGGAATTACATTGCTGATGCTCTTTCCCATTTTCAGTGGGAGTGCTTCAAGAACACGGCACTGGAGGCCGAGGACTGTATAACCAAGATGTCACTGTAGCTTTGGGATCTTGGGTGCATGAAGCAGCGGAGCTGATCCACAATTACTGGCAATGGGCACATGGCATGCATATCAGCAGAGATGGGCACAGCTGGGACTGTTCGCAGTGGAGAAGGGATTGGTAAAAGTGGACATGGGGGACAACCAGATGGCCAAATTCATCACATGGTGCAAGGGCAGAGGGATGGTCAGGACACATGTTAGGGTACATCTGGCTGGTGTTGTCTGCTTATTGAAATTGAAGGGATGGAGGGGCCCTACAAAGTCCTTCTGCATACAGAAATTGCTGGAGGGGTGGGTAAGTCAGGAGGTTAGACACTAGGACGGCAGGCTCCCATCATGGTGGAGGCCATCAGGGTGGTGGTAGCAGTGCTACACACCATAGTGAAGGATGAGTCAGAAGACAGGTTGTTTCAAGCAGCCTTCCTCTCTATGTTTTTGGGGCCTTCTAAATCAGTGAGTTTATAGCCTTAGTGAAATTGGCCTCAGATGGCACCAGGCTCTGGGTAGAGGACATGGTATGGAGACTCGAAGGGCTGGGTGAGGAGGTTGAAGAATGACCAGCTAGGCAGGGAGAAGCAGATAAGAATGAGAAAAATGGGGAATGGCATGCTTTGCCCAGTCCAGGCACTATAGGCATACAGGGAATGAGTGCCAGGGGGAAGGAGAGGCATATTTTTCCAGTACTGAAATGGGAGTTTCCTTTCACAATTCCAGTTCCCAGCAGTGTGGGTACAAGATCTGAAAAAGATGGAAAAAATTTGGTAGGGCTTTTCTCAAACTCCTTTAATACTGGGGCAGCCACAATGGCGCACACAATGGGTATGGGGCCATCCAGCATAATGGAGCTGGGTAGATGGCATTTGGGAAGTTAGCAGGGTTACATAAGACTGGGGGCAGAATAGGGAGCTCCGGGCGAGGGCAGGAAGTAACCTGTAATTTGATTAATTGCAGGGCAGCGACATCACATTATTTGGATCATTGGGCACTCCTACATATACCCATCAAGGAAATGGGCTATAACACAAGGCATAGGCAAACAGCTTGGGTTCCATCCCCACTACATAAGCATCCAATGGTTGGACTAGAGGGGATACATTGGGACCAGTTGATGCCAGCCTTGATCAACTGGACCAAAGGACAGGCCCCTCCCGATTGAATCCTGCTACGCTTGGGAGGGAATGACATCACCTGAGTAAAGACTATAGACCTCATTATAGGAATTAAGATTAATTTAGCATGCTTGAAGGCTCTTTGGGGGCATGTTGGCATCATCTGGTCCAGTATAGTCCCCTGAAAAATAAAGGAACTAGTACACACGCTGGCAGTCAACAGTACTATATTGGAACCCCAAAGCGTTTTAGATTTCTGGGCCTTCCTCAGGGGGATCAAGCCTCAAAAAACATTAAAAACTTAAGCATAAATACATAAATAAATAAATAAACATTTCAATAATACATGAAAAACATATATACAATACGATGTGTAAAAACATGACAAAACATATGCAAGAATCCATAAAATGAGTGTTAAAACTTAAAGAGCTGACGGACATGCATTATGCAACATAGAAAGGAAGGAAATATCCACATTGTACAACATAGAAAGGAAGGAAATTGGTAGAGATAACATTGAAAATACATAAAAAGATATTTAGTAGTTAAAAACTGCATACCTTCATTAAGGGATGAGGAGGACATAGGGAAGGGAGAAAAATCCTGTGTTCATATACTGAAGTGAAACAAATAGCCAGCCTCGCTATTAATTTGCTCACCAAGTGATACGAATAGAATGCATCTGAAGGAGAAGAGGATAATATAAAGCGGTAAATACCTTTATTGTGAAAACACCTGTGAAAAACTACAGCCACACAATTTGAAACAATCGACACCATTTCTTTGAGCTGAATACAAACCACAAAATGAGATAAGGACATGACATACATAAAATGGGAATGCCCATGAGTTTAATATAAAGGTTATTAGAGAGAGAGCCTTGCCTGACAGGTTTCAGATGTGTGCACACTGCGGTTATAATGAAAAGGGTTACGGCTCAGCCAGCAGATCTTTTAAACACTGAGCCACAATTCGCGCCAAAACCGGAGGTCAAAAGATACATTTGAAAAACAACGAAGATAAAGCTTTTTCCTATTTAAATACAAGGCATAAGAAAAAATAATAAAAGAAAAGGCTATTGTGTGATCAGTAGCAAGACACACAACATAGCGACTTCAAAAAAATATTTTACCGTAAGGGACCGATGTTGTATATTCTAATGTAGATTAAGATGAAAGTGCCGTTCGGGACTAAACCAGGAGGTGTGCATTGCCCTTGATTAAAAAAAAAAAAAAAAAAAAGGTACTCAAAATCCTATACTGGAGAGTGTAAATATACTGTAGTGCTCCCCAGTCCAATAGTGGACACCAGTTCTCTCCTGGATTAATGTTCAGCAGGGCATTCATGCACAACAGTTCTATGCCGACAATAGAGAGATTTTGACTGGACCCAAAAATATATAAATAAATAGTCACACCCCTACAAAATAGATGAGCTGAATAAAAATAAAAAGGGTGACAAATTTAAAACCTGCGCAACTCACTGCACAGGATGTGTCATCCATCATGAACTGAGGACGGACCATGGCAAACAACATAGTACCATTTTGAAGTTATGTTCTGCAACTATGTACATCCATGCAGAAAATAAATTCAACATTATGGGGTATGTTTACTAAACCGTCCTAATGTGCGCCCGGCGCTAGTGTGCAGGATGCCATATAAGGAGTGGGTGTTTCAGTCTTAACATAGCAAACCGGGATTATGGCGCGCTAATGTGCGCTGCACGCTAATGTGCGCCGTGCACAGTAGCGCACGAGAAACGCGCGCGGAAAGCATAAGCAGGCGCGCTGATGTGCAAACAGAGGAACAGAGTTGCAGTACAATGGTGAAGACACTGACTGATGATGCAGGGGTCATGGGTTCAATCCCCCACTGTGCCCAATGAATAAGGCTGGCTGAGGCACTACCTGTTATGTGTAATAATGCATTATGAGGCATTTTAATTTTATTTTAATTACTGCTGCTAGCAAACGCACTCTCAAAGCACTGAAACATAAGGTGTTGCATAAGGCACCCCATAAGGTACCCCAGAGGGCACATTTTAAAGTGCACTGTCTGCCAAGGCACCCTACAATGTTGCTTAAAGGGTGGCCTATAGGGCACCATATAGGGTGCCCTATGAGGCACGGCAAGGTCATAGCACTGTTTTTGATGGCAGCACTGTGCATTTAAACGCATGAAAATCTTAAGTAGGAGCGCTGACATACAAAGAGAAACAGCAATGTAACACAATGGTTAAGGCACTGACTGATGATAAAGGGGTCATGAGTTCAATCCCCATTGTGCCTAATACTTAAGGCTGGCTGAGGCATCAGCTTTGACATGTAAGTATTGTTTCCTGCAGCACTTTATTTGTATTTTATTAATTGCTGCCAGCAAACACACCCTCAAGTGCCATAACCTAAGGTGCATTATAAAGTGCACTGTCCGCCACGGCACCCTATAATATCCCCTATAGGGCACCCTATAAGTCACTCCATAGGATACCGTACCTGATGGGTACAGTACGCTGAGGGTGTTTTTGCTGGCAGCACTAATGTATATTAAAAACAGATAATGCTTTGGACAGCCCTATCAAATAACCCCACAGTGGGTTTGAACCCATGACCTCTGGTTCCACAAGCAGTGAAGTAACCAGTGGGCTACAGCTGCTAGCAAGTCCCTGGCTGGCTGCAGAAAGACTGCATGTCACCACACAAACAGTCTGCTGTGGTCACCAGGATAGGGTTAGCCCACCTGTACCCATGATGCACTGCACATGCAAATCAGCCGTCTACAGATGAACACAAGATGGGGTATGCACCCCCACAGCACCTCGGCCTGGTAAGGGCAACTGACCATGTGTGTTACTGGCACAGAGTAGCTACACACCGTCACATTGTGCGGGTACTGTGCTCACCTTGAGGGTGCGGTGGGGCGCCCAGCACCAGGTCCACAGCACCTTCCATGGCAGAAATAGGCCATGCTGTAGGTCCCTAGCAGTCCTAGTGTGTGAGATAGGTAGTTCCTGCAGACACACTTTGGATACATCTGTATTTTTCAGTCAGGTTTGACTCTTATGGACCCCTAGGCAGATTATGTATCACCACCCAACCCACTCTCTGGGGCTGAGGGAGGGAAGCAGGGTCTCCCACCAACAAATCCACATTTTATATCCCTGCAATGGCAGTAGTAGAGGGGACCACCAACCACAGTCCTGCTGGGGAACAGACACCCTACAGGGCAGTCAAGGCAGCTCTGTACACATCCATAAAGCAATAGCAGACTGACATTAAGCCCAGAAACACTCAGCTGCACCCCACCACAATCTGATATCCACCTGCAGCCACTGCACCCTGCAAGGTGTTCCAACAAGACACATACTAGTTGCAGACAGTCTGACAACTAGTCCATACGGCATGTTCCTGGAGGAGATGCATGCACCCAGCACTGGGATGTCAGCATACACACCAAGCAGATAAATCAGCGATTGGGCCCCAAAAGGGAACCCAGACATATCACATTAAAAAAAAGTGTTATCGGGCACTATGGGGGAACCTAGCCATGCCGTGGTCACTGCTCAGTCAGGGTGAGAGTGAAATCCCAGCAGGACATACTGTGGACACCCTGTCCGTGCAGGTGGTAGCCGGGCACTACAAAGTCCCAGCCATTGCTCTATGCCCTGTGCAGATGCATCCTGGCCAGGCCACCCTGTCCGGGCTATACCCATGGTACCTTGCTCCTCATTATGCACATTGGCAGGCCAATACTGGCAACAGTGCTGGCAGTGTGGGCTGTGGAGGGTGTTTGCAGTCACCACACACTGGATAGACAGACACACACTCCCACACCTATGCCAGCATTGTGCTACTACAGAGGTGTTTAGCAGCCCTGGCCACCACACCATTCCTGGGCACAGTGCAGGCATGGCTATGGTACGCAATACTGTTGGAGGTCACTCCCCAGGGTGGTAAACACTGTCAGAGACCAGACCTGAAGCACACTCCACAGACATCAGAAAGGTTGCTATGATGGAGCTCAATCAGCAAACTGTGCTTAACGTAGGAATTGCTATCTGTCAGTAATCATAGCAAACGTTTGATAGCTGTGTACCGTATTCCCAGGTGTAGGGTGGCATTGCTAAGGTATGCAAGTGCTAGTATTGGGAGATGCATGCAGGGTCCAATGTCCTGCCTCTCCAGGAGGCATTGGCTAATGGAGCCTGTGGGTGTGGGTGTGTCTGCCCCTGTTGTCTGCTGCTTTACGGCAGAGGTTCCCAACTCCAGTCATGGTGTGCCAAACACTGTTCGGATTTTCATGCTGTCCCTCATGAATATGCATGAGATACATCTGCATACCATGGGGGTTGTGCATAGATATGCAGCACAGGCATCTTTATTAGAGGCAGCATGGAACTTGAATGGTGTTTGGCCCTCCAGGACTGCATTTGGGAGACTCTGCTCAAGGTAATGCACCTGTTTATGAAGTCTGTGCTCTGTAGGGTAAAATGTAGGTGTTTTGGGCATGTTTATGTCATCTGCAATAAAGGTTCTGTCTGTATTAGCACGTTGTAGTAGTGGGTAAAATATGGGGACTGGGTTGGCAGGCACCATAGCTTGGACTTGAACCTGTAACCTTCTGCCTCCAATCACACTGGTTGTGTGCACTGCACCACCGTGTTGCCACAGAGACAGTGCATTCCCTGGTGATACCATGACTGTTTGTCCAGCAGGGCCTGTCTGTTGCAGTGCATGGCACCCACCTACACAGGGCTAGGCCATGGTCTGCTCTGGGCAGCTGCCACTACCCCCTCCACCACCAGTACCCCTCTGCCACCATGCTGACATGCCCTTCTGCTGGTGGTGCTGGTGGTGTGCAGTCTCAAGCCATCCAGTGTGCAGGTAGGCGGATGCCTATGGTGTGTGTTCTGGGGTAGGGGTTCCTGCATAGGCGTCCACGCTTCCCCCCAACACCGCCTGCCAATGTTCTGTGCCCTTGGAGGTACCTGCTGGGTATTATCCCCTGTGACACTGTGATAAACACTCTCGTGCCTATGTTGGGCCCTCATCAGTTGCTGTCTGGCTGCTGTACAGTTTCAGCATTCCTAAGTGCCACCTAGGCATCTGCGTATTCCGCACTTTGCCCCAGCTGCACCACAGCATGTGCCGCCTGCAGCCCTATGTATCCCCTTTCCCAGCATCTGTCCAGTTGCCCATTCCGACATGCCCGCCCTGCTGTTGTGGAACATGTGCATGCCATAGGTAACCTGTCCAATGGAGAGGGAAACCCTGATGAGCGCAATTGCACTGTGGGATCAGTCACCTTGTATGGGGACGGAGCGTAGACCCTTCCAAAATTCATATCTTTTTTTTGGGGCTTTCTTGGGAGTGTTTTTTTATATTTCCCATTACTATCACTATTGCCCAGCTTGGTTATGTTTTTTTACATTTACTTCTGTTCATTTTCAATGTTTATTTGCCCTTTTGTTCTGTGCACATGTATCACACTTATCACTTTTGGTAGGTTTCCCTGGTTTTGCTGTACATTGCTGACGGAAATGGTTTCTTTTCCCTTTAAATCAGCTCTAACGCCAGGGTTTCACTGGCGATAGTTTTGAGCCTCGGATTTCACAGCATTGGTGTGCAGGGAGCCTCTCCCCTCCCACTCTCCACCCATTGACCCCTTCTCTCCGCCCCTGGGGAGCCTTCCTCCGCCCTCCGGGAGCCTTTCCCCGCCTTCAGCGCTCGTTTGCGCCGCAGCGCGGGTTATCGCGTGATATGGTACCTGTGCGCCTTAAAAAGCGCCATCATCGCGCGATAAGGTACATTATTGGCCTGACAATGTGCATAATGAGGAGCAAGGTACCATGGGTATAGCCCAGACAGGGTGGCTTGGCCAGGATGCATCTGCACAGGGCATAGGGCACTGGCTGGGACATTGTAGTGCCCGGTCACCACCTGCACAGACAGGGTGGCCACAGCATGTTCCGCTGGGAGATCCCTCTCACCTTGACGGAGCAGTGACCACGGCATGGCTAGGCTCCCCCATAGTGCTATATAATATTTCTCTCATGTGATATTTATGGGTTCCCTTTTGGGGTCCAGTCACTGATTTATCTGCTTGGTGTGTATGCTGATATCCCAGTTCTGGGTGCATGCATTTCCACCAGGAACATGCACTATGGACTCTCTAGCAGACTGTCTGCAGCTGGTATGTGTCTTGATGGAACTCCTTGCAGGGTGCAGCGGCTGAAGGCTTGCTGCAGGAAAATATCAGATAGTGGTGGGGGGGCAGCTTAGCATATCCAGGCCTAATGTCTGTCTGCTATTGCATTATGAATGTGTACAGAGCTGCATTGACTGCCCTGTAGGGTGTCTGTTCCCCAGCAGTACTGGGGTTGATAACCCCCTCTACTGCCACAATTGCAGGGAGGTAGAATGTGGATCTGTTGGTGGGAGACCTATTTACCCCCCACAACCCTGACGGAGGAGAAGGAGGGTGGTGGCACATAAGCCTCCTGGAGGTCCATAGGGGGTTAAACCTGACTGAGACATACAAATATATCCAAGGTGTGTCAGTACAAACTACTTATTTCACACAATAGACCTGCAGCATGGCCTATCTCTGCTGTGGACCTGGTGCTGGGCGCCCCACCTCACCCTCAGGGTGAGTGCAGTACTTGCACAATGTGACGGTGTGTAGCTGCTCTGTGCCAGTACTACACACGGTCAGTTCCTCCTACCAGGCCGAGGTGCTGTGGGGGTGCATACCCCATCTTGTGATCATCTGTAGACTGCTGATTTGCATCTGCAGTGCATCATGGGTATGGGTGGGTTAACCCTATCCTGGTGACCTCAGCAGACTGTTTGTGTGGTGACGTGCAGTCCTTCTGCAGCCAGCCAGGGGCTTGCTAGCAGTTATGGAGCTGTAGCCCACTGGTTATTTCACTACTTGTGGAGCCAGAGTTCATGGGTTCAAACCCACAGTAGGGTTTTTTTGATAGGGCTGTCCAAAGCATTGTCTTTTTTTAATGTACATTAGTGCTGCCAGCAAAACACCCTCAGGGTACTGCAGAGCTACTCAATTCCAGTCCTGGTGGCCCACAACCCTGCAGGTTTTTGGGATATCCCTAATGATATGCATGAGATATATATGCATTAGAGATAGCCTGCCAACCTGACTGGTGTTTGGCCCTCCAGGGCTGGATTTGGAGACCCCTGCCTTACACCTCTGTCATTTAAGATTGTAAGTGGGCAAGGTGCAGATGTCCAAGACATCAAAAAGGTTAGAATTTGTCACATTCCTCCTTGCTTCTCACAACCACCAAAATATTGTCTATTAGACAACTTTTTGGTGGTGTTGAGAATCTAGGAGGAATGTGACACATTCTATCTACCCTTTTGATGTCTAGAACATCTGTACCTTGCCCACTCACAATCTTAAATGACAGAGATGTAAGGCAGGAGTCTCCAAATCCAGCCCTGGAGGGCCACAAACCAGTCAGGTTGGCAGGCTATCTCTAATGCATATATATCTCATGCATATCATTAGGGATATCCCAAAAACCTGCAGGGTTGTGGGCCACCAGGACTGGAATTGAGTAGCTCTGGGGTACTGTAACCATAAGGTGCCTCAGAAGGCGCCCTATAAGGCGCCTTATAGGGCACCCTATAAAGTGCCTTCTGAGGCACCTTATGGTTACAGTCCGTATAAGGTGTCCTATGGAGCGCCTTATAGGGTGCCCTATAGGGGACATTATAGGGTGCCGTGGCGAACAGTGCACTTTATAATGCGCCCTATGGGGTGCCTTATAGGGTGCCTTACGCGGCACCTTAGGTTACGGCACGTGAGGGTGTGTTTGCTGGCAGCAATAAACAAAATACCTCCGGAAACAATACTTACATGTCACAGCTGATGCCTCAGCCAGCCTTATGCATTAGGCACACTGGGGGATGGAACTCATGACCCTTGTATCATCAGTCAGTGTACTAACCATTGTGCTACACTTCTGTTTCTATGCTTGGATGTCTGTGCGCCTACTTAAGATTACCACACGGTAACGCGCTTAGCGGCGCTTCACACGATCATGTGCGCAGCAGCGCGCGTTATCGCGCGATACTCCCGTTTTGCTGCTTTAAGACTGAAACGCCCACTCCTTTTATGGCAGCCTGCACACTATCGCCAGGCAAACATTAAGACGGTTTAGTAAACATACCCCTAAATGTTATATCAACCTCCAGAAAAACTGTATACTGTTATTTAGCAAGGGGTTTGACGGTTCTTAATGCATGCACTCCACTGGCAATACTTCTTCTTGATGAAGTCACCAAAATAGTTAGCCAGGACAAACAAGGACAAAGTCAGCCACTATGTAATAAAGTTATAATTACATTTCATCCAAGACAGATTTGCAGACAGAAATTATTTTGTGAAATTGAGTGTACTGAAATGTAACATGACTTTTATATAGTATTCATGATTAACAAAAAAAGCAATAATCAGAAGTTTATTATGGCCCTATTAATTACATTTTATTTGTGGAGTTCAGCTCTTTCACCCACCTTCTTTTTTGGATGACTCCCTTCACCCTTTTTTTCAGAAACTTAATTCTACCTATATTCTAACAGTCCCCCTATTTTTGAGTACTATTAAATTGGTTAATAGCTAATGGTTTGACCTATCAGAATTCTGCATTAGCTGCCACATGAATTGGGGCTGAAGAGCATAAGAAGATAAGAATTGCCATACTGGGGTAGATCAAAGGTCCATCAATCCCAGTATTCTATTTCTAACATTGGCTAATCCAGGTCACAAGATTCCATGCTACTTATCTTCAAGGATAAGCAGTGGCTTTCCCCAGATCTCCCTTAATATCATTCTACTGATTTTTTTTTCTCCAGGAACTCGACCAAACCTTTTTTAAACCCAGCTATGCTAACTGCTTTTACCACACACTCTATCACTGTGCATTGAGTAAGTAAATATTTTGTCTTATTTGTTTTAAATGTAACTGCAACGTGTATCCTCTAGTCTTTATGTTTTTTGAAAGAGCAACAAATTGATTTATGTTTGTCCATTCCACTACATTCAGGACTTTGTCACATTCCTCCTCACTTCTCACCACCACCAAAATGTGGTCTATTAGACAACTTTTTGGTGGTGGTGGGAATCGAGAAGGAATGTGAGAAATTCTATCTACCCTTTTGATGACCTAGGACATCTGTACCTTGCCCACTCACAATCTTAAATGACAGAGGTGTACGGCAGGGGTCTCCAAATCCAGTCCTGTAGGGCCACAAACCAGTCAGGTTGGCAGGATCTCTCTAATGCATATATATATCATGCATATTCATTAGGGCTATCCCAAAAGCCTGCCAGGAATGAGGCCCTCCAGGACAGGTTTGGACACCCCTGCCCTATAGGGTGCCTTATGAGCCACCCTAAGGGGACAGTACCCTGAGGGTGGTCCTGCTGGCAGAACTAATATACAATAAAAACAGACAATGCCTAAGACAGCCCTATTGATGAACCCCACTGTGGGTTTAGGACCCATGACCTCTGGCTCCACAGGCAGTGAAGTAACCAGTGGGCTAGAGCTGCTAACAAACAACTGGCTGGCCACAGGAGGACTGCACGGCACCACACCCACATTCTGCTGTGGTTACCAGGATAGGGGTAACCCACCCGTACCCATGATACATTGCACATCCAAATCAGCAGTCAAGAGATGGGCACAAGAGCGGGTATGCACCCCCACAGCACCTCGGCCCTGTAGGGGGGACAGACCATATGTGGCACTGCCACAGAGTAGCCACAGACACTCACATTGTGTGGGTACAGTGCCCACCCTGAGGTTGAGGTGGGGCCCCCATCACCAGGTCCACAGCACCTTTCATGGCTGAAATATGCCATGCTGCAGGTCCCCATCAGTGTGTGATAGGTAGCTCTGTTAGACACACCTAGGATACATCTGTGCCCTGCTGTATGTCTTGGCCATGTCTAGTCCTTATGGGCAATGATGCACTCAGAATAGTGCATATCCTATGTTGCTGCCAAGGTTACCTGCTGTAGGTGAAGAGGAGGGTGTATGGACCCATGGGCAGATCATCAACCACCACACATCCCACCCTCTGGGGCTTAGGGTGGGAAACAGGGTCACCCACCAGATCCACAGTCTACCCCCCCCCTCCCCTTGCAATGGCAGCCATAGAGGGGACCAGCAACAGCAGTCATGCTGGGGAACAGACAGAGAAGCACACATCCATAATGCAATAGCAGACAGACAGCAGTCCTGGACATGCTCAGCTGCCCCCCACCATTATCTGACATTCCCCAGCAGCAAGCCTCCAGCCGCTGCACCCTGCAAGGTGTTCCAGCAAGACACATACTAGCTGCAGACAGTTCGCCAGCTAGTCCATAGCGCATGGTCCTGGAGGAAATGCATGTACCCAGAACCCAAGGGATGTCAGCATACACACCAAGCAGATAAGTCAGTGATTAAGCCCCAAAAGGGAACCCATATATATCACATTAGCAAAATGCTATTCTAACACTATGGGGGAACCTAGCCATGCCGTGGTCACTAATCAGTCAGGGTGAGAGTGACCTCCCAGCAGGACATGCTGTGGCCATTCTATCTGTGCAGGTGGTACCAGGCACTACAATGTCCGAGCCAATGCCCTATGCCCAGCGCAGATGCAGCCATGCCAGGCCACCCTATCCAGGCTATTCCCACAGTACCTTGCTCCTCATTATGCACATTGGCAGGCCAATACTGGGAACAGTGCTAGCAGTATGGGCTGTGGAGAGTGTTGGAAGCCACCACACACTGGATAGACAGACACACACTCCCCACACCTATGCCAGCATTGTGCAACTATAGAGGTTTTGGGCAGCCCAGGCCACCACACAAGTCCTGAGCACAGTGCAGGCATGGCTATGGTACACAATACTGTAGGAGTCACTCCTCAGGTTGGTTAACACTGTCAGACACATGACCTGTAGCACACTCCACATACATCAGAAAGGTTGCTATGATGCAGCTCACTCAGACACATATCTTATGTTCTTATGTTCTTATGTTCCTAACCTAGGAATTGCTATCTGCCAGTAATCCTAGCAACCTTTTGATAGATGTGTACCATATTCCCCGGTTTAAGGTGGCATTACTAAGGTATGCAAGTGCTAGTATTGGGAGATGCACGAAGAGCCCACAGTCCTGCCTCTCCAGGAGGCTGTGGTTAATGAGGCCTGTGGGTGCGGGTGTGTCTGTCCCTGTTGGATGCTGCTTTACGGCAGAGGTTCCCAACTCCAGTCCTGCGGTGCCAAACACTATTCGGGTTTTCATGCTGTCCCTCATGAATATGCATGAGATACATCTGCATACCATGGGGGTGGCGCATAGAAATACAGCACAGGCATCTTTATCAGAGGCAGCATGGAACTGGAATGGTGTTTGGCCCTCCAGGACTGCATTTGGGAGGCTCTGCTCTAGGTAATGTGCATGTTTATGGTGTCTGTGCTCTGTAGGGTAAAATGTTGGTGTTTTGGGCATGTTTACATCATCTGCAAGAACGGTTCTGCCTGTATTAGCACGTTATAGTAGTGGGTAAAATATGAGGACTGGGTTGGTGGAAACCACAGCTGGGACTAGAACCTGTGACTTTCTGCTTCTGAATACAGTGGTTCTGTGCACTGCACCACCATATTCTCACAGAGATGGTGAATTCCCTGGTGATACCATGACTGTTGGTCAGACAGGGCCTGTCTGCTGCAGTGCATGGCCCCCACCTACACAGGGCTAGGCTATGGTCTGCTCCGGGCAGCTGCCACTGCCCCCTCCACCACCAGTATCCCTCAGCCACCATGCTGACATGCCCTTCTGTTGGTGGAGCTGATGGTGCACGGTCTCAGGCCATCCAGTGTGCAGGTAGGCGGCTGCCTATGGTGCGTGTTCTGGGGTAGGGGTGCCTGCATAGACATCCCTGCTCCCCCCCAGCCCCGCCTGCCAATGTTCCGTGCTCTTGGGGGTTGCTGTTGGGTACTCTCCCCTGTGACTCTTTGGGAAACACACTCGTGCCCATGTTGGGCCCTCATCAGTTGCTGTCTGGCTCTACTGTTTACGCATTCCTATGGGCCAACTGAGCATCACCCTAGTCCCCACTGTGGCCCAGCTGCGCCACTGCATGTGCCGCCTGCAGCCCTCTGTATCCCCTTTTCCAGCATATGCCCAGTTGCCCGTTCTGACATGCCCGCCCTGATGTTGCGGGACATGTGCATGCCATAGGAACCCTGTCCGATGGAGGGGAAATCCCTGAGCAGCGCTATTTCACTGTGGGCCTATGCACCTTGTATGGGGACGGAGTATGGACCCTTCCACGAATTATATCTGTTCTATGGAGCTTACTCGGGGGGGGGGGGGGTTGATGTTTCTCATTGCTACCACTATTGGCCAGCTTGGTTGTTGTTTTTTTCCAGTTTGTTGGGGTCATTTTCGGTGTTTCTGTGACCTTTTGTTCTGTGCACATGTATCACACTTATCACCTTTTTTTGGTTTCCCTGCCTAGGCTGTACATTGCAGACACATAAATGGTTTCTCTCCCCTTTAAAGTGCTTTTACCGGTAGGTTTTCATTCGCGTTGGAATTCAGCTCTGAAATTCAGCGCGTTGGTGTGCAGGGAGCCTCTCCCCACCCACTCTCCGCCCATTGACCCCTTCTCTCCACCTTCTGCGGTGTTTTACCGCGCCGCGGAGCATTACGCTCGTTAGCGCGTGATAGCACGCGCTATAGTGCGTTTACGATCGTTAATGCGCTATAGCACGCGCTATAGCATGCTAACGATCGTTAACATCGTACAAGGCGCGTTATTCACGTTTACCGCAGTTTAGTAAACATACCCCTAAGGCTTACCCTGCTGAGTCCAAACCTGCAGTTTCTGGTCCAATGGATCGCTTTCTGGATGTCCCTGAGACCAATAAGCAGGAAATTTGAGCAGGCTTTGCAGTGGCAGCATTGGAAGAGCCTTTACAGCTTACTGATTTGGATACCACTCTCTCTCCCAATAAACGGCAACTGTCCCCACCTCCAGGAGTGACCGCGCCTTCACCAATAGTCTGTGCTTCTAGTGCATTGGGGGATGGTGCCGGTAGGGCGACTGTGCAGGAATACACTTTGGTGAGGAAAGGTATGGATGCCGTCGTGGCTGTCAGTGGCTCGCCTGGAGTAGTTCTGACTGTGAAGGACTCCCGGCTTGATGGGACTGGCGCTGATGGAGTTTGGCTGTATCGTCACCAACTTCCTTTGTTCTTTCTCGTCTGAAGAAAATTACATTGGATAGTATCTGAGACGCGATTGCAAGCTTGTCAGATGCCATTTTTCTTCATCTGGATTTTCCTGGCAAGTTACCCGAATGATGGAGAAGCTGGAGAATTATGTGAGTTTGTCTGATAACCTGAAATTAAAAGTGGTGGACTGTGGCCAGATATTGAATTCTATGTCTGATGTAACATCGACTATGGTTAAAGACAATATTGCACTTTGTGTTAAAATAGAACTGCTTGAGAATTCTGCTCGGTCTGCATGTCACCAGTTGATATGTTTAAGAAATATCTTACTGAGATTCTTGTAGACTTAATGGCACCACTTGCTAGAGTATACTATTTGCCACATGGAAAGAAAGGGCTGAGTCCTGCAAATGTGGGACATAAATATGGATGTACTTAATGTTTTGGATGATTCAGGTTCTCTTAGTTCTGATATTGTGAAGTTTTCCACGTTTTTGGTACCTTGTGCCTTGGTATCTGACAGAGACTGTCTGCTTAAGTTGTATTATAAGAAGTGATCCCAGTCTTTTTTTGGTGTAAAAATTTCCGTGTTCCCAGATATTTCATGGGAATTGCAAAAAAAGGTGAAAACAGTTTCTTTTCCTTAAACCTAGCGTTCTGCAGTTAGGGGCCACCTACTACCTATGTTTCCCATGTAAGTGTGTAGGTGTGTTTAAATCCCAGAGATTTATTCTTTTTTAACCTAGGAATCTTTCTTCCTTTATTAGCGCCAGATTAACAGCAATATTGATTTCCCCTGAACAAGATGGGGTGACCTATCTGTGTTTATGAACAGTGTAGGTCCTAGGCCTTCCGCAGCTCTCCTGATGGTGTAATATGTTCATGGCCACTGACGGCTGAGCTTCTTCCAGCGCAGCCATGTATCTAAAGTGCCCTCTCCTTATTTTGTGGTATTTTCACTGGTGATTTTCAAAAAAGAAAAATGTCCCCCTTCTTTCTTTTCTTGCTGTATGTTTCTTGGTGATACAGTACACCTTTCTGTACAAGTTTTGTTCTTGATAAAATTTAAAATTCAATAAATAAAAAAAAAATATATTTTTTTTTTAAAAACCCTGAAGATTAGCAGTTCTTGAAGAGTTCTCCTGTGACTCCAGCTGCTGATGGATGAGTAAAGAGTCACTAACAGAGGAAGAAGATACCTCTTGCAAAGTGGTAATCTGTGCTGCCTGCTTAATGCGACTATCTACTAACTCAGAAATTTTTTGCTCTTTCTCACCCATCTTGGCAGTAGTCTCAGTAGAAAAATTAGAGACCTGTAAAAAAGCATCTGACAAAGATAAATCAATATGTGAAACAACCTGTCAGATGTTCTTCAATGAAATATATGTCTGTAGGGTTATCCAGGCAGGTGGCAAAGCAAAAGAAATAGGTGTAGGAAGTAGAACCAATTGTTTCCCCACTCATCCTTAATTTCCACATTGTCCGACTGGTCAGGAGAGAGGGAGGTCACCATGGATCGATCAAAACCTGAAGGGTACTCAGAGGTCTCCAAACTGGGTAGACAGCTAGACAGAGTCCCTAAACCCAAAACGGAAGAAGGTGCAGACAGGGACTCACCACTTTCAGACAACAGGAAATTATCAGTCAGCTGAAGGAATCAGAAACTTAACATGTTGACCCATTGGACCAGTACCTTCACTGCTTTCTGGCCTTTCAACAATCGATTCCCCTTCTTCCTTTTCGGCCCCATAAAGTAAAGATACCTTCTCATATACCAAGTGTGCCAAAGGGACACCCAAAGGACCTAGCCAGCCCCTTAGGATGTGCCCGCTTTCGTGTCCCATGGAGGGGCGCCGTTCTTTATAAGCTCCCTGCCCCAACATCACCGGATGCCTCTGCTGATGCCGGGAGTCTATTTGCTGCAGTCTTGGTAGGTATAGTGTTGGTCCTCACCAGGAATCTCAGGGCTTCATTCCTTATAGTCCCCCTGCCCCGACATCGCAGGGTGTCTCTGTTAATGCTGGGAAACTGTCTGCTGCAATCTGGTTAAGTAAAGAGTGTTGGTTCCCCATCATCAGAGCTTCTAAAGAAAGCTTAGGCTTGATCTCCTCTAGAACTAACCGGTTTGTTCTATGGGCAGTCCATAGTATACACAGTATTCTTCACCAACACCATAATTATAATGTATCAATTTTCTTCCATTCTATCTTTTTCACTGTCCAACTTTCGCATCCATATGATGTTATTGAAAATACCATGGTTTGGATAAGTTGAATCTTTGTATGGAGAGAGACATCTCTGCTTTTGAGAATCTTGTCTAGGTCCTTCATAGCCATTTTGCCAAGAGCAATGCATTGTCAGATTTCCTGATTGCTTGTCGTCTCTTTATTGATTGATCAAAGCAGCTTAAAGTTGTCCACTATTTCAATTTCTTCTCCATCAACAAACTTATTGATTTTGCCAATTGTCATGATCTTTGTCTTCTTTACATTAAGGTACAGGCCAATTGTAAGGCTATAGTCCTTGATCTTGAGAAGCAAATGTTTCAGATAGTCCTCACTTCAGCCAGTATTGTGGTATAATCAGTATAATGAAGATTGTTGATACGTCACCCCCCAATCTTCATACCTCAGTTGTCTTCATACAGTCCTGCTTCTCTGATGATTTGTTTAGACCTCTATAATATCTTCCCTAGCCATCTCTTCTCCAAGCTGCAGACCCTTAATCTATTTAACCATTCCTCAACTAAGGGGTATGTTTACTAAAACCCCGGTAATGTGCGGGCTGCAGTAGTGTGCGGATGCCATATAAGGAGTGGGCGTTTCATGCTGAAAAAGAAAATCCGGAATTTGCATATGCGCTAAGGTGCGCGGCACCCATGTGCGCCCCACACATTAGCGCATGAGATAGCTGCGCATGAGACATAAGTGGTGCGCTGATAGGCAAGCAGAAAAGCAGAGCCACAGCACAATGGTGCAGACCCTGACCAATGGTGCAAGGACCAAGGGTTCAATCCCCCACTGTGCCCAATGAAGACAGCAGGCTGAGGCATTGTTTTAGGAGGCATATAAATAATGGGCAGCATAAGGTGGCGCACTGATGTTTTTGGAGGCATTTTAATGTTGGGCGGCATATGGCGGCGCGCTGATGTGCAAACTTAGGAACAGAACCACAGCACAATGGTTAAGGCACTGACCAATGGTGCAAGGATCAGGGGTTCAATCCCCCACAGTGCTTAATGAAGACGGCTGGCTAAGGCATTACTTTAGGAGCTAGTCCAATATTGTGCTGCATAAGGCGGTGCGCTAATGTGCAAGCACAGGAATAGAGCCACAGCACAATGGTTAAGACACTGACCAATGGTGCAGGGATCAAGGGTTCAATCCCCCAATGAACAAGGCTAGCTTAGGCATTATGGGGAAGATTGCTTTTGGAGTCATTTTATGTTTATTTTAATTATCACTACTGGCAAACTCACTGTCAAAGCGTGTTAACATAAGGTGCCCTATAAGGCACATTTTAAAGTGCACTGTCAGACAAGGCACCCTAGAATGTTGCTTATAGGGCACTTTAGTGGGTGCCGTATGAGGTACCGCAAGGTCAGAGTACTGTTTTTTATGGCAGCACTGTGCAGTTTAAGGAATGAAAGGCATAAGTATGTGCGCTGACAGGCAAGGAGGAGCAGCAGTGGAGCACAATGGTTAAGGCACTGACTGCTGATACAGGGGTCATGAGTTTGCTCCCCAGTGTGCCTAAT
This sequence comes from Ichthyophis bannanicus, assembly GCA_033557465.1. Lineage (NCBI taxonomy): Eukaryota > Metazoa > Chordata > Amphibia > Gymnophiona > Ichthyophiidae > Ichthyophis > Ichthyophis bannanicus. Next base: position 239,005,743 of record CM066034.1, read on the forward strand.
ACATAAGGCTGGCTGTGGCATCAGCTTTTCATTGTACATATTTTTTCCTGCTGCACTTTATTTTTATTTTATTAATTGCTGCCAGCAAACACGCCGTCACGTGCCGTAATTGAAGGTGCCGTATAAGGCACCCTATAAGGCACTCCATAGGGCACATTACAAAGTGCAATGTCCGCCACAGCACCCTAAAATGTCCCCTATAGGGCACCCTATAAGTTGCATCACAGGATACTGTATAGTGCACCTTATATGGAAGGAAACCATAAGATGCCCTATAGGGCGCCCTATAAAGCACCCTCAGAGGCACATTATGGGTACAGTACGCTGAGGGTGTTTTTGCTGGCATCAAAATATGTACATTAAAAAAAAATAACACATTGGACAACCCTATCAAATAACCCCACTGTGGGTTTGAACCCATGAACTCTAGCTTCACAGGCAGTGAAGTAACCATTGGGCTACAGTTCTTTAGCTGCTAGCAAACCCATGGCTGGCTGCAGAGAGCCTACACGTCACCACACAGACAGTCTGCTGTGGTCACCAGGATAGGGTTAGCCCACCCGTACCCATGATGCACTGCACATGCAAATCAGCTGTCCACAGATAAACACAAGATGGGTAATGCACCCCCACAGCACCTCGGCCTGGTAGGGGGAAGTGACCATGTGCACCCACCCAGCACCTCGGCCTGGTAGGGGGAACTGACCGTGTGTTTTACTGGCACAGAGTAGCAACACACCGTCACATTGTGCGGGTACTGTGCTCACCCTGAGGGTGCAATGAGGTGCCCAAGACCAGGTCCACAACACCTTCCATGGCTGAAAGAGGCCATGCTAGAAGTCCAAAGCAGTGTTGATGTGTGAAATAGGTAGTTTCTGCCCAAACACCTTGGATGTCTCTGTCTGCCTCAGTCATGTGCAGCCTCCATGGACCCCAGGTGAGCCATGCACCACCACCCCCCCCCCGGGCCAAGAGCAGCAAACAGGGCCCCCCATCAATAGGTCCATGTTCTACCTCCCTGCAAAGGTAGCAGTCAAGGGGACCAGACACCCCACAGGGCAGTCAATGCAGCTCTATGCACATCCATAACACAATAGCAGACTGACATTAGGCCTGGATATTGTAAGCTGCACCCCACCAGTGTCTGATATTTCCCTACAGCAAGCCATCAGCCACTGCACTCTGCAAGCCACTCCATGAAGACCCTTCCAAAAATCATTTCTTTTTTCTGGAGCTTTTCTGGGGGTGTTTTTTAATGTTGCCCATTGATATCACTATTGGCCAGCTGGATTATAATTTTGTAGAATTTTGTTGTGGTCATTTTCATGTTTTATTTGCTATTTTGTTCTGTGCACAAGTATCACACTGCTCACGTTTTGCAGGTTTCCTCGGTTTTGCTGTACATTGCTGACGTAAATGGTTTCTCTTCCCTTTAAATCAGCTCTAACGCGAGTTTTTCACTCGCGGTATTTTTTAGAAGGAATTTCAGCCCCGCTCCTGTGCGGGGAGCCTCTCCCCTCCCACTCTCCACCCAATGACCCCATCCCCCCGCCCCTCGGGAGCCTTCCTCCGCCCTCGGATTGCCTTTCCACGCCTCTATCGCACATCAGCACGCCGCGCACATGTGCAGGCCCATTAGTGTGATAATGTGCACGCCGCGCACATGTGTGGGGCCCAAAAACGCACTATTAGTGTGCGCTAAGGTACCTTAGCGCATGCTCAAGTGCACCCCACACAATTGCACGGTTTAGTAAACATACCCCTAAGAGTCATTCTATCCCCTTTATCATTAGTCACCCTTCTTTGTACATTTTTTAATTACGCTATATCATTTTTGAAATGTGATGACCAGAATTGTTCACAATGCTCAAGGTGTGGTCGCAACATTGAGCAATACAAAGGCATTATGATATTCTTTGTTTTATTCTATATTCCTTTTCTAATATTTCCTACCATTCTCTTTGCTTTTTTTGCTGCCGTCACACACTGAACAGAAGATTGCAACATATGATATCTAGATGATGCAGATAAGTAAGTCAGTGAGTGATGGGATTTTAATGACAGGATCTTGAGAAAATGTTAGAACTGATCTCCTATTCTGAATGCTTCAGTGGATCTCATGAAGTACAATAGTTGGCTTTGGATTTTTAGAGTTATGTGATAAAGTTGTACACAAGATATTTCTGCATTGTCTAGCTTTGCTTTTGATAATTTTTAAAAGGAAGAGGGAATTATGGACCATCCAGTGAGTTTTCTTTTCGTCTTTAATACTGTTCTTCTATAGGACTCTTGACATTAAGGTGTGAATGAAAGTTCCCATCTGGTTATGAAAACTAAAGTGCTAGGTTCCCAGAGTGCCTAAGATGCTCAATAAAAAAGATGAAATAAAGAACTCGTATTCTATGCAGAAACACTAAAAAATCCTGTCTGTGAGCATATTGCAATCAAGGAACATGCCATTTTTGAAGAGCAGTACTCAAAATATTTTATTCTATTACATTTTGCTGTGGCTTGACAGTTTGTATATTAAAAGTGGTTTCCTAAAGTATCATTTATCCAACTGTTTCATTGGCTTCCTATAACATTTTCTGGTATGCTAAAATAATCACCTCCTTTCCACATTCCACTATCCGATTTGTCATCCAAAAGGGATAGTTATAACATGGATCCAAGATTATCTAAAAATAGTATGTTGCCCTTCCAACACTTTGAGGCATGTTAATTTGTGTTAGGCTTTTGCAGCTAATGTGGCATGCTTTTGCAAACAGTCCCACTTTAGCTGCAAAAGCCATGTAGTATTTGTTAGGGACATACACAGCATTCTCCCAGCAGATACCACACTGAAAATGCAGAGAGCATGCTTGGACAGCAGCATGGATGCAGCTACCACCACCTATTCATTAACACGGATGCATTTATCACCTCATCAAGGGGTTGGCAGTAAGTGTACCTGAGCGTCCTTTAGCATAGTGAGCCATGGCATAGGTACATTCAGACACACCCCTGAAGGTCAGTGGTTGCTTTGATTCCTAAGATCAAATGTGTGCAAACATGACACATTTTAGTAAATTCCCTCATAATGAACTCAATTCTCTGTTTCTTCAGAAATGTTTCCAAAGATGGCAATGCAACAAGCATAGAGAAATTATTTTCCTTGAATTGCTTTCTCTTAGGGTAATGACTCTGTGTGGATAAGATGGGCATGTTGAAACTATCCATTTCTGGCTTTGGATGATGTAGATGCTGTCCAGGAAAGGGGGGTTAATTAAGTTGTTTTTTGGGAGACTGCGAAGTCCTATATGGGTGTTGTGGATCTTACGATCTGTGGCATTGGAGTTGTTATGCACATGGGGGCTGGGGGAAGGGCTTGAAGGACTCCCGATGCTGCTGTTGTCCTGTAGCAAAAGGGAAGGAGGAGGACATAGTGGCTACTGCCACTTGTGCTTTCCCTTCTCCCTCAATCTGGTCATGCATTATTTGCATCAGTACATAGCACAGGCGCTCCCACAATACCTACTGATGCTGGGAACACAGGCCCGATCAGTAATTTGCAAGTCCTGTGTGGCATCTGCAAGGCAGATGCTGGCTGTTCCCCCTGCATCTATTGCACACATTTTGCATATATCCCACATCATTTTGATATATCACATGCTGCAGGTGGCAAAACTATTACTGTACTTTAATAAGAAACAAAGAAACATGAGGGCAGAAAAAGACCACATGGCCTATCTAGTCTGCCCTTCCATATCACCCACTACAGGAGTTCTCTTTTTTCCTTTAGAGAGCCTCTGTGTTTGTCCCTTGTTTTTTTCAAATTTAGATACTGTCCTCATTTCTACCACCTCCACTGGGAAACAATTCCACGCATCTACCACTCTTTCCATAAAGAAATATTTCTGCATATTATTCCTGAGTCTATCCCCTTTCACCCTCATCCTATGTCTCCTCGTAGCAGAGCTTGTTTTCTATTGAAAGAGGCTCTCCTCCTGTGCATTTATGCCAAGGAGATATTTAAATGTCTCGATCATATTACCTCTGCCCCACCTGTCCTCTAAAATATACATATTAATGTCCTTAAGTCTGTCCTTATATGCTTTGTAATGAAGAACATTAACCATTTTAGTAGCCACTCTCTGCACTGACTCCAACCTGTTTATATCCTTTTGAAGGTGTGGTCTCCAGAATTGCACACAATACTCCAAATGAGGACGCACCAAAGACTTATGCAGAGGCACTATCACCTCCTTTCTTCTGCTGGCCATTCCTTTCCCTATGCACCCAAGCATCCTTCTAGCTCTTTTACCTGTTCAACTGCTTTGAGATCATCAGACACAATTACACCTAGGTCCCATTCTTCTTTCATGAACAGAAGTATGTCACCCCGATACTGTACCTCTCCCTTGAATTGTTGCAGCCGAGATTTATGACCTTACATTTTTTAGCATTAAATCTCAGCTGCCAAATTTTAGACCATTCTTCAAGCTTAGCTAGATCCCCCCTCATGTTATCTACACCTTTCTGGGTTCTGCTCTGTTGCAGATTTTGGTATCATCTGCAAAGAGGCATATCTTACCTGACTGCCCTACCGCAATATCACTAATAAAGATGTTAAAAAGAATCAGACCAAGGACAGATCCCTGCAGCATTCCACTGGTAACCTCCTTCTCCTTAGAATGAGCTCCATTTACCTGTACACTTTGTCACCTCCCATTCAACCAATTTCTAACCCAAGCAGTAACTTTAGGGTCCATCCCATGTGCACTCAGTTTGTTTATAAGTCGTGTGTGTGTGGAACAGTGTCAAATGCTTTATTTCCCAGATTAAACCACTAACTCGGCTTAGTAAATAGAACCATAAACTACATAGGACCTTTTGCTAAGGAATTTCTGGAACACATTATTAGCATAATATTATTTGAAAGCATTTCCAAAAGTGTTATTTGAGGAATTTTTTATTCTGTGATGCGAATAGTGAGGTTGGACGTGCGGGCTGGACCTCCAACCTACACTCAGCTCCTACACCCGATTCCACCACTAGCGCTCCCCGCACATACACAGCGTTTGTGCTGGGATCAATGTACAGGAGGGGGCGGAACGGGGGAGTAGTTGGCTGCTGGAACATACAGAGGCAATTCAGGTCAGGCTTCTGCATGTTCCCCTGCACCCCCTTAGACGATCAGGCTATTCCACTCCAGCAGTGGAATAAGTACAGGGGGTCTCATAGATTGCATATCCGCACACCCCCGCACCTCCTGTCTCTGGCCTTGCCGTGACCCTGCAGCCATGATCCGGCCAGGTCTCTGGTGCCAGCAGGACCATGGTCTGCAGGGGCGGCTGTGGGCAAATGCATTCCGAGCCTCCATATGGATGGCTTGTTGCCATGGAGCTGGAATACTACTGATCCCTCACCCTAGCAGTAGTGTTCTAGCATTGGAATGGGCACCTCACCATACGTTGATTTCCTCGCATACGGGGAGCACCTGGATGTCTAAATCCCTGATTCTGCCATCGCAGTTATGTCTGGACCCCATGGCAGCAGAATCGGGTGTATCTCCAACATGTCTAGGATTTGGCAGGGCACTGTGGGCAGATGTGCAGGGATCTGAATCAGCCTCCACATGTTCTTTCTTTAATCATCAGACTATAGATAACTGACTCTGTGCTAAAGTGTCAGATAAAACTTCACTGAATCCTGACTAAAAAAATCAAACTTCCAATAAATAAAATCTCTTCAGACTCTATTAATTTCCTCTGCATACTTATTACATTGGATGTACAGTAATTTCTACTATTCATTTTCATTTAATTTATTCATATTCAGCTTTGCTTAGGCTCAATAGTTTTACTTTCCTTGAGGATACATTTAATTAGTTTTCTACAGATTGATGCTCTACTAGCATCATTATTAACACAGATTGATTCTAATTAGCATTTAATTCCACAATAAACACTCCTTTTATATTATATATTTTCCATTTTCAAATTCTTTCTCCTCACAAACAACTTGTCCTCTTCTAAACTCTATATATGGCCTCTGCTCTGCAAAATATTGGGCAATGCAAAAATTATATTGCCTCTACAAATCAAAATATATTTTATATCAGATAGGATCTTAAGTCTTTTACATGGCTCAGAGATTTTACAGACGATGGACCTTTGTGATTTTCAATATTATAGGTTTTCTATTTTTAATGAGTTCTTCTAATTGTCAAATTGAGATTTTTCACTTTACAGTTATCCTATTCCAAGCTATATATTTTGACCACACAATTGTTTTATTTTATTTTTGCCAAATCTTTATTCAGCAGTAATTCTGGAACTGTGCAACAGACTTTCAGTACTTTCCAGTACACTGTTCTGTGCAAATGAGCATATAAGCATTTGCACTTAGTCCAACATACAGAATCCCTCATTTCAGTTTATTTTCCTTTACCACTTCCCTACTTGCAGTACATCTGTCCTCATCATGCTGAAATTTTGCAAAAAATATTGCCTTTGCCTACTTTTATAAGTAGGATATCTTTCTGGTATCTACCAGTCATAAAAATTTCCTCAGAGCACCTCTCCAATTTCACAGGTGACACTATGGGGTATGTTTACTAAACCTTCTTAACATGCTCGCTGTGCAATTATCGCATGCTAAGGTACCTTAGCGCGCGATAATGACACTTTACGGGGCACAAATGTGCCTTAGTGCACGCTCACGCGTGCAGCGGCGCAAATGAGCGCTGAAGATGGGGAAAGGCTCCCGGAGGACGGAGGAAGGCTCCCCAGGGGCGGAGAGAAGGGGTCAATGGGTGGAGAGTGGGAGGGGAGAGGCTCCTCGCACACTAACGATGTGAAATCCGAGGCCAAAACTAACGCAAGTGAAAACCTCGCGTTAGAGCTGATTTAAAGGGAAAAGAAACCATTTATGTCAGCAATGTACAGCAAAACCAGGGAAACTTACAAAAAAGTGATAAGTGTGATACATGTGCACGGAACAAAAGTGCAAATAAACATTGAAAATGACCCCAACAAAATAAAAAAAAATCATAATCAAGCTGGACAATAGTGATAGTAATGGGAAACATCAAAAAACACTCCCAAGAAAGCCCCAAAAAATAAACATGAATTTTGGAAGGGTCTACGCTCCGTCCCCATACAAGGTAAATGATCCCACAGTGAAATAGCACTGATCAGGGTTTCCCTCTCCATTGGACAGGTTACCTATGGCATGCACATGTTCCACAACAGCAGGGTGGGCATGTCGGAATAGGCAACTGGACAGATGCTGGGAAAGGGGATATAGAGGGCTGCAGGAGGCACATGCTGTGGTGCAGCTGGGGCACAATGCGGACTAGGCAGATGCCTAGGTGGCACTTAGGAATGCGGTAACTGAACAGCAGCCAGACAGCAACTGATGAGGGCCCAACATGGACATGAGAATGTTTATCACAGTGTCACAGGGGATAGTACCCAGCAGGTACCTCCAAGGGCACAGAACATTGGCAGGCGGTGTTGGGGGGAAGCGTGGACACCTATGCAGGCACCCCTACCCCAGAACACGCACCATAGGCAGCCGCCTACCTGCACACTGGATGGCTTGAGACTGCACACCACCAGCACCACCAGCAGAAGGGCATGTCAGCATGGTGGCAGAGGGGTACTGGTGGTGGAGGGGGCAGTGGCAGCTGCCCAGAGCAGACCATAGCCTAGCCCTGTGTAGGTGGTTGCCATGCACTGCAACAGACAGGCCCTGCCGGACAAACAGTCATGGTATCACCAGAGAATGCACTGTCTCTGTGGCAACACGGTGGTGCAGTGCACACAACCAGTGTGTTTGGAAGCAGAAGGTCACAGGTTCAAGTCCCAGCTATGGTGCCTGCCAACCCAGTCCCCATATTTTACCCACTACTACAACGTGCTAATACAGACAGAACCTTTACTGCAGATGACGTAAACATGCCCAAAACACCTACATTTTACCCTACAGAGCACAGACTCCATAAACAGGCGCATTACCTAGAGCAGAGTCTCCCAAATGCAGTCCTGGAGGGCCAAACACCATTCAGGTTCCATGCTGCCTCTAATAAAGATGCCTGTGCTGCATATCTATGCACCACCCCCATGGTATGCAGATGTATCTCATGCATATTCATGAGGGACAGCATGAAAACCTGAACAGTGTTTGGCACACCAGGACTGGAGTTGGGAACCTCTGCCGTAAAGCAGCAGCTAACAGGGGCAGACACACCCACACCCACAGGCTCCATTAGCCAATGCCTCCTGGAGAGGCAGGACATTGGGCCCTGCGTGCATCTCCAATACTAGCACTTGCATACCTTAGCAATGCCACACTACACCTGGGAATACGGTACACAGCTATCAAAAGGTTGCTATGATTACTGGCAGATAGCAATTCCTACGTTAAGCACAGTTTGCTGATTGAGCTCCATCATAGCAACCTTTCTGATGTCTGTGGGGTGTGCTTCAGGTCTGGTCTCTGACAGTGTTTACCACCCTGTGGAGTGAATCCCAACAGTTTTGCGTACCATATCCATGCCTGCACTGTGCCCAGGACTGGTGTCGTGGCCAGGGCTGCTAAACACCTCTATAATTGCACAATGCTGGCATAGGTGTGGGAGTGTGTGTCTGTCTATCCAGTGTGTGGTGGCTGCAAACACCCTCCACAGCCCACACTGCCAGCACTGTTGCCAGTATTGGCCTGCCAATGTGCATAATGAGGAATAAGGTACCATGGGTATAGCCCGGACAGGGTGGCCTGACCAGGATGCATCTGCACAGGGCATAGGGCAATGGCTGGGACATTGTAGTGCCCGGCCACCACCTGCACAGACAGGGTGGCCACAGTATGCCCTGCTGGGAGTTCACTCTCACCCTGACTGAGCAGTGACCACGGCATGGCTAGGTTCCCCCATAGTGCCCTATAATGTTTTTTCCATGTAATATTTCTGGGTTTTCTTTTGGGGCCTAATCGCTGACTTATCTGCTTGGTGTGTATGCCTCTTCTTCAGGAGAATGCCCTATGGACTAACTATCAGACTGTCTGCAGCTAGTATGTGTCTTGCTGGAACACCTTGCAGGGTGCAGTGGCTGCAGGCTTGCTGCAGGGGAATGTCAAATTGTGGTGGGGTGCAGCTGAGTATTTCCGGGCCTAATGTTTGTCTGCTAATTGTCTTATAATTGTGTACATAGCTGCATTGATTGCCCTATAGGGTGTCTGTTCCCCAGCAGGACTGCGGTTGGTGGTCCCCTCTACTGCTGCCGTTGCAGGGATGTAAAAATGTGGATCTGTCAGTGGGAGACCCTGTTTCCCACCCTCAGCCCCAGAGGGTGGGTTGGGTCGTGGTACATAATCTGCCTATGGGTCCATAAGGGTCAATCCTGACTGAGAAATACAGATGTATCCAAAGTGTGTCTGCAGGAACTACCTATCTCACACACCAAGACTGCTTGGGACCTACAGCATGGCCTATATCTGCCATGGAAGGTGCTGTGGACCTGGTGCTGGGCGCCCCACCGCACCCTCAGGGTGAGCACAGTACCCGCACAATGTGACGGTGTGTAGCTACTCTGTGCCAGTAACACACATGGTCAGTTCCACCTACCAGGCCGAGGTGCTGTGGGGGTGCATACCCCATCTTGTGTTCATCTGTAGACGGCTGATTTGCATGTGCAGTGCATCATGGGTACGGGTGGGCTAACCCTATCCTGGTGACCACAGCAGACTGTTTGTGTGGTGACGTGCATTCCTTCTGCAGCCAGCCAGGGGTTTACTAGCAGCCCACTGGTTACTTCCCTGCCAGTAGAGCCAAAGGTCATGGGTTCAATCCCACAGTAGGGTTATTTGATAGGGCTGTTCAAAGCATTGTCTATTTTTAATGTACATTAGTGCTGCCAGCAAAAACACCCTCAGCGTTCTGTACCTATAAGGTGCCTCAGAGGGCGCTTTATAGGGCGCCCTATAGGGCACCTTATGGTTACCGTCCATATAAGGTGCACTATACAGTATCCTATGGAGCGACTTATAGGGTGCCCTATAGGGGACATTATAGGGTGCCGTGGCAGACAGTGCACTTTATAGTGTGCCCTATGGAGTGCCTTATAGGGTGCCTTATGCGGCACCTTAGGTTACGGCACATGAGGGTGTGTTTGCTGGCAGCATTTAATAAAATACAAATAAAGTGCAGCAGGAAACAATACTTACATGTCAAAGCTGATGCCTCAGCTATCCTTAAGTATTAGGCACACTGGGGATCAAACTCATGACCCCTGTATCATCAGTCAGTGTCTTAACCATTGTGCTACACTGCTGTTCCTCCTTACATGACAGCGCACCTAGTTAAAATTTCCATGTGTTTAAATGCACAGTGCTGCCATCAAAAACAGTGCTATGACCTTGCCATGCCTCATAGGGCACCCTATATGGCGCCCTATAGGCCACCCTTTAAGCAACATTGTAGGGTGCCTTGGCGGACAGTGCACTATAAAATGTGCCCTCTGGGGTACCTTATGTTACAGCGCTTTGAGAGTGTGTTTGCTAGCAGCAGTAATTAAAATGCCTCATAATGCAATATTACACATAAATGGTAGTGCCTCAGCCAGCCTTATTCATTGGGCACAGTGGGGGATTGAACCCATGCCCTCTGCACCATCTGTCAGTGTCTTCACCATTGTACTGCAGCCCTGCTACTCTGCTTACACATCAGCGCGCCTGCTTATGCTTTCCGCGCGCGTTACTCATGCGCTAATGTGCGAAGCGCACAAGAGAGCGCGCGCTAATCCCGTTTTGCTACTTTAAACTGAAACGCCCACTCCTTATATGGCATTCTGCACACTAACGCTGGGCGCACATTAAGAAGGTTTAGTAAACATATCCTTATGTCCTTCAGTTCTGAAGGCCACATCTTAAACAAGATATAATCAGGATGGAGTTAGTTCAGAGGGTGGCTACTAAAATGGTCAGTGGCCTTTGTTATGATGCATATGGAGACAGGCTTAAAATTTAAATGTCCATACTTTAGAAGAAAGGCAGGACAGGGAAGATATGATAGAAACATTTGCATATTTCAATGGTATAAATATACAGGAATGAGGCCTCTGGAATGGAGAAAGGATGAGGGTGAAAAGGGGAGACCTAAAAGTAATACCAGGATATATTTCTTTATGGAAAGGGTGGTGTGGGGGATACTTGGAAGAGTCTCCCAATGGAGGTAGTGGATTCATGAAAGTATGGGAGAAGCACAGAGGATCTCTGAGGGAGAAGGGAGTGTGGGAGAAGCAGGAGGATCTCTGAGGGAGAAGTGATTGCAGAGTTTAGTAGTTGGTGCTGATGAGCAGAATGGATAGGCCCTATTGTCTTTATCTGCATAAATTTCTCTGTTTTTATGAATTCTTTCTATATTAAAAATGCCTTCTCATGCTTTACTGAAGCCAGTTAAATATTTGAATGTTCCTATCATTTCTACCTTCCCCATGTCTCTTCTAGGGAATACCTTTCCCATGTCTCTTCTAGGGGTTTTTTTTTTCAGTGCAGGCTCTGTACCATTTTGGTAGTCTTTTTTTTATCTACTTCTGTCCTATCAATGCCTTTAAGACGGTAAGACCTACAGAAATGAACCACAGTGTTTGAGGTGAGATTTCATTAGTGAACTTATTATTGAGGTATTTGACCAGACATGTTTCTTTCCATTGGATGACATCCTCAAAATTCAATTCTCAGGGTGCTTCATGAAAGTGTCACTCTAGATTTCCCTGTGTTCCACTGTAAAACTATTCATATGATTCAATTGCTGCACAACTAATCACATTTCAAGTTTGCAAACCACCTATCAGTATGTGAATGCATGAAGTTAATATCCTTATTATCTTAAACACTGGCAAAATAATTCATTTAAAAAGGAAAGTAAGGCCATTTTGACATATTTGCTTGATTATGAATATATAGAAATATAAAAGTACCCCCCTACCCTGTAAGGTATTAAGGGGGGGGGGCTCATAACACGGCTGAACCCCAGAGGAAGCTTGTCCCCTTAGGAGTGGTGGGGAAGAGATTTGGGTATAAGGAGAGAGAGGTTTGAAGGTGGGATGATTGGAGTACAGTAAGGGAATGGGAAATTAGCCTAGAGGTGGAGATCATCAGGGACACCTGTCTGATGTTTCTGAGGAGGGTTTTGGTATTTTATTCAGGCAGGTTGCACATAGTCAGGTTTTTCCTTCACCTGTCCCCCCACCCTCTTCTAGGTTGCAGGTGACGGGGGAGGGGATTGAGTATGGGATGTGGGGTGGAATGATATGAAAGCTTTGAAAATTTTTAGAGACTTATTGATATTTACCTAAACCTTTGGCTTATAGATTAGCTTGTTGGGGAGAGGATGGAAATAGGGCATATTCTGGAACAAAGGCAATTCTGCTTTGTGAGAATGGGAGTGCTTCCAAAACATTATCTTTCAGCCTTGCTTTGGTATGATACCAACTATCCTCATGTCTAGGATGGCACCATCTAGTCAAGTGGCCTAGGCTAATTTGGTGGTGTGACAAGGTTATGTATTAATCTGAATTGTTGTTATTGTTGGAGTTACCACTACCTTATGGGTACAAATGGCAGAATACCAGAAGAACTATGAGATGGCATTCAGAAAGTTGTGATCAAAGAAAGTGAAAAGTCTCTGCAAAGGGTCACAAAGCAAAAATGGCCAAAATGTGTGACTGAAAAACTCTGAAAATTGTTTAGAAATATAGAAACATAGAAACATGATGACAGAAAAAGACCACAAGGCCCATCTAGTCTGTCCTTCCATAACAACTACAACAGTCCACTTTTTACCTTTAGAGATCCTCTGTGTTGGTCCCATGCTTTTTTGAATTCAGTTACTGTCCTCATCTCTACCACCTCCACTGGGAGACTATTCCACAGATCCACTACTCTTTCCGTAAAGAAATATTTCCGCATATCACTCCTGAATCTATCTCCCTTCACCCTCATCCCATGTCCCCTCGTCGCTAAAGCATATAGAATTCTGATACCAGTCATAGACATGCAACAGTGGGAATCCTAATCTTGTGAAAATATGTATCACAAATTAGAATAAGATCCTTACATTTCTTCTACTCTCAAACTATAGATGAAGCTTAAACCATCTGTCTGCTTTCTTCTATCAGAAGATCAGTCTTCCGCTTTGTCTCTTCCTAGAAAAATGACTGAACTAGCCCTGAGCCTTCTCCAAGTCCTAGCAACCGATTGCTGAAGTTTACCTTCTGTCTTTCAGATGTAGGTTCTTTTCCTTACTGGGGGCTGTTGTTAAAACATTAGGCAGATGTCTTCTTTGTTTCTCTCTGTTAACACATTTCATATCCTTTGCTTCTAGTGATTTTAAATGTGATAACACGCACTACAACAGAAATGTTATCTGCCTTCTGCTCCTGCTATCGCTGTGATAAACTGAAATAGAATGACTGGGACATTATTTCTCCATAGTCCTATACCACTCATCATATCCTCCAACAACTATAACAGTACTAATGCAGGGAAGGATTTTCTATTGATTTTCCATTTATCTCCACAAATTAATTACGTAACAGACTGTGACTCTATGATCAGGAATGTTGGTGAATTCTGCACAAAGTTTAAAGCTTTTGGGCAGTAGATTCTTAGCAAAGACCAGCTTCATGTCGTTGCTGCTTTTGTTCTCTTTTCATGTGTTTTCAGCTCCACAGCAGGTGGCAGGCAGAGATTTATCTGAGGTGTTTTCCATAGCAGCTGAATGAGAGAGAGCACCAGATAAATCAAGCCAAGGAGTCCTACTAAAAGTTTGATGAGACCAGGAACCCAGTAGAATGAAGGCAAATTAGTTTAGCTTATTGTCTGCTAGTCACTTCAGGGGTGACTACTTTACACATTAAAGTAGTGCTTAAAAGGAATATTTTAGTCATTTATGCATGCAAATGGCCTCTTATAAAATTATGTCCAGGGTAAATATACACATTTTAACTTTATGGTTCATACTTTCACCATGGGAATGAACAGGAGTGGCGTTAGAGCAGAACGTAGGCAGAATGTGTGCACGTTGATCATAAAATAATGTAATTTGCACATATACTTCCAAAATATATGTGCGGTCATTTACACCAGCTTTAAGTCTGTGTAAATGACCTGTGGCAGACACCTTAATCGGGACATGATCATCGGGGGTATGGGGGGTGGAGGAGGAACATGATAGGAAGGATTCACCAGAGCAATAAGCCAGATCATGCCTGAGTCTGCGTTCCCTGTTTTAATATGTAGCATGAGTGCTGTTGCACTACCAAGGCAGGGAATGCAGGGCCTGTGTGGTAAAGTGATTGTGTAAGGCACATTTTCAGCCACTTATGCAAATGTTTTATAAAGAAAAATAAGCAAATTATTTTCTTTATAAAGCCTTAAACTAGGTGCCTAGTTATAAAATTAGGGAGTAAATTTATAATAGGACACCAAGATTTGGAGATGGAAAAGGCACCTATTTTAAGTCTATTTTATAAAGACATATAAATGCCTACGGTGCCCTTTTTTAAAGTGTGGTAAGCAGTTACTGTGGGATTCAGCATGCACTAAATGCCCACAGCAACCACTTCTGCACACCAATTACACAAAATGCAGGATAATATATGCTCTATCTGCATTTTCAGAATCAGGTTGGGATTGGAGTGGGGTCAGCGGGGTGTCGGGAGTAAAAATGGGTGTGGTGGCTGGTGCCAGCATGCGTGGCATTACTACGAGCTAGTTATCATGACTGCAGATATCTTGATTGTACTTACCTACACTCCAGAAGTATGGGTAATTATAGCCATGCCACCAGCAACCCCTCCATGATCCCCCTCAGTCATGCTTCCCCCAGCAATCACCTCCTGATTAGGGTGACCCCCACAGAGGTATAGTGACCTTCCTTATTAAGGAACCACTCCTATGATCAATCCCCCTGGTTATGGTCCCACTTCAGGACTCCACGGCTAGAAAGCATTTCAGCCATGGAGGCCCTGAAGAAGGTCCCGCCAACCGCAGAGTTATGCCCCACCAAAGGCATACCCAGACCCCATCAGGGTACTATCTGAGTGTTCCTTGCTGGTGCTATGGATAATCAGGACAGAAGCAGTCACCCTCTGCTCCTGCTGCTGCTTCAGCAGTCTGAAAAATGGTGCTGGGATCACCTCGTGCTTGTCTCATGAACTCTAGCAGTAGTACCACAAGAATAGCAGGAGGTGATCCTGACACCATTTTGCAGCCTGTCAGAGCAGAGGCAGGAGACTAGGGTGGAATAGGGTTGCCAACTGGCTCCAGATGCGCCCGACAGGCTTGATCCAGTCCTGGGTTTACCCCATTGCATGCAGGGAGATGTAGTTCTGAATTCCCTATTGCACTCCATAAGAAAAGCAAGACTACATGTCCCTGCATGCAATAGGGTAAACCCAGGACTGGATCAAGCCTGTCGGGCGCATCTGGAGCCAGTTGGCAACCTTAGGGTGGAACTATCCTGCCCCATTCACCACTAGGACCACCAGGGAGCTCACAGATAGAATTCCATGTGGGTGGCCCACTGGGCACACACACCCAGGTAGGATCCCAGGATTGTGGCTATGTGGGATCCTACCTGGTTGGCGGGCCCTCCATAGCTGAAATGCTTTCTGGACATGAAGTTCCTGAAGGAAGGATCTAAAGGAGAGCACCCACACCCACAGGGGAGTGGCAGAAACAAAGGGAGCAAGGTGTACCAACAGTGGTAGATTTTAAAAGCTTTATTGCAGAAAACCCTGACACCTTTTGGCTATCACCTTCCTCAGGAGATATAAGCGTCAGATAAAAACATGCAAAACATTAAAAGCAAATAAACATAACAATGTATTACACAATGAATAAGAAGAGCAGAGGGGAAGGACCACAGCCCACACAGGGATAATTCGCAAAAACCTTTATTGGAGACCCAACTAAAATGTTTTGGTCAGAAGCCTTCCTCAGGGGTCTAAAATTTAGATATAAACAACATATTAAAAATCAAAATAAAAAATACATTAAAAATATTATTACTACATAAAAATATAAAATACATTACCAAAAAGGCCAATAAGACATATAAAAAGGTGGAACAAACCACTCTTCTCAGTCTATATAAGATAAACAGATAAATAAATAAAACATAAACAAAGTAGCAATACTATAAAGTATACATAAAATACATTATTAATATCTGAATAAGTTACAAACAAAGGATAATGTAATAGTAAAAATAAAAATAAAAGTACATACAAATATAAAATACATTACCAGAAAGGGACAATAAGAGGTGTAAGAGTGGCGGAAAGAACCACACTTCCATCTATAAAAGGTAAAAAAATATATGAGCATATTGGCTGTGCATAACACTAGACACTGTAAATAAACAAAAAGACTATGGGGTATGTTAACTAAAGTTTCCTAATGTGCGCGCCGCGTTAGTCTGCAGGATGCCATATAAGGAGTGGGCGGTCCGGTCAAAAATAGAGCAAAACGGGATTAGCGCGCCGCGCACAATAGAGCAAGAGGAACGCGCGCAGGAAGCATAAGCAGGCGCGCTGATGTGCTAACAGAGGAGCAGGGCTGCAGTACAATGGTGAAGACACTGACAGATGGTGCAGGGGTCATGGGTTCAATCCCCCACAGTGCCCAATGAATAAGGCTGTCTGAGGCACTATCATTTATGTATAATATTGCATTATGAGGCTTTTTAATTTTATTTTAATTACTGCTGCTAGCAAACGCACTCTCTCAAAGCACTGTAACATAAGGTGCTGCATAAGGCACCCCAGAGGTCACATTTTAAAGTGCACTGTCCGCCACGGCACCCTACAATGTTGCTTAAAGGGTGGCCTATAGGGCGCCATATAGGGTGCCCTATGAGGCACAGCAAGGTCATAGCACTGTTTTTGATGGCAGCACTGTGCATTTAAACGCATGGCAATCTTAACTAGGTGCGCTGACATGCAAGGAAGAACAGCAGTGTAGCACAATGGTTAAGGCACTGACTGATTATACAAGGGTCATGAGTTTGATCTCCAGTGTGCCTAATGCATAAGGCTGGCTGAGGCATCAGCTTTGACATGTAAGTATTGTTTCCTGCTGCACTTTATTTGTATTTTATTAATTGCTGCATCAAACACACCCTCATGTGCTGTAACCTAAGGTGCCGCATAAGGCACCCTATAAGGCACTCGATAGGGCACATTATAAAGTGCACTATCCGCCACGGCACCCTATAATGTCCCCTATAGGGCACCCTATCAGTCGCTTTATAGGATACTGTATAGTGCACCTTATATGGATGGTAACCACAAGGTGCCCTATAGGGCGCCCTATAAAGCATCCTCTGAGGCACCTTATGGGTACAGTACGCTGAGGATGTTTTTGCTGGCAGCACTAATGTACATTAAAAATAGATAATGCTTTGGACAGCCCTATCAAATAACCCCACTCTGGGTTTGAACCCATGACCTCTGCCTCCACTGGCAGTGAAGTAACCAGTAGGCTACAGCTGCTAGCAAACCCCTGACTGGCTGCAGAAGGACTGCAAGTCACCACACAAACAGTCTGCTGTGGTCACCAGGATAGGGTTAACCCACCCATGCCCATGATGCACTGCACATGCAAATCAGCAGTCTACAGATGATCACCAGATGGGGTATGCACCCCCGCAGCACCTCGGCCTGGTAGGGGGAACTGACGGTCTGTGGTACTGGCACAAAGTAGCTACACACCGTCACATTGTGCAGGTACTGCACTCACCCTGAGGGTGAGGTAGGGCACCCATCACCAGGTCCACAGCAGAGATAGGCCATGCTGCAGGTCCACAGCAGTGCTAGTGTATGAGATAGGTAGTTTCTGTAAACACACCTTGGATATATCTGTATGTTTCAGTCAGGTGTGTCTCCTATGGACCCCTAGAAAGATTATGTACCACCACCCTTCTCCTTGTCTGAGGGTGGTAAACAGGGTCTTCCATCAACAGATCCACATTCTACCTCCCTGCAATGGTGACAGTAGAGGGAACCATCAACCTCAGTCCTGCTGATGAACAGACACCCTACAGGGCAGTCAATGCATCTCTGTACACATCCATAATGCAATAGCAGACAGACATTAGGCCTGGATATGCTAAGCTGCACCCCACCACTATCTGATATTCTCCTGCAGCAAGCCTTCAGCCCTGCACCCTGCAAGGCGCTCCATCAAAACACATACCAGCTGCAGACAGTCTGCTAGCTAGTCCATAGTGCATGTTCCTGGTGGAAATGCGTGCACCCAGAACTGGTATGTCAGCATACACAACAAGCAGATAAGTCAGTGACTGGGCCCCAAAAGAAAACCCACAGTCAGGGTGAGAGTGATCTCCCAGCAGGACATGCTGTGGCCACCCTGTCTGTGCAGATGGTGGCCGGGCACTACAATGTCCCAGCCAGTGCCCAATGCCCTGTGCAGATGCATCCTGGCCAGGCCACCCTGTCCGGGCTATACCCATGGTAACTTGCTCTTCATTATGCACATTGGCAGGCCAATACTGGCAACAGTGCTGGCAATGTGGGCTGTGGAGGGTGTTTGCAGCCACCACACACTGGATAGACAGACACACACTCCCACACCTATGCCAGCATTGTGCTACTAAAGAGGAGATTAGCAGCCCTGGCCACCACACCAGTCCTGGGCACAGTGCAGGCATGGGTATGGTATGCAATACTGTTGGGGGTCACTCCCCAGGGTGGTAAACACTATCAGAGACCAGACCTGCAGCACACTCCACAGACATCAGAAAGGTTGCTATGATGGAGCTCAATTAGCAAACTGTGCTTAACGTAGGAATTCCTATCTGCCAGTAATCATAGCAAACCTTTGATAGCTGTGTACCGTATTCCCAGGTGTAGCGTGGCATTGCTAAGGTATGCAAGTGCTAGTATTGGGAGATGCACGCAGGGCCAAATGTCCTGCCTCTCCAGGAGGCATTGGCTAATGGAGCCTGTGGGTGTGGGTGTGGGTGTGTCTGCCCCGGTTGGCTGCTGCTTTATGGCAGAGGTTCCCAACTCCAGTCCTGGTGTGCCAAACACTGTTCAGGTTTCCATGCTGTCCCTCATGAATATGCATGAGATACATCTGCATACCATGGGGGTGGTGCATAGATATGCAGCACAGGCATCTTTATTAGAGGCAGCATGGAACCTGAATGGTGTTTGGCACTCCAGGACTGCATTTGGGAGACTCTGCTCTAGGTAATGTGCCTGTTTATGGTGTCTTTGCTCTGTAGGGTAAAATGTAGGTGTTTTGGGCATGTTTACGTCATCTGCAATAAACGTTCTGTCTGTAGTAGCATGTTTCAGTTGTGGGTAAAATATGGGGATTGGTGGGCACACACCATAGCTGGGACTTGAACTTGTGACCTTCTGCCTCCTAACACACTGGTTGTGTGCACTGCACCACCGTCTTGCCACAGTGACAGTGCATTCCCTGGTGATACCATGACTGTCTGTCCGGCAGGGCCTGTCTGTTGCAGTGCATGGCACCCACCTACACAGGGCTAGGCCATGGTCTGCTCTGGGCAGCTGCCACTGCCCCCTCCACCACCAGTACCCCTCCGCCACCATGCGGATAAGGCCTTATATTGGAGACCAAAAACTAAAAAGGAAATATCCCCAAAAAACCAAAACCAAAACAAAAACAAAACAGATGCATGAGAGAGAACAAAAAGAAAAAAGGAAAAATATAAATAAATAACCCCCCTTAAACTGCTAAGGAAAACCTGTATTTAAAGGAGGAAAAAAGGCCTCAGCAATCTCCCGTATAAACATTAAAGGAGACGAGTCTGTCAAAACAACGACACAACACAATCGTTGGCGTCCAAAAACAGACTGCTAGTCACATCAATGGTCTAAAAAAACCTCCAGCCAGCCTCATAAACAAAAAGAAAGGCAAGCTTCCAACAGGATTCCAGCAGACTTACAAACAACAAGACTCAGTCATTGGTGCAATGGTACAGACAAAAACCAAAATTCCAAGCACTTATCTGCTGATGATAAACAGAGGTGGCAGGGAGCCCCGACATCGGATGTTTCGCCTCAACGGCTTCTTCAGGGAGCCAAAGTCACTCTCCACGCACTGTGCGATGACACCAGAAATTATCCACAGAATCCATTTGCAGAAAAATGCACCAAAGCCAGTAAGCTGGAAAACGAAAGGTCATTAGGGGAACAGAGGAAAGAGCAACCGGAATGCAACTGCGGCTGCAAAAAGCACACACCACAGCTCAACTTCCCCAAGACGCCAAGGGATGGTGTGTGCTTTTTGCAGCACACCACAGCTCAACTTCCCCAAGACGCCAAGGGATGGTGTGTGCTTTTTGCAGCCGCAGTTGCATTCCGGTTGCTCTTTCTTCTGTTCCCCTAATGACCTTTCGTTTTCCAGCTTACTGGCTTTGGTGCATTTTTCTGCAAATGGATTCTGTGGATAATTTCTGGTGTCATCGCACAGTGCGTGGAGAGTGACTTTGGCTCCCTGAAGAAGCCGTTGAGGCGAAACATCCGAAGTTGGGGCTCCCTGCCACCTCTGTTTATCATCAGCAGATAAGTGCTTGGAATTTTGGTTTTTGTCTGTACCATTGCACCAATGACTGAGTCTGTACCATTGCACCAATGACTGAGTCTTGTTGTTTGTAAGTCTGCTGGAATCCTGTTGGAAGCTTGCCTTTCTTTTTGTTTATGAGGCTGGCTGGAGGTTTTTTTAGACCATTGATGTGACTAGCAGTCTGTTTTTGGACGCCAACGATTGTGTTGTGTCGTTGTTTTGACAGACTCGTCTCCTTTAATGTTTATACGGGAGATTGCTGAGGTCTTTTTTCCTCCTTTAAATACAGGTTTTCCTTAGCAGTTTAAGGGGGTTTATTTATTTATATTTTTCCTTTTTTTCTTTTTGTTCTCTCTCATGCATCTGTTTTGTTTTTGTTTTGGTTTTGGTTTTTTGGGGGTATTTCCTTTTTAGTTTTTGGTTTACAAGTTAGCCCCTTGAGAGTTAGTTTTGAGATATAGATTTCTTATATTGGAGACAGCATAAAACCTGAATGATTTCTGGCCCACCAGGACTGCATTTGGGTGACTCTGCTCTAGGTAATGCGCATGTTTCTGGTGTCTGTGCTCGGTGGGGTAAGATATAGGCATTTGAACCATGCGTATGTTCTCTTCAATAAAGGTTTGTCCTTACTATCACGGTTTAGTAGCGGATAAAATATGGGGACTGGATTGGCTGGGACTTGAACTTGTGACCTTCTGCTCCTGAACACACTGGCTGTGTTGACTACACCACACTGTGCTCACAGAGACAGTGCAGTCCCTGGAGATACCATGGTTGTTTGTCAGACATAGCCTGTCTGTTGCCGTGCATGGCACCCACCTACACAAGGCTAGGCCATGGTCGGCTCTGCGCAGCTGCCACTGCCCCCCTCCACCACCAGTACACCTCTGCATCCATGCTGACATGCCCTTCTTCTGGTGGTGCTGGTGGTGTGCAGTCGCAAGCCATCCAGTGTGCAGGTAGGCGGCTGCCTATGGTGCGTGTTCTGGGGTAGGGGTGCCTGCATAGGCGTCAACGCTTCCCCCAACACCGCCTGCCAATGTTCTGTGCCCTTGGGGGTACCTGCAGGGTACTATCCCCAGTGACACTGTGATAAACACTCTCGTGCCCATGTTGAGCCCTCATCAGTTGCTGTCTGGCTGCTGTTCAGTTTCAGCATTCCTAAGTGCCATCTAGTCATCTGCCTAGTCCGCACTGTGCCCTAGCTGCACCACAGCATGTGCCGCCTGCAGCCCTCTGTATCCCCTTTCCCAGCATCTGTCCAGTTGCCCATTACGACATGCCTGCCCTGCTGTTGTGAACATGTGCATGCCATAGGTAACCTGTCCAATGGAGAGGGAAACCCTGATCAGTGCTATTTCACTGTGGGATCATTCACCTTGTATGGGGAAGGAGCGTAGACCATTCCAAAATTCATATTTATTTTTTGGGGCTTTCTTGGGAGTGTTTTTTGATGTTTCCTATTACTATCACTATTGCCCAGCTTGATTATATTATTTTTTTATTTTGTTGGGGTCCTTTTCAATGTTTATTTGTACTTTTCATCTGTGCACATGTATCACACTTATCACTTTTTGTAGGTTTCCCTGGTTTTGCTGTACATTGCTGACAGAAATGGTTTCTCTTCCCTTTAAATCGGCTCTAAAGTGCGGTTGTTACTCGCGTTATTTTTGTCCTCAAGTTTCACCTCGCTAGTGTGCGGGGAGCCTCTCCCCTCCCACTCTCCACCCATTGACCCCTTCTCTCCGCCCCTGGGGAGCCTTCCTCCGCCCTCCGGGAGCCTTTCCCCACCTTCAGCGCTCGTGTGCGCCGCTGCGCGCATGAGCACGTACTAAAGCGCATTTTTGCACCATAAAGCGTCATTAGCGTGCGCTAAGGTACCTTAGCATGCGCTCATGTGCGTCACGCACGTTAAGAAACTTTAGTAAACATACCTCTATATGTATTGATATATCAGTATACAAAAAACTATAAATGAAAACCCTAATAGCTAAGAAATAAAAGGCTATGTCCATAACACACAAAATAAAGAAAGAAAAAAAGAAGAAAATGAATCAGATAAAAAGAGGAACTAACTAAGAAAAACATAATTTAAAAGCATATTAGAATAAAAAGTAATATGAACTATAGAAGACGAGAGAAATAGAATGTGAAGACGGGTATCTAAAACAAACAGCAGCATCGTGAACTGGAGGTATGGAACAAGGAAAAGACAAAACTTCAGGTGGTACTAACGCAGCCACAAAATTTTTTTAATCAGACATTTGGAAAAAATGATCTGCACAATAGGTGAAATACATAATCCCTAAAATCTCAGATGGTAAAAATAAATGCGGGACAGACTATAAGTAGTAAATAATAAATGAAACTAAAGCGCGTTAGGACCAATGACATGCAGTAAAAACAATCTGCACTACAAATAAAAAAAGCTAAGCTTGTGTATGTATAGGGCATAATGTGTTGGAAATGAGAATTAGGAAGGCCGCAGGGCCACGTACCTGGCGGGCCGGCGGTAACCGGGCCGGCAGCGCGTGATGTCCCCTTCGGGCCGCGGGGGCCAGAGGAATGCTGGAGGGCCAGGATGGCGTCTTTTGAATCGATTGGCTCCCGCTGCTGAGTGGCAGTGTTGGGAGCCAATCGGTGAGGGTTAAGGCGAGGGAGGAGGGAGGAGAGGGAGCGGGAGCTGCGGTGGCATGCATTTGGGAGCTCAGGGCAGGAGGCAGCAGACATGTGTCGCGTTTCCAATTTTCTTTCTCCTGGCCTGTTTTTTGCGGTGGCGATCGGAGCTTCGGGCAGCTGTTTTTGTGTTTGGGCTCCGTCAAGGCAGTGGTGCGTCGGATCGTGGTGCTCGAGTGCTGGATCCAGGCAGTCTGTCAGGAGCACATGAGAGGGTTCGGTAGTGCTGGGCGGGTGAGTAGGGATGCCAGCTCGTGCTAGCAAGAGGGGTGGAAAGAGGGGGCAACGGGGAATGGGGGTTCCGGGCGGTCCTCGGTTAGTCTTCCAAGGGGGGGAGGGGTGTCCTGCGTGGTAGGAATGAATTGAGAAGGGGGGATATAGAGGGGCAGTGGGCTCTTTTGGGGGGGGGGCTGTGCGGTCTGAGAGATCCCGGGGATGGAGGGGGGGTGAGGGCTCCCTTGGGGGGCAGAGGAACAGCGGGTGCTTCGGAACCCTGGGGTACTGGGCAAGCTGGGTTTACGGATGGGCCCCCGGGGCGGGTACGCGCTAACCTGGATGGGGTTACACAGCTGGGGGAGATGGCAGTGGGAGCATAGCAGGGGTCATGTTCTTGGGGGGGGTGGAGTGGCGATGCTGGGGGGTCCGCGGTGGCGTGCAGGTGCCATATGCGGGGCCGTTTCACCAGGGTGTGGGTTTTGGGGCGTTGTCTTTGGCCGGGGGGGCCTCGGCCTGGGATTACTGGAGGGGCGGGGGGCAAGGCTCATCCAGGGCAGATTGTCTGGGGGCCTGGATACCCTCCTGGCCAGGGGTTGCCCCAACCCCCCCCCCCCGTTTTTCCTTATGTTCCTTCTCAGGCTTCGGCAGCGTGGCATCTACCTGGGGGATTTGGTGCTGGAAGTCCAGGAGGAGTGGCGGCCAGATTGGCGGGGCCAGCGCCGAGGATGGCAACAGGGGTCGAGCGTGCAGAGGGGTTACGGAGTGACCACGAGCCGGAGCTACCCCCTGAACAGACAGCGGGTGCGCCTGAGTCCAGCAATGTGGCGGTGCGAACAGGTGAGTTACTTGCTGGGGGAGGGGAGTGGGGACCGGGGAGGAGTGAGTGTTGGCGTGGGGGGTAAGGCGCAGAGGAAGCGTAAGCATGCTTGTCAGAGACATCGTAGAAACGAGACTTCATCATCTTCTTCAAGCGGGTCGTCGATGGACACTTTGGGTGGGGATTCAGTGGGAATGGCAGTGGTTTCCAAGACCCTTGGAGTGGAGGGGTATGGGTCAGTCCCGACTCTGGCGTCCTTTTCGAAGCTGTGGGAGGGGGTTCTGCGGTTGTTGCAAAGGAAAATTCGGAAGAGGAAGTACATTGACATCTTCCGGTTGTTAGAAGGGGGACGGCGGTCGGGCGAGAGCCGTAAGAAGAGAAAGGAAGATGAAAAGGCGGGTAGGATAAAGCGAGTTCCCCATAATGTGGTGAATTGGACCAGGGCTTTTTTACGATTGGCCAGCCTCTGGGGTCATCAGTGTCCGGATCAATACGGGATGTTGCTCGCATATGCGGATTCGATATTGGAAGCCGTGCAGACAAATGACGGTTGGGCTTGGCTCAACTATGACAAAAGGTTTAGGGATAAGATGGAAGAGAATGAGCTGTTGTCCTGGGGGATTCAAGACATTAGTTTGTGGTTGACTCAAATGGCGGCCAGGTCCGGGGGCGCTGGGGGGGTCAGGGGGACAAGGGGGCATGAAAGCAGTGGGAGCAGGTACGGCGGGTAGGGGGCGTTCCTTTCGAGATGGGGCGTTCGGGTCGCAGAAGGCAGGGGGTGAAGGTTCCGGAGATCTTTGCTGGCGATTTGATAAGTCGTCGTGTCCATTTCCGGACTGTAAGTTTCGGCATGCCTGTTCCATCTGTGGAGGGGGCATTCCGCCCTCAAATACACGAAGCGGGTCACCTCTGCCCCCCCCCCTTGCGGCTCCCAAGTAGTGAGGATTTGAGGGAGTGAGCTTCCACGCCGATTAGGCTGGAGGCTATGCGGCCTTGGCTCCAGCGGTATCTGCGGCGGAGGGCTCGGGAGGTGCTGGAAGAGGGTTTCAGGGATGGGTTTCGTATTCCGGTGCTAGTGGTGGTAAGGTCGGTTCGGGCGGGCAATGCGGCTTCAGTGAGATGATTATCCCAGGTGGTACGGGCTAAATTGCAAACGGAGCGAGAATTGGGTAGGTTAGCTGGTCCATTTTCACGCCGGTTGTTTGCGGATTTGGTAGTGTCCCCCTTGGGCGTTGTTCCGATAAACATAAGAACATAAGAACATAAGATATGCCATACTGGGTCAGACCAAGGTCCATCAAGCCCAGTATTCTGTTTCCAACAGTGGCCAATCTAGGTCATATGTACCTAGCAGTTTCCCCAAGAGACACAAGTTCCACAATGCTTGTACTGGGTCAAGCATTGATATCTTCGGTCACTTCTTAATAATGGTTTATGGACCTTTCCTCCAGGAACTTGTCCAAACCTTTTTTAAACCCAGCTACACTAACAGCCTTTACTACATCCTCCGGTAACAAATTCCAGAGTTTGATTACACGTTGAGTGAAAAAATATTTTCTTTTATTAGTCTTAAATAGTTTACCCTGTAGCTTCATTGCATGTCCCCTAGTCTTTCTATGTTCTGATAAGGTAAACAATCGATCTACATTTACCCGTTCCACTCCGTTCATTAATTTATAGACTTCTATCATATCTCCTCTCAGCCGTCTCTTTTCCAGGTTAAAGAGCCCTAACCTTTTTAGCCTTTCTTCATAGGAGTATCCTTCCATCCCCTTTACCATTTTGGTGGCTCTTCTCTGTACCTTTTCTAAAATCGCTATATCCTTTTTAAGATACGGCGACCAGAACTGCACACAATATTCAAGGTGTGGTCTCACCATGGAACGATATAGAGGCATTATAATATCTTTTGTTTTATTTTCCATTCCTTTCCTTATCATACCTAGCATTCTATTTGCTCTCTTGGCCGCCGCTGCACACTGGGCCGAGGGTTTTAACATGGTATCCACAATGACGCCTAAATCTCTTTCCTGGGTGGTGGTTCCTAATGTGGAACCTTGCATCGTGTAACCATAGTTTGGGTTATTCTTCCCTAGGTGCATAACCTTGCACTTGTCCACATTAAATTTCATCTGCCATTTTGATGCCCAGTCTTCTAATTTATCAAGATCCTTTTACAATTTTCCACAATCCTCTTGGGTTTTAACAACTTTAAATAGTTTTGTGTCATCTGCAAATTTGATAACCTCACTCGTTATTCCACTTTCCAGGTCATTTATGAATATGTCAAAAAGCAGCAGACCCAGCACAGATCCCTGGGGTACACCACTATTCACCTTTCTCCATTGGGAAAATTGGCCAGTTAGCCCTACCCTCTGCTTTCTATCTTTTAACCAGTTCCTGATCCACAATAGTACACTGCCTCCTATCCCATGACTCTTTAGTTTTGCCAAAGGTCTCTGATGAGGGACCTTGTCAAAGACTTTCTGAAAGTCCAGATACACAATATCAACCGACTCACCTTTGTCCACCTGTTTATTCACTCCTTCAAAAAAACATAACAGATTAGTAAGACAAGATCTTCCTTGTCTAAAGCCATGTTGGCTGTCTCCCATTAGGTTGTGACTATCTACATGCTGAGTAATTTTATTCTTTATGATGGTTTCTACCATTTTTCCCGGTACTGACGTCAGGCTCACTGATCTGTAGTTTCCCGGATCACCCCTGGAACCATTTTTAAAAATTGGTGTTACATTGGCGATCCTCCAATATTCAGGTATTAGAGATGATTTTAATGATAGTTCACAGATTACTGATAACAGTTCTGCAATCTCATATTTCAGTTCTTTCAACACCCTTGGATGTATGCCATCCAGCCCAGGAGATTTGCTACTCTTCAGTTTATCTAATAGTTGTAAGACATCTTCCCGATCTATTGATATTTCCTTCAATTCTTCCGCACCTTTAAATACCACTTCAGTCATGGGTAACATCCCTACATCTTCCTCAGTAAAGACCGAAGCAAAGAATTCATTCAGTCTCTCCGCTATCGCCTTATCGCCTCTTAGTGCTCCTTTAACCCCTTTATCATCTAATGGACCAACTGACTCTCTCACAGGTTTTTTGCTACGAATGTACTTGAAAAGATCTTTATTTCGCGTTTTTGCTTCCGCAGCAATCTTCTTCTCAAATTCTCTCTTTGCCTGTCTTATCAATGCCTTGCATTTGACTTGCCAGTGCTTGTGCTGTTTCCAGGTTTCGTCGTTTGGCTCTTTTTTCCATTTCCTGAAAGATGCTTTTTTGGCAACAACAGCCTCTCTGACCTCACCTTTAAACCATGCTGGCAGTTTTTTGGACTTCCTTCCACTTTTCTTAAAGCGTGCAATACAGCTGGTCTGGGCTTCCAAGATAGTATTTTTCAACAACACCCAAGCTTGATGTATGTCTTTAACCTTCGCAACTGCTCCTTTTAGTTTTTTCTTAACTGTTTTCCTCATTTTATCATAGTCTCCCTTTCGAAAGTTAAAAGGTAGTACTGTGGATTTCCTTACTATCCCTCCTCCACTAATTAAATCAAAGGCGATCATGCTATGATCACTATTGCCAAGTGGCCCCAACACCCTTATCTCTTGCACTAGATCTGGTGTTCCACTAAGGACTAGGTCTAATATGGCTTCTCCTCTGGTCGGTTCATGAACCAGCTGCTCCAAGAAGCAGTCATTTATTTCATCTAGGAACTCCCTAGCATGTCCTGACGTGACACTGACCCAGTTGATACCGGGGTAATTGAAATCACCCATTATTATTACTGTGCTGTAACTTTTGTTAGCTTCCTTGATTTCTTTGAGCATTTCATCATCCATTTGGTCATTCTGGCCAGGCGCTCGATAGTACACCCCCACTGCCATTACCTTCCCCCTTTTATATGGAATTTCAATCCATATAGATTCTACAGCAGATTTTTTTTCCTGCAAAACTTTAATCCTTTCTGAGTCAATGCCCTCTCTAACATAGAGCGCAACCCCTCCACCAATTTGATCAGCTCTATCATTACGATATAGTTTGTACCCAGGTATCACAGTGTCCCACTGGTTGTCCTCCTTCCACCATGTCTCTGATATTCCAATCATATCTAACCGGGGAAGTACAGGCTGATTCACAACCTGTCATTCCCCATAGGGTCGTCGGTCAACGATCAGATTCTGAAACAATGGTGTTCTGTGTGTTATGCATCCTTTGACTCAGCAGTCGACGCGTTGCGTCGGTGCGGGGCGGGGGAGCTTAATGGCAAAAGTGGACAGTGAATTGGCATTTCGGTTGCTGCCGGTTCACCCCTCGGCTTTTCCGTTGTTGGGATTTTGTTTTGAGGGGGGCTGGTATTTTGACAAATGTATGCCAATGGGTTGCTCGTTTTCATGTGCGTACTTCGAGATGTTCAGCACCTTTTTGCATTGGGCCTTGATTAGCAAGGTAGGTTGTGCGAATGTTGTGCACTATTTAGACAATTTTTTGTTTGTGGGAGAGGCTCAGTCGTTCCAGTGTCAGGTGTTGTTGGACGGATTTGTGTCTTTAGCATGTGAGTGGGGGGTGCCGCTGGCAGAGGAGAAAATGGAGGGTCCGGATACATGCATCACCTTTTTAGGTATACAGCTGGATACAGTGGCAATAGTGGCGCACTTGCCGGGTGCAAAGATAGTGTGTTTGCGGTTGCTGGTGGCCAATGCACGAGGATCGCGTAAGATCACGTTGAAAGAGTTGCAGGCCTTGATCGGCTCTATGAATTTTGTTTGTAGGGTGATACCAATGGGTAGGGTGTTTTTGCAGTGCTTGGCGGCAGCTACGGCGGGTGTGACAAAGTCTTATCATCAGATCAGGGTGACGCGCAGTATTCGGGTGGACTTAGAGGTGTGGGACGTGTTCTTGCAGGAATTCAACGGCACGTCGGTGTTGATGGAGGCGGCGATTTCTACGGTTGATCTACAGCTTTTTACTGATGCTGCCGGCAGTGGGGGGTTAGGTATTTACTTTGGGGGGCGTGGTGTGCGGCGTCCTGGCCACAGTCTTGGCAGGACGAAGGGTTAACGGCGAATATCGCGTTCTTGGTGTTGTTTCCTTTCTTGATTGTTTTGGAACTTTGGCCGGACAGGTTGTGCAATCGCAGGGTGGTGTGATACTGTGACAATGAGGCGGTGGTTAGTGTGATAAATAATTATACGCTGTGTTGTCTGCAGGTAGCAGCTTTGATGAGGGCAGTAGTTTTGGCTTGCTTGTGGTTGAATGCATTGGTTAGGGCTCGCCATATTCCGGGTAGCACTAATGGTATTGCGGATGCTCTTTCTCATTTTAAGTGGGAGCAGTTCCGGACTTTGGCACCAGCAGTGGACGCTGAGGGTGCGCAGGTCCCGGAGTACTTATGGCATCTTGGCCGTTGGAGATGTTGACGCTGCTGCAGCGGTCAGTGGCACCAGGGACATGGAAGAAGTATTAGCGAGGAAGCGACAACGTGGTCAGCTTTCTGGTGACTCGGGGGTGGCAGGAGGGACAGGTTCCTGACCACTTGTTGGCTGAATACGTGGTCACGGCTAAGGCAAAAGGGGTGTCAAAAGCGACCGTGCGGGTGAACTTGGCGGGGTTTTCCTTTTTTGCGCGGGCAGTGGGTTGGGGTTGCCTGGGCGAGGGGTTCCTGACATGGAGGTTATTGCAGGGGTGGGAGCGCTCTAAGCCAACTCAGTGGGATGGTCGCCGGCCAATTACGCATGAGTTGCTGGCACAAATCTCTGCGGTGTTGCCGGGGGTCGCGTCCTCTTCTTATGAGATGCGGCTGTTTCGGGCGGTGTTCTGCCTGGTGTTTTTTGGGGCCTTCTGAGTCGGTGAGATAGTTGCAGATTCACACCAGGTTGCGCACGGTTTGGGGAGAAGGCACGTGTATTTGGGGGACTGGGAGATGCGTATTTTGCTTGTGAGGTCTAAAACGGATCAGCGGAGACGTGGTCAGTGGGTGGTGTTAAGAGCGATAGGGAATTCCCTGACTTGCCCGGTGGCATCGGTATGGGAATATTTGAGAGTGCGCCCAGAGGGTGAGGGGCAGTTTTTCTTGCATGAAGATTGTAGCCCGCTGATGCGTTTTCAGTTTGCGGCGGTCCTGCGGTTGGCTCTGATAAGGATAGGGGTAGAGCCTGCGGGGTTTGCTCCGCATTCTTTCCGGATTGGTGCCGCTACCAGTGCCGCAGCGGTGGGGTTGCTGCAGGGCAAGATTCAGCAGATTGGCCGATGGCGTTCGCAAGCTTTTCAGGGTTATGTGCGTTTGTGAACATGCTGACGGGGTTTGTGGGGGGGCTGCTAACTGTTGTTTTGTGTTTCAGGTGGGGAACGGCATCCTAGGACCTGCTGGTTGATTGGCCACTCCTTTGTGCATTGGGTGGAGCGGAGAGCAGTGGTACGACTGATGGGGCCTAATCTCGGGATGGACCCGGCAGAGCTGGTGGTCCTATGGCTGGGTGAGAGTGGTCTGCGTTGGGTGCAGCTCCTGCCTTTGCTGCAACATCATGGTCGTGTGAAGGAGTGACCGAAGTGGATGCTGATACATCTAGGGGGCAATGATTTGGGCTCGTGGACTTGTAAGCAGCTGATTCAAGCGGCTAAACAGGATCTAAGCGAAGTGTTGCAAATGTTTCCTGGTGTCCTGTTATTATGGTCAGATATCATTCCACGGCCGGCCTGTGGGTAGCAGCGGCGGTGGTCTCGTGGGTTAACTAAGATTAATCGCCAGATTGGGCGTTGGTTGGTGGAGCATGGGGGTCTTCAGATACAGCATCCCTGGGTTGAAGTTTCTTGCGCAGGTTTATACCATCAGGATGGGGTGCATTTATCCCCTGTTGGGTTGGATTTGCTCCTTAATGACTGGCAGGAGGCCGTGGAAGAGGTGGTCAGCAAAAGGTGCACTGGTCGCAGCTTGGGGGGGGGGGGGAGGTTCAGGGACTTTGGATCGCCTGAACCAGTGGCAGGATCCCGGAGGTTTCTCGGGTCCAGAGCCGTAGCTATTAGTTGGATGGGGGTGGGTGAAGCCGGAGGAAGGGGTGGTAGGATGAGCAGTAGCCTCGCTGTGGTGGCAACAGCAATGACATCACTTTGCTGCCCACATGGCTGGTGAGTCATTACTGTTGAGGTAGAGGTGGGAATGTATTGTTTGGAATTATTGTTGAAGTTTGTTAAAATTAATAAAGCTGCGACCGGTGTTAATGCCCATGATGGAATGTTGTGAGTTATTGGGGGTGTGGTGGGGGGGAGGTGCGAAGGGGATGTGCACCGTGTCTGCCGTGCCTTGGTTATTAGGGGCTGGCGGTAACTGGGCCGGTGGCGTGTGATGTCCCCTTCGTGCCGCGGGGGCCGGAGGAATGCTGGAGGGCCAGGATGGCGTCTTTTGAATCGATTGGCTCCCGTGGCTGAGTGGCAGTGGTGGGAGCCAATCGGTAAGGGTTAAGGTGAGGGAGGAGGAAGGAGAGGGAGCGGGAGCTGCCGCGGTGTGCATTTGGGTGTGCAGGGCAGGAGGCAGCAGACGTCCCGCCCTCCCGCCCTTTATTGGGATTGGGGTGGTGAGTTTGGGTTGTTGCAGGTGTGGGAGGGGTGGCGGGATCCCGGAGGTTTCCGTGGTCCGGAGCTGTAGCTATTAGTTGGGCGGGGGTGGGGTACCCCCGACCCGGATAACCCCAGTTAGGTTTTGCTAGTAATATGGCGAAGCCGGAGGAAGGGGTGGTAGGATGAGCAGTAACCTCGCTGCGGTGACAACAGTGATGACATCATTTTGCTGCTCACATGGCTGGTGAGTCATTACTGTTGAGGTAGAGGTGGGAATGTATTGTTTGGAATTATTGTCGAAGTTTGTTAAAGTTAATAAAGCTGTGACTGGTGTTATGCCAATGATGGAATGTTGTGAGTTATTGAGGGTGTGGTGGGGGGGGGGGGTGTGCAAAGGGGATGTGCACCGTGTCCGCCGTGCCTTGGTTACAAAAAACACTACTGGAGGGAAAAAAAGCCGAATGTGTGAAAAGCTATAAAAATAATTAGCTATGTAAGTTGACTCAGATAAAAGGGGC
The DNA here is from genome assembly GCA_033557465.1 of Ichthyophis bannanicus. Classification (NCBI taxonomy): domain Eukaryota; kingdom Metazoa; phylum Chordata; class Amphibia; order Gymnophiona; family Ichthyophiidae; genus Ichthyophis; species Ichthyophis bannanicus. Next base: position 239,038,161 of record CM066034.1, read on the forward strand.
TTACTGAGAAAAACATAATTAAAAGCATATTGGAATAAAAAGTAATATGAACTACAGAAAACATAGAATATAAAAAAAAAACAGGTGTATAAAACAAACAGCAGCATAGTGAACTGGAAATGTGAATCAAGGACAGGAAAAAACTAAAATGGTGCGAACATGGTGGACAGAGCACTTTATAATGTGCCCTATGGGGTGCCTTATAGGGTGCCTTATGCGGCACCTTAGGTTATGGCACGTGAGGGTGTGTTTGCTGGCAGCAATAAATAAAATACCTCAGGAAACAATACTTATATGTCACAGCTGATGCCTCAGCCAGCCTTATGCATTGGGCACACTGGGGGATTGAACTTATGACCCCTGTATTATCAGTCAGCGTATTAACCATTGTGCTATACTTCTATTTCTATGTTTGGATGTCTGTGTGCCTACTTAAGATTACCGCGTGGTAACGCGCTTAGCGGTGCTTCGCACGATCATGTGTGCAGCAGCGCACGTTATTGTGCGATACTCCCGTTTTGCTGCTTTAAGACTGAAATGCCCATTCCTTTTATGGCAGCCTGCACACTATCGCCAGGCGCACATTAAGACGGTTTAGTAAACATACCCCTAAGTGTACCTGAGGCAATGGAGGATTAAGTGGCTTGCCAAAGGCCACAAGGAGTGGCCATGGGACAGGAGACCCCAGTCCCTCCGGCCTGAGATTGCTTGTCCCCATGTGGGAATTGAACCCCTGGCCCTCTGGCCTGAGGTAACATGTCCCAACCACTGAGCCACTCCTCCCTTTAAATACATACTGACATTATTGTATGAATATAAAATAGCAACACAGCTGTATGAAGACAAATGACTTACAGAAAAACAGAAAATTCTATTTCTTTATTTAATCCACAGAGGATGACAGTGTTCAGTTGAAAAATGAACCTTTGTTCCTCTTGAAGCAAAGAGTGACCTATATCTCCACCTCGAGGAGAGGGGATAACATTTTTAATGATAAAAAACGTAAGGTCTTTAAGACTATGGTGAAATTGATTCCAATGTTCAACAAGGGGTGCTGTAGCTATCTTCCTTTTAATGCAGCTCTTATGTTCCAGTATGTGAGTCTTAATTGCTCGAATAGTCTTACCAACAAAAAAGGAGAAAACATGGGCAAATAATAACATACACAACATGTGTAGAAAGGCAATTGGTCCTAGCATGTAATTTGTACTGTACATTAGTGTGTGGATGCGTAAAAGTATCATCCAACACAGTAGCATGTTTGCAGACAGAGCAGTTATTGCATCTGTAATGTCCATTTTTAGATGGTAAAAAATAAGGAATTGGAGGCATATACAAGGACACTAAAGTGTCCGCTAGATTGCGTTCTCTGTTGTTTGCAATAGTTAATCTCTTATCACGAAAACAAGAGCGTGACTGAAGTATATGCCAATGTGTTCTGAGAACCTTTTGGATTTTGGAAGAAAGATGTGAAAAACGAAGAATGCACACACATTTATCATCTGATGTCTTATTTTTAGGTAGAAGAAGGTCTTGTCTGAGTCAACATACATAGCTAATTATTTTTATAGCTTTTCACACATTCAGCTTTTTTTCCCTCCTGTAGTGTTTTTTGTTCTTGTTTCCAACACTTTATGCCCTATACATACACAAGCTTAGCTTTTTTTATTTATTGTGCAGATTGTTTTTACTGCATGTCATTGGTCCTAACGCGTTTTAGTTTCATTTATTATTTACTACTTATAGTCTGTCCCACATTTATTTTTACCATCTGAGATTTTAGGGATTATGTATTTCCCCTATTGTGCAGATCATTTTTTCCAAATGTCTGATTAAAAAATTTTTGTGGCTACGTTTGTACCACCTGAAGTTTTGTCTTGTCCTTGTTCCATACCTCCAGTTCACGATGCTGCTGTTTGTTTTAGATACCCGTCTTCACATTCTATTTCTCTTGTCTTCTATAGTTCATATTACTTTTTGTTCTAATATGCTTTTAAATTATGTTTTTCTTAGTTAGTTCCTCTTTTTATCTGATTCATTTTCTTCTTTTTTTCTTTCTTTATTTTGTGTGTTATGGACATAGCCTTTTATTTCTTAGCTATTAGGGTTTTCATTTATAGTTTTTTGTATACTGATATGTCAATACATATAGGGGTATGTTTACTAAACCCTCTTAATGTGCGCCCAGCGTTAGTGTGCAGGATGCCATATAAGGAGTGGGCGTTTCATTTTAAAGTAGCAAAACGGAATTAGCGTGCGATAACGCGCGCTGCAGCGCACATTATCGGGCAAAGCGCCGCTAAGCGCGTTACCGCGCGGTAATCTTAAGTAGGCGCACAGACATCCAAACATAGAAACAGAAGTGTGCCTAATGCATAAGGCTGGCTGAGGCATCAGCTGTGACATGTAAGCATTGTTTCCTGAGGCATTTTATTTCTTGCTGCCAGCAAACACACCCTCACGTGCCGTAATCTAAGGTGCCGCATAAGGCACCCTATAAGGCACCCCATAGGGCACATTATAAAGTGCACTGTCCGCCACGGCACCCTATAATGTCCTCTATAGGGCACACTATAAGGCGCTCCATAGGACTCCTTATAAGGCACCTTATACGGACTGTAACCATAAGGTGCCTCAGAAGGCGCTTTATAGGGTGCCCTATAAGGCGCCTTATAGGGCGCCTTCTGAGGCACATTATGGTTACAGTACCCTGAGGGTGTTTTGCTGGCAGCACTAATGTACATTAAAAAAAGACAATGCTTTGGACAGCCCTATCAAAGAACCCCTACCGTGGGTTTGAACCCATGACCTCTGGTTCCACAAGTAGTAAAATAACCAGTGGGCTACAGCTCCATAGCTTCTAGCAAACCCCTGGCTGGCTGCAGAAGGACTGCACGTCACCACACAAACAGTCGTCTGTGGTCACCAGGATAGGGTTAACCCACCCATACCCATGATGCACTGCACATGCAAATCAGCAGTCTACAGATGATCACAAGATGGGGTATGCACCCCCACAGCACCTCGGCCTGGTAGGGGGAACTGACCGTGTGTGGTACTGGCACAAAGTAGCTACACACCGTCACATTGTGCAGGTACTGCACTCACCCTGAGGGTGAGATGGGGCGCCCAGCACCAGGTCCCCAGCAGTGCTAATGTGGGAGATAGGTAGTTTCTGCAGACACACCTTGGATATAATCTGTATGTCTCAGTCAGGTTTAGCCCCTATGGACCCCTAGGAGGATTGTGTACCACCAACCTCCTTCTCCTCCAGGACTGAGGGGGGTAAACAGGTATCCCACCAACAAATCCACATTCTATCTCCCTGCAATGGTGGCAGTAGAGAGGACCATCAACCCCAGCCCTGCTGGGAAACAGACACCCTACAGGGCAGTCAATGCAGCTCTGTACACATCCATAACACAATAGCAGACAGACATTAGGCCTGGATATACTAAGCTGCACCCCACCACTATCTGATAGTCTCCTGAAGCAAGCCTTCAGCCGCTGCACCCTGCAAGGCGTTCCATCAAGACACATAACAGCTGCAGACAGTCTGCTAGCTAGTCTATAGTGCATGCTCCTGGTGGAAATGCATGCACCCAGAACTGGGATGTCAGCATACACACCAAGCAGATAAGTCAGTGACTGGGAACCCATAAAAATCACATGAGAAAAATGCTATATAGCACGATGGGGGAGCCTAGCCATGCCGTGGTCACTGCTGTCACGGTGAGAGTGATCTCCCAGCGGAACATGCTGTGGCCACCCTGTCTGTGCAGGTGGTGGCCGGGCACTACAATGTCCCAGCCAGTGCCCTATGCCCTGTGCAGATGCATCCTGGCCAGGCCACCCTGTCTGGGCTATACCCATGGTACCTTGCTGCTCATTATGCACATTGGCAGGCCAATACTGGCAACAGTGCTGGCAGTGTGGGCTGTGGAGAGTGTTTGCAGCCACCACACACTGGATAGACAGACACACACTCCCACACCTATGCCAGCATTGTGCTACTATAGAGGTGTTTAGCAGCCCTGGCCATCAAACCAGTCCTGGGCACAGTGCAGGCATGGATATGGTACGCAATACTGTTGGGGGTCACTCCCCAGGGTGGTAAACACTGTCAGATCCCAGACCTGAAGCACACTCCACAGACATCAGAAAGGTTGCTATGATGGAGCTCAATCAGCAAACTGTGCTTAACATAGGAATTGCTATCTGTCAGTAATCATAGCAAACGTTTGATAGCTGTGCACCGTATTCCCAGGTGTAGGGTGGCATTGCTAAGGTATGCAAGTGCTAGTATTGGGAGATGCACGCAGGGCCCAATGTCCTGCCTCTCCAGGAGGCATTGGCTAATAGAGCCTGTGGGTGTGGGTGTGTCTGCCCCTGTTGGCTGCTGCTTTACGGCAGAGGTTCCCAACTCCAGTCCTGGTGTGCCAAACACTGTTCGGGTTTTCATGCTGTCCCTCATGAATATGCATGAGATGCATCTGCATACCATGGGGGTGGTGCATAGATATGCAGCACAAGCATCTTTATTAGAGGCAGCATGGAACCTGAATGGTGTTTGGCCCTCCAGGACTGCATTTGGGAGACTCTGCTCTAGTTAATGTGCCTGTTTATGGTGTCTTTGCTCTGTAGGGTAAAATGTAGGTGTTTTGGGCATGTCTACGTCATCTGCAATAAAGGTTCTGTCTGTATTAGCATGTTTAGTAGTGGGTAAAATATGGGGACTGGGTTGGCAGGCACCATAGCTGGGTCTTGAACCTGTGACCTTCTGCCTCCTAACACACTGGTTGTGTGCACTGCGCCACCGTGACAGTGCAGGCCCTGGTGATACCATGACTGTTTGTCTGGCAGGGCCTGTCTGTTGCAGTGCATGGCACCCACCTACACAGGGCTAGGCCATGGTCTGCTCTGGGCAGCTGCCACTGCCCTCCTCCACCACCAGTACCCCTCTGCCACCATGCTGACATGCCCTTCTGCTGGTGGTGCTGGTGGTGTGCAGTCTCAAGCCATCCAGTGTGCAGGTAGGCGGCTGCCTATGGTGCGTGTTCTGGGGTAGGGGTGCCTGCATAGATGTCCACGCTTCCCCCCAACACCGCCTGCCAATGTTCTGTGCCCTTGGAGGTACCTGCTGGGTACTATCCCCTGTGACACTGTGATAAACACTCTCGTGCCCATGTTGGGCCCTCATCAGTTGCTCTCTGGCTGCTGTAAAGTTTCAGCATTCCTAAGTGCCACCTAGGCATCTGCCTAGTCTGCACTGTGCCCCAGCTGCACCACAGCATGTGCCGCCTGCAGCCCTCTGTATCCCCTTTCCCAGCATCTGTCCAGTTGCCCATTCCAACATGCCCGCACTGCTGTTGTGGAACATGTGCATGCCATAGGAAACCTGTCCAATGGAGAGGGAAACCCTGATCAGTGCTATTTCAATGTGGGATCATTCACCTTGTATGGGGACGGAGCGTAGACCCTTCCAAAATTCATATCTTTTTTGGGGGGCTTTCTTGGGAGTGTTTTTTGATGTTTCCCATTACTATCACTATTGCCCAGCTTGGTTATGTTTTTTGTATATTTTGTTGGGGTCCTTTTCAATGTTTATTTGTACTTTAGTTCCGTGCACATGTATCACACTTATCACTTTTTTGTAAGATTCCCTGGTTTTGTTGTACATTGCTGACAGAAATGGTTTCTCTTCCCTTTAAATCAGCTCTAACACGAGGTTTTCACTTGCGTTATTTTTGGCCTCAAATTTCACATCGTTAGTGTGTGGGGAGCCTCTCCCTTCCCACTCTTCAACCATTGACCCCTTCTCTCCGCCCCTGGGGAGCCTTTCTCCGCCCTCCGGGAGCCTTTCCCCGCCTTCAGCGCTTGTTTGCGCCGCTGCGCGCGTTAGCGTGCGCTAGGGCACATTTGTGCCCCGTAAAGCGTCATTATTGCGTGCTAAGGTACCTTAGCCCGCGATAATTGAACAGCGCGCACGTTAAGAAGGTTTAGTAAACATTCCCCATAGTCTTTTTGTTTATTTACAGTGTCTAGTGTTATGCACGGCCAATATGCATATATATGTTTTTTTACCTTTTATAAATTGGGAAGTGTGGTTCTTTCCACCCCTCTTACACCTCTTAGGGGCATGTTTACTAAAACCCCGGTAAAGTGCGGGCCCCGGTAGTGTGCGGGAGCCATATAAGGAGTGGGAGTTCCGTCCTGAAAAAGAAAAGCCGGAATTTACATATGCGCTAAGGTGCGCGGCGCCCATGTGCGCCCCGCACCTTAGCGCATGAAATAGCTGCGCAGGAGGCATAAGAGGCGTGCTGAAATACAAGAGAAAGAGCAGAGCCACAGCACAATGATTAAGACACTGACCAATGATGCAGGGATCAGGGGTTCAATCCCCCAAAGTGCCCAATAAAGACAGCTGGCTGAGGTGTTAATTTATGAGGCACAGAAATACTGGGTGGCATAAGCCAGCAAGCTAATGTTTTTGGCGGCATAAGGCAGCGCGCTGATGTTTATGGAGGCATTATAATACTGGGCGGTATAAGTGGCGCGCTGATGTGCAGAAAAAAAAGCAGAGCCACAGCACGATGATTAAGGCACTTACCAATGGTGCAGGGATCAGGGGTTCAATCCCCCAAAGTGCCCAATGAACAAGACTGGCTGAGGTATAACATATTGGGAAGAATGCTTTAGAAGGCATTTTATTCATATTTTAATTATCACTACTAGCAAACGCACTCTCAAAGCGTGTTAACATAAGGCGCCCTATAAGGCACATTTTAAAGTGCACTGTCAGCTAAGGCACCCTAGAATGTTGCTTATAGGGCACTTTAGAGGGTGTCGTATGAGGTACCGCAAGGTCAGTGTACTGTTTTTTATGGCAGCACTGTGCAGTTTAAGGAATGAAAAGCATAAGTAGGTGCACTGACAGGCAAGGAGGCGCAGCAGTGGAGCACAATGGTTAAGGCACTGACTGCTGATACAGGGGTCATGAGTTTGCTCCCCAGTGTGCCTAATATGTAAGGCTGGCTGTGGCATCAGCTTTGCATTGTACATATTTTGTCCCGCAACACTTTATTTTTATGTTATTAATTGCTGCCAGCAAACACGCCCTCACGTGCCGTAATTGAAGGTGCCGTATAAGGCACCCTATAAGGCACTCCAAAGGGCACATTATAAATTGCACTGTCTGCCACAGCACCCTAAAATGTCCCCTATAGGGTACCCTATAGGTTGCGTCACAGGATATTGTATAGTGCACCTTATATGGATGGGAACCATAAGGTGCCCTATAGGGCGCCCTTTAAAGCACCCTCAGAGGCACCTTATGGGTACAGTATAGTCAAAGCACGGCAATCATGAAGGAAACCTTATTGAAGAGCATTTACTATGACCCCAAAGCAACAGGGTGCTTTGGGGGCATAAATCCTCTACTTCAAGCTGCTAAAAAGCAGAATAAAACAATCAACAGAAACGATGTAGTTAGATGGGCTACCGGACAAGATGCTTATACTTTACACAGACCTGCTAGGGTCCGTTTTAAAAGAAACAAGACGATCGTGTCAGATGTTGATGCGCAATGGGAGGCTGATTTAATTGATATGGCAGCCTTGTCCCATTATAACAATGGCTACAAATACATATTAACAGTGGTAGACATCCTAACAAAATAGGCTTTTGTGCACAGTTATAATCATAGTTTTCACAGAACAATAAAGACGAGGTCTGTAGATGTGACACACACAAATTCTCTGCAGATCTGGAAAAGAGTCTACGGTGTTAGCATCAAGCGTAAGCACACCAAGAATCCCTTAAAGAAAGGAGATCATGTAAGACTTTCAAAAACTAAAGGAAAATTTGAAAAAGGTTACGAGCAAACATGGACTGATGAGGTATTTATAACAGACATTTTAAACAGGGGCCAGAAAGCGACATACAAGATACAGGATTATGACGGTGAAGCCATACAAGGTTCTTTTTTATCCTGAAGAATTGCTAAAAGTCACACCACAACAGGACAGAATATATTTTAATGCTGCTTCAAAAGAAAGCAAGAAATCTGATGTCTTGAATCTCTGATGCTTTAACCCAACTGTTAAATTTAACAGGCCATCCCCTCCATTTCACGAGGTAGAATCTGTTCCTGCCACATCCTTTTACCTTTAGAACCTTTTCGATTCGGTATATTCTGTCCTGTTGCGGTGTGACTTTTAGGAATTCTTCAGGATAAAATTCTTCTGTATCTTGTATGTCGCTTTCTGGCCCCTGTTTAAATTGTCCGTTATTATAAATACCTCGTCAGTCCACGTTTGCTCGTAACTGTTTTCAAATTTTCCTTTAGTCTTTGAAAGTCTTACATGATCAACAGGAAGGCAGGAGAAGAGAATCTTCCGCAGGAGTATCAAGGGATCAGAGCGGAAGCTAAAGACCACGGCCAACACAATGAAGATGGTATAAAATAGCCTTTATTAACAGACGTTAATAAAGGCTATTTTATACCATCTTCATTGTGTTGGCTGTGGTCTTTAGCTTCCGCTCTGATCCCTTAGTCTTACATGATCTCCTTTCTTTAAGGGATTCTTGGTGTTCTTACACTTGATGCAATCACCGTAGACTCTTTTCCAGATCTGCAGAGAATTTGTGTGTGTCACATCTACAGGCCTCGTCTTTATTATTCTGTGAAAACTATGATTATAACTGTGCACAAAAGCCTGCAATACGTCTTGGTACCTAAAGGTGTTGTGTGTAGTAAAATAATGCCACATTTTGGATTTCAAAGTCCTGTTAAACCTTTCTACCACCGCTGCTTTAACATCGTTATTGGTTACAAAATGATGAATCCCTCTTTGTTTTAATAAATTCTTCAGGGACCTATTTAAAAATTCTTTACCCTTGTCTGTCTGTATTTTTTCAGGTATACGACCTAGATTAAATATTTTTTCAAAGGCTTTAGCAATTTCATGTCCGGTTTTCGATTTTAAACTTGCAGCCCATGCATATTTTGGCAGGATGTCTACCACTGTTAATATGTATTTGTAGCCATTGTTATAATGGGACAATGCTGCCATATCAACTAAATCATGCTGCCATTGCACATCCACATCTGACACGATCGTCTTGTTTCTTTTAAAACAGACCCTAGCAGGTCTGTGTAAAGTATAAGCATCTTGTCCGGTAGCCCATCTAACTACATCGTTTCTGTTAACTGTTTTATCCTCCTTTTTAGCAGCTTGAAGTAGAGGATTTATGCCCCCAAAGCTCCCTGTTGCTTTGGGGTCAAAGTAAATGCTCTTCAATAAGGTTTCCTTCATGATTGCCGTGCTTTGACTATTCTTTTTATTTTGCCAACATCTTCAGAATGGTTTTAGTAATTAATGTTGTGTGCCCTGCTGGAAATTCTGCTTGGTGTTCCAAAAAGAGCCATTTTTTCTTTTTGAATCTCTGTGTTAAAATGTTCCCCTTACACAGGACACACAGCCTTACACCAGGAGCATGCTCAGAACACCTGGAGCATACTCAGAACAGACCTTTTGTTTCAACCAATCACGTGTTACCACACCCTAGAGAGGCATGTTCAGACTTGTCTCTCAGTATTGGTTTTTTCAAAGCCACTAAAAAATAGCTGTGGCTGTGTTTGAACTGAGCTCTCTCTCTCTCAAAAAAAAAAGCTGTATTAGGGGGATTTGAACTCAGGTCCCTCTCTCTCTGTATTTCAGTCTGAACTTACACTGTGTTTGCCAGAATACTTTTCTCTAACCATGAGGTCTTAAAAGCAAAATTCTATCACATGGACAGCAGTGGTTTCTCTAACAAAAGATGTGTTAATTGAGGTTTATCATTTGTAAAGAAAAGCTTCTACCCTGTCTGTGCCTCTGTGAAAAGCCCTGTGCTGTGCTAAGAATCTTTTGTGAAAAAAAAGAACTTGGGCAGTGGGAGAGAGAGAAAAACATTTTTTTTTTGTTTTCCAGGGTTCCTGCTTTTTGCAGATGTAAACATTAACCAGAAGCAAAACACATTTCCGGAGTCAGTCACTCTGCTTCCACTGAGGTCATCGGAAAAGGACACGGCCCTTTTCTGATGACACCCTGTATCCGGTGATGTCAGCAAAAAGGGACAGTCCATTTCTGATGACGCCCTGTTTCCGGTGATGTCATTTCCGATGATGTAGGCAGGGGCATGGTTGAGGGTGTGAGGCTGTGGGTGTGGCACAAACCCGGAAGTGGGTGCTGATTAGCTAATGCCATATTGTGGGGCGAGGCATGGGTGTGGCACAAACCCGGAAGTGGATGCTGATTGGATAATGTCAGCCTTGGGGCGGGGTGGAGGCGTGTCAAGTGGGGGGGTGGCCACACCTGGGGGTGGGAGTGGGTGGGGCTAACTCACCATTCACTTCTATAGGAGGGGTGTGGCCTAAGGCGGGACATACACCGGAGGTGGACGCTGATTGGTACCTGTTAACAGTTTGGGGGCGGGAGTGGGTGGGGCTAACTCACTATTCACTTCTATGGGAGGGGGCATGACCTAAGGCGGGACATACACTGGAAGTGAACGCTGATTGGCTCCTGTCATCCTTTATCTCACCTGTCAATCAGTTTGACGTGTAGTGTACCCATTATACTACTGTCATGGCCTAATGGGAGACAGCCAACATGGCTTTAGACAAGGAAGATCTTGTCTTACTAATCTGTTATGTTTTTTTGAAGGTGTGAATAAACAGGTGGACAAAGGAGAGTCGGTTGATATAGTGTATATGGACTTTCAGAAAGCCTTTGACAAGGTCCCTCATCAGAGACTTTTGGCAAAACTAGAGAGTCATGGGATAGGAGTCAGTGTACTACTGTGGATCAGGAACTGGTTAAAAGATAGAAAGCAGAGGGTTGGGCTAAATGGCCAATTTTCCCAATGGAGAACGGTGAATAGTGGTGTACTCCAGGGATCTGTGCTGGGTCCACTGCTTTTTGACATATTCATAAATGACCTGGAAAGTGGAATAACGAGTGAGGTTACCAAATTTGCAGATGACACAAAACTATTTAAAGTTGTTAAAACCCAAGAGGATTGTGGAAAATTGCAAGAGGATCTTTTTTTTTTTGTGTAGCATTTCTTTATTCGAAAATTCTTTTCCATAACAAACATACATGAAATGGGAAATACACATTATATTTCTTCACAAGCTTCTACACTCGTCCCATTGCATGTAAGAAACCAATTAAACAATAAAAACAGAATAACACGCACACAAAAGAAACAAAAGAAAGTAAGCCATGACCAGTCCAACCCAGCGTCCAGCCCCGCCATCAATGCAGAAAGGCCGTAGTGATGCTCTAATGCCGTGCCCCGACATATCTATTCAGAGAGTCCCATTTCCCGCCCAATTTGCCTGCCCAGGGGAATTTAGTTGTATAGATTGCTTCATAGCTCTGATGTAGACACAACAGGTTCCACCATAGCTTAAAATGTACCTTATCAAAGTTCTTCCAATGCATCAAGATGATTTTCAAAGCCAAGCTTATCATAAGGTCCAGTAGCTGACTATCAGGTTTAGGTAACTTAGGGCTAATCAACATGGATTTAAAAATAACGATTTGATATGTGATCGGAACCTGTAAGCCCAGTACACATGACACCCGCTGCCAGACTCTCCTCCAGAATAACTGCAGCTGATCACAGTAGAAAAGCATATGAGCTAAAGTCCCAATAGCTGTGTTACAGGACCAACATCGGTTCCCCTCCTGTTTTGCCCATTTCATCTTTCGTTGTGGCGTAAGGTAAGCACAATGTGCTAGGAAGTACAAAGACTGTGTTAAAGATGCAGCTCTAGTAATTCTTATTTGCGATTCCCAAAAGGAGCTCCATTGCTCCGTAGGCAAGTAATCCCCTGTATCATCAAGCCATTCCGATTGCACCTTCGTACATTCTTTCTCCCCTCTTGACCGAAGTAACACCAGACACTTCGACACGGCCCACGTGCCTTCTTGTATCTCGTGCAATTTTTGCACCAAAGGCCATCCCGATTTCATCAAGACAGGGGATACGCCCGTTTTACTCAAACAATGCCGAAGCTGGCACCATTGAAATAAACAGGCAGGTGGCAGTCCAAATTCCGTCCTCAGTTCTCCAAAGGTCTTGAATTCTTTCCCCAACAGCAATTGTCCAAGTATCACAATGCCATGCTCTATCCACTTCTTCCATCTAACTGGCTTTCCAGCTATACAAAACCTGGGGTTCATCCATATAGGCATTTCCATTGAAAAGACATCACCGTCCTCGATACATTTTTCTAAACTCCTACAGGCTTGCTGGGTTGCTCCCACAACCACATTCTGTAGCATACCCGTTATCTGTGTCATCCCTATCATCATCCAAGTCTGCAAGGGGGCATTCAAAGCTTGCTCAACCTTCAGCCACCTAGGTCCATTTTCTTCTTCTTCCACTGCGGCCCATTGGGAGCCCTGTTGCAGTAGTGAGGCCAGGTGTAACCACTCAGCATCTGGGAAATGTACCCCTCCCTTGGCCTTTGGTAACTTTAGTTTCCATGCAGCAATCTGAGGGACTCTATTGCTCCATAAAAAGGATACCAACATACTGTTGATTTGCTTATAAAAGCTCGGAGGGAAAAGCACAGGTATCATACTCAGGATGTAGCTGATCTTAGGGACCAACACCATTTTTATGGTTTCTAGCCTCCCCCACCAGGTCAAATGCAGAGGGGTCCATTTATTAATACAATCCCGGACTACTGTTTTACAAGCGGATATGTTGAGGTGCACCGTCGCCTGAATAGTAGAACCGTAGAGCACTCTCAGGTATTTGAAGGACGATGGTGCTAATTGAAAAGGATACGCATGCAACATGTCCTCGGTTACATGCGCATTCATCGGGATCATTATTGTCTTTGAGAGATTTACTTTGTAACCCGATATGGCCGAGTAACAATTTATAACTTGCAAGACCGCTGGTAAGGCTTCCGGCCGGAGGAAGAGCAGAAGATCATCTGCATATGCGGACAGCTTACATTGCCCATCGGCAAGCTCTACCCCCATGATATTCTCGTGCTGTCGTATCGCGATCGCCAGCAGTTCCAGTGCCAGGCTGAAAAGAAGTGGAGACAAAGGGCATCCTTGTCTGGTTCCTTGCTGGAGTTCAAAGGGATCCGATACACCAGAATTAGCTGCGATGCGTGCCGTTGGTTTAGCGTATAGCAGCGCTATTCTTTTAAGACACTTCTCTCCAATCCCAAACCATCGTAATGCTTGGAACAGGAAGGACCATTCCAACCTATCAAATGCCTTCTCGGCATCTAGTGATAGTCCTATGAGAGGATCTGACATCTTCTGTGCTGTAATTAAGACGTGAGCCAGCAGTCACCCATTATCCGTGGTAGATCTACCTTGCACGAAGCCACACTGATCGGCATGTATCAGATCGGCAAGAATCGGATTCAGCCGATTGGCAAGCACCTTAGCATAAATTTTGTAGTCAGCGTTTAGTAGCGATATGGGTCTATGATTCTCTATTTTCTGTGGATCTCTCCCTGGCTTCGGATGGATCACTACAGTGGCTTCTGCCAGCGCACCAACCTCCGGTTCTGTCTTATAGAGCCCATTATAATAAATCTGTAGCATCGGCGATAACAATTGCTGGTACTTGTGGTATAATTCCAATGGGAGACCATCAGGTCCTGATGCCTTACCCCGAGCCATCTGCCCAATCGCTCTCCGTATCTCCGCCGATGATATGTCCCCTTCCAAATCCTGAACCTGATTTGCCAGAGGTTTAGGCCCAGTTATTTTGGATACAAAGTCAGTAAAGGCCTCTTCACTGCAGTCGACTTCTGAATGGTATAATGTCTCGTAAAAATCTTTACAGCGCCTTAATATTTGCTCATCTCGTACGAGGAGGTCCCCTCCTGAGTCTTGTAGGGCTGCAATATGTGTCATGTTCCTTCGAGCTTTGAGCAAGCTAGATAGCAAAGAGCCCGCTCGATTGTTCTCGTGAAAATAGGTACTTTGTTGGGTGCGTATCGCAGCATGTGCTTCCTTATATAGTATAGTATTATATCGGTATCTCAAATGCTGTAGGTTGATCAAGATCAGTGGATCAGCTTTCTTTGCTAATAGCCGTTCCCCGGCTTTTATCTGCACCTCCAATTCCTTCCGTTCTATCCTCTTGTTCTTATTCCTTCGTATGGTATACGTTGTAATATGAGCACGGAGCATCGCTTTAAAACCTTCCCACCACCCCCATATGGAAGTATCAGAAGGGTCATTATGTTGAAGATAAGTCTCTATCACTGTATTTAGGTAGACGTCAAAGGCCTCATCCTGCAGCAGTGATTTATCAAATGTCCACCTATAGGGTACTTTCTGAGGCTGTCCCGGTTTTAAGACCAGGGAAACTGCAGCATGATCTGACACTGTTCCAGCATGAATTGTAGCAGCAACCACTTGCTTAAGCAGACCAGCTGAAATCAAAAAGTAATCAATTTGAGTTTGAGTGTCGTGCGGCATGGAATAAAACATATATTCCCTATCTGTGGGGTGTAAAAGCCGCCACGGATCCACGAGACGCAATTCATCTATCATTCCCTGTAGTACCGCATGCGATTTAGGTTTGGCAATTGCCTTGTATGGGGTCCTATCTAACAGTGGATCTAGTAGCAGATTGAAATCTCCACCCAGGACTATATTTGTATTGGCCGCTTCAGTTAATTCCATAGCAATACCTCTGAAAAAGCCGTGATCTTCAACTGTTGGTACGTAAATATTCATGAATGTGACCAGAGTCTGGTCTATTTGTAATGTAGCTCTAGCCCATCTACCCGTGGGATCTGCTCTCGTGTCTTTCAGAGAAGAATGTAGCGTTCTACGTATCAGTATTAACACCCCTCCTTTTGGTCCCACCGCAGGAGCAACCACTGCAACTTGATATGCAGGAGATGTTACTTTCAACGGTTCTTTCTCCGATAGGTGTGTCTCCTGCAAATATATTATATCAGCTTTCTTCTGTTGGCAGTATGATAGTATTTTCTTTCGTTTTATGGGGTCAGTGATCACTTTCACGTTTAACGTGAGCACATTCAAATCAAGCGCCATCTCGGATATTGGGCATGGTAATACGTGTAGGGGGTCTATTGGTTTTTCCCCTGTCCATTATTCCTCGGAGCATGAGCGCCACAGTGGGCTGGACTGGCCATAGCAAACACTCAAACTTTTTACATATACATTTCAAGGTGAAAACTACCTCCTGTGCCAAAACGCAACTCCTATATCCCCTCCCTCGCTACCCTTCTTAACATCTTACTAAATTCCATGCGAACAGCATACCGAGTTCCTATAATTACCATAATTTGTCCCCCAAAAAAATTCTACATAAATGATTTTAAATCCTTTATACTCCCCTCAAGCAAATTGTAAGCAAGTGAAACATAATGATTTAACAGAGTCAGGCACATAACAGGAGCAGTGATAAGAGTAAGAAAAAGATTAAATGTGTCCATAGAGCCCCAGTCCATCATCACCACCTTATGTTCCCACAGCTATCCAAAACCAACACCTTAAGGGTGCTTATTCTTAGGATTCCATACCACTGTGCTCTTGCAAGAAAGATCGCAGCTTATCAGCATCCACAAAATTTCTCGTCATGTTGTGCAACGTCACCCTCATGGTGCCGGAATAATACAGGCCGTACCTTGCCTGCAGACTCTGCAGCATGGGCCTACATGCCAACAACTCTCTCCTGCAGTCCATAGTTTGCTTGTTCAAGTCGGGGTAGAAAGCAATTTTTTGTCCCTGGATCAGCAGCGATGGATTCTTTCTAGCTGCTTACAATATCTGCATAGCCTGTGCATGTCGCAGCACTTTCAGCACTATAGGTCTGGGGTACCTGACGTTCTCAGCCTTATGTGTAGGGATGCGGTGAGCTCGCTCCAATTCAAAAGGTCTCATAAAGGTAAGCTGTAACACCTCCGGTATAACCTTCTCCAAATAGGTAATCGGGTCGGAGCCTTCCGCCCCCTCAGGAACACCTACCATTCTGATGTTATTGCGACGAGCCCGGTTGTTCTGATCCTCCATTGAATCTTCCATGCGCTTGATGCGTTTGATCAAAGGGCCTACTTGACTGAGCATAGTTTCATGCCTCTGCACTTGCCCCTCCACCACGTTAATGCGCGAGCTCATTTCCGTCATTTTTTCTTTCACTTCGCTCATATCTTCTTGAATTGCCGACAGTGACACCGCGTTAGTGGCGATCATATCCTTTACACTCTTTAATTCCAGTAATATTTCCCGTAGGCCCTCCGTGGCACTCTCCTTCTCCACCGCGGCCATTTTGTGCGGGGACCCGGTCTCAGATTTAGAGCGCTTCGCTGACGACCCCCGTTCCCTGCTGAAATTCCAACCGCACTGGTTTCAAGGTGGACATCCTCAATAGTTCACCTGTATTAATATCGCCAAAGGGGACGCAAAAACTTCAAAATTTGCCGCGGATTAGTCCAGGATTCTTCAGTAGCCTCGGAAGCACTAAATCACACGTCCATTCGGCACCGTGGCTAGTTCCGCCCCCCATTGCAAGAGGATCTTGATAAATTGGAAGACTGGGCATCAAAATGGCAGATGAAATTTAATGTGGACAAGTGCAAAGTTATGCACCTAGGGAAGAACAACCCAAACTATGGTTACACAATGCAAGGTTCCACATTAGGAACCAGCACCCAGGAAAAAGATTTAGGCGTCATTGTGGATAACATGTTAAAACCCTCGGCCCGGTGTGCAGCGCCGGCCAAGAGAGCAAATAGAATGCTAGGTATCATAAGGAAAGGCATAGAAAATAAAACAAAAGATATTATAATGCCTCTATATCGTTCCATGGTGAGACCGCACCTTGAATATTGTGTGCAATTCTGGTCGCCATATCTTAAAAAAGATATAGCGTTATTAGAAAAGGTTCAGAGAAGAGCCACCAAAATGGTAAAGGGGATGGAAGGATACTCCTATGAAGAAAGGCTAAAAAGGTTAGGGCTCTTTAACCTGGAAAAGAGACGGCTGAGGGGAGATATGATAGAAGTCTATAAATTAATGAACGGAGTGGAACGGGTAAATGTAGATCAATTGTTTACGTTATCAGAATATAGAAAGACTAGGGGACATGCAATGAAGCTACAGGGTAAACTATTTAAGACTAATAAAAGAAACAATTTTTTCACTCAACGTGTAATCAAACTCTGGAGTTTGTTACCGGAGGATGTAGTAAAGGCTGTTAGTGTAGCTGGGCTTAAAAAAGGTTTGGACAAGTTCCTGGAGGAAAGGTCCATAAACCATTATTAAGAAGGGACCCAGGATATCAATGCTTGACCCAGTACAAGCATTGCGGAACCTGTGCCTTTTGGGGAAACTGCTAGATATGTATGACCTAGATTGGCCACTGTTGGAAACATTATACTGGGCTTGATGGACCTTGGTCTGACCCAGTATGGCATATCTTATGTTCTTATATTCTTATCCCTGTGTGGGCTGTGGTCCTTGCCCTCCGCTCTTCCTGTTACTGTTCTCTTGCAGAATGCACCCTTATCTCCCTTGTTGGTTACACAATGAATAAAACAAAATCATAAATGGTATATATTACTTATATACATATAAAAACATATATATATATATATATATATATTGTGGCGGTCGCGCCCCTACCAGGCGGTTGCCTAGTAGGGACGGGAAGCCATCTCAATTCCTCTTTCCCAAGGATTGTAGTTGTGCCAAGGAGATTATGAACCGAGTGGTTGTTTTAAAGCACACAGGAATTTTATTAGCATCCGTGTCAAAAAATGGTTGACAAAATCTTCAAAGCAAATGTACACATTCAGGTCAAAGCAAAATACAGGATTATTCTTCTCCTCTTAAGGTAACACTTGTAACCAGTGTTGCAATAAAGATATTTACACAAGCTTCACTTCTTTCCTTTCTCAGGCTTCCATTACTCAGCCTTCATGCACACATTACAGTCCATCTCAGAACAAACTGAAGTAAGGTCACTATCTTGGCCTGCTACTTCCATGCTTTCAACTGAGCTGTAACTTGGCAATGCTTGTAATCGTTCTGGCAGTTTATCCTTAATATTCTTTAGCAGATTAAATAGCCTATGCCACTGAATGACCCTTTCTCCCTTTGGTAGGATTTCACTGGGCTCTTCCTGTTCAGTGTCCCTGGCAAAACCCTTACTCCTATTCCGGGTTTTCCTAGGCTTTAACCTCTCTTCTGAATCAGAGCAAGTATCACAGGGTTTAGGCTTTATGGCTTTATCTCTCCTACCTTGGAGTCTGGCTGCATCACCTTCCTGGCTGAGGCTTCTCCGGCTTGGCACTCCCTCTGTCTCTGAACTAGACAGTGACTCAGGGTAAGCTCTCCACTTCCCTTCCTGGGGCTTCTGCTGCCTGCAGATAGACCCTTCCTCCGGTGAGTCTAAGCACTCTTGCCTTAGCTTCCTTAAAGCCAACCTTCTCTCTTTCTCCCTGTAGCCAGTCTGTTTGGTCCTTTGCCTGGAACCTTCCCTGTAGCTTCCTGGGCTGCAGTGCTGGCTGCTCTTGTCTCTGCTGCTACTCACTTTGTATCTGTTCCTTTCATGGTTGCTGGTTTTGCTGTGTTTGCTTTCTCCTGCATCTCTGCAGTTCCTGGCCTCTCTGGAGTTCCTGGCCTTTCTGGAGTTCCTTGCCTCTCTGGCCCTTCTGCTCACTTTGTTTGTTCTCTCAAACTTAAACGCTGAGCAGGGCAACTCCCTTCCTGACTCCACCCACTTGTACCTCCTACTCTTGCCTGAGGTTGTCATGAGGTCTGGGAGTGGCTTAAGCCTAGCACTGCCCTCTTGGTTTCTCTCAGGGATTCTGCTGTGATGTATGTGTTCTAGTGAACCCATCCCCCGAGCAGAAGAAAAAGTTCTTCTTTCTTCTTTATTTTCATGCTGGGCTGCCTCCTCCTCACCACATATCCCCCTCCTTAGACTATTACGGGCTGGCGCCATAACCCACGAACAGCATGTAATACAAGGTGTGGGTTGTGAAGTGCCACTAACTCTTAAGGCTAGCTGTGCATTCCCTATACGCTCCTTCCATAGCCTCAACAGATTAACATGGTATACCTGTTGCTTTCCCCATCCAGTATCCACAGCATAAGACACTGGTCCGAGCCGCTTTGCTATTTTGTATGGGCCTTTCCAGGAATTCTCAAACCTAGAGTTTCCTACAGCTACCATTACCATAACCTTATCCCCAACCTTTAAGAAACGTGACCTGGCACGCTGGTCATGATAAGAATTCTGTTTACTCTGCCTTCTTTTCAAATTTTTCTTAATCCTATAAACAGGATCTACAGTACCTCTTGCAATTTGGGGTCCCAGATTGTCTTCCTCTTTTTCTATGCAATAGGCTGTTAGCCCCTCTATTTCGGCTATGCCTGTGGAACCAAATCCTCTAGAGTCCCTGGTGGTAGAAGATAGTTCATCCACCTCCTCTATGGGCGGAAAACCAACTCTTTCACAAATTAATTGTGCCACCTTATCTCCTACATCCACTCTAAAGTTTTCTTGCGAAAAATTAAACAAGAGGACTTTCAATTCTCCCCTATAATCCGGATCTACAACGCCCGCGCCTACATCTATAAACTTTTTAAAGGCGAGGCCAGATCTGGGCGCAATCTGTCCGTAACAACCGGGCGGTATTTCTACTCTAAGTCCCGTGTTTACTATGGCCCTCCCCTGTTTTGGAATGACCACCGCTACTGCGCTAGAAAGATCCATACCAGCAGCTTGTTCGGTAGCCCGCTTGGGAATTCTCGCCTCAGGGGTAGTCCTACAGAACTTTATCACAAATTTCTGTTTTGGCACTTGCTTTTCCCTCTGAGTATCTACTGACTTCCCTGGGCTTACTTTCTTACCGAACCACGGTGCGGGTATTATTCCCCCTGTATCAACCCTGGGGCGCACAACCCTTTCCTTCCTATTCTCCCCTGAAAGGTTAGTGTTTGTGCGTGTGGTTATCATACCTGTTTCTTCCTGCAACAGTTTCTCCACCCCCTTTCTGAACTGGGACCAATCACGGCCCAATATTATATCGTGTGGGAGTCTAGGTATCACTGCCACTGCCACCTGCCTTCCACTACCTAACCCCTTGATCCTAACACTCTGGAGAGGATAGGTGGAAGCTGCTCCATGGACACATTTAATCTTAACCTGCCCCCTTGAGGATTCTTGTAAGCACTGTCTCTGGGCCTCTATCTTTTTCCACAACCTGCTGGAAATCATAGACTGGCTGGCCCCTGAATCTAGTAGAGCTTCTATGAGTATTCCTTCTACTTCTACAGATAAGAGAAATCCCTCACCTACCTCTTTGGGACGTGTGATTACATAAGCTTTCCTTACTGGACATTTTCTCTTAAGGTGACCTGGCTCACCACAGGAAAAACATTTTCTCTGCAGGTTATATCTGCCTTCTATGGATTTATTCCTTTCCATCTTATGGCTAGTAAAGGTTGCCTTCCTTTCCTGCAATTCTGTACCTGCCCTCTGAAAAACGCCTTCTTTCTTGAGGCTTAACTTCTTGGCCTCTAGAAAGCACTCAGCCAACGCAATGGCTTCCTGGGTGTTTTTACAGCTCTGCATTACCAGAAAACTCTGTAACTCCTTGGGTACAGCTTCTGTAAACTGTTCCAATATCACAGTATCAATAACAGAATCTATATTGCCATTCTCAGGTACAAGCCATTTATACACTAAGCTTTTAATTCTATGGTATAAAGCTTGAGGTGTTTCACCTTCTTTCAGTACACATGCTCTCAGAAGTCCCCTATAGACCGAGGGACTTAACCCCATCCGATCTCTTACTGCTTTCTTTACATGCTCGTACTCGGCTACTAATGCAACTGGCATTTCCCTGTAGGCTGCTAAAGCCTCCCCACTTAGGGTAATAGCAAATCTCATGGCCCATTGTTCCTTTGGCCATTGAGCTAAAACAGCTATTCTTTCAAAGGACTCAATAAAGACATCAATATCGTCCTCTTTAGAAAGGCGGCCACATGAGAAAGTTCCAGTCCCAGGGCTTTCCCCTCCTGGAAAAACAACCGGTGCACCTGGTAAGGCCTGTGCCTTTTGTACAGACTGTGCCATATTGGTCGCTTCTTCCTGAGCCCGAATCCATTTCGCCATCGCCTCCAGTAGGGGTTGCTGTTGAGCGCGAAGCATGGACGCCGCTTGCTCCTGGCTCACTGCTGCCATCTCCCTCTGCTTGGCGAACTGGTCTGCCACCCAGGCCAATATGTCCGCTGTCTCCATCCTGGACTGCGGTTTCTGGAACACAAACACAGAAAAAACCACACAAAGTGCAGCACTTTTCTTTTCTTTTTTTTCCCTCACTCTCTCCTAGTGAGTACCTGGTGGCCCCTTACATCAGAATCCTAGGCTTATCCCCCTCTAGCCTACGGGTTACCTGATTCTGATGCAGGTCTTTGCTTTACCACCAGAAAACAGCGCTCCGGATCCGACTCCACTCCGGATTTTCTCCTCCGTGTTTTCTCTCGGTCCGGTCACTCCATCCTTCCTGGATCTTCCTCGTCCTGAGGTACCAGCTTGTAAACGCACCACTTGACCACTGGAATGCTATATCCTGCCAACTACGCCACCTGTGGCGGTCGCGCCCCTACCAGGCGGTTGCCTAGTAGGGACGGGAAGCCATCTCAATTCCTCTTTCCCAAGGATTGTAGTAGTGCCAAGGAGATTATGAACCGAGTGGTTGTTTTAAAGCACACAGGAATTTTATTAGCATCCATGTCAAAAAATGGTTGACAAAATCTTCAAAGCAAATGTACACATTCAGGTCAAAGCAAAATACAGGATTATTCTTCTCCTCTTAAGGTAACACTTGTAACCAGTGTTGCAATAAAGATATTTACACAAGCTTCACTTCTTTCCTTTCTCAGGCTTCCATTACTCAGCCTTCATGCACACATTACAGTCCATCTCAGAACAAACTGAAGTAAGGTCACTATCTTGGCCTGCTACTTCCATGCTTTCAACTGAGCTGTAACTTGGCAATGCTTGTAATCGTTCTGGCAGTTTATCCTTAATATTCTTTAGCAGATTAAATAGCCTATGCCACTGAATGACCCTTTCTCCCTTTGGTAGGATTTCACTGGGCTCTTCCTGTTCAGTGTCCCTGGCAAAACCCTTACTCCTATTCCGGGTTTCCTAGGCTTTAACCTCTCTTCTGAATCAGAGCAAGTATCACAGGGTTTAGGCTTTATGGCTTTATCTCTCCTACCTTGGAGTCTGGCTGCATCACCTTCCTGGCTGAGGCTTCTCCAGCTTGGCACTCCCTCTGTCTCTGAGCTAGACAGTGACTCAGGGTAAGCTCTCCACTTCCCTTCCTGGGGCTTCTGCTGCCTGCAGATAGACCCTTCCTCCGGTGAGTCTAAGCACTCTTGCCTTAGCTTCCTTAAAGCCAACCTTCTCTCTTTCTCCCTGTAGCCAGTCTGTTTGGTCCTTTGCCTGGAACCTTCCCTGTAGCTTCCTGGGCTGCAGTGCTGGCTGCTCTTGTCTCTGCTGCTACTCACTTTGTATCTGTTTCTTTCATGGTTGCTGGTTTTGCTGTGTTTGCTTTCTCCTGCATCTCTGCAGTTCCTGGCCTCTCTGGAGTTCCTGGCCTTTCTGGAGTTCCTTGCCTCTCTGGCCCTTCTGCTCACTTTGTTTGTTCTCTCAAACTTAAACGCTGAGCAGGGCAACTCCCTTCCTGACTCCACCCACTTGTACCTCCTACTCTTGCCTGAGGTTGTCATGAGGTCTGGGAGTGGCTTAAGCCTAGCACTGCCCTCTTGGTTTCTCTCAGGGATTCTGCTGTGATGTATGTGTTCTAGTGAACCCATCCCCCGAGCAGAAGAAAAAGTTCTTCTTTCTCCTTTATTTTCATGCTGGGCTGCCTCCTCCTCACCACAATATATATATATATATATATATATATAGAGAGAGAGAGAGAGAGAGAGAGAGAGAGAGAGATATAGATATATAAACATATCATAAAGTCATATGTAGAAACAAAATGTTAAAACAGAAAAATGATAAATAGTATTACATAAAAGCAGAAAAATGATAAATAATAAAACATATTGATATTTGATCAGTTCTTAGGGATAATAACAAGTGATTGTGTAAAAAGTCTATTCCTTTAAAACAAAGGACAGGAGTATGTGTGAAAACCTATGGAGTATGTTTACTAAATGGCAATAGCGGACTCCATGCCATATCGGAGTTGTGACCCCATTGATTTCTTATATCATATTCTCAATTAAATAACCTCATTTTTACTTGTCAGGACTGCTGGATGTGGTTGGTCCCTTCACAGATCAATCGTGATCCTGTTTTTGCTTAAGTTGGTTTCTCCACACTAGTTTTTGAATCAGAATGACTTTTTAAAATATTTAAGGTTTTATGCTTCATAATGTCACTTTATAACTTCCTAAGACTTTTAGCATTTTATTTTTTATTTATTTATTTAACTATTTCTTTTATACCGCCCCTTCCAGAGATCAAGGGCGGTTTACATATAACAGGTTAACAGTCTTGTACACAGTTTGTATACATTTTACATAGAACAATAGAAATCAACTATTTACATTGAACATTGTACATAGAACAATAGAAATCAACTATTTACATTGAACAGTAAATATATTAAAGAAAAACAATAAGCAGAGACATCTTTTAAGTATTAAAGCAAGAACTTTGTAGGTATTAAAGCAAACACATCAAACTTTTTACAAATGTATATTTACAGTGTGTGGTGTGTGTTGTGTGGGGCAGATATTGGTGTAGGTGTTGGAATTTAGTTCCTTTTTTTTTCGTCTTTGAGGCGTGTGAGTGGGGGGGGGGGTAGGCTTGTGTTTATATTGTTTGGGTTAAGGGAGTTTGGAACAAAATTCTTATTATCCATAAGATTTTACTTCATAGCATCCTATAATCATTGATTTACAATGAAGCATCTTTGTCTTATTTTATAGGACTGCTGAACGTGGTTATTTCTTCTCTGATTAACGCCACAAGTAAGTTTTCACTTCCAGTGAGTTTTCCTCCTCATCCTTTTGCTCTGTTTTGTCTGGTATTCTTGCATCTTGGTTGTGTAGGTTGTTCCGTCTTGTGGGTCCTTCGCTTTTCTCTATCTTCGTTCCAATTTTCTCAAGTCTTGCCTTAGTTTGTTAATGCTATTGGAGTACCAAAGAGCAATGTTCTTCCTGTTGTTGTGCGTTTTCTTGTGTGGGGTGATGGCAACGTTGAGAATTGCTGAGTTCCAGTTTCTTATCAGTTCTAGATCTTTTTTTTTTCTTTTTCTTTTTTTTTTAGTATTTAAATCCTTTTATTAAGGGAAAACATAGGAAATACAGGAAATCAACATTTCATTAAAGAAAATTGTCAACAATAATAACATAACAAACCTAGCCCACAAAATGGAGTGTGATACAAAATAACAATTAGCAGATCACTGCAGAGAAAGGAGCCAAAATTATAAAACAATCCCCTATACTAAGCAGGAGCCCTAAAATAAAGTAGGCAATATCAAAAGACAAAACCCTCAGCCCAATCCTTGTAGAAAGACTTCCAACTGGGAAGAATAAAAAAAGATATAGGACGTACCCTTATTTACAACCACACATTTACAGGGAAATTTTTTTTTTATTTTTTTTTATTTATACTTTATAATGCCAAACATAACATTTGTGATCAGAGATATTAATACATAACAAGCGCCATCCTTCGGCTCAAACATACATACCCAAATGTATTATCACAGAACATCCACCAAAAGAACATCAGTATAACATCCCGCACCCCCCCTCACCCCCCTCTCCTGCCGCCGGCCCCCCTACATCTCCCTAATGACTGGTCATCCAGGTGGTATAAGCATCCCACACCTTGAGAAACTTGGGCAAACAATTATTCTTAGTCGCCGTAGCCTTACTCAGCAGATAGGCCTGCGCTAGGGAGGCTTCAAATTCGCTTAAGGGCGGTACTGTCTGCTGCCGCCAATGGCGGCCCAATAGGAGACGGAACACCGTACATCCCATGGCCACCCATAAGTTCTCCCCCTGAGAGAGAGATTCCAGTGGAGCCCCCAACACCGCTATCGCCGGCTGAGGATCAAGCGGCCTCCCCAGTATCTGACTCAATCGCTCAAAAACTGCCCCCCACCCCTCTACCACCCGAGGGCAGAGCCACCAAATGTGGAAGTAGGATCCCATCTCCCCACACCCCCTCCAGCACCTATCTGACAGGGTCGGGTACATAGCCTGGAGTTTCTCCGGGGTCAAATGCCAGCGGTACATCAATTTATAATTATTTTCCATAAAGTGGGCTGCCACCACCCCTTTCGTCCGATGTTGGAAGATATATGCCCACTGAACCGCGCCCCATTGCAGCCCCAAATCACGCTCCCACAGCGCTTGAAAGGTCCCCACCCTATAGTCCGGCTCCAACAGCTGATAAAAGAGGGTCAAAAGCCGTTTCGTTTGTCCCAGCAGGATCAGCCTCTCAATTGCCAAGAGATCGGGTGCCACATGGGGGAGAATCCGGCGCCGCAAATAATGACAAATCTGAAGGTATTGAAATAAATGCCCGGCCTCTAAGCCGTATTGTAGTCGGAGGGCCTGGAACCCCCTAATCCGAACTCCCTCCAAAAGCTGTCCCACATGGGTGAGGCCATTTAAGTGCCATTTCCGAAATTCGCTGTTCCCCATCCCAGGCGGGAAATCCGGGTTATCAATAATAGGCATCAACCGAGAGATGCAAGCGGGGCCCAGCCACCGGCGCCTCCATTTATTCCAAAGGCACCATGTGCGGTACACATAGGGATTGCCCTCTCTCCCCCCCAATACAGTCCCATGGGGCAACCAGATCCAGCTCCCCATAGGCCCTTCCCGAACCGCCTCCGCCTACAGTCGCACCCACTCTTTCCGCTCTTCCTTTGCCCAATCTACCACCGCAGTAAGGTGGGCGGCCTCCAGATACCGGCTCAAATCGGGGATTGCCATCCCCCCCCCCCCCCGCTTCCTGCTCTTAGTGAGAGTAGACCAAGCAATACGAGTTCTCTTCCCACCCCCGATAAACCTCCTAAAGACCCCCTGTACCCGAGATAGAAGGCCCCTATCCACCGCCACTGGAAGGGCTCGAAACAAATATACCCACTGCGGCAGCACCATCATTTTAAGAGCCACTATTCTCCCCAACCACGAGAGTTTTTTACTCTCCCAACGCTCCAGGTCTCTACGCGTTCTCCGCTCCATGGCGCCAAAGTTCAATCTACCCAGATCCCCGTCCTGTGCGGTTAGAAGGACTCCCAGATACTTAATACTGTGTTTGGCCCATTTAAAAGGGAATTGCCCCTGCAAGCTCCGTTGCAACTCGGCCCCAAGAGATACATTAAGAATTTCTGATTTAGTCGCATTGATTCGAAACCCCGAAATGGTCCCAAATTGCTGTAATATATTATAGACCGCCCCCAATGAGCCCGCCGGATCAGTCAGGAGGAACAATAGATCATCTGCAAACATGGACAACTTATTTTCCATACCACCCCCGGTGACCCCCCTCACCTCCGGGCAGTCCCGTACTTTCTGCGCCAGAGGTTCCATAGACAAGACAAATAGCAGAGGTGAGAGCGGGCAACCCTGTCGGGTGCCCCTCTCCAACTCAAAAACCTCCGAGTACGCTCCATTAAGATAGAGATGGGCCCGGGGGTTCGTATAAATGGCCCTGATCCAATTTAGGAAGACCCCTCCAAACCCCAGCCGTTCCAGCACCTGAAACAAGTATGGCCAAGAAACACGGTCGAACGCTTTCTCAGCGTCGACTGTGAGAAGAAGCATCGGGGTCGCCCTCTGCTTCCCTACCCACATCGCGTTCAGCACCTTCCTGATATTATCTGTAGTATGCCTACCGGGGACAAACCCCCCCTGGTTCTCATGTACCAGTCGCGGCATGTAGGGCAGCAACCTATTTGCTAAAATTTTCGTGAAAATTTTAAAATCGGTCCCCAAAAGAGAGATGGGTCAATAGGATCCGCATAAGGTGGGGTCCTTCCCCTCCTTAGGTAGTACAGTAATCCCTGCCGTGCGCAAGCTCTCTGGGATAGGCCCCCCATCCCCAAAGGAGTTATATAACCTAGTCAAGGGACCCCTCAACTCCTCCCAGCAGGTTTTGTAAAACTTGTTGGTAAGGCCATCCATCCCCGGTGCTTTATGTGATGGTAAACCCTTAATTACATCCCCTACTTCCCCCTCCGTGATAGGTCGTGACAGCAATTCAGCCTCTGCTCCCGACAGAGTCGGCAGCTGGGAGCGCAGATACTCCGCAATCACCGATGGGGGACAGGTGTCCTCGACCGCATATAATTTTTTATAAAATTGAACAAACTGATCCTCAATCAGTGCCCCAGAACGTACCTCACACCCCCCTGCGTCTCGGATTTTGGCTATCCAATTCCGCCGCTGACGTTGCTTTAGGCGAAACGCCAGCCATTTGGAAGGTTTATTCCCATGCTCAAAAAAGTCCTGCCGAAGGCAGTCCTGTGCAAACCTAATCTCCGCGAGTTCAAGGTCTCCTAATCCTCTCCTAGCGTCCCGCATGGCGCGGTGCTGGTCCTCTCGGAGCCCCTGGCTTTGTTGCAAGCGTTCCAACTGTTTTATGGTACCCCTCAAAGTCTCTTTAAGAGCCTCCTTACGCTTCTTCTCATAAGTCCCTGCGGAAATC
The DNA here is from genome assembly GCA_033557465.1 of Ichthyophis bannanicus. Classification (NCBI taxonomy): domain Eukaryota; kingdom Metazoa; phylum Chordata; class Amphibia; order Gymnophiona; family Ichthyophiidae; genus Ichthyophis; species Ichthyophis bannanicus. The sequence goes on from CM066034.1 coordinate 239,065,941, forward strand.
AAGGCTCCCCTGACCACCGCCTTGAGGCACTCCCATAGGGTACCAATGGGGCAGTCTGCCTGGTCATTGAAGCTGAGATATTCCACAATAGTGTGTTTCACTTTTTGCCTAATGTCGGGGTCCTCTAGCAGAGTTTTATTAAGCATCCATCTCCGCTTCCCCGATTTCCTCCCCCCCAGCGTCCACTCCATCCAAACCGGCGAGTGGTCGGTCCACACCCTCTCCTCTACTTCACATTGCTGTACCGCTGGCATCATTGTCTTGGAAACCCAAAGCATATCCAATCGGGAGGAGGACTGATGTACTGGAGAGAAAAAGGTAAACCCTCTCTCCCGCCCCCGGAGTTCCCGCCACGTATCCTGTAACCCCAAATTCTCCCGCATGAGCTCCAACTTACGACGGTGTCGCATCGCACCCTCCCCCCGCCCAGAGGAGTTGTCCAAATGGGGGTTGAGGGTCATATTAAAATCGCCCCCCAAGATCACGTGTCCCTCCGCAAACTTCTCTACACAGGTGGTTAATTCGTCAAAAAAGGACCCCTGCGCCGTATTCGGCCCATAGATATTTACCAGGGTGATCCACTGCTCAGAGAGCTTGAGTTTAAGCAATAAAAAACGCCCCCCTTTGTCTCGGGAGGCCATGCTATCTGTGAACTGGACTCTCTCACTGAGTAGGATACCCACCCCTGCTTTTTTATTTTCCAAACGATTGGAAGCAAACCACCTCCCCGGGTATCTCTTCTGAACCATTCTCCACTCATCTGCGCGACGCAAATGACTCTCTTGGATAAAAACCACATCCCCCTTTAGCCTCTGCGCCTCCTTATATAACCGTTGGCGCTTAATTGGGGAGTTCAACCCTCTCACATTCAAGGTCATCACCCTAAGTTTATCCATCAGGACGCCAGCACATAAGACACTTCAAAGGTGCAGGCCGGTAGCACTCCCCCCAACCCCCCAAACCCCCCTCCCACCCCTTATCCCCCCCTCCCCCCCTACCCTGACACTTTCCTCCCCCAACACCACCAACCAGATAAGGCATGACCCCCAGAACTAGCAGCAGCCCGCACACCATACACATAGGCTCTGCCCGTCGTCCCCCCTCCCACGCTACAGCCTTCTCACCCCCCTTACCAACAGGTTGCACCCACACATTCTCCCAGCACAGTCAATCCCACTCAGAAAACACACCGAATCCCCATTCATAGCCCCATACAAACCAAAAACATTTAGTCCATGCTTAAGTAGTAGTGTCTCTCAGCGACCCTCCAAGGGGTCCTTGGTCGCGCCGCTGCCGCCGCAACCGCTTCTCTCCTTGCGACGTCCGCCGCCACCGATTGTCCTCCTCCTGCCGGGACCTGAGGGAAGTTCCGGGGCTCCCCCGCCCCTCCAGCCAGCCCGCCCTCCGCATCACCGCGTCAGCCTCCTCTACGGTACGGATGTAAGATGAGACCCCTTTCAGGGTAAAGGAAAGACCAAAGGGGAAAGTCCATTTGTATTTCACATTCTCCTCGCGGAGCTTTTTCGTGAGGCCTGCCATCTCTCTCCTCTTCCTCATAGTTATAGCCGACAAGTCCGCATAAATTTCCACTCTATGGTTGGCCCACTTTACTTCAGTGAGCTGCCACGCCGCGGATACCACCGCATTTTTTGTAGTGTATTCGTGGAAACATGCTATTATATCGCGCGTACGCCCCTCAGACTTGGGGCCCAAAGCGCGGTGCGCCCTATCAATCCTCCAGCACATGTCGGCACTGTGCACTCCCGCCTGCTCCAAAATCTGACGGCTCAGCTGCTCCGCAATCTGTTCACAGTCCTCTTTGTCTTTAGCCTCGGGTAGCCCACGGATCCTAATATTGGACCTGCGGGAGCGGTTCTCCAGATCCTCCAATTTGTCCCACAAATTCTCCTGCTCCCCTTGGGTCCCGGCTATACTATCGTGGAGGGCCTTGATAGTATCCTCGTGCTCCTCCAGCTTGGCCTCCACGTCCCCCAGACGTTGGCCCACCTCCTTCACCTCAGATTTCAGCTCTTCAATCCATGTCTGGGCCTCCGACTTGAAATGCCCCAGGTCCTGTCGCAGCGCAGAAAACCATTCCTGCAATTCACCTTTGAGCAGGGCTATTTCACTGCCTCGTGGGGGTGTGCCGCCTGGGCCCGGCTCACTCGCATCCCCCGTACCTGCTGCACATGGCGCCGCCATCTTCCCTTTCCCCACAGCAGTCCCAGCCACGCTCTTATATGCGAAGCCCTTAAGGTCCGCCGTGCTTTTCCGCGCCGCAGCCATGCACCCTCCGGCGTCGCCACTGACCGGAGAGCCAAAATATATTTTTGAGGGGTAAATCAGGGGGGACGAAAGGCAGATTTAACACAATACTCAGCGGAGCTCTGCGCTTCTGCTGCCGTCTAGTCCGGTGACGTCATATCCTTCATTTACAGGGAAATTTTAACGAAAAGGAGGCCCCAAGCGCCACAACGCGAGGGCGGAGCGCTAAAAAGGCTTTCCTCTTCATTTGAGTACTACGACTTACAACAGGAAAAACCTGTATCGCCTGTCCAAAGAACTTTTCATGCCTATACTTAAAATAAAAACGAAAGATCAAATTCTTATCTTTCTCCAATGAAAAAGATACCAACAAGGTAGCACGAGTGGGTATCTCCTCTGTCGAAGTCTCCAAGAAAGCAGAGAGATCTAAACTCTGAACAGATAATTGATCTATTTCCCCCGCAACAGCACTACCAGTCTCCGGATCTACAACCATATTCTCTCTAGTACCAGTAGGTAAATAATATAATTTAGATATTGTTATAGAATCAGGATCTAAAATTTTCAAAACATCTTTCAAATATTTAGAAAGTAATATATGTGGAGATAGGTAGTGAGTGCGGGGGAAATTTAGCATATGAAGATTCTTCATTCGCAGAGCATTTTCAAAAAGTTCATCATGACGATGTAGCAACAAAGAGTCCTGGACAGAAGACGTTAAAACTCCCTGCATAGTGGAGATTTGAGTCTCCATCTTAGATTTATTAGACTCAAGAGTTACCAATCTGTCATGATGTTCAGCCAATGTCTCCACAGTCTCTTTAGTAAATTGGGAGATTTTTGCCAATGAGGATTTCAATGATATCTCAATTCGGGAAACAATCTGCCATATATCCTGAAGTGACACATCCTTCGGAGGGTTTACATTATCAGAAATTGAGGAAAATTCAAAAGGAAGAGGTAGAGACTTATTTGAAGAATTCAATCTCAGGAAAGAATCAGAGAGTTTCATCAAACCGGGAGAGGCTACCTCCTCTAAACTAGAGGTAGGCCCCTCACCCGACAACTGAGGCTCCATGCTAGGTAGGGATATAACTCTACGCGGATCAGGAGACAAACTAAACAAACCAGGACTAGCTGTACTAGAGGAATCCGTCGATGAGTTAACAACAAGGGGAGGAGCCATGGACTTAAAATGACTGTCCATAGGCCCGACCACTTTTATTGACTTACCAGTCGATGTAACAGGTAGAAAAGATTTCTTTTTACGTTTCCCCATTAGCAGCGATATAACAGCCTGGTATTAGATGCTCCTCTAGGCTCCGAAGGGGCTCCAAAGGGGCGGGTCTGCCCCTTTGGACACGCCCCTTTGGAGCACGCTCCTTCGGGCACGTGGTGCGCGTCCCACGGTGGGGGCAGGATTTTATAGCCCGACGGATCACGTGTCCTCCAGTGCTCACCGGCACGGTCCAAGCAGCTCCTCTCACAGCACAGGTAAAGTCAGGAATATATACACTCAACATCCCGCGGTGGGGGCAGGATTTTATAGCCCGACGGATCATGTGTCCTCCAGTGCTCACCGGCACGGTCCAAGCAGCTCCTCTCACAGCACAGGTAAGTCAGGAATATACACACTCCCATTTCTAGATCTTTTGATTCTTTGTTAATTATTGTGATTGATGTTGAAGAAGAAGCTGTAGTACTTCAGCGTGCCAATTGGTGCTTGGCTGATATTGCCGCATGGTTACAGGTGCACTATTTAATTCTCAATGTAACCGAATTTGAGGTACTCTTGTGTGGGGTGCTGACAGATGCAAGTCTGCAGGCGGGTCTCTTCATTGTGGGAATTTATCTGGACTGGAGAGGAGAGATCCTGAATCTGGGTGTCCTCCTGGATGCAGATATAAGCCCAGACAGCCTATGGACATCTGCGAGCTGTGTGACAGCTTCAGCCATTTGTAGATCGTGATGCCTTATGCATGGTGGCACAGACTTTGGTGTTATCCTGGCTTGACTATTATAATGCTCTATATGTTGGGTTGCCAAGTTATCTGATAAGGAAGTTACAGATGGTCTAGTATGTGGTGGCCAGACTGTTATGGGGTTTAGGGAAGTATGATTCAGACTACAGGAGTTGGTATGATGGTATCAGCCCGGGTGGACTCTTCGGTCTACATGGGTGCAGTTGTTGACCTTCCCAAGGCCTACCAAGGTTTGCCTGAAGTGCTGGCAAGCACAGTTTTTTTTCCATGGCAGTCCTAACTCTTTGGAATTCCTTGCCATTTGCCTTGTGCATGGAGATGGATCTGTTAACATTCCAGAGGCAGTTGAAGACCAACAGGCTGATGGGATTGGTTGGTGGGTAGTGAGTAGCATGGCAGAAGGGATGTTAGTCTGGCAGGGAAGTAGTTGGCAGCACTTGTCTCTTTGTGTATTGTTTTGTATTTTATTTTAATTTGTAATTTTATTTTTATTTTGGGGTGGTATGGGGGTCCTGCTGGGAGGGGCTGGTGGGGTATATTGTGTTGTGTTTTATCTGTTATACTCCACTTTGAATGTCATATGCATAAGGCAGTTAACCAATATTTCAAAATAAAATAAATAATACAGATTTAACAATTAAAATTGATTTTTAATTGAGGGATCTTGTTATGAGTAGGAGTGGCCTAGTGGCTGGGGCAAGTTACCAAGAGTCAGGGATTCAAATTCTGCTGGAGGACAGCAATCTTGAGCAAGAGGGACTGGGGTTTCTTAACCCTCTGTTGCCTCAGGTACAAAACATGGATGTGAGCCCTTCAAGGACAAGGGAAATATATACTGTACCTAAATGTATACCACTTTGACCTGGGGAAAAGTGGTATATAAACATTGCTAAGTGCTGTTTGTATGTATGGGATATTGGTAGGGTCACACCGATTAACTACCAGCAAATGCTACTAGAAATGCGGTGCCAATGAGTATTAACCAATGACAATATGACAGTGGAAACTGATACTGCAGAGAGACTCCCACCTGGCGCAGGCTCTGAGTTTACCATATGGAGATAGTTGAATTGTCTATGGAGCGGTGTTGGATGATGTTGAGCAAATATGGTAAACTAGAAACTAACAATCAGATACAACAAGTGTGACTGTGTGCTTACACAGATTTTTTTTCTTTTTAACAATACAGTATGATGATGATGAATATATTATTGTCTACATATCTATTTATAAACTTTATTTATCACAAAAAGATCTTTTGGTGACACTATTAAATTCTGAGAATAGATTAACCTCTACATGAAATGCATAATTTAGTTGCTATGTTCTTGATATGTGGAATGCCTTGACAGCAGAACTGTGAAAGAGCTTGATTTTATCTTTTGAAGAAAATTGAAAGCATGTCTGTTTAAGTTTATTCAGTCTGACAAGGAAATGTGTAGGGGTTGTGGGAACAGATTGTTCTGGGTTTGAGGTTTGTATTGTATGTGTTTTGTAAATTTTATGATGCATTTTAATTTGCTTTATGATTATGGATGGTTTTATATGAACTGCATTTGGGTTTTCAAATGTAAGATTATATGTATATAGAAGAATAAAGGTCCATTTTACTAAAGCGCGCTAAACACTTAAGGTGCATATTTGCAAATGGTAACTGTTAGTGTGGGAAGGACTGTTAACACACGCTAATTCCCTTGGCAACTGTACATCATGCGATGGGGCATGGAATGCGGGGTTATGGATAGACAGTGGTCTTGGAGAGCACAATGTAGTCAGTGCAGGGATACATATCATGCACTGTCAATGTTGAAATTAGCATGGGTACTCTTAGGGGTATGTTTATTAAAGTTAACTTGCGTTTAGTAAAGTTACAGTAACGTGTATTAAATGCTGCCACCACCAATTCATTTCTATGGGCCACTGCAGCACTTAACACGTGTTAACTTTATTTAATGCACATTAACCTTCAGTAAATATTCCTCTTAATGTCAACTCATTGGGTGGTGGTAAGTGCAGTCACATTATTTGCAAATGTCGCTGCAGCACGTTAGGTACTTTCCTGTGCAGTAACTGCTGAAAACATGATGGCCATGCTCCTGACCACTAGCTCATGACTTTTGTACATGCCACATGCTTACTTTTATGCAAAATGTGCAATAACTACAAAACCCACCACATCTTAGTAAAGCAGCCCCTAAATAAGTAGGTTTGTGAAACTTCACAGGTGAATATAGCTTGAACAGTGGTTAAACAATCATCTCAAGTTCACTATTCTTTTGTCACCATGTCTGGAAGAAACTGCAATGATGGTATAATCTGATCATTTAAACGTTTTTCCTTTAATTGTGTCTGTTAATAATTTCAATTATTTTATATGGCCTGAAGGTTTCTGTAGATTATCCACTAGAGACCTTTTTATGGGCACCCACTGTGCAAGTAAATTAGATTCAGCTATTGACCAACATGAACCTCACAAATGATTGCGTGGTTCTCCTGCGTGTGTGCTGAAATTATTACAACCATTTTCCCACTGACAGCACAAAAGAAACCATAAACCTCATTTGTATACACTTAGCTTATCGTATTTTGGAATATGATTAAATAGCTTATTAGACAGGTTAACAGAGACAAAATTGTAATATTCACTGGAGTGACAATACATTAAGAAACTCTACAAATGTTTTAACATGAAAAACTAGAATTAATATAAAGTTTTCTGACTCATAAAGGTACAATGAGACCTTAAACAGAGTAAAATAAAGGCATCAATCTCAGTCTTTTCATTTATGTATAGATCTATTTATCTTGTTATTTATAGTAAGCTCACACCTTTTCAGTGGTAGATTAAGGTGAGTTACATTAAGGTGCATTAGGCATTTTCCTTTTCCCAGATGGCTTACAGTCCAGTTTTGCACTTGATCTAATGCAAAGTGAAGTGCCTTTCCGAAGGTCACAAGGAAAGCCAGAAAAATTCTAAATGCAAGGAAGAATGACTTTCCCTTTGGGCTGCAGCCTCATGCTTACAGTCTTAAGGAGACAATTTGATTGGTTGATTGATTGACTGATTATTGAGATTTATTAGCTTCCTTTATGAAGAAATTCATCCATAGTAGTGCACAGTAGGTATAATAACACAAATCACTTACATTGTAGAAACAGCATAGCAATAATAAAATGACCAAAAATCAGCATAAGACATAATTGGAACAATGGGGTAAACTTGGAGATAGACAAATTAAATTATAGTTATAGCACTATAACCAACAGTGTCAGCAGTATACACGTAAAACGGCACAGTTGAACATCTATATTACAGAAATGTGATACTATATCAGCAGAATAACATATACAGTAACATAGATATGATGCTTACAATGTCAGCACAGTAGAAAGAAATATTGTATTAAGTAGAAAAGGGGACATATAAAGGAACATTTTACAAAGGACACCCAAGTGCAATCTGGAACATCCAAGCCAGAGTGTTTGAGAAAAAGGAAGGCATGATACCTGACACCTGACCAAGATTCCAGCGTTCTACCAACATCTGAACTGTGAGAATGTGTTTTTGTTGAATATCTCCATCTATTGTAAGCCACATTAACTTACAAAGTAACCTGATAGCATCATAACGTATTAGATACTATCTTAGCAATACAATCTTGCCAGTTGGAAGTCAATTTAAACTGCCAGCTTTGCACTTCTTACAGTGTTCACATTACTGCAATACTGCATTCTCTCTGTAAAGTTAGTCATTATCTTGCATGTAAACTGTAAAATTAGTCAATATCTTGCATGTAAACTGTACCTGCTCTATTGTGCGCTCTCATATAATTACTCCTCTACAGTGTCTCACACACAATCCAAACCCTCAGAATGGCCCTCCAGGTCGCTGTCATTCTTAGCCTCTACCTCCTCACCCACTGGCTTGGAACCTCCCAATCTCTCTACATACCACATGGCAGGATTCCAATCCTGAATAGCCATGGCAAAAGATGGAATAGTCCCCCTTACTTCAACACAGAAAGTAACACCTACCCACGCCACTCCCACCTGATACATGTAGCACTCCAGCTATCCAATACACCCAACCAGGAAAAACCTTGTAGATGCTGACCCCTAAAATGTGCCATCATTAACGCACGTTCCATCCGCAAAAAATGGCCTGTTGTCCTTGACACAATCTCCTTCTATGACCTTGAGATCCTCATGATCACAGAAACATGGCTATCACCAGAAGACAACGTCCTCCTCAATCAACTACTTCCCCCCAATTTTTCCATACACACGAAACATAGGGAAAACAAAAAAGGAGGAGGGGTGCTCATAATCTCCAAATCAGACCTCAACTTCCAGATTGTGGACTCTTCTAGCACAAACAGCCTGGACACTCTCTCTGTTGCTAACCAACAATTCTCCCTTACCCTATTATATAGAACACCATCTACTTCTCCAGTTGACCTTCCAACCATCATTGACCTTGCAGCTAACACCCGCACTCCCAACAAACCAAATTGGATAATGGGTGATTTCAATCTCCCATCGCTACACCAAAACCACGCAAATGCGTTCCTTGATGCAATGGAAGACCTGGGTCTCAAACAAATCATAAATGAACCCACACATACAAAAGGGAACATTCTGGACTTGGTTTTTATGCCACATCCAGTCAAGGACAAAAGCCACAATCTGCCAACATCAGTCGTGGATGTACCCTGGTCCGACCACAAATTGATCATTATCCAGATTCCCAGCAACAATGACCAGCTGAACAGAAGCCAACCCAAGAACATCACCTCTCGAACTTCCACTAGATGCTTCCGCCCCTTCGATAGGGAACTCATCCTTTCGGAGACCCCATCACTCATCAACAAAACAACACCTGACCTTGATGAACTAATCTCTCACTGGAATTCCAGCCTGCTTGCCATCTCACAACACCCAAACCCTAAAAATACAGCAAGAGCGAAAAGAAAATCCGCCCCATGGTTCTCTCCTGACCTACGCGCTTCCCTCATGCAACTACGTAGACTCGAACGCCGATGGCGCCGATCACGCTCACCGGAAGATCAGACCGCATACCTAACCCACCTTGCAATACATCGAGGAACAATCTCTATCAGAATGAGACAATATCACACTGACACCCTAAAGAGGTCATTGAATAAACCTCGTGACCTCTTCAATTTGGTCAAATCCCTCTCAAAGGAACCATCACCCGAGCAACACATCAACATACACCCACAAGATTTCGCTGATTATCTGCAATCCAAGATTGTACAAACTAACAAGGTCACAGCAGTCCAATATCAAGAACCGGCGGACCTCTCTCCACTTAACTTTTTTTCCACACCATCCAATAAATGTATTGAGAACACCATAGCATCACTCAACACCTCCACTGCACAGACCGACCCATGTCCAGCTTTTTGGATCAAGGAACTACGTGATGTGCTCAGTCCTGTCATCGCAAATATAATGAAACTCTCCTTTACAACAGGTTATTTTCCCACTTCACTCAAGCAGACTTCCATTAGACCATTACTGAAAAACCCCAAACTGGACCCCCAAAGGGTGGACTCCTATCGACCAATAGCTAGCATCCCCATCTTAGCCAAAATAATTGAGAAGGAAGCACAACGGCAAATTCAAGATCACATAGACTCTGTTGCTCCCTTAGATAACTGCCAACATGGGTTCAGAGAACATCATGGGGTTAAGACACTACTCACTGGTCTAATCAACAATATCATCACAGGAATTGACAACATCCATCAAGGTTTCGTCCTCATTTTCCTAGACATCGCCGCGGCTTTTGACTCCGTGAGTCACGAAATCCTCCTGGGAAGACTAAAAGAAAAGGGTTTCTGCAACAAGGCACTAAAATGGTGCAAGTCTTATCTGGACGATAGATGGCAATATGTGAAGTCTGGATCAGAAGAGTCTAGCCACTTCCATCAAAAACAAGGGGTACCTCAAGGATCCTCATTATCCTCCTTACTCTTCAATATCTACATGCAGCCCATATGCAATATCATAAGATCATTCAACGTAAACTGCATGATATATGCAGATGACATTCTTTTATACATGCCTTTCTCCACAACCCACATGGACCTGACCCCACTCACAGATTGTTTCAATGCAGTTTCAACATGGCTCCAGACACAGAACCTACGTATCCAGCATAAAAAAACAGAGGTCCTTTTCATCTCCAGAGACTCCAACTTTACGCCCCCATCCCACGTCAGTGTCAAGGAAGCTGATTTGCAAACTAAAGATGCAATAAAATATTTGGGAGTTACCCTGGACCAACATCTAGACATGAGACGCCACATAAGCAGCGTAGTCAAAGCCATCTACTTCAAAATCCGTTCCCTCAAACACCTACGCTCCCTGCTGGACCCAGACGATTTCCGTACCATATATCAAGCGCTGATCCTGCCGCATTTTGACTTTGCAAATGCCATACTACAAGGTCTCCCCCAATCCACACTAACCCCCTTACAGTTGGCCATGAATGCCGCAGCTAGGGTCCTCTACGGTGCATCCAGAAACGACCACGTGACTCCTATTCTCAAACAGCTACACTGGCTACCAATTCACGGGAGAATCACCTTCAAATCCCTTGTATTAGCATTTAAGGCAATCAAAGGCACCTCATCCCTCTCACTCACGAATCTAATCCACATGGTCCCCCCCAACAGAGCAAGAAGAACATCAGCTGTAAACTTGCTAGCAATACCAAAGGCTTCAACAAAGTCCAACACGAACACCACAAACAGGGCATTCAGTTTTTATGTACCAAAATGCTGGAACACCCTACCCCCTGACATTAGAGCCATTACCAATCTATATCAGTTCAGGAAGGCTCTCAAAACATACCTTTTCTGCCAATATTTCCCAGACAGCAACTGAACTAGATATCCCCTCCAAGAAATGATCCAATCTAGAAATGCCCTCACACTGCAGTGTAGATAGTTTATGTATATAGTTAACCCAGTTATCCAAGTTTGTACTCCTGTTCAATGTAAAACCTGACAGTTTGTCGTTATGGTCTTTTTGTTATGATGTAAACCGCGCTGATTCTAAATAGCGCGGTATATAAGAAACTGTAATAAATAATAATAAATAAATGTCTAAGTTTGGGCATGATTTCTGATAAGGGGACATGCCCAGTATGGAGATCTGTGGGGCCATCTACAGTACATAGACATCCCTGGAATAGTTTCCAAAACCAAAGATGTCTAAGAGACATTCAGCAGTGGTTCAAACATAAAACAAGTTTCCCAATTCCACAAACAATGTTATTGCAATTATGGAGAGTACTGGGAATGGTGGAGTGCCATCTTCTCTACATCCGCTGGATGTGTAATTGGCCAAACCAGCACTTTCCCGATGCCTATTCATGGCTGAAGCAGGTCTAAACTTGGACTAGATTACAGACTTCCCTAATGGACTGGGGATGTCTTTAGACAGTGTTTATAAAATGGCTTTGGAGATGTCTTCATAATTTGGACATCTGCATGGACATTTTCAGATGTCCAAATTGTGAATAAGGCTTTTAAAAAGACCACCATAGACAGACAGGATGGGTAAGACAGAGGCATCAAGATAAATAAAAGTGGGTAGTTAGCTTGAGGGTAAATTATATGTATACTTGAATAAGGAAAATTGAACTGTCACAGTAAGAGAGAGTACCATAAGCTAGTCCAGATGTAGTGTGAGTGATTGGAATGTCAGCTACCACAGCCTTTAAAGGCTTTTGGAGAAGACTCCTAATCCAGGACTTCGTGAAAGAGAGATAGTCCTGGGTTAGGAGCAGCCCCTCTGGGAGTTAGTTCCAGAGTGTGGAAGCTACTCCTGAGAAGGGTCACTGACGAGTGTCACATCATGTGATTTCTTTGATGAGAGTACAATTAGGGATGCTCCTTCATAGGATATTAGTGGCCTCAAAGGTAAGTGGAGGGCTAATTTATTCTTTAGGTATTCTGGACCATTTAATCTGAGGGCCTTGAAAAGCATAAGAACATAAGATATGCCATACTGGGTCACACTAAAAGTACATCAAGCCCAGTATCCTGTTTCCAACAGTGGCCAATCCAGGTCACAAGTATCTGGCAGGATCCCTAAAGTTAGACAGATTTCCTGCTGTTTGTCCCGTAGCAAGCAGTGTATTTCCCAATCCCCTTTCATAATGGTTTCTGATCTTTTCCTCTTTTAAGCCCAGCTACATTAACACCTTTTACCACATCCTCTAGCAACAACCTCCAGAGTTTGATTACACATTGAGTGAAAAAATATTTCTCTGATTTGTAGCTTTGTTATGTATCCCCTAGTCTTTCTAGTTCTCAAGGAGTAAACAGCCGATCTACATTTACCCTTTCCACTCCACTCATGATTATGTAGACCTCTATGAGCTGTAAGTTTTCCAAGGTGAAGAACCATAACCTTTTAAGCCTCTCATCATAAGGGTATCCTTCCATCCTCTTTATTTTGGTCACCCTTCTCTGTACCTTTTCTAATTCTGCTATATCCTTTTTAAGATACGGTGACTAGAATTACACACAATAATTATCAAGGTGTGGTTGCACCATGGAGCATATAAAGGCATTATAATATCCTTGGCTTTATTCTCCTTTCCTTTCCTTTATGATTCCTAGCATTCTATTTGCTTTTTTGGTCCCCGCTGCACACTGAGCAGAGGGTTTCAGCTTATTGATGCCTAAATCATTGTGTAGCCAGAGATAGACTTTTACATCTGACCCTGTAGGGTGCTGGTAGCCAGAGCAATTTTGAAGAAAGGGTGTGATGTGATCATGCCACTTGCAATCCTTTATCAGTCGTGTTGCAGCATTCTGAATTAACTGGGTCTAGTACAAATCTTTGAGGTCTGGCCAATATACAGAGCATTGCAATAATCTTGCTGTGAAATTATGAAGGCAAGGAACCCTGTGATCAGATTTGTCTTCTCTATGCTCTCCTCCTAAGTGTTAAATTTAGAATCTATGCTGCCAGTCTATGTTCCTTAATTCAGGATGTTAATAAACAACCTGAAATATTTTATACCAGTTGCTTTCTGTTGTTTTGCTTTGCTCTGCAACACAGAGCTTTGCTCTGCTTATTGTTTTCTTTTACAATGTCAGTCATGATTGGTGCTCTAAGGAGGCAATTTTCCCTAAGCCCTCAAAAGCCTTTAGCAGGGAGAGGATTGAATCCATAGAACACGTTTCTAAACATCCAGCAATACCAGCACATAACATAGCCTAAGAATCTGACTTGTTTTTTTACTTCAAAAGAGCAACTTTTTCCTGGACATTTTTGTGTTAGCAAAGCTATATGCACATTTATTCATAGGTATGCATGCACATGAGTAAACCAAATATGTGTTTACAAATGCAATATGTACCTTCAAGTTAATGCTGGCTCCTGGTGACATAGAAGCTTCTGGGTTTTCTTGGTAGTGTGACTGGAAGGAGATTGCCAGGCCTTTTTTTCCAAGGAAATGGAAGGGTAAGTAGCTTGCCCAAGGCCACAAGGAGTGCTCTTGGAGGGAAATCAAACCCTTGTTGCTTGGTTACTAAGCCAGTGCTCTAACCACTGGGCTACTCCTCCACTCAGTGTTGATGAATGCACACCTGCAATTTTCATTCTAAATACCTTCTCCAGATCTTAGCTAGAAATATACAGTATATAGGAGACAAAGGTGCACAGTAAAGAGCTTTTCCTTTGGAATTAGTAACTAGAAACACACATTTAACAATAAGTGTTACTGTGTAGGCTGCATAAATTAAATAACATTTCTGGTTATACCTAATGCAGTGATAGTAGAAGAAATGCTATAATAAAAAGATTAGCCCTGATGCATTATGTGGGAGGTAAATACATAGTCCCTGGATTCCATAAATATTATAATGTATGATATGTGGGATGCTTTAACAATTTATAGCTAATATTAACCATTATGTTTGGGAAATAATTCACCTAGGGGCATGTTTACTAGGGGATGCACTGATAGCAGGCATTTGAGGCATGAAACCAGTGCGGATGTCTCCACTAACTTTAGGGCATGTGTGCATCTGTCCTCCTGCCATTAGCACATTGCTAACGCATGTCACCACACTAACCAGCATGTGGCATTTGCAGTGGCATTAAGTGCAACCACATTAACAGCAACATTTGCAGTGGGTGCGCACCCGAAACACCCATGCTAAACATGATGTGCCATTAATGCCCAAGTTCCACCCCAACCCACCTAGTCTCCATCCAATCACGTACTCCCTAGCATGGGATTTGTATCACAGTGTCATGTGCTGTTTGCATGGCAGGCTTACTGCGTGGCAAATCCCAAGCTAATGGTTAAGACATACTAGTAAATATGCCCCCTAGTGTGAGAAATTAATGTAGAGACAGAATTAGAAGCACTCTACAGTCAAACCTCGGTTTTCATGATTAATCCGTTCAAAAAAGTCTGACTAAAACCGAAACGTATGAAAACTGAAGCAATATTTCCCATACGAAATAATGTAAATCCAATTAATCCGTTCCAGACACCCAAAAATATTCACAAAAAATACATTTTATAGAGAATAACTATATTTTTACATACAGAAAACAATGAGAAATAAATATAAATGACTAATGAAATGGATAAATGAACATTTAACATCACTGAAAGCAAGCTAAGTTCAGTACTGTACAGTACAGTATGTTAACATCTGGCCTTAGCCGCCCCTGACAAGCTGCTGTGCCCAGCTCTCTTCGGAATCACATTGGATTCAGCCCATTAAAATACCTTTACATTATCTGCTCAATGCTTCAGAATGGCAGAAAATCTTAATGATATAGCTTCAGACGTACCCTGCAAGAGAAAGAACTGCCTCCCACATTCATGCAACATCTCCTGCTTACGTTGACAGCTTTTCTTCCCTGCTACCTCCGAGCCTGAGGGGGTGCTCCAGAGAACGGGCAGGCGGTGGACGAGATCGGGGCCTTCCTCTCTGCGCAATCCTTGTCTCTCTGACTCTGACCAGGCTCGAGGATGTGTTTCATTTACGTGCTCAGCTGGCTTTCGCTTCTCATCATGCTGGCAATTGGTGAGTCCGGGGGGCAGTGCTGCCGGGACCGGGTGGGCGTTCTGGCAGTGTATACAGACCGGTGTGCAGCGCGAGGGTGTATGTATTTACAGTACTGTACTTTACGAAAACCGAGGCGATGTACGAGAACCGGGACAAAATCTCAGTCAAAAAAGACGTTGAAAACTGAAGCGTATGAAAACCGGGGCAAATGAAAACCGAGGTTTGACTGTATATAAAATTCCACCTTTCAAATAGTAAACATTATACACCCTCTGCTGAAAATCATGGGAGACAGCTAACCATCTGCTATTGGCAAAACAGCTTTGTTTTATTCTCATAAACATGAAAAACATCAATTAGATACAACTGGATCCACCATCCACCAGTGAAATCCTTGACTGGCCCAATATAAGAATAAGAATAATATTATGTCGGTCTCTCCTATTCAGATCTAAAAACTAAACTGACTAACCTTGTATCCAACAAGAGCCAAAAGCCTCTGCCAGGGCAAGCAAGGGTTAAAGACAAGAACCTGAATATGGGGAGAAAGTAGTTTCACTATGAGCTCCAGTCCAGCTGACTGATGAGATGTGGCATTATGGATTATCACAGTGAATTGCTGCCCTGTATTTCATTTGATACATGTGAAGTTGCATGGGCTCTTGCCAAAAAGCAACAAAATATATACTTGAGTAATTGGTTAAGTTGTGGACATATCTGGGCCATATGCTTCATTTTTCAAAGACATTTTGCCAACCATTATGGATATGTATCATGGTGGCAGCACTGCTGTGAGCAGCCCTAAAGAAATCTGACTGCCGAGCTTGACTGACTCAGCGTTTAGGCATCATTAAACGTACACCAGCAGTCAGGCACAGGGACTTTGTGAGCATGTGACTTATCTTGTGTAGCACTTGGGAAAAAGAGAATGATAAAAAGAACATTAAAAAATAACAGTTCCCCTTGGCAGCTGAATGAAGGTGTAGTTTATAATAATTTTTTCTGAAACCTATAGTTTACCAAAAACTGAATGAAAAAAGCAGAATCTGTTTGAAGATTAAGAATAATTTTAACTTTCTAAGTGTGATGACATGTTGCACTTACCATGCAATAAATGACAAGCCTATGTGGTAGCTCCCGGAGACCTTACCAATATCTTCTCAAACAGTTGTGACAGAAAAACTATTTTGCCATGCGGCAAGAGCAATTACAGATAGCACCAAATAGGAGGCAATAAGTTCATCTGCCACTTTCTGCAACAGTGACAGCATGTGGTAAGTCACTGTGCGCTAACTGCAATGCACAGTCTACACCCATAACCCGCCCCATTTCCTACCCTACATAACCAGGTATGTAGTTAGTGTATGAATTTGCACTTTAGTAAACATGTCCCTTTGTGTGATAATTCAGCTGGTAACCGTTTGCCACACCAGTAAAAGAGCCCCTAGATTCCTGATGAATATATAAACCAAGAGAGGTCAACGCATCTTTGGTAGTAGACTGGCTAATCTACTGAAAAGGGCTTTAAACTAGATTCCTTGGGGATGGGTGAAGAAAGCCCCCAGGTAAGTGAAAGCCCCCAGGTAGGTGATACATTAAATACCTTTATGGAAATGGGTAACAGGGGTAACATATGGAAAGCAGTGTGTATTAATGCCCGTAGCATGGGAAATAAGATCCCTGAGGTTGAAGCTTTGGTGGGAGTGGCTGACTTGGATTTAGTGGCAGTTACAGAAACATGGTTCACAGAAAACAATGACTGGGATGTAACTATACCTGGCTATACTTTATTCAGGAAGGACAGGGTAGGAAGAAGAGGAGGAGGAGTGGCACTATATGTAAAAACTACTATTAAAGCTTTGGAATTACAGAGCTTAAAAGGGAGAGAGGAGGCATTGTGGGTTAAACTAGAAAGAGGGAAAGAGAAATCTATTTGCATTGGAGTGATATACAGACCTCCCTCACAAGAGGAAGAGGTGGACAGAGAGTTAATTGAAGACATACGCAGCATTGCTAGGAAAGGGGAAGTGCTACTGATAGGAGATTTCAATATGCCAGATGTTGATTGGCACATTCCTGCTGCAGTATCATCTAGAAGTAAGGAGATCCTGGATTCTCTACAGGGAGAACTATTCAGGCAATTGGTAACAGACCCCACACGTGAAGGGGCCATACTGGACTTGGTGCTTACCAATGGTGAAAGTGTTTCTGATGTTGTAGTGGGAGATCATTTTGCATCCAGTGATCACCAGATGGTGTGGTTCAGTATTAGGACTAGGGCTGTTAGAATCCATTCCAAGGTGAGGATCTTAGACTTTAGGAAGACTAACTTTGCGAAGATGGGCCAATACCTCAGGGAGTCGTTAGTGGGATGGGAACAGCTGGGGGATGTAGAAAAACAGTGGGCAAAACTGAAAGGGGGTATTTTAAGGGCAACCAACCTTTTTGTTAAAATGGTAAATAAAGGCAAAAGGAACAGGAGACCGCTATGGTTTTCGAAGGAAGTAGCTGAAAAAGTGAAGAAAAAGAGGGAGGCCTTCATGAAATACAAGAGATCACAGAGAGCAGAAGACAGGCATCTGTATTTGGAAAAACTTAGAGAAGCTAGCAAAGTAGTCAAGAAGGCAAAGATTCAAACGGAGGAAATAGCCAATGCAATAAAATGGGGGGATAAGACATTTTTCAGATATATTAGTGAGAAGAGGAAGAGCAAAAGTGGTATTGTCAGACTCAAGGGTGCAGGGGGGGAATATGTAGAAGCTGATAAGGATAAAGCGGAATTGCTTAACAAATATTTTTGTTCTGTGTTCACAGATGAAGAACCAGGAGCAGGACCTCAGAAAACACCCACAAATAAGAACAGAAGCGAGGGACATCTTGAACTATTTTCAGAAGACTGTGTTCGTGAGAAACTAGCTCAACTTAAAGTAGACAAAGCGATGGGACCGGATGGGATACACCCTAGAATACTGAGGGAACTTGGGGATGTTCTAGCAGCTCCACTGACTGACCTTTTCAATGCCTCGTTGGAGTCGGGAGTGGTACCAAAGGACTGGAGAGAGGCTCATGTGGTGCCTTTACACAAAAGCGGAAGTAAGGATGTGGTTGAAAACTACAGGCCGGTTAGTTTAACTTCGGTGGTGAGTAAATTATTGGAAACGCTGCTGAAAGAGAAAATAGTGAGGTTTCTGGAGTCCAGCGGATTACAGGATCCGAGGCAGCATGGATTCACCAGAGGCAGGTCTTGTCAGACAAATCTGATTGATTTTTTTGACTGGGTGACCAGGGAGTTGGACCGAGGGAGAGCTCTAGATGTGGTGTATTTAGATTTCCGTAAAGCCTTTGACACTGTTCCTAACAGGCGACTTATAAACAAACTGAGCACCCTAGGGATGGACCCTAAAGTTACTGCTTGGGTTAGAAATTGGTTGGGTGGGAGGCGACAAAGAGTACAAGTAAATGGAGCTCACTCTGAGGAGAAGGATGTTACCAGTGGTGTGCCCCAGGGATCTGTCCTTGGTCCGATTCTTTTTAACATCTTTGTTAGTGATATAGCGGAAGGGCTGTCGGGTAAGGTTTGCCTCTTTGCGGATGATACCAAAATCTGCAATAGAGTAGACACCCAGGAAGGGGTAGATAACATGAGGAGGGATCTAGCTAAGCTTGAAGAATGGTCTAGAATTTGGCAGCTGGGATTTAATGTTAAAAAATGTAAGGTCATGCATTTGGGCTGCAGCAATCCAAGGGAGCAATACAGTATAGGAGGTGAAGTACTTTTGTCCACTAAAGAAGAGCAGGACCTAGGCGTGGTTGTGTCTGATGATCTTAAAGTAGCTAAACAGGTGGAAAAGGCGACAGCAAAAGCTAGAAGGATGCTTGGGTGCATACGGAGAGGAATGGCTAGCAGAAAAAAGGAGGTGATAATGCCTCTGTATAAGTCTTTGGTGCGACCTCATTTGGAGTATGGTGTGCAATTCTGGAGACCGCACCTTCAGAAGGATGTGAACAGGATGGAGTCGGTGCAGAGGGTTGCTACCAAAATGATTAATGGGCTTCATTATAAAGCATATGAGGACAGACTTAAGGATCTTAATATGTACACCTTAGAGGAAAGGCGGGATAGAGGTGATATGATTGAGATGTTTAAATACCTCCGTGGCATAAATGTTCAGGGAGAGAGCCTCTTTCAATTGAAAGCAAGTTCTGCTACGAGGGGACATGGGATGAGGGTGAAGGGAGATAGATTCAGGAGTGATATGCGGAAATATTTCTTTACGGAAAGAGTAGTGGATCCGTGGAATAGTCTCCCAGTGGAGGTGGTAGAGATGAGGACTGAATTCAAGAAAGCATGGGACCAACACAGAGGATCTCTAAAGGCAAAAAGTGGACTGTTGTAGTTATGGAAGGACAGACTAGATAGGCCATGTGGTCTTTTTCTGTCGTCATATTTCTATGTTTCTATGTTTCTATATACGTTTTCTATCTGGTTTTAACATTTTTGAGGTTTTCTTTACTGAATGAGCTGAATACATTTGGTGGATCAATACTGTAGAAGGTATTTAAGATGTGCTAATTTTCTTAAGCTATTTAAGAACATAAGATATGCCATACTGGGTCAGACCAAGGTCCATCAAGCCCATTATTCAGTGGTGGGATCCGAACCGACGAGAAATCGGTTCGGACCCAGTCCTCCCACATACGTGGTGGCCAGGTTGCTGCACCTTGCATGGAGGCATTGCCACAGTGGTACACTTGGGCTGCGGCCTCCAAGCAAGATGCAGCAACCTGGCCATTGCCTTGCAGCCCAATCCCCCGCTTAACAATGATGTGACAGCAAACACGGGTCGTAGCAGGAACTGGTTCGCACAAACCACACTGAACAGGCCAGATCCCACCAATGCCAGTATCCTATTTCCAATGGCCAATCCAGGTCACGAGTACCTAGCAGGTTCCCAAAAAGGCATACAGGTCCACAATGCTTGTCCTACTATTTGGCATTTATATTGAGGCACTTCATCTTAGTTATCTCCAAAATCCATCTCAAAGAAATGTCATATCTCATCAACTTATTTCACAGCATAATATATAAATCTAGAGCTTTAGGTTTAAATCTTTTTATTAGTATGGCAGTACACACAGCAATACTTCATTTCCATCACCAATAGTAGGGACAGCCACAAGATTTAAGAACAGTCTCAAAACCCACCTCTTTGCCCTTGCCTTTGACCTCCCTGATCCCCTTGTGTGACCCTGTCTTCCCTCTTCTTCTCTCTCTCCCTCCTCCCTATTGTCCTGTCGTAT
The DNA here is from genome assembly GCA_033557465.1 of Ichthyophis bannanicus. Lineage (NCBI taxonomy): Eukaryota > Metazoa > Chordata > Amphibia > Gymnophiona > Ichthyophiidae > Ichthyophis > Ichthyophis bannanicus. Next base: position 239,086,564 of record CM066034.1, read on the forward strand.
GAATCTGATAGGTTTGCTTTCCTATCCGCCATCGTAATTTCTTTTTCTTCTTTCTTTGCCTTATGGTACTTTCTTTGATTTGAACTATGTGAACCGCTATGATGTTTTTCGTTTAGCGGTATATTAAGCTAATAAACATAAACATAAACATAAGATACATTTCAAACATGGAACAATTATACAAGGTTATTACATTATTTCACTATATTATCATTACTGTGAGGTATGAAAATACGAAAGCTTTAAATGGAATTAGATAAAGGGGTAACAGGATTTCCATTGAGATTAATATAGAATTCTAGTCCTGTCCCCAGCATTAAAGACTATTAATGTACCTAACATGTAGTAACTGGTCCCTTGCCTCAATTAAATTAAGAAAGAAATCTTTCAAGGATTAATGTTTTTCAATTTTTATGTGTTCTCCTCCCCTCTCCCCTTCTCCTAGCATCTCTCGGGCTCCTTAATTATTGAAAAATCACTGAGTTCCATGGATGTTGTTTCTTCACCCCCCTTAAATTCTTAGTTGGCTTTCTCTACCTTTCTCTCTCCACCATCTCCTCCCCTTCCCGCCCCCTTCCCCCTCCCACACCTCAAGACCCATGGAACCCCTACACACATCCTTACTCCTGGCTATTATCCACCAAATTTATCACAATACCTCTGCTGCAGCCCTTCAAAGCCTATTAATCAAGGATCCCAGTACAAGGCCCAGGCGCTCTAACATGTTAAACAAGCTCATTGCACCTGCAGAATTCCAACGATCCAATCAGTCTACAGTCAGAAGAGCCCCATCACTTGCTACAACTGCCATTTGGAACTCTCTTCCTGATCACATGAGATCCACAAGGGATATTAAGGACTTCCGTAAGATGTTAAAAACATTTTTGTTTCTGGATCTCTATGGTCCCTCTCAATGACTATAACCCACTGTTAATGACTTCTCCATATTTCCCCTCTTTTGCCCTTTACCTAATTTCTAATAGTTGCCAATGTAAACCACTTTGATTGAAGGAAAAGGTGGTATATAAATCTGGATAATAAATAAATAAATAAAAATATTACCAGCTAAACATTCAAGTATAATGGTTCAGAACCCTGCTTCATACATGGAGTATCAAAGACTAGAGGTGCAGGCTGCACTTTTCCAAAAAGACTGCCCAACATTGAGCATACCCACTTGCTCTCTCCCTCTCCATTAGAAGCAGATCATGTAGTCCAATATGCTATTGACCATAAGTGTGTCTCCCTGGTAAAAGTCTATTGTGGCTACCATCAGAACCAAACATAGCCATCCCCAGGGTGCTGATCCCAGGGCCCCCAAGTTCTGCTCTGCCCATATGTCTAGGACCAGGGAAATGGGTGTTACTGTGAGGGCCATCCCCATATACTTTTCAAGGTATTGATGCACCCTGCTCCAGTACTTCCGTGCATATCCACAGTGCCAGAACATGTGCCCCAAAGTTGCTGCATTCGCTATGCACCTGGGGCATTGGTCCATGGGTGCAATACCTGCTCTCCACACCTGCCTCAGGGAAAAATGCAGGTGGTGAAGTATCTTGTATTGCATATCTTGGTGTTCCACAGATACACTCAATAAAGAGATCCATGCAAATGACTTCATAATATCTGCCGTGTTCACCTTGTGCCTTAAATCTTGAGTCCAAGCCTTAGCTAGATCCCCTTCCTGTATATTTGGGCACAATTCTACCAGACCTTTATGTATATTGGTAACCTTAATCTGACTCTCCCCCCCCTCCCCCCGCCCGAGTAGGAGGTCCTCCAGTTTGGAGCATACATTCCCTGACAGGGACTCATGGGGCAAATCACTAACATAGCTCCTAACTTGCATATATCAAAATGTGTCCAATGTGGTCAGCCCATACTGTTTGTGCAATAATGTGAATGCCACCAGGGTCCCTGCCTCAGAAACCATGTGCTCCAAATTCATGATCCCAGCTCACTCCCATCGCACAAATCTCACCCCCTCCATACCAGGGGGAAACTGAGTGTTACCTGTCAATGGGAGAAATGTGGAACTAAGTGCCGTCCATCCCAGTAGCTTACAGAGATACCACCATGCACGTCAGATCGTGGAAAAAAGGACATCCAGAACAGTGGGAGAAAGTTCATGGATCGACTCCGCATATAGAGCGTATCACAGATGCTGGGGGCTTGACAGGGCTACCTCCCATCTCACAGGTGTATAGTCTTCCATATCCCATAACCAGTCAAGCACATGTCTTAGCAGACATGCCATGTTATATCTACCCATGTCTGGAAAATTCATCCCCCTTGATTGTGGGGACACTGTAACTTTTTTCACCCGGAGTCTGCATCCTCTCCACAAAAGAGCATTGGCATGTCTTTCAAATATGCTGATATCTCGTTGCTTGAGCACCAACGGCAACATATGAAAAAAGGTATAGCCACTTTGGAAAAAGAACCATTTTAAATAGTGATATCTTTCCACCCAGCCCCAATGGAAGATCCTGTCATTTTTTCACCCATTGCCCAAGGTCTGTCAAGAAATGAGAAACATTAAGCTTATATAGGTCAGACAGACAGAACAGGCTGGGAGCTGAATCTCTAAGTATTTAAATTGCCCTTCTGCCCATCGCAACAGGAAAACACTTGGCCAGACTTGGGGAATCCTCGGATCAAGTGGGAGCACCTCGGACTTATGCAGATTTAATTTCAACCCAGACAATTTCCCATATTCCTCAAATATGGCTAGGAGCACTGGAAGCCCCCGGATAGGGTCATCTAGATGTACCAGCATGTCATCAGCAAAGGCGGCTACTCAAAACTCCTCTGTCCCTACTCTGATCCCCTTCAGATCTTTTGATGCCCAAATATGACATAAGAGGAGTTCAAGAGTTAACACAAAGAGTAGAGGGGAGAGGGGGCAGCCCTGTCTCATATCTCTACATAGTGGGAAGTGAGATGTCACATTCCCATTTACCATGATCGCGCCCCCCGGATTTGAGTATAACAATTTGATTTTTTATTTTTTTTTTTTTAAATTTGATTTTCAGTGAAATACAATATCACAGAAAGGTAAGGCAAATCAAAGGAAAAAAGAACAAAACAGATGCAGTCCACATCAAGAGAGATAGACAGAGATAATATTACATACAATAATAAATTACAGAAAACAAGGCCAATCATAAGCCCACAAATTAGAAGGATCAATACATCCCCAGAAACAAATCCTTACCCTATACTTACACGATCAACAATAAATTTCTCTAAATGCGAGACATCTACAAAAACAAAAGAATCACCCTCATAATTTACCAAACATTTACAAGGAAATCGAAGAAAAAACGTTGTTCCCAACGCTAAAACCCTAGGTTTCAGCTGAAGGAATTGACGTCTACGTAGTTGCGTTTCACGAGAAACATCGGGAAATATATTTATACTTTGCCCACAAAATTTGGCCATCTTAGCTTTAAAGAACACATGCAAAATGCGCTGCTTACAATCTACAGAAGGTAATATGACCATTAATGTGGACCTAGTAGAAATTGTATCTAAAGAGTCTTCAAGAAAAACAGTCAAGTCAGTCATAGGGGGGATAATCTCATCCATACCTCCCTCTTCGGTGTTGATACGTTTAGTACTAGCTAAGAGGTAATAAGCATGAGAAACAATAACAGGATCTGAAAACGTCAATATTTCCTTGAAATACTTATCAAGGAGAATTCTAGCAGACAACAGCGAAGAGTGGGGGAAGTTTAAGAAACGGAGATTGCAAGCTCGGAAGGAATTCTCCAAGGCTTCCAACTTTGAATATAGTATCAGTGAATCTTTAACTGCAGCGGCACTAGCCGCTGAGAGCAAATTTACCTGGGAGTTCAACTTCCCTGCAGCTTTATCACTTAAGGTAACCTTCTCATCGAGCTGCCGAAAAGCAGCGGCAGCTTCCTGAGAAAATACACACAAGGCATTTAACGTTAAAGACATTTTCTTATCAATGGACTGAAGAGCACCCCATATGTCTTTTAAAGTAATCTCATCATCAGAGGATTTAGAAACAAATTCCAACAAACTGTCAGAGGCAGTAAGTTGTACTGGCAAGGGAACATTAACATTAATTTTAGATATACTTGCTGTTTCTGAAGACTCGTCAGGCAAACACTGCATTTGAAGCGGCAACGGTAGGGCAGGAGGGGTTCTCCCACCAGAACTCAGGGAGACCCCATCTGGGGAAGACTGCGCAAGAGGGGGAGGGGCGAAATGCTTGTCAAGGCTTACCACCACTACCGGCCTCTTGACCTTTATTCGCCCCCTTTGCCTTCCGTTTCCCCATAGCTCAACTACAGGGGAAAGACAATACCCCGCAGACGCCGCAGTGGCGCCAAAGGGGCGCTCAAGGGGCCAAACTATCCCCTTAGATCACGCCCCTTCGAGCCCTGCCCTGCGGACACGCTCCGCGGTCAAGAAAACTGACAAACTAAATAAGAAAGAAGGACCCCGCGGGATAGTAGGGTGCCCCGAGCGCGCTTGCCCGGTCCTTAGAGGCACAGTCCCCTGCACACACCAACGAACCAGCAGCAGCAGTCCCAGAGCAGATCACAAGCTCCAACTCCTTTCAGCGTCTCTCTGCTACTCCGAAGAGCCACTCAGAGGTAGATGGTTTTAAAGGTCCCTGGACCCCGCCGGATAGTAGGGTGCCCCGAGCGCGCCTGCCCGGTCCTTAGAGGCACCGTCCCCTGCACACACCAACGAACCAGCAGCAGCAGTCCCAGAGCAGATCACAAGCTCCAACTCCTTTCAGCGTCTCTCTGCTACTCCAAAGAGCCACTCAGAGGTAGATGGTTTTAAAGGTCCCTGGACCCTGCCGGATAGTAGGGTGCCCCGAGCGTGGCTGCCCGATCCTTAGAGGCACAGTCCCCTGCACACACCAACGAACCAGCAGCAGCAGTCCCAGAGCAGATCACAAGCTCCAACTCCTTTCAGCGTCTCTCTGCTACTCCCAACAATTTGATATTTTTGACAAAAGGGCCTCACAATCCCATCGTCTCTAAAATCTGTACATAAAGCTCCAGTTCACCCGGTCAAAGGCATTTTCAGCATCAAAGCTTAGCAACATGGACGACCGTGTTTCTCCAGTGCTGACACATATCAATGCCAAGACCTGACCCATGCTATATGCTACATTCCAGCCTCTAACAAATCCTACCTGATTCAGATTCACTAATTCTGGTAGATACTGTAAAGTGCCAAGCTATCCACTAGTATTTTTGCCATGAGTTTCATGTCTACATTCCATAATGAAATTAGTCAGTAAGAGCCCGGTAGTGAGGGATCCTTCCCCAGCTTTGGTAGGACCGTTATCAGTGCTTTGTTAGGTTCATAGGGAAATGAACCACGTTTAGTTAAGTCCCTATAATATTCCGCCATAGGTATCGCTACCTTATTCCCCAATAATTTGTAAAATTCTCCCTGAAGTCCATCAGGTCCAGGTGTGTGACCCCCCCCCCTTAAGTTCTTTGATGGCACTTTGAACTATCTGTGGGGAAATGGGGCCATTTAATGATACTAGCTGGTATTCTCTCAGTTTCAGAAGATTGCAAGCCTGAAGATACTCCCTCCCCATGTCATTTTCTAGCACATCTGCCTGGTATAACTGCTTGTAAAAATCCTCAAAGACTTTTTCTACTCTTGCTGCCGTTGACTGCAATTTCCCTTCTTTGTCTCAGAGGGCCCCCACATGGCTCGGGTCTCCCCCTAATTGGATTAATAAAGACATTAGTTTACCAGCTCTATTACCATACCGGTGCAATTTATATCGATAATATATTATGGACTTTTTAGCCCGATGGTGAAGAAACATGTTCAGTTCAGACCGCAGAGCTGTAACCTGGGTATTAGTCACTATACTAGGGCTGGACGCATATTGCCTTTGGGGCGGGCCACACCCTGGTTTCGTTCCAACTGCAATATCTTTTTGTTCAAGCACTGCCATCTTAGCTTCAGTAACATTACTTCCCCTTGCATCACTGCTTTGCCGGCTTCCCAGGAAAGGTTTGGGTTGTCCATATGTTGCCAATTGTGTAATTCATATTCTGCCAATTTGGACCTGATGAAGGGTGCAAATCCCGTGTCCCCTACCACCTGCATCAGAAACCTCCATGGTCTATGTCTCCCTTGGTCTGTCCAATGTAACTCGAGTGTAACCAATGCATGGTCAGAAATCACAACAGGACCTATATCTGCTCTAACCACATTTTCAAACAGCCCCACCGATATAAGAAAATAATCAATTCTTGACCATGTGCCATGTGCCCTCGACAGATGCATGTAATCATACTCTCCAGGGTGTAGGGTACACCATATATCCAGTAAACCATATCCATCACATATACCTGATAGCCACCATCTAATACGCTGATCATGGGCACCATCTCCTTGTGACCTATCTACTGCAACCTCAAAGACACAATTATAGTCTCCCCACAAGATCATTGGACAAACTGTAAATCCCGCAATGCATCATGCCAGGTCCTGGTAAAATCCTGCATTGTAGGTATTAGGAGCATAAATGGCCCCAAACACCACTGGTCATCCACATACCATTCCCTGAACGAACACATATCTTTCATCAGGATCAGCCTTCACTGATTTTCCCTCCTACCCCACGCTCTTAGCCATCAATATTACCATGCCTCCCTTTTTCCCTACTGCAGGGGCCCCATATATTTCTCTGACCCATCTTCAATGCAGCTTAGCATGCTCCTCCACAGATTGGTGGGTTTCTTGGAGCAGGGCAACATCGACATGGTGAGCTTGGAGCTGCTGCAACACTTTATGGCATTTAATGGGAGATCCCATCCAACACACATTCCACGAGGCCACCTTTAAGTCTTTACCCATTGTCCCAGGTAGTACATGATCTGATTTTTAGGTTATTGTGTAAGCATTTCAGATGTGTGTCCCTCCCATCCTGGGGCCCATAACTCCCGCCATGTTTCTCCAGTCCACAGCCATACATACCAATTCCCACCATATATACTATCTCTCCAGTTGAATACTCTAGTATCCATGGGTCTTTTCCTCCCTTCTCCAATCCTTTCCCTATCCCTTGCCCTCGTGTGACTCACCAACAATATCCTAATATGTCATCTACATTTTTAATATTCATGATATCCCTACAGTGTAATCGTTAGCCACACTTCTAACTTACAATCGTCTCTTAATCCCCTCCTCCTCTACCCATCCCCTTGAAGACCCCTCCTTGAGAATCTATGACTTGTAGGATCCCCTCCCCACCTTTATCTTATAGTGTAGTATTCATCCCTCTCCACTTAGTTAAACTTCCCCAATCACGCCCATATCCATTCCTCTCAGCCACCCTTCCTCACATCCATACTAAGTCATGTGTCCCTCCCTGGCCCATCCCCCCTCCATCCCCACCTGACCTATCCCACTCTCAAAGCGGTATTGTGCCCTCACTGGCCCACAGCCATTTTATCTGATCTCAGTCCCATTAAAGCACAGTTAGACTCACCATATAACTATAGTTACAGTAGGAGCACATAAACCATTTAGAATTACATGAATTCCATTCATACCAGTTTCTTAGATCTTAGTGTATCAATAAATTAATTGAATAATGACTAATATTGTTAAAATAGGTCTAGTTCTCATGACTTCAGCTCTACAAGCTGTCTAAAATGCAGTGAGAGGAAAACAGTGAGAATATATATGTGCAAACATATGTTATATTTAAGATAATTGGTCGATTAAACATTATATTGGAGATGTATAAACTAATTGAAGCAGTAATGAAAGATTTTAGCAAAGGGATACCCTGACTTTACTGGGTAGAAAAACTAAATACAAAAAAAAAAGGAAAAAGAAGAAGAAATAAATCCTATTGGACCAAGGTAGATGGGATAAAATAAATGGAGGTATTAGTGAAATCTCCCTAATCATAAGAAGCACCTGGTGGAATCGGGTCACATCAAACCCCCTACCTTCATCCCCAGTTGGATGGTGAGCATAGGAAGGTTACCAGGAATAGGGCTTATTGAGTCTCTAATAGTCAAATATGAATAGAAGTTACCCAGCATCAGTCACCCACCTATATGGAAGTGGGAAGGTGTCACCACCAACCCCACTGCAAAGAATATGGTCTTAATTTTTTGGGGACCTCGGACTAATATGCTCTGCTGGATAGCATCATCATTCCACTCAGCACTAATAAATAGCCCATGCAGTCATTTCACGGCTGAGCTGAGCATCTCATTGGCCAATGCTCTCAGCAGAAGTCCATAGCTGCCTCCGGAGTAGGAAGTACCACCTGTTGTCCCCCATGTTCTAGTTGGAGGCATGCCGGGTAGGCCAGGACGAAGCATACTCCTTGATCTGCCAGAATTCTGTAGGCCTCACGATATTCCTGGCGGCATGCCGAAACCCCAGCCGAGTAATCTTGAAAGACGAGTAGGGCACCAGCTCCACGTTTCTCCCACCGCTATAGGCGCGCTGCCCTTAAACACAATCTTTAAAATAATAGTTCATAAATGCGTGATTACTGCCCTTGGTCGATTATCTGAGGGGCGTCATTGGCCCAAGTGGTGTGCACGCTCAATTGCTATCTGCCCAATGCCATCATCCAGATGCAGATTAAGTGGTATCCATATTTCCAAGTACCACCTGAGTTCTTTGTTCGTGACCTTCTCATCGATTCCGATAAACCTTAAGTATTTTTGGCGCCCTCGATTCTCCATGTCACCTATTTTTTCAGCTTGACGATATAGTTGGTCTTCCAGACTTTTAAGGAGGTCTTGTACTTTGCCCCACTCATCTTCCAAGACCCCGACTTGCTGTTCCGCCTGCTCCAGTTGGCCCGTTAACTCTGACACCGTCTGTACCAGTGTTGTCATTTGCGATGCCATTCCATTTAGTCTCTCCTTCATGGCTTGCACCATGGCATGGGTTACCTCCTCTACCACTGAGCCATTGTTAACACTTGACAGGCTCTTGGGCTGACCATCCGCCATCTTTGCATCCATCGGGTGGGCCTTTTCCCTGCGCAGGGCTTTTGCAGCCATGCTACAACTGCTGTTCACCCGTATTTGGCTGTCATATAATTTTCGCTACCTTTTCCTATGCTTTCCAGTTAGTCAAAATTTCACCTAAGATTGCCGATACTAAGAAATGGGGGGAGGGAAGGTCCCGGAGCTAGATAGAACATGTCTTCCCTAGACCACCATGTCATGAGATCCCAAACCTAGAGCTTTAAAACTCCATTTTGCCCTAGTCTTTTAACTAAGAATTGTGGCACTCAGGTCAGGCCATACATAATTCCCTAAGTATTTTACAGAAGGATCTATGAACAAGGAGCCTCTTATAAAATACATATAGAGGACAATTTGGTAATAGGACAAGACAATTAACAAGGAAAGAAAAATTATTATTTTTTTTAAATTTCTGATATGATTGCCTCCTCAGTTGTGTAAACCCTAGGTCCCAATAAGCAGTTAGCTGACACTTATGCCTGTCTTAGAGCAGGTGTAAGTGTTAATATCTGTGGTATCCCTTTGTTAAAGCCCTCAGCTAGTGTTTCTTTTTAATGCTGACCACAACATTTAAATATATTACATATATTCGTCAATGTTTTCCCTATAGAAAGCATCACCAATTATATTGGAAAGCAGTGATCACCACTGGCTTTATGGATAATGGCATTATTATAGCTACTATTCATGTGAAGTGGCAATTTAGAAAGGCTGTTTAGGTGCCATCTGGAACATCCAAGTCAAAATATTCCAAATCCCATGGGAGGGGCAGTAAAGATGTTGAGTATGTTGTGTGATAAAGAAGCTTATCATAGCTCAGGAAGGAGCTATAGAAAAGGTGAAGTGACTCTGAACAAGCAACCTGTCAGTTCTGGTAGAAATATGAAAACAGAATTTTGCCATAAAAGACTACCAGTCCCAGAATGCACCAGGTTTCCAACAGCCATTAGAGGAGCTGAAGTGAGGAAACGTGTGTTCAATCAGGAGGGCTATGAGGTAATCCCTAAGCACTCATCTCAAAGGGCAGGGCCTGATTCAGCACAGCTGCGCTGTGTTAGGGAGGATCACTCATCTAAGCAGAATAAGAGTAGAGTTTATTCTACAGATGACCATCTTCATGATCACCTTGGATATCCATAGAATTGTCCTCAGTATCCTGAGAATCAGCTTGAGTTTGATCATCAGTTTCATCTGAAGGATCATCAGAAGCAGAAGCCAAACCGGACGGATAGAGAGGGAAAGAGACCCTTTGGAAGAAGGAAGAGAAAAGCCTTTGAGAGGTCTAGAAGAGTCCAAAGCAGTACGTATACTGGGAGGTATTCCAAGGGCCAGCATACACCATTGGACTGGGGAAAGCCAGAGGAATGGTGCTGCAGAGCTAGGAATCACCAGAGGCTACCTGTGAGGGAGACGGCTGCACGTGGAAGGGACCCTAAGACCTGTGCCAGAAGGTATGTGAAGAGAGATCCAGTGTCCAGGGATCTGGATTGGAAGGCTGGACATAAGAACTGGACTACATACTGGCCAGGCTATATAGAGAGGAACTCTAGCAGCAATGGAAGCTCAGGTATGAACACTGATCTATGCCCTAGCTATAACCTTGAAAGACAGCAGGGAAACAAGTATTCTGAAAATGTTCCATTGAGAGATTCATCTGTGCCAATCTATGATATTGAACCCATGCTTGTTGAACAAGGGGGAATAATAGCAGATGAGGATCCTGTTTATATGGACTGTTCTCAATCCAAACTCCGTTGGTAACTTTCTGTTATAAAGTACAGCAACCATCACAAAGAAATACAAATTTGTTCTTTAATCTACTCAGAAAAGCTCCTGAAGCAGGATTTGACCCACACAGTGAAAGGCAAGCCAGCTAAGGGGTTTCAGCTGGTAAACTGCTAGCAATTAAGCCTTACCTAATTGCTTGTGAGCTAGGAGAGAATCACTTCTGTATCTATGTGGGAAGTAATCAGAAGTTAACCTGAAAAGAACAGTTTGTTTCTTGCTTTGTGGCTTTTCATTTGTTGTTTTCCTGATTTTAACTTTGTTTTTCCAAGTTAACACTGAAAGCAAGTAACCTAATTTATGTGCTACCAAGCATATCTGTGTTGGGAGAAATAACCCCATAAATAAATATCTTATTGGCTTTACCCAAGAGCACAACTAAATTATTGTCAGCAGCTGTGTCTGGTGTGAATGAACTACATTGCCCACAATACCTTGCAAATCATATAGAAATATGCACTTGCCAAGAGTGTGAAGATTCTCACCCAGGCAGCCGTCTGACAGTTGTCAACGCCCTCACCATACGCCTCTAGTTTTAGAGGGGCGTGGTTATTGGAGGAACCTTCTCCTATCAGCCTTAGCAGCCTATTTCCTTGTGGTGTCTTCTGGGAAATGTAGTACTGCTAAGATGTGTTTGTGCTTCAGGTAGAAAGTTGTAGTTAAGGCCACCGAGGTAAGGCATATAACAGAAAATTTATTTCGCACAAAAAGATTCAAAATACCAAATACAGGATTATTTCTGTAGGATTTGCTCAAGGTACAGCAGATGGTTGGCAAAATAAACAAAAGAACCCAAAAATGGCTGTTTAAAGTCTTCTTACTTTCAGAAGCACAGCCTTTGATAGCAAGGCTGCCACCTTCCTTTTTGTCCATGCTAATTACAGCATAAAGTCAAAACAAGGTTAATCTTCTGTGGCAGTTTGGCTTCTATCAGCCTCAATTCCTTCTAGGCTGCATTTCAGGTACAACTGAACTCAAAACAAGAAGTAAACATTCAGACTGCCATCAAAAACTCTCAACAGGCTTTTCACATAACAGAGGAGCAAAGAAAAACTCTTCTAGCAGGTAAATTGGCTTCTTGCCGTTTCACAGTTCAAACCACAGGTGGATAACAAGCATGAATCACAGCTTCCTGCTAATCGTTATACTTCAGTAAACTTCCCTTTTAAAAACATATGAGGAATTTACCACCACACTGCCTGTTTCTTATGGTTACCTTTTCAAGGAGGATAATTCTTTCAGGGTTGGCTTTTCCTCAAGACTTCATGTCTAAAGCTTGGCACAGAGAACAATCCATACTCAGGAGTGGAGGAGTGGCCTAGTGGTTGGGGAAAGGTACTTCAGGCCGGAAGGTTGGGGTTCAAATCTCACTAGAGGACAGCAACCTTGGGCCGGAAGGACTGGGGTTTCTAGTCCCACAGGTGCTCCTTGTGGTCTTGGGCAAGCCACTTAACCCTTCATAGCCCATGTTCCCTGTAAAATAGTTATCTCTAAGTTATAATGCCCTGTTCAATGTAATTTCAGTTTGTTCAGTGTAAACTGCACTGATGCAGAATAGCGCGGTATATAAGAGAATGTAAATAAATAAGGATGTCTTCTTCCCCCAACTCTGCCACTGGCTCTCCCAGCTTCATGGGTTCTGGCTCACCCACCCAGTCAGAGTGCTCAGCTGACAACCTGTCCGGTGCTCTGAGAGCTTCTCCACTTCCTGGCTCCAAGCTCTGCTGCCAACCTGTTGCAGGGAATTGAGCCCTCTCAGCTCCTGGTAGCTCAGCTCTTCTGCATGAGTCAGCACCTTCACTACCTCCTTCTCTTCTCCGGTATCTTCCTTCTCCTTTTCCTCTTCCTTTTTCTCTTTCTTTCTCTCCCTCTGTATACTTTAGCATAGGCTTATACCTGCAGGGTTCTAGCCCCACCTTCTTCCTTCCCAGGTGTTGGCAATCCCCCTGCCGTCTGGTATTTGAGTAATCAAGGAACTTGTTGAAGTAAGGGTTTTGGACCTCGTGCCCGTAATCTCTCTCCCTTACTCTATTAGACACTGCATGAAACCTGTTCCAGCTGGTTTTTTTCTGGTTCTTAGGTGTGGCTGTGGCTTTCTCACCCTGCACTCCTAAAAGGGGACCCTTTACTAGGGTGAATTCTTTATGTTTCTCACCTCCCCCATACTCAGGATAGATGACCTTGCCACAATATCTAAATACATTTTAAAATCAACCTATCCTACCCCAAGAGACAAGAGTCTCTGCCAGTAGACACAGAAATATACACATCCGTGAAACCAGCAACATAGATGCATCTGCAATGGTTTTTCCAAATGCACATGTATATCTGTTACCATTTTGCAAGCAGAGATGTCCAGTGATACAAAATCTTACAAAAAGGCCTCTGTATTTACCTGTATGCTTTTGTGAGAGGGTGAAAATTATTCTGGGAGAGCATTCTCCTCTTCTCCCTACTGTTGCTTGAGGGTTGTAAAAAAGCACTTTTTGAATGCCTATTCATGCTTGGGAGCAGGGCCGTACCGATGGCAAAATGTGCCCTGTGCGACCTGCACATTGGGCACATGCCCCCCCCGCACCCCCATCTAGACATTTTATGGGGGCGGGAGAGAAAAGGCGTGCACACGATGTGCAAGCTGCTTGCCGCCGGCATGCTAAGCAGGCCTGGTCCCTCCCGGAGAGACCAGACCTGCTTAGTGTGCCGGTGGGAAGACTTCAGGGGCACATTTCGGCTCTCCGCCATTGCCTGCCGCCGCCAGCAGCAGGCAACGGCAGAGAGCCGAAATGCGCCCCTGAAGTCTTTGCATCCTGTGTGGCCGCACTGCTTGCACAGGGCTCGGTACGGTCCTGCTTGGGAGTAGACATGAATATAGACGTGTCCATCCACAGTCATAATCATGAGGCACCATTCTAAAATCAGACATACATGTTGATCTTTTATATATTGCCCCAGACACACTTATGCCATACTCCCATAAAAAATAGATGTGGTCATGCTGGGTTTTTCTATAATGGCTCTTCAGATATTTTATATTACATTATATTACATTGCTAGCTCTCTGACTGGGAGCTCTTAAAAGGGTTTTGTGTATATTTTTTAAAGCAAGGTTACTTTATTTTTGCTGTTTTAGGGGAACTTTCCTTGAGCACAGTAGGTTGCTGAACTCCAGTAACCTCCTCAGGTTTAGAAACTGCTAACACCTAATCAGGAGTTAGTGGGCCTGTTTCCTGAGTGCAGTTGAAGCCTGCATAAAAGGCTCCAGTGCCCTGCCCTTTTGAGGCTTTCCTAACCAGGGCTCCACAGATCAAACAACAGTAAGGATTTGAGGGTTTCTTTGTTTGTTTTATTATATTACATTGCTAGCTCTCTGACTGGGAGCTCTTAAAAGGGTTTTGTGTATATTTTTTAAAGCAAGGTTACTTTATTTTTGCTGTTTTAGGGGAACTTTCCTTGAGCACAGTAGGTTGCTGAACTCCAGTAACCTCCTCAGGTTTAGAAACTGCTAACACCTAATCAGGAGTTAGTGGGCCTGTTTCCTGAGTGCAGTTGAAGCCTGCATAAAAGGCTCCAGTGCCCTGCCCTTTTTGAGGCTTTCCTAACCAGGGCTCCACAGATCAAACAAACAGTAAGGATTTGAGGGTTTCTTTGTTTGTTTTATTATATTACATTGCTAGCTCTCTGACTGAGAGCTCTTAAAAGGGTTTTGTGTATATTTTTTAAAGCAAGGTTACTTTATTTTTGCTGTTTTAGGGGAACTTTCCTTGAGCACAGTAGGTTGCTGAACTCCAGTAACCTCCTCAGGTTTAGAAACTGCTAACACCTAATCAGGTGTTAGTTCCCTCCCTACCCACCCCGACTCCCACCCACCCCTAGAGAGCAGTCTTGCTTTATAGGGCACCTCCCCCTTTAACAAATCACAGTGAATTGGACCAGCACATTTTGAATATAATTAAAGATATTTAACTGCTTTTTCTCTGAAAGCACAGCTGCGAAACCGGCTGGTACTTGGTAGATCTCTCACTTTTGCTTTAACAGATACCTAAGCTCCACAAACAGAACAATGGCTGGGAAAAATCGTATTGCTAAAGCTGTTACCCCTGTTACAGCTTCTGCCTCGGTCCAGACAGAGGTCCTAATGCCAATTGAAGGACCGGTTCCATGTGCAGGGTGCCTGCAAGCTGAAGCTCTGAGGAAACAAGTGGAGGAACTCAGAGAGGAGGTGGCGAGGCTGAGGAGCATTCAAGACAGTGAGAAGTACATTGAAGAGATGCTTCTTGCAGCAACCAGGCTCTCCAGCACAGGAGAAGATGGGTGCCAACAGAATGTCGATGGTTGGACACAAGTCACCAGGGCCTGCTAAATCACCAATCCAACTTCTCCAGCGCTTGAATTGAAGAACCATTATGCAGCCCTGGAAGTGGAGGAGGTGAAAGCATCCCTGGAAAGGGAAGAACCAGAGTTCAAGTACCCCAAAGTTGCGGAATCGGTGACCAGAAGGAAACAAAGGGTAGTGGTGGTTGGAGACTCTCTTCTGAGAGGTACTGAGGCGTCCATCTGCCGACCAGACTTGATGTCCAGAGAGGTATGCTGTCTGCCTGGTTCCAAAATCCAAGATGTTACGGAGAGTTTGCCGAGACTCATCAAGCCCACTGACTATTACCCAATGTTGCTAATCCATGTTGGTACAAATGATACTGCCAGGTATACCTCGGAACATATCAAAAGTGACTTCATGGCTCTGGGACAGAGGGTGAAGCAGTTAGGTGCACAGGTGGTGTTCTCTTCAATCCTCCCTGTTGAGGGTAAAGGCCAAGGCAGAGTGGCTCGCATCCTGGAGATGAATGCATGGCTGTGTGGATGGTGTCATCGAGAGTGTTTTGGTTTCCTAGACCATGGGATGCTGTTCCAAGGGTTGCAGAGCAGAGATGGCATCCATCTGTCCAAGAAAGGTCAACGCATCTTTGGTAGTAGACTGGCTAATCTACTGAAGAGGGCTTTAAACTAGATCCGTTGGGGATGGGTGAAGAAAGCCCCCAGGTAAGTGAAAGCCCCCAGGTAGGTGATACATTAAATACCTTTTTGGAAATGGGTAACAGGGGTAACATATGGAAAGCAGTGTGAATTAATGCCCATAGTTGAAGCTTTGGTGGGAGTGGCTGACTTGGATTTAGTGGCAGTTACAGAAACATGGTTCACAGAAAACCATGACTGGGATGTAACTATACCTGGGTATACTTTATTCAGAAAGGACAGGGTAGGAAGAAGGGGAGGAGGAGTGGCACTATATGTAAAAACTACCATTAAAGCTTTGGAATTACAGAGCTTAAAAGGGAGAGAGGAGGCATTGTGGGTTAAACTAGAAAGAGGGAAAGAGAAATCTATTTGCATTGGTGTGATATACAGACCTCCCTCACAAGAGGAAGAGGTGGACAGAGAGTTAATTGAAGACATACGCAGCATTGCTAGGAAAGGGGAACTGCTACTGATAGGAGATTTCAATATGCCAGATGTTGATTGGCACATTCCTGCTGCAGTATCATCTAGAAGTAAGGAGATCCTGGATTCTCTACAGGGAGAACTATTCAGGCAATTGGTAACAGACCCCACACGTGAAGGGGCCATACTGGACTTGGTGCTTACCAATGGTGAAAGTGTTTCTGATGTTGTAGTGGGAGATCATTTTGCATCCAGTGATCACCAGATGGTGTGGTTCAGTATTAGGACTAGGGCTGTTAGAATCCATTCCAAGGTGAGGATCTTAGACTTTAGGAAGACTAACTTTGCGAAGATGGGCCAATACCTCAAGGAGTCGTTAGTGGGATGAGAACAGCTGGGGGATGTAGAAAAACAGTGGGCAAAACTGAAAGGGGGTATTTTAAAGGCAACCAACCTTTTTGTTAAAATGGTAAATAAAGGCAAAAGGAACAGGAGACCGCTATGGTTTTCGAAGGAAGTAGCTGAAAAAGTGAAAAAAAAGAGGGAGGCCTTCATGAAATACAAGAGATCACAGAGAGAGGAAGACAGACATCTGTATTTGGAAAAACTTAGAGAAGCTAGCAAAGTAGTCAAGAAGGCAAAGATTCAAAAGGAGGAGGAAATAGCCAGTGCAATAAAATAGGGGGATAAGACATTTTTCAGATATATTAGTGAGAAGAGGAAGGGCAAAAGTGGTATTGTCAGACTCAAGGGTGCAGGGGGGGAATATGTAGAAACTGATAAGGATAAAGCGGAATTGCTTAACAAATATTTTTGTTCTGTGTTCACAGATGAAGAACCAGGAGCAGGACCTCAGAAAACACCCACAAATAAGAACAGAAGCGAGGGACATCTTGAACAATTTTCAGAAGACTGTGTTCGTGAGAAACTAGCTCAACTTAAAGTAGACAAAGCGATGGGACCGGATGGGATACACCCTAGAATACTGAGGGAACTTGGGGACGTTCTAGCAACTCCACTGACTGACCTTTTCAATGCCTCGTTGGAGTCGGGAGTGGTGCCAAAGGACTGAAGAGAGGCTCATGTGGTGCCTTTACACAAAAGCGGAAGTAAGGATGTGGTTGAAAACTACAGGCCGGTTAGTTTAACTTCGGTGGTGAGTAAATTATTGGAAACGCTGCTGAAAGAGAAAATAGTGAGGTTTCTGGAGTCCAGTGGATTACAGGATCCGAGGCAGCATGGATTCACCAGAGGCAGGTCTTGTCAGACAAATCTGATTGATTTCTTTGACTGGGTGACCAGGGAGTTGGACCGAGGGAGAGCTCTAGATGTGGTGTATTTAGATTTCAGTAAAGCCTTTGACACTGTTCCTCACAGGCGACTTATAAACAAACTGAGCACCCTAGGGATGGACCCTAAAGTTACTGCTTGGGTTAGAAATTGGTTGGGTGGGAGGCGACAAAGAGTACAAGTAAATGGAGCTCACTCTGAGGAGAAGGATGTTACCAGTGGTGTGCCCCAGGGATCTGTCCTTGGTCCGATTCTTTTTAATATCTTTGTTAGTGATATAGCGGAAGGGCTGTCGGGTAAGGTTTGCCTCTTTGCAGATGATACCAAAATCTGCAATAGAGTGGACACCCAGGAAGGTGTAGATAACATGAGGAGGGATCTAGCTAAGCTTGAAGAATGGTCTAGAATTTGGCAGCTGGGATTTAATGTTAAAAAATGTAAGGTCATGCATTTGGGCTGCAGCAATCCAAGAGAGCAATACAGTATAGGAGGTGAAGTACTTTTGTCCACTAAAGAAGAGCGGGACCTAGGCGTGGTTGTGTCTGATGATCTTAAAGTAGCTAAACAGGTAGAAAAGGCGACGGCAAAAGCTAGAAGGATGCTTGGGTACATACGGAGAGGAATGGCTAGCAGAAAAAAGGAGGTGATAATGCCTCTGTATAAGTCTTTGGTGCGACCTCATTTGGAGTATGGTATGCAATTCTAGAGACCGCACCTTCAAAAGGATGTGAACAGGATGGAGTCGGTGCAGAGGGTTGCTACTAAAATGATTAATGGGCTTCATTATAAAGCATATGAGGACAGACTTAAGGATCTTAATATGTACACCTTAGAGGAAAGGCGGGATAGAGGTGATATGATTGAGATGTTTAAATACCTCCGTGGCATAAATGTTCAGGGAGAGAGCCTCTTTCAATCGAAAGCAAGTTCTGCTATGAGGGGACATGGGATGAGGGTGAAGGGAGATAGATTCAGGAGTGATATGCGGAAATATTTCTTTACGGAAAGAGTAGTGGATCCATGGAATAGTCTCCCAGTGGAGGTGGTAGAGATGAGGACAGTAACTGAATTCAAAAAAGCATGGGACCAACACAGAGGATCTCTAAAGGTAAAAAGTGGACTGTTGTAGTTGTTGTTATGGAAGGACAGACTAGATAGGCCATGTGGTCTTTTTCTGTCATCATGTTTCTATGTTTCTATTTTCAGATGTTCAGATCACGAATAGAGCTTCTAAACTGACCCCCATAGCTGTGTGCTTTAATTTAGGGCACTTTTTTGTCATCCTAAATGACTTGAAAATGTTCTTGGAATCTAGAGCCCAGTCTAAAAATGTAAGCATTGGTCACCAATATGTAGGTCACAGCATGCCCCTCTCCCCCAAAGGTATATTGCACTTTCATTTTTAGGGCCTGATTTACTAAGATTGTTTTCACTTTTCCTATAGGAACAGAAAACGTAATAAATAAGGACCTTAACACATTAGACCAATTCTCAAAAGACTTGAAACAATGAGATAAGTGCAAACTTCCTCCATAGCATTGCTCAAGCATACAGAGAGCTGATCACAGTGAGGAAGTCAGAAACTCCGCTTTTCAGCTGTGTGAGCCCCCCAAAAAAATGTGAGCATATAATCTTGGGTACCAGGGTGCAGTTTCTAGGTATCGAGGTGTCTTGGTGTCTGGGATCTATTGAGCTCTGTCCTAAATTAAACTGCATAGCTATATGGATAGTGGCTGAGTACTTCTGACGTTCTGTAGAGTTAGGAGGAATTCCTGCTCTTTGACTTCATTCCACTCTGGCGCTCCTTGGATAGTGACGGTGTGGTCTGCAAGAATGTTCAGTAGGACTATCCATATTACACTACTGAAAATTCATGGACAGAATTCCTATACAAATAAGTACTTTTGAATACCAGGCTGTCATTTTTTTTAAGCATGTACAGTATATATTGCCATTTTAAAATCAGAAATAAAGACATAATTTTCTGGCCCATACAAAATACAAAACACACACTTTCCAGGACTGTGCATGCTAAAGACCTACATATGTAAATAGTGGCTTTCAAAAATACTTACTACTCCCATAGATTTAGACAGTAAATGCTGCTAATTACATGTGCAAATGTTATAGAAATCTAAAATGAACTCCTGAGATGGAAAATGAGGAAGAACTCTATTTCTCATGTTGAGTGTTTGGATTTTGCAAGTCCCGAAGAAACACTGTGAGCCTGATTCAGTGAGGAGCACGAGGGGCTGTTTGGATGGCCAAAAAATGGAAGGCCCCAACGTGGACCCTATTCTGCCACTGTGGGAGCTGGATTTTCCCACGGCTGCAGAATCAACCATGAAGATGGCCTGGCATTGCCCTATTCCTCGGCATGAGACATCCAACCGGCACCCCATCCAGCCTGCTCTATGCTCCTGCTGGTGTGCCAGTGCTGTGGTGTTTCATTGCCATAGCACCGGGATGCCCAACAGGAGTGCCAAAAGTGTCATTTCCCTGCCGTCCGATCCTCAGCAGGGGTAACCAGGGCCAGGATCGGGCGGCGGGAACTCACCCGCTTCTTCACTGGCTGTGTTGTGGGACTGATTGGCCCGCTCACTGCCACACCCGGGGCTTATACCACCTTCAAGATGGTATAAACCCATCTCCTCTGCCTCCGATGGACATACAGGACTGTGACCTGAATCAGTCCTGGTTGTCCAGGTTCCGTGACCCGCCCCTACTACACCCACTCTCCGCATCCTCCCATCCCTGTCCAGCACATACCGCACAGCGGTTCTGTGTGTGTGGGGAGCACTTGAGGCAGCATTCGGTCCCGGTGAATAGCCAGGCTCGATGTCAAACCAGATCGTTCATCCCTGCTATTCACCTGTCAGAATCAGGCCCTGTATGATCATCTGCATGAAACTGCATTCTCTTCATGTTCAAATGATTTTTAATTTATTCTTTCAAAACATCAGCTAATACAGATAATCACTTTAAGAGCATTCACCATCATTATTCAAATTAAAATCATAACATGAAATAGTAATATTAAAACCATAACATTACAAAGATGCCTTCTACAGTCTACTGTGACAGTCTCTCTCTAACCATGATGATGTTTTATGGGTTAACATGTTACCAAGCATATCTTTTTTTCTTTAACTTATTTTCTTTATTTCAAGTATATTCATTTCTCACTTTCTTGTTATAAAGCACTTCATGTTCCTTAACTCAGCTCAATAAATGCAAATCATTTATCTTCAGCTAAATGTAGCTACAAAGTCTCTTCTTTAGAAAATATGGAAATTTTAGTCATTCCCGTTGATACTCCACAGAACACCTACAGAATAGGCAGATTAAATGCAAGAAAAGTGAGAATGGTGAACAGTAACACATAACGACCTCATGCTCAAACCCTTTCTAGGCCATGGTACTCTTAGTGCTACACTGGAAATCTAATTGATTATATGCTACTGAATACCTTCTCTGCGGAAAACAATCAGTAGCTGATTCTAGTTCTCAATTTTTTATGACATATAAAAAGGAACAGTATCACTGGATTTTTCTGAAATCACAATGGACCATTTCAAATGGATCAGTATATATAAATAGAAGAAGCATGACCATTATCATCATTATAAATATAAACATGCAAATCTTTGTAGAAATAAATCAAGAAGACCAGGGCTATCTCAGTGGCATTAATCTGGGCAACAGACATTGCACAATATACAGTTATTTAATTTTGGTTGCTGCATCTAAAAATAATATATAGTGGGATTAGAAAAGGTATCCAGCAAAATCGGATATTCTGTGCCGATGGCTGGATATGATCCATCACGATCGCGGCAAAGAACTGTCTTGCCTGCCCGCAGGAGATTGTATCAATGTGGGCAAAACAGGAAGGGTCTTTGCTGTGATCGTGACTTCTCCTCTTCTTTTGCCTGCTGGGAATAGGATCCCTGTGGGAAGCCTGCTATCTGCCGGCTGCGATCATGGTTGCAGTAGGCTGCTTATAGGGATCCCATCCCCCATGCGCAGAAGAAAAGCTGTGATCATAGCAAAGATACTTCCTCGGTAGATCCGCCTTTCCTCGCACAGGAGGGGTCTCTGGAGTGCTGACACGAGGAGGTGGAACACGATCTTCCGGGGAGAGAGACACATCCAGGGCCAGTAGTTCCGGATCCACCTCAACCGGTGCTACAACGCCCGCTCGAATCTCCCCTTTCTCCTGCTCCGTCAACTGGACATACCGATCCATCGGACCAGTGGATTTGGCAGGCTCAGACTCCACGGGGAGAGCCTTGGGCCGGCCTTTTCGCTTAGGCATACTCAACAAGGAAAACGCTCACGCCACCATCTTGGATAAGCCACTCCCCCCCTACATACATCTTTAGTGGAGCCCGCACCCGAGAGGCCGGTTCACCACTTCTCGGTGAACCGGCCTCTCGGGTGCGGGCTCCACTCGAGGAGAGTCCTGGTATCCAGTCCTCAGTTGTGAGGCCTGTAAAGGAGGTCGAAGAAGCAGCAGGTCACCGAGTTGTGGGAGCAGACGTGCAGGAATTCCCTTTGTTGGTGGAATTTTCCAAAGGTACCCTTTTGAAACGCCCAAAGGTGATCTCCCTAGAGTCAATTTGGGAGGCGATTTTGCAGTTATCCTCGGCTATGTGTCAGCATGTGGAATTGGAAACGTCGCGTTTGGAAAGGTTGGAGTCTCTCTCTGGTGGGATGCAGGCTGAACTTGCTGATCTCCGTGGGAAGTTTCAGGCTGGAGAACAGAAAGTGACTCAGGTTTCTGTACTGTCTGACTCTATCATTAAGGATAATAGTTATGAGAATGAAATTAGAAAATTTGGAAAATGTTGTGAGGGCGTCTAATATTCGGTTTTTAAACTTTCCGTGGTTGTGGGGGTTTCTCCTGTTGAATTGTTTAAACAATATATGAATGAAACCTTAGGAGTACCGTCTGATTTAACTCCTCCGGTTGTGAAAGCTTACTTTTTGCCTATTGGTAAAAAGGAGGGTAAAAAACTTGAAGGTTCCTTAGAAATGGATATATTAGATGTATCTGCTTTGTTGCAATCACCTAAAGAGGCAGAATTAAAAGTATCTACTATGCTGGTGACTTTTGCCTTACCATCAGATAGGGATTGGGTTCTGAAGTTGAATTTTAAGAAACGCTCTGTGTTATTTAAGGGTAGAAAAATTGCTATATTCCCTGATGTCTCTAGAGAGACCCAGAAAAGGCGTCAAGCTTTTTTGTTACTAAGACCAGCTATTGTTCAGATGGGTGCCTCATTTCTACTTCGTTTCCCCTGTAAATGTATAATTTACTTTAATGAGCATAAGTATTTGTTTTTTCAACCAGAGGAATTATCTGCATTTGTTAGCTCTCATACTGTGATATCATCTTCTCAGTGATTAGTCTCATTATTGTTAAGATGCTCCGTCGTCCGCCCTCATTTTGGAATTAAATGATTTCTGTTTTCCTATATTAAGAGTGGGAGGACCCACCTGTCCTCTTTATCTCAATACTACCTTTCCCCCAATGATTTGTGGACTACCTACATTCTTGTACGTTTTCTTAGTGGTAATATTGTTAGTTCTTGACTATAATTTTGCTGTACAAGTTGTTATTTCTGTACAAGTGTTTTGCTTGGTTAATATTGTAAAATTGCATGAATACAAAATAAAAAAAAATAAAATAAATAAATTAAAAAAAAAAAAAAGATACTTCCTGTCTACCCGCAGGAGATTGGATCTCTACAGGCAGAACAGGAACAGAGCTTGAGGCAGAGTTATGGAAGAGCTTGGAGCAGTGCTTGGGCCCTTCCAAAGAAAAAGATCTTCCACCGCCCCTGATTTGGAAGACAGATTTAAAGCAAGTGACTGGAGGAAATGACCAAAAATGCTCTTACTGGGATGAAGAGAGGTAATTTTATTACATTTTATACATGTGAATTATATTTTACATGCATAAACAGAGTCTTATAAAATTATGCACATTGATGCATACATAAAAAGAGGATGCACCACAATATACATACAGTAAGTGCCAAGGTCAAATGCTATCAGGGCAAGAAAGTTCCTTAAGGTCATTCATAGCACAGATGCACTTAACACATTTTTTTGTGGTGGCATTAAAGGGTATGTTTACTAAAGGTTGTACTGGTAGCATGTGATTACAGTGCAATATTAGCACGGAAGACTTAGCTAATGCTTGTAGGCATGTGCCTCCGTGCCCCATGCGCTGGCACATTGCAATCACACAGCACTGTGCTAACCAGCATATGGGTACACTTAACCTCACCCATGAGATGGCATTAAGTGCACATGTGCTACTGGCAACAGTTATAGTTAGTGCACACTCATAAGGCTTGTGCCAACTGCAATGTGCTTAACCTACCCTGTCCCCGTTCACTAATGTGCTGACCGGTTAGCACCCTGTGCTAAAAATTAGCATGGTGCACGCTGAACCCTGTACTACATGAAGCATCGTTTGGCAAACATGCTCATGATAACTGCCAATTTACGGTACATGATAAATACCACATGCCAACTGCAACGTGCAGTACATGCCCACTTTTAGCCCATAACCTGCCCTGTCCTTGCACCATTGTACATGAAACAGCACAATGTTTTACAATGCTCGCTGTTTTTTAACATCTGGTAACCATTAACACAGGCCTGCACTAATAATTACCATGTGTTAAAATGCATGTTAATTTCTTCGTGCACTTTATTCGTGTCTACTTTCATGCAATCTGTATGTAAGCATCCCAGAGAGCATAGTTTGAGCACATGTACATGCATAGAGTGCATACACTTATTTGCACATTCTTCAGAAGCGTAAATCTGCGCAAGCATTTGTGCACTACTGGGGTCATTGTCCATGGGTGCTCTGTTATAAAATTAGCCCCCCTAACTGAAAAAACAAAACAAAACACTTTTTCTATTCTCTTCCAAATTAAGATTTGTTTTTTTTCTATCATTTCTTATGGAAATCTATATGTTAACAGTACATCAGAAAAAACTGATAACAGTAATTTCTTTCATTTAATTTTACATTAAATGGTTACAATTCGAAATCAAGCTGAAAGAACAGTGTAACTATAAATTCGCACTCTGTCTGCAGATATATTATATATTCCACACAGCTGCAGTAAGAGGTTTATATAATGCATAATTGAAAATGTTTGGACTAATAATGTGTCAAGTGGAAAATTATGGCAACAGTCAAAATTACTTTGAAATATATTGAACTTACTCCTTACCAAAGCACAATATAATTATGTAATTAGATATTTTCAGACCTTCATATAATTAGTGAAATATTTAATAAACTAGAAAATAAATAAGAGCCAGCCCCTTGAGGAAATAAACAACATTTCACTCTGACAACTATCCTGGAAAACAAAGTTATGTTGTATGTAAGCGATAAGTGAATCTGAAACTATATATATCTCCATTAACTGTCACAGGGTGAAAGTTCTTACTCACCGATATAATAAAGCTGGTGATAGATTTGCGAAAATGGGCTTCTGTCCACTTTTTGTGCAAATCACTTGCATGATGGAGTTTTTAAGTAGGCACAATATACGGGCTTTAAAACCTTCATCTTTCCAAAGTTTAGTTACGTTTCATGTAAAAGAATGCTGGATTGCACATTTTTTGCTCATGAGAATTAATGTTAAAAACATAGGGCCAGATTTTTGAAGGCATTTACATGGATAGCTGCCCATGGTACCCATGTGAATGCCTTAACCAGGATATTCCAAAGGCACCTACAAGGGTAGTGCCTTTGGAAAGTCCAGGTTAAGTCCCTAATGCACCCAGATGTTATGCGATTAGCATCGGGGCATGTTGGGGTGTTCCGGTGCGGAGTGTGGGTGGAGGAAAGGGCTAAGCTGGTAGCAGCGATTTTCGCTGCTACCCATTTAGTTGTCAGTGCCTTAAAGATAGGCAAGGTTTTTCCTTGCTTATCTTTGAGGCACTGGAGCTAACCAGGTAGCATTGAAAATCACTGCTACCCGCTTAGCCTTAGCAGTTGTCAGCATGTCCAACCAAACCTGGATTTTCACTTCTGTAGCTGCAAAAGTGAAGATCCGGGTTAAGGGTGTCGGCGGCCAGGCTTTGTGCCGATGCAGCGTATAGCCTGCCTAAATGAAAATCAGGCCCATAGGCAATAAGCTATTTTAAATAATGCAGATCATTACCTATGTTGCACAGCAAACATGGCCATATTCACAAGTCAATAGTATGCCATGTGCAATACAGTTACCAAATATTCTGTAATATACTTATCAGGGGGATTTTTAGTGGTGGCAGCCAGAATACTTAAAGCGGCTGGCTGTTATCGCTTTAACTTCATCCCGGATATTCAGTGCCAGGGCCATATCTGGGCCCCGCCATTGGATATCAGGGTTGCACAGATAGCAGTTTTACAATCCAGTCAATGGCAATATTCAGCCACTAGATGGATTGCAAAACCGGCTAAGGTTAGGCCAGCCATTCAGCAGTACTAACTTTAGCCAATTAGCATTAACTGTGCAGCATCTGAATTTTGCCACAGTCTGGTTAATTTGCAGTGCCATCCCTGCTCTCCCCCACGAATGTCTTGACGCTAAACGCTTAGCATTGGGGCATTTAGTGGCCCAAATCAGGGATATTTAGCAGCGCTAACCACGTAAATGCCTTTGAATATACCCCCCATCATTTTAATATTCCCTTTCAAACTGCTTTTGTTAATGACACCACTATGAGTTAGGTGCTTTACAATGAAATAACCACAATGTTTGTTTTTAATATTATTGCTATGCATTGACTTTTTATCAAACATGAAAACATCTGAATTATCTGATAAATGACCAGTCAAAATCTAAACAAATGATTTCACTAATTGTACTAGGCTAGTCTGTGAATCCACTCATGCTTGGGAGCTAATGGACTCGGGGGCATATTCACTAAAGTGCACTACCAGGTAGTGCAGGGTTCAGCACTCACCGTGTGCCATGATAAAAGGTACTGCATGCTGAATATTCAGCCTCATTAAAAATCCTATGGTACCTGAGTAACATGGGTGGGGGAAGAGACTGGGTAGTTCTTGGGCAGAGCATCCACAATGCGGGTAGCATGTGTTTCTTATAGATGTGGCACTTAGCATGGGCGCACTTACCACCAGTTCAACGGGTAACATTAAGTTCACCCATGCTGATCACTCCAAAGGTTATGAGTGTGGGGGCGGTGTGGTATCAGTGCTAGCAACATGGACACATAGCAGACAGGTCTTCCTTTGCTAGCGTAAGTCAAGAGTCACCCCTATGCTCATTTTTGGGTCTGATTGCATGCTACTGGCCCCTTAGAGTTGCTATTGGGGTGTGCATTTGTGAGAACACATTCAGTTTGAATACCTACATTTTAAAATGCACACAAATCACCTGTTCATGCACAAACTTACAAATTAATGCACATGCGAAGAACTGAGTGTGTGGTAGATGGAAGAAGGAAAGAAGGAAGGGGGACAGAGAGTAAATTATTTCCAGTGATGGGAGTGAAAAGAAAGGGGTTGAAAAGTGTGTTTGTGGATGCTATTCTTTTTTTGATATTCAAATTGTATGCTGGTTTAACAATAAAGAGATTTGAAATAAAAATCCATACTCTGAGCTTCCACAGTCCAAGTCCACCCATACTGCATGATAGCATGGTCAGATATTTCCAGTGGGTCTATATCCGCTCAAGCAACCCTGAGAAACAATGAAAACGCCTCTAATAATCACTGCATAATAATGAATTGCGGGCTCTTGGGAGATGGATGTAGTCTCGTTCCTGGGCATCTAATACTCTCCATGGTAAGTTTGTGCTGTTGCACTACTGTCCCGAAAAATCAACATTTTATGGGTGGCGGCATTTCCTTGTGCCATATAGAATTGCTTCCTCTTGAACACAATTCAGAAATTGGGCTATGAGTACCCGCAGCTTAGTGTCTTTTTCTCTGTGGGAGCCTGCCCAATATACTATCTTCAAAAGAAGTGGCCCTACACTCTTCTTGAATTACAGATACTTTGAAAGCCAATATTTAAAGAAATCTCTGAACTCGCCATCAAGCGCTGACTCTGCTATTTCAATAAAACAGAGGTTGTTCTCACAAGAATGGTTATTGAGATCATCTATATTCTCCACTTGACTTGAAAAGGTATCTGTTTTTAAATTTAAATTCACCATTCTCTTTTCTTAAACAACCATAAGAGGTTTACAGAAAATATACTAATACAAAACCAGGCAAAACGTACAACGCCCTTAGATAATATATGAACCGTCAACCCCCCCCCCCCCCGCCCCCAGTCATCCACACATCTTTGTTGGATTCCCCACCATTGCCAAACCTGTCCTACACCTCCTCAAATGCATCCTCTTTCCCTTTTTGTAAGGCAGTCAGCTTATCCAATTGTAAAAATTACATAAGCATAAATATAATTTCCTAGTGATTGGTAGTTCAGCTTGCTTCCAGTAAATTGCTATCTCCTGCCAAGTTGCTACTATAGCATATTTCAAAATTTCCTTTGTTGATTAACAATTCCAGGAGGATATAAATGACAAATTTTGGGGATCTTTTTCCAGTTAACAACTCAAAATTTCTTCCATTATTCCAATGTACTATGTCCAATATCACTTTACATTTGGACAAGTTCACTATGTATGTAAAATGTCCTGTATTTTCACATCTTCTCTGACATATTTCCCTCGCCCCTTCTGTAATCTCAGTGGGATTACTGTTGATACTATCAATATAGTACCAAATATCCAATTTTGTCCTGATTGTCTGCAATGGGGGTCTTCTGTGCAGGAAAATGCCAGAGACATCAATAACTCTGGATGATTTCAGGAACTTAGACATCCCCTATGTGGATGTGCATGTGAGCAGCCACAAAGACACCCCCATTAGGAAAGTTAGCATGAGGTGGCATCCAGCAGCATAGCAGAGTGAAAACATGAGCCCCCATTCACATTCAGTGTTCATTGACAGACTGTAAAGTACATACAGACCCTGTTTCTAAAATAGCTATGGAATGGCTCTGTGATTTGGACATCAGCATGCCCACAGACATACAAAGTGCAAATAGCGCTTTTAAAATAAAACTACTACTGATAGGCGATCTAAGATGGCACTGTGAAGGGATGCAGCATAGGATGCTTGGGCTTATCTCAGAGATTGCTGGTGATTGTGAGGTCCTCTCTGCCTGCCTCAGGGATAGGCAAGAGAAAAGGAAAAGGGGGAGCTTGCTACTGGAAGTGCCGTTTCTGGCCCCTTTCACCAAACCAACCTGGGTGGCTTTGGAGTGTCAGCAGCTCCAGTGGTTTCCTCTCCCTTGGATCCACCCAAAAGGCAGTTTGGGGGCAGCAGTGATGGGAAATCACTAAGCCCCATTGTGTGCACACCGCCTCCCAACCCTAGAAGTATGGGGATTGCCAATGCTTTGGAGTCCTCTTGCTCCAGTTTGGATGATGGAGCATTCTTGCCAGGAGGATCGTCAGTGGTTAAATTGTCTCCCCTTTGGGAAGGTGCAATGGGGGTAACTTGAAGACCCCATGGCCTGTGTTTAACATTGTGCAGCAGTTAGGTGGGACTGCTTCCAGGAAGAGAGTGTATGAGGTTGTATGACTGAAGGCTGTGAGAATGGAGTCATTATGGGATGCCATTCAGGGGTTTTCATCTTCACTGCAAACTTTCTCAGATAAACTTGTGGGTGATTTAACTGTTGTGACACAGGCTGTGGTGAAATATACTGAGACAATAGATGCTATTAGTGTGAGAATGGACACTGTTTAAGTTGTAGGGGATGCTCTGGTGAAAGATTACAAATCCATAAGAATATAAGAAATGCCATACTGGGTCAGATCAAGGTCCATCAAGTCCAGTATCTTGGTTCCAACAGTGGCCAATCCAGGTCACAAGTACCTAGCAGGTCCCAAAAAGACACATAGATTCCATAATGCTTGCATTAGGACAAGCAGTGAATTACCTGGGTCCTCTTCAATAAAGGCCCGATTCCATCCCAGACATAGATGCCCTCTGTACATCTGGTCTGAACAGAGAGCGTCATAATTCTGATCTTTTGGGGCACGTCTAGTATCAGTCCTGTATGTGCAGGCCAGGACTGCAATTCAGCCTGGCCAGCATGTACAAGACAAGTATGACTAACTCAGTCAGGGCCTTTAAATAGAGCCATAGTGTCATGGTGTCCAGTTGCCATGGCACTGCGACTCCATTTAAAAGCCGTGATCCTGGCCATCAGAACAAACAGTTTATTCCCCATAGCCCGAACCCTGATTTGGCCTCCAAGTGGCAGGTTCAGGCTGCAGGGAATGCTCTCTGCCCCCTGCTGCCCTTTCCTGGTCCGGACCTGTTGATCCCCGACATCCAGGGAAGTTATTCCACCTCGGAGGTGGAATAACGTCCCTGTTCTAGTTGCCAATCCCGGACATACAGGGCCGACATTAGAATCATCCCTGTGCATCCGGGGCCAGCGACTGCCCACTGCCTGCCCTAATGCTGCCCCCAATCCTCCCCTTCCCTGGCCCCGTCTAGCTTCCCTTTACAATGGGTGGGGAAGTTAGACGCCAGCGGGAGAGGGAATAAATAGCTGGATGGACGACCCATTGGGCGGAGAGTTTCAACGTGTTATCCATGATGACACCTAAATCTTTTTCCTGGGTGGTGGCTCCTAAAGTGGAACCTTTCATCATGAACCCATAGTTTGGGTTTTTCTTTCCTAGATGCATAACTTTGCACTTGTCATTTGAATGGCCAGTCTTCCAATTTATCAAGGTCCTCTTGCAATTTTTCACAATCCTCTTGGGTCTTAACAGCATTGAATAATTTTGTGTCATCTGCAAATTTGACTACCTCACTTATTATTCCCATTTCCATGTCATTAACAAATATATTAAAAGGCAGTGGACCCAGTACAAATCTCTGGGGTACTTCACTATTCACCTTTCTCCATTGGGAAAATTGGCCATTCAGCCCTACATTCTGCTTTCTATCTTTTAACCAGTTACTGATCCACATTAGTACACTGCCTCCTGTTTAACTTTTTTTTAACTTTGCCAAGGGTCTCTCATGAGGGACCTTGTCAAAGGCTTTCTGAAAATCCAAATATACTATGGGCCCGTTTCCAGGAAGCGAGTTGTGGGGCTGCACGTCCCGACAGGACGTGCAGTCCCACAAGCGGTATGGCCCGATTCCCCCTCCAGCTCTCTCTGTAAGTCCTAATGCTCAGGATGAGAGAGCCGACGAGGAGCAGAAGGGGACGGAGCAGGGACTGGCCAGCCTGGCAGGACATACTGGGCTGATTTAGGTCACGGCCCTGTAAGTCCTGCCAGTCCCTTGGGGTTGCACTTTTTATTCCACCTTTGAGGTGGAATAAGCAATACAAACCCGGCGATTGGGGGGGGGGTCCCCTCCATGCAAGCTATGCCATGGCAGGCCAACTTTGCATCAGGCAGCAGGAAAAAGAGGAGCTGGAGCTGCAGGAGTCTTGGGCAACTGTGGGGAGCCTCGGGCCCGATTCTGGCCACCGCAAAAACATTTTGTTCTAGCAGTGCCCCTATCTGAATCAGGCTCTAAATCAACTGGCTCACTTTTGTCTACCTGTTTATTTACACCTTAAAAAAAATATATAACAGATTAGTAAGACAAGACGTTCCAAGGTGAAAGCTTTCTCCCATTAAACCATGACTGTCTATGGACTAGTTCCAAAATGAACCTCTTGTCGGTTCATAAACCATCTGCTCCAAGAACAATCATTTATTTCATCTAGAAACATTATTTCCCTAGCATGTCCTGCCATGTCACTGACTCAGTTGATACCGGGGTAATTGAAATCACCCATTATTAATACTGTATGGTAACTTTTGTTAGCTTCCCTGATTTCTTTGAGCATGTCATCATCCATTTATTCATTTTGAACAGGCAGTTGGTAGTACATCCCCACATTCATGCCTTCCCCTTTTGCATGGAATTTCAATCCTTAGAGATTCTACCATGTATTTTGTTTCCTGCAATACTTATAATCCTGTGTGACTCTATCATATCTAATTTCTCATTTAGTGCTTTATATTGTAACTCTCCCATCTTATTTTGTAGACTTCTAGCATTTGCACACAAGTATTTTAGAGGTCATATTTTATTCTGGTTAATCTTGTTATTGGTAGGCAGGGGTAAATTGGAATCTTTAAGTTCTGTCTGCTCTGTACTTAAGGGCATTTGGTTATTTTTGTCTTTATTGGAACCTTTCTGTCAATATGCCCTAACTTCAATCTTTTGCTAGTATCTTTTATGGATACATTCTTCTGAACCATTCATTCTGGGGTGACTGTTGACTTTCCCCTATTATCTAGTTTAAAAGCTGCACTATCTCCTTTTTAAAGGTTGATGCCAGGAGTTTGCTTCCATCCTGATTAATGTGGTACCCATCACTTTGGAAAAGTTCCTCCTTTCCCCAGAATGTTCCCCAGTTCCTAGTAAATCCAAACTCTCTTCATTGCACCATCGTTTCATTCTTGCATTGAGACTCTGTAGCTCTGCCTGCCTTTTGGGTTCTGCACATAGAATTGGGAAGCATTTCTGAGAATGATACCCTGGAAGTTTTGGATTTCAACTTCCTACTTAATTTGGTCTCCAGAACCTCCCTACCACACTTTCCTATGTCATTGGTACCAACATGTACCAAGACAGCAGATTCCTCCCCAACATTATCTAATGCCTTGTCTAGGTGGTACGTGAGGTCTGCTACCTTCGCACCAGGCAGGCATGTTACCAAGTGATCCTCATGTCCACTAGCCATCCAGCTATCTACATGTATAATGATCAAATCATCAGCTATAACAGCCATCCTAACCTTCCCCTCATGGGCATATGGCCTTGAGAAACCTCCTCAGTGCAAGAGGGTTTTACATCACCTGGATGACAGGTCCTAGCTACAAGATGACTTCCTGCCACACCAAGGTGATGTTCTCCTGTAACGTGACCTCTCTCTCCCATGGCAACAGGGAGGTGGGACTCATCTATATACTTCTCTGTCTTCCTTATGTCCTCCAAGTCTGCTATCTAGCCTCCAGAGATCAGACTCATTTCCAGAGAGCAAAGAGCTCCTTGCACCTAGTGTACACATAATACCCCTCAGCAAATGGGAGAAAATGATACATGTGACACTCAATGCAAAAAACTGACAACCCCCATCTCACTTCTGGACTGCTGTCTGCATCTTAGTTTTAAGGTTTTGTTCAGATATTAAAGTTGTTTACTTACTTAGGTTTGCAAGGTATACTCATACTACTACAACTATATATGTTAAATGGACTTTGTGCACCTGAAGAATAATTAATATCAGGTCCTTAATTATCTTCACAGATCTTTTGGTTCCTAATTGGAAGGCCTTTTTGTAAAGGTCACTAGAAACAAGTTTAGTTCTTTGTACTCTGAGACCATTTATTCCACTTGTATATGTTATACTCTGATTTGATTTAAATTAAACAAGCTCTCTAGAAACAAAGTTATTTCAGTAACTATTTGCTCTATTTTTCTTTCTATACTAAGTTATACTCTGATTTGTTTTGCTATTAAATTCTAACTGACTCAGCAAATATACTGATTTCTTTTTTTTTAAAATCTTTATTTTCGTTTTATAACAACAAAGGAAAGGAAGACATACAGCTAAAAGACAGATACATACATAGAGTGAGATACATACACCAAAGTAAACCCCTACCACCCCCCTCCCCCCTGCTTCTTCTCTAGAAAACTAATCATTCCCGAAACGGGCGTGTACTGACATTATTGTGTTACAAAACCAAACGGTGATCTAAAACATGATGAGTGTACATTAAACAGACATGTCGGAGCAATGAGCAGATTGTACATAATCATTGAGCATCTGCCATTTAGACAAGCGAGAGTGAGTTTGGGTATGGGGAATAGCTCTCCGAGATATCTGCTCATATTTACTATATAGGCAGACAAGGTTCCACCATTCATTGACAGTAAGTCGAGAGCTATCCTTCCAATTCCTCGTGATTAAACATATAGCTATACCCAGCATGAAATCAAGGAGAAAGCGACCCTTCTTAGGAAGAGAGGGGACCTCCGCCACTGAGCGGAGTCCCACAATCTTCCAAGAAAGAGGCTCGTGGAGGTGTAAGATAAGTTGAATACGACCCCAGACCCGCCCCCAGTAAACCTGTAATTGAGGACATTCATAAATAACATGAGCGAGGGTTCCCACAGCAGTATGACAAGACCAACACTGGTCACTAGCAGTTGTGTGCCATTTGGCTATTTTTTCTGGAGTATAAAAGCATCTATGTGCAAAAAAGAAGAGAGTTTGGGTAATTGAGGCAGATCGGGAAACCCGCACTACTTTACTCCAGAAAAAGCTCCATTGCACAGGGGTTAAAGTGGTTTGCAGTTCGCGCTCCCAGGCTTGTTGGGCTCTACAAGTAGCAGTATCTGTACCCTGACATAATAGTTTATAAAAGTTAGAGGCTACCCCATGAGTACTACTAATAGAGTGAATTAGATCTAATAGCCCGTCTTCAGTAGAGACAGAGGGTGGCAGGATTCGAGCACTTTTGAGACAGTGTTGAAGCTGCATCAATTGAAAGTAATGTTTCGCTGGTAACGCATATTCCTTTTGTAAATCAGAAAAGGTTTTCCAACGAGCTGCAGAGAAGAGCTGTTGGGGTGTCCAGATCCCCCTAGAGTACCAGGGTTTCCATGCTATCGTTCTATTTAGGACTTGAATTCTGGGGTTATTCCACAGCGGGAGTCCGTCCTGAGGACATACGTTGGGGCCCAGTGATAGAATGAGAGTATTAAAGGCCGCAAGAGTATCAACAATCATTGGGGGATGGCGGGTGTCTACTTGATAGGACATACCGGGGAGATGGATCAACGGAATTGGGTTACTAAGCTCCTCTTCTATGTCAAGCCAAACTGGTCTGCTGTCTGTCGAGGCATCTAGCCATCGAGCGCCTTGTTTAAGTAAGAAGGCTTGATGATATTTGAGAAAATCAGGAAAGCGGGTACCCCCTAGTTCCTTCGCAGACTGTAGTTTTTGCTTAGCTATCCTTGGTGGTTTGCCCTGCCAGAGATAGCGGACGAGAAGGCCCTCAATATCTTTGTAGGTGTGTAGCGGGAGTAAGCATGGCAGCATTTCTAAAATATAGTTCACCTTGGGGACTATCATCATTTTCACAGTTTCTAGGCGGCCCCACCATGTAAGGGATAAGGGAGACCAGCGATTTGTGAGCTCACGGACTTTAGAGACTACCTCTTTGGCATTAAAACTAATAGTGTCTTCTAAAGGAGAACAGTAATGGACCCCAAGATATTTCACCATGCGGGATTGCCAAAGGAAAGGAAAGGCCTGCATGTCAGCCTCATGTACCCGGCGGTTCAGTGGGAATGCTACGGATTTGGTCCAGTTTATTTTATAACCCAATAATTGCGAGTATCCATCAATCAGATCCAAGACAGCTGGAACCGAATCAAGGGATACGAAGAGCATAAGGTCATCTGCATATGCAGAGAGTTTAATCTCTCTGTGACTGAAGGGGACACCACGAATACGTGCAGACTGTCTAATAAGGAGGGCGAGGGGTTCAAGAGCAAGATCAAAGAGCATTGGTGATAGGGGGCAACCTTGACGCGTGCCTCTTTGGAGATTAAAAGGCTGAGACTTAATAGCATTTACACAAATACTGGCAACGGGTTGAGTGTACATGACTTGGAGGTATCGGAGGAAGCCCTCCCCAAAACCATACCATCGGAGAACTGCAAATAAAAAGGGCCATTCTAGGCGATCAAAGGCTTTTTCAGCATCTAGGGAAAGACCCACCCAGGGGTGGTCCAAGTTGGCAGCACTGGAGAGCACATGGCACAAGGTCCGAGCATTGTCAGCGGTGGATCGGCCGGGTATAAAACTGCATTGGTCGGGATGGATTAAGGTGGCCATCCTGTCAGATAGCCGGGAGGCCAAGATCGTTGCGAAGATCTTATAATCGGCATTAAGTAGGGAGATTGGACGATAGTTGGCGGTTAGCAGCGGGTCTCTGCCTTCTTTCTCAAAGACTACCACATTAGCTGCAGAAAAGGATCCCAAAGAGGATGTATCTACCGCAAGGGCAGTAAAATAGAGTTTTAAGTAGGGTACTAAATCTGCACTGAACGTATTATAGAATTCGGTCGGGAGACCATCAGGCCCGGCGGCTCGACCCGAGGCTGTGCGTTTTAGGGTAAATTGGATATCTGAAGTAGAGAAAGGTTCATCTAGCGCATCCCTATCAGCTTCAGAAAGGGTCGGCCGCTGAATATCAGACAACAATCGCTCGAAGGTCTCTGATGAGAAATCACATTCAGATTGATAGAGACGGGTATAGAAATCCCGAAAAAGTTCTACGATATCGGAGTCTGTGGTCAGTATGCCCCCTCCCTGTGGGGCTCGAAGGGCCGCTACGCGTTTGGCTTCTTTTTGACCTTTCAAGGCGTTAGCTAAAAGTCGACCGGCTCGGTTGCTTTCACGGTAGTATGTCCCTCGTTGAAGCTCAATACTCTGAGAAGCTGCAGTTGAGAGGATTGCATTATATTGAAAACGGAGACGCTGTAAGCGAACTAAGACGCATGGATCAGTACGGGAAGTTAGAACTCATTCGCCTGCTTTGATTTGTTGGTCTAGTATAAGTAGCTGCTGTTTGCGTTGTTTCCGCAGGCGAATTTGATAACTGGTGATCGTTGCACGAATGGCCGCTTTGAAACCCTCCCACCAAGCCCAATTTGCAGTATCCTGGGGTAAATTAAAATGGAAGTAATCCTGTATGGCTGCGCGAATTTCTAACTGGAACTCTGGCTGAGTTAATAGGGCTCTATCAAAGAACCAGGCCCCCGAATTCCCCTGGGGTGCAGTAGTGTGTAATTGAAAAGAAATAGCAGCATGGTCTGAAATATGTTGGGAGTGAATCTTTGCAGTGTCCACCTGGGGGACTAACAGTTTTGATATGAGAAAGAAATCTATACGAGACTGGGATTTATGAGGGGAAGAAAAGAAGGTAAAGTCAAGCTCATTGGGGTGTAGTAACCTCCATAGATCGACTAAAGCAAGATCTTTGATCATAGAGGTAAGCGTGGTATGACTCTTGGGGGGACCACTTGTCCTAGGCGGCTGTTTGTCAATCAGGGGATCAAGAACTAAATTGAAATCCCCCCCTATTATCAATGAGGTATTAGCAGAGGCCTGCGCAACCTGAGCAATGGTAGCAAAAAAGGCAGGGTCATCCACATTAGGAGCATAAAGGCATATACATGTAACTTCAAGGTTACCTATCTTGAGGTGAGCTCTGGACCATCTACCTGCTGTATCTGAGCTAGTCGCAATAATAGTAGCATGCAGAGATTTCCTAACCAGTATGGCAACCCCACATTTCTTAGAAACGGCTGGAGAATAGGCGGCCACCATGTAAGGTTTAACATTGAGTTTAAGAGTTGCCTTCGAATTTAAATGCGTTTCTTGGAGAAAAATCAGATCCGCAGCTTCATGACTTAGATAGCTTAGGATTTTCTTCCGTTTTATCGGATTATTGATTCCTTTTACGTTCAATGATAAAATCTTACATGGTGCCATCGAGCAGTAATAGACATTTTAGATAAGGGCGCTGGAAAACATACAACATAATCAGAAACTGTACAAAAATGATATAATCACCGAGTCTGCTGACTAATACACCCCATATTGAAAAGTATGTACCAAAGTAACTTAGAGAAGAAGCAAAACCCCCAATGAAAATGGCGACCATATGTCTGCGGGAGGAGGCCCTAGAGAGGAAAATAGAAACATAAAAAAAAAGAAAAAAAAAACACCAGAGTCCATAATTAACACTGTCTCTGATACTCATCGAGGCTACGATGGGTAGATGGAGTCGGGTCACAGATATCATCAAGATAAGGCAACAAACCGCCCTCGGCAGACTTTTGCTGAGCCGCGGCAAATCCAATATGGCAGGCACAGCGGACATGAGAATACAGGCAGGAATATTCTGGAAGTCAACGCATCAAGTCGGCTTCTTTAGCATCCAAAAACTCCGCTAGTAGATCAGGGTCCTCAAATGTTCTTGTCTGATTGTGAAGCGTGACTCGGAGCTTGGCCGGGTACATTAGGCCATAGCGTGCTTGTAGTTGTTGAAGCCTCGGCCGGAATTCCAGAAAGCGCTTTCGGCGGTCGACCGTGGGTTTAGCCAAGTCAGGATAGAAGGAGATCTTATGGCTCTCAAACTCCATATGGCCCTTTGCCCGAGAGGCATTGAGAATTTGCTCCACATGTTGATATCTCAAAAGTCGAAAGATGATAGGCCGCGGGGTCTTCCTGTTGAGCGTTATGTTTGTGGGTACACGATGAGCGCGATCGATCTCCAATTCTTTAGTAAAGGTGATTTGGAGCAAGGAAGGGAGGATTTTATATAAAAACTCCTTCATGTCTCCCGATTCCGCTCCCTCCGGTATGCCCACGAGTCGTAGGTTGTTGCGGCGCGCTCTATTATTGCCATCTTCCACTTCTTTCTGCAAGGCCCGCACCTGACGTTCAACTTTGTCGAGTTTGGACAACCGGACCGCGTGTGAGTCTAATACGCTCTCCATTTTGTCCTGACGCGAAGAGAGTCCCTCTAGCCTGCCTTGCAACACACCAAGATCTTCCCGCAGCGCTCGGAGTGCTTCACCGTTTGACTGCACGAGGTCCTTAACTCCTCTAATCTCTGCGAGGATTTCCTGCTGCATTTCGGGGCCCTCGCGCAAAGCCAGCCCCTTCTGCGGAGACGGGGGTTCAGTTTTGGAGCGTTTGCCATGAGAAGCCGCTGGAGATCCAAATTCCAGGCGCGTAAGTTTGGTCCCCGCCATCTCACTAATGTGCCCCGGCAAGATCAGAGCAGAAATTCAGGTATGTCCGGTGTTAATTCAGGATTCTGAGTAGGCCTCTCGGGAGCCTCAGCGTTATGCGTCCATCCCGCTGGACATCGGGCTCCGCCCCCCAAATATACTGATTTCTAAAATATACAGATTTATATGTTTTAACCCAAAGATTACCCTTTTTCCCTAATATTTAGAATATAGTCCAGAAGATAAATGCTTACAAATGCAGATCTATTTCCAGTTGTAGTAGTCCCTTGGGATAGTCCTTCAAGAATGAGATTCACAGAGCTCTGGCTGACCTATTTATACTTCTGCTTCTAAGGTAAAGTCTTACCAATTTCCTGGGTGATTCACACAGCCCTTGGTTTGATAGAGGGGGCCTTTCAAATTGTCCTTTTGATCTGGCACTTGCCTTTAAAACCTATTTAAGACAACTTCACAAATCTTTTGCTTCCTTACTGGAAAGCCTCTTTGTAAAGGTCACTAGAAACAAGTTTAGTAACAATATGTCTTGATGGGTGGAACACTTAAAAAATCAAGTGTGCCGTAATAACCTTAGGTTCCTAAACTTCCCCAGATCTCTCCTTATACTGCCAATTGATATGCTTAAAAAATATTTGGTTGAGGTATTGTGGATGGACTCTGTGAACCTCCCTCCTCTTGTTAGGACTCATTACTTTTCCCCCGGTCAGCGGGACAGGGGGGCTTTCTGGGGTTGACCTCACTGGGTTCCTGGAGTCCTCTTTGGAGGTAGTTACTGAGAGATCCATGTTGGTCATAATGTTTGCCTTTGAGAATGATCACAATTCTGTACTGAAGCTCTATTTCTGCTCTATGGATAAGCACTTCTTTGGCTCCAATATTAAAATATTTCCTGATTTGTGAAGGTTTACACAAAAGTGATTTCAAGAATTCTTGGCATTGTGCCTCAGAGTTTTGGCTCTGGGGTTTGTGTTTATGTTATGTTTTCCTTGTATATGTTTAATGCAATATGAGGGTAAGAATCATGCTTTCTTTGAGCCAAGGTAGCTTTTAGATTTTTTTTTTAGTGCTATCAAGTCAATGTTGATTCCTGGTGACCCAGCTGCTTCTGGGTTTTTTGGCATTGTATTACTGGAAGTGGATTGCCAGGCCTTTTCTTCCAAGGCAGTGGAGGGTAAAGTGACCTGCCCAAGGTCTCAAGGAGGGCCAGTGGGAACCAAGCCCCTGATTTTCTGGGTACTAGGCAGTTGTTCTAACCACTAGGCCACTTCTCCACAGGTGGCAAAAAGAGGAAGAGAAGACCCAGGTGGTGATGCCCATAAATGCATCACTGTGATCCATAGGGTTGAATACACTTCTGGATGCATCCCATTTGTGCTTTATGGCATTGTGTTTTGTATACTACAAATTTATTGGATCCTACTATTATCTTTTTTGGATATTCTAGGCTGCAGTTGGATTATATTGAATGGGCAATATTGTTATTCTCATTTGTATGGAATATATTCTTATTTTCCTGTTTTCACTCTGTTAAGAGATGAAAGTGTAAAATTAATAAATAATAAATTAAAATAAAATAACACTACTACTACTACTATTAATCATTTATATAGCGCCACAAGGCATACGCAGCACAGTATAGATTTATTTATTTAGACAGATTTGTATGCCACCTTATCCTTCAATCAAGGTGGTCACGTCACGTCACATCACAATTGGAGGGTTACATTTAACATTAGGGTACGTGTAAACATTTAGACAGTACAGTTACATAACAGCATTTAGACAGTATAATTAAAGGTAACATATAACATGAAGGTATTTAGTAACGTGGTATGATAAACTTGTGTGTGTGGATAGGATGGGTGTGTGCTTAGTTGGCAGCGTAATGGTATTTCAGTATGGATATAGGATGTTGCCTGGATGCTCATATGTTTCTATAAATAGAAATGTTTTGAGGTCTTTGCAGAGTTCTGTGAGGTCATCTAATGCTCTCAGGCTCGTTGGGAGGGAGTTCCATATGGGTATAGGATGTTGCCTGGATGCTCATATGTTTCTATAAATAGAAATGTTTTGAGGTCTTTGCGGAATTCTGTGAGGTCATCTAATGCTCTCAGGCTTGTTGGGAGGGAGTTCCATAGTGTGGATGCCAGTAGTGATGGTGCTCTTTTTGAAGTTGATTGTTTGGTTTTGTGATAGCCTGCAGGTGTGCCGATCATGTTGTCGTTATTGGTTCTTCTTGGTCTATTGCTGATATCCCTTGTTATGATGTTTTGGAGTGCATCTGCTGAGAGACTTTGAAGATGATCATGATTGTCTTGTATTTAGCTCTTGTCATCATTGGGAACCAGTACAGTTGCTGTAGGATGGGAGTGATGTGCTCGGTCCTTGGTGTGTCTGTAATGATGCGTGCTGTGGTGTTTTGTACCATCTGTAGTGGGTGGAGGGTCTGCTGGGGTAGGCCTTGATATAGTGAATTTCCGTAATCATGCAGCGGTGTAATGAATGCTTGTCACACTGTACGGAAGTAGTCCTGATGGAGCATTGGTTTGATTTGTCTGACTATTTTCAATCATTGATAGGCCTTGTTTGCGGTTTTGGTGATGTGGGATTTGAAGTTTAGAGCTCTGTCTAGTGTGATGCCCAGATGACTTCTTCTTTGACTACTATGTGTTTGTCTAGGATGCTGATAGTTTGTGGAGGTATGAAGGTGGGGTTCCTGGTGACGAACATTGCCTCAGTTGTATCGTAGTTGACCGTCAAGTTGTTGGCTGTGAGCCACTCATTCATGTCTTCGAGGCATTTGGTTATTGTTGTGGTGTTTAATGCTAGTAGGTTGATTGGAGCGTACACCATAATATCATCAGATACATATCGTCATAATATCGTCAGATACATATAGAGGTGACCCTGCTCATCAGAACTTACAATCTAATTAAGACAGATAAGACAAAAGATAAGAATAAGGGTAGAATAGGGAAAGGTAAGGAGACACAAGGAAAACAAGGGATCAGGATCCAAAAGCAGCCTTAAAAGGTGAATTTTTAGCATGGATTTGAAAAGGGGCACAGGCTCATGTACAGGCTCAGTTTGTTCCAGGCATAAGGAGCAGCAAAGTAAAAGGAATGAAGTCTGGATTTGGCAGTGGAAGAAAAGGGCAAAGAGAGAATTAAGCTAGTAGAAGAATGGAGTTCACGAGGAGAGGTGTAGGGAGAGAGGAGAGAGGAAAGGTAGTGAGGAGCAGAAGAATGAATGCATTTATAGTTCAGAAGAAGAAGTTTGAATTGGATACAGAAACGGAAAGGAAGCCAAGGATGTGATTTGAGATGAGGGGTTATATGAGTATATTGAGGCTGGCAACTAAATCCATTAAATCTTCAAAATTATACCTCTTCAACCCAAAGAGCCTGCATGAACAAGGAGATCTTTTAACTTGGTCAGGTCAGTGACCAAAATGTGGCATTCCACCTCTGCCATTATGTTTCTATACTGCCCTAGTATGTGTGAAGCTCTGTCTAGCATTGCATAGATGTAGCCATATAGTATCTGTCTTCCAAGTTTTCATGACTGCATGAGGCGCAGACATGCTATACGCTATGTTATTGGCCAACTTTTCCTGTTTTCAGCTTGCTCTTTCCTTGTGGGGTGTTTTGGTTGTCATCATGCAGAATTTTGCATTTGGAGTTTCTCCCAAGATGTCCAAAGTCACTTTCCCTCACACCTGGATATAGTTTTAAGCTGTAGTTAGGCAGAAAGGGCCTGGGAGATCTGAGAATGGCATCTTTTCTGCTCTATCACCTCACATAATCCCCAAAAAATTCATTTTTAATGAGAGCAAACAAAACCTTTTTTTAGTCATGTGCTTGCCTAATTGCTACCAGTACAGTATATGCTGGATTCTGCTAAAAGCTACGGAACAGTTATTCATGTGAAGCGCTTATTGATAACAAGGTTGGTGAATATCTGATGACGAATTCAAAATTTTTAGTCATCAATCACCAAAATTATGAATTCCTAAAGACTTAAAAAGAGCTGGTTCTGTACCTTCACACATTAGGCCAGAGAGGGTGGTCCAGCTGCTTTACTCTCTTTTTCTTTGGTTGGTTTCCATCCATTGTTTAACTGATTTCAATTTTATTAGCTCAGAATTACGAGAGTCCATTAAATTAGGATTAACTTCCATAAAAGTAGGATTAACCATCAATAAAAGAGTTATGTTTAAAGTAGCGAGATTTGAAAAAATAGAACTTTGAATATAAACCTTCCTGTTTTTTATGCAGCTTTAAAGGTTCTCTTGTCACTAAATTGCTTAAGTCTTGATTTCAGTAATTAAAACTATTTTCATTCCCATTCCAATTAACACAAAACTTCAGAATGGCTGAAAACAGTCAGAGTTTAATTGATCCAATTTACACATCTCTAAAAACAATCATCCATTTTAATTTCATCCCTCTG
Organism: Ichthyophis bannanicus; assembly: GCA_033557465.1. Classification (NCBI taxonomy): domain Eukaryota; kingdom Metazoa; phylum Chordata; class Amphibia; order Gymnophiona; family Ichthyophiidae; genus Ichthyophis; species Ichthyophis bannanicus. The sequence goes on from CM066034.1 coordinate 239,129,482, forward strand.
GTGTTTTCTGGACAAACCTGATGCATGCATATGCACAAACACTAACAAAATGAACTTATTTAAATGATATTCTCTTCTGATGTGTTCCAGTTCAGGAACACATCAGAAAAGCTTTTGGTATATTTGAACTGATAATGAGATGTGTTTCCCATGCATAGTTTAATATAATAGTTTGATCATTTCCATCAATAGATTACATATGAATGTTGCTGTGTAGATACTACTTTGAGTTCTTTCCACTGAGGTCTGTTCATTTATTTTTTTATGGTATATTACTTACTGTAATTCCTAAATAGTGTTAACCTTGGATCATTTTTTACTTTGTTATCACTATCTCAGTTGTCAGTTAATCCAACATTATCTAAGTAGTATCAAAACAAACAGAGAAAAAAAATACGTGGAATTGGTAACCTGAACCCTACAACAATATTCCTAGAAAATCACATAAATAATTTTGGGTTCTGTCATTAGTACTGCAAAGATATGGTCTATCCATTAAAAAAACCTTGAATTTTCCTTAAATCCAAGTACCTTTAAATATATCCTCACTTGTTCCCCTTGCTCTTCTCAATTGTGTTACTGGAAATTTATAAATGGATTTTAGATTTAGCTACTTGCCTTTCCAAATGCAAACTCAAGGTGAGTTGCAATCAGTTGCAATAGGTAATTCCCTACCCCAGAGGTCTTACAATCCAAGCATGCACTTGATTAATGGAGTGTTAAGTGATCTTTGCAGTTTTCTGGGTCATGCCATGTCTTAGTAAGTGGAATCGACATTTCAGCCATTGTGCTGTGGCTTCCTTCAGGGTGAAGTGATCTGCACAAAGTCATAAGTAGCACCAGTGGGAAAAAGAGAATTTGAACTCCAGCTTCTCTGGTTTTTGGCCTATTCCTTTAATCACTAGGCTACAAAAGTACCCATATCACAAATATCAAAATAGCCTTCTATTTGGATACAATTCATTCTGAGAAAAAAATAACATACCAGGGGGGAAGGTTTTTTTCTTTACTACAGAATTAAAGCAAGAAAGATTTTTGAGAACAGAAAAGATCAGCACCTAATGTTTATTCTTTTCTTGTTCCTTTCCTTCTTCATGCCATCCTTACCAATGTATCATACTTATAGCTGTGAAATCTTCATGTACGCTTTTCTTTCCATAAGAGAAGTTCACCAGAGGTCCAATGAAGAAGGTGGAGCAGTGAGTTGTATTATGAGATCCAGTTAAATGCCTTCCTCACTAACAGACAATGGTGATACTGACATCTACACTCGAGCAAACGGGTGGAATAAAATATGTCTTGCCTGACATACCAAGCTGAAACTAAGGCAAGTAAAATGGGGCAAAATATGGTAAGAAAATCTGAATGGACCGATGGCTTTTGTTGTACATTCACCATGCTGAATATCATCCAAACCAGACCTTTTCTTGTTAGGTCATTGGTTGCATAAGTTTGGACAGAGTGATGGACTCAGCATCAATGATAGGATCCCTCACACTAGCACACGAAAGCATGTTTAAAGAGTGATATACATACAGTTGTTTCTTTCATGGAAAAATACATTTAAATTCCATGTGTTACAATATAGTACAGTGGCAAGATCAGCTAATACTATTTTTTTTTTCAGTTTAATTTTTATTTAGAATTTTTCTCACATAAACCTTCATAACAGATCTCAGAAAACCTCAATATCTCAAAAATGAACAAGCCTTTATTAAGCACATTCTAGATGATTAGAGACTACAGAAACTGATAACTTAAAAAAAATATTAAGAGGACATCATTTTCCACTCATTCTTCCTTTGCACACTGCAATAGCATTCATGGTAGGCTTGTAGCACACAACTTCAATCCCTTCCCTAATATAGATCTGTCCAGATAGTTTGTTATCCATGACATCAGATTCTATTATAATTTACCTTGTAAAACTTTTACATGGTTCTTCTCCGCATTGAGCCTCATTTGATTTAAACTGCATAGTACCCAGAGAGAAAGACAACTCTGGTAAATCGGCCCATGCTTTTATGTTTCAAAGATATGGAAATTTTCTATCAAGTAATATTAACTGACCTCCATTACTGTCTGCTTTCCAAAGACAAATGCATGGTTATCTTGATCCTAAATATATTTATACATAAATAATGTATTGTCATCTGCAGTTTGCATAATAGACTCCCTACAGCTGAATAACCTTGCTGACTGCACAGTGCATATCAAATGGTTTGTACCTTCTGCTGTTCTCACTATTCTTGTATTATGGTTATTGCTTTCACCTATTTCCATAACTGTTTGCTGTATCTACTGTACTTTATCCTTTTCGTTTCAAATATGTAGGACAGGGCCGCTAGGAAAGAAAAGCACATATTTGTTTCTTAATGTGAAAGCCCTACACAAAATAGTATAGATCGATTTTTCCATTGATTGTTAAGAGTAAAATGGGCTTGGACTGCACAGCTTCACTCAATAATTTGTTCACTGGCAACAAACCAAATGTATTAAAGTCCAGCTTTTGGTGTGCTGGAATCTTTCACCGGTATACAGTATAACACTTCCCCTCCCCCCTCCCCAACACACACACACACACACACGTGCAAGCATGCACACACAGCTTGAAACACATCACAGGCACAAATGCTGACATTTCATTGGTGCCAGTGAGAACTGCCAGTAGGATTCACCCTGGCCTCTGAGACCATTTATTTATAATTTTGTACTAATTGCCCTGCACCGACCATGCCAGACAATATAGATTCAATCCTCAGCATCTGATTTAGAAGTTAATGACGAAGAAAGAAAAATGGTGGCCTGGGGGAAGGGTTAATGGCACCGAACAAAATGAAATGACTTTAGTCCCATTATAAATTGGTTATTTGATTATAATTTGATTATCTACAATGTTAGCTTGAATAATATAATCTGAAATTGAAGATGAAATTAAACCCTTATTAAGCATCAGCATATTGTGAAGGACCTGCACAACCTTTCAGATGTCGTACAGTCAGTTCTTTCTCCACTTCACTTTAAGTGGTGCATTCTTTCTTTCATTTTTTGCTCTATTCTTGTCTCTGTTTGCTGCCTAAGAAAACCTGCTGTTCGTTTAAAATGCTGCGGCATGCTGAATTAGTGGGCTTGCAGCTCTTTTCGCCTCTCCACCGTCTTTCTATCCATTGCATCCATGCACCCAACTGTTCTTTTTACCATCACACCTCAGGGCTTTCCTTTTCTATCCACTAATGGCACAGTTTTCAAGCCTGGCACACGTACCATGGCTGCAGGTCATAGAGCTCATAGGCAGCAACAGAAAGCAAAACTGAGGCAACAGCACATGGCAGCATGTTGGCTCCGTTGATTACTCAATGACTTTGCTTTTATAATTTTTTAATGTTATGAGCATCAAACAATTAAACATGTATTAGTATTCTGTGCTTATTGTGCTGTGTTACAAACCTCACAATTATTTAGGGCAATATCTTCACCTCACTTCAAATCTTTAATAGTGGGCATGTTTTCATTCTCCATCTGCTTGTTCGGTCTGCTCTTTGAGAGTTCTTGAGGAAAATGTACATAAATATTCATGCTATGGATAGTGCATATCCATATTCTCAGCTGGCAATGCTAGCAAAGAACTATTTTTCATCCAGAGTGCCTAAAGTAATTCACTTCTTTGCATGATGCTGCCTTTCCGCTTTCCATTAGTTTAGCCCTTACCCCATTCTCTTCTATGATTCAGAAGGCCACTGGACTCAATACTGAATTATTGCTAGAGTTGGCAGCTGTAGTTTAACTGATTCCTGGAAGATTTGCCAAGTTTTCCAAATTTAGAAGAATGAGAAGGGTATACTTCGATTTAGATATAGAAAAACAGATGATGTTGCCAGAAAAGGACCAGTAGGTCTTTCCATTTCCAAATGCCTATTGTGCAGTAGCAAGTGTTATGTGGCCTGCGGTCTTCATCCCTCTCTGCTGCTAAGGTCCCTTTGGGGCATGTTTACTAAAGGTTTTAACACGCGTTCATGAAATTAATTTGCGCTAAATATCCACAACCCTTTTAATTCTATGGGTGCAGTTGCACTTAATGTGCGTTCATTTCATGAACATGGTTAACCTTTAGTAAACATGCCTTTTTGTGTCTGTCCCATGCATTCTTGAATTCTGTTTCTGCTTTGGTTGCTAGAACCTTGACTGGGCATCTCTTCTAAGGGTTTACTACTTCAGTGAAAAAATGCTTTCTCATAATGTTTCTGAGCTTTATATCATAATCCCTCATTCTTGACCTTTTTCATCCCACAGAAAATATCACTCTCTCATATGGATTTATTTGTTCACTTTACATAGTTCATTTAATAAAAAATGTTCATAGTGATTTACAATGTATACATTAAATTGCTATATTTAATAATAATAAATCACGTACACACACTCAAACCAAATACATGAACAGATCATCTGAACAGCCACCCAAAACCAATAGTAAAAATAATCATACTTTACTGAGCTAGTTATACATGTTACCGTTTGTAGCATATCCGCCTCATCATATCTTTCTTTAGAGCAGTGGTTCTCTACCTTTTTTCTGTCATGACAGAATTGATGGACAATTTTCAAGTGTTTGACATAGTACACATTGGATTATCATGGATAAGGGGAGAGAAGGGAATACTTCAAATGACGTGGCCAGCTGGGCTTCTCCATCACACACATACACATTCTCTCATACATGCAGTCAGGCCGATCTCCTCTTTCTTATGCCCTTAGGCTCAAAGTCTGTCACACTTCTCCTTCCTAAGAGCCCCTTATCATTCATAAAAACATGATTTGACATACTGGGTAAGACGAAAGGTCCATCAAGCCCAGTATCCCATTTCTAGTGGTGGCCAATGTAAATCACAGGTACCTGGCAGGATCCAAAAGGTAGACAGATTCTATGTACTTATCCCAGTGATAAGCAGTGGATATTCCCCAGTCCACTTTAACAATGGTTTATGGACTTTTCCTCCACTAATTTGTCATAAGAATATAACATAAGAACTTAAGAACATAAGAACATAAGATATGCCATACTGGGTCAGACCAAGGTCCATCAAGCCCAGTATCCTGTTTCCAACAGTGGCCAATCTAGGTCATACGTACCTAGCAGTTTCCCCAAAAGACACAGGTTCCGCAATGCTTGTACTGGATCAAGCATTGATATCCTGGGTCCCTTCTTAATAATGGTTTATGGACCTTTTCTCCAGGAACTTGTCCAAATCTTTTTTAAACCCAGCTACACTAACAGCCTTTACTACATCCTCCGGTAACAAATTCCAGAGTTCGATTACACGTTGAGTGAAAAAATATTTTCTTTTATTAGTCTTAAATAGTTTACCCTGTAGCTTCATTGCATGTCCCCTAGTCTTTCTATATTCTGATAATGTAAACAATCGATCTATGTTTACCTGTTCCACTCCGTTCATTAATTTATAGACTTCTATCATATCTCCCCTCAGCCGTCTCTTTTTCAGGTTAAAGAGCCCTAACCTTTTTAGCCTTTCTTCATAGGAGTATCCTTCCATCCCCTTTACCATTTTGGTGGCTTTTCTCTGAACCTTTTCTAATAATGCTATATCCTTTTTAAGATACGGTGACCAGAATTGCACACAATATTCAAGGTGCGGTCTCACCATAGAACGATATAGAGGCATTATAATATCTTTTGTTTTATTTTCCATTCCTTTCCTTATCATGCCTAGCATTCTATTTGCTCTCTTGGCTGCTGCTGCACACTGGGCCGAGGGTTTTAACATGTTATCCACAATGACGCCTAAATCTTTTTCCTGTGTGGTGGTTCCTAATGTGGAACCTTGCATTGTGTAACCATAGTTTGGGTTGCTCTTCCCTAGGTGCATAACTTTGCACTTGTCCACATTAAATTTCATCTGCCATTTTAATTCCCAGTCTTCTAATTTATCAAGATCCTCTTACAATTTTCCACAATCCTCTTGGGTTTTAACAACTTTAAATAGTTTTGTGTCATCTGCAAATTTGATAACCTCACTCGTTATTCCACTTTCCAGGTCATTTATGAATATGTCAAAAAGCAGCGGACCCAGCACAGATCCCTGGGGCACACCACTATTCACCTTTCTCCATTGGGAAAATTGGCCATTTAGACCAACCCTCTGCTTTCTATCTTTTAACCAGTTCTTGATCCACAGTAGTACACTGCCTCCTATCCCATGACTCTTTAGTTTTGCCAAAAGTCTCTGATGAAGAACCTTGTCAAAGGCTTTCTGAAAGTCCAGATACACAAAACATTTTCTTTAAACACAACTACATCCTCTGGCAATAAGTTCCAGAGTTTAATTATGCATTGAGTGAAAAAAATATTTTCTAGGATTCGTTTTAAGTGCGTTAATTTGTAGCTTCATCGTGTGTCTCCCCGGGATATGTTTACTAAATGGTGGTAGCGACTTCCATGCGATATTGGAGCCGCAGCCCCATTGCTTTCAATGGGGCCGCGGATCTGATATCACACGGAAGTCACTACCACCATTTAGTAAACATACCCCCTAGTCTTTGTACTTTCTGAAGGAGTAAACAACTGATTCCATTTACACATTCCACTCCACTCTGTCATATCTCCCCTCATTCATCTCTTCTCCAAGCTGAAGCGCTCTGATCTTTCAAGCCTTTCCTCATAGGGATATTCTTCCATCCTATTTATCATTTTGATCGTCCTTCTCTATACCTTTTCTAATTCTGCTATATCTTTTTTTAGATGCAGCTAGAACTGCACTCGGTACTCAAGGTGTTAGTTGCATCATGGAGTGATACACAAGAATTATGATATCCTTGGTTTAATTCTCCATTCTTTTCTTTATAATTTCTAGTATTCTATTAGCTTTGCCGCTGTGGCACACTGAGCAGAGAACTTCAACATATTAACCATGGAGATGATGCTGAAGAACCATGAAATGCAGTCAGAGACCAAGAAAATGTGACAGAAAGATACAGAAATATTTCTCATTATATTGGAGTCACCAGCCTGATGAAACGGAATTTCTAATTGCACTTTGATAAATTACCCATGCGTGTTACATCTTATGAACACTAGAAGGAAGCTTCTCTATGGCACAGTGTAAGTACTACACTGAGCATTAGAAGTAAGTTTGAGAGACTGAGATCATACAGTACTCCACATACTCTGGCTTAGGAATGAGGTTCATGACAGTCATGGTATATGAGGAGATCCTTAGGACTCTGCTATCTCTGAAGCCAGCTGTAGTAGTGGATACAGCCAAGGGGGGGGGGGGGGGGATGAGACAAAGCAGACTTCTGGTCTAGCATTCCAGGGAAGAAGAATCAGCTATTTCAAGTAATTGGTTCCCTGCTTTGTAATTTCCTCAATCAAGAGAAACTTGTGGGTTTTATACAAAACATGTGACACACTTCCCAACTTTGGGGACACATCGCTGTGTAGTGATATCCTAGTTTTAAAACAGTATTTTAGAGAATAAAGTTTTCATGGAGACTCGTTTTAAAGGATTTAGCTGGTTAACCTGCGGAGTAATTTTTGAGTGATATTGTTTTAGGCTGAGTAATTTTTATACCTGTTTTTTCTTTTCCATTTTAATTGTCTTGGGCTCAATATTCAGCCCATGGCAGCATTTTCAAAGCTGCTGGCTGCCATGGACAAAAGTGAAACCAGATATCCTCCATTGCTGAATATCTGGGTGTAGCACTGACCGGCACAGACCAAACCACGGTGATTTTCAGTCACTCTCCGGATAGCAAAATCACCTAATGTTATAACAGCTGTTGAGATGGCCTAACTTTGTGCAGGCACTTATCCGGTTGGCGGATTGAAAATCGTCACTAACCGGATCAGTGTTGTGATGGCACTTGCCCTCTCCATGGACAACTGGACAGTGCTGTGGTGGTTAGAAGAGATATAATGGCACTGGCTGGTTAGTGCTGCTGAATATCCCTCTTAGCAGGGTAATGTCTAGTTAGACGGTCCTGAAAACCAGATAAACCGCTTTTATTATCAGACCCCCTGTGGATATTTTTGTAAACCACTTAAAATGAGCCTGTTTAGTAAAATAGTGTAACAATGTTGTAAATAAATAAAATACATATGATAATAGAAGCCACTCTTCTGCAAGTTGCCAAAATTCATGGTGAAATTGTGGGTGAGAGCCCTTTCGTTTGTGTCACCCTATCCAGACTCAGTACAAAATAAGTAATGTAAGGTTAAACCCTATCCACCTTAAACATATTTTAGTGCTCCTTCTTCCCCCTACTCTGATCTTCAAGAATCCCCTAGCACCTACTGGGGTATCTCTGGATTGTAGGTGGAACAGGTGTGGTTCCCAGTCACTCCTGCCCCAGCAGTGTTTATTTCTAAAATGGCTGTTCACAACTCCTTGCAGGTATTTTATGATAGTACCATTAGTAGTCAAGCTTAGAAGTACCTTGAGGCAGGGTATTTATTGTGCCCTCCACCCCCACTCCACTAGACCCACAGGAATGCATCAGTAGATACTGGGAACTCAGGGGATTGGGGTGAAGGAACCAGTTGATATTGCTATTATTTTTGAAAAAGAAGGTGTGACTTAGGCCTACATTATTTCCATGTATTTTTGTACTAGGTCAGGGTCCAGAGGTGGGGGAAACTCCCCTCACCACTACCCCACCTGGAGTTTTGGTAAGGATATCAGGGGACATTTTAGGTTTTTTATATCCCTCCCCTTTAAAAGATATCAGATCTCAACTGTGACCTGCTATCCAGTGTTGCTATACCCAGGACTGCCTGGTTGTATGAGGCCTGTCTGGCAGGCAATTCCAGTCCAATAGCTCTCCAGGCTAAAGGGAGGCCTAAATACTGCCACCGGCAGAAGTAGCCCACTATCACACTGACTACTGAGAAGCTAAACACTGGCTCAGCCGCCCTCTGCTCCCACCTCACTACACCCATGAAGAGACAACACAGGTGAGCCAGCAGGCTGATGGTACTGATTCTGCTACCTCCAGGAGGCTAGAGCATGGATCTGGACCAGAGAGTCCAGTAGAATTGCTGGAAAAAGGGGAACAGCTGGTTCAAACTCTCTTTTGTGGGCCAGCGGGGGAGGTGAAGGGAGAGACGGGGGGGTTAAGGGTGACGGGAATTGCTGTCTAGGGGCAATTAGGGGTGACTTGCTTACCATCAGTGTTGGGGACTGGGGTCTCAAGGACCATCTGGAGAGAGGGCCTGAAGAATGGAAGTACCATTGCCCCTGCCCCTGCTGCCATACAGAATGTCCTGCAGGGGACAAAGACCTTAGTGAGAAAAACATAGAAACAGAGAACGTGATAGTGGATAAGGATCATACAATCTATCCAAGTCTGCCCGCCCACATATGCTAATTGCTAAGCTCTAAGTCCCTTCCTCTCCTTTAGAAATCCTCTGTGCTCATTCCACGTTTTCTTATGAAGTCCTTGTCTTCACCTCCTCCACTAGGAGGCCACTCCATATATCCACCACTCTTTTCAAAAATAAAGGTTTCCTTGGATGACTCATAAGTCTATCCCCATTCATTTTCATCCTATGCCCTGTCATTCCAGAGCTTCCTTCCAATGTCTCCTTTGCATTTATATCACTGAGGTATTTAAATGTTTGTAGAGTGGGGCGGGGCAAGGGTGGGGTAAGTGAAGGGTATGAGGTGAGGCAGGTGTCGAGTTTTTTCTCTTTCATAAAGTTGGCAGCCATAGGCATGGCAGTAACCAGAATTCATTCCCAGTCAGCAACGCTCATTGTGGTCCAAAATTCGAAGTGAATTTCAGTTAGCTACAATCTCAACTCTAGGTAATGTCTGGACCAGGTAAGTTAGACATCTGTCAGATTCTTAAGCAGTGTCTCAGGCTGGTTCTTTTTGACTTCTGCCTACGAAAATGGCAGGCTGGAAAGCATTTAAACACCTTTCTACAAAAATAGAAACTGAGATATACCTCTCAGGCCTCCCTCCATCCACTCTAGCCCACCTCACAATGAAGAGCAGGCTTAAACTCCTCCCCCACATCCCAAAAGAGGATCATCTATATTGCAGACCTGAGGTTACAGTTGTAACCTCAACTCCAAGTAACTCAGGTTGCATGTAGCATCCAAATGAGCCTGTTTCTGTTTGTTTATGTGCAATTTGATCCTATGAATGTGCATCGTCATGTTGTTTGCTTTCATTCCATTCCACTGCACATTATTCTGTTGAGTGTGCCAACTTAATATGTATTAACACACAAAGTACACACCAGCATAAAATAATTATTTTATTAATAATCTGCTAAAGTGGAACAAAACAGAATGAACTGTAAAATAAAATAGAAGTATACCTCTGTGCAAACCCTATTTAATTCAAGTCTTTATTTAGGATTATAACATGACTGATATAATTGAATTGCTTTCACAACAAAAACAATTGTCTTGCATTTACATTTCAAACCTTTGGTCACCTATAAAAGGGTATCTTTTTTTCTTGTCAACTTTTCATCGAAAACACTATATATGTACCAAAGGAGAACCTGAAAATAATATAAATGTGCTTCACCAGCCAACATTATTTTTATTTTAAAATTCCCTGTCAGGTTACTCCAAGGTTGCCAGTAGCAGTATCTTAGAACATAACCTTTCATTCTCTGAGACTCCTGGAAAATCCTGAAGGGTTGGCATGGCAACCTTAACTGCTTCTGCCAAAATGGTGTAGAAACTGCTATCAAAAATAATGTTAGAAATATTCATGGTGAAATTCATCATATAGAAGCAATTCCTGCATTATGACATCACTAGCATCAAGTAAAGAGAAAGTCATGAGCCAAGCTCGGGGCTGGCCCAGCCATCGGGCAAACTAGGCAGTTGCCTAGGGTAGCAGCTTCTGTGGGGAGGGAGCAAAGCTGAATAATAGATTCTGACAGCTGGAAAGGGGAACATAAGGTTTAAGGTTTGACTAGGGTTCCAACACCTTGAACCTACTCGGACTGGCCCTGGTCAAGCTGGTGTGCAGGGTACATAATGTGCATCTAAAGGGGAAGGAAAATAAGAAGCTGGGATAAGTATTATTGCTATCTCAGGCACCACTTCAATATTTCCATTTATAAATGAGAGACAACCTGGTTTAAATATGCGTGTAGGTGTATGCGTGTGTATAAGAGATGTGTTAAACATTGCAGTGCCCAATATTCAAAAAACATTCTATATTTAGGCCTCTAACTTTCAGACCGATGCAGAAAGACCAACGCACTCTTTGCGCAAAGATATTGCAGCTTATAAGCACGTGTTACGACAGGCCAAATGCAGAAAAGAGACTGACGCACCCATAAACAGCAAAGGAAAAGCAAGTGCACATAGTAACATCAAGTGTATTTAAATTATAGGCATATGAGCTGCACATATTAAAATGGCATGCTAATATTGTCTGTATTCGATGCAGAGAAATACATAGAGGATTTCATAACCAGCTGAATACCCAATTCTCTACACCTGAGTCTGAGGTGCTAGAATGTGTTGTGTGTGTCCCCAACAATATTTTAATGGCATAGGGGGCCTGGATCATCAGAGGTGAAGCGTCAAACTTCCCCTCAGATGATCCAGGCATCAAGGAAAGCCCCAGATGCCATCAAAATACTGATCTGATGACCCTGCAGCCCCAATCCCCCCACCTGTCCAACTAAAAATAATCCTGGTGGCCAAACATTCCCGATTCTCCCATCCACCCAAGAAAAGAAAACCCTGATGGCCCTTCACTGACCCAATAAAGAAAACCCTGGTGGCCAAGTGGCTCCAAACACCCCACCCCCCTTCTGGTACCTTTACAAAGGAGTGGGAGTTTTGTCAATGTGGTCCCTCTCCTGCACCACCTTCTTGAAAAATGGAAGCACCTGGTCCCAAGCAGTGCATCCTGGGATGTACCAAGTGGGATCAGACTGCCATAAAAGATAGAAAATGCTTTATATGGCAGTCTGACCCCACCTGGTGCATATAAGGATGCACTGTGCGGGGCTGGGCACTGCCATTTTTGAAGATAGCGGTCCAGGAGCGGAAGTGCATGGGCAACGCTCCCACTCCTTTATAAAGGTACCAGGAGGGGGGTTGGGGGTTTGGGGCTGCTGGGCCACAAGAGTTATTTATAGTTAGTTGGGTGGGGAGATTGAGGCCTGTGGGCCACCAGTGTTATTTTTAGTTGGGCAGGTGGGGGGATCGGAGCTGCTGGGCTTCCAGGGATTTGCTTTTTGTCGAGGGCAGCGGCCCCCCAACCGTATTTGGATAGAATCGGGTCTTTCTCTGATGCCTGGATCATCTGAGGGGAAGTTTGACACTTCGTCTCAGATGATGCCGGGGCATCGGGGAAATCACCCAATGCCATCAAAATACCGTCGATGTCCATATGCAAATTAGCCATGTGGTGCCCCTTTTTCTCTAGGAGAGCATGCCAAACTTGCACCACTCCATTGTGTTTGGCTTGCACTCCCAGTTTGATGCTGCCATTTGCGCCACAGTTTAACATGGCTAATTTGCATAGGTGCCCCTTTCTGCATGCCAGCATTGCAAAGAGGTACACAGAGTTGATAGCACACAACTGCAGAGCGACTTTCTGCATCAGCCCCTTTGTGCCTTATTTTCAGCAAACTTTAGGGACCTGAGTTTTCAGCTGAAAATTCATCTGAATTTAGGAACTTAAAAGTTATTCTAAATTTAGGACTGTAATTCATTTGCCTAGATTTATGTGTCTTATTTATGAGTTTAATACTGACGATCAGTGAAAAGGATCCTAATTTTTTTCCCACCATAAATCTGCCCCTGTTATCACCCACTTTTTATGCACCTAAATTTAGGAGTTTAGTGACATTTTGAGTATAAATCTAGGAACGCAGCCCTAATACATTTTCAAAGAGGCCAATTTAAGAGCATATCTGTCGAAGTTAGTGGCATACATCCTTTGAGTACTGGGTCCAAAGGTTTTTGCCTGAACTATGACAATATATATTAATTTATCTTGGCAGAAGGAAGCATTCTGGATGATTGTTTCTGAGGATCTTAAAGTGGCTAAACAGATAGACAAGATGTTATTGGTAAGGGGGCAGAAGACTGATTCACATAATCAACTTTAATACATGGCTCCAAACCTGATGCAAAAAGGAAGGATTTAGATATATAGGTGACTGGGGAAATAGATGGATTAACAAGAGGCTATACTGCATTGATGGATTACATCTCTCTGTTGCAGGGAAAATGATCCTAAGCAAAAAATTCATTCATTATGTAGACAGGCATTTAAACTAGGGAAAGGGGATGATGGCTGGAACAGAATAAGTCTAGGACATCACTCCCAGCAAAAACAACATTGGAAATAGCCACACTATCAAAGCACACATCAATGGCAAGTGGGAAGAGGCACGTAGAACAAAATCCATGCAGAAAAGAGGCAAGCCAGTCAATAAATGCTGGAAGGCAATGAGTGCAAATGCTCGAAGCCTAGCCAACAAAGTTCCTGACCTGGAAGCCCTAATGATGGAAATGGACTTGAACATTGGCCATTACAGAAACATAGTTTAACAAGTCACATGAATGGGATAGCCATAGCTGACTGTAATTTATTTAGGAGAAATAGAGAAGGCAGAAAAAGAGGACGAGTAGTCCTGTATATCAAAAGCAATATTAAAGCTGCTAAAATGCAGGGGACATGGGGAAAAGAAGAAGTGTTGTGGATTGTGTTGGAAAGAGGTGATGGCACTCTCATCCATATTAGTGTAGTCTACAGGCCTCCAACTCAAACCAAAGAAATTAATAGAGACTTGATTATTGATATTACAAAGGTAACCATGAATAGGGAAGTGTTCATATTGGGTGATTTTACTCTGCCCAATGTGGACTGGAGTATTTCTTCTGCAAATCTAGAAAGAAGTAAAAAATTGTGAATGCCTTCCAAGATGCATTGCTTAGACAAATGGTGATGGAACTGACCAGGGAACGTTCGCTGCTGGATTTAGTATTCGCCAACAGAGACAGCGTGTCAAATATCCGGATGGGTGCCCATGTGACCAGTAGCGATCATCACACGGTGTGGTTTGAGATGAAAGCCAAAGCAGAATCCAATCACAGCAAGCTCAAAGTCCTAGACTTCAAAAATGCTACTTCAGTAAAATGGTCAAGTGCCTGAGGGAGGAGTTGGCAGTGTGGGAAGAGGTAAGGGAAGTGGAACTGCAGTGGGCTAAACTAAAAAAAAGCAATAAAAGGAGCAACAGATAGATATGCAAGACAAGTAAATAAAGACAAGAGGAAAAGGAAATCTATTTGGTTCTCCAAAGAAGTGGCTGCAAAAATAAAGGCAAAAAACACAACTTTCACAAAATTTCAGAAGTTTGCAAACAGAGGAACACAGAAAAGAATACAGGATGAAGCTAAAAGAGACAAAAAAAATAAGGATATCAAAATCTAAGGCAGAAGAAAAGATGGTTAAAGATCTAAAGCATGACGACAAAACATTTTTCAAGTATATTATGGGAAGAGGGAGATCAGAGGTGGAATTGCAAGACTCAAAAGTGCTAAGAACGGATTTGTGGAAAGTGACATTGAAAAAGCAAAAATGCTAAACAATTCTGTTCTGTTTTTACTAAAGAAAATCCTGGTGAAGGACCACCTGTGATTGGCAAATATACAAATGGGAATGGTGTAGATACTACATTATTCACAGAAGATGATGTGTTTGAACAGCTTGCAAAACTGAAAGTGAACAAGGCCATGGGACTAGATGTGATAGATCGCAGGATACTGAAAGAGCTCAGAGAGGTTCTGGCAGGGCCTTTAAAGGATGTTTTTAATACACCCTTGGAGACAGAAGACGTTCCACAGGACTGGAGAAAGGTTGATGGGGTATCTCTTCACACTAGTGGTAATAGGGAAGAAGTGGCAAATTACAGACCAGTAAGCTTTACCTTGGTGGTGGGAAAAGTAATGGAAGCGCTCCTGAAAGAGAAAATAGTGGACTTTCTCAAAACCAATGGGTTGCATGATCTGAGGCAACATGGTTTTACCAAAGGATGATCATGTCAAACACATCTGATTGAGTTCTTTGACTGGGTGACCACAGAACTAGATCAAGGGCATGCAATGGATATGATCTACCTAGATTTCAGCAAAACCTTTGATACTGTTCCTCATAGGAGGCTTATCAATAAACTGACCAGCCTGGGGATGGGTCCCAAGGTAGTGAACTGGATCAGAAATTGGTTGACTGACAGATGACAGAAGGTGATGGTAAACAAAACTCACTCGGATGAAAGGAAGGTGATTAGTGTCGTGCCCCAGGGATCGGTCCTGGGACCAGTACTGTTCAATGTATTTGTGAGTGATATTGCTTTAGGACTGAATGGAAAAGTTTGTCTTTTTGCAGATGACATGAAAATTTTCAACAGAGTGGACTCCCCTAAGGGAGTGGATAACATGAGGAAAGATCTACAAAAGCTGAAAGAATGGTCTAATTCTTGGCAAGTTAAGATTTCATGTAAAGAAGTGCAGTGTCATGCACTTGGGATGCAAAAATTAAAGGAAATTGTATGCAATAGGGGGCGAGAGGTTGATATGTACGGACCAGGAGAAGGACCTCAGAGTGATTGTTTCTGATGATCTCAAGGTGGCGAAACAGTATGACAAGGTGGTGTCCAAAGCCAGAAAGATGCTGGGTTGCATATAGAGAGGAATTACCACCAGAAAGGAAGAGGTACTAATGCCACTGTACAAGTCACTGTTGAGGCCTCGCTTGGAATATTTTGTTCAGTTTTGGAGACCATATCTCACAAAGGATATAAAAAGACTGGAAATGGTTCAGAGGAAGGTGACCAAAATGATTTGGTGCCTGTGCCAGAAGACATATGAGAAGAGACTTGAAGACCTAAATATGTATACTCTAGTGGAGAGAAGGGACAGGAGAAATATAATACAGACCTTTAATACTTAAAGGGCATTAATGAACAAACACACCTTTTTCAAAGATGGGGAAGCTTCAAAACTAGAGGACAAAACATAAAGTTTCAAGGGGGTAAACTGAAAGGCAACGTCAGGAAATATTTTTTCACTAAAAAGGGTGGTGGATGCTTGGAATGCCCTCCCGATGGAAGTGGTGGGGGCACATATAGTGACAGAAATCAAAATGGCATGGGACAGACAGGCATGGATCCCTTTATAGCAACAAGATACAATCAAAATAATCTTAACTGTCTCAGCTATCTCAACAAATAGGGTTGACATGCACAGAGGGGTGGGTATACCCCTAAACAAAGGCATGGGGAGGAGTGACCTGCACGGAGCGGCAGGTGCATCTACCCTTGCCACCTTGCTGGGCAGACTAGATGGACCATGATGGTCTTTATCTGCCTCATATACTATGTTACTATGATCATGGAGAAAGCCAGAAGGATGCTGTGTCTGTCCTAACTTTTCTATAGAACTCAAAGGGTCCTATTTTCCAAAGTGTTTGCCATAAACAAAAGACAAGAAAATCCTTCCTGTAAATAAGACCTATCAAACCAGTATTAGTAGCATTAGTACAATATGTGAGAAGCATACATATATAATAATATTTGTAATAAGACAATCCATAAATTGTTAACATAGTAACAAAATACATAAAACCTGATAAAACCAACTCATCCAGTCTGCACAGATGAGATTGATTCATTTTGGAGGAGTGGCCTAGTGATTAGGAAAGCAGCATAGAGTCAGAAAGATCAGGGTTCAAATCTCACTAGCAGTTTTTGTGGTCTTGGACAAGCCACTTAACCTCCATTGCCTTAGATTTAAACTTAGATTCTGAGCCCTTTGGAGAGAGGAAAATGCATACTGAACCTGAATGTAACTCGCCTTGATCTTCTCCTGGAAAGGCATGAGCTAAATACTAATAACACAGGTACACTAAAAAAAATTTTTTTTAAACTGCCTCTAATGTTTCGATTGATTTTTACGTTTTTTGGTGCGCTGAATCCAAATCTGGTAACCAATTTGCTCCATCACGTACAGATTTTTTGCTACATTGGGTTAGCAGTTTGAGGTGAACATTTCAGATTGAGTGCGATGAGATAAAAGTTTCTTGGATGAATTCTTTATACTAATTGTTTAGTAGTTATTGAAATAAGAATAAAGAAAATTGTAACAAGGCAGCACATAAGAACAGAGTAATGTCAACAAAACACACTGTGATGGTAGCAAAATTGTCTGCACTTAAAACAGCCACATACATGTGCACAAACATTGAGCATATAAGAGCGAGGTTAGACACAAAGCAAAGCAAAGAAATGTGCAAAAAATGTTGTACAGGTATGTATGTAAGAATAGAAAACGCAAACCGCACCATTGCAATACATGAAGACAAACACCCGATGGTGTGAAAATAAAATTCTAATAAATGAGATCCGACACTGTGGTAATAACTAGCAAATTTTTATTTCAAAGTTTAGTAAAAACACGATATTTGTCAACACAGTTTAGATTTTAAAGTCATTCTTGGGTCAATCAATCTCCTGGTGGGCCCGTTTCTTCTTCCCCCGAATGCTTCTCTTGGTGCGCTGCTTGGCGTATTTTTCATCTGGGGTTTCCCGCAGCAGCAACCAGCAGAAATCAGCCATCATAGTGGTGTTCCATCTTCCTTGGTACCTTCTCTCTGCGTCCTTGATGTCCTGGTGAAACCTTTCACCTTGTTCTTCACTGTACGCCCCCAAGTTTTCGGGAAAGTAGTTCACATGGGAGTGCAAGAAATGGACTTTCAGGCTCATGTTACAGCCTTGTTCTTTGAAGGCATTGAGCATCCTGGCAACAATATCCTTATAGTTCTCATCCCGCCTGTTCCCCAAGAATTTGAGAACAACATCCTTGAAGGAATCCCAGGCTTCTTTTTCCTTCTCAGACATCGTTTCAGCGAATGCTCCATCTGAAATGAGTTTCCTTATATCAGGGCCAACAAACACTCCTTCTTTTAGCTTTGCTTCAGAAAGTCGGGGGAACTTTGAGCAAAGATACCGAAAGCACTCACCATCTTTTGGAAGGGACTTGATGAATTGCTTAATGAGACCCAACTTAATGTGGAGAGGTGGTAATAGAATTTTATCACGAGGTACCAAGCTCTCATGAAGAACATTTTTCTCACCGGGTCTCAAATACTCCCGAATTGGCCAGTCTTTTTTCCCCCAGTGTAGGTCGCGGGCCCGGCTATCCCACAAGCAAAGGAAGCAGGGATATTTGGTGAAACCGGATTGCTGCCCTAATAGCATGGATAGAATTTTAAAGTCTCCACAAATCATCCACTTATGCTCATCATAACGAATCTTCTGAAGAATCAGGGCCAAATTCTCGTATTTTTCTTGGAGAATAACAGAGTGAGCAATAGGAACTGAAGCGAATGTGTTGCCATTATGAAGAAGAACACCTTTTATGCTGTCTTTTGACGAATCAATGAACAGCCGCCATTCAGCAGGATCATACTTGAGTTTAAACTTTTCCATCACTCCGTATATATCGTTGCAAAATACCAAATCTTCCTCTTTGCTGAAATACTTCAAAAATTGTGTCTCGCGGTTGCGGTACCAATAAAAAGTTGTTCCTGGTGACAATAGATTTTTCTGTTTAAGCCGAGAACCTAGCAGTTGGGCAGCATCTTTTGGGTGTCCTAAATCCCGGACTAAATCATCCAATTCAGCTTGAGAGAAAAGTTCAGGTTTCGGATCTGGTTCAGTTTCAAACTCGGAAGTACTGGACTCATCGGGAAAAGCCATCTGATGAGTCTCATCATGATCAGAACCGTCCACACAAATATGATCCAAAGATTTTGGTGGTTCAGGCACAGGTACTTCGTTGCTATGAGGCATAGGCCTAATTGCTGAGGGAAGGTTGGGGTAACTTATTATGTTCTTATTTTTTAAGTTGTATCCCTGCACAATGCAAGAGCAAAAATAGCAGTCACTTCTGTGGTCTCTTTGTTCACGCCACATCATAGGTATTCCGAAACGAAATGCTTGTTTTTTACCTTTCATCCATAAGCGTAGATCTTCCTCACATGTCTTGCACACTTTGTGAGGAGCCCACGGTTTGTCTTGATCGCCTAACTTCAAACAGAAATAGGCGAAATATACTATTTTAATAAATGCAGAAATGTTCCTCTGCCGCTTTTTCATGGTATATTCCCCACAAATAAAACAAAAACTGTCCGGAGAGTTGACGCAACCTCTGGCTCTGTGAGCCATCACAAATACACAGCACTGCAAACTACAACTGTAGTGAACCACTTCGGAATAAAGCTGGATTACGACTGAGCAAACAAAAGGTAATAATGAACTTGCAAGAAACTGAAATTTGACAGGAACGTTCATGTCGCAACCACCGTGTTTGAGCGAGCGAGCGAACGAGGCGAGGCGAACAGGAAAGAACATGCGCCAGCACGAGTACTGGATTTAGCCCCCCGCCTCCCAATTGTCCTGTTAATGTATAAAATGAATACAAAACACTCTAAAATATCATGAGGGAGTGTTTCTAGTTAGTTAACCATTACAACCTCTATTTTGGGCCAAGAAAATAAACTGCAGTCGGCTAAAGAGAAATTATGTGAACATTCCTTATATGGGTAAGAAATCTAATTTTGCAAGAAAACGTGACGTGATGGAACATTTTGGCTATTTTTCCTGGATTCAGCACCCCAAAATCTATAGGAATCAGTTGCAAAACTGGAGGCAGTTTTTTGGTAGTGTACCTGTGTAATAATTCAGTAAAAGGGAGTGGGGGATAAAACATTTTTCAGATATGTTAGTGAGAGGAGGAAGGGCAAAAGTGGTATTGTCAGACTGAACGGTGAAGGGAAAGAATATATAGTAGCTGATGAGGTACTTATGACCTGGATTGGCCACTGTTGGAAATAGAATACTTGGCTTGATGGACCTTAATCTGACCCAGTATGGCATTCCTCATGTTCTTATGTTCTTAGGATAAAGTGGAATTGCTTAAAAAAAAATTTGTTCTTTGTTCACAGGTGAACGGCCAGAAGAAGGACGTGAGAAAGTACCGACAAATAGAAAGAGAAGTGAATTGGATCTTATCGAAGACCATGTTCATGAGGAGCTGGCTAAACTAAAAGTAGACAAAGCAATGTGGCCTGATGGGATATATCTGAATGTTCTGAAGGAACTTGGGGAAGTTCTAGTGGCTCCACTGTCTGACCTTTTCAATGCTTCTTTAGAGTCTGGTGTATTCCCAAAAGAGAGGAGAAAGGCGCATGTGGACCCTTTAAACAAAAGAAGAACTAAGAATGAGGTTGGGAACTATAGGCCAGTTAGTCTGACCTCTGTGGTCAGTAAACTAATGGAAAGACTGCTAAAACAGAGGATAGTGAGGTTTCCGGAATACAATGGATTGCAGGATTCATGCCAGCATGGTTTTACTAGAGGCGGGTCATGTCAGAGAAATCTCATTAATTTTTTTGACTGGATGACCAAAGAATTGGCTGAGGGGGAGCTCTAGATGTGGTGTACTTAGATTTCAGTAAAGCCTTTAACATTGTTCCACAATTGTAAATAAATTGAATACCCTAGGGATGGACCCTAAAATAACTGACTGGGTTAGAAAGTGGGGGGCGATAAAGGCTACAGGGATATGCCCTTTGTCCAATTCTTTTTAACATTCTTGTAAGTGATGTTGCAGAAGGGCCTCTTTGCAGATGATACCAAAATCTGCAATAAAGTAGACATCCAGGAAGGTGTAGAAAACATGAGGAGGGATTTAGGAATGCTTAAAGAATGGTCAATAATCTGGCAGCTGAAATTTAATGCTAAAAATATTCAGGGTCATGCATTTGGGCTACAAAAATCCAAGGGAGAGGTACAGTATAGGAGGCAAAGTGCTTTTGTCCACTAAACTTGGATTTGAACCAGCAGAAGGAGTGGAGGAGTAGCCTAGTGGCTGGGGCAAAGTACTTCAGGTCAGAAGGTTGGGGGCTCAAATCCTACTAGAGGACAACAATCTTGGGCCGGAAGGACTGGAGTTTCTAGTTCCACAGGTGCTCCTTGTGGTCTTGGGCAAGCCCCTTAACCCTCCATAGCCCATGTCCCCTGTAAAATAGTTTTCTCCAAGTTATAATGCCCTGTTCAATGTAATTTCAGTTTGTTCAATATAAACCGCACTGATGCAGAATAGCACAGTATATAAGAGAATATAAATAAAGAAGAGCAGGACCTGTGCAGGATTGTTTCAGAGGATCTTAAAGTGGCTAAACAGGCAGAAAAGGTGATGGAGAAAGCCAGAAGGGTGCATAGGGTGAGGAATGGCTAACAGGAAAAAGGAAGTGATAGTGCCTCTGTATAAGTCTTTGTTGAGACCTAATTTAGAGTGCTGTGTGCAATTCTGGAGATCTCACCTTGAAAAGGATATAAACAGGATGGAGTTAGTGCAGAGGGTAGCTACCAAAATGGTCAGTGGGCTTCAAAGATCTAAAGATGCATACTTTTGGAAGAAAGATGGGATGGGGAGATATGATAGTGATGTTTAAATACCTACATGGCATAAATGCACAGGAGTAGATCCTTTTTCAACTGAATGCAAGCTCTGCAATGAGGGGGCATAGGATAAATGTGAAAAAAGATAGACTCAGGAGTAATTTGTGGAAATATTTCTTTATGGAAAGAATGGTAGATACATGGAATAGTCCTCCAGTGGAGGTAGTAGAGACAAAAACTGTATCTGAATTAAAGAAAGCTTGGGAGAAACACAGAAAATCTCTAATGGGAAAAGGACTGTAGAGCTTAGTGGTTCATATGGAAGTGCAGACTGAATAGGCCATATGGTCTTTATCTGTCATCATGTTCCTATGTAAATAATGAATGCATATACAAATCATAACCCAACACCAGCTCCCCCTAATGCATGTCTTTTCCTGACCTCTTATTCAACTTCCCTCTAATGCCCAACATCTTTGTCCCAAGCATTCCCAAAATCTATTGCCATGATGGCCTACACCACCTTTGCTTGTAAGCCATTTCAAGTCTTGCCATCTGCAACTTTGCTTCTTATAAAACCAATACTTAAGACAGAAGTTGGTCTGAGTGTTTGGCTTATTATAAAGAATTGTAATATTCCTTAAACCATGCAGTTTATTGAGGCTTATAAAAGATCTGGCCTCTCCATGCTCAGTGAAATTTTCTTTTTTGACCATGGCCCTCTGTGAAGGACACCACAGTAGTAAATTTCACCCAAGCAGACTCTACAATGCAGGAAGGTTCAAAGAAGGAGAAGGGCGACTTTTGGCCATTTCCATATCTTCTTGTTCGGTAGGCCATTAACTGAACTTCTGATACTACACCCCAGTCTCAGATGCCCAATGTTGCTATATCACTACTGTTTAGGGTTGTAACCACTGTTTCATACAGATTACCTCAATGCTTTCATGGAATCCCAGTACGATAACACAATGGATGTTTTTGGCTGGACTGCAGCTCTGTGCAGTGTGCATTAGTGCTTCATTACCATCTCTTTTTGGGGTATGTTTACTAAACCACGCAATTGTGCAGGGCGCACTTGAGCGTGCGCTAAGGTACCTTAGCACATGCTAATAGTGCGTTTTTGTGCCCCGCACACGTGCGCGCTGCACTAACGTGCCCGCACAAGTGCGCGGCGCGCTGATGTGCGATAGAGGCGTGGAAAGGCATTCTGAGGGCGGAGGAAGGCTCCCAAGGGGCGGAGGGACGGGGTCAATGGGTGGAGAGTGGGAGGGGAGAGGCTCCCCGCATAGGAGCGGGGCTGAAATTCAACTAAAAAAATACCGCGAGTGAAAACCTCGCGTTAGAGCCGATTTAAAGGGAAGAGAAACCATTTCTGTCAGCAATGTACAGCAAAACCAGGGAAACCTACAAAACGTGAGCAGTGTGATACATGTGCACAGAACAAAATAGCAAATAAAAATTGTAAATGACCACAACAAAATTCTAATAAATTATAATCCATCTGGGCAATAGTGATAGTCATGGAAAACATCAAAAATTACTCCCAAGAAAGCCCCAAAAAAGAAATATGAATTTTAGAAGGGTCTACGCTCCGTCCCCATACAAGGTGAATGATCCCACAGGAGTCATAAACCCTGCTCTGCACAATGTCACTGTGGGACCATTCACCTTGTATGGGGACGGAGCATAAAAATAATAATTATTATTTTTTACGCTCCGTCCCCATACAAGGTGAATGATCCCACAGTGAAATTGTGCAGAGCATGGCTTATGACTCCTGTGGCCAGGTTTCCTATCTCCAGGGACTGCACTGTCTCTATGGCCACAGTGTGGTGCAGTGAACACAGACAGTGTATTCAGGAGCCAAAGATCACCAGTTCAAGTCCCAGCTGGGGCTCCTGCAAACCCAATCCCCATATTTTACCCACCACTAAACCATGATAGTAAAGACCAACCTTTTTTGCAGATAACATAAGCATGGTCCAAACACCTCTATTTTACCCTACAGAGCACAGACACCAGAAACATGCGCATTACCTAGACCACAGTCCCCTCAATGCAGTCCTGGAGGGCACATATCATTTAGCTGTCATGCTGTCAGCAATTTAAGGCCATGTCAGCATGGTGGCGGAGGGGTACCGTTGGTGGAGGGGGCAGTGGCTGCTGCCCACAGCAGATGGTGGCCTATCCCCCTTCACGTGGGTGCAGTGCCCTCCAACAGACAGGCCCTGTCTGACAAACAGCCATGGACTCCCCAGGGAATGCACTGTTTTTGTGCTAAGACGGTCGTGCAGCGGACACAGCCAGTGCCTTTAGGACCAGAAGGTCACAGGTTCAAATCCCAGCTGGGGCTCCTGGCAACCCAGTCCCCTTATTTTACCCATGAAGAAATCATGGTAGTAAAGACTGAACCATTATTGCTGAGACCATACGCATGGGTCAAAAACCTCTATTTTACCCTACACAGCACAAACACCATAGAAATGTGCATTACCTATGGCAGAATCACCCAAATGCAGTCCAGGAGGGCCAAACACCATTCAGTTTCCATGCTGCCTCAAATAAAGATGCCTGTGCTGCATATCTATGCACCACCCCCATGGTATGCAGATGTATCCCATGCATATTCATGAGGGACAGCATGAAAACCCGAACAGTGTTTGGCACACCAGGACTGGTGTTGGGAACCTCTGCCGTAAAGCAGAAGCCAACAGGGCCAGACACACCACACCCACACCCACAGGCCCCATTGGCTAATGCCTCCTGGAGAGGCAGTACATTGGGCCCTGCGTGCATCTCCTAATACTAGCACTTGCATACCTTAGCAATGCCACCCTACACCTGGGTATACGGTACACACCTAGCAAATGTTTCCTATGATTACTGGCAGATAGCAAGTCCTACGTTAAGCACGGTTTGCTCATTGAGCTCCATCATAACAATCTTTCTGATGTCTGCAGTGTGTGCTTAAGGTCTGGTCTCTGACAGTGTTTACCACCCTGGGGAGTGACCTCCAACAGTATTGCGTAGCATATCCATGCCTGTACTGTGCCCAGGACTGGTGTGGTGGGCAGGGCTGCTAAACTCCTCTATAGTAGCACAATGCTGGCATAGGTGTGGGAGTGTGTGTCTGTCTATACAGTGTGTGGTGGCTGCAAACACCTTCCACAGCCCACACTGCCAGCACTGTTGCCAGTATTGGCCTGCCAATGTGCATAATGAGGAGCAAGGTACCATGGGTATAGCCCGGACAGAGTGACCTGGCCAGGATGCATCTGCACAGGGTATAGGCACTGGCTGGGACATTGTAGTGCCTGGCCACCACCTACACAGACAGGGTGACCTCAGTATGTCCTGCTGGGGGATCATTCTCACCCAGACTGTGCAGTGACGACAGCATGGCTAAGCACCCCCATAGTGCTATATAGCATTTCTTTCATGTGATATTTATGGGTTTCCTTTTGGGGCCCAGTCACTGATTTATCTGCTTGTTGTTTATGCTGACTTCCCAGTTCTGGGTGCATGCATTTCCACTGGGAACATGCACTATGGACTAGCTAGCAGACTGTTTGTAGCTGGTATGTGTCTTGATGGAGCAGGGTGCAATGGCTGAAGGCTTGCTGCAGGTAAATATCAGATGGTGGTGGGGTGCGGTTTAGTACATCCAGACCTAAAGTCTGTCTGCTATTGTGTTGTGGATGTGTACAGAGCTGCATTGACTGCCCTATAGGGTGTCTGATCCCCAGCAGGACTGGAGTTGTTGGTTCCCTCTACTGCCACCATTGCAGGGAAGTAGAATGTGGATCTGTTGATGGCAGACCCTGTGTGCCACCCTTGGTCCTGGGGGGAGGGAGGGTGGTGGTGGTGGTGGTGGTGGTGGAGCATGGCCCATCTGGGCGTCCATGGGGGCTATACCTGACTGAGACAAAGAAAGATATCCAAGGCATTTTGTGCTAAACTACCTATCTCACACATTAACACTGCTTTGGACCTCTGACATGGCCTCTTTCAGTCATGTAAGGTGCTGTGGGCCTGGTGCTGGGCACCTCACCGCACCCTCAGGGTGAGAACAGTACCTGCACAATGTGATGGTATGTAGCTAGTCTGTGCCAGTAAAACACACGGTCAGTACCCCCTACCAGGCCGAGGTGCTGTGGGGGTGCACATGGTCACTTCCCCCTACCAGGCCGAGGTGCTGTGGGGGTGCATTCCCCATCTTGTGTTTATCTGTGGACAGCTGATTTGCATGTGCAGTGCATCATGGGTACGGGTGTGCTAACCCTATCCTGGTGACCACAACAGACTGTCTGTGTGGTGACATGCAGGCTCTCTACAGCAAGCATGGGCAACTATAGAGCTGTAGCCCAATGGTTACTTCACTGCCTATGAAGCCAGAGGTCATGAATTCAAACCCACAGTGGAGTTATTTGATAGGGCTGCCAAAGCATTACCTCTTTTTAATGTACATTTTTGCTGCCAGCAAAAACACCCTCAGCGTACTGTACCCATAAGGTGCCTCTGAGGGCACTTTATAGGGCGCCCTATAGGGCACCTTATGGTTCCCGTCCATGTAAGGTGCACTATACATTATCCTGTGATGCAACTTATAGGGTGCCCTTTAGGGGACATTTTAGGGTGCCGTGGCGGACAGTGCACTTTATAATGTGCCCTATGGAGTGCCTTATAGGGTGCCTTATACAGCACCTTCAATTACGGCACGTGAGGGCGTGTTTGATGGCAGCAATTAATAAAATAAAAATAAAGTGTTGCAGGAAACAAAATGTACATTGCAAAGCTGATGCTTCAGCCAGCCTTACGTATTAGGCACACTGGGGAGCAAACTCATGACCCCTGTATCAGCAGTCAGTGCCTTAACCATTGTGCTCCACTGCTGCTCCTCCTTGCCTGTCAGCGCACCTACTTATGCTTTTCATTCCTTAAACTGCACAGTGCTGCCATCAAAAACAGTACTCTGACCTTGCGGTACCTCATACGGCACCCTATAAAGCGCCCTATAAGCAACATTCTAGGGTGCCTTGGCGGACAGTGCACTTTAAAATGTGCCTTATGGGGCGCCTTATGTTAAGAGTGCGTTTGCTAGTAGTGATAATTAAAATAAAAATAAAATGCCTCCTAAAGAAATCTTCCCCATAGTATGTAATGCCTCAGCCAGCCTTGATCATTGGGCACCGTGGGGGATTGAACCCCTGATCCCTGCATCATTGGTCAGTGTCTTAACCATTGGGCTGTGGTGCTGTTCCTGTGCTTGAGCATCAGCGCGCCGTCTTATGCCTCTAAATATTAAAATGCCTCCTAAAGCAATAGCACGCCGCCTTATGCCCATCAGCGTGCTGCCTTATGCCACCCAATATTAAACTGGCTCCTAAAGTAATGCCTCAGCCAGTCATCTTCATTGGGTTCTGTGGGGGGTTGAACCCCTGATCCCTGCACTATTGGCCAGTATCTTATCCATTGTGCTGTTGTTCTGCTCTTTTGCTTGCACATCAGCGCGCCACTTATGCCTCCCGCGCAGCTTTCTCATGTGCTAATGTGCGGGGCGCACATGGGCACCGCACACCTTAGCGCATATTTAAATCCCGGTTTTTCTTTTTCAGAAAGAAACGCCCACTCCTTATATGGCACTCGCACACTAGCGCGGCCCGCACATTAGCGGGGTTTTAGTAAACATACCCCTTTGTGTTTTGATGTGCTGGGGGGCATATTCAGTGGCAGTGGAGAGCAGTACTAAAGCAGCTGGCTGCGGAACCGTTAAATGAAAACCAGATATTCAGTACCAATGCAAATCCAGTGACTGGTGCTGCATATCCAATTTGCCCGGAATATAATTCTGCAATCTGGTCAGCTGCAATATTCAGCTGCTAGCTGGATTGCAAAACTACAAAAAGTTAGGATAACCTTTCACCTGTCCTAGCTTTATGTGGTTTAACTATCCAGTTAGCAGCTGAAAATCACCGCTGATTGGCTAGTCAGTGGGACTGACCCCCTCCACCCCTGCAATGTCCCAGTATTATCCAGATAGTGCCAAGGTGTTTAACTGGTTAAGAGGTGATGTTCCACAGCACTAATAGCTACTGAATGCCCCTCTCGGCGGCATTTTTGCTGTTTGCAGGTCTGCAAACAGCATAAATACATTTGAATATGACCCTCTCTTTGTTTATTCCACAGTGGTTTGAATTCCATTACAATTTTTGTCTCTCACCTACTCTGAAAAAGCTAACCATAATATTGGCTCTATATGGTTATATAGCATCAAAGATTTCTGATTCTTTAATCTACCAGATACCTTCCAATGACAGTTATTTCTCTGTTTAAACTCATACTCAAAATACAGTTGACATTGGTGTTATTAATGTGTATAATTCTAATTGAATGCATAAGAACATAAGAAATGCCATAATGGGTCAGACCAAGGTCCATCAAGCCCAGTATCCTGTTTCCAACAGTGGCCAATCCAGGTCACAACTACCTGGCAGGTTCCCAAAGAGGCACATAGGTTCCACCACGCTTATCCCAAGGCAAGCAGTGGATTTCCTGGGTCCTCTTTAATAATGGTTTATGGACCTTTCCACCAGGAATTTGTCCAAACCTTTTTTTAAACAACCTTCACTACATTTTCTGGTAAGAAATTCCAGAGTTTGATTATGCATTGAGTGAAAAAAATCATTTCTATTATTAGTCATAAATGGGTTCAATTGTAGCTTCATTGCATGTCCCCTAGTCTTTCTACTTTTTGATGACATATCATATCCCCTTTCAGCCATCTCTTTTACAAGTTGAAAAGCCCTAATCTTTTAAGCCTTTCCTCATAGGGGTATCCTTCCATCTCCCTTTACCATTCTGGAGACTCTTCTCTGTACCTTTTCTAATTCTGCTATATCCTTTTTAAGATATGGTGACCAGAATTGCACAAAATATTCAAGGTGCAATTGTACCATGAAATGATACAGAGGTATTATAATATCCTTTGTTTTATTTTCCATTCCTTTCCTTATGATACCTAGCATTCTATTTGCTCTCTTGGCTGTCACTGCACACTGAGCGGAGGGTTTCAATGTATTATCCAAGATGACACCTAAATCTTTTTCCTGGGTGGTGGTTCCTAATGCAGTACCTTGCGTCATGTAACTATAGTTTGGTTGTTCTTTCCTAGGTGCATAACTTTGCACTTGTCCACATTAAATTTCATTTGCCATTTGAATGTCCAGTCTTCCAATTTATCAAGGTCCTCTTGCAATTTTTCACAATCCTCTTGCGTTTTAACAACTTTGAATAATTTTGTGTCATGTGCAGATTTGATCACCTCACTCATTCCCTTTTCCAGGTCATTTTTGAATATGTTAAAAAGCAGCAGACCTAGCACAAATCCCAAATTTATATCAAGATGGTTCCACTCCCCACTTTCAAACTATTCCTAATTGACTTTAAACGTATTACTGGTGGTGAGAATTGGTGTTGCAGAAAGAGTGAATTTTGCAACTTTCTAGCAATGATCTTAACTCCCCTGCTACCTATCGTGCATGCAATCCTTTATTACCCTAGTAATTTACTTTCTTGTCTCACAGTGAGAACAATTATATTGCCCATTTTGGTAGTGAGAGATATTTATTTGTTTTCTCTTTAGGGATTTGAAGAAATCTTGTTCTAAACTATGATAGTGTTGAGTAGGGTTGGTAAAATAATATGCAGTGTCCTAGGTGAGCTCTCAATCCTGCCGCCCATCCTTCTTCTACCCCTGCCCCTATTGCTACCACTGCTGCCCCTTTCCTGTACCTGCAATGGCAAACATGACATTTAAAGGGCAATGCAGCGCTTACCTGAATTCTCCGGCACCAAGTTGCTCTTCTTTTTTGCTGTGACTTGTCACTTCCACCCCCTTCCGAGATCACATAGAGCAGGAAGAGCAACGCAGCACTGGAGAGTATGGGTGAGCACTTCATTGCCTTTTAAATGCTATTGCCACTACTGAAGGTCCTGGGATGGGGCACCAGGGGCAGTAAAGGGCACAATGTGAACAATAGTGTTCTAGGAAACTGCCTAGTTCACCTATGAGGTCACTCCGGACCTGACGGTGAGGCATCAAACTTGTTAAAAATCAGTAGTTATATATGAAACAATCTTACAGTGCGAATGCTGTAAAAGAAATTTAAATCCCCCATAGAAAACTTCCTAAATGTTGATTGCATGAGCAAAAATTCATTTTTTTTAAATACACTTTTTTGGGGAGTATGAGGGGTGCACAAGCCTAATAGCCTATTCTCGTATTTCTTCTAACACAGCTGAAACCAGTTCGAGGATTCTGATGCTATGAAACTTCATTTGTGACCGCAAGGATGATTTTTTCCTTTTTTTTATACATATATACCACTCCTAGTGTGCTCCCATCCAGAGACTGGGAGCCCTGTAGCACTGCTGCTTCTGAAATCTTAATTAATGGGATCTAAGTCCAGTTTAGGTATTGTCCTTATCAAAGGCCATGAATACTTCCTGTGAATGCTTTCTCTACAACAGTAGTTCTCAATCCAGTCATCTGGGACCCCCCAGGCCAGTCAGGTTTTCAGGATTTTCACAATAAATGTGTAAGAGATAGATCTGCATGCACTGCTTCCATTGTATGCAGATCTGTCTCATGCATATTCATTGTGGATATCCTGAAAACCTGACTGGAATAAGGGTCTCAGAGGACTAGGTTGAGAACCACTATTCTACAATATCCTCAGCCCCCAGCAGATCCAGGTTGCAAAGAAGCTGATCCGCGAATTTAAATGGGAACTTTTCATACAGCAGTGCACAGAGCTGCCACTGAGTTGCCAGCTCAGCTTTATCTTTTTTAGAAAGGAGCAACATGCTGCCCTGTTATGTGTTGCTTATTTTCATCAGTATTGACAGGTTTTATGTTAACAGGAATTAGATTGTTCTAAATCAGTTTGCATTTTGTTTAAGTGTGATTTTGATGAATAGATAGTTAACTTTTTCTGCCCCTTTTGCACACTTTTGATGGAGTTTAGATATAATACAACTGGTCAGCCATCCTTATTGAAAATGTTTTACCCTTTCATAGCTATATGATAAAATAATTTTAGCTAATTTATTCACTCTTGTAATGAGAAAGCTGTATATTTTCTCAAGCTATAAGCCTGTCAGAAAAAAAAGGTATATACTGACCTGTAGGGACTATACTTGGAAACATAATTATTTGAAGATGTCTATAAACATATATAACTTTTTATTTTGTATGTGGTGTACTGTTATCACTTGAGGACTGGTTTATAAAATAATTTTCTTATATACCTAAATAGGGAAGGAAATCTTTATTCACCAAGTTCCTATTTAATGTCATGCTAAAAAAAAGGTGATGGCTATACCGTAACTTTAAATGATTGTACAATATACCTTTCATTGCTTTTTCTCTATGCATTTGTAAATAAAACCTTTTATCAAGCAACCTACTTTTTAAACATATGAAGTGACATTTTAGAAGGGACGACTAGGAAGAATCTGGGACATCCAGAGCAGAACATCCAAAAATCTGGAGATGTGGCAGCAGTGAAGGGAGGGGTATATGAGTGTCTTCTGAAATCTCTCCACCTCCACTGAAGAATGAACATCCCAGTAAGCGCTTCCGGCGATGGGCCTGCGCAGATAGCAAGGTTGGGTATGTGCAATAATATAGGCCATTTCACAAATGTGGATATCCCCAAATGGCATGCCCTGAGAGCCGTGTATTTGGACGTCTTGGCCAAGGCATTTCAGAAGGGGGGCAACTATGCTATGGCCGGCCATTGCAGAGGCAGGCCAGAATTATGTTTGGAGTATGTATTTACATGCAGATTTCTTTGGCCAGGAAATATTAACCATGGTGGTGAAAGTGGTTTTCGCCCTTCCTTCTGGAAGCATTGCAGCCATTCAACAAGCAGCTTTTTGCAACATATTCATGGTCGGGAGCAGTTGTAGATATGGACACCTCAGCATCTGGGATAGACAGGGATATGGTATTCTTAAATCGCACCGCGACGTGCATCTCCTTTGGTCCACCCAGAGCACAACTCCACCATGCCCCTTCCCCCTCCCGGCTACATGGATGTGCTCAGCCCGGGGATCTCTATATACCCGAGTTTCTAAAATGGATCCAGGATTGTCTCTATGATATGAATGTCTGAACGCTTGTTTTCAGTCATTCAACTCACAAATAGGGCTTCTAAAATGACCCCCATAATTTTCCTTATCCGTAAATGGTGGATTTATATTTGATCTCACCGCTCACTTAACTAATGGCTAGCTCACAAATAAAATATCATAAAGAGTTAACTCTAGGGAATCCAGTCTGATATGGTCTTACTGTACAGTGTAAGTGCAGTGTTAGAATGACCCATTTAAGCTATGAAAGAACTATGGCGTATTTTAATTCAGTCCATTGCTCACCAAGATGGATTTAATTGAAGAAAATTACTTGATTTGTTTGAATAATTTTGATAGGTTTTATAATATTAAATCTGGAGACCATTATTCAGGGAAAATAAAAAAATAGCACATAATAGTGTGGTAATTATCTGACAAAGAATATGATTCTGGAATAGTTTACTCATTATTTCATTCAGCGCTAGACAGAAGAAACCTGAAGAATTCCAGAGATTTGTTTGGGGATTGTATGGGTTGTTTCTGCCCACTGATAATTACTCTGGGGAATGTTAATAACATGTTCTATTCACAAAATGTTAAAAATTAGAAGAGAAACTGAAAAAAATGACAAAACAAATATAACTCATTGTTCTATGAAATAGATTATTCACTTACATGCAGATATTGCTAGATTTGCAGCACACAGTTCTAGTAGTGATATTGGTTTATAGAAACAAAAGAATCACCTAAAGATGACAGTGAATGTATTTGTCAAGAGACCTCAATGTGAGTTAAAGAGAGGCCTGATTAATTATATTGGTTACAGTTCCTACAGAGGATTCGTTCTGATCAGGCTATCACAATGATATTTCTAAATATATCTTGGACATTTGGCACTGTTGCTCATTATGCAGTATTTTACTGAAAAAGCTTAGAGAAAAAATGGATAGTTCATCTTATTTTGTTATGGTTTCAATCATTTTTGGAAGATCAAAGTCAACAGGTGAGGGATATAAGCAGTGTCTCCAGTTGGTAACCTTACATTTTGGAGTACCACAAGGCATTATCACCTACACTGTTTAGGAGATAATTATTAAACTGCGGTAAAATCTAAGGGCCTGATATTCAAAAGGCATTTAGACCTGTAAACTGTCTAAATGCTACTGAATGGGATATTCAATGGCACTAACATAGTTAGTACCGCTAAATATCCCCAATTATCTCCCCTACATGCCCCGATGCTAACCGCTTAGTATCGGGGCATTTCAAGGGCATTCTGGGGTGTGTCATGGATGGCAACAGTCGCTAACCGGGTGGCGGTGACATGCACTGCTACCCAGTTAGCGACCTGTGGGTAAAATTTTTCAAAGCAAAAGCTGCCATTGTTTTACCCACGGGAGCAGTGAAATATTGCCGCTATCCAGTTAGCTTCTGCAGCTTCAGGGCAGGTGCGGCAATACCGGATATTTAATACTGGGGCTGCATATGATCTCAGCATTGAATATCTGGGGTTAGAGGTTGGTGAGGATGGCTATGCACTGTAGCGGCACATAGCTGGCTCAATTCAATATCGGGCCTTGACATTTTTTAATTATTTTTATTTATGCAAGTCTCAACAATCTACAAGCATACGCTTGAATACAGAACCAAAGAGATGACTTGAAAAGTAACATATTCCAAAAGAAAAAAAACACAAACAAACATATCATCTCTACCCTGAGCTACAATCAAATGTGAGGGAGAGGTGAAAAATGTAGAGAAAGAAGAAGAAAAAGAAAATAAGGTGACAAAGGCAGTAGGGACAACTCCAATGTATTATATCAAGTCATGAATCAAACAAACCCCTCAAGTAAGTGGAGTAGAGATAGACAATTTATTCATAATTATAAAGGCACACAATTGTTCAGGAAAAAGAAAGATATCTATCTTAAAGGAAATTTACTATGCATTTACATGGGTATCTAAGAAGAAAATTGGCACTTAGGGGTATGTTTACTAAACCGTGCAATTGTGCGGGACACACTTGAGCGTGCGCTAAGGTACCTTAGCGCATGCTAATAGTGCGTTTTTGTGCCCCGCACACATGTGCGCTGCACTAACGGGCCCGAACAAGTGCGCGGCGTGCTGATGTGCGATAGAGGCGTGGAAAGGCATTCTGAGGGCGGAGGAAGGCTCCCGAGGGGCGGAGGGACAGGGTCAATGGGTGGAGAGTGGGAGGGGAGAGGGTCCCCGCACAGGAGCGGGGCTGAAATTCAACTAAAAAAATACCGCGAGTGAAAACCTCGCGGTAGAGCCGATTTAAAGGGAAGAGCAACCATTTTTGTCAGCAATGTACAGCACAACCAGGGAAACCTACAAAACGTGAACAGTGTGATACATGTGCACAGAACACAATAGCAAATAAAAATTGAAAATGACCACACCAAAATTCTAAAAAATTATAATCCAGCTGGGCAACAGTGATATCAATGGGAAACAATAAAAAACACTCCCAGGAAAGCTCCAAAAAAAGGAAATGATTTTTGGAAGGGTCTACGCTCCGTAGACCCTTCCAAAAATCACTTTTTTTTGGAGCTTTCCTGGGAGTGTTTTTTACTGTTGCCCATTGATATCACTTTTGCCCAGCTTGGTTATGTTTTATTTCCCTTTTTTTCGAGGCCATTTCTAATGTTTATTTGCCCTTTTGTCTCCATACAAGGTGAATGAGCCCACAGTGAAATTGTGCAGAGCAGGGTTAATGACTCTGGCCAGGTTTCCTATCTCCAGGTAATGTACTATCTCTGTGGCCACAGTGTGGTGCAGTGAACACAGACAGTGTGTTCAGAATCCAAAGATCACCAGTTCAAGTCCCAGCTGGGGCTCCTGCAAACCCAATCCCCATATTTTACCCACCACTAAACCATGATAGTAAAGACCAACCTTTTTTGCAGATAACATAAGCATGGTCCAAACACCTCTATTTTACCCTACAGAGCACAGACACCAGAAATATGTGCATTACCTAGACCACAGTCCCCCCAATGCAGTCCTGGAGGGCCACATATCATTTAGCTGTGATGCTGTCAGCAATATAAGGCCATGTCAGCATGGTGGCAGAGGGGTACCATTGGTGGAGGGGGCAGTGGCTGCTGCCCACAGCAGACAGTGACCTAGCCCCCTTCACGTGGGTGCAGTGCCCTCCAACAGACAGGCCCTGTCTGACAAACAGCCATGGACTCCCCAGGGAATGCACTGTTTTTGTGCTAAGACGGTCATGCAGCGGACACAGCCAGTGCCTTTAGGACCAGAAGGTCACAGGTTCAAATCCCAGCTGGGGCTCCTGGCAACCCAGTCCCCTTATTTTACCCATGAAGAAATCATGGTAGTAAAGACTGAACCAGTATTGCTGAGACCATACGCATGGGTCAAAAACCTCTATTTTACCCTACACAGCACAAACACCATAGAAATGTGCATTACCTATGGCAGAATCCCCCAAATCCAGTCCAGGAGGGCCAAACACCATTCTGTTTCCATGCTGCCTCTAATAAAGATGCCTGTGCTGCATATCTATGCACCACCCCCATGGCCATCAGCGCGCCGCTTTATGCCGCCCAATATTAAACTGGCTCCTAAAGTAATGCCTCAGCCAGCCTTGTTCATTGGGCACTGTGGGGGATTGAAGCCCTGATCCCAGCACCATTGGTCAGTGTCTTAACCATTGTGTTGTGGCTCTGCTTTTCTGTTTGTACACCAGCGCGCCACTTATGCCTCCCATGCAGTTTTCTCATGCGCTAATGTGCGGGGCGCAAATGGGCGCCGCGCACCTTAGCGCATATTTAAATCCCGGTTTTTCTTTTTCAGAAAGAAACGCCCACTCCTTATATGGCACCTGCACACTAGCGCGGCCTGCACATTACCGGGGTTTTAGTAAACATACCCCTTATTGTCAACGTCTCCAGCCACATCCCCAGAAATAACTTCCCATGATCTTGGGTACTTCATGCCACATCAAGAGGTAACCAGATCTTTTGTTCATAAAATGGAAACTTAGAATATTTAAAATAAAGCCGCAATATCATTCTAAGATCTTTTTCAAACACAAAACTAACTAACAAAGTAGCTGTATCTTGGATCTCAGTCAATGAAGTCTCTAATAACACTGATACATCTAGTTGCTCTTCAGACACTCCTCTCTGAAGGTTTCAAGTTGGAAGACATAAATCCTATTCACAGGTGTAATTCCCTCAGCTGGAATTTTGAAAATCTCAGTCAAATAAGATTTAAACAAATCCAGAGCAGAAAAACAAGAGACCGTTGGAAAGTTCAGGAATGTAAGGTTCAAGCTTCACAATTGATTTTCAAATTTCTCCAAATGTTGATGAATGATAAACTTATCCTTTACCAAGGCATCAATAATCCTTTTGGAGTCCTCAATTTTTTTCCCAAGAAGAAGATTTATCTAGAAATTCTTTTTCTAGACACAGATGATCCTGGTTCAAAGTATCCACAGTCTGAGTGGGAGTGGCTAACCAAGATGGCTGACACATTCTGTTGCCTACCAGATGCCTAAACAAAAGGGGAAGGTGAGGGTTTTTCCCTCGGAGCCCTTGCCTTCTTTCTACAATCCAAAGGATCGCTTTGTTGAAATTTCTAAAGCGCAAAAGCAGGAGATTCGTGCCGGCTTAGCTGTGGCTTCAGAGGAGGGAACACCACTGTTTTCGGACCTTGAGATCTCTTTGGCCAGCAATTCTGTATCTGAAGGATTATTACCTTGTTCCCCCACTGCTGTAATTTCTACACCGGCACCTCTTCTGCCTTCTCATCCACAGGTTTTCACCTTGGAAATCATCTGGGAAGCCATTGTATCACTTTCTGATGCAGTCACCAAGCAAACATCAGTTCTCTCCTCCAAGATCCAGGAGAACTCAGTTAGAATAGATTCCAATGTGAAGTGTTTGGAAACTGTTAAATTGCAGATGGAAGATCATGCGAGTCGGTTGGTAAGATTATCTGATACGAATGCTGATCTAGTTAAAAATAATGTTGATTTATGCTATAAGCTGGAGGTGTTGGATAATGCAGCAAGAACTATGAACCTTAGGGTTTTGAACTTGGATATGTTTAAACACTACCTAACTGAAGTTTTGAAAGTCCCTCCAAACCTAATTCCACCTTTAACAAAGGTATATTATCTCCCTATGGGGAAGAAAGAACCAGCAACTTCAAGAGAAGATTCTGTCTTGGAAGTTTTGAATGTTTCTGAGTTACTGGAATGTACTGTTGGGGAGAATTATATTCCTTCTACACTGTTGGTCTCCTTTGCCTTGGTTTCTGATAAAGACTGGCTTCTCAAGATGTTCTTCAAGAAAAGAATGGAAACTTTTTGTGGTTTTAATATTTCAATGTTTCCTGATATTGCAAAAGAGACGCAAAAGAGAAGGACGTTTTTCCTCCTCCACAAGCTCGGAGTGTTGCAGATTGGGAGTTCTTTTCTCTTGAGATTTCCTTGTAAATGTTTGGTGATATATAAATCTGTTAGATATGTTTTTTCTCAACCTACCGATCTTGCTGCCTTTATTAATGCTAAATTATTAGATACGTCTGTACCAGGTTTAGATGTTCAATAACTCTCTCTATATTATGATAGTCTTGAGAAATGCTGCGCCCATTCTTGTTTTTTGTTTTTATATGTATTTCTTGTTTATCTTCTTGGAGCCTTGGGTTCTACGGCCTTAGGTTATAATTCACCCCCCCCCCCTTTCATTATGTGGACTACAAGAGATCACAGAAAAGGTTTCCTGAGGTTTTTTTTTATTTTATGTTTTCTTTTTTGACATTTGCGTCATTGTATTTCTTTTCTTTTCGAGATTATGGGGTATGTTTACTAAAACCCCGCTAATATGCGGGCCGCGGTAGTGAGCGGATGCCATATAAAGAGTGGGCGTTCCATCCTGAAAAAGAAAAGCCGTGATTGACATATGCGCTAAGGTGCGCGGCGCCCATGTGCACCCCGCACATTAGAGCATGAGGAAGCTGCGCGGAAGGCATAAGTGGCGCGCTGATGGGCACACAGCAGAGCAGAGCCACAGCACAATGGTTAAGGCACTTACCAAGGGTGCAGGGATCAGGGGTTCAATCCCCCACAGTGCCCAATGTAGATTGCTGGCTGAGGCATTACTTTAGGAGCTAGTCTAATATTGTGCGGCATAAGGCTGCAGGCTGTTGGGCATTAGGTGGTGCACTATTGATTTAGGAGGCTTTCTAATATTGAGCGGCATAAGGCGGCGTGCTAATGAGTAAACACAGAAATAGAACAACAGCACAATGGTTAAGACACTGACCATTGGTGCAGGGATCAAGGGTTCAATCCCCCACAGTGCCCAATGAACAAGGCTGGTTGAGGCATTATGTATTATGGGGAAGATTGCTTTTGGAGTCATTTTATGTTTATTTTTATTTTCACTACTAGCAAACACACTCTCAAAGCGTGTTAACATAAGGCGGCCTATAAGGCACATTTTAAAGTGCACTGTCAGCCAAGGCACCCTAGAATGTTGCTTATAGGGTGCTTTAGAGGGTGCCGTATGAGGTACCGCAAGGTCAGAGTACTGTTTGTTATGGCAGCACTGTGCAGTTTAATGAATGGAAAGCATAAGTAGGTGCACTGACAGACAAGGAGGAGCAACAGTGGAGCACGATGGTTAAGGCACTGACTGCTGATACAGGGGTCATGAGTTTGCTCCCCAGTGTGCCTAATACTAAAGCTGGCTGTGGCATCAGCTTTGCATTGTACATATGTTTCCCTGCAGCACTTTATTTTTAATTTATGAATTGCTGCCAGAAAACACGCCCTCACATGCCGTAATTGAAGGTGCCGTATAAGGCACTCTATAAGGCACTCCATAGGGCACATTATAAATTGCACGGTCCGCCACAGCACCCTAAAATGTCCCCTATTAGGGCACCCTATAAGTTGCATCACAGGATAATGTATAGTGCACCTTATATGGACGGGAACCATAAGGTGCCCTATAGGGCGCCCTATAAAGCACCCTCAGAGGCACCTTATGCGTACAGTACACCGAGGGTGTTTTTGCTGGCATCAAAATATGTACATTCAAAAAAGGTAATGCATTGGACAACCCTATCAAATAACCCCACTGTTGGTTTGAACCAATGACCTCTGGCTTCATAGGCAGTGAAGTAACCATTGGGCTACAGCTCCATAGACATTAGCAAGCCCCAGGCTGGCTGCAGAGAACCTGCATGTCACCACACAGACAGTCTGTTGTGGTCACCAGGATAGGGTTAGCACACCCATACCCATGATGCACTGCACATGCAAATCAGCAGTCCACAGATAAACACAAGATGGGGAATGCACCCCCACAGCCCCTTGGCCTGGTAGGGGGTACTGACCGTGTGTTTAACTGGCACAGAGTAGCTACACACCGTCTCATTGTGCGGGTACTGTGCTCACCCTGAGTGTCAGTGAGGCACCCAGCACCAGGTCCACAGCACCTTCCATGGGTGGATAAGACCATGCTAGAGGTCCAAAGCAGTGTTAAACTGTGAGATAGGTAGTTTCTGCAGAAACCCTTTGGATATTTCTGTCTGTCTCAGTCAGGTGCACCATGCACCACCACCCCCCCCCCTCTCTCCCCAGGGTCGAAGGTGGCAAACAGGGCCTCCTATCAATAGATCCACATTCTATCTCCCTGCAAAGGTGGCAGTAGAGGAGAAGGGACCATCAACCCAGGTCCTGCTGAGGAACAGACACCCCACAGGGCAGTCAATACAGCTCTATACACATCCATAACACAATAGCAGACAGACATTAGACCTGGATATGGTAAGCTGCACCTCACCACTATCTGATATTCTCCCACAGCAAGTCATCAGCCACTGCACCCTGCAAGCCACTCCATCAAGACACATACCAGCTGCAAGCAGTCTGCTAGTTAGTCCATAGTACATGCTCCCAGTGGAGATGCATGCACCCAGAACTGGGATGTCAGCATACACAGCAAGCAGATAAATCAGTGACTGGGCCCCAAAAAGAAACCCATATCTATCACATGAGAGAAATACTATATAGCAGTGGTCCCCAACCCAGTCCTATGGGTCCACCGGCCAGTCAGGTTTTCGGGATATCCCTAATGACTATGCATGAGATATATATGCATTAGAGATATCCTGCCAACCTGACTTGTTTGTGGCCCTCCAGGGCTGGATTTGGAGACCCCTGCCTTACACCTCTGTCATTTAAGATTGTGAGTGGGCAAGGTGCAGATGTCCAAGACATCAAAAAGGTTAGATAGAATTTGTCACAGTCCTCCTCACTTCTCACCACCACCAAAAAATTGTCTATTAGACAACTTTTTGGTGGTGGTGAGAATCGAGGAGGAATGTGACACATTCTATATACGCTTTCAATGTCTAGGACATCTGTACCTTGCCCACTCACAATCTTAAAT
This sequence comes from Ichthyophis bannanicus, assembly GCA_033557465.1. Classification (NCBI taxonomy): domain Eukaryota; kingdom Metazoa; phylum Chordata; class Amphibia; order Gymnophiona; family Ichthyophiidae; genus Ichthyophis; species Ichthyophis bannanicus. Next base: position 239,169,555 of record CM066034.1, read on the forward strand.
GACAGAGGTGTAAGGCAGGGGTCTCCAAATCCAGCCCTGGAGGGCCACAAACCAGTCAGGTTGGCAGGATATCTCTAATGCATATATATCTCATGCATAGTCATTAGGGATATCCCAAAAACCTGACTGGCCGGTGGGCCCCATAAGACTGGGTTGGGGACCACTGCTATATAGCACTATGGGGGTGCCTAGCCATGCTGTGGTCACTGCACAGTCAGGGTGAGAGTGATCTCTCAGCAGGACATACTAAGGTCACCCTGTCTGTGTAGGTGGTGGCCGGGCATTAAAATGTCCCAGTCAGTGCCCTATGCCCTGTGCAGATGCACCCTGGCCAGGCCACCCTGTCCAGCCTATACCCATGGTACCTTGCTCCTCATTATGCACATTGGCAGCCCAGTACTGGCAACATTGCTGGCAGTGTGGGCTGTGGATGGTGTTTGCAGCCACCACACACTGGATAGACAGACAGCCACCCCCACACCTATGCCAGCATTGTGCTACTATGGAGGAGTTCAGCAGCCATACCCACCACACCAGTCCTGGGCACAGTACAGGCATGGATATAGTACGCAATACTGTTGCGGGTCACTCCCCAGGGTGGTAAACACTGTCAGAGACCAGACCTGCAGCACACACCGCAGACATCAGAATGATTGTTATGGTGGAGCTCAATGAGCAAAATGTGCTTAACTTAGGAACTGATATATGCCAGTTATCATGGGAAACGTTTGATAGCTGTGTACCATATACCCAGGTGTAGGGTGGCATTGCTAAGGTATGCAACTGCTAGTATTGGGAGATACAGGCAGGGCCCGATGTCCTGCCTCTCCAGGAGGCATTGGCCAATGGGGCCTGTGTGTGTGGGTGTGGGTGTGTCTGGCCCTGTTGGCTGCTGCTTTACGGCAGAGTTTCCCAACTCCAGTCCTGTTGTTCCAAACACTGTTCGGGTTTTCATGCTGTCCCTCATAAATATACATGAGCTACATCTGCATACCATGGGGGTGGTGCATAGATGTGCAGCACAGGCATCTTTATTAGAGGCAGCATGGAACCTGAATGGTATGGGGCCCTCCAGGACTGCATTTGGGTGACTCTGCTCTAGGTAATGCGGCTGTTTATGGTGTCTGTGTTTGGTGTGGTACAATATAGGCATATTAACCATGCGTAGGTTCTCAGCAATAAAGGTTTGTCCTTACTATCACGTTTTAGTTTTGGGAAAAATATGTGGACAGGATTGGCAGTAGCCCCAGCTGACCTTTGAACTTCTGTTCTTGCACACACTGTCGGTATGCACTGCACCACTGTGTTGCCACAGATATGCTGCATTCCCTGGGGAGTCCATGACTGTACATCCAACAGAGCCTGTCTTGCGGTGGACGTGCCAGCCTGCACAGGCCTAGGCCACTGTCTGCTGTGGCTTGCAGCCACTGCCCCCTCCACCACCTGTACCCTTCCGCAACATGCAGACATGTCCTTCTCTGGGAAAAAGCATATGACCTGATTGACTGGTGGCACTCCAGGACTGAATCTGGGTGACTCGGCTGTAGGTAATGCCCATTGTTATGGTTTGTGTGCGGTGTAGGGTAAAATATGGGTGTTTGAACCATGCTTATGTTCTCTGCAATAAAGGAGTGTCTTTACTATCACTGTTTAGTGGTGGGTAAAAAATGTGGAGATTGGGTTGGCAGGAGCCCCAGCTGGGATTTGAAGCTGTGACCCTCTGGTCTTACAGGCACTGGCTGTGTCTGTTGCACCACATTGTGCAACAGAGACAGGGCAGTCCCTGGAGATAGGAACCTGGCCTGGACGAGTCAGAAACCCTGCTCTGCACAATATTACTGTGGGTTCATTTACCTTGTATGGAGACAAAAGTGCAAATAAACCTCACAAATGACCTCGGAAAAAGGGGCAAACACCCATATCCAAGCTGGGCAACAGTGGTATCACTGGGCAACATTAAACAACACTCCCAGGAAAGCTCCAATAAACTGAAATGATTTTTGAAAGGGTCTACGGAGCGTAGACCCTTCCAAAAATCATTTCTTTTTTTTGGAGCTTTCCTGGGAGTGTTTTTTATTGTTGCCCATTGCTATCACTGTTGCCCAGCTGACCTATAATTTTTACAATATTTCTTGTGGTCATTTTAAAGTTTTATTTGACATTTTGTTCTGTGCACATGTATCACACTGCTCACGTTTTGTAGGTTTCCCCGGTTTTGCTGTACATTGCTGACGGAAATGGTTTCTCTTCCCTTTAAATCGGCTCTAACGCGAGTTTTTCACTCGCGGTATTTTTTGGACCGAAATTCAGCCCCGCTCCTGTGCGGGGAGCCTCTCCCCTCCCACTCTCCACCCATTGACCCCGTCCACCCGCCCCTCGGGAGCCTTCCTCTGCCCTCGAAATGCCTTTCCACGCCTCTATCGCATATCAGCGCGCCGCGCACTTTTGCGGGCAGTGCGCACGTGTGCGGGTGGTGTGCACGTGTGCGGGCGGTGCACATGTGTACAGGGCACCAAAAACGCACTATTAGCGTGCGCTAAGGTACCTTAGCGCACGCTCAAGTGCGCCCCGCACAATTGCGCGGTTTAGTAAACATACCCCTATGTCTTGATTGATTGTATAAAATTCAATAAATAAAAAAGAAAGAAACAACAACAACGTATCCACGGTCTGCATTAAAGAGTTAATTTCATTGGAGCATTTAGAAACAGAGGCATCTAGTTTCACCAGCAAGTCCCAAATAGATTGAAGAGTTATCTCTTTCGAAAGATGACCTGCCTCAGGTGAAATCCCCAAAGACTCTGAATGGGCAGCTCCTTCTCTCACCTCTCCCAAAAATGATCCTGGCTCACCAGAGGAGGCTGGAGGATTACCATGCACCCATGCAACTGCCATCTCGGGGGTGGAAAAAGTCTCCTACCTCTCCCCGGTTTGCTTGCCGATAGGACTTGAGGCCATGACAGCTCTGCTGCCGGAAACCTCTGCACTCCCGGGCGTAAGCTGCAGTGTGTCATCCAACGCCCTCTGCTATGAAGCATTACTGTCAGCTTTAGAAGACTTAGCCAGTGTTTTGTTCATTTCTTCAATGACATTAGAAACGGAGTTAAGAAAACAGAGCAGCAGAGGGATCCTGCCGAATGCTACTGCAGATGCATCGCCATCTTGGCCCCTCCAAAATCTGACATTTTACTACAGCTTAGTTTATCTCAGGAGTCACTAAACTACTATTACTATTACTATTAAGCATTGTATAAAGTGCTACCAGTCGCACGCAGCGCTGTACAGTGTCACAAGGTAAACCCAGGGGACCCAGAGGAAATGGAGATTAACGGAGAAAATCAGGCAGAACCTGATGAGGTAAACAAAAACATGTCAAATAGTTGCTATGAGCGACCACGGCACACGTGGGAAAAGGGTAAAAAGACACACCCAGCCAGCATGAGAATGGAGGTTGATTTACCTGATAGGGATCAGCTGAGAAGGGGTGGAACCCGGGGACAGATACATAAGGCACACTCACAAGCAGTGAGGGAGAGTGAGCACGGACAGAGGTGGAAGCAACAACCTCAGTCGTGGGAACGGAGGGAAAGAGAAAGAAACACTATAAGCCAATCTCATCTCCAGGACCAAAGTTGGTGGAAGGAAGGAAATGAGAGAGAGTGTCAGCAACATATACCAGAGGACAGCTTGAATGAGTCTCAGGACTATGTGAGTACGTGTGGAGATCAGCTGTTGAACACAGAGTGTGTGTGAAAGCCAGAAGAGAAGAAGGAGGAATCCTGTTGCAGGAAGCAAGGCATTCAAAGTGGAACAGGACTGTTTTACACCCGAATGGGCTAAGTCCAGGATTAATAGAAGAAGCCAGCCTAGAGCAGAGATAAAGGGAAAAGGAAACAACTTCTTTCCTTGTACGGGCAGTTACAAGAGAAAGGAAGATCTCTTACCTTATAATTCTGCTAGCAACTTTAAATGCTCAGACTTCTCTCGAGTGCCGTTGTCAGCACTGGAAACTCGCACAGCTGTATCAGAGGAATTAGCCTTTAACCCATTCAAGGCAGGACACAAGCTGTTTGACTCTAATACCAGTGTTTATGGGCAGTTACCTCATAGCTTTACACAGGAGGAGTGCTCTTACAAGCCACTATCCAGAGTATACGGTAATACCCAGCAGTGTTTTAGCCTAGAGCCAGGAAGCAGTCACATAGCTGACGTGATTAACCAGAGTGAGCTCGGCAGGACAGCTGCTACAGAAAACGTAGGTACAAATGGTTATCCTTTAATGCCATATGATATTTCTAATGTACCAGATAACACTGAACCAATGGAATGCTCTTTAGTGACAACTGAAGAGGAAGAGTTTTCACTGAGATAAGAAAATACATGTACAAGGAAGGTGTAAACAGCAACACAGTAACTGGCAGAAGTTGCTTGGTTTAAAGTGAATCCTGATTGATTTATATCAGCAAAAGAAAAGGATTAAGTGCTCATGAAGAGAACTGTTTTTCTTTTGTTAAAAAGTTAAAGCTGAGGAAAGCACTTTTTGTTCAATGTTTGCTTCTGTTATTTGCCAGAGTGGCTTTTGATTATTTTGTTCTTCAAGAAAAAAGAATACCTCATTGGACGGGGAATAAAGCCCTTGATTTAAAGTGTGAACTGTGTGTTTGAGTGATTACAAGAAGACGGTACAACTGCCACCCACAGAGGGCCAGGCAGGGCTATCTATAGCATATAGAAAGCCAAGAAAAGGTATTAAGCCATAATACCAGTCTCCACCGGAGGGGCCCGATGAGGGTGTGACATAAAAATGGCGTAGGAGTGAGGATATTTTTTTTTTGGGGAGGCAAAATATTTTTGGAACAGAAGAAACAAAAAGACATTGCCTAAAGGAAGGAGAATATTGGCATCACAAGACAAGTGCAGTGGAATATTCGCTGGCAGGTCGGCCAGAGGACTGGAAAAGACCCTTTTCTCACATGCTTGAGTCTGCCAGGAGACTAAGGTAATAGTAGCCTGTGTGGACTGGGATAGGATATCCTGTGAGGAAAGAGGGGGCGCTCTAGTCTAGAGTAAAGTCCTGTATAAAAGATACCGCACTTGGTGGGCCTTTCTCTTTTCTTTTTCTTACAGGAACAGCGTCTGGAGAAGATGGAACCACAGGACGTGATGTCGTGGATAGCTGAACAGTGGGACAAGCAAGCCCGAATGGTGCAGCATTTACAGGAGCAATACATAGCTTCTGCGAGGGAGCAGCAAAGGCCGCTATTAGAAGCTGTGGACGCTCTGCTGAAAAAAACTGGTGAAGAAGTAGCACGTACTACATCAATACCGCAAGTAGAGATGAACACTAACTTTGCTTTGTCTTTGGGACAGTTAAAACCGGAAGACAATCCGGATGATTTTATAGAAGCTTTTGAGAGGATTGCTAGTAATCTCCAATGGCCATCTGAGCAATGGGCAATGCGGTTTGCAATGACCCTAAGCGGTGAAGCTTTGTCTGCATTTAAAGCTATGCCGGCCAGCCTGGCTAATAATTATGTAGAAATTAAAAGGGCTGTAAAAGACAGACTAGGCCTTTCACCTAGGCATTATAGGCGATTGTTTAGAGAGGCACACATGCATATAACTGAAACCCCGAAAGCATTGTATCAAAGGCTTAGGAATCTTGCCTATAAATGGTTAGATCCAGGGGGAAAACCAGTAGAATCAATTCTAGACGAAATTATTCTAGAACAGTTCTTGTTGGCAGTAACCCCAGAGATGAAAACGTTTCTTACGTTACAGAATTGTTCCAATATGGAGGAAGCAACTAGGATGGCTGAGGTATTCAGGGAAGCTAAGAGAACTGATACATCCAGGGTAAACCTTTTAAAAGTAGCAGGTATGGATGAATCAGATGAATGGAAGAGGTATGAAAGAATTAAGGCACCTAGTGGTAATATGGCCAAAGAGGTTTCCTCCACAAACATTAAGAAATGTTACAAATGTGGAAAACCTGGACACATTCGAGGAGAATGTAAGGTTAAGATGGCCCTTGTAATAGAAAAGGAGGAACCAATACCTGAGGGATTTGTTCAAATGGTTCGGGTGGAGGGAGTACTGGTCTTAGCTCTACTTGATTCAGGGGCGGATCAAAGTATGATCTCGCAAGATTTTTGGGGTATCATAGAGAAGCATCGGTCATTCCCCTCGAATCAAGTAGAGGGTCAAGTGCGCATACGATGCGTTCATGGAGAAGCGTCCCACTATCCATTGTATGAGGTAGGCATACAGGGTTTAGGGGCCATCCACCAAATGCTGATAGCAGTGGTACCCAACTTACCATATGCGGTTGTCCTTGGGCGGGACTGGCTTCCCTTCTGCCGAGAAATGGAGAAGGATTTACAAGAAATATTGGTCCCTGCAGCCACACCATGTCCCTCAGCAGCTAAGGAAGTACAGGCAGAAGCTATAATAGCTAGTATTCCCAGCCCACTTTTTGGAAAACCACTAAAAAGGGAGTCACAGGCCCGGGAATCGCCTACGCCAGTAAAGCCAAAGTTTACTCTACAATTTTGTAAAATTACTGAACATGCTAAGGGCCCAAAGAGAGCATCCGCAGTAGCTGCGGGATACGATCTCTTTAGTGCAGAGAACGCGGTAGTGTAGTGGTTAAAGGTGGGAAGGCATTAATAGACACTGGCATTCAGGTTAAAGTGCCGGAAGGGTGTTATGGCCGCATAGCTCCGAGATCGGGTCTAGCGGTACGGTACTCGATAGATGTGGGTGCGGGAGTTATTGACCCGGATTATCGAGGCCCGGTAAAGGTCCTACTATTTAATTTTGGGGACAAAGATTTCAAAATACATACAGGTGATCGAGTGGCACAGCTAATTTGTGAGCGCGTAGGGTTCCCAATTGTTGAGGAAGTACCCTCCTTATCATCCACAGAAAGAGGGAAGAATGGATTTGGCTCCACGGGGATGCGGGAGGTAAAGAGCTTAACGGCCTTAGGGGAGGAAAGGCTGGAAGAAGATTTAGGACCCCAAATAGCGGATTGGGCTAAAAGACCCTCTCCTAAGATGGGCACGGACTTAACCCCTCAACAACAACAGGAGTTAATGCGGTTACTAGTAAAATTCTCTGACGTATTAACTACCCTACCCGGAGAAACACATCTTGTAGCCCACGAAATCATCACGACTCCTGGACGGGTTATAAGACAACGACCATATAGAATGGCCGAGTCTAGAACCCAAGAAGTAATTGCCCAAGTAAAGGAAATGCTCGCTACAGGCATAATAGAGGAGTCCAGGAGCCCATGGTCCAGTCCGATAGTACTGGTACCCAAACCCAATGGAACTTTAAGGTTCTGTATAGACTTCCGGCAGCTCAATGACATCTCGCAGTTTGATGCGTATCCCATGCCCCGGATAGACGACCTACTAGATCGTTTGGGGCAGGCGAAATACTTAACCACCTTAGACATGAGTAAAGGGTACTGGCAAATCCCATTGACCAGGGATTCGAAACCCAAAACGGCATTTTCTACACCTATTGGACTGTACCAATTTCGGCGAATGCCGTTTGGGTTACATGGAGCCGCGGCCACGTGCCAACGGCTGGTAGACCAGGTTCTACGTCCACACCATGAATACGCTCTTGCGTACATGGACGACGTAGTAATCTATAGCACAACATGGCCACAACACCTTACTAGGGTTGAGGCGGTTCTCAGAGCTTTCAGAAGGGCAGGCCTCACACTTAATCCGGACAAATGTATGTTCGCCACAGAGGAGGCTAAATATCTAGGCCACATGATCGGACGAGGCGTGGTAAAGCCAGTGGCCAGTAAAATAAAAAGCGTGCAGGAATTCCCTAGGCCCAGTACAAAAAAACAAGTGAGGAGTTTCCTAGGATTATTAGGTTATTATCGCCGCTTCATACCTCACTTTGCGGAAGAAAGCTTTCTCTTTACAGAGATGTTAAAGAAAAATGCGCCAAATAAGGTTAGGTGGACTCCCGAGGCAGAGATAGCCTTTAGGACCCTTAAAGAGAAATTGTGTAACGCCCCGATCTTACGAGGCATTGATTTTAACCTGCCCTTTATACTACAAACTGACGCGTCAGACACGGGGTTAGGGGCGGTGATGTCCCAGATATTCGAGGGCAGCGAGCATCCGGTGGCCTATCTCAGTAGGAAGCTCTCTCCCGCGGAAAGGAACTATGCCACAATAGAGAGAGAATGCCTGGCTATTAAGTGGGCTATTGAAGCTTTTCGTTTCTATCTCACTGGGAGGCAATTCATATTAATAACTGATCATGCCCCATTAAAATGGCTACATCAGATGAAAAATAACAATGCCAGACTGACCCGGTGGCATTTGGCTCTACAGGCTTTCATTTGAAGGTTCAACATCGAGCGGGAAAACTGCATGGTAACGCGGACGCGCTCTCACGAATTACATGCTGTCCACCTGAAATGGCGGCAGCAAGTAATGTTTTAAGGGGGGGAATGTGTCACAAGGTAAACCCAGGGGACCCAGAGGAAATGGAGATTAACGGAGAAAATCAGGCAGAACCTGATGAGGTAAACAAAAACATGTCAAATAGTTGCTATGAGCGACCACGGCACACGTGGGAAAAGGGTAAAAAGACACACCCAGCCAGCATGAGAATGGAGGTTGATTTACCTGATAGGGATCAGCTGAGAAGGGGTGGAACCCGGGGACAGATACATAAGGCACACTCACAAGCAGTGAGGGAGAGTGAGCACGGACAGAGGTGGAAGCAACAACCTCAGTCGTGGGAACGGAGGGAAAGAGAAAGAAACACTATAAGCCAATCTCATCTCCAGGACCAAAGTTGGTGGAAGGAAGGAAATGAGAGAGAGTGTCAGCAACATATACCAGCTTGAATGAGTCTCAGGACTATGTGAGTACGTGTGGAGATCAGCTGTTGAACACAGAGTGTGTGTGTGAAAGCCAGAAGAGAAGAAGGAGGAATCCTGTTGCAGGAAGCAAGGCATTCAAAGTGGAACAGGACTGTTTTACACCCGAATGGGCTAAGTCCAGGATTAATAGAAGAAGCCAGCCTAGAGCAGAGATAAAGGGAAAAGGAAACAACTTCTTTCCTTGTACGGGCAGTTACAAGAGAAAGGAAGATCTCTTACCTTATAATTCTGCTAGCAACTTTAAATGCTCAGACTTCTCTCGAGTGCCGTTGTCAGCACTGGAAACTCGCACAGCTGTATCAGAGGAATTAGCCTTTAACCCATTCAAGGCAGGACACAAGCTGTTTGACTCTAATACCAGTGTTTATGGGCAGTTACCTCATAGCTTTACACAGGAGGAGTGCTCTTACAAGCCACTATCCAGAGTATACGGTAATACCCAGCAGTGTTTTAGCCTAGAGCCAGGAAGCAGTCACATAGCTGACGTGATTAACCAGAGTGAGCTCGGCAGGACAGCTGCTACAGAAAACGTAGGTACAAATGGTTATCCTTTAATGCCATATGATATTTCTAATGTACCAGATAACACTGAACCAATGGAATGCTCTTTAGTGACAACTGAAGAGGAAGAGTTTTCACTGAGATAAGAAAATACATGTACAAGGAAGGTGTAAACAGCAACACAGTAACTGGCAGAAGTTGCTTGGTTTAAAGTGAATCCTGATTGATTTATATCAGCAAAAGAAAAGGATTAAGTGCTCATGAAGAGAACTGTTTTTCTTTTGTTAAAAAGTTAAAGCTGAGGAAAGCACTTTTTGTTCAATGTTTGCTTCTGTTATTTGCCAGAGTGGCTTTTGATTATTTTGTTCTTCAAGAAAAAAGAATACCTCATTGGACGGGGAATAAAGCCCTTGATTTAAAGTGTGAACTGTGTGTTTGAGTGATTACAAGAAGACGGTACAACTACCACCCACAGAGGGCCAGGCAGGGCTATCTATAGCATATAGAAAGCCAAGAAAAGGTATTAAGCCATAATACCAGTCTCCACCGGAGGGGCCCGATGAGGGTGTGACAACAGACATGTATGAGACGGTCCCTGCTCTCGTTAGAGCTTACAATCTAGTCAAGACAAAACAAACAGAACATAAAGCAATAGTCTAATCAGGGCAAGACGTACAAGGCACAGCAATTACAGTCAGAAATACAAAGGACAGACAAGCAAGGAATTTACAATCAGTTAGACAAGGGATAGAAGTCAGGATCTGAAAGCAACAGTGAAGAGATGGGTTTTCAACCTGGATTTGAAGAGGGCTAGGGAGGGTGCCTGTCATATAGACACAGGTAGGTTGTTCCAGGTGTAGGGTGCTGCAAGGTGAAAGGAGCGAAGTCTGGAATTAGGGGTGCAAGTGAAGGGCCTGAATAGAAGTAGTTTGTTAGAAGAGCGAAGTTCACGAGTGGGGTTGTAAGGAGAGATGAGAGTTGAAAGGTATTGAGGGGCCGCAGAGTGAATGCATTTATAGGTCAGGAGGAAAAGTTTGAACTGGATGGAAATGGATAGGGAGCCAGTGAAGTGACTTGAGAAGAGGAGTAATGTGGGCATGGCGAAGCTGGCGGAAGATTAGTCGAGCGGCAGCATGTTGAATAGATTGAAGGGGAAACAGATAACACACAGGGAGACCAGCAAGAAGGAGGTTGCAGTAGTCAAGGCGAGAGGTAATTAAGGAGTGGATGAGCGTTTTAGTAGTGTGTTCAGAAAGGAGGGGGCGGAATTTGCTAATGTTGTAGAGAAAGAAGCGGCAGGTCTTAGCTACAAGCTGGATGTGTGTGGAGAAGGAGAGAGAGGAGTCAAAGATAACCCCCAGGTTACTATGGTAACACAGTAATGCAAGTTAGTGACTCCTTTGGTAAAAGAATATTGCAGCTTGCGGTGATCACCTTAAGCTGCGTTATTCTCAGGGAAAAATAACACCATCTCAAAATTGGCAGCCTGATGTTTTGGGCCATGAAATTAAAGGGCCTGTGACAGAAAAACTTCTGTTGGTAATTTTGGGGTCTCCTTTCTCCAGTACACCATTGATGCAGGGCTCATCTTCGCTAATACTCACTTTCCGCAGTGTCTCCACAAGCTCCAGTACAGCCCCCCAATACCACCACCCCCAAGTCCAAACAACTACTCACAAAGCCTCCCCAAATCCCCAAAGGCCACTGGGATCTACTTTTAAGTCTTTGGTGGTCAAGTGATGTAGGCTGGCAGGAGTGATAGAGGAAAGCTACTGCTGGTGATGGCTCCAGGTACAAACTGGTGCCTAGGATCCCTTAATGGTAGTCTCATTGCACTATCACTAGGGTTGAACCCCAGAAATAGTACCAGAGGATTACCACAAGAGGATCCCGAGAGTCATTTTGCACTTGGAGCCAGCATCAACAGGAGCCAGAGGGATCTCTGCTGCTGGCCTATTCCACTAGACCTCCAGAGACTTCATAAGTGGCCTTTCGGGATTAGGGGGATCTTGGGGGGAATAGTCTTTTGTAATTAGGGGGTTAGGATCTTGGGGGACCATACTGGGGCTTGTGGGAACTAGGGAAGGGAGATATTTGCAGGGCTAGAGTCCTGAGTCATTGGTGGTGCCAGGCGAAGGGGAGCCCCGAGACTACCAACTGCTCTGCTGTAAGGCCTTTAATTTCATGTCCTGGAGAATCAGACCACAGGTTAACAGCCCAATGATCCTGGCAGACAACTAATGCCAGTTTTGAGCTGGCATTATTTTTCTGTGAATAATGTGACTTGTAGTGATTACAAGCCAGGTGATTCAATTTGAATAATAACACAGGTACACTACCAAAAAACTGCCTCCAGTTTTGCAACTGATTCCTATAGATTTTGGGGTGCTGAATCCAGGACAAATAGCCAAAATGTTCCATCACGTCACGTTTTCTTGCAAAATTAGATTTCTTACCCATATAAGGAATGTTCACATAATTTCTTTTTAGCCGACTGCAGTTTATTTTCTTGGCCCAAAATAGAGGTTGTAATGGTTAACTAACTAGAAACACTCCCTCATGATATTTTAGAGTGTTTTGTATTCATTTTATACATTAACAGGACAATTGGGAGGCGGGGGGGCTAAATCCAGTACTCGCGCTGGCTCATGTTCTTTCCTGTTCGCCTCGCCTCGTTCGCTCGCTCAAACACGGTGGTTGCGACATGAACGTTCCTGTCAAATTTCAGTTTCTTGCAAGTTCATTATTACCTTTTGTTTGCTCAGTCATAATCCAGCTTTATTCCGAAGTAGTTCACTACAGTTGTAGTTTGCAGTGCTGTGTATTTGTGATGGCTCACAGAGCCAGAGGTTGCGTCAACTCTCCGGACAGTTTTTGTTTTATTTGTGGGGAATATACCGTGAAAAAGCAGCAGAGGAACATTTCTGCATTTATTAAAAAAGTATATTTCGCCTATTTCGGTTTGAAGTTAGGCGATCAAGACAAACCGTGGGCTCCTCACAAAGTGTGCAAGACATGTGAGGAAGATCTACGCTTATGGATGAAAGGTAAAAAACAAGCATTTCGTTTCGGAATACCTATGATGTGGTGTGAACAAAGAGACCACAGCAGTGACTGCTATTTTTGCTCTTGCATTGTGAAGGGATACAACTTAAAAAATAAGAACGTAATAAGTTACCCCAACCTTCCCTCAGCAATTAGGCCTATGCCTCATAGCAACGAAGTACCTGTGCCTGAACCACCAAAATCTTTGGATCATATTTGTGTGGACGGTTCTGATCATGATGAGACTCATCAGATGGCTTTTCCCGATGAGTCCAGTACTTCCAAGTTTGAAACTGAACCAGATCCGAAACCTGAACTTTTCTCTCAAGCTGAATTGAATGATTTAGTCCGGGATTTAGGACTCCCAAAAGATGCTGCCCAACTGCTAGGTTCTCGGCTTAAACAGAAAAATCTATTGTCACCAGGAACAACTTTTTATTGGTACCGCAACCGCAAGACACAATTTTTGAAGTATTTCAGCAAAGAGGAAGATTTGGTATTTTGCAACGATATATACGGAGTGATGGAAAAGTTTAAACTCAAGTATGATCCTGCTGAATGGCGGCTGTTCATTGATTCGTCAAAAGACAGCATAAAAGGTGTTCTTCTTCATAATGGCAACACATTCGCTTCAGTTCCTATTGCTCACTCTGTTATTCTCCAAGAAAAATACGAGAATTTGGCCCTGATTCTTCAGAAGATTCGTTATGATGAGCATAAGTGGATGATTTGTGGAGACTTTAAAATTCTATCCATGCTATTAGGGCAGCAATCCGGTTTCACCAAATATCCCTGCTTCCTTTGCTTGTGGGATAGCCGGGCCCGCGACCTATACTGGGGAAAAAAAGACTGGCCAATTCGGGAGTATTTGAGACCCAGTGAGAAAAATGTTCTTCATGAGAGCTTGGTACCTCGTGATAAAATTCTATTACCACCTCTCCACATTAAGTTGGGTCTCATTAAGCAATTCATCAAGTCCCTTCCAAAAGATAGTGAGTGCTTTCGGTACCTTTGCTCAAAGTTCCCCCGACTTTCTGAAGCAAAGCTAAAGGAAGGAGTATTTGTTGGCCCTGATATAAGGAAACTCATTTCAGATGGAGCATTCGCTGAAACGATGTCTGAGAAGGAAAAAGAAGCCTGGGATTCCTTCAAGGATGTTGTTCTCAAATTCTTGGGGAACAGGCGGGATGAGAACTATAAGGATATTGTTGCCAGGATGCTCAATGCCTTCAAAGAACAAGGCTGTAACATGAGCCTGAAAGTCCATTTCTTGCACTCCCATGTGAACTACTTTCCCGAAAACTTGGGGGCGTACAGTGAAGAACAAGGTGAAAGGTTTCACCAGGACATCAAGGACGCAGAGAGAAGGTACCAAGGAAGATGGAACACCACTATGATGGCTGATTTCTGCTGGTTGCTGCTGCGGGAAACCCCAGATGAAAAATACGCCAAGCAGCACACCAAGAGAAACATTCGGGGGAAGAAGAAACGGGCCCACCAGGAGATTGATTGACCCAAGAATGACTTTAAAATCTAAACTGTGTTGACAAATATCGTGTTTTTACTAAACTTTGAAATACAAATTTGCTAGTTATTACCACAGTGTCGGATCTCATTTATTAGAATTTTATTTTCACACCATCGGGTGTTTGTCTTCATGTATTGCAATGGTGCGGTTTGCGTTTTCTATTCTTACATACATACCTGTACAACATTTTTTGCACATTTCTTTGCTTTGCTTTGTGTCTAACCTCGCTCTTATATGCTCAATGTTTGTGCACATGTATGTGGCTGTTTTAAGTGCAGACAATTTTGCTACCATCACAGTGTGTTTTGTTGACATTACTCTATTCTTATGTGCTGCCTTGTTACAATTTTCTTTATTCTTATTTGAATAACTACTAAACAATTAGTATAAAGAATTCATCTAAGAAACTTTTATCTCGATCGCACTCAATCTGAAACGTTCACCTCAAACTTCTAACCCAATGTAGCAAAAAATCTGTACATGATGGAGCAAATTGGTTACCAGATTTGGATTCAGCGCACCAAAAAACGTAAAAATCAATCGAAACATTAGAGGCAGTTTAAAAAATTTTTTTTTTAGTGTACCTGTGTAATGAGGTGTTTGGCATCTATTTGCATGTTTGCATCTCATTATTATGCATCACAAGGTGTGGTGTGAAATTCTGTGTTTTGGTAAAATAACACATGTTTTTGCTCTATACAGTAAGGGGCAAGAAAAATGCATTATTCCCACTATGCACTTTAATAAATAATTTTCCCCTTTAGTTTATTTTATATGTAATCTATATTTTATTTATATGTTTTATTTATTTCAAACTTTTATATATTGCACATCTAAATATCCTATTTATGTAATTGGCCCGATTCTGATCCCGATGTACATCTCCTTTGTACACCCGGGCTAACCTGGACCTACAAAGGATATCGTGATTCTAATCCCACAGGGCACGTCTAGCCCTGAGGGATAAGAATTACAAACAGGCATGTACGCGCAGGCCAAGACTGCGATTCAGTCCTGGCCTACACTTACAGCCATAGCCCGGCTAACTCAGTCAGGGCTTTTAAATGGAGCCACGGCGCCATGGCATCCTGTTGCCATAGCACCACAGCTCCATTTAAAAGCCGTGATGCCGGCCACTGCTAAAAAAGTGAATTCCCTGCAGCCTAACCCCTGATCTGGCCTCCTAAGGCCAGGGTCGGGCTGTGGGCTATTAACTTTGCACCCCCAGCCCCTTCTACGTCCCGAGTCCGCCAAAACGAAATGCCAGGGAAGTTATTCCACCCCGGGGGTGGAATAACTTCCCCGGCCATTTCGCCAGCCCACTCTCTGCCCCAGGCCTCCTCTTCCCTGCCCCCGACTAACTTCCCCGCACAAGTTAGGCGGGGAAGTTAGTCGGGGCACGCAGCTGGCACGAATAGCCCCCAATGTGTTGAAGACTTGTGATGCTGAATACCATTTATATTTTAATAATGATTTATTTGTATGTTTTTTAAGAGCTCTGAAGGTATATATTATAATGAGGTACTAGATTGTTTAAATAAGAATGCCTGTTGGTTGACTGCTAAACACCTTGCTTTGAATGTTGGTAAAACTCAGGTAATGGTGCTAAGTAAAAACTGTTAAGGATGCTATCCTAGGAAATATAAAATGGGGGGAGGGGGTTAGAGTTTGCTTTATAAAACCCAAATTAGGAATATTCTTAGATGTTCTCTTATATAAATTCAAGTATTATGTAGGTTGAAAGGATATTTTTTCCGACAGTGATTTATGGACAGTACATTAAACTGTGGTGTTTCAGTTTTAGAATATATAATATTTATTTTATTTATTTATTTACATTCTCTTATATACCGCGCTATTCTGCATCAGTGTGGTTTATCATCCAAAGCACATTAACCATTATCGCGAGGTTTAGTGCGCAGTAAGTATACCATGCTAAAATTTAGCATGGGTCCCTGGACTCATGCTAACTGGGTAGCATGTGATTGGGCAAGTGCTGGATGGGTTAAAGGTAGAATGTGGGCATTGACAGCACATCACAGTTAGCACAGGAATTATGGGTATGCACTAACCATGAATGTTGCCTTTAGTGTGGGTGCACTTATTGCCTCATTGGGTGGTGTTAAGTCATTAAGTGCCCTATATGCTTATTAGCATTTTGCCCCATGTTTTCAACACGCTAATGGTGGAGGGGACAGATGCACATACCCAGCAAAGTTGGCATGATTCTTCTGTGTTAGACTTTCAGCCCAAAGGTGCACTACCAGCACGTTCTTTAGAAAACATGCCCCATTGTATATAGGTTTGCCTTCAGTAAGCATGAAAACATTGCAACATGCATAAATGGGCATGTTTACTAACTTACACCACCAGGGTGGCATTAGGTTAGCACAATGTTTGGACACTGCACTAGAAAGTAGCAAGGGATATCCATGCCAAAACACCCACACTAAACTGGTAGCATGTGTTGGGATGGAAAACAGGCAGGACAGTTGCATTCATGGCTAGTGTAGGTATTAGTGTCCCAAGCTAATTATGCTTGACGCTGGTAGCATGGATGCAACTAAATGCCACTTCAGTGGGTGGTGTTAGTTTCACCTGTGGCCCAGTCCCCATGGTGCCATGCAGCTTATTTGGGCTTACTGTAGGGGGATGGATGTGCATGGCCCCCCTGCAGTTAGCAATGAGCTTCATGCTGGTAATGTGGCCCGCACACACATTACCGGTGTGGCGCTAAGTAAATATGTGCCAAAATGTAGCAGCACGTCTTCTGACCGGTAAGTTAGATAGGTATCACATTACTTCTTGTCTGCTCTCATTGTACAGGCTTTTGGTTGAAGAGCATTCTAAATTTAAAATAGTGGCAGTATTATTTAAAGTACAAAGAGATCTTGAGCCAGTGGGCCTGAAATTTTTAATCTGTCATTGCATTCCCTGGTTCACATTAAGCACTTTATCAAGCAATTTATTATGTGTTCCCTCCACTAGATTAATATCAAGAGTACTTAATTGTATATTTTCAATTCTGGATCCAGTTTTTCTTAAATATCTTACTGGTTGTGATTTGGTCACTTTTAGAAAGAAAGTAAAGGTATCTTTCTTCATACAGGTTTATAAAGTCTAACAGTGTGCTCTTATTTGTTTTGTTTCTTTTACCTGATAGCAATTTGATCAGATTACTTTTGGAAAGAAAATTAAGATTTGCTTGTTTATACAAAAAATATTGACTATAGCAAGGCTTTTGACTATGTAAACCATGAGAAACTCTGGGCCACATTAAGAAGCATGGGTATACCAGAACACCTGAGCATTCTCTTGCGCAATCTGTACATTGATCAAGAAGCAACAGTTCGAACGGAACAAGGAGAAACAGAATGATTTAAAATAAGCAAAGGTGTAAGACAAGGCTGCATACTTTCCCCCTACCTGTTTAATTTATATGCAGAACAAATCATCAGAGAAGCAGGATTGTATGAAGACAACAGAGGTGTGAAGATTGGTGGAAGACTCATCAACAACCTTCGCTATGCTGATGATACCACATTACTGGCTGAAAGTGAAGATGATCTGAAACATTTGCTTCTCACAATCAAAGAACATAGGGGCATGTTTACGAAACACCGAAATTGTGCGGGGCCCCGTTAGTGTGCCTGTGCCATATAAGGAGTGGGCGGGTCAGGCAGAAAAAAGGAATAAAAATGACCGTACCTGTGCGCGGCGCGCACATTTGCGGGTCCACATTAGCGCGTGGGAAGGCTAAGTGGGGCGCTGCTGGGCACATATAGGAACAGTGCCATAGCACAACGGAGAAGATACTAACCAATGGTGCAGGGGCCATGGGTTCAATTCCCCATTGTGCACCACAAAAACGCCAGCTTGAGGCAATAACATTAATGGTGAAAGGTGCACTAGAAGGCACATGAATCCTGTACGGCAGAAAGGGGAACCCTGCTAACCTTTTGCAGCAACAGGCGGCACACTGTTCATATCTGGGCGGCAGAGTGCGCCGCACTGTTAATATTGGGCTCAGAATGCTTTTCGCTGCAAATTGTGTGCATTAGGCGATGTGCTGTTAAGTCCTTGCGGTTTGAGCGGCAGAAGGCGGTGCGCTGCAAATATGGAAGGCCGAAGGCAGTGCGCCAACAGACAAACACAGGAAGAGAGCCACAGCAGAATGGTGAAGACACTCACCAATGATGCATGCATCAGGGGTTCAATCCCCCACAGTGCCCAGTTAACCAGCCTCACTGAGGCATAATTTTAGGAGGCATAGAAATAATGGGCAGCAATAGGCGGCGCGCTAATGTCTTACGAGGCACTTGAATAGTGTGAGGCTAAGGTGGCGCGCTGATGTGGAAGCATGTGAACAGAGCCACAGCACAATGGGGAACACACTCACCAATGATGCATGCATCAGGGGTTCGATCCCCCACAGTGTCCAATGAGTAAGGCGTGCTGAGCCATTATCTGTCATGATGAATATAGCTGAAGGAGGCATGTTAAGCTTTTATTGTAGTGACTGCTGTTAGCAAATGCACTCTCCAAGCACTGTAATATAAGGTGCTGCATAAGGTGCCCTACAAGGTACCCTAGAGGGTACATTATAAAGTGCACTGTCCACCAAGGCACCCTACAATGTTGCCTATAGGCCGCTTTATAGGGTGCCGTATGAGGCAGGGCAAGGTACGAGCACTGTTTGTGCTGGCAGCACTGTGCATTGTGACGCATGGAAATCCTACGTAGGTGTGCACACGTGCAAGAAGGAACAGCAGTGCAGCACAATGGTCAGGAGATTGACTGATGGTGCAGGGGTCATGGGTTAACATCAGCAGTGAATAAGGTTGGCTGAGGTACGTATGTTCCCTGCATGCAACTGAACAGCAATCTGTGTTGCCATCTAAAAAGAAGGCCTTCCCAGTGCCATACATTAATGCACCCTCCACGGTGCAACAGAACGAACATCAGAAACAACCATGTCAGCAGAGGCGAGTTATAATGTTACCCAGCGGCCATGTGGAAAGGGTGGCAACTCCTAGGGCACCATAGTTGGTATCTCATAAGCTGCCTGAAACGAAGGTGTGACATAAGATGCCCCAAGGATGTATAGGTGAACCCAAAAACATTTGCTAGGAGCAGTAACATCCCACAATGTGAGGGGCAACAGAGGTATGTGCCAAACGCACATGTAACCCAAACACTGCACAGAGCTGAAAGGAAAGACAATGCAGAGGTAATAGAAGGATGTAGATCAAAGCTGCTGTACTACACAACTCAGCCCCAGGCCATGTGGCTGCTAGAGAAATGGACACACATATATATCCAGTTATTTAGTTATGTATATCTATGTCCATGTCACTATGTGGTAGGAGTGTGGTTTACAGAGAACAAAAGAAAGACCTGAACAACAGGCTGGTTGGTGTTACATATAACAGGAACATATACCTGGAATAACATGGGAAAACTATGTACATGGAATATATGATTGGTGAACAAGATAACATACCCAAACTATTTACACAAATTAGCAAGGATGCTAGTAAGAAGGAGACAGCTGTGGTTAAATATGTGCTGTGACTGTTTGGTTATGTGATCGGGGCCATCTGTAGCTATGAACAGAGTGATGGTAATGCACCATGCTATAATGTCAGTGTTTGACAGAGGATGGGAAGATGTGTGCAGCGAAGGAGGCTGAAATGGCAGGATAGATGAAATGTCAGGATGACAGTGGAGTAGCAGTGTTATGCAGAGCACACACACGAGAGGCAACCAGGGACAGATGAAATGCAGGAATGTGTAGGAGTGCAGGACGTGGTGTAGCAGCATGCACGTCAGGATACGATGGCCAAAAAGCTGGGAGACATAAGATGGGCAGAAGGATGATTCCCATCTCAGATGAGGGTACAATGTTCTCGCAGCACAAATCTGCACATATATGACTGTCATACAAATCGAAACCACCTATGCAGGACAAGCATACACATCAAAGAGAACAGAGAGGAATCAAACCTATGACCACCACCACAAATGCCAAGGCAACAACTGGTAGGCCACACCACCAACATCAGTGCATTAGCAGAGGCTGCATACAGAAATACTGAAGCCCATCACACTAGACGCATGCTGGCTGCCAGGACAGGCAAACCCCCAACAGTAATCATGACCAAATGGACATGCAGGTCATCTGAGTACAGATCAGAACCTAGTCTGTATGTGGGACCAGGGACACATGCACACACACACAATAAAATGTTATGCAGTGCATACAGCATGCGAAAGAGGAAGGAAACCAAATCCTGAGGGCATCAGAGGATGCTCGCTGGAGATGGGTACCAATCTGGGACAGGACAGGAGAGAACACAACATGAAAACAGGTGTACCACACACCAGCTGAACCACAGCCAAACCCCCAGGTGCACTGCCATGTAAACACCATAAAGAAAGAGACATATGTGACTGATAACATCTGATGGCTAAACAGCACAGAGTGCACACCTTGCTGTACAGTGAAGAGAGGGAAGGGTGTGTGTAGAGTTGATGAACCTGCTGGTACCAAATGGTCCAGGTAGCACAACAGAAAAACAACATAACATCCACATGTGGGGATCAAACCTGCACACTACTGTGTTAAAACACATGCCTCTAACCACTACCACAAACAGCACACTGAGTACAAGGCAGAACAAATAGTCCAAAGGGAGGGTCTATGTGGGAACCTGTCAAACCCACTGATGTTGCAAATGGGTGACATATACACACCTGTCACTCTACAAGGATGTGAGCACAGGTGGGCCATGGACATGACCAGCAACCAGTCTATAGAAGTGCACATGTGCTCAAAGAGTGGAGGAGTAGCCTACTGGTCATAAACCTGTTGTGGACATCAAGTAACCAGGGCCCGATTCACACTAGCACTCCTTGTGGCCTTGGGCATGTCACGTAACCCCCCATTACCGTGGATGAATGACCAGAAAACTGACATTGACCAGAACACCCTGGAGTTTCACGGTCACAGGGAGTCAGGTCAGGACCGACTCGAAGGCACACATTGCATTGCATGTGTGTCACCATGATCAAGGAGCAAAAGAGACAGATGTGTGTCAAATACATATCTTTATTTGGGTCACCCCTCACAGACACTGTAGACCGTGTTATCATAATATCAAGGTGAGTGCAGCCCTGGTGAGAGACAGAAACACATTTAGCATGGCACCAACCCACATCCCACAGAAAGGTCACTTCATTGACTGTAAGTGAAGGGCACGAGATATAATGTGCAACAGGTGCACGCTATGCACTGGCCATCAGGTCCCCACCCCCCACCTGCTGCTGCATCCCTCAAATGTGTCACGCACATATGAGTGCATGAAAACCGTAGGCGTTGCTGGATGAGGACCCAAAACACATCACCTGTCCCTCGCAACATAGCCATCAGGCAACACAGGAGGCTCACAAATGAAAACATCATATGATGTCAAGTGAAAATAACTCCTGAACGTAATGTGCAACCTCTCACCTAATGCCTGATCTAGGAATCAGAAATGTGATAATGTAGATCACAGCAATCATCACGAGCACAATGAGTATATGCTAACAGGTCGCAGAGGCACATGAACCCAGAGCGAATACAAACAAAACAACCTGCAGAAAGCTCCAGAGATAACACCATGCAGGAGTGCCCCTTCCAGTGTTTGTTGGTTAGACAGTGTGTGGACACATATAACACGGTACATGGAATGCACAATTGAAGGAGGGCAATGGACACCCACAATGCCACACACCAAATATAATGGCGCAATGAGAGTGTCATTACCGCGGCGGATAAACAGGACCGTACAGATGTGCAATTTAAGGTGTGTACATACATGCAGAGTGTCACGTCTGTGCAGTAAGCAAACACAATGACCAGCATGTTAAGATGGACATGATGGCCAAACATCCTACAGTGAACTACACAAAAGCCATAGGTCCACATGCTGTGGCTCACAAACATAAGCAGTCAGAACCACAAGCACCATCCGTATACCAACATGATACAGTGATGCCACTCATACATGTAAACACCCTTGCCCATTGCAAACATCAATCAATGATGTTGTTGGGCATGAAAGGGTTGGTGTGGGAAAAACGGTATCATGTTCAGGTGGAGGGCAGGTGGACATAGATAATATGACCGCTCTATCGTCACCCCCATGCCACTAACATGGCTGTATGCTCGAGTTGAAACTAACAGATGACCGTATCCTGGGTGCCATGTCACACACATGGCCAACCCACAACAACTACACAACTGGGGAGGAATGTACAACATACACTGACAATGTCAGTCCCTGCTACACCCAGCGTCCAAAAAGCAAGGTGTATCTGTAATCCAACAGGTGAGGTCAAACGTCTCCATGCAACCCTGGGCTTGCATAGCCAAGTGTCACATTCCAATATGCCACAGTCCGTGAAAGTTCATCTGTGTCCCCTGCAATGTGCAGGACCCCCAGCCCCAGAATGACAGAAACAGTGTGGTGTACAGGTCCGTCATGGCCAAAGCAGTGGTCCAAAAGCAATACTGTCCATCACAGGCATGTGTTCCACTCGCATAAGTCAAACATCCAATGGCACCATTCCCCAGAAACAATTCCATGGTGGTCTGTTCCCCAAAAGGTGTGTGATGGCGACGCCAGATGCACTGTAGGAAATGTGTCCGGGATGCCTTCTGTCCTGTGTCAGGAGAGGATACGTATGGTCGTGTTGGACACCTTGTACAAACAACACAAATTGCAGAGAATCGCACCTGTGAAAATACAGATGAAACGGATGAAAAGGCAAACATGACATAATATGAACATGAAATAATATGCATATTGTTGACACATCAAATGTCAATGCAGAATGGGTGTCACATGGATATGGGCATGTCCATATCCATGTCACACTGCTACACACTATATGCATCTGTTCGTGTGCATAGACAGGCACCATGACATGTACATGAGACAAACAGTAACTCATCAACAGGTACAGCCACATGTACCCCCAAATAACAAAGGTCCAACATACCCTGTGTGTGCATTATGTGTACGTCATCGATCCCTTGAGCGACTCCACAGCCACATCAGGTACCAGTGAAGGGAGACAATGTCAGCCAAACAGGTAGAATCACCATGTCAAGTCACTGTTGATGCATGTCCACATCATGCCGATACCTGAAATAAAAAAAGGTTGCTCAACAGTGGTCCCTCAGAACACAATACACAGTTATGCTCACAACGCACACCACATGTTGAGAATGTTGACAATGTAAACAGCACTACGGTACAGGTAGCACAGTCACCACTGCCCCCCAGGTGCTCCCACCCCTCACAGCACATGATAATGTACCATGACTGGACACTGCATCAGCACACAGTCAACGCATAAACATGCACCCACACAGTATGCGTCGGTCTGCGGGACAGCTGTGATACATGGCATGTATGTGCACAACTGGCAACTTGTGGACATAAAGGCGCAGTGACCTGCCCTGATACCCCGGTGATGGCTGAGATAACAGTGTTGGGGAGGCAGCAAGTGCATTTTCCTGTAAGTCAGACGAAAACACATACACATGTAGCTATGTCGTACAAATGCCATAAACAGTTTTGCAGAAGACATACTGTACACAAACACATAGGGATATGTCTGACAACAGCAAGATAAATAGGTAAGGGAGGCCTAAGGAAATAAAACCACCACAACATCTGCACAGTATGACACATACCATACGACATGTTGGGCCCATGACTGCAGGCACAATGTAGCTGTAGATCCAAGTACCCCGGACCGCAGCATCGTGGCTGCTGTCCAGTCAGGTGGCACTGCACCACAGAAACAGCTTCCTCACAAAGTATGTCCTGTGCAGTGGAAAACACAAGAGAAACAAACATATTTCATGTCCAAGGTGTGAAACACACACTGCACCTCTCTGTCCCCCAGCTGTCACACCCCACAACATGACCTATGGACTGGCTGTGCACTATCACACTGTACGGAACTGTGACATGGGAGAGGCAGCACGGAAGTGTCCGTTGCTATATAAAGGTAACCCCAATCCCCCTGTCATCTCCCTCACCACTCTGTTGTTGTACACACTGGTCAAGATAGGTGTTTGCTCCCCCATGTCTATGGCCCATCCCAAGGTCACAATATCAGGCTGTCTCCCCCATGTTGCCACCAATACCCCCTCTCCGTGTGTACTGCCCTTCCACTGTTCTATGTTACCCCACTGTACATTGCTGTAACACATGGAGATATGCAGTAACACCTCCTGTATCCATTGGCCAAAGACATATCCTGCAGTGTACCTCACACACCCCAAATATTATTGACAGCTGTGTGCTGATGATGCGCTCAAATAGATGGAAATGTCAGCGCCACGTCTGTAAAACCACACCCCCATGTCTGCCTGTGACCTGACCATAATGGCTGCATGTCATCCCACTGTGTGAGAGTGCGAATGTCAAACCATGGATGGCCTATATGTGCACCATAACCAAATAACTGTCATCTAGGTGTCTGTGTGTATGTGGACGTAACATCCCTTGCAAGGTCCGTAAGGTACTTGCTGATGTGGACTGTGCTATCCTGCCCTACACACATCCACAGCATGTAAGATATGCCATACGTCATACTGGGTTTTTCCGAGCAGCAGACATCACAGTATCCTGTATCCAACAGTGGCCAATCTAGGTCATACGTACCTAGCTGTATCCCCAAAAGACACAGGTCCCACAATACCTGTACTGTGTCAAGCACCGATTATCCGGGGTAGCTACTTCTATAGTGGTCTATTAACCTGTCCTGCAGGAACATGTCCAAACCTCCATTCAAAGTCAGCTACAATAACAGCCTTACCATATCCTCTGCATACAAATCCCAGAGTCTGATGACACATCCAGCAATGTGGCATATGTTGAGATAGCATCGGCTACACATGCCATGTTCCTCATGGACAACCTCTAAACTGAATATGCACACACACATGCAGCGTACCACTTGGCTACTGTAACCCACCCTTTGCTGATCTGACGTCCATCACCTCTGTATGTGTGTACATATGCAACAATGCACTGACTGGCCACTCCACAATACAGCTGCTATCAATGATATGGCCTCCTGGCTGCACACAGCGCAGGTCCCCCTCCTGCCACACATCCATGTCAAGGCTACGTGATAAGGTATACATCAGGGCACACTGTGGGGTTGCATTAACAACCGTCGCACATAATTAATAACATCATTGGAAAGCAGTCATAAGCATGTGCTCTGTGCTATGTATGACATGTGTCACCACACCTAGCCAACATACACACATAGCCAGCTCACACAAGCATAACACCCACACAAGTGGACAAAAGGTGTACAATAGAAACAAATACCCCGCAGGGGAACTGTCCACAAACAGGGTCATCCCTCCCACTGTGACTACCGCAACATATGCCTGCCACCGTGCTCCATCCAGACCATGAAACCAACGAACTCTTCTTTTCACAGCAACTGCTATCACCACCACCAACTAACTGGGAATGTGACCCACAAAGTATCTGAAAGGTGTAGCAACACCCACACACATAATACACCAACAGCTGCTGTTGTGCCGCGGCCACATTGTTGGTCACACACGCATGGCTATATGTGACCGTGGGATGTTAAGTTGAATGACAATGCAGTGTTGCACCTGAAGGTGATATGTTCCGACACAAAAAACCTTTATGACCATCACACACACAGAACAGCACATATATGTGGGAATATATGCAATACGTACCAGAGAAGATCTCTGCAATCAACCTCCGCCTGACCGCTGTGCCCTCTTGTGTGTCACCACTGGCACGTACAGGGGGGCATGGTGGATCATCATCCAGATCCTCATTAATCTCTGCAGGAATATTGTGCCTGAGAGCAATGTTGTGCAGGATGCAACAGGCAATGATAATCTCTGCCACAGTCATAGGTCTATATTGTAAGGCCCCGCCTGTCCTATCCAGACACCTGAAGCGGACTTTTCAACACGCCAAAGGTGCGCTCTATGACAGAGCGGCTGGAGGCGTGGGCCTCATTGTACCTCCGCTCTGCATGTGTCCGTGGATGACGCACAGGGGTCAGCAGCCAGGGGCGACACCCATACCCTGCATCACCTGCAGAAAGAAATGTTGCATGTCAATGCATGAGTGCATGTTACCTCTCATGTACACAGGTATGGACGTGCGAAACAAATGCAGAACACATCCTGACAGACATATATGACACACCAACTATGCATTTGTGAAACATATACATATGTTGATATAAATGGTAAACATGGCCTATGGAGCCTGTACATACTGCCATAAAAAAACCAGTCCCAGTTGTACCTATAGAAATCCTCTATGTGTGGCACATGCGTATTGTACTGCAGTTCCTGTCCTCATCTAGACCACCTCCAACGTTAGACTATACCACCAATGCACATATCACCTGTTCAACGTATATGTCAGCAATGTACACAACCCAAAACTGTGATGTAATCCGATGGAGCCTCGCACCCAGACCATGTATGCCAGGGAGGTCTGACAGGGTCACAACCACATCACCGCTATACCCCCTGTCCTCCAAGGTCCACATCTCAAATATGAGCATATTGACTCCATATGCTGGTTCCTGCTAATCACCTATCCTTCCAGTAGCCACCCTCTGCACTGTCTCCATCATGTTCGAGCCTTTTTAAACTGTGGCCCACAGAGGTGCACACCGTAGCCCACATGAGCTTGCACCAATCACATGGACAGAGGCAGAGCACCTACCTGGGTATGTGCGACCAATACCTCTCTGTAAACACCCATGTAGTCCCTTGCCCCTGCTGTCACCTGTCCACAATGCTCAACAACATTAGGATCAGCACATACAACGTCGCCTATGTCCCACACATCTGCAGTGGCCAAAGGTAGCTCTCCTGCGGTGAAACAGGCCAAATGCATGACCTTCCATATGCAAACAGGACCTCGCAGAGGCAAAGGTAAGGGAAACCCATCATAGGTAGTCCCCCCCCCCCCAGTATATACGCGACCCCCGGGGTGACAACCCAGTACTGAGTGAGTGTGTGGACCTCACACACACATGACAAGGGTTAGGTGTATGGATTGTCCAGAACATAAACGTTACATGAACTAAGAAAAGGACCAGAAAATGAGCCGCCATCACAGGTGTGTGTGAAGGGCAGCAACCTTCCCCCCCCCCACATGTGGGCAGATGTCACACACACACACTAGTACCAATCCACCAACAGGACACACATCTGCACCTGAGCTTAGTTCCCAGAACAACATGACCAGGGTAAGATCAAATCGTATCACAATCCTGATGTCTCAATGCAAATTAGGTCCCCTCTTAATCCACATATACACTCCTGTAACAATGTAAACACATAACAGTCATATGTCTTTAGATCGTGAGGTACGTTTTCAAATGCAAAGCTGGCAAACAGCGCCCTATATAACAGATGTTACATAAACCAATACATATATGCAGCACATAATAGGTTAGATGGAAATACTCACCCAGCAATATACAGTCCCCATATTGTCCCTCCTCAAAGTGCCTGAACAGTGCTGAGTGATGCAGGATATAGGAGTCATGGGTGGACCCTGCAAACCGCGGGACCACATTCAGAATATGCAGATTAGCATCACATACAACCTGAACATTCAGGGAATGGTAGTGTTTGCGGTTGCGGAACACCACCTCCCTGTCTCTAGGCGGGACCAGGGCAACATGTGTGCAATCAATAGCTCCCATCACGTGTGGTATCCCAGCTAACGCCTCAAAGGCCTGGTTCAGGGTCCCCCACTGTTGCCCAATGTGAGGAACGGCTATGTAATTCCCCACCCGGCTGACCATGGCACGCAGTACTTGGTGGAGACAGCGTGAGAAGGTGGGGCGGCTCATGCCACCCACTGCAGCCACAGATGACTGGAAACAGCCAGAGGCAAAGAAATGTAAGGCAGCAAGGAGCTTGACTAAACCTGGTATGGCATGTGACCCGATCAGTCAGGGGCTCGAGGTCAGGTCGCAGATCCTCATAGAGCTCCCGAATAGCCCTTGTGCTCAGTCGGTACAGGGAGATGACCAGGTCCTCACGCATGCCCTGGAGCTGGGCTCTGGGCCTGTAGAGGCGAGGCTGCCGAGCCTGCACCTCAGCACGCCGTCTGCGTCGTCCACGCACCGCACCTGTGTGGACCACCCCCACAGCTGCAGGTCTGAGTTGCTGCGGGTCCACACCCATGCCCTGTGCCTCAGCCCCATGGGCACCATCTCCCCTGTCCTGCAACCGCAGCATCCACCCACGTCTCAGGGCACATGCAGCAACATAAACAGCCGCCATGAACTACAGACACACACAAAACACACACACAAAAACACACCCACACCTGCCTAAACACTGGACACCTTACAACCCACACATGAAAGGAGACACACAAAACAGCACAATACAATGTAACGTACAGCACAACTACAGCAGACAGCACACAAGACTAGATCCACACAATACAGCACAGTAAACGGAGAAATACAGAACAATACCATACAGACACACAGAATCCAATACACTACAGCTGCCTTTCTCTTCCTGTAACTCACAACCAACATACACCGCGCCTACGAAACAACCCTCAATGTGGACCTAATCTGCAGTCATATTTATCCAGGTTATGTTGTACGTACCTTGCGCATGCGCGGTTATGGCCGTGCGCGGCGCGCATGTGCAGCAATGCCCTAATTTGCGGCTGTGTGTGTGTTGCGCGCATGTGCAACCCCTTACGCATGGGCATCTGTCTGTGGGCGGCACGCATGTGCAACTCGTTACGCATGGGCGTATGCGTCGCCTGTGCGTATGCGTCACATGCGTGACGTCACACGCACTCAAACGCACATGCGCTAACAGCTGCACATGCGTATCGCGCACACACACATCCACCAACGCACGCCCATGCGCAATGTCACATACGCGCCGCGCACAAGCAGTGCCGTGGCACAGTTGCACATGCGCAATGTAGGTAACCGTCTAAAACGTATAAATCACCCTGCGCGCCTGTTGCACGTTGAGGGATGAGTGAGGAGTGAGAGGTAGGATAGCGAAGTATGAGAGCAGGAGGTATTGGAGCAGGTGTCAGTGTAGTGGAGTGTCGTCAATTGTCTCTGTATTGTGGTGTGTACTGTTCAGTTTATTGTGTTGTGTTCGTAGTATTGTGCTCACATCTGTTTGTCTGTGAGTGTGTGGCGTAGGAGTGGGAGAAGGGGTGAGGTGAGGTGAGGTTGCGTGTGGCCTGGGGTGTGGGGTGAGGAGGGCGATGGAGCGGCTGGGGGAGTGTGAGAGCCTTTGGGTGTGTGGATGTGGCACGGTGTGGGTGTGTGTGTGGGCGTGATAGTGGGACTGGGTGTGGGATAGCGGGTGGGTGGGAGAGAGGGAGAGAGAGAGGGAGAGGGAGAGGGATAGAGGGAGTGATAGAGAGAGTGACAGAGAAAGGATGAGGGAAAGGGAGGGTGAGGGTGTGCAGGAGGTGCGGCAACCAGTTGCGCAGGAGGCAGGGGCTATGGCGGGCTGAGCCAGACGCAGGGCCATCAACACAGGGCCAGGCTGCACCCAGCCGCCACACTGGGAAGAGGAAAAAGGGCCCCTGTACCTGAGACCCAGAGGAGGAGGGCCACACGGTTCTCAGATTCTGAGAACCACAACCTCCTCGCTACGGTCCTCGAGAACTATGATGCTCTGTTTGGGAGGCAGAGCAGCCGCACAAGTACAGCAGGCCGTAATGCGGTGTGGGAGAAGATACGCAGAGCAGTTGCCGAGGTAGGAGGCCCCCTGCGGGACATTGACTGTCTAAAGAAGGGTATTCTGATATCAAAAGAGGGGTGCGCCAGCACCTGTGTGCAGAACGACAGCAGGCCAGAGGCACAGGTGGAGGGGGCCCCCTACCATCCATGCTCACGCCCTAGAGCAGCAGCTTGCAGACAGGCTTGGGCCGATATACACATATGGCCTTCCTGTGGCCCTGGATACAGCAGATCCGCATGCAGGTACGTATGCTACGCATATATTTCACCTCTCCATACCTTGGTGAAATAGCCATTGTGTAGAGGGCAGACATTTGCACATGCACCCCCATAAATCTCTACCAAGCCCATCATGTACCCATGCTGGTGTCAGGGGTCTGTGCTGTACCCCTGCACACTCCTGTCCAACACAAACACACACACGCACCCCAAAGGTAACATCAAGCCACTACAAAGACTCTGGGAGACCTGTAGGACAAATACATAGTTGTGGCAAACACAAAATGCCACTTACCCAACATATGCTTGGTTGTGCTGGCAGCCGCAGGGGCAGTACGTGTCCCTGACATGTGCTCCTCCCACCTCATTCATACATGTACACCTACACCCTGGCCACAAACCTTTAACAGCGGTCGAACGGAACGGTTCACCTACATCATGGGAGCAGTTGGTGACTGAAAGATATGGCAGGGCGTAGAGGCAATGGCAGATCACAGAATCCGTTAAATCTATAACTGTGCTAGCACCCTCCCTCACCCGCAACACGTAACAATCTGAGCAAGGTAGAAAAAGATGTGGACATAATGGTGACGTTGTTGTAAAGGCTGTGGATACGCACAGGAATGGCCCACCGGTAAAAGCGGTCTCCACAGCATTGTATGTACGGCCTGGCATATACAAGCAGTCCCCCAAGACAGCATACTGTATGGGGACCATTCCCTGGCACGCCGGCATATGGACAATGCATTGGCAATGTTGTAGTAATACACGGTTGCGGAATGCGGGGTAAACGGCAGATGTGTTGTCGGGACCCTCAGCTCCCTGTGGAGCCGTCACGCGAAAAACATGGCCTGTGTTGGGACAATGACATATGTCTCTAAAGATATAGTGTGTCTGTCCCTCAGAGCTCACACGCCCTTGTATTGTCTGGCGTCACACTGTTTGCCTGCCATGCTGCAGGTACACAATCAACATGTGTCCCTGCATCCCCTCAGGCCCCTGACCTGTCACAAACATCTCCACGTGTTTACCAGGGCCCTTACCTACCCCCCCCCCCAACAGTGCTCCTCATCCCCTGTAATATAGCATTTTGGCCTGTGAGGGGTGCATGTTATGTGGGACATTTAAACCATACGCACATTGATACATGTGCCTGTCAATGGGCACAAGATGCTTTACATTAGCTGCTCGATGCACAGTAGGTCACTGCCAGGACACATGTAGCAGTATGCTCACAGTATGTCCCAGGGGGACATATGGCCTGCTCAATGGCTATGCACAATCAAACACTGGGTAGAAAAATACAGGTGGAAGTGTGCAGAAAGGACAGCCGTGAGTGGACAGATGTTGGCCAGGAGGGTGACAGACGGCATGGGGGACTCACTGACACAAATATAGCTGTAGCTGAGGCATGGGAAAACAAACCTAGGCTGTGCGGACCCTAATCACAGCACAACTGTTCCCCTGGGGCACGTAACATGTTTTGGCTACAGACAGGTATGGGGGTGTGTATGGGGGCCCTGTATGCACACGAGCCGAAACACTGCTGGGTTCCCTCACACCAATCAGGTATGGGGTGTTGTTGGCTGCAGCACACGCGACGAGCGGTAGCAGTAGCTGTGGCCTAGTGCGTGATTAACATATGGTGCTATCTGTGTTTGCCCACAATGCTCAGGGTGGGGGGGGGGGGGGGGGGGGGTGGGGAAACTAGCCAGGCACCATGCTGACACATGCAGGAGGAGGGTTCGGTGGACGAGGA